>OY728121.1:1375150264-1377550264 GCA_963277665.1 Viscum album
ATAGTATTAACAAATTTATAAAAATATATGGTTTACAAAAATATAAGATGAATTTATACGTTACTAATTAATTAGAAATGAAAATGGAAACCGATTTAATATAGAGGGAATTATTATTATTTTTATAGTTCCAAAGAAATTTTAACCTAGTAAATTAAATTAATTATAATTAGTGAGTGATATTAAAATAAATTAAAATGTTATATATTCAATAAAATAATTTCTATATTAATCCAATATATTTGATAGACATTATATAAGAACAAACCCAATTTTATGCATAAAAACCAATATTTTTATCAAGGAATTTTTATTTCCTTTTAATGGAGAACCTATTTTAAATACAACATTTGGAACCTTTATAGAATTAATATGAAAAAATAAACTTCATATTTTTAGGTGTAACATAATAATTAGTTTAGGTTAAATTTTTGGTTTTTTAGTGATGTTTTATTTTTTAATGAATGGTGAAAAATATAGCATTTTAGTTTAAAACTTCTTTTTAATATAATTTATTTATAATGTTAAATTTTATATTAAACTAGATTAAAATTTTAATTATATAATATTTTTTTCAATTAATAAAATTTATTCCATTGAGGTCAATTTGAATTTGAACTTTGGTATAAAAAATTAGCAAAAATTTAAAAAAATTTACTTTAAAAACTCCCATTGTCGACCTGACTGTGGGATTAATTTTAAATTAATATATGCCAATTATGTGATTAGAATTGAAAAAATGGATTCAATATTTAGAATAATTTTTTTAATGTCTAATAATATAAAATTTGTTTTTTTCTCCAAAAATATCAGTGAAAGTGATTAAAATTAATTACAACGATTAAGGTTAAATTAAAATTAATAAGGGGAAAACCAATAACCTTAAGGCCCAAAATGACCTATAAAATAGTCCAAAATAAATTGTATTGATATTTTTCTACCATATAATCCATTTTATCATCTTTTTATTATTATTTTATCCACTTTCAATAAAAAATCATGGGTGTGGTTTCCCTTTTCCAAAATATTACAAGAGTGCCACTTATACTCCATTATAAAAGGACACCAAATCTCCCTCTAGTCCACACCTATCAAACCACTTATTTTCATCCAATATCTAACCAATAAACTTCCCAACATCCATACATTACTCCTTGAGTTCTACATTTTTTAATAAATCAATCTACGGAAGTCTTTTGGAATAAACCAAAAGGAGTTACCCGATTATGAGGTAACATCTTCTCTCACGATCTTTTCTTTTATTTTATTTATCCACACCCTAAACAATATTTATTCCTTGATTTTATAACATAAATAGTATACTAAATATACTATGATGTTTTTATTCTAATATTTTGATCTAAACTTACACACACATCAATCTAATGGGTAACCAAAAAACTGTTTATATGTACGACGAACTACCGCCCCACTAAATGATGATTTTTTATTTTTTACTTTACTTCCTTTCATGGTGGAAATTATGATGGAAGTATATTTATATATGAAATATATTATACTTATTATGTTTTCAAGATTATTTCTTTCTTTTAAAACACATATATTTTTACTTTCCATTTGGGGTAAATATGACAATTTTGTTTGAGGAAGTGTGAACTACCACCACTCAAAGAGATGTGATTCGTTCACACACTACATGGAATGAGTTAAGGATGAGTATAGTGGTATTATATGATATATATAAAATTATAATTATAATTTATTTATATTATATTAACATACACATATATTTCATTTTCTTTCTTTTTTTCAATACGATAATAAAAAGGGAAACAACATTCATGCATATGTACGACTAACCATCTCAATGAATGGTCTATTCTATTTCAAACACATAAATTTTATAAATTATTATATTAAATATTAACTGAATATAAATTATATTTATATCATTGTTTAAATTATGGAATCATGATATAAGTATAAGTACAAAAAATATAACAAATTAAGACACATGTGATGAACATATCAGATATTAGCTGAAGTGAAACCTTAACACAAGATTGCTAACAAGAGGGTAATATAAGGTGATAATAAAATTATATATGGTATAATAATATGGTTCTATAAAATATGTTTAATAAATTTATATATCTTATATAGGTAGTTTTAAATGAGTATAATGAGATTCAAGATAGAAGGTAAGGGGATTTCATCTCACTATTTTATTTCCATGAGATACAAGCCTTATCCACCATTCACTTATTTTTTGTGGTGTATATACTGACCATGATTTTATTCTATGAATAGTATACTTATATTTACTGGTATTTAAATGTCTATTTTATGATATTTCTTTTGTGGGGTTTATGTTTCAAAATTAACCAAACCGGTAAGATAATTTTATCTCAATTTACCTTCATTGAGAGATATGTTTTGTTATCCATGTACAATATTTTTCAAGTTGTACTTGACATGTTATATCATGAATATTATTATTTTCATAATATTCTTAAGATTCATGTAATTTATTTTTTTACATAGAGAGTATGATTCGATATAACCAAGTGGTATGAGTTTATTGAAACAATCTCATCGCTTTTGCAGGATTACTAATGATTATGATTATTTTTTTGAAATCTTATGATTCATATCTCAATAACACCCATGAGTTTACTTATCTGATTTTTATTAATTATATACCCATGTATTAATACCATTTCCACTATTTGGTACATAATATAGTCCATAAATTGGTTTTAAGAAAACCCAACTTTACCCTCTCTTTGGCAGAAATTTCTGTTCCTTCAAAAATATCTTTTATAAAAAGGTTTTCCTGGAATATTATACTAATATCCTATTATAATTAAAAGACATTTTTACCTTTTTTTCTTTCACAAATGTTTTAAAAGGAATCCTCTTGTAGTTTTGTGAAGAAGGAATTTTTCTGACCCTTTTTACCATGAAAAAGGAATGTTATTTTTACCTTGTTTGACATATATGATTTTAAACACTGTCAATTATTTAAAGATTTATATTCATGTTTAAAAGGTTAATTTTTAAGAAAATGTTTTTAAAATATATTTTTGATAAAATTGTTTTCAAAATGTATTCAAATATTTATATATATGTTTTTATGTAAAATTATTTTAAAAATGTATTCAAGATTATTTTATATTTTTTTATGGAAAATAGTTTTTAAAATGATTGAAAGCCTCATTTATAAGATGGAAATTTATTTTCAAATAAATGATTTTCAAAAAAAATTCAACCCCCTTTTATAATTTTTCATGGAAAATGGTTTTCAAATTATTTTCAAACTTTTTTTCTATGTTTTCAAGGAAAATGGTTCTTAAACATTTTCAAGATCAATTTATATGTTTTCAAAGAAAAAGGTTTCCAAAGGGTTTTAAGAGGATTATTTATATGATTTCAATTTTATTTTCAAGAAAATGGTTTTCATAATGTTTTTACATTTTAAAGAGATTTTTTCAAGGAATAATGGATTTCTTCCTCAAGAAATGTTCTCAATATATTTTTCCAAGTTATTTTTCATCTAAGATGACATCATGTGATGTTACTCATGCCCTTATAGAAAATTATTAAAAAGGTTACATTCACATTATTTATTTAATGGTATATGTTTTGATGGAATGATGCTTATTACACCCGTTTCTCATCCAAGAGATACATGCTTTTGAAACTATCTTCATTTCATGCATTATGGTTTGATGATATGCATATGAAACATAAATATTTCCATAGATTAAGATATTATTACATATTTATGACACAAATTTCATTTCATGTGTTATGATATGATTATTTATGATCTTGCAGCACATGTACGTATGATTTAATTATGAGATATATGAGACCTATATCTCGCTACAATGAATTGGGTAATGATTGATATATCATGATATAGATTAATATGATCTTGCGAATGAATATTGAATAATAATATGGACATGAAAGTGAACCATGACTACCAAGATGGTATGAGGAGTGAACTCATGTTACTAATATGGTCATGGGAGTAAACCTTGATTACCAATATTGTATGGGGAGTGAACCCATACTACCAAGATGGTTATGGCAGTGATTCATTGGATACAATAAAAATTATATTACACGATTATGTGTCTGGCACAATTCTTTTTTTCAATCCAAAATTATTCTTTCATGGATTATTTTATTTATTTCTTAATGATTTATGTCTTATGAAATGCCATGATTAATGACTTGATTCTTGTTTATGATCTATGATATTAAGGGGTTGATCTTCTATTTCGATGACCATGATATCATAACCTTATGCTTATGATTCTATATACATATCTCACATTTTTTACCTTACTGATCATCTAATATGACCCCTTTTTTAGGTTTCCTTCCCCCATGTTATAAAGATATGTATTATGTTTGATATGTCTAAGAAGGGAGATTCTCAAGAAGAACCTTGTAAGAGATGATTTAGCTCATTTATGTACTATTTTTTATGTTTCTATGTTTTTAAAGGCACTAGACTAGTATGGTATTTAGTCGTCTATTTGTATAATGGTTTATGTATTCTGAAAAAGTTATGTAATGTCTATGTATGTCAAGAGAGGGTCACTATCGTAGGTATTAGAGCTGAGGAATAGTTTACCTTTGGAACCTAGGATGATAAAACATTAGTGAGATCCCTATATATATTTCTAAGGACATGTCTAGGGCTGTATCAAATGATAATTATGAGGATGGGTTAACATTTAGGAAAATGTACACGAATTTTGGTAAAGGATAGAGTGAGTGATTTCCTAGAAATACATCTAATTACAGATAATAAAAGTTGACGTGGATCTGGAATAAATGTACCTAGGATAATAACTATGAAAAGATGTTACAGGCTGGACTCGGGGTAATATGGTGCATGAAAACAAGCCACACTGCACACTAGAAACTGGTGGGAATCCAACCTATAAAAACACATATATCCCAATAGTTTGGAAAAAATGTTGGAAAATATAACATATACCAACAGTTAAGTGAAACTATTATCATATGCGAATGTATAATTTATTTTTTCAAAGGTTTGAGAAAACTGTTGTGATATGCAAAGAATACCCAATAGTTTTATACAACTATTCAGAAAGGATCAATGACGAATAGGTATCCCAATTATTTGTAGAGACTATTGTGATGTAACCTCTATACCAATAGTTATAAACAACTATTGGGAATGAAAATATCCAAAACTATTCACTTGTCATCCTCTCTCTAGAACCCATTTGTCTCAGGGTTTTCCTGGGATCTCTCCCACCTGTGAAACCTACTTCTTAAGCCCACTTCCTCTTGAACAAATCTATCAAGGCTGCCAACCCAACTTCCCATGTGAAGTTCCCCAAGAATCCAACTCTAACATTTTTTCATAAATGAAGTTTTTCCATAATGAGAACCCCAATTTATAATCAGAGATCTATATTTGATTCAAGTATATGTTTTTCTTCCACATAAAATCAGCACGTTGAGGCTGAGTTATATCTTCTACCTTCATTTATTTTATCTTTTTTCATTCGATTTCACTAAAATATTCTTTTTTTACCCATATTATGAAACCTTTATGAACACAATCCACATATCATTTTAGGCTGTGATTTTATTATGGTTTTTTGTGATTTATCTTTATAGAATAATATTCATTGACATTGAAGGCATCAATATGATCGTGAGTTATTTTTCCTAGGTTTATTTTAAATTTAAGGTTTATTGACATGATTTCATTGTTTTGACATAAATACAACTATAGAATTTTTTACCCTAATAGGAATGAAAATATTCCCATGCAATATGAATCTACCCTTAAATGTCATCCTTGAAATATCACACTCTATCTTTAATATGATGATACCTTCACTATAAGTCGTTCAAAGAGAACCACTATGAGAAGGTTAATACTATGTTACATGTAATGTGCAGCTAGGTGATACTGCAAGTTATGTTAAAATGTCAACTTAAATCATAAATATTGTGGGTTTTTGAAAGCTCGTGTTTATAGAAAATTCTAAGAACTATTAAAATCCAATTAAATTAGTGTAATTATCATAAAAACCATAGTTATGTTTTTCAATGGTTCTTTAAAGATGTTTTTAAATATCATATATATTTATATTATTTATACCATGATTATTTCTAATTTAATTTCAAGTGAATGTCATCAGTGGTTGTACTATTTTTATGGAGTGATTTGTGGATCTCTTTGACCCCAAATATAGTAGTAATAATTATTCTTTTTATTATATATAGAAGAAGTAATATTGTGATATAATGGAAAAATAATTTATGTTAATGCCATTTTCTTTAAATATTAGAATATAGTGAAGAATATTTTTAGAACTACTACTTCTTAAAGAATCATTTTTTGATGAAGATTCGTTTACTATTATTTGTAGAGACAACTATGTGCTAAATATGAACTCTATTTTTATATATCATTTATTTCTACTATAAGTTTCAGCTACTTATAATTAGATTTTGAATATAGTTACCACTAGTTTTATTTATTTTTAGGCCCCCAATAAAAGGATTTGAAGTTCGAAAAAAATATTATTCTATGTATTTACTACTTCACTCAGTTGTGAGAGCCCTAGTATAGAGCCCATGTTGGTTCTTACCACTATTAGGGGGTGAATTAGTGATAAAATTTTTAAGATTTATTTTTAATTAAACTTATTGTACTGGTTAATTTCACGATCCTTTCAATATTTAATCAACTCATACTCACCTCATATGAAACATAAATAGAGAAGTCCCAATGTACAACGGTTTAAAAGGTTTAAACTCAATTGCCTACTCCATTCCATGATTGGCTAGTCATCCTAATTGTGGATTCTCCACAATAAACCCAAGTGGTTACACTAAGGCCCTATCAATCCTATAATAACAGGGACCCACTATTCTCCTAATCTAGAGTCTCTACAATGAATGAATCTTCCCACTAACCAATAAAAATTTATGATTAACATAAAAGAAGATATCCCAAATATCTAAGTATCTTCTACACCACTTGAGGTATATATCCCTAAATTAACACACACTAGTTGATAGATGCTATACAAAAACACTTTTATGATGTGCTCATTTGTTATTGTAATTTGTGGTTTTTAAACTGTGACCATATAGGAAAGAGGATTGTGTAAATTCATCATATGTGACTCATAAGATTGACATGAAATTTATATTATTATGGGTGACTAAATTTTCAAATTATATAGGGTTTAGTTGTATAAAGATTCCATAATGATTTTTATATGGGTTTCTTATATAACATGTTAGTAGAAATATACCCACCCAAACCACAATGTTTTTTGAGGAAAGAATATATGGATCTTATTTTGGGATGTTATCTGATAATGTAAATATATTTCATTGGTGAAATGGATGTATTTTAACACTTAGGGGTTCATTTAATAATTTTATGGATTTGAAATATTTTAATGTATTAAGGGTAATCATAAAAAGATGGTTCATGATGTAAATGATTCACCTTGATTAATTCGATAACCTAGTTATGATAAAAGTGAATAAATGTAGAATTATTTCTATCCTTTTAATTTATTTTACATGAAGTAATTTAGGAATCATGATTATATAGAGAGGGAATGATTTATTAGATACCTAGACTAATTGGTTTTTGGTTTGATTTTTGATGAGACAGTTGATTATGATCTGATATGGTTGGATCTATGATGGATTGAGCATGCGTATATTCTTTGTAGTTTTTTAGTAATGAATGAGTGACTAGTGATCATTTAGTAATACATGGAATGAGTGTGATTCCTTTCTATTGTTGGGAAGGAAGCACTAAGGGTGGTTTTTAGTAGATAAACTTGACATGGATGAGAATCCTGGTCACTTTTAAGTTGAAAGATCCAAGGTTTTATGGAATGTAACTCATTGGAGAACTAGTCTCACGGTGTGATTGGGTGATATGGGAGTTTAAACTGATTGGGTTTGTAACACCTTGAGTTTTCATGAATTATTATTATTTTTAAAAAAATTGAAATTCATTTGTGGCTTTCATTTCATGCTACACCAAAATATTTTCAATATGATTAATTAATATCTTCCATTTAAAAAATATCTTACCATTTAATATATTTAAAAAATATTATCAATATGATTAATTACTTATGATTTTTCCTAATTGGATATTGTTATAGTATTTGAGTATAAATTTTATAAATCCTCAATTTAAATGGGTGTATGGAACATATGAGGGTATTATGTTACTTACTTCTCCACATAACACTTTGTTTTCTATGATTTGTGAACACACCTAAGAGAGAAATTAATTGGACCATTTAATATTATATGAGGTATATATTTAATGATTATTCATCAACCAAAGTTGATCTCATACTAAGATGCATCAAAAACTCAATACACTATTCACCCTCTATGTTTCATTTTGTATTTGGGTTGTGAATGTGTTTAATGTATATTTACTTATCACTTATCTTATTCTTTAAATGGGATTACTCCTATACTCATTGTTCCTTATTTGTACATATTTTTCACATGAATAACTATAATACACAACTAGAAAAATACGTATTTGCGACGGGATACCGTCGCAAATGGCCCGTTGCTGAAAACGGTGTCGCAACAACAATTATTTGCGACGGGCCCGTCGCTAAAGCCTTTTTTTGCGACGGGGATTCTCCCCGTCGCAAATAGTACTCCGTATATCTGTAAAAAAACTTTTCAAATAGTAATGGCGACGGGCCCCGTCGCAAATACCTGTTGCGATGGGCCCGCCGCAAATAGTTTTGGCGACGGGTCCCATCGCAAAAACTATTTTAAAAGAAATTAAAAACTATTAATAAATTATTTTAATGCATATAATAATAATACTATTTGCGACGGGCATAGTATCCCGTCGCAAATACTATAAAAAAAATAAAAAAAAATAAATTATTAATAAATTATTTTAATTAATATAATAATAATCCAATTATAATTCAAAAATAAAAAATAATAAAATATTAATAAATGATTTTAATTAATATAATAATAGAATTATAATTCAAAAATAAAAATAATAAATTATTAATAAATAATTTTAATTAATATAATAATAATAGAATTATAATTCAAAAATAAAAAATAATAGAATATTAATAAATGATTTAATTAATATAATAATATTAGAATTATAATTCATAAATAAAAAAATATTAATAAGTTATTTTAATTAATATAAAAATAATAGAATTATTTTACATTCAAATATTAAAATAATTCATGTATTACAAAAAATATAATTAATTTATAATATTATAAAATTTTAATATATATATATATTTTTTAATATTATAAAATATAAATAATATTATTATTCATATTAATATTGTTATTTCAAAATATAATATTATTAATATTTTATAATGAGACAGAAACTACGAATAGAAAAAAAATCATATTTGATTTCACAAACTTTATAACATAAAAACAAACTCTAATCTGAAGGAGGGGGGAGGGGGGGATCTGCAGATGGTGGTGGAGGAAACTCCATCCCTAAAGCATTAGTGAGTCGGCGCATGTACTCCATCTGCTCATGATGCTGCTGCTGCCAGCGACTCGTCTGCTCCTCGTACAGCTACTGCTGGCGTCGATGCTCCTCCTCATGATGCTGACGCATCTGCTCCTGCTCGTGTCGGAGACTCTCAATCAGTGTAGTCTAAGATCGCAACTGATCCTCATACTGTGTAGCAGAAGAAGATGCACGAGCTCCTCTCGAGCTGGACGCCGACATCGCAACAGTGCCATAATAATCTCCAGGAGTCAGTCAAGAGCTTATACCGACTACACGGCCCTTCTCGAAGGTATACTGGGTGGCATGCATCCATGCCGCCTCATCAAACTGACGACCAGTGGTCTGATCTGATGACTCGGCCTGACTCTCAGGCCGGGCCTGTGATGCTGCGGCCTCATATGACTCCTGTAGTTGCAATTTAAAATTAAAATTGTGAATATATTATATGCAGTTAATTTTCAAACATGAAAACAAATAATACTGACCACGATGTGATGCTGACGATCACCTCTGAGCTCCCCTGTAGCAGGATCACTATACATCCTCCGATATATGTCGTACTCCGTAATATCAGGGTGCTCGACAGCCTATAAGAATAAAAAATAAACTGTTAATATTTATAGTTATATAAAATATTTATAAATAATGTACGTACCAGATGCTGTCTATGAGTACTGAAAGAACAACTCCCAGCTCGATGAGTCACCTCCTGTCTCCCCCGATTCTGCCTCCCCACCGATGATCTCCTTTGAAAGGCACCACTCAACCAGTGCGCACATAATCCATCCCATACATGGGATGAAATGTACTCTGGTCGGTGTTCTCTACATGACTTGTCAAAATCTGACACTCCTGCTTTCTTCATGGCAGCTTTTCTTAAATTGTCCAAAAACTGACGAAGGCGATCACACATGGCCACCTCCCATGCCTCGTGGATGGCGTCACGCATGGTATCCTCGATCAGATACCATAAACCCTACAAATAAATCAAAATATCAAGTTAGAAATGAAATAATTTTCAAAATAAAAATTATTTATTTACGTACGTACCAACCAATGGCCGAACATGGCCTGCTGCACATCAATGGGAATCTGCCCTCATGTGGTCCACGGCTGAGAGAAATAGTTGTGAAAAATAGCGCTGCCCTGTCCGACTGCTATATGCGGAAAACTTTAAAAATAATAAACATTTATTATGTGAATAGATTAATGAAATCTTAGTCAAATCCAGAGGTTATCACACAGGTTATCACACCTCTGTGTGCGTGGATCAAACCCAAGACGTGGACGTCGCTCAGGGACGGGGTCAGGAATCATCAATCGTGCAAGACCGCGCCCCCTCCACGTACTCCCTGGAGCGCCTGCAGGCTGAGGGTCATCTGCCAGTAACTCATCCGCATCAAAAGGCAGGTCAGCATCCGCCAACTCACGAAATGTGGCATCGTCCATCTGAAACAGAAAATGATAATGTTGTTAGCAAAAAATTGATAATTACTATTATATATACATATATACATATTATGATTGTATATAAATACCATGGAATTCTATCAGTGTTCATCTTCATCATCATCTTCATATATGTCAATGTCATCTTCAAATTCCTCCTCAACATCATCGATATCCATTCGAGTTACAGTTGCTTCATCTCTTACCATTTCAAATTCATATGTGACATCATTAACATCATCGTCATCATCGACTCTTAAATGTGGGGTGTCGTCATCAATACTCATGTCTCTTTGAAAAAAAGATTGATTTTGAGTACTCTCTTGAAAAACTTCAATTCTTCGCACATCAGTGAAAGCACATTCACTTTGACTAAACTGATTGTCTCGAATTTTGATTTTTATTACACTCCACCAATCAGTCAAGTCACTTGATGTAGCACAGTACTTTGCGTAATAAACTTGATGTGCTTTTTGAGCCAATAAGAATGGTTCATTTACTGCATGAACACTTTTACAATTGATATCAAGGATTCCATGAGTTGGATGAACACGCATGCCTCTCTCTGTATCCAACCACCGACATTTGAACATGGTTATGTAATGTTGTCCAAGATAACAGAGTTCAATGATTTCATCAAGTATGCCATAAAAGTCAACTTCATTTTATTGATGATGAGATCCTCTCAAGCTAACTCCAATGTACATTGTTTTTTTCGATTCCCCATATGCATGTGTGTGAAATCAAAATCCATTCTCCACATATGCATTATAAGTTTTAACAAGTTTGGAAGGTGGGTTACTCAATACACACAGCCATTTGTCAATTTTATCAGCATGTCGAGACACCTGAAAATTTGTGAAATAATTATCAATATAGTAAAATATACATTGAATGAGTTGCTAAAAGATAAAGAACTTATGTTACCAGTTTTTGAAACCACTGAGAGAAATTTTTCAGTCGACGTTCTTCGAGAGCAGCTGCTGTAATTTGTGGAATTTGTTTCTTGATATGATTATCATACAACCTATAAAAACCAAAGTTATTTAATATAACATAAATGATAGAATAAGTGATATAAACACTTATAGTATAACTGATGTCATCTCTTCACAGTTGAGCAGAACATACGTATGAGCTCTATGATGTTCATCATCTGAAAGCCAGCGTTCATAAACTCCACCAAAACCATGCTCTGGCTGGTTGAAAACAGATAATTGATTGTTGATTTCATCAATATTCCTCTCGTTCTGTCCCATTCGGTTGTGTTTTGAAGGATACTCAGATTCAAAATAATGGGAGCAGAAAAAAGATATTTCCTCTTGCAAATAAGCTTCTGCAATAGATCCTTCAACAGATGCTTTGTTACGTACTTTTCTTTTCAATTTTTGCATGCATCTTTCAAATGGTTACATCCATCGAAACTGTACTGGACCTCCACATTTGGCTTCATATGGAAAATGTAACGTCAAATGTTCCATTGAGTCGAAGAAAGATGGCGGAAATATTTTTTCCAGTTTACATATAATTACAACTACATCTTTTTCAAGTTTTCCTAGAGCATCATAATCTGTTGTAGCTGCACAAATTTCCCAAAAAAAATGAGACATGTATGTTATGGAATCCCAAATCACAGAATTCAACAGACCTCTTAATCCAATGGGTAGAAGTCTTTCCATTATAACATTACAATCATGACTTTTTAATCCAGTAATTTGACCATTCTTTACACATCTACCCAAATTGGAAGCACAACCATCTGGAAGTCTCAAATCTGTAATCCACTAACAAAATAATAAATGGTTTTCTTTAGACAGTGTATAAGCTGGTTTTGGTTTCAGTAACCTTTTTGTTCTGACATTCTCAAACAGTTCCAATTCTGGATGCCTGCAAATTTGGGTAAGATCTAAATGTGCATTTACATTGTCTTTGCTCTTTCCTGGCGTATCCAAAACTGTATGAAACAAATTATCAAAACAGTTCTTCTTAATATGCATGACATCTAACATGTGTCGGACCAACAAATCAGACCAATATGGCAAATCCCAAAATATGCTACCTTTAATCCAATTGTGTTCTTTCCCAAAACCAGAAATTTTCTGTTGGTTTATTGTGGGACCAAAAGTGATGGGAGGTAATGAAAATAAAACTGATTTTAACTCCGAACCTGATAGCATTTTTGGAGGTCCATCCCTTTCAAATATTCCTTTTCTGAAATGAGATCTGTTTCTACGAAAAGGATGATCAGCTGGAAGAAATCTGTGATGATAGTCAAAATAACAATGTTTCTTTCCATGAATGAGCATAAATGCTTTGTTCTCTCCCATACAGTAAGGACATGATTTCTGACCATGTGTACTCCAGCCAGATAACATCCCATAAGACGAGAAGTCACTAATTGTCCACATCAATGCTACTCTCAGTATGAAATTCTGTTTCGTTGCAACATCATATGTACTGACACCAGTACTCCATAATAAATTTAATTCATCAATCAATGGTTTCAAATAAACATCAATATTTTTCTTCGGATGTCCTGGAATTAGTAAATTCAAAAAGATATATGGCTCCTTCAACAACATCCATGGAGGTAAATTATACGGAGTTAAAAAAATATGCCAACATGAATATTGACTACCATAAGATCCAAACGGACAGAAACCATCAGTGGAAAGGCCCAGTCGAACATTTCTAGCTTCTAAAGCAAAGGACGGACGCACTCTATCAAAATGTTTCTATGAATCACCATCGGTTGGATGATTCAAGCTTTTATCGGTTGAAATATTCTCTTTATTCCATGACATCATTGTCGCTGTATTCTTAGACATGAATAAACACTGAAGTCTGGATGTAAGTGGAAAATATCTCAACTGTTTTACAGGAATCAAACCAGACTTCCCGTGTTGTCCTTCTTTATATCTCAGTTTCCCACATGTGGGACAACTATCCAACGACTCATTTTCCCCAGAACATAAAATACAGTCATTTGAACATGCATGAATCTTCTGACAACTAAGTCCCAAATTTCGAACCAGCCTCTTACTCTCATAGTAATTTTCAGGCAAAACATTTCCTTCGGGTAATAGTGTTTTAAGCAAAGAAAATATCTGGTCAAAACAGGTGTTTCACATTCCGTTATCTGATTTGATAGCCATAAATTTTGCAACTGCTTCTAATTTTCTCATCTTGCAGCCAGGACATAATGCATCCTTAGCAGACCTCAAAAACTCATTAAATTTAGATGGTGCCAACTCAGGATTTGAAGCTATATCAGCCGGAGTTTCTGTATGTTGAACAGATGAACCTGTAACATCATGTACTAAATCTTGAAACTGGGATGGATCCAGAATCAAGTTGGTATCACCTGTTCTGGAACTGCGTTCACCGTGTTGATACCAAAAAACATAATCTGGTTGAAAACCAAAATGCAAGAGATGTTCCCCCACTTTGTCAAACGTGTCAAACGTTCTCAATGCACATTTTCTACAAGGGAATTTTATTTTGCCTTCTGAAACGAATTCTGGATTTGATGCTGCAAATGATAAAAAAGTCTCCACACCCTCTACATATACTGGATTTAAACCAGAACCGTTTGGATTTCTACGTTTATTTATCCATATGCAGTCACCTAATAATGATTATTGACGACCTCGTTGTTCCATATTTTTCTATAAAATATAAAATCATTACTGGTTTTGAATAATTTGTTAGAAAAAACACTCAAGCTAGGATAATTATAGAGTTTACATCATACACGACTGACGCAAACTTTTTATTGAGATAGATCGAAAAATTGACCCTTTAAGAATTAAATATGTTGAGAATAAAGCAAAACCTATTACAAATATTGATAATTTTAATATTATATAAATTTTTTATTATTTTCATAGCACTAATATTATTGGTAATTATTACTAATTATTGGTAATTATTACTAATTATTGGTAATTGTTACTAATTATTGGAAATTATTACTAATTATTACTAATTATTACTAACTATTGGTAATTATTACTAATTATTACTAATTATTTGTAATTATTCCTAATTATTTGTAATTATTCCAAATTATTACTAATTATTTCCAATTATTACTAATTTTTACTATTTTCCGGTAATTATTGGTAATTATCGATAATTATTCCGAATTATTGGTAATTATTACTAATTATTGTTAATTATTACTAATTATTGGTACTTATTACTAATTATTACTAATTTTTACTAGTTATTACTAATTATTGGTAATTATTACTAATTATTACTAATTATTACTAATTATTGGTAATTATTACTAAATATTACTAATTATTGGTAATTATTACTAATTATTACTAATTATTCCTAATTATTGGTAATTATTTCTAATTATTGGTAATTATCGGTAATTATGGGTAATTATTGGTAATTATTACTAATTATTGGTAATTATTACTAATTATTGGTAATTATTACTAATTATTGTTAATTATTACTAATTATTTTTAATTATTACTAATTATTACTAATTATTACTAATTATTGTTAATTAATACTAATTATTACTAATTATTACTAATTATTGATAATTATTGGTAATTATTACTAATTATTGGTAATTAATACTAATTATTGGTAATTATTATTAATTATTACTAATTATTAATAATTATTGGTAATTATTACTAATTATTGGTAATTATTACTAATTATTACTAATTATTACTAATTATTGGTAATTATTACTCATTATTACTAATTATTACTAATTATTAGTAATTATTACTTATTATTGGTAATTATTACAAATTATTGGTAATTATTACTAATTTTTGGTAATTATTACTAATTATTTATAATTATTACTAAATATTACCAATTATTACTATTTACCGGTAATTATTGGTAATTATTGGTAATTATTCCTAATTATTGGTAATTATTACTAATTATTGTTAATTATTACTAATTATTACTAATTATTGGTAATTATTACTAATTATTGGTAATTATTACTAATTATTGGTAATTATTACTAATTATTACTAATTATTACTAATTATTGGTAATTATTACTAATTATTACTAATTATTGGTAATTATTACTAATTATTACTAATTATTGGTAATTATTACTAATTATTGGTAATTATCAGTAATTATTGCTAATTATTGGTAATTATTATTAATTATTGTTAATTATTACTAAATATTGGTAATTATTACTAATTATTGGTAATTATTACTAATTATTGGTAATTATTACTAATTATTGGTAATTATTACTAATTATTGTTAATTATTACTAATTATAGGTAATTATTACTAATTATTACTAATTATTACTAATTATTACTAATTATTACTAATTATTACTAATTATTGGTAATTATTACTAATTATTACTAATTATTACTAATTATTGGTAATTATTGGTAATTATTACAAATTATTGGTAATTAATACTAATTATTGGTAATTATTACTAATTATTGGTAATTATTGCTAATTATTACTAATTATTACTAATTATTAGTAATTATTACTAATTAATACTAATTATTGGTAATTATTCCTAATTATTACTAATTATTACTATTTACCGGTAATTATTGGTAATTATTGGTAATTATTCCTAATTATTGGTAATTATTACTAATTATTGTTAAGTATTACTAATTATTGGTAATTATTACTAATTATTACTAATTATTGGTAATTATTACTAATTATTACTAATTATTGGTAATTATTACTAATTATTCCTAATTATTACTAATTATTGGTAATTATTACTAATTATTGGTAATTATTGGTAATTATTACTAATTATTGGTAATTATTACTAATTATTGGTAATTATTACTAATTATTGGTAATTATTCCTAATTATTGGTAATTATCGGTAATTATGGGTAATTATGGGTAATTATGGGTAATTATTGGTAATTATTACTAATTATTGTTAATTGTTACTAATTATTGTTAATTATTGGAAATTATTCCTAATTATCGGTATTTATTACTAATTATCAGTAATTATGGGTAATTATTACTAATTATTGGTAATTATTACTAATTATTGGTAATTATTCTAATTATTGGTAATTATCGGTAATTATGGGTAATTATTGGTAATTATGGGTAATTATTGGTAATTATTACTAATTATTGTTAATTATTACTAATTATTGTTAATTATCGGTAATTATTCCTAATTTTCGGTAATTATTTCTAATTATCGGTAATTATTTGTAATTATTACTAATTATTGGTAATTATTACTAATTATTGGTAATTATTACTAATTATTTGTAATTATTACTAATTGTTACTAATTATTACTAATTATTGGTAATTATTACTAATTATTACTAATTATCGGTAATTATTCCTAATTATTACTAATTATTACTAATTATCGGTAATTATTGGTAATTATTGGTAATTATTCCTAATTATTGGTAATTATTACTAATTATTGTTAATTATTACTAATTATTGGTAATTATTACTAATTATTGGTAATTATTACCAATTATTGGTAATTATTACGAATTATTGGTAATTATTGGTAATTATTCCTAATTATTGGTAATTATTACTAATTATTGGTAATTATTCCTAATTATTGGTAATTATTCCTAATTATTGATAATTATTCCTAATTATTCTTAATTATCGGCAATTATTGATAATTATTGGTAATTATTACTAATTATTGGTAATTATTACTAATTATTGGTAATTATTACTAATTATTCCTAATTATTACTAATTATTACTAATTATTACTAATTATGACTAATTATTACTAATCATTGGTAATTATTCCTAATTATTACTAATTAGTGGTAATTATTAGTAATTATTACTAATTATTACTAATTATTGATAATTATTGATAATTATTACTAATTATTACTAATTATTGGTAATTATTACTAATTATTGGTAAGTATTACAAATTATTGGTAAGTATTACTAATTATTGTTATTATTACTAATTATTGGTAATTATTACTAATTATTGGTAATTATTACTAATTATTACTAATTATTCCTAATTATTGCTATTTATTGGTAATTATTCCTAATTATTAGTAATTATATGAATAATTACCAATAATTAGGAATAATTACCAATAATTAGGAATAATAACAATATTAGTATATTTTATTATTAATATTAAAATAATATAATTTTTTATATTATATACAATTCTCCTTTCATCTGTGTGTTTTCTGTCTCCACATACAAATAATACATGTGGAGACAGAAAACACACAGATGAAAGGAGAATTGTATATAATATAAAAAATTATATTATTTTAATATTAATAATAAAATATACTAATAATGTAATAATGTTATTATTCCTAATTATTGGTATTTATTACTAATTATTAATATTTATTCATAATTATTGAAAATTATTACCAATTATTCCTAATTACCATTAACTATGAACAATACTAATAATTTAAAAATATTAAGTAACAAAACAATGTAAACATAATTAAATTACAACTAATTAAGAATAATTGAAACTAATAAAAAATTTAAAATAAATATTAAATTAAAATGAACTTAAATACCTTGAAAATTGATCTGAGGGTGATCTCTGATCGTTCTTGAAAACTTCAATATCAACTCCGGAGAAAAAAATTAAACTTGAGAAACGCTGAACTCTAGAAATAGAATTTTGAGAGAAGGAGAAGATGGAGTTTGAGAATGAATTGAAAAAAACAGATGGGGGTATTTATAGGTTAGATTATTTGCGACGGATCCATTTGCGACGGGTAGCCCGTCGCAAATACCTTAGCCATCATTTATTACGGTCAACGGTTAAATAGTTATTTGCGATGGGACCCGTCGCAAATAACCACCTGCCGACATACTATTTGCAACGGGGGAATATTCCCGTCACAAATACCTTTTACCGTCACCGGTTATTTGCGACGGGCAATAACCGCCCGTCGCAAATATGTTTCCCTCGATTTGGCGCGCAAAGCGCGCCAGTACTTTTGCGACGGGGAAAGCAATCCCGTCGCAAAAGGCTACTTATTTGCGACGGGCAAATACCCTCGTCACAAATAAGTTTTTAACGGGGCTATCTGCGACGAGATTTATCCCCGTCGCAAATAACCCGTCGCAAATACCCATTTTTCCCGTAGTGATAGAGGCTGGTTGTATCCTCGACTTCCTATTGTTTAGTTATTGCATGTAAAACCTGATCCATGTTATGGTTCATTTTATTTTTTTCCAAATAAATGTACTTATTACTGGGTTACTATAATTTGGAGAGGACTATGTTATATATTGGAACTATACCTCCTATTTTTTTAATTCCATTATGTGTCATTTTTTACACATTCTCAAATCAATGTTGATACAATAATATAATTTTCAATTCTATGTTTCAACATGTATCTACATATTGTATCGGTTCTGGTTTTATATATTGTTAACAATTATGATTTACCTGGAAAAGTTTTCTATTTAACTTCAATCTTATTGAATTGTTTTCATGAAATGGTTGATTCAATTTTTACAGAATGGATAGAAGTTGGATGTATGAAAGTAATCAGATATCATGAAATTTTCTAAACAATTTGGAGAGATTTTTAGATTTCTCATTTGAAAGTGCTTCAAATAATTGTCACATACACTACTTATATTATAATTTTGTTGTAAGACATTGGTTTAGTTGTGAAGAAGTTAGCTACCATATAAACAAATATGGTTTTCAAAAAAAATATTTTGTCCAGTATCACAATGGGGAGAAAATGGAATATGAAAATGATGATGATCTAAATGAGAGGACTGGATTGGAGAATTTGATATATGACTAGTTTTAATTTATTTTACATCATGAGAAGAAAAGGATATAGATTAAAAAAGAATTCAATACAAGCACCCGTCATGCTTCCAATGAAAATGATGATGTTGACAGAGTTAAACAATTTAATGATGCTGCGACAACTCTAGTATATCAGCAATGTTGTAAAATGAAAAGGATGGAATTTTTAATTCTATTTTTTCATGGGAAAACCATATATGGGATTTCTAATACTACCATGGATTACATTATTACATTCATGAAGTAATTACTTCTAGTTGATGCAGATATTACCTCAATCTACTATATAGCATGGAAATTAGTTGAAGAACTTGGTTTTTTTTATAAAAAATTCATACTTTCTCGAAAGATTACCGCTTATTCTAAGGAAAAACTACTGAAAAAATGATTGAATCAAATGTGGAACATCCGGATGGAAGCCAAAAGCTGATGGAATACCATCCTGTGTTACATAGAAAGCAATTTGGAACTTTACATGGATGTAAAGACTCTAGAATATTTTCATGTATGATAAAATATCAACAAAAACGTGATGTCATAATACATAGAGACAAAATAATAATGAAGAGTTGGTTCACCTAGAAGAATGATTTTCATGGTAGAGACTTGATGCTCGATATCCTGATTTTGTAGCTAACGTGCCTAATGTGAGGTTGGGTCTTTCATGTGACAATTTTAATCTAGTTGGACAGATTATTACATCGAACAACACATGGCTGGTTTTCATACACATTTATAACCTTCCATCATGGTGGTGTATGAAAAACCCTTTCACTTTCATGAGTATACTTATGTCTGGACCATCTGATCCCAAAAACTATATAGATGTATACATGAAACATTTAATAAAATATTTGAATCATCTTTGGGGTGTGGGTGTGCGCACATACAATGCATGTTTGAAAGAAATATTTCAGATGGGTATAGTGCTTATGGGGATGATCAATGATTTTTATGCTTATGAAATGATATATGGAAGGAGAAAAAAGGGAAAATTATCATGTCCGGTTTGTATAAATAATAATCGATCCAGAATATTGAAATATCATCGTAGTTTTAGTTTTATAGAACATCGATGATTCTTTCCAAGGAACCATCCATATATAAATAATCATCAAAGATTTAGCAATACAATGGAGACCGTTGTTCCCCCTCAGCATATGTCTGGAACTAATGTGCTTAATGAATTGAAAGATTTCACTTTTTCATTCAGGAAGGGTTAAAAGAAATCTATAAAGAGAAAGTCATTTTCCAATGATACTTGTTACAATTGGAAGAATAAGAGTATCTTCTTTTAGTTTCTATATTGGTCAACCAATTTGTTACGTCATTGCTATGATGTAATTCACATTGAAAAGAATATATGTGAAATGTTTATTTCGATTCTTCTTAGTGTCAAGGGAAAGAAAAAGATGATTTATGATCTTGGTGTGACTTAGTGGACTAGGGAATTAGACTAGAATTTCATCCTATGTGTGTCAATAAAAATCAATGTCATGTTCCATGTGACTCTCATGTGATGAAACCTATATAAAAAATCAATTTCTAGATGTACTAGAATCTATTAATGTTTCGGATGCCTATTTAAGAAATATATCAAAACAGGTCAACAGAAGAGAGTTGAATATGAAATCTTTAAATACTCATGATTATCACGTCCTTCTCCATGAGTTGATTCTAATATAAAATTTCCGTCTTTTTTCTAATAATGTAAGGATGTCAGTTATTCAGTTGTGGCTTTTGTTTAGATATCTTTGTGCTAAGAAGTTTTCCAAGTCATTCTTGAAAAAAATAATGGCAGATAAACCATTAATTTCTTGAGTTAGAGAAAATATTTCCTCCATAATTTTTCACATGCATGTTGCATCTGACTGTCCAACTTCCAACTAAAATACTTTTTAGAGGACCTTTTTCTCTTTGTTGGATGTACCCAACTAAAATAAATATGTACACATTGAAATATTATGTCTAGAACAAGAATCATCCTGAAGGTTCAATCGTGACTGGTTACTTGGATCAATAATGTATGGATTTATTTCCAATGTATTTTTCTAATCTTATTATAATAATGAATAGACCAATGAGAAATAAATAAGAATAGTATGAGAAAATTGAATACAGTTTTCCATCACTTCCTCAAACTGGAGGAATTCTCAGATCATATACACTGATGACATTAAGCCTTTAAGAGCGGGAGTTGGCATAACACAAAGTGTTGTTCGACAGTGATTTTTTCTATGACTACATCAAGTAAGTAAATTGAACATGTATATCGTATCTCCTATATTTCAATTTTACATATCTATTAAACTATTTATATGTTAATCTATAGGGAATATAAAGATATGATAAATGGAAAGCAACATTATTTATCTTTAACAAGGAGAGATACATTTGATAGAAAATAGTTTTCTACTTGGTTGAAATTGAAGGTAGAAATATTACTTTAATAAATAAATAAAATCAATATTTAATTAAATTTAATATATTTTTTTATATTTTAGGTAACTTTTTTTCTTCTAGACTCTGTTTTTGAGGAAGAAAGAGATTTGGATTTTTTTGAATACCATGGTTCATGAACGTAAATCAATTGTGATCAATGGGTACATATTTATTATCATTGAACGAGAAAATAACATAAGAACACAATATGATTTTGTTATGATAACTGCCACAACAAACTGTTATTCTAGTGTATCAGATATTAGGCCTTGGTTTGAAAAAGTATCTTATTATGGAGTTGTTGAGAAAATAATAATATTGGATTATTACTCTCATGGTCGAGTCACAATGATGAAATGCCAGTGGATTGAATTGATGATGATTCATGGAATCTTTATTGATGATTTTGGATTTTCAGTTATTGATATGACTCGCACTATTTCTACTGAGGAACCATATGTATTGGCATCAATGATGAAACATGTTTTTTATGTCGAAGATCATCTTCGACATAAATTTGGTGTCATTATTGATGTAATTCCAAGACATTTTTTTATGATGGTGATGATGGAATTGAAACCTTCTCTACTACAATTGGGACCAATCCATTTTTTACTTATGATGACTCTAACAACTTGATTTTCAGAGTTTATTGTGAACCTGAAGTTGTTGTGGGAAATATATAGAATCATTTATCCATGTTCTAATTTTTTTTGTTAAGATCGACTTGGGTTGTTAAGGTTGGATGTAATACCCCAGGTAAATAAATAATATGACATTTTTATATTTATCCATATCTATGAATAAAATATTAATATTACTTTAAAGGGGATGCTATGCTCGATGGCTTACCCAACACGCAACAACGAGTTTCTTGGGAATCTTATATTGCACTCTAATAATATTATTTTAAATGGTAGTTAACGCCTAGCCGTTGTAATGGCGGGAATGAACAGAACTAACTAAAAAATGATTATATATGTTTGTGAAATAGTTTTACTCCTTATAATAAATGTTATAGGATTAAAAATTTGAATGAATCCAATTTTAAGCGTAAACATTCCAATATTCTTTAAAAGGTCGATTAACCGCCTGTTAATGGCGAACCTCTTTTAAATCCACCTTTTGACAATTTTATAAGCTCTATTTTTCAAAATAAACATATTATTTATGACTGGGACATTGAAATTTACCTTGGGTTAATTTTTGGTATTTTTCTGACAATGTTCATTTTTCAATGAATAGTGAAAAATACTGCATTTTACATCAAAACTTCTTTTTCATATAATTTAATTATATGGTTATATTTTCATTTTAATTTTTTTAAAGTGTAATTATAATATATTTTTACCATGTAATTCAATTATGGTCATTGGGATTAATTTCACTTTGGAATTAGGCATAAACAAGTGCCAAACTTTTCATAAATATTGTTTCTAAAAAACCCTCTATTTGTTTTGAAAACGGGAAGTTTTTTTTAAATTAATTATTGAAATTTATGTGTTTGGAATTTGGTAAAATGGATTACATATTTGGAATTAGCAGGTCCAAATTATGTAATTAAGACTCTTGTTTTTTGACATTATGAATAGTAATGGTGGTAATTATCTTTAACTATCTTGGTTAATGAGTAATCGAGTAGTTAACGATAATAAGATAATATCATAATAATAAAAAATGACCACAAAATGTGTCCTAAGGCTACCGGTTGTCTCATGGCCGACCATGGGATGCCTTGTGCCAAACTTGGGGTCCCCATGGATTCACTTTTGTGAGAAAGTTACTTTTTATCTTTTTATTTTTAAAGAATGTTAAATGTAACAAAGAATGTATCACCTAAGTAAAATATTTTTAACATTGTCTAAATAAATTATCTTTTGGACTATAAATATTAAATGGAATGATAAAATTATTTCCTACATCATAGTATTTTTTTTATAATTTTTAGACATTAAATAAATTAAATTATTTATGACATCATGATGATGCAGCGATGACCTCATTATTTAACGATTTAAATAAAATGGAATGATAATGTAAAATATAAGACCTAAACATGTCCAAAACCTAATGTATGGGTGCATTTATAACCCTTATCACCTTATCCTCGAAACACCTAAATGTGGGACCATTAAAATCCGAAACTCATTTGAAAATAAAGTTACATTTTATACCTTTCCATGAGTGCCCCTCCTCTCCTCTTATAAAGGCCCCCACCTCTACCTCCTTACCCACACTTCCAAAGCCTTTGGCTCGAACAAACCCTGCCCATTTTGTCTATCCACATCCCTCTCTAACTCCTTGAAACCTCACATTGGGCAGAAGTCTTCCCAAGGAAGCCTTTGAGCTCCAACCAAAGGAAGTTATCCGATTTTAAGGTAATGTCTTCACTTGTGTCCTTTTGTTTTATTTTGCTTCTCCAACCACCTAAACTCTTTTTATTAATTTATTTTGTAACAAATACAGTATCTTAAATATACTAGGATGTTTTTATAATATGGTTTAGAGATACACTTACACACACCTACATCTAATGGTTAAAGAACATACTGTTTCTGTGGATGGCGAATTTCTGCCTCACGAAACGATGATTGTTCAACATTCTTCTAAAACCTTCAAAGGTGGCCATTAAGATGAAAATATATTTATATATGATATATAATATGTTTATGTATTACTTAAGATTTTGTATTTTCCATTTATGGCATAACTTTATGGTTTCCATTATAGGTAAACGCGATATCTTCATTTAAGGAAGTGCGGACTACCGCCCCCTCAAAGTGATTTGATTCGTTAATACCATATGTGGTACATATAAAGGATATATTTAATGATATTATATATGATAACATACTATGATTTAAATACTATTATGTATCATTATGTTTTAATTCCATTAAATATGAAATAGAAATGGAAGTAGCGTTCATGCGTACGTATGACTTACCGTCTCCATGAACGGTACATTTCATTTCTTATCTCAAAATGTTATGTACTATTATAAGTACATATATATAATTGATATATATGTAATATATTAAATCTAAATTATGGATATAATTCTGGAATTATAACATATATATATATATATATCTCATTTTGTTTTAATTCCATTAATATGACAAAAAATGAAAGTAGCATTCATGCGTACGTACGGCCAACCATCTCCATGAACGATGCTTTTAATTTTTAACTCCAAATTCTATGAAATAGTATAAAATGAATATATACTATATATATATTATATTTAAAACATCAATACTATTCTGGATATGATGTACTTATAACTACATGGACAATCATTTTTCAAACAAGTTCATTTTTGACTCATGTACCAAACATCGACAAAAATGTGTGATATGAACTCACATTATTAACCAATTCTTATAACATTAAAATATGTGATATGAACTGAATAATAATCTATATAGGAGGTCCTTAAGAAATTATAAATTTACCAAGGTTTATTATTCAGGAATATAAAGAAACGAACAAGACAAGTTGGACTTGAGGTAAGGGATCCTACTCCTCTCTTTCTTTTTAGGTACACCATTTTATGTCATTCCGTTTAAGCTCATATTTCTTGTGATTGGGATGTTCTTTTATATTACTCTTACTTTAATTTTTTATGTTCATATGATGAGAGACCCTATTTCATCTCATCAACTCATTTTATGAGTTTTGAAGTGATGTCGTTAGGCTGCCGAGTTTTCGTAAGGGATATTTGATCTCACTTTTATTCCTGTGAGATTTATGCTACATTTTCCACAATTTCTTTTGAGTGGTGTATGTACTACCCATTATTATACACTTTTTGTAGTATAATTTCATTTATGGGTATTCACATCTTCATTGAATGACCCTTCTTCCATGGGGTGTACGTTTCGAAAGTTACGCAACTCGGTTAGGGGACCTTTCACCCTCCTCTTTTTAAAAGACTTCTTTTGTTGTGTCTTTTAATTCACAGACTATTATGTTGGGATATTTTCTTTTATATCATTATTGATGTAAATTTTATGTCCATGTGATGATATTCCCTTTTTATCTCTGATCAACTAACTTTCTGAATTTTGATGTGATGTCGTTAGGCTGTCGAATTTTACCAAGGGAACTTTTTAACCCAATTTCGATTTCTTTGGGTTCAAAATGTAGTTATTGAATATGTCATCCTTTGAATATGTGTGAATGAACTTTTAATGTTTTACACATAATATCCACTTATATTGGGTGTATTTATATTTGTCACACATAATTTTGAAATTGATTTATCGTTAATTTAAGGATACCTTCTTTATAGGGGATTTCATCACATTTGACATTTCTGTTGAGACTTAATTGTTTTTATGCACCAATTCACTCTTATATGGTGTATATACTTTACTTTGGAATATTATATCATGAATCCATTTATTCGCATGATATTATAATGTTCTGACTAAATTTTATTCCTCAATTATTATATTCAAGTGTCTCTAATTTTGGTAAAACCCCTTTATCCAAAATATCGCTTTAAATGATTTAATTTTTTGTTCTTATTAATATCCATGTTTTCAAAATGGTTTTAAGGATTTATTTATATGGATATTAATGGTTTAAAATTTTAAAATCTTCAAGGTGGTATGAGACACTTTGATTCAAAAATCTCTTTATTAAATGTTTTAAATGGTTTTGGAAATGGTTTCTTTTTGAATGGATTCATTATTTCAATATACTAAAATGTTATATTGTGACTGAAATGTGGAAATGTTATGTTTCCTTTATGTATGTTTTATGTGATACTTTTATGTTATGGTTCTTGGGAATTTTTATGAAAATGGGTGGTTCTGTGATAAACTAAGGGCGGGTGAGCCCGATATAGCTCTCCAATGCATTGGGTAACGCGAAGGAGTGAAACATTAAGGTTTCTCTAAAGAGATTTAGGGAATATACTATGGTGGGTATTCCAAACGTAACCAAGAGGGTTACTCCCTACATAAGAATATTATGAATGCCTCAAGTTACCTTTTATGTCTTATGATTTCTATGATTTATTCATGATTTGATGAGGTATGTTAAAGTGCCTATGTTTTATGGGTAAAGTATGATTTCATTCTTATGTATATATGAACTCATGTTTCCTTTCCATATTTTTTATAACCCTTACTGAGCTTTTTATGCTCATTCCAAGTTTTTTTGAAATGTTTTTCACAGGTCAAGGGAAAGGTACATGATATGATGATAGTGTCAAGGAAGTGTCAAGGAAGAATCCATGTTTTATTTTAAATATGTTTCGTTGATGGGAATAAATGAATATTATCATTATGTAACCACTTTGTTTAAATTTGGAATGTAATGCAAGTTTGATGATCTAATTCTCTAAAAATCTAAACCTGAAAAGATCCTCAATGTGAATCATGTAATAACTCAAGATTAAGTAAGGTTTAAGGCTGGGGCCTTATAGTTGGTATCAAAGGTCGGTTTAGATAACTTTAGAGGTTAGGGTATTCTTTAAGCATAAGTGACATTACCATATTGGCTTGGATTTTAGAAAGAGTCATAGTTTTTAGATAAAGTGAATGAGTAAGTATATCTTAGTGTTTATCTTCCTCATTAGTACATGATGGTTTTGTTGATATAATCTCACTAACATTTCTATTTTTAATGAATGGATGGATCTATCAGGCACCAAAGAGACAATAGGTTTGAAGGAAACTGTGGTGGTTCACTGATTAAGATACTAGATAAAAATGGGGGATTCAATGAGAAAACTCGTGGTTATTCTAAACCAACAATCAAGGAGTCATGATCAACCACTTGAACCTTGGTATGATCTGTAATGCATCATGTACAAGATGACCAATCGATGTGGAAGTTCAGGTAATAATTATAAAGGTAACCATTAGAGTTTATATGATCCTTACTTTTGAGGTAATTATGGGTTATTATATGTTATGATGGAAAATGAAAGGCAAGAGATAAACTTGAGGTTAAAATATGTTATGATCATTTTTGAAGATTTTATCTCGTTTTGGGGAATGTTTTAAGAATTATATAGTTTTGGAAAAAGGACAACACGCAGACCGTGTGACAACCCGTCGCGTCGAACAAAGCTGCGGGAATCGAACCCACAACCAAAGTGTGACTGGTATTTATCGCCTACCACTGGACTACGTGAAGTCCCTGGTTAGTTTGAATGATTATTTTTAGTTAGATGATTTTATGAATTAAGAGTAAGTTGATTTTGGGTTACCTATGGAAATTTATTAACCTATCATGGAGGATATTTGATTAGGTTAATTACTTTTCAATACGAGACATTGAGAGCAACTGATGTTGTTTGGAGATAAATGTTACAATTTAACTTGGAAGACTACGTGACTAAATCCTTCAAATATATGGGTTTCAATCTTAGTTTGGTTTACATTGAATAATTTTATGTACAAATTGTTTATCGAATAGTCCTCGTTGAACTTTGGGTTTTGTTGGACAAATTTTGGAGATTAAGAATATATTTTCTTTTAATAAAGGGTTATCCTTTTCTGGATTATCTGATCTTGTACTAACCTTTTTGGTTTTGGTTTTGGTTAAAGTCAAAAGGCATGGGAAGTATATAGTTCTCTTTTGTGGATTAGGTGATCCTCTAGAAGTTGATTATAGTACTCTTAATGAGAACAAGTCTTCCTAAATACTCATCTTTTGGGGAATGTATGAGTTTGTGTAAGAAATCTAGTAAAAGTTGAAGGTCAACATGACAAGTAACTATGTTTCCTTAAGATAAAAAATAAATTCCTCAATGAAGAGTAACTTAAAACAAAAATGTTGTCCGTTAAATTTTCCTACTGGGGAATCGAATACCGTTTAACCCATCACAAGTCTGTGGTTTTCTTATGTTTAACTTTCTCCTAGACATGTATACTATCACTATCCATCAGAAAATGACCCTTTTTTTCCCTCCATGTCCATATTTTCATACATGGAATCCTAGTATGGGTTAAATAGGGTGACCTTTGTACTAATCTTTCTTTATTTTTAAGGTGATTGTTTTACCGACTCTTGTTCCGATGTGGGACTTTCAAGGATGTTTCCAAGCTCAATTTTAAAATTGCGAGGACGCAATTCCCAAAAGGGGGGAAGGATGTAACACCCCAGGTAAATAAAGAATATGAATTTCTTATATTTATCCATATTTGTGAATAAAATATTAATATTACTTTAAAGAGCATGCTATGCTCGATGGCGTACCCAACACGCCACAACAAGTTTCTTGGGAATCTTACGTTGCACTCTAATAATATTACTTTAAATGGTAGTTAACGCCTAACCGTTTTAATGGAGGTAATGAACAGAACTAAATAAAAAAATGATTATATATGTTTGTCAAATATTTTTACTCCTTACAATAAATGTTATAGGATTAAAAATGTGAATGAATCCAATTTTAAGCGTAAACATTCCAATATTCTTTAAAAGGTCGATTAACCGCCTCGTAATGGAGAACCTCTTTTAAATACACTTTTTGAAAATTTTATAAGCTCTATTTTTCAAAAAAAACATATTATTTATGATTGGCACATTGAAATTTACCTTGGGTTAATTTTTGGTATTTTTCTGACAATGTTCATTTTTCAATGAATAGTGAAAAATACTGCATTTTACATCAAAACTGCTTTTTCATATAATTTAATTATATGGTTATATTATCATTTTAATTTGTTTTAAAGTGTAATTATAATAAATTTTTACCATGTAATTCAATTATGGTCATTGGGATTAATTTGAGTTTGGAATTAGGCATAAACATGTGCCAAACGTTTCAAAAATATTGTTTCTAAAAAACCAGCTATTTGTTTTGACAACAGGAAGTTTTTTTAAAATTAATTATTGAAATTTATGTGTTTGTAATTTGGTAAAATGGATTACATATTTGGAATCAGAAGGTCTAAATTATGTAATAAATACTCTTTTGTTTTTGGACATTATGAATAGTAACGACGATAATTATCTTTAATTATCTTGATTAATGAGTAATCGGGTAGTTAACGATAATAAGATAATATAATAATAATAAAAAATGACCACAAAATGTGTCCTAAGGCTACTGGTTGTCTCATGGCCGACCATGGGATGCCTTGTGCCAATCTTGGGGTCCCCATGGAATCACTTTTGTGAGAAAGGGACTTTTTATCATTTTATTTTTAAAGAATGTTAAATGTAACAAAGAATGTATCATCTAAGTAAAATATTTTTATCTTTGTCTACATAAATGATATTTTGGACTATAAATGTTAAATTGAAAGCTAAAAATATTTCCTACGTCATAGTATTTTTTTTATAATTTTTAGACATTAAATAAATTAAATATATATGACATCATGATGATGCAGCGATGACCTCATTACGATTTAAATAAAATGGCAAGATAATGTAAAATCTAAGACCTAAACATGTCCAAAACCTATTGGATAGATTTATTTCTAAACCTTATCACCTTATCCTCAAAACACATAAATTTGGGACCATTAAAATCAGAAACTCATTTGAAAATAAAGTTACATTTTATACCTTTCCAAGAGTGCCCCTCCTCTCCTCTTATAAAAGGCCCCCACCTCTACCTCCTTACCCACACTTCCAAAGCCTTTGGCTCGGCCAAACCCGGCCCATTTTGTCTCTAAACATCCCTATCTAACTCCTTGAAGCCTCACATTGGGCAGAAGTCTTCCCAAGGAAGCCTTTGAGCTCAAACCAAAGGGAGTTACCCGATTTTAAGGTAATGTCTTCACTTGTGTCCTTTTGTTTTATTTTTCTTCTCCAACCCCCTAAACTCTTTTTATTAATTTATTTTGTAAAAAATCCAGTATCTTCAATATACTAGGATGTTATTATAAGATGTTTTAGAGCTAAAATTACACACACCTACATCTAATGGTTAAAGAACATACTATTTCTGTGGATGGAGAATTTCTGCCTCACGAAACGATGATTGTTCAACATTCTTCTAACACCTTCAAAGGTGTCCATTAAGATGAAACTATATTTATATATGATATATAATATGTTTATGTATTACTTAAGCTTCTGTATTTTTCATTTATGGCATACCTTTATGGTTTCCATTATGGGTAAACGCGATATCTTCATTTAAGGAAGTGCGGACTACCGCCCCCTCAAAGTGATTTGATTCGTTAATACCATATGCGGTACGTATAAAGGATATATTTAATGATATTATATATGATAACATACTGTAATTTAAATACTATTATGTATCATTATCTTTTAATTCCATTAAATATTAAATAGAAATGGAAGTAGCGTTCATGCGTACGTATGGCTTACCGTCTCCATGAACGGTACATTTCATTTCATATCTCAAAATGTTATGTACTATTATAAGTACATATATATAATGGATATATATGTAATATATTACATATAAATTATGGATATCATTATGGAATTATAACATATATATATATATATATCTCATTTTGTTTTAATTCCATTAATATGACAAAAAATGAAAGTAGCGTTCATGCGTACGTATAGCCTACCGTCTCCATGAACGATGCTTTTAATTTTTATCTCCAAATGCTATGGAATAGTATAAAATGAATATATACTGGATATATATGATATTTAAAACGTAAATACTATTCTGGATATGATGTACTTATAACTACAAGGACAATCATTTTTCAAACAAGTTCATTTTTGACTCATGTACCAAACATCGACAAAAACGTCTGATATGAACTCATATTATTAACCAATTATTATAACATTAAAATATGTGATATGAACTGAATAATAATCTTTATAGGAGGTCCTTAAGAAATTATAAATTGGCCAAAGTTTATTATTCAGGATTATAAAGAAATGAACAAGACAAGTTGGACTTGAGGTAAGGGATCATACTCCTCTCTTTCTTTTTAAGTACACCCTTTTATATCATTCCTTTTAAGCTCATATTTCTTGTGATTGGGATGTTCTTTTATATTAATCTTACTGTAATTTTTATGTTCATATTATGAGATACCCTATTTCCTTTCATCAACTCATTTTATGAGTTTTGAAGTGATGCCGTTAGGCTGCCGAGTTTTCGTAAGGGATTTTTCCTCTCACTTTTATTCCGGTGAGATTTATGCTACATTTGCCACAATTTCCTTTGAGTGGTGTTTGTACTGCCCATTATTATACACTTTGTGTAGTATAATTTCATTTATGGGTATTCACATCTTCATTGTATGACCCTTATTCCATGGGGTGTACGTTTCGAAATTTACCCAACTCGGTAAGGGGACCTTTCACCCTCCTCTTTTTAAAAGACTTCTTTTGTTATGTCTTTTAATTCACATACTATTTTGTTGGGATATGTTATTTTATATCCTTATTGATGTAAATTTTATGTCCAAGAGATGATATTCCCTTTTTATCTCTCATCAACTCAATTTCTGAATTTTGAAGTGATGTCGTTAGGCTGTCGAATTTTACCAAGGGAACTTTTTAACCCAATTTCGATTTCTTTGGGTTCAACATGTAGTTATTGAATATGTCATCCTTTGAATATGTGTGAATGACCTTTTATTGTTTAACACTTAATATCCACTTCTATTTGGTGTATTTATATTTTTCACACATAATTTTGAGATTGTTTTATCCTTATTTTAAGGATACCTTCTTTATAAGGGATTTCATCACATTTGACATTTCTATTGAGACTTCATTGTTGTTACGCACCAATTCACTCTTATATGGTGTATATACTGTCTTTTGGAATATTATATCATGAATCCATTTATTCTCATGATATTATAAAGTTCGGACTAAATGTTATTCCTCAATTATTGTATTCAAGTGTCTCTAATTTTGGTAAAACCCCTTTATTTAAAATATCGCTTTAAATGTTTTAATTTTTTGTTCTTATTAATATCCATGTTTTCAAAATGGGTTTAAGGATATATTTATATGGATATTAATGGTTTAAAATTTTTAAATCTTCAAGGTGGTATGGGACACTTGGATTCAAAAATCTCGTTATTAAATGTTTTAAATGGTTTTGGAAATGGTTTCTTTTTGAATGGATTCATTATTTCAATATACTAAAATGTTATATTGTGATTGAAATGTGGAAATGTTATGTTCCCTTTATGCATGTTTTATGTGATACGTTTATGTTATGGTTCTTGGGCATTGTTATGAAAATGGGTGGTTCTATGATAAACTAAGGGCGGGTGAGCCCGATATAGCTCTCCAATGCATTGGGTAATGTGAAGGAGTGAAACATTATGGTTTCTCCGAAGAGAATTAGGGAATATATTGTGGTGGGTATTCCAAACGTAACCAATAGGGTTACTCCCTACGTAAGAATGTTATGAATTCCTCAAGTTACCTTTTATGTCTTATGATTTCTATGATTTATTCATGATTTGACGAGGCATGTTAAAGTGCCTATGTTTTATGGGTAAAGTATGATTTCATTCTTATGAATATATGAACTCATGTTTCCTTTCCATATTTTTCATAACCCTTACTGAGCTTTTTATGCTCATCCCAAGTTTTTTTGAAATGTTTTTCACAGGTCAAGGGAAAGGTACATGATATGATGATAGTGTCAAGGAAGTGTCAAGGAAGAATCCATGTTTTATTTTAAATATGTTTCGTTGATGGGAAAAAATGAATACTATCATTATGTAACCACTTTATTTAAATTTGGAATGTAATGCAAGTTTTATGATCTAATTCTCTAAAACTCTGAACCTAAAAAGATCCTCAATGTGTAATCTTGTAATAACTCAAGATTAAGTAAGGTTTAAGGCTGGGGCCTTATATTGGAACTATTAAAATGGATTTAATATTGATTAAAAATATGTTGTATCTAACTTGAACTATATTCATAATTATGGAACCGATATTTCTAACTTGGTGAAAATTTAAATGATTTATTTACCATGTATAAATTTATTTTAACTCTATGAACCCCCCTTAGTATTTCAATGCTTTATTGACCATGGCTACTTAACCCTGGAACCCATGAATCCCCTTATCCCCTCTCATATATTTTATTTTTGGGTTACAAATTTTTTTTACTTTTTTAATTAATTGAATATTTGTTTTAAAATGTAGGAAATGAAACCTATTGGAGATATGTGATGAAAAAGGATGACAAACAACAATTGTTGCGTGGCTGATATGAGTGTTCCTCCACTAGTGCCTGTTGTCTGTATTTTATTTCAAATATATATATATAACATATAATTTCATGTCCTTAATTTTCTTAATTTTTTTTAGGATCCACCACTAAGGTGTTAGTTATTTGATGAGCAGCCTAGTAGTGGTCCTAGTACTCAGTCCGATGGTATGACCGAGGGTGGTACGAGAGATATTAAATCTAGTCAGTGTAACTGATTAGACCCTGCCCCTCCCACTAACATACCATCTATCCAATATTCTGATCCCGGTGTGTTGTTAGGGATACATGGGATATTCAGGCCTCCCATGTTTTCACCACCCTTTTCAAATTATCCTCCTCACTTTCTATACCATATCCAATGATGATTCTCACTCCTCATCCAAATCATGAATTTGGACAACCATCCATTCCATCTTCTTTCACTTATACTTCCTTCTCTCTGAACATCTATATTCTATATTCTTCTACTCTTTCTCCACCACAATCTTTTCTTGAAGAGCATACAAAGGGACCCACCCCACCTTTACAGGGTGTTCCTTCAGTTTATGCTAATCCAGCGGTGCCTATTGATCAGACTACCAGATGTATATTTATAGAACCCTAAAAAAAATTTATACCATTATTTATTTTCATTATAATATGTATTGATACAATATTTGTTTTTATTTCATAACAGATACATCTAATGAGAGGAGGAGGGGTGTAAACACATGAATTCAGTGTGGAACAGCCACATACAGTTGATAGTGGACTACAACAAAGACAATCAAATGATTGAAAAAAAGGCAGCAATATCAAAGGTTTTTGGCGACGCTTGGAAAGTACACTGACATCATTCCTATCATCCCACTCTCATGGAGATAGTGTTTAAACAGAGTCAAGTATAATGCTTGTGAAAAGATATAGCTAAAAAATATATTATATTTAGTGTAATATATTATTTTTGAATTTATATGAATTAATATTTTGGTGTCATCTTTGGTTTAATTTCCTCGATGGTGAGGGTGCATAACCATCACATCTAAATAAGTTAGGTGAGCATTGGAGAGCCTATTAGCATGAGTTGTATATTGGATGGCACGCTAGAGTTGGCATAGAGTTAGCGTAGGTACCTGTTGTGAATTATTATCTAATAGAACTATATCGAAAAATGATTACTCATTGGACAACTATCAAGTTTAAGGTATTAATAACATTTAATGTATTTAAATTAAAAATGTTAGGTTTTTAATAAATACCATCTTTTATATTATTGAATTTTATTTAGGAATAATTAAGAAAAAATAAATAAAACATTGATGCTTAAAAATACCTCCACACATTGGGTCGTACTATGATGTCAGATCATGAGAAGAAGCAGGTATGATAGTTTTCTTATAATTTTTCTTAAGGACTTGGACTTTTTATTTTTCCTCCATAATTTTTTCAATTAATAAAGGTATCATATAATTTTAGTTATGAAATTCTTTATTGGTCACCTATTTTTAAATGTTTTATCCTACATTAAATGTCAGTTTAGAGGTCAAAATTGAATATTTAAGGATGTGTGCCTCGAGAAAAACATTTTTTCTCGAGTATAAGAAAAAAGATAGAAGTGCTGTTAACAAAGCGACACAACATAAGATTATAAGTTTTATATTTTTGATTTAAAATTTTAATATCTATTTTATAACTTAATAATATATTTATATTTGTAATAGGATGCTTTAGAGCCCCTTGATGCCCAGTAACCTGGCAATTTTGGGACAAATTATCACTTACATTAGGTGTTGGGAGATTAGAACCCTGGTAGAGTACACTACCAACCTGTGAAGAGTATAGTCTTGAAAAGGTATTGGCCCGCTCCAGGTACCAGTTGAAGTGCCACCGAGTTCAATTAGGTTAAGAAACAATAAAAAGAGGCTGAAAAAGGGCCACATAGGTGGAAGGACGGGCTACTAGGGAAAAAACTTAATTTATGAAACTGATGAAAGTTTTATGTCAAACACTTCCAAAAAAGGGTCGAACAACTTGTGATGAACATATGACATTGATAAATTCGATATATAGTGCACCAAGTGCTAGTTATAGTGGCAGTCGAGAAGATTTCATTCCTGGTGACGATGATGGTGAGGAAGAGGCTGAGTAAGAGGATGATGCTTAGGATAAAGGCGAGGAGGGGGCCGAGGTGGAGGATGGGGGAGAGAAGGAGGGTGATGAGGAGGGTGTGGATGAGGACAAAGACAAGGGAGAGGATAAGGGAAATTATGATTATGGGGAAAAGGATAAGGATGAGGATGAGGCTTATGAAGATGATGATGGTAGTGATAGTGATGAGGGATATATTTATCAGTTACATTTTTGACTAATATTATAGAAATTTTATGCTTGATGATTAGTTGTGACTGAATATATATGTGATTATATAGGTCAAATTTCCATTATTTATTTATCTGTAAATAATGAAACCTAACTTAATATGGAGGTACAGATTCTTTGAATTCTGTTTTTTACATGGTTACCAAGATATTTCATAGTTCTCTTTTTACATACACTCAAAATCTGGGCTGAAGAACTTGTGATTATTAATTTTCATTATACCAGTTCTTAGTAATCATTATCTGATTCATTTTATTTTTATGCTTTAAATTTTGGGACACCATTTTGGACCTAATGTCATTAACAAGTCATTTTGTGCTTGATTCATTGTGTTGTTTTATTTATTACCAAATTTTTTTGATTTACAGATAAGTTATTATTATTATTGATTGAGTTTGTATGAATAAATAATGGTATAATGTTTCATGATCCTAGAAAGTGTTTTTAAGGTCGGTTGGCAGTCATCTAGAGAGGCTATGAGTGAATTTGAGTGAAATCTGTAATTTTCTAGATTCATGTAAGAATTTCAAGTACATTGGAATTTCATGTAGCCAAGTATATCACGTAACTAGATCAAGTCATTGCTACCATAACAATTTCTATTTAAATCTTAACCCCATCTCTCATCACACCACTCTATGAATATTTTCAAAACCCCACCACAGATTTATCAATCATAAAAATTATTCTTAAAAACTATCACATTTTTCTCAGGGAAAACCAACCCACATGAATATATATTGTCTTACTAAGACCTTATTCATCAATTATATTTTTTATATGTCACCTTAATGTAGTTCACATCACCAAAATACCTCACCCATGATTGTATCAATAAATTGAAATATATATCATTTCACCTCATAGTAATTCTAACCCCTTTAGGTTAGATTCTGTAACCCCTCGGTTTTCTAAAATCAATGTTTGACATTGGAATAAAAAATCCGATACCCTGAGATAATCTTATATCTTAAATGATGGTAAAATATTCACATAGTCTAAAAGGTTAGACCAGGATCCTTACTCACCACGATGACCTTAGAGCCTAGTCTATTCACCGGAAAATAGATCCATATGTTTTTAAATTACCCTATAAAATCATTTGAATCTACCCATAGAGTAATGATATTATCACTATCAACCAAATATATGCCACTTGAGGTATTTACACTATCTAAAGAATTAATAATAATTGAGTATTCCTCATCTTCATACTTTCACTATCAATCTCCAAAAAATCCTCATCCTCTTTTATTCATTGCAATATATTGTTGTGGAATGTTCATATAGTTCCTAAATCCAAAACCACTAAATCAAAAGGAATTTTTGGGAGAGTGAATTTGAGGGAGGTGAGGAGGAATCATACCTAAAAATTCCATATACACACCACTAAAATCACCCTTAACCCCAGAGGATTTAATGGAGAAATAAGGATATAAGGAGCTATCCAAATGGACTTCCACGTTGTCCCCATTTATTATTTTGTTGTAGATCACCTATATTTTGTGTATATGTTTAATACTTTATGACATTGTGTTTCCATCTTCGTTATGGTTGACACATGTTTTTTTGGTTTGGTTCCATTTTAAAATGGTTTATAAAGATGTCGGGGAGACAAATTTTGAATTTAATAACTCCTCTATGATATTAATAATTGAATTTCAAATTGCATTTTTTGATTTAAAGAAGGATTTATCCTATAAAATTTTATTAACAGGGTTATTTTCATTAAATAAAAGAACATGGTTTTTTATAAATGTTATTGGGTTTGTGATTTTTGAAATTTCTTAGCCACATGGGGAGGGTGTTAGGGGGGGGGGGGGTTGTGCTGCTGGTGGTGGTGGGGGTGCAGATGGGGAGGGGGGTGTGTAAGTGGATGGGGGGGGGGGGGGTTCATGTGGGATGGGGGTGTCGGTGGGGAGGGGGTGGTTCACTTGGGTGGGGGTGTGAAGGGGGAAGGGGCTATGTAGGGTGCAACTATTGGGGGGTGTGGTGGGGAGTGGTGTGCTGTGTAGGTGGGGAGGAAGGGGTTCTGCAGGTGGGGAGGGGTGCCTACGTTTATGTGGGGAGTGCAGGTGGGGGAGGGGTGTGCAGCTGGGTGGGTTGGTGGGGGGTGTGCAGGTGGGGTGGGGGGTGGGGTGGGGGCTGTGCATTGGGAGACTGTTGGGGGTGAGGAGGGGAGGGGGTGTGGAGGTGCGGTGGTGGGGTGTAGGAGGGGAAAGGGGGCTGTGTAGTGGGAGTCGTCTGGGGGCGAGGTGGGGAGGGGGTGTGCAGATGGGGAGGGGGTGTGCAGGTGGGGGTGAGTAGTAACAAAATATTAAACATAAAACATATAATCCTTGAGAAGCATGTATAATAATATATCAATCACTATCCCATCTACTAAAATCCAACATCATCATTTTCACATGATTATAAATAAGTGATAATTGGTCTATTATAAAAATAAATCCCATTAAACTAATTTTTCAATGAAAATTCCACATTCAATCCCCATTATGAATCCACCATTTTTTAAAATGAAAATTTTGAATTTATTTATCTATTATCATATATAATTACATGTAAATAGTATTATTCAATATTCAATCACACTGAATATATCTAAAATCACCCAAGACTATGAAGAATAATGACATATTCAAAACCTAAAACCCGATTTCCTTATATAGGGGTTATCATGATTCATTTTGACATATATATAATACCACTATTAATGACCCTGTTTTTATATTTTTTTGGAACATGTATATCTAAATCTTGATCCGTAGTTGATCCATTAATAAAAATATATACCTCATTAGTCAATCTAGAACATATATCATATCTAATTACCATAGATGAATCATAAAATTTAGTATTTTAAATGAATTAGATATGACCCATCCTTTCCACATCCATCCCCAACATCGAAAATACAATCACTCAATAGTTGGGTTAGCTATACAAGTAAATATTCACATTCATCACCACTTATCTGACATTAGGGTCATACTCAAATATCTGATAACCCATGAAGGTCAACATTACATATACATGCCTGAATTATCCTATGATAACTATACCATGAACCTTACTCTATGGTATAAATACAAAATTGTTCATTTAATAACACAGATCAATATATTATCATCCTCATTGCATTCCCCATTTGTATGATTCACAATCCCTATCTAATTTATATAATTTTCATCTAGTATGATTCTAAATTTATTAACATGACAAGAATCACTTATGATGACTCAAAAAATAACATAAAACCACAATAATTATTTGGTTTTTTTTCTATCAACCATGCCAAAATCAATGTTCACCACATCTATTCTGAACCATGGATCATACACCTTATCAGTTTATGGTGTGATACAAAATATTTGACTATACTCACCAAATATCCTTGAGCACAAATCTGTACAAATTTCTATCATCACCAAAGCATTTTCACCCATTGAATATTCTAATTTTATACTCACATATTCATCCCAAACTCTATAATTGGGTAAGAAAATCATGATATCCCAAGCTTCTTCTACCCCATACTATCAAAAGATCACCACCAATGCCTCATACCACTTCCCATTATAGAACCACACTATCCCATAGGATGTATTGTAATTCCCTTGATTTCCTATTCCTCACATGAGGGAAAGACCTTACCCAATTCACATTTTTACATGGTTCTACCTATCCCATTGAGATTGAAAAGGTCAATAGTCTCATTCTAATGAATTTCAATAAGACAACTATAGGCTATTGGGAGACTAAGAATCATGAATCCTAGTACAATCCTAATGTATTTAACTACTTATAAATTCCATAAATTTTTCTGGGATAAGCACATGACACTGATCAAATCCGCCCTCCTATCATAGTGGTAATGAGTAACACTGACATGAACAACTGAATTATGAATAGTGTATTGAAATTTCATAGGGTAATTATCTTCAAAATTACAAATTCAATTCGGTATGTATTGAATTGGTAATTTAATACACTGTACATACTTCATAATTCTATATGTATTCATAATTATATATAAAACAAGCATAATTATGTATTGTATTCATAATTCATAATTCAATTCAGTGTGTATTCAATTATGAATTAAATTATAAATTATATATTTCATAGGGTAATTGAATTCTAAATTCTGAATTGAATACTAAATTCAATTCTGTATGTATTTAATTACCTTCTGAATTATGTGTTATAGCAGAATTGAATTTTGAATGCAATTCTATGTTGTACTTGTAGGTAATTTCTGAATATTGTATGTGTATACAAGCCGGTAATTAAATAGGGGGAAGAAAGATACTATCTAGAATGGTAGGAAGGCTATACCAACAGTTTACAACTGTTGGTATATGTGTGAAAAAGCTACTCTATACCAACGATTTACATGAAACTATTGGTAATAGTCTATACCAACCATTTTTAAACTGTTGGTATAATCCTCTGAATTTAATATGTACCAACAGTTTACTAAAACCATTGGTAAAGGTATATTCCAATGGTTTTCAAACCAATGGATTGTACATGATATTTGAACTTCCAAAATGGTTCTAAACCTTTGGTAAAAATTTATACTAATGGTTATAAGAAACCGTTGGTATAATGTGCATTCCAAATCCATATGCCAACAATTATTCTATAACCGTTGGTATATGGATATACCAACACCTCAAGGGCCAATGGTTCTAAAAACCATTGTAATTTTTTATACCAAATTTTTTTCAGCATTTACTAACTGTTTAAAATAGTGGGTATATAATAACTTTCCAATAGTTTGGTTTTTTCACTCTTGGGGTATATGCTTTGGGAATTCACAATACTCTTCAAAAAACATAATAAAGGATTTAAATATATGTTGTCTATGAATAACCTAGGATAAACCTAGGATTTCATATATTATGGAATTTTTTATGATTTAGAAATCCAATAAGTAATTATATGCAGGAATATGTGGTTTTCTTCTAGGATAAGTAATGATCGCACTATGCTTCTAGTTTTAGTCAATGGAGTGAAATAAAAGGAACTGGGTTGACATTGAATGTGATGAATGCTTTTTTGATAAGAAGTCATGTGGGATGATCAATAGAGTAAAATATGTTGTGATCATGACTAATATGTTTGCAAATAACATGATTAATAATATGTACCTTAACTAACTCTCGGACTCCCCAAGGAAGAAAAATAAGGAGCTTCTGAGAGTTCAGGTAATTGAGACCATCGAGGAAAGAAGATTAAATTTCCTTTGTGTCAAGAATGTGGAACTAATCACCAAAGTGAATTCATTATAGAAATAAGAAGTTGTTTTGACTATGGAAAATAAAGACACAAATCAAGTGACTACAAGGGAAAATGAAGATTTTGGTTAACAAAATGTGCGACAATAATGTCCTCCCTATGTTTTTATCGAAGGTTAAGTTTTTTATGTTTGGAATAAATTGTCATTATATAACTCTATGTCCCAATAAGAAATCTATTAAAAAGAATCAACAAGGTGGTGAGATTAATGGTTACATTGTAGATAATGATGAGACTAGAGATGAGGTGCAAAAGGAAAGAGGTATTTTGTAATAGGATGAATTATCCTTTTTAATGGAATATAGACAAAGAGTAACAATGAATGATTTTATGTATTTGGATTCAAGAAATATTTTATATGAAAGGTGAAATATTTAAGTATTATCAAGTTTATGTTTTCTTTCTAAGGATTTACAAGAATACATTTCATTAATATGATGGAATAGAAAAATTATTTAATGGCAAGGTGATATCCAGGGAAAACACATGATTAAGGGGAAGATAAATGTTAATATGTTCCTTATGTTATGATTATATTGTTTGAATAAATATATGTTGGATATATGTAAATTGGACGGTACTGATTAACTTGTAATTAATAAAGGACTTATTGAAAAATAGTTTATACTATTATGAAAGAAATTTAATTTTTTTGGATTTAAAGAATATATCCAGTAATCTATGGAATAATGAAGCATGCATGTTTTACAGAAGTATTTATGGTAATTCAAGTTATTACCATGTTTTAAGAGAATATATGATTAGGGTATTCACATGTTTGGAATGTGACAACCAAGATATACTTTGTGATATATGGGGGAATCAATGTTTAGATGATTTGATGAATTTATTTCTAATTTTTTTTATTTTCATCTTTTATAAGGTTTATAAGGATTACCATTCCTGAAATATTGATGTTAAACATCAGAGGGTGTATTTGTGCACAAAGTTTGTATTAAAAACTTTTGTTAAAATGCAATTTATTAATTAGTTTTATTTCAAGGACGTCCATATTATTTACTTTGGAAATTAAATTAAAATGGTTTTAGAAAAGGACATCATGTATGTCAGGTGATAACCAATAAAGTATGGCAATGTCATAGGTCTTGAACCCATGGCCGAAGGACGATAAGTGTTTCACACCTACCACTAGTCAACACAATGTCCAGGTTAATGTATAATTATTTTTGTTGAATAATTAATAAAGATGAACCGGTATAGTTACTTTTTATGTTTACAGATTAATTTGATAACCATATTGATTTTGAAGAATAGTTAGAGATAAATAGTTATACATTTCATTCTCTTATGGTACTTAAGATCTTATAAAAATCTATTTTATCTTCTCAAGCGTTAAAGTTAATTTATGAATATCCATTTCTTGAAGTAATGGATGAATTATAAATAGACTAACGCAAGAATACAGAATGATCTTTTTATAGAAATATATAAAGTAAATTTATTTCCTTATATTCTTGGTTAATAATGTAATTATTCAACATTAGGATAATTATGAAAAGAAAATGTGTTTTCCTAATACCTTAGTTTTTTTAACTGATGTCATTTTAAATCATCACATGTTTATGACTTTGAGGGCCTCAAATTTTCTTTGATCATTCAATTGTTTGGGTTTTATAACCTAAATCATTTCTTATAAATATTTAATCTTTTAATCCATGTATAATATTTAATCCCAACCTATGTTATTATATATGGAATCCTGGTTATATGTTACTTTAGGTAACCATTATGATTCCAACTTTCTCTTTATAAGAGAATTTTTAGTAATTATTTTTGTGATGCGGGTTTCCATGAATAAAACATTAAAGTATTAAACCATTGATAAAAAAATAAAATTTTGATGGTGATATTAATTTTAATGGTGGTAGAATATAACACGTCAAGATTTTTTGAACTTTTTTTTCAAATTAATTTAACCATTTTGATATTTTTCATTTCCCACAACACTAAAGATAGTTTATTTTATATTAATGATATATGTTTGGATTCCATTATACAAAACACCAATTTAATCATCCACTACATGAAATATAAACATCATTTTTTACTATATGAAACACTGAGGTTGTGCTACATTACACACTATAATGACTCCCCTCGATTGCTTGCGTTACACGCAAGACTGAGTTTTACTAAAAAATAGTATTTCATTAAAATGTTATTACTTAATATAATAAGATATAACCTAGATGTTAAATTAGAGGTAATTAATAATATTAACTAATTTATGAAAATATACGGTTTACAAAAATATAATATGAATTCAAAATTTACCAATTAATTATAAATGAATTGGAAAATCATTTGAATATAAAAGAAAATATTATTATTTTTGTGGTTACAAAGATGTTTTTCCCAGAAAATTAAAATTAATTATAATTTTTGAGTGATATTAATGTAATATATATTCTATATATTAAATAAATATTCATGAAATTTATTTTATAAGAATAATATATGAGAAAACACAGTTTTATTCTTAAAAACCAATATTTTTATTAAGACATCTTTATCAGCTTTTAATGTCAAACCCATTTTAAATACATTTTTTGAAAATGTCATAGATTTAATATGTCAAAATAAACTTCATATTTTAAATAAGCACATAATAATTAGGTCAGGGTAAATTTGTTTTTTATTTTTCAGTGATGTTCCATTTTTTTAATGAATAGTGAAAAATATTGATGTTTAGTTCAAAAATGATTTTGCATATAATTCATTTATAAGTTTAAATTATATTTTAAATTTTTTTAAAATATTAATTTTATAATATTTTTATCAATTAATAAAATTTAGTTCATTTATATCAATTTCACTTTGAACATAACTATAAAAACTTAGCAAAACTATGAATGTTTTTACTTTGAAAACCCACATTGTCAACCCAACTATGTGATTAATTTGAAATTAATTTCTAACACTTATATGATTATAATTTGTAAAAATGGTTTCCATATTTTCATTAGGAATAATTTATAATTTATAATAAGGTAAACTGAGTTTTTTATGAAAAATATTTGTGAAACTGATTAAAATTAACAACAACGATTAAGGTTAAGTTAAGTTTTATAGGTGACTAAATAATAACCTTAAGGCCCAAAAATACCAATAAACTTGTTAAAAACACTTTTATAGACATATTTGACCATATAATACCTTTTATAGAATTTTGATCATTATTGGATCCACTTTCAGTAAAAAATTGTTGGTGGGGTTTTCTCTTTTCTAAAATATTACAAGAGTGCCACTCCTCCTCCATTATAAAAGGCCACCACCTCTCCCTCTTCTTCACACATATTAAACCTCTTAGGTTCGGCAAAGATCTACCCAATAAACTTCTAAAAATACCTACATTATTTCTTAAATACTTCTATTATGATGAAATCAATCCAAGGAATCCTTTTGGCACAAACCCAAATGAGTTACCCGATTAAGAGGTAACGTCTTCTCTTAGGATCCTTTATTTTATTTCCTTTCTCCATACCATACAATCTCTTTATTCCATGACTTTATAACAAAACTAGTATCATAAATATACTAGGTTGTTTTATGCTATGTTTCTGACCTAAAATTACACACACATCTATCTAATGGGTAACGAACATACTGTTTATGTGTACAACGAAGTACTGCACCACAAAACTATGATTGATCATTTTTTATTTACCACATCTCATGTTGAAAATTATGATTGACACTATATTTATATATTTAATATATTATATTTTTAATATATTTAATCTTCTATATTAATTTTTTGAAACATATATTTTTTTTACTTTCCATTTGGTATAAATACAATAATTTTGTTTGAGGATGTGTGGACTACCACCCCCTCAAAGCGGTGTGATTCATTCACATACTACATGGTATGTATTAAAGAAGGGTTTAATAAAATTATATTATATATATGACATTATAATTATTATTTAATGATATTATATACATATATACATATATTTCATTTTCTTTATTTCTTTCAATACGACAATAAAAACAGACACAACTTTGATGCGTACATGTGGCTTACTATCTCCATGAACAGGGTATTCCATTTTTACTTATATATTCTACAGATTTTTATAATTAAAATATAATTATTATAAATGATATTTATATCATGTTTTATATTCTAGAATCTATATATAATTATAAAGACCAAATATAAAAAAATCAAGACACCTGTGAATAACAAAGGTGTTATTATCCAATGTGAAAACTTAACATGGGATTGTTAACAAGTGGGTATTATGAATTAACAATCAATCCATATGTGGTATAATAATATGTTTATAGAAAATATTTATAATAAATTTATATTTATTATACATGTGTTTTTAATGAGTACAACAAGAGTCAAGACACATGGTAATGGGGTTTCATCTCACTTTTTATTTCTGTGAGATACATGCGTTATCCACCACTCATTTATTTTGCGTGGTTTATATACTGACCATGAATTTATTATTTTTAGATTATAATTAAAATAGGGATATTTACAAATCTATTTTATGTTCTTTTTCTAATAGGGTTTATGTTTCAAAAGTTACCAAATCGGTAAGATAGTTTTGTCTCTATTTTCCTTCTTTTAGACATATATTTTTTTATGAACCTAAATTTTTTTAGGTGTATTTTTATTGTTATATAATGAATATAATTATTTTAATGATATATTTAAAATTAATCAAATTTAGGTTTTTTACATGGAGAGTGTGATCTCATGAAACCAACTGGTAAGAGTTTATTGAAACAATCTCATAGATTTTCAAGATTGTTAACGATCATGATTATTTTGATGAAATCGTATTATATATCTCTAAAAAACACTCATGTTTATCCTTATAATCTATTTATTAAAGATAAATCCATGTATTATTACTATTTTAGACTCTTTAATACATAAGATAGTAAAGAATGTGTTTTTAAGAGTGCTCGACTTTACCCTCTCTTTGGTCAGAAATCTGTGCTCCTTCAAAAATAATGTTTTCTGAAAAGGGTTTCCAAGAATATTATACTAATATAATATGATCATTAAAATATATTTTTAACATTTTTTTATTTTACCAATGTTTTTAGAGGAATCTTATTTTATCTTTCTAAACGAGACAGTTTTATAAACTTTTTTACCGTTAAAATGGAATGTTATTTTTACATTGTACAAAATGTTCAGATTTATCAGCCTTCAATTATTTTAAGTTTTCATTACAAGATTAAAAGATTATTTTTTAAGAAATTTATTTTATGATATAATTTAAAATAATTTTTTTTTTAAAATTTATTCAAATATTATTTTATAAGTTTTCAATGAAATTTGTTTTAAAAACCTTTTCATGATTATTTTATAAGTTCTCAAGGAAAATAGTTTTTAAAATGATTTCAAAACATATTTATAAGTTTGTAATGTATTTTAAAAGAAATGTTTTTCAAAATATTTTCAATCTCCTTTTATAACTTTTCATGGAAAATGTTTTTTAAAACGTTATCAAGCTTATTTTATAAGTTTTCACAGAAAATGGTTTTCAAAACGTTTTCTTGCTTCTTTTCTATGTTTTCAACATTTTAAAGACATCATTATATGTTTTCAAATAATTTTTTTCCCAAATTGTTTCATGTTATTTTATAATATTTCTTTTTTATTTTCATGAAAATTATTTTCAAAGGTTTTATGTTTTAAATATTTTTTTTCAAAGAATAAAGATATTTGTCTAAATAAATGTTTTCAAAATATATTTCCAAGTTATTTTCAATCTTAGCTGAAATATTTTGATGTTACTCATTCCATTATTGTAAATGATCCAAAAGTTCCATTAATATTATTTCTATAATAGTTTATGTTTTGATGGAATGGTGCTTATGACATCCATTTATCTTCCAAAAGTTATATGCTTTTGAAACCCACTTCCTGTTATGGGTTATGATTTTATGAAATGATTATAAAACTTATATTTTTTGGTAGTTTAATATTTGATTACATGTTTATGAAATCCATTTCATTTCCTGGGTTATTATTTAATTATTTTGGATATTGTGGAACAAGTATGTAGGGTTTCATTATGATATGGGTGGGACCTATATCTCCCTCCCATGCTTTGTGTATAGATTTATATCTCATGAGATTAAAAAATATGGTCTATGGAATGGACCTTGACTACTAAGATGCTGATGGGAGTAAACCATGACTGCCAAGATGGTATGGGGAGTGAACACATGCTACTAAGATGGCAATGGAAGTGAACTATGAAAACCAAGATGGTATGTAGAGTGAACCCATACTACCAAGATGGTCTTGGTAGTGATTCCTCAGCTATAATGAAAATTATATTATATGATTATGGGTCTTCCATAATTCCATGTTTTATTTCCATGTTATTCTTTAATGAATTATGTTAATTATTTTCATTATGAGTAGTGTCTTACGAACTGCCTAGATTTATGAAATGATTCATGTTTATGACCTTTGATATGAATTGTATGATCTTCTATATTCATGATCATATTCTTATACCCTTATTATTATGATTATACATACAAATATCCCATTCTTATCCTGACTGAGAATATAATATCAACCCCTTTTTATGTTTCCTTCCACCAGGTTATGAAGATATGTATTATGTTTTATGTGTATAAGAAGGGAGCTAGTCAAGAAGAACCTTTTTGGAGATGATGTAGCTCATCTATGTACTAGTGTATGTATTTCCCTCTTTCCATGGGAACTAGACAAGTACAGTATTTGGGAGCCTTTCTGTATAATGTTCTATGTATTCTAAAAAAGTTATGTAATGTTTATGTATGTCTATCAAGGGTCACTAAAATATTTCCTTTGAGAAAAATTTGATATATATTGTAGATTATAGTGAGAAAGTGTTTCAGGAAATGGCCTAGCCAATAGTTTCAGTATTATGGCATCATGAATGTATTTAGGAAGAAATATGGGAGAGAGAATGAAGATATGATGGCTTAGTGGCCCGATTTGTTTACCTTAGAATCTTAAAGATTTTTAGGAGTATAACTTGAGGAAGAGATTTAATTAGGTGGGAAGATTGTAAGATCCCAACATTTTTTCAATATGTCTCGTGTTATTTTGTAGGTACTACTTTACTATTATTTTGGTATATCTTTGGTGAGTTTTTGTTGTTGGGTGTTTTAGGTGAAGGTTGAGAAATTTTGAAGAAAAAGCTGCAATGCCTGGTTGACACATGGTTTACCCAAATCATGCACCAACAAATAGAATACACTAAAATCACAAATAAAGGGGAGTTTCAAAATTAGTGCATAGTTTTCTAAACCATGAAACCTCTTGGTAGAAATTGTGCACCCCTAAGATTAGGTGCATGGTTAGGGAACACAGTTTGTCTCACATTGTGCCCCAACCCAGGAAACTCTACGTGTGGAATTATTTTCTCCAAAAATTTATTTCAAAATTTAGGATCCCCCATCTTTCATCCTCTTTCTCCTCTACTCAAACTGACATGTAATCTATCTTTAGGATGTATAGAGATGATTCAAAGGCCTAATGAACTCCATTATTGATGAATTATGCTCCGATTAATGGATCTACACCTCTCTCGGTAGGTTTATTCTTCTAGTGTAGATTTATATCCCTCCCATACCTCTATCTCGATGAAGAGTAATTCATTATTCCCTATTAGAGATGGTTTAGATCTAAGTTGTTTAGGTTTTTGTACTTTTGTTCTTGGATTTATGTTTTGTTACTAAATTCCTTCCTCAATTGTGCAATTGATCATTGTGCTTTATTTTGATTATTTTCAGTTTGGATAATGATCCTTGATGATCATGAGGTAGGTGGTATATTTATTAATTCACATAGTCATGATTGAAATTGTGTGTATGGAATTGTGAAATTTTAATGGACCCTTTTGGAAATCTTATCTTGAATTTAATTAAATAGTTGGTTAATTAATTAATAGGGTTATTGAATTTATGGAATAATGTGATTTTGGAATTGATTTATTGATGTGTTTTGAATTTTATAGATACCCATGGAGTGTGCTGATATTATTTAATTTAGATAATTTAATTTATATAATTGGTTGATAAATGGGATTGGGAAAATGGTATCCATCCTCAGGATATTTCAATTAGATGCAATGATGGTCTATAATTTATGATTGTATGACGAATGAAAATTATATCATGGTTGAAAAATGAATTTATGAAAAATTATTAATTAATGTGTCATGAATATTTTAGCCACCCATGGGGCATGCTGAGATGTTCGAAATGTGTTATGGGACAAGGAATACTATTAAAAATACCCTTTGGTTACTAGAATAAAACTATTAGGCCCCAATATATTTATTTATTATATGTGATCACTGAGTTTTTGGACATACGCTACTTCTCCAAATTCTTATATGGTGATAGACTGGTGCAGTAGCCACCCATTGTTTAAATGTTAATTTGAAATGAAATGATAAATGAAAACCCATGAGATTGTTATATGTGAAATCACATGGGGATTCATAAGACTCTGGAATGGTCCAAAGAAGGTATTTGATGATTTAAGTTTCATCGTGAACCCAATGTGTTTATGCGGTTATTTAGGGAATAATTGAATATGTAAACTATTTAATTTATCAACTACACTTCATTATTTATATAATTGTATACCCTATTAGTGATTGGATACTATTTTAAATGTCTTTGGTGGTGGCCTATTGAGTTGTAATCACACCCTACTTAGGCTGTCTTATTGGTACTCAAATAGATTTCTGGTTTGCAAGAGAGGATCAGGGGAAAACCCCTATATTAAAAGGATGAGTTGGGATGGATCATGGATGAGGCAACCAGACTTGATATTGGGAATTTCTTGGGAGTTTTCACTGTCATTATTTTGGGTTTTCCATATTGACACTAGAAACATATATGGAATTACATATCCACTATGTTAGTATGGATATTATTTTCTTATTTTGGTTTATCATGACATACAGGTCTGTATTGGTTATGGTTTATTTATGGTTGTTGATTATATCATTTAGTTATTATGTATCAATTTACAATGTTGTGATACTTTAATAAAGAAGTTATATTATCCTCATGTTATATATTAGTCCCTCACATCTATTCAGTAGCCTCTAGTAAATGTAGAGGCGTGGATGAGGGCATGTGGCCAACTGTCACATGACACCGACATGAGGCGCCCGAGCCAAGATATCACATAAAACTTTTGACTCCACATTTTTTTTGTGTGTTTATTAAAAATATTTTTCCATGATGATAAAAAAATCTGAATACTAAGAGAGATTTTTTAGAGGATTTGATATTCAAAAATATTAATTAAATTAGTTGGGTTGTTATATGAAAGATTGAGTGTGATCTGTAGAATGGATGGTGATTTATTTTAGTCTCATAGACACTCATGAAAGTTAATGTTTCATAAAAACAACATGATGGTGGAGATATTCATATATCATGACATTAGATTCACATTTCTATAGTATTTTCTTGATGATAATGGTTTTCTTATAATTACAAGATTAAACCATTCATTAAGAACTAGAGAAGATTTGGATAGGGTTTAAGAGATCTATCTTCACGTACGTGGTACTTCGATTAAGTGAACATGATAAAAATATCTTAGTGAGGGATATTTAACCAAATAATTTACATGAAATTATCTAATTAATGTAACATGTGTGAAATTAGTAGTGAAAATATCATTCTGTGAGAAAGACGGAGTGAAGGATTTTCACAAGACATACTATTTAATCCCTATGATTTGAAAAGAGGAAAATCATATTTGATAGCGTATATGACATGATAACCCAAGATTAGTCGAGAGTGTAACACACTAAGAAATTAAAATATATTTGTTTTAAATAAATTAAATCTATATTATTGTTTTGGATGCACACAACACTGTGTTTAAATGAAACATGATACTCTATTAAAATATTTTTAATTGAACATGACCATTATAACCTAACCGTTAAGTTGATGTTTATGAATAATAATAAATAAATTTTTAAAATTATTTGTTTTACACATGTATGAAGAAATACCCTTGTTATCTATTGATTATAGATCAAAATAGAAAACCATTTAAATGAAAAAAATTATTTTCCAAAAAATTATATTTTTATAAAGAGTGGTTTCATCACATTTTGAGCACTTATATTAAGATTAATTTTTATCTATTTTATAATATTTATTTATAAAAATTATCTTCAATTTAAAAATCATCAATAAAATTAACTTATAGTGAACTTTTAAAACTTTTATGAAAAGATATTTTTTTTGATAAAGAGTGAAAAATACTTATTTTTATTGAAAACTATCTTTTCATTTAAATTATTTTAAAAATTATATTCTTTGTTAAATTTGTTTTAATGTAAAATTAGATCAAATATATTTTATTTTTAAAATTTTAGTTCATTTTAATCAATTTTATGTTGAATTTTTATATAAAAAATTATATAATATTGAATGTTTTTCCATGGAAATCCCATTTTTCAATGAATTTGCGAGATTAATTTTTTATTGCATTTTTAAAATTGTTTGAATTGAATTTGGAAAAATGGATTAAATATTTTTAATTAGGATAATTTAAATTTTTTAATAATTTCAACATAGATTTTGACCATTAGTAACACTAAAACAAAAATATAATAATTATTACATTTAAGGTATAAATGGGTTTACCGGAGGATAAACCAACATGTTAAGGGTTAAAATGACATAAAACATGTCAAAAAATCATTGATAGACTATATTTAGACCTTATAACCTCTAATGGTCATCAATGATATTTTTTTAGGCTTTTGGAAAGAGAATAAGTTGGGTATCGCTTTATCATTAAAAAATGACATGCGTGTCATCTCCCCCTAACAAAAGGACACCAACTCTCCCCAAATCTTCAGAATTATAAAATAATTTATTTAGGAACATTTATACACAAATAACTTCCTTGAACACATCCCCACATACTAGGGGTCTTATTTCTATTTTTAATCTATCCTAATAAGGCTTTAAGTATTAACCTATATGGGCTCCCCAAAGAAGAGGTAAAAGTATTGACATGTGTATTATTTTTATTTATTTCGACACATAACTAATATATTATTAAAATAATATGATATAATAAATATATTTTACAATTTATTCATATATTTTATTATGTTAATGCAAGAAACTCAATCCATATCCACTTATTTCAGATGGAAAATTAATACGTCAACCATGTCTATGTAGAACTACCACCTCCAAAACTATTGTAATTCATTCTCTATAAACACCTTTCAAGACTAGATATAATTTAGTATTTAATATATTTATATTATATTCATTCATTTTTTATGTTTATATAATTATGATACCTCATATACCTCTTTACATTCCATTCCATGGGGAGATATGATAAGGTTACCAGTGTGTGTGGTGAACAACCGCCTCATGAAGTGATGTGATTTATTTTTTTTCTTACACTTTAAATGGAAAGTAGTAATGATAATGTAAAATAATATGTGTGAAATTTATGACCTAAAAATATTTTTGGAAATATAATAACAAACCGAACTTCTTACCTTCTATTCCATTGAGAAAAAATAACATTGCTTATTCGTACATATAGACTACCTCCTCAATGTAGCAATGTGGAAAATTTTCATTTTATATTCACATGCATGGTAATAAGGATGGATATGATTAATATGAATTATATATATCATAATAATGATTCTATAAATTTTTATTACCATTAATTTTTCTTTTGTTCCATCCATCTACAAAATGGGAACAACATTTATGCATACATACGAACTTTTTTTTTACAAAATGAGAATTTTCCCAAAAGGAATAGTCTTCTTTATTTATTTAAAAAGGTTAAAAAAGTTTGAAAGAGGATTTTTTACAATAAATATTATTCCAAAAATAAAAAATATCATCAATAAAAGTTTTGCACCATGTTAGATTTGAAGCCTTGACTCCTATATTAGAAATCCCATTTGCAAAATAATTTGCCTCATAGTATGTAAGAGTGATTATAGAATTCGATGATGAGATCATAACCATTCATTTTATCAATATTAAAGTAAATTTATTGGATAAATGAATGATACCATGAACTATATTTTGAAAAATGTTGGTGGATTCACATTTTATCCACAAGTTGGAGTCACCTCGCTGATATTCAATCGTCACCACAATAATAATACTGAGTATTTCAATATCAAATGAGGTATGAATAACATACGGTCTATAAAAACCCCACAGTGTCGCCAAAATGATTTTGAAAAACCATACCATATCCAAAAGGACCAAAATTACCTTTTGATGCATCGTCTGGGTTTCATTTAATCCATCCATGAAATGGATAATTTCACATAACTTCCATGTTTCTTGGATGAGAGTGATAATTATCTCTAATAAAAAATGTTTTAGTGTATAAAAATCATGAATAAAGTTATCAAAAAACCTTTTGGGTTGTGATTTTCATATTTCATAGTAGATAATATAAGGGAGAGATTTTACTAAACATTTAAAGCATCACCCTTGTGAATCATTTTATTCCAAATATTATAAAGGTAATGAAAAAATTCCAAGATGGTGACCATGAATGTATACTGAATATTATCTAAAAGAGATATATAGATACATGCAAGAAAATGTTCTTGAATGCTGAGATCATGGGGAATTTTTAATTTCAAAATAGTCTTGTATTTCAATCCATAGTACATAAGTAGTTTCAAAACCTAATAATAGATGATCAATGTATTCTCTATGTTTATGATATAATATACATTTGTAAAAAATATTAATACCAACACCCTATAAAAAATTATTAGTAGAGAGTTTATAATGCATAATTCTATAGGAAAAATACAATCTCGATTAAAGGATGAATTTTTAAAGATTTATCCTAAGAGATAACATGTTCATTAATTATCTCATTATAAAATGATTTAGTATAAATTATCCCATTGGCAGAAAATTTCCTAATAATAATTTCCCCACCTTTCATAAAATCATAATTTAAAACCAAATTCTTGACCTCAAGAGGAAGAACATATAGGGGAATTTCTAATTTCTCATTAATAGATGTACTTGTATAAAAAGAAGTTTAACGAGAAGTAATATATTTGGGAAGAGGTGTACCTACCCAATTATCTAACAAAAATTTCAATGAAGAATTAATTCCTACTAACTAGCTAGAGTTAACAGAGTTAAGGGATTATAAATTCTTGAAAGCAGGCCAAACTGAAGAATCTAAAAAATTTAAAATTCCCAATTTTAATCCTATTTAACAATTTATATTTCAAGAAGGTGAGATATTCTAAACATTCATTAATAAGTATCCACATAAAATTCAATTTCAAATAATCATTCAATTTCCATATATTTTTAATTCCAAGTCAACCATGATCAATAGGCCTGGCACATTGATTCCAAGAAACCTTCACATGTTTTTTTGGAGAATTCTTCCACTATAGATAATTTTTTGATTGAAATATCAAATATTTTAATAAGATATATTATAAATTATTAGACTATAGAGTAGTAATTTTTTAATATAATAAATTATTTGACTAGGATAACTCTTCCAACAATCAATATAGTTTTACCTTTTTAGGAAGCTAACTGATTTCTGACCTGGAAAAAAATATTATAGAAATTACCAATATGTGGTTTACCAAAAAACTTGGGGTTACCAGGATATATAAAATTAATTACATATTATTTAATTCCTAATTAATTAATAATATCTATTTTCTTAGAAGAGGGGATATTTTTTAAAAAATATAAAAGGAATTTTAACAAATAATTGCCTACCGTAATACTTTATCATATTGTAGGAGATGCTATTTAATGTTCTTAATTTTTATTTTTTTACCTTTAGTGGATAGAATAATTTCTTCATCATAGAATAAATGTGTAGGAACTATAATATTTCTGCCATATCCATGAATGATGTAATGAATTTTCTATATTTAATATTTATAGATTACTCTAAATAGATATAAAATGAATATAAATGATATTTATATCTTGTTTTATATTATTGAGATGATGTAATAATGAACAAAATAAAATAATTAAAAATAAAAAATCGAAACATAAATGAAAAACAAAGTTGTTGTTACTCGAAATGGGATTTTAACAAGAATTATTAATAGAAAGGTCATAAAAGAATATAATTAAACAATATATTGTATTAAATATAAGAAAATTGTTCATTAATTGATTTATAATAAATATATATTTATTATACATGAGGTACATACATGTACAAAAGAAATCATACCTAAGTTAAGGGTTTCTCATCTCACTTATACTTCTGTGAGACATATACCATATTAACCACATAGTTATTCTATAGAGTGTATATACTTCCACTTTGAGATGTTATCATCTTAATCCCTTTATCTACATAGTATTTAATGTTTCATTTGATATTATTTATTTCATGGGGATTTCAATTCAACAGTTACCAATGTGATAATGGTTGATTTTATAATCTAATCCTTTATCAGCATTGTTTATGATAAAATTTTAGTGATAAAATATTATGATCTATCACTAAACAAACTAATGAATTTTAATATCCTATGGTTATTTATGAAGTTTTTAATAAATAGTTATATTTTATTATATTTGGTACTTGAAATAATTATGAAAATATTCTTAGGAAAATCCAAATTTATTTCTCTATTTGGTTGAAAATCATTTTTCTTCTAAATCTATGTTTTTTAAAATATTTTAAATTTTTTTAACATTGTCCAACTGATTTATTAAAGACTTTTACCCACATTTTAGTTTTAGAAAATATTTTTAAAGTAATATTCATTTATTTCTTCAAATAAGTATTTTTTGGATTTTATATAAAATATGAAAGGAATATTTGTTTTAACATGTTCTATATGTATAGAATTTACTAATACGATGACAACTCAATGTGTTAAATATTTATTTATATGTTTCAAAGGATATTTTCATATAGTTTTTTTAAATATTTTGTGAAATTTTGTTTTTAAAATATTGTCAATATAAAAATGATATTTTCTTTAGGAATGTATTTAATAGAATTTTTATTGTATTTACTTTAACTAATGACAAAAACCATTTACTATACTTTCGATCCATTGGAGATATATTATATTTATATCATCCTTATTATTTATTTGTATGGTTATCTATTAGTTTTACTTATGTAGTTTAATTTTATTATCATTCACCATATTAATCTGAATGGGTTTTTATTATGATTATTCATAGGGTTAATTATTAACATTCCATATCGTAGTTTTTAGACCTGAATTTTTATGTCGATTATTTTTCGTATCTTTCATAAATGAAATGAATTTTTTTATCAAGTTATAGAAATTCCCCACTATAACACCTCAATACTTCGGTAGGTATAATGAGAGAAACTAGATTTGGTTTATGGATGATGCCTTACCGAAATATGTGAGATGTATTTTCATGAGGCCTTGATGGTATGGTTATTATTTTAAAATTTACGAATTACCTTATTTTGATATTAGATATTGATGTTGCATTTTGTTTTTTTAGTTAGAATATCCCTGGTTATGTTTCAAGCTCATGTGATTTTTTATATCACTTTACTTGGTCACCAGTTATTCCTTCCATATTATTCTCAAGTAATGATTTTTTTTCCATTTATTTACCATTCCATATTGATTATGCTCATTTACTCATGATATATTATGATGTATGTATACCATACCTACATATTTTATATCATCCCTTTATTTTATTTCTTTTCCCAAGATCCCAAGATGATTATTATTATTGATATGTAGGGGTATAATGATGAACTTGAAGAAAAGACTTCTTGGTACTTCATGTTTTCATTAGTAAAGCGAGATTCAAGTGTGTATATAGTTACCAAGAACACTATACTATTAGGTCCTTTAGGAATCAATTCCTTGTAAATTATAGGAATTTAATAAAGTAACCACCGACTCTACACAATTGGGATTAGGGTAAATATAGTTTGTATCAGAGGAAATTTAGTAGAAAGACTTGGAACTATATTGTAGAAGACAACATTTGGGTACATAACCCTATTATATACATCGAGGATAAATATAGAAGAACATCATAATGTTTTGGTAAGGTATATATTATATGTGATTTCCTAGTAATGCATCCCTATCTGGATGCTACAAGTGGTTGTGGTTATGGAAAAGATGTACTTTGGTGTAATATATCAGAAAGATGAGATTTAAACTTGACTCACATTTTACATAGTATATAAAAATGGGAATTAATATGCACTTAGTTTGACACTTACCTGGGATATTCTTGGATTAATTCACATTTTCTTTACTAATCATTATGAAGGATTTGAAAATATTTATATTATTTGAAAACATTCACCAAAAATCATGTTTATGATTATAAAATTATCCCTGAATAAATTTTTCTATATATGTTATGTGTTTCTTTGGTTTTGGGATTATTCCTTATTTTTCATAATCTTATGATCTTATCTAATGTATTCAATTGTTTAGAAATTGTTCCCAGTGAAATAAATGGAAACTGTATCAATTTACAAATTCAACGTAGGGATTTCCCTCATGGGAAATATAATGAAGTTGGAGATAGATATATAGTTAGAACAGATCAAATTATAACCACATTTGGGAAACTGGATCTTCTTGTGAGTAAAAACATTGAACACATGTATAGTACTATTGATACTCCATGTGGTGTAATAATGATATGCCACTTTATTAATTAGAAATCACCATCATTTAATTGGAATACAAACCCATTTGTAGTTGAGTAATGGATAGGTTACCTACAGAAGATATTTATTTCTTTGGGAAGCAATGAAAGGGAGATAGTTTTCATAGAATTGTTTTCATCTCTCAAGATATATGGATCAATTTTTGTCATTTATTCAAAGAACTATGGATGAAAAAGAAAGTGAAAATGTGGAATAAAAGGATTTCAAGGTACTCTTATTGGAAATGTATTTTCTTTAAGAGGAACAAGTTGATATAGGGAGATTATTATGAAATAAAAATAAAATGTAAGATGAAGATGTTTATAAGTATGAGTTTAACTTTACAAGGTTGACATGGAATTCTATAGACTATATACATAATACAAATAGTAATATTGACCATTTATTTTATGGGATTAAGTGAATTCTTCAAAAGATCCTAATACCCAAAAATTTCTCATCATACGAGGATATTTTATCATGTGGTATATAGATATAAAAATAATTCTTCAATTAATATTTATTTTAAGGGAATAAATAGTATAATATTAAAGTATATAAATAGATGAATAAGGGGAATAAGGGAAAGATGGATTTTCAGCCATATGATTGTTGTGGAACGAAACATTCTAGTTCTTCCTTGAAGGGAATGGGTGTTTTCTACATGTTTGTATTAAAAAAACTACGTTCATTATTTTAATGTTTAGAAATCATATTTCAATGTGAAATTATTCAACTTCATGTATTTGGGGAACAACACAATTGAATTCCATAATATTCAAGGGAATAATCCTCAAAAAAGCGAAACGATCAAGGTTATTATTAATATATTACTACAGATGATGTGGAATGAATAATCTGTTTTGGGATTCAATAATTATGTTATTAGAGTATTTTATCAATTATTTTATGGTTATAAAAATTATGAAAATTTTAAGGATAGTACTTCCATACCCTTTCTTTAAGGATTTGAATGTATATAGTGAATGGTACTGATGGCCATGAAGAGTGATTTAAAAAAACATTGATCCTCTTGAAAAAAACATGATTGAGGGAGGATAACCATTAATTTATTCCCAATTTTGAGATAATAATGATAAATATATTTTTATTGGATATTATTGGTGACCTTGAAATTTTTGGGTGATTTAATGGTTTATGTTATCCTTGATTTAGTTTACTTCATTTCTTGAAATACAAAATATATTTTATAATTTGATATTTTCTTTAAGGAATAAAGATAAAAATAAAATTTATAAGAAAGAATTAATGATTTAAGTTGATCATGGTATTCACATATTTGGTATGTAACATTAATAGCTACATTATTATTTTTGAGGAATCTACTATTAAGTTGATTTTTGAAATTTAGTGACCTTCCTTCTAAATTTTTTTAACTTTTAATTTAGAAAAACATATTTTTGATGAGTCTTAAGGTTAATTATCTGTGAATTGGATTATGTTGAACTCTAGGGATATTTTTGAGGTTTTAGAAATTAATATGTTATTTGATAATCCTTTCCAATCATATTGGTTTTGAAAAAAATTTAGAGACAAGCAGAAAGACTTGTCACTATTTTATGGATCATACGATCTGTTAAAAGATAATTTTAGGGATTCATGAATAAAAACATAAGTTTTTATATTAACTTATTAGATTAATATATGAATTTCAAATTTATCGAAGAAAAACCAAAGGATGAAATTTTTATTATGGAATAGAAAGATATTTAGTATTTATATTTCCTTATATATTTAGATAGTAAAATAATTCATATAGTTTATGAAAAGGATCCTGATTTTTGTTACAACATTAACAACATATATGACTAAACAAATTATCCCTTAAATATTAAAAAAATATTTAGGGTTTTGTGGTCATTTAATTTATTATGATCAATTATCTCAATATATCTCCATAATTCTTTACTCTTTTCTTCCATTTCTATATCTTCACGTACCACAAATGTTTTTTCTAATTAGAAACCTAAAAATTGATTATTCAAGATGACTGCCACAATTATTTTTCTATCTTATCATTAATATGTTTTGTTAACCATTTTTAGGATGTGGGTTTCCAACGAAGTTATTTTCAAATTTCAATCCCTTCATTTGAGAAAAATATTAGATTTGTTAGGATATAATTCATTTATATGGGGTAAAATGTAGCAACATGAGATTTTAAAAGCGGAACATTATCTTTGATAAAATATATGACACTCAAAACCAAGATTAGAATATCATGTAACACCTTGAGAATTTGTGATATATTTATTTTTAAATAAATTCAATATATTCCATATCTTCCAATGTATACACCACCGAGTTTAAATGAAACATGTTACCATACCAAAATATTATTATTTAAACATGACCATCATAACCTTTCCATTAAGTTGGCGGGTATGAATAAGACTTAATAAATTACGAAAATTATATTTTTTAACATTTATAAAATAAATTTTGTAGTTATCTATTGATTATAAATAAGAATAAATAAAAATTTGAATGGAAAAATAAATATTTTCTGAAATACAATATTTTTCTAAAGAGTGTTTTTATTATGTTTTGAGAACGTATTTTAATGTTAATTTTTATATATTGTATATAATGTATTTTAAAAACTAATCTTAAATACTTAAATCATAATATCAAAATTAATTTAGATTGAATTTTGTAGATTTTTTTGAAAATAATAATTTTTTGAGGAATTGTGAAAAATATTTATTTTTTATTTTAAACTGTAATTTAATTTATATTATTTAAAAATTTAAATTATTATTTTTTAAATTGGTTTTAATGTATAGTTAGTAAAATAGTTTTAAAATTTATCTAATTTAGTTAATTGGAATAAATTTTATATTGAATTCTCATATAAAAACCTCTTAAACATTAGAATATTTTTCTATGGAAAAACTATTTTTTCAACCCATCTATGAGTTTGATTTTAAATTTAATTATACCAATTTCATGAATTTAATTTAGAAAAATGGATTTAATATTTTTAATCATGATAATTTATATTATCTAATAAGTTCAACATAATTTTTGGCTATTATGAATAGGAAAAGAATAAAAATTTAATTACCTGAGTTTAGGTGAAAATGGGTTTATCACGGGGTTAAACTAAAAACATAAGTGTAAAAAATTACCTAAAACATGTTAAAAACACATTTTATGGAAATATTTAGGCCTTATAACATTTAATTATATATATGTACCCATTTTGGAGGGTTTGGGCATGAGACAAATTTGGGTATGACTTTATGTTTTAAAAAATTCCATTTGTGTCATTTCCCCTACTTATAAAAGGACATAGACTATCTTGTCATATTTACTAAATAAAAACCATTTTATTTGGTCAATAAATACTATAATACCTTCACTAATTTCATAAAAACGTCATAAAGGATTTTTTTTAGTAATAACTCATGATAAGTATTTGGGTATAAACTTACCGAGGCTCTCTGAAGAAAAGGTAAAATTATTAACATGAATATTTGATTTATTTTTCCCTAAACCTCCTTAAAATATTCTTAAAATATGATAATATAATAAAATATAAAATAATATATACTTATATGTAATTTTTTCAATGAAACTACTTATATCCATCTACACATCCATCAAATGGAAAACGAAACTGTCGATCGTGTGTACAGTGGAGTACCTCCTTGCGAATAGATGTAATTGATTTTCCATAACCAAATTTAATAGATATAAGTTATTATTGATTTAACAAATTTATATTGTATTAATATACTTATTATACTTCTATACTTATGATATCTTATATATTATATTACTTTTCTTTCTGTGGGGGGATATAATAACATCGCTCTTGTGTATAGCGGACTACGGTCTTACGAGGTGATGTGATTAGTTTTTCACTTAAAATTTACATGGAAATTAGTAAGGATAATGTTAATTAATATATGTTATATTTAAGACTTAGTCATAATTATATAAATATAATATCATGTGTATGTTCTTAACTCCCAATATGTTGAAAAATAATAACATCTCTTGTATGTACTTGTAGACTATTGCCTCCACGTAGCGATGTGAAATGTTTTTAATTTTATATTTACATAAATTAAAATAAGTATGGATATTATAATTATTGATGATATATATTAAATAATTATTATTATTTAAAGTTTTAATAATGTTTATTTTCTTTTCATTCCATCAATCAAGAAAATGGAAACAACGTCCTTGCATACGTATGACCTACCGTCTCCACCAATGATTTAATGAATTTTTAATCCTTAATATTCATGTATTAATATAAATGGATATATAATGAATATATTTTGTATATATATCATGTTATAAATTCTTCATATCAATTAAAAATTATTATAATAAAAGGACCAAAAATATCAAATCCAAACATACATGAAAAAAGATGTTATTACCTGAAATTTGATTTTAACAAGGATGGACAATAAACAGGTTATAAAAGACTATTATTAATTCATATATAGTTTTAAATATATGTGTATGGTTCCTTAATATATTTATAATAAATATATATTTAATATATTGGATTTATGGACACATATGATGGAAATTGGATATGAGGTAAGGGTTTCTCATCTCACTTTTACTTCTATGAGATTTATGCCATATTCAACACTTAGTAATTTTGTGCTATTTATATAATTATATTTTTATATATTATAAAATGAATGAAATTATATTAATGATATTTAATGATTTATTTTAAGTTATATATTTCATGGCATTTATGAAAAAAGATTATGAATTGGAAATGGTTTGTTTTACAATATCATTGTTTATTATGATTATTTTTGATTAGATTTATGATGAAAAACCATTATGCTCTATGTCTCAATAATCTCATGAATTTTTGTAGCCTTCAATTATTCACTATATTTTCATATGATAGTACCATTTTAATCTATTTTTTACTCAAATTTTTTGTAAATTGTTTTAACGGAAACTAGATATTATTTCCTTCTTCAGTCGAAAATCATTTCTATTCCAAAACAATGTTTTATAAAAACAATTTAAAAATATTTTTAACATCATATATATTTTGTATTAATGAAAATTTTCCAAATTTTTAGATCATTAATTTTTTTTTGAAAACATTCTTTTTTTCACTTTCCAAACCATGCATGTTTGTCTTTTAAAAAAAATCTAAATGAATATTTTTTTAACATATAAGACATATATGGAATTTTCCACCATCATGAAATGTAGATGTTCTAAATATTCCATTTTTATTTTCAAAGTATATTTTCAAGGAAAATAATTTGAAAAATATTTTTTGAGCAATTAGTTTTAAAAACATTTTCAAATTGAAAAGGATATTATCCTTTAGAACGTTTTTAATGGAATTTGTATCGTATTTTAATTCATAAAAAACATCATCCCTTTATTATGATTATGATACAATGAGGGTATTTCATATTGATATCATATTTATTATTTTTTTTATTGTTTATAATCAGTTTGACTAAGGATGTATAATATTATTATGATTCTCCATATTAACGTGAATTGTTTATGACTGTATTTATTGATTGGGTTAATTATTAAAATTTCATATATTATTTTTTCAATAATGGTGTTTAGGTGGATTATATTTCACCCCTTTCATATGAGGAATTCATTTGACTTTGTAAGTGATGGGAATGGAATGACATATCCTTTTAATGCATTGGTATTTCCTAAGAGAGAAAGTATCTTGGTTTTTTCGATGAGGCCTTACCCATTTATGTAATATGTATTGGAATGCGGCCATGAAAGTATGGTTTTATATCCATATTTATGAATTCCATTATTATGAGATTATTTATTTATGTTCAATGTGATTATAAAATTATTTAGATTATACTTTTCTCTGTTTTATGCTCGTGTGATTATTTACATGGCATTACTTGATCATAATTTATTCCTTGAAAATTATTCACAAGTCATTGATAAAATGGAATATATTATAGTGATTTACCTTTACATATTAATTATTCTCATTTAATAAATATATCTTCTATTTTACACATATCTTTACTAAGAATTTTATCCCACTAGATTCTTATGTTTCTTTCTCCATGATTCCAAGATGAGTAGTATGATTTACATGCAGGGTTATTCTAGAAGAAATAATGATTCAATCAAAGAAAACACATTTACTTACTTTATATTTTAATTTATAAAATGATATTAATGTATATATAGTTACCAAGACTAAGAAACTATTAAGTAATTCATGATGAGATTCCTTGTATCTTATGCCAATGTAATAAAGTGACCAATGTATCTGGGAAACTGGGTTCGAGGAATTTATATACATGGGAAAAAACACCTAAGAAAAGGTATTAGGGAAAACCATAATTTAGTGAGAACACTAGGTTAATGGAATTTGGTGAACTATAGTTCAATTTACAATATTTGAACAAACAATAGTTTCATGTAGTTACTTGGTCAACATAGAGTTAGTCAAAGCCACAACTTAGTGAATCTGTTCATGGTTGAAGTCATAAAAGGATGATTTATTATATGGATCAATCCAATAAATCACATTGGAAGATCATACTTGAGACATTATAATGGAGAAAAATAAATTTTTATTAATTTTACACTTGTGACATTCATGTTGATAAAATAACAAAAATTTCATCCAATGCATTTAATAAGGAGGTGTCATTAGAATTGATCTGAGGGAGGTAGTAAAAATATTACAAAAAAAAATTTAAAATGCAATGTTCCTACCATGCAATGACTATAACTGAAAATTGTATCTATATAACTAGTGAAGATTAATATATTCATTTACACTAAAACAACACCATGAGTATGCTCCTTAGACTATCCCATAGTGGTGATCCCTGTAAAATCATTTCCCCTTTTTTTCATTTATAATTTTTTTTGGGGGTGGTCATGTTTATATCTGTAATTGGTTTAATAAATTCCTGCCAATGTGGAAACTATATCCTGCATAATGAAAAGAAAAATTTAATTGACTAATTCAACTGTCCAATCTTAGGGTGACTCCTGATACAATATTCAGTATCAGAGTTGTGGTTACAATAATTGAATATATTAGTTCAATATTAATGTGTATAATTTTGGGAATTATAGAGTGGTTCCTCATTTTGATGGAATCCATTATTAGATTTTGAGGAAAAAATAAATCTCACCTACAAAATAAAGGCATATAAGTATTCTATTATACTATTCATGGGATATAGTATTGTAAAACATAAAAAATGTACATGCATGAAGCAAAAAATTTGTTGTTATATATTGATGTTAAGGATTAGAAAGCCTTTTAAGGAGATCTATCTAATCAGATCTATATAATGGTGAGGATAAAAAATGGTTCTATAGATAAATATGATAAATGTGATAACATTTATGAATGTGATATTAAGGTGAAGTTAGTTAATACTTTAGTGATACACAATAAGTTTTATGATGTCGAAATTATCCCTGATAAAAATTATAAAAGCCTCATCAATGGAATTACTCTAGTTGTTAGAGGTATTTGAGGGATTAGGTATTAAATGAAGGATGACTATATCTTCAATAAGAAATTGTGATGGTTTCCACCACTAAATATAACAAAATATTCATCCCTTAAAGAAAGTTATTTTAGAAATCTATCTATGTATGATATAATAATATGGAATATGAAATGTAGGTTAATCTAGAAGTGGCATCAACCCACACTGATAAGAATATTGAATTAAAAGTAATGGAAATGTTCAATATCACTAAAGAAAGAGGTGAAGTGTAATTCATGGTTGATGAGTTCATTTCTATTATTTACCGAAAGTTCAAGAGTGGAAATGGTAGATTTAAAGGCATTATACCATTGAAATTATTTATATCCGATAAAGAGGTAATATTTCATTATGGTGCCTAAGAATAATTGATGACTAAGGAAGTGAGCCCAAATTCCTACAAAAGCCATAAAAAATATCACCTCTTATACTAGATTTTAGAACAATGATTTAATGTAAGAAGAAATTTCATAGGAGAACATTTATGAGTATTGATGGAAATGATAGTGAATAATATCTTATGGATGTTTAAATAAAATTCAAATTTAGCACAGAATATTCCATGGTGGAAACTCTTAAGGGTTCTGAATAGAAAAAACCTAAACCTGAAATTTTCAACAAACATGAGGGTTATTAGATCAAAAAGATTAAATTTAGGGTGATATTGAGGATATTGATATTCAATGAAAGAAAAATATAAAGATTAATGAATTTATAAAAGAATCATTTTATTATTTGGGTCAGAATGAACCTGTGATTTATCGACTAAAAAGAATTTGATAAACAATTTTATATTCATGAAATATAAAAGGAAGTTTTGGAAATAAAGATAAATATTAATGATAATGGAAATGTTATTGATGATATTAATGATAGTCTAGATAAGAGAGATATAAAGGTTCAGTCCATTAAAAAATTAGTAGTTTCATTAATAATGAAATTTGAATCAAAAGTGAAATAATGAAACTACCAAAGGAATATTCAATTTGGGAGATTTATATATATGATGAATTTTTATAAAGTGATAAGAAAACACTAAGATACATTGATAAAATTATTTATGAATAAATACCTAGATGCTTTGGTAAAATTATAAACTTCAATGATAGTGAGATATTAGATCCATGATTAATTGGTGCCTTAAACAATGGAAAATAAAGGGCTATGAATAATACCCAATATATCAAAATGTATTAACAACTAATTATCAACTCAAAGCATAATGAAATGAGAATAATTAATATATCATTTAATACAAAGAATAAATAAGTTATTTGGATATTATTTTCACTATTCTAATTTTGGTTATAAATATATTGATTGATGTTAGATAGGAAACAGAAATTAAAAAAACGTAATTGAAAAGTTATTGAATACAAGGAATACGAACTTGATTTAGATGGGAAATAAATACACTCTACTAGAAGATAGATATTATTTTGAGTACATTTTTAGTATGGAAAGATAAATATGAGATGATATATTATTCCTCAACTAAACCATGGTTTCAATAGAGAGAAAATAAGAAGTGATGGAATATCAATCATTCTAAGTCTTTTATAAAAGATAAAAATAACTATAATGTATGAATCCATGATTGTATATTATCATCCCACAATACTAGAAATATGAACCCATTAATTTTTTTGAATAAATGAGTTAAAAGAAATAATAAATTATAACAATGATTGACCCTTGAAGTTCATTGGGTGTTAAAGTAACCAATTTTTAGATGATGCGTTGAATAAAATTGAAGAATACTATGTAGATAAATTGAAATATAATATCTTAATTGTGAGTTAGATATGTGACTCATGAATTGAAGTCACATTTTATTATATGGGTTGGATTATCAAAGTCAAAGCTTGAAACTCACTACTGAAATATTTGAGGACAAATAGTATTATTTTCTATGATGATAAAAATGAAAACAGTTATCTCTTGATATTTGAAGAGGGGAAATACTTGTGGTAGAGGAGGATAGACCACATCTGTCAACACTATATGGAGAATTCATCGAGGATAAAATTGGAATAAGGTATTTCTAATTTGAAATGAAATCCTGAAAATTATTTTGATTTTTTTATGGGGAAATATGGCCCCAAATTTATACTAGAAAAAGATAAAAAGGGATGAAAATATCATCAACCTGGTGTATACTAATTTTTATAGCCCAACAAATATATCATGGATATATGGTGAAGAAAATTAATTCTTTTTATTGATGATTATAGTATAATGGATTGTACAGTGGTCATAAAGGGAAATTGGGAAGTGATTTAATTCATGAATAAGAATGAGAAAAGGGTAGAAAATGAGACAAGAAGCATAATGAAGATCCACTGCTCCAATAATAGAAAAAAGTGCACATCCATTTAATTTTAAAACTACCTATAGAAACATGAAATCCTGTATGATATATCATTAATATGAAACCCATAATTTAATGGAGTTTTCTAAGAAAAAAATTGGTTGCTGAATAATATGGCCCAAAAATTTCTTATTGAATGCGAAATATTTATTCACTATTAGAAGGAAGTAGTGAATGTTGTGATGTATATACAAAATAATATAGTTCATAGTGTAATAGGGGAAAGGATACCATATAAAATGTGGAGTGGATATAATCCCACACTAAAACATTTTTCAGTAATAAAAATAAAAATATATATTCAAAATCAATAATAAGAAGGGTAAAGTATGCAAATACAGTAGATGAATGAGTGTTTCTGGATTAATCAACAAAGATTATGGTTTTGAAATAGTTTTACAAGGGGATGGATAAAATTGTGTAGAGTGTGAAAATCAAATTAATTGAGGAAAATAATGGAAAGAATCCATGGATTTAAATATTTGATATCATCTATTATGTAGAGAAAGAAGTTGACATAATTCCCATGGTTTCACAAAGCTCCCAAAATGAAAATTATTAAGAGGTTGGATAAAAAGAGGATATTATTTATAATTAAATTCAACATAAACCTAATGGGAGAAATAGTAGAACAAAATTTGAACCATTTACCATTATCAGAGAAATAAATTCTCCTACAAAAACATAAATAATAAGAAACATTGATTATGATTCTATACTATCATTGGTAGAGACGGTATTATTTGAAGAAGTTATGAAGTATACAATATTGGTTTAATACATGATTAAATAACATGATCTAATCATTTAAAATAATATTTGGAAACAATTAAAAAATCCTAAACATCACAATGTGATAAAAAAAAGTGTATCCTCAAGAATAAATTCATTGACCATGGAAATGTGGTTTGAAATATAGAACATATAGTTTATTTGATGTGAAGAGATTCAAGGGGTAAATATCAACGAAACATTTGTTCACTTTAATCAAATTGATTTCATATAGATATTTTTGGTGATAAAAATTTTAAGATTTTATAGAATTTGACACATGGTTGTTAAAAAAGCATTCTTGAATGTTCAGAATTAAGAATTAATTAATATATATATATATATAGAATAATAATTAGAATTTATAGTTTTAAATGATAAAACTAAAGTGTATTGATTGAAGAAGCCCTTTTATGATTTAATGTAGGAACCATTACCTTGTTATACACACCTATATTTTTATCCAAAAAATATTGATTTCAAAAAAGGTATTTTTTATCATGATATCTATATAAAAACATCCAAGGATGAATAGTTAAGGGTGTTAGTCTATGTCAATAACATCATATTTAGTGGAAGAAAACCGAAATATATTAAAGAATTTTGACATTTTATTAGTTTTGAAATTGAAATGTCTATGATGAGTGAAATCGCATATTTTCTATGAAACCAGGTGATTTTGAAGGAGAGACACACATTTATCTCTTAATAAAAATAAAAAAAAAATCTAAAGAAATTTGATATGCATGATTCAAAACCTTTATAATCTCAAATTATGGTTAGAACCAAAATTGAGAATCATGAATATGGGTAGTCCATGCTTCCTACTGCATATAAGAGGATTATTTCAAAATTATCTTATTTGAACCCTATCTAGGTAGATATTGTCTTTGGAACATGTTTATAATGCTATTTCTAGTGTAATATAAAGGAATATAATCTAAAATTTTTAAAAAAATCTTGAGGTTTATATGTGGTACTATATATTTTTTATTACTATTTGATACTAGGTAGGAGTACGAGTTATAATCATTTTTTGATGCCAACTAGGATGTTGATGTGGTGGAATATAAGTAAATGAGTGCCGATGCATTATTCATCTAAAATAAATGTGTTTGTAACAAAATAAGAACCCGGAAAGTGATTTATTAATTATGGTAGAGGTAGAATACATTAGAATAACCAAAAAGTGAAATTTGCTTCTGTAGATGATGAAATAACTTGTAAATATTGGTTAATAGGTGAAGTAACCTATGGTGATATACTTGGATTACAATAGTGAGATCAAACTCATGAAAAATACCATATAACACTCTTGTGACAGTCATATTTTGAATCAATATCACATTATCAATGAGAAAAGGTCAAACTAGAGTATATTAAAACTAATGAAAATTTGTAGCCAATATAACTAACATGAGAGCTACTCTAACATTTGACAAGTATTGGTAGAGTTTTAGTGTTCAACCTCATAAATCAACTTAATTATGATTGAAAATAACCCTCCCCTCACGAAATAATTTTTTTATTACTATTTGTGATGTGGTACAAGATTTTGGGGAGATACTATCCATGGTGTGTAGTCTAAACAAAATAAAAACTCAATCAATTTGATTTTAATTAAAAATTATAGAATAACTAGTGAAACTTTGAGAAATTGATATGATTTTATATCAAATGGGGAGTTAATGGTATTCAACTCAAGGTGTATTTATGGAATAATAAACCATGATTAAAATGAGGGAAATAATTCTCTTGTTAACCTTTTTTTCTAAATCAATCATTTCTCATGTAGAATCAGGGTGATGAATGAGTTATTTCACTACAATCCAGAATTGGTATGAAGTTAGTGCCATATTTAATTTCACTTTTGATTTCCTAAGAACCCATATAGTTAGAAAAATGTAATCAATGTGTTTCTAATAAGATTTTTTATTTTTTATCGATATTTTTGCATGCTAATAAGGATTTAAAATATTATTAGAGATGGTTTTAAGAATGTGGAGTTATTAAGGAGGAATTGTAGAAGTTTTTAAAATATAACTATTTCTCAGTATCTTCCATATTTTGGGAGAGAAATTTTTAGTGAAATAAAATGTTTATTCAAGTAAAAATTCTAGATATTTTCCCAAGTATAAGTGATTTCTAGAAAGTAAAGTGGTTTAATAAAAGTTTGGGTGTGATCTGTTTAATGTAATATTATTTGAATTAGTTTATAAAAATTTCATAGAAGTTGATTTTTCATGAACATGACAGGTTGGTGGAGTTTCACACAGATTGCGATATTGGTGGTGGCACACAGTTTGAGTTTCATATGGTCTTCATTTTATTATAAATATTATATTACTACCTTTATAAGTATCTAACTAATATTTAGAGGAGGATTTAGGATCTATTTTTCCTAAGTAAAAGTTGAGTGGAATTTACTTGATAAAAATATCTAGATGTAGGAAGTTGTATGAAAGGGAATTGTGGGATAAAAATTACAAGAACAAACATGAGTAAAGGAATATGTATTAATAAATTTTCCAGACCATTTTTCAATAAGCATGGTAGAGTGAAAGATTTATAAGAGACATACTTGGTTGAACTCACTTGTACAAAGGGTGTTGTATGAATTATACTTGAGTGAGGATTCTGGCTAAAAAAATCTTTCCTGAACCATATTTTTATGAACCATAGTTGAGTGAACCATAGATGGATAAGGATTCCAGGGTGAATGATACTTGGAAAATGCCATACCTAGGAGAATACATTCTTGGGTGAAGTCATATGAGGTTGAAGTATTATTTGAGTCAATATTGTTGATTAAGTTGGACCAATATACAAAGGACATTATGATGAAAAAAGAAAAATTTATTTATTCTATGGAGGTGAATTTCAAATTGATAAATTGAGAAAGACTTTAGCCAAATCATTGAGAAAATAAGTGTCTTCATATGTGATCTTATGGAGGCTATGCGCTTATCCCTGAATCTAATTTTAAAGTTATTACTCTTGGAATGGAGTGACAATAATAAAAACAATTATATCCTTAAAACAATTAATGATTATTTTATTCATCTACAATTGAAAAATTCAATGTAAATTCTCCATGTACTAGACCTTAGTGGTGCACCAAGTAAAATCATTGCTCCTTGATTTAATTTCTATATTTTTATGGGTGGCCGTATTTTTATTTGACAGGGATAATGAATTACTACTAACATAGGAATATGATCTTATATAGTGCAATGTAAAAGTTCAAACCCTAATTAACCCTCTCTTATTTGGGTGTATAAAGATACAATAAAAATAAACTAACGGTAAAAGTGATCTATAGGGATATTTGAATAGATAAATGTTTGTATTATATAGATCAGATCTCATTTATGAATTTGTGAGCGAGCATATCTGATAGAAAAACACATTCTACCTAGGACATTGGGAAGCTAGATTCCATTTATAGGATGTGTACAAGTTCTCTAGGGGACTAATATCCAGATATTTGTATGATGAATTCTATCCCATGAATTTTTCTTTGAATAATCATTGGTGAACACCTTTAGTAGCTCGATCACTACTATGAAAGGTATCTGATTCTATGGGTAAATAACCACATTAGGTATTATACATTGGACTTATAAAATGGATGAACATATTTTTGGTTCCATGCTGAAATAGGTTTACCTCAAATCATCAAGTTTAGTGACCTAAAATGTAGAAAAGGGGGATTCTGAGAATGTATTTCGAAAATTTGGTGCACGGAGTCAATGTGGAATGGGAATATGATGTCAAACCAAAAAAACTCTCCTCAAAATAATCTAGATATATTCTTAGCTATGTGGATGAGTGGGTAAATTATCCTAGTCCATGAATTATATAACGGTGTTGGGATAAGTAATTTTGTTATGATAGCTAAACTGATATATGAGAGTCTCTTAAGAATGTATGTACCACTTCTGACTATGATTCACAAGTTTCTACTTTTTTTTATACAAGTATAAGACCTCATTACATATATTGGTTCCATTTTGAGATTTATAGGGATAAATATAAGTTCACTTAACCATGTAATGGCTCTATAATGAAGTTCATATTTTGAGATGTAGAATCAAGTGATTCATTTTGACAATCTCTAATATCATAACATTATCATTGAAGGATGATAAGGATATAAAGCTCACGAGTCTCCATTTAGGATTCACCTTCCTCCCATATGACACCACCTAAATGATATAATTATTGATGAAAAATAAGGTGACTATGAATTATGGTCATACAAATGGAAATGAGGGAATAAATCTTTGTGGACTGGGTACACTGTGTTTTAATTTTCAAGGATTATGCACCATACATATTTTCTTTTCAATTTTGATATGTGAAAAAATAAGAAGCGAAACAATTAATTGATGTTATGAGAGAGTATTATCCCATGGTATAATTCCAATTATGGTTGATGTTCACCAAGGAGATCACTTAGGATTAAATAATGTTTCCATCCAATCACATTCATCAAGAAAACTCTTGGATATGTTTTCTTGGATTCCATCTTATCCATATAGTACTCTTACGAGATACCTTCCAGAGATCACAACTACTATAGACCCATATAATAGGAAGAAATCTATTAAAATGTCCTAAAAGAAGAGAATTACTAGTAAGATTCTTGGGAACTAGATCAAACTTTCCCAAAATTATTTTTTAAACTACATATTAAAGAACAATCACATCCCAAGGGAGAACCAAGATGGTTTATCAAACCATTGGGAGGTGATGTACAAGATGTGGATGATAGTCTCGAGAAGCAGTTGAAGGTGAAGGATTCAAAGTGTTATTCAGGTCCTAGAGATGGGTATGCCAATTATGTTTTCGAATAACTTTACTATAGATATTTAATTCATGATGCGTTGGCTATTGGATTTCGATATTATGGGTTTGTGGGGTGAAATTTATAGAGGAATCTATATTACATGACTTGGAAACATGAAATCACATCCAATATTTTACATAGATACCAAAATGAAAAATAATGTAAATTATCTTATATAGATAGAGATGTTTATATATTTCATCAATAATAGGATTTCCATTACATGACCGATGCATGATATCATGGATTAAGGAACTACTGAAAGGGTAATCAAATATTCTTTTTATTATGAGTGGGATTACATCATAAATCCAAAAATATGTATGATTAATATATCTTCATAATATTGTATTTAATATTCTAGGTTCTCCTAAAATTCACTAATTTTCTTCTTGTAGAGGGTGTATATGGTGCATGAACATATAGAGCCTCTAGAGCATGCCACATGTGGCACCCCAATTAGAAGTTTATTGGGAGAGCCCATCCCAAAATAATTGAAACAAAAATCTAGATGGAGGTAGATTCTAGATTTGGAGGAGGATGATCAATTTTATAATCTTCACCTCTAGAAAATTAGGAAATTGAGGTGCAGTGAGATAGCCATATATCAATGGTCATGAATAAAAAAGTGCCTAAATACTAGTAGAGAAAATTATTTTATAATAAATAGGTTAGTTTACAAATATTAAATTATTTTATCCTTTGGATACTCATAACAAAATTATTTTTGTTGTAAAATATCTTATTTTTATGAGAGGGTTCATAATGAATCTAGCTCAGAATATGGGAAAATAAAACCTCAAGACCTAGTATTTCCTACTTCCACTATATAGACCTAAGCCATATTAGGTGTCACTGTGGGGGGGGGGGGGTGGATTAGTGGTACACTCTTTTATGAATTATATTTTCCTTTAATTTCTTAACACCCCGACCCGACTCACCACTAAGATGGTAGCCAAACCAATGGGTCTCATGCCCTCAAGCGCACCTCCCAGTATTCTAGAGGCTATCAACTAACATCAAGTGTGTAAGGAGGTGATAGTGGGGATACTATACCCTTATAGTTGGAGTAGAACAACTATATATCAGATAAAAATTAATAGTAAAATAGATAATTTATTAATAAATGAAATAAATAGTAGTAGAAGAATAATACAAACTGAAGATAAAATGACAGACAATTCCAATATACAACAGTTGAATGCATGTCCTGATTATGTTACAAAAAATAAATAAAATAAATAAAATATATAGTGATACCATAAAACCCCTAAATAACAAAAATAAATAAAATAAAATCCCCAATGGAGATATTCATGAGCATCCCAGTCTCCCGCTCGGTCGAACACTCTTAACTCATAGCTACTAGCTAAAAAACTCAAGCAATCAACCATGGTCTAGGAAACATATGGCCTACTCAGGTACCCCACTACAATGGCATCCTAAGGAGGTTGTGTGATAATAATCTCAGCACATTCCCACACACTCTATCTAAAACTAAATCTATTTTATTCAATATAATGTATTGTAGTGTGTAGGTATAAGCAGAAAGATAAACAAGAAGTGTTGAATAAATAAACAAAAACCTACCCAAGTTCATAAGGGACACATGGTGACTATATCTACATTAGATCGTAGATGGAATAAGTGTCTAATTAGTAAATATATATATAGAATAATAATATATAAAAAGAATATCTTTATATTTCATCCACCTATGTGAACCATGTATGTGTAGATGTAAGTAGATATATACATGGAATACTAGTTTCTTTCTAGATCAAGGCATAACCCAAACATCCGTAACCATTCGAAATGATCCTAAAAGATGAAAAATTAATGTACATTCCCTATATCCAATATAGTGAGAGATTCCATGAAAAAAAATCTGGATGACGAGTGATCCATTATGGAAACACTATAATCATGGAACGTGGCACATAAATCCCATCATCCATATAGTATCACTGCTGTGAGATTCCATGAACTCAACACCTGATGTATGGGAGTATGATACCGCCATTCTCAACTGAACCCTTAACACCATTCCAAGGCCTCTATAAAGGCATATTATTATTATAATTGGCATGGGGAAATACCTTCCATCCATCACTTTTATCATGCCTTTATATAAAAGAAAAGAATAAACATTTTTATAACATATGACATGAGGTAATACCTCTCATTATTTCTATTTAAAAAGCCTATTATATACAAGGACATTCCATTTTCTATAATACAAATAAATATGAACTTAAGAAAGCATTGAACGACCTGGCCTTACCAACCTTTTACAATTCATTTAATTATAAACATCTAATTCAATTCACATAATACATACTTATTATATTAAAATAAGAGGCATGGTCATACCACCCAATTCATTTCTATTCTACTATAAACCTTTTTATATATTCAAGGGGAGAAATCCATCATGAACAATAAATTCAAATTAATACATTCCATTTAATGAAACATTGTGATAATTTATTTATCAAGGTTCAAAGGGGAACATAGAAGGTTCCACGATCAAGAGGTAAATTGCTTAAATGGGTAATTCACATAATAATTTGGTCCAAACACATTGGAGGGGTGATTTGGTTTGGTAAAAAATTATACCTAATAAGTGAAACTCCATTTATAACACCAAAAGAGGCCGCATAATAAATATTTCTTATTTGAAAATAAAAACAAGGAATAAGGAAAAACCAATGAGATATGGCCAAGTATGTATAAAACAACTAATAAATATTTTTTATTTTATATGATAGTGCACCTCAGCTGAGGGTTTTTATTATAAAATCATGAAATTATTTATAAACAATTCATTTTTATTAGTTAAGCATTGCATTCAATATCCACATATCAATTCATCATAAGAATGATTTTATACGAATTAACCTATCGGGAAATTCAATTATATACAATTCGAAATGGAACCTAGGAGGTTCCATTACCATTTGGACCATATCCTACAATGGAAAATTCCATTTCCAATACAATCCAAATTCTTATAAGGTGTTTTGGGAATATAGAACATTTAATTAAAATAGAAAACATTTTTCAACACCCATGGGTTGTCTATATAAGAATTTTACATCCTCTAAACTTACAAACATGAATCAAAGGGTTTATATCATGGTGAAAAATTTAATTTGATAGAAGAAAATTACTATAAGGAAGCATGAAGAAAAAGATGGTGTATGAAACAATGAAAATAATTACAAATCAATAAGAAAAAAGTTTTTGACCACCTAACTAATTATTAGGATGTATGAATCATACAATATCAAGTTATGATTAGATCCTATTTAGAAGTGATCTAAGAAACGTACATTCTCCCTAAAAATAGGGATAATAAGTTCACACCAAAATATCACCACAAAGAGGAGATTAAATAAGTAAATATTGAAATGAACTTGATATGTTACATATGCGGATTCATGGAGACCAAGGATGATCAAATCAATATTAAAATGAGGGATATGTTGCAAATCCTAGGTGGAGGATATAAGGAGCTCTATTTATGTTGGTAGGAGGCCTCATGCGGTTTCCAAGGGGAGAAGATAGGAGAGAAATAAAAAGAAAACCCATTAAGGGTACTTTTTTCATTTAACCCTTTAATACTGGGTCACACAGTTCGACCAAACTGTGCACCAACCGTGTGACATCTATCCCTTAGGAAGCCAACTCACATAGTTTGTCCCACAAAATTACCCTAACCGTGCACCATACATGAGATGAATAGTGCAAGGGTTCTGCCAAAGAAGCACTACACATGTGAGAATGGTGCACATTTTGGGTAATCAGTGAACAACCCATGCTGGGAATTTTTGTTTGTTTTTTGCGAGCACTAGGTTTTATAATGAGGGGATTTGAGAATTCATAAAAACCATGTGACTTATATAGACCCTCCAAACATTTATTTATAGACCTTAGTTCTCTTGAAACTCTACGAGACACACGATAAACCTCTTGGCCTTTACCCAAGTTTAAAAAAACACATTTAAGTGTTACAACTCTCAAAAATTCATTCTGAATCTTGCTTTTAAAAACATCATGTACTATAAACACAAAAAAATCATATTCTCATAGAATTTATTATTGGCTGAAAAAATGGGTTTTTACAACCTCCCCACCTTAGAACTTCTTATCCCCATTAAGCCTTTATGAAAAAAACATCACCTAACTTACAAGGTTTATGAAGTCTCATCCATATAGTTTCATTGAATTTCTCAACACCCAAAAAAATCCAATAAACTCTTATGCACAAGTCACTTAATCCATAAAAACTCAAGACAAAACTCATTTATAGACTAAAACACTGGCCGAGATTACCAAAGACCATTAATTAGAGACAAGTTCTCGACATTTACATTTTTGGATTTTGGCTGATGGTGTTCCCCCCATGGGATTTAACATTAACAAGGGGATAATTCCAAACCATGACATGCTCCACCATTATAATTTCCTACAAAGTATGTTCTATGTGTTCTAATGTCCCTGTATATGTATTTTCCTTATATGAGAAAAGACAAATGTATTCAAGGTCATATTAAAGGCCTATCTGGAAAGAAAAGGTCGACTCCCTATTGACCTAACCAAAACCAGTCATGAAATAATTCTTTGAAAGAAACTACCTACCTTTAGAACACACCCACCCAAACCCAAGGACATGTTTTAAAACATTTCCATTCACCCATATAGATTGAACAAGAGGAAAATAGTTTGACCCTCCTCTAACTGACCATTCCAATAATGCCTATCTTATACAACCAATGTAATTCAAACTAAACCAAAACACCATTCCAAAGACATGTTTGATTCAAAACAAGTATATTCAAAAAAACCCAAACCCGAATTCTGGTGACATTCCTTTGTCAAACCATCACCAGATCAATTATTTTGTCATGCCTCAAACACAAAAAGGGTGTAATCCATACCCATTCAATTGGAATAATTAACCTCTTAAACCAACACCTCCGAGCCTGAAAGAAACTACATGGTAACATTAGATTCAACCAACTAGAGTTTATGGGACCAACCAAGGTCGTCCACACCCCATTATTATAAGTTAGACATTAGTGCAATGACATGAAATCCACATGAGATCATCGAATGAACCCAAAGAAGCATCCTCCTGGTGGGCATGTTAGAGAAGAATAATTAATGTCCTAGATTCCATCTAATGTGTTCCAACATGGGAACCCAAAGTCCATTCACGACTAACCATGCCATGATAATAACCATGTATTTGATGTGTGACACTGAGAAAACCACCCAAAAAATCTTACCAACCTTTAAGTCTTTAGCATGGAATATGATTGAAACTCTCTCAGGGATGGATTAAATATAGCATGAATGCTCATATCATTCATAAGAGTACACTAATAAGAAATCAAGAAACCTAGGATAGTAATACTCAAACCACTACTGGTCAAATTATCTAAAAAGAAGCTTGGCTTCACCTTCTGAGACACTACCATAGACCGATCACAAGACTTCACGACCTGAGGCATTCTATGATCATCCAATATTTAACCACCAGAGTCCATCTAAGGCCAACCATTCTTTTTTGAGGTTATATACACAACCACTCAAAATAATTTCATGCTACCAAGAAAGCATTAAATTTTTACATAACATGTATCCCTAGAAGGCACTCGATAAAATTTGACCATTTCCCAATGGTTTTCCTTGGATGTGTTCCTTATACATAGAAAGATAGATAGCCTCTACGACTGGGAAGAATCTCCCCACCTAAGGAGATTCTTATTTTTCAAGAGAAGAGATATATCGTTAGCTCATAAGAACACTAGATTAGATTCACCTAAAATGCACACATTAATGCATCTGCCATTAGAACCAAAACAATCCTCGCTGGAGTGTGAAAACATGTCATCCTCTTGGATGTCATCCCAACCATTTGGAAGAACCTTATTCCATTAAATAACATGTCACTACACTCGAGAGATGACCCAAGTACTCACTCAATAGCTCAAAGCTCAATGATTCCACTGAACCCAACCAATGGGTTAAAACATTTTAGTACATTACGGGCACCATGAACATGTACACATACTAACCCGAGATTTCATAAACAAAACAAAAGATCCTAGATACTATCCATAGGCTGACCATTCCCTAGGCATGTTTAACCTACAGAAATGAGACTTACCTGATGCTCACACCTATAACAAGTTCATAGAAAACATGAACACCCATCCATAGAAGGGTTTAATTTAAAAGTAAGTATCCTACTAGGGACAAATACACCCTAACAACTCCAAATGTTAGAAAACTCATTGAATTAGAAAGGAATTTAAACTATATGGGAAACACTTACCAAGGGATTTCCCCTTACGAAGCACAAATATTGACCCTATCACTAGGTGACTCCAAACATAAGTCACCATCTCAAGAACCTATCATTTATTCCATTTATAAAAAGAAAAGAGTCCTAAAAAACACTCACATTTCCTTTACAAGGATACTCAATGAGAAACTCAGACTACCCTTATATGAGGTTTTAAATATAGGACACAACCTAAGGTTATATTTTAAAGTCAATTTATTGATTCACATTCAAACTTTTAAACATTTTAAAAATATTTAATACAAAACCCCATGGAATAACAATAAAGTATTATAAAAAACACTTTTTAAACATAATCCATTTTAGGAAATAACATCATGATTCAGAAAATTATTATATAAATTAATTTTTAATAGATACGTAGACCTATAGGGGTCCTACTAAGATAAAATGAGTTATCTAGAAGAATCCCAATAAAAGTTGATAAATTACTAAATTTTGAAAACACACAAATAGTTCATCTCATTAGAAACATGATCCAACTAACATAATTGGTTCCAATTTTTCATTTAGGTAATTTTTATATTCATTATAGATAAAAATTAAATTAATTTTACATTTATAATCATTTCATAATATAACATGGTCATGAATATGATGGTTTAGTTATATGGATGGACATATACCAATCCATAAAGCACACATGCATGTTATAATTTGTAATTTGGATCCAATTAATCAAAACTGATTCACTTTAACGTTTGAACTTTATCATCCTTTAAATTTTAACAACGATTTCAAAATATGCATATATGCCAAAAGATTGTTTGAAAACATGGGCTACCTTTTCCCAGTTTTAAGTAACCCATAAACCATACAACTAAAAATTGGTTCCGGTTTAATTAAAACAAATTTTTTTAACCCATGAAACTAATATATATAAAAAAAGAACAATAATTTTATCATAATTAGTAAACATAGAAGAACATGATAAAACATACAATCACTATGTATAGATAGAACATGATAAATACGCATTTATCATGGAATATGATAACCTAAGCATATTATGAAAATATGTTGGATAAATAAAAAAAGAGCATATCATAGAATATAACATGAATTATAATGAATTAAATAAATAAATACACTAATCAAAAAAATCATGCAATAAAATTAAAGGCACACAATTCAAATCATCATGAAACCTAAAAATGAAACTATATTGCTGGAATATGCCTAACATGTTAATTTTTATATGCCTATTATGATTCATGTAATTATTTATCCTTTCCATATCAATCCAAGGGGAAATACCATAAATTCACAAATCAGTACGTAGTGGAAGGTACACCATTCACATAAGGTGAAATCATATCAACTTTAATAACAAACAGCATGAAAAAATATCTGATCCCTGTCCATTTGGACTTTTCCCTATGGGTGGGGTTATCAGTCCCAAACATGACTATTTACTAAGCAAAGATACATTCCTAGTATCCTATATACTTACCAAAAACAATAATAAAAAGGAAACCCCAGATCTGATACCACTTTATAATGTCCTTACCTGACTGACCACTAAGATGGTTTCTAGAACAGTGGGTTACATGGCCTCAAGAATGCCTCCCCATACGCCAGAGGCCGTCAACTAGCAGTGAGGGTGTAAAGAGTTGTTAGTGGGGTGACTCTACCCTCATGGACAGTGTAGAAAAATAGAATATTAGATAATAAATAACATGAAATAATAGAAGAAGTAATAAATTGAATATATAGTAGTGGAAGAAAAATATAAACTGAAAATAAAATGATGTCCAACAACGATATAGAAAAGATTCATGCATGTCTTGATGAGGTTACATAAACTGAAAAAAGATATATAGTAGGCATTGATTTGGTACAATACATGAATAAAGAAAATAAATGATATAAAATTCCCAAGGTTGATATATACGCTCATATTGGGCTCCATCTCAGTCCTGGGCCCCTAACTCCTAGGTATTAGCAAAACAACTCAATAAATCAACAATGGTCCTATAAACCATAAGGTCTACTTAGGTACCTCGGTTCCATGGAAGCCTTAGCAGGGTGTGAGATAATAATCCCAGTAGGGTCCCACCCATGGTGTCTATCACTAAATACAATCTGTGTAATATAATGTAATGTAGTGTGTAGATATAAGCAGAAAGATAAAAAAGAAGTAATGAATATATAATGAACAACATGAACAAGTTCTTAAGGGATACTTGGAATTTATATCTTATTTAACTCGTAGAAAAAATAATCGACATATGAGAAACCATATGTATATATTAGTAATATATACAAAATATAGTTATAAATTTCTTCCACCTATATGAACCAAATATGTGCAGATATAAGTCACCATATACCTAGAATACTAGATACTGGATGGACCAGGCTGTAACCCATACATCCATAACCAGTCTAAATGAGCCTAAAATATCAATCAATATGTTACATGCCCTACATCCCAACATAGTGAGAGGCACCGTGAAATAACACTCATGATTGATAGTGAGTAATCATAAAAACCCTCTAATCATAGACCATGGGGTGTAAATCCCATTGCCCATATAGTATCACTAGTGTGAGATGAAACGAATTAAACTACTGATGTAAGGGAGCATGATACCTCCATGCTCAACTGAACCCTTACCATCATTCCACAACCTCTTTAAAGGAATATTTTAATTATAACTCACATGGGGAAATACCTCCCGTCCATATCTTTTATTAATTACATATATATATATATAAGAAAGTAATAATCATTATTATATTGTAATACATGAGTCAATACCAATCATTCTTTCCATTTAAAAATCCCAATATTTACAAGGGTTTTTAATTTTCGATAATATAAATAAATATGCACTTAAGCTAGAATTGAATGACATTTCCTTTCCACACTTTCCAAATTCATTTCATTTTAAACATCTAATTCAATTATCATAATATGTTGTTTTTATATTACAATAAGTGGCATTGTAATTACTCTCACTTAATTTCCTTTCCACTGAAAACCATTTAATACATTCAAGTGAATAAATCCATCATGAACAATAAATTAAAATTAATACATGAAATTTAATTAAACAACATGTAAATTAAATTATAGAGGTTCAAAGGGCCACTTAGAAGGTTCCATTGTCAAGGGGGAAGTTTCTTACATTGGAAATTCCCTTAATAAGTTGGCCAAGAACTTAAGAGAGGTGATTTGGTTTAGTAAACATTTATTATGAAGGATGGAACCTCAATTTATATGATCAAAAGAAGCCACATACTAAATGGGCTTTATTTCAACAATGAAAACATGGCATAAAGAAAAACCAATGCAATATTCTTGATTATGTATTAATAAACTAATCAAACCTTTTAGTTTATAAGAAAACACACCTCATCCAAGGGTTTTTATTGTAAATTTATTTCATTGATTTTAAATAATTCATTTTAATCAGTTAAACATCACATTCAAGAACCACATGTCTATTTATCACAAGAATTATTTTATAGAAATTACCCAAAATGAAAATTCAATTATATAGAATTGAACTTGGAATATAGGAGGATCCATTGCCATTTGGAATAAATCCTACAATGTGAAATTAGTTTCATATCCAATATGAATGCTTAAAAGGCATTATGAGAATTTAGAACATTTAATTAAAAGGAAAAAACGTGTCGGCATTCCAATGGGGTGTCCATATACGAAGCACTCATCCTTTAAACAAAGAAAACAATCTAAGGACACATATTATGGTGCAATGTTAAATTTGATATGAATAATCCTATTATAAAAAACACATAGAAAAAGGTGTCATGAAGCCTATAGAAAATAATTATAAATTGACGAAAACATTAATAAAAAGTCATAGACCAGCTACCTAATTCTTAAGATATACCCCTCGTCCAATATCAAGATCTGATTCATTCTAGTTTGTAAGGGATATAAGAAAAAGAAATTCACCCAAAAATAGGGAACATGATCTAACACTAATATAGGGAAACCTAGGTGATTAAATGAAGAAATATTAAAAAATAATTTCTATTTTTCAGATGTATATCCTTAGAGATAAGAGAAGATCAAATCAGGATTCAGATGAGGGAGATCTTGAAAATCCTAGGTGGAAGAGCTTGGGAGCTCCATTTATGCAAGGTAGAGGCTTGGCATAGATTATAGGGGTTGAAGAAAGGATAGAAAGAAATAGAAACTTATTAAGGGAATTTTTGTCATTTTACCATTTAAAATTAGGTAACGTAGTTTGGCTAAACCATGTTCTAATTGTGCGGCACACACCCCTTAGAAAACCACCTCACATGGTGTGGCCCACAAAATTACCTAATTGTGCTCCAACTATGAGATAAATAGTATGAAGGTACAACCAAATTTTCACTACCCATGTGATAAGGGTGTACATATTTGGTAAACCATGTATGGATTGTTCAGGTAATTTATGCTCCTTCTCTCTAGCCACACGGGTTGTGGTTGAGGGGACACAGAGTTTTAGAGAAATAGTATGCATTATTCTGAGCATCTAAACATTGTTTTTCGGACCCTGATGCTCAATAAACCCAACAAGAAACCTGGGAAACCACTCAAGAATTTTCATAAGTAAAAATCACATTGAAGTGTTCTAAATCTCAAAATTTTGTTCTTAAGTTGTTTTTAAGAAAGAATCTTCTAGTAAATGCTAAAAGTTCAAATTAAATTGGAGTTTCACCTTGGCTCAAAACATGGTTCGTTTTAAATTCAAGATCTTGAACCCATAACAGTTTTCAATCCACTCTGATATATCTCAGTCATACCTCATGTGCATTAATAATAATCAAGAGAGAATCACACAAAATTTACATTGCTAGAAAAAATTCCTACTCCATGACATATTGGCTACAACCAAATCATGGATTCTTTACTATAATTTTAACAACCCAAAATTTTTGAATAGTATATTAATTTAATCTTAACGATTTAATAGAGATATTAATGGTTAATGCAGAATGAAGAGTCGATGGCTACATCCAGTAGACTCGAACCTTATGAAGCCCACTTCACAGAGCTTGGGAAGGAGGTGGCATCTTTGGGCGTCGCTTTGGACCAAGCCCGAGCCGAACTCCAGCGTGTCAAGATTGAATGGAATCACCTACGGGAGAAGTTCAAACTTATAGAAATCACAACTAGGGAAATGTTATTCGAGCCTCCCTCAGATTCCCTCCCCTTAGCACACCTTACACTTAGGTCATATGCTAATGATGCAAGGGGATATGTAATGAGGCTATAGCTACTTTGAGATAAATAAAATTGTGATTTCTTCCTATGTTGAAGTTTGTGAATTTTCATATGTTTGGATAACTATAGGATGTATCTTATGAATGAATTTGAAAAAAAAGGATATTTTTAAAATATTTATGTAAACCATAAATAATTAATTATGTGTAAGGATTTTCAAAAAATGGTCATATGCAAATCTGTTCAATAATAAATTTAGAGTCTAATAAGATCAACTTAATTTTTGGTGAATAGTAAATTATGAATAGTGATTTAACGCTTAGGATTAGTAATATGACCAAATGGATTTGTAATATCACTTAAAGAAAGTAATAATATAATTTAAGCACATTGATTAAGTAATGTGATTCAATAAAATAGGTAAATAAATGTTTCAGAAATTATTAGTTAAGTATTAGTTTTTTCAGGTGAATAGTGTTTTTTATTTAAAAATTAAATTAAAAATATTTAGAAATTTATTTTTTATAAAATGGATTTCATTTTTTAATTCAGAGCATCTATATTATATTAAGGTGGATTTTTGGGATTTTTCTGAAAAGGTTGAATTTTCGTTGAATAGTGAATTTTCAGTTCAGAGTTTTAGGTGTTTAATGACATCATTAAGGATGTAATAATTAACTAATAATTATGGTCAAATTATGAATAGTAATATATGGTATGAGGTGTCCCATGTGGCCAATACCATGGGAAAATACCTTGGGAAAGCCTGTGGTTTTTCCAATTCCACCAATGAGGTTTTCCTTGGCCATTATTGCCTTGTCCCCTCACTTCCCCTATAAATACCAAGAAAATCTCTCATCCTTTCGATTAAAAAATCCTTTTCAACGAAGTTATGGTCTCCTTACCTCCGAATGAGTCCTCCAAAGGATCCCACAAGCCACCCAAGGTTCCAAACATTGATATTTCGAAGTTACTCTTCAAGGCAAGGGATCCTACCTCTCCCTTTCTTTTCAAGTACTCTCTTGTATGTAATTTCATTTAAGTTACATGTTCTTATGTTGGGGATATTATTTTATATTATTCATACTGTCCTTTCCATGTTCATATTATTATAGACCCACTCTTTCTCTCATCAATTCATTTTAATAATGTTTAAGTGGCGTCGTTAGGCTGTCGAATTTTTGTAAGGGATTCTTTCACCCTTCTCATTTTCAAGTTCTATTTTCATGTCATGTCTTTAAAGTGCTTTTTTATTATGTTGGGGTATGATATCTATATCCATAATAATGTTATTTTATGTTCATATTATTAGAGACCCTATTTTATCTCATAAATTTATTTTTCAATGTTTTAAGTGACGCCGTTGGGCTGCCGAATTTTTATAAGAGAAATATTATTTTTGTCTTCCTTCCATTTTTTTCATTTCATATGGTATGTCTTTTAAATTTCATTTCCATGTTCTTATATCCTTTCTATTCTTTCCCTCTAATATTTTATGGATCATTTTTGAGTCGATGACCCATTTCCCCTCTCTTTTCAATATTTTCTAAAACCCTGTACATAGCCGTTATGCTACAAAATTTTCGTCTCAAAATGTCTCTCTATTTTTCTAAAATTAATTTATTTTATTAAGTTAATACTCAAATCTCTTTATTCATTATGGGTATTAACATATGTATCAAAATTTTCTATTTTAATTCTTGTATTTACATACATGAAACCCACTTTCATTCCCCGTGGGTTTAATGTGACATAAAGATCATGTCTTTAAAGCAGTTTTTAAAACATTATGATTATGAAATGAAACCCATTTATTTTATGGTATATGGGTTATTTATGAAATGTTTTATGATGATATATGTGGATCACATGATAATAAAGACAAATTAAGGGTGCACCCTCATAGCGCTCCAATGCATTGGGTAATGATGTAATCTCTAGGGATTACAATTTTAATGATACCTTGGGGAATAAACATGATAATTTTTTTTAATGACACCTTGGGGATGGACCTTGGAGAAATGGAAATGATTGTCCATGTTAAATGTTGTAGCCACATCTTCAAGTTATGAGATATGTTATTTTTATTATGATATGCCTCATGATTTCTTTCTCATGCCTTAAAGTTCTTTTTCATGACTTTATTGATGTATCTCATGTTCACATGTTAAATGTTTCCCCTAGTTTCCCCTTACGGGGCCTTCTACTCACCATTTCTTTTGATGTATGTCCCCAGGTTAAGAGATGCAGTAATGAACCTAGGATGAACATAAGGAGAATCATTTAAAGTGTTTAAGAAGAATTTTTTATGTTTTCATGTTTTATGTTCTTGGTTTCCAAGACACTAAAACTTAAAGATCCTCAGTTTTGTATAATGTAATGAAAGTTAGTGTGATAAAAAGACGTGATGTTATAGTTGGTATCAGAGGTTGGTTTAGTTATTTTGGGAAATTAGGCTATGGAATCTTTAGGAATAAACCTATAGAAAAGTTTAAATATAGGGAAAACTTCCTGGTATTTTAGTGAGTATTGAGTAAGTGGTTTATCAAACAAATACTTACCTGTCTGGATACGAGCAGGTAGAGGCGGCTCTGGCATAGATGTACGTAGGGGTAAAACCTAAAAACACAGCTTTTAGCTAGACTCAAATGGGAACTAGTGCATGACAACGGGCCTTTCTGCACTCTTGGTTACAACACTCCCGAGGGAAATGTTTGGTTAATCGCAAGCTTTTTATGAATCATTATGAAGGAATTATAGAGAAATATAATTATTTAAGCATGAAGTTTTAAGATGTATAATCCTTTATAGTTAAAATATTTGTAAATGAAACAAGTTTCTCCCTATGATTTTATTATTATAGAAAATGGTGGGAAATAGGAGGAACCGTGCAAATGGTGACCGCAATGGACCATGCACTGACGGCCCTCTGATGGAATCCGGAATGGAAACATTCATGAGAATTATGAACCAACTTAATCAAGTTATGAGTAATAACTTGAATCAATATGAGAGGCCTATATCACCACGAAGGGAACAACATTTTTTTGAGTCCTTTATGTGCCAGCAACCACCATCATTCAGTGGATCTACTGACCCTTTGGGTGTGGAACAATGAATAAGCTCTATTGAAAAGATATTTTCTATACTTCACTGTTCAGAACAAGAAAAATTCACCCTTGCTGTTTACCGCCTAGTGGGAGAAGCTGATCAGTGGTGGTCACTGATTAGAAACACGAATCCAAGAGGAGATATGGAAGTTATAGAGTGGGAAGAGTTCTGGGGAATATTCTTCAATAAGTATTTCCCTTGTTCGATGAGAACGAGAATAGAGAAAAAATTTCTCATGCTGAAGTAGAAGGAGAATGAATCTGTGGGAAGATATGAGATGAACTTCACAAGGCTTTCACTATATACCTCTATCTCTTTCATGGATCCAAATGGTATGGTTGATAGATTCTTCGGTGGATTGAGACCTCATCTACGGAAGAATCTATCCAAAAGAGTCTATGATAGCTATGAAGAAATAACTCTAAGTGCTATGAAAGTCAAACTGGAGTTTGGTGAGACACAGTGGTCTCACAAATCTAATGAGAATAAGAGAACTCTAGAATCAATCCTGGGAAGAAGGTTTGATCAGGAAAGAGGAGGAAAGAAAATACGACTTTCCACATGAAAAAAATGTGGGAAGAAGCTTTCGGGTAACTTCTTGATCGGAAGTGGAAAGTTCCAAAATTGTGGAAGAGAAGACCATATTGCTCGGAATTGTTATAGAGAGGTGAAGCCTCAACTCCCCAACACTAACGACAGAGGAAAGATGGTTTTGTCTCTACCCAAAGTCCAATATTTCAAGTGTGGATAGCTTCAACACTTTGCTAATCATTGTCCAAATCCGAGGGCAGCGGAGGGGAATCACCATCAACCTCCCCAAAGGACAAGGGATCAAGGTCGTGATTTTTCTATCACATCAACTGAAGTCGAATCTCTGAATGATGTGGTAGCAGGTACTCTTGTTTTCCTCTAAAAACTAGAATGTACGTTGTTTGATTCTGGTTCTACGCATTCCTTTATTTCCTCCAAGTTTGCAAAGAATATAGAATCAATCCCAAACTGCTAGAGGTAGAGTTGTCAGTCAAGACTCCTATTGGGATTATCCCTGAATCAAAAGTTTTTAGAGACTCTAGTTTTTACTTTAGTGAGCACAATCTTATCGCAAATCTAGTAGTCATTCCCATGATGGAGTTCGACGTTATACTAGGGATGGATTGGATCTCAATGTATAATGCTAAGATCAATTGCAGAAGTAAGGAAATCTCAGATGTCTTGAATGAAAGACCTACAATTATCTTCCAAGGAGAGATATCCCGACCTGATCTTTATCTAGAGGCACCTCTTATAGCCTTCTTTATGGAGTAAATCAGTGAGGATGAATAAGAAAAAGGGAGTATACAAATAAAATATGTTTCGATTGTTCAGGAATACAGGGATGTATTTCCTGAGGAGTTACCTGGACCTCCCCCAGAAAGAGAGGTAGAGTTATCCATTAAACTAATACCCAGATCTCAACCGATATCAAAGTACCCATATAGAATGGAAAATGTGGAGATAGAGGAGTTAAAGAAACAACTCCAAGACTTGTTGGATAAGGGGTTTATCCGACCGAGTGTGTCTCCTTGGGGAGAACCATTTCTCTTTGTGAAGAAGAAGGATGGATCAATCTGGCTATGTATTGATTATAGAGAACTGAACAGTATCATAGTGAAGAACAAATACCCTCTTCCAAGAATTGATGATTTATTTGACCAACTTTGTGGGGCTCAATTCTTCTCCAAGATTGATCTTTGATCTGGTTATCATCAATTGAGGGTGCAGAAAGAAGATATTCCAAAGGCTGTCTTCCGGTCAAGATATGGTCATTATGAGTTTACTGTTATGCCCGTCGGATTGACTAATGCTCCTACTATTTTCATGGATTTGATGAATAGAGTATTTAAGGACTACCTTTATATCTTTGTGGTAGTTTTCATTTATGATATTTTGATATATTCATAAATTCTTGATGAGGATGAAGATCATCTGAGGTTTATTTTGCAAACTCTGTGGAAGGAGAGGCTATTTGGAATGTTCTGCAAGTGTGATTTTTGGTTACAAAAAGTGGCTTTCTTTGGGCACATCGTAACCAATGAAGGAATCCCAGTTGACCCTGTAAAGACAATTGTTGTAGAGGAGTGTCCTCAACCCACAATAGTAATTGAGATTCGTAGTTTCCTTGGTTTAGTAGGATATTATAGGAGGTTTGGGAAAAGAAATTCACAGGTTTATAATCCACTAACCAAGATGACATGAAAAGGGGTTTAGTTCATTTGGAAAAAGTAATGTGAGGAATGTTTCCAAGAGCTGAAGACAACATTGGTTACTGCACCTGTGTTAACACTACCCTCTATCGGAGAAGGATTCGTTATTTTTAACAATGCATCTCTGAATGGGATTGGGTGCGTCCTCATGCAAAATGACCAGTTAATTGCTTATGCATCTCGTCAATTGAAGAAACATGAGCCGAATTATCCTACGCATGATAAAGAGATGGAAGCAATTGTTTTTTCTCTAAAGATATGGAGGCACTATCTTTATGGGGAGAGATGTGATATATACACCGACCACCAAAGTTTAAAGTATATTTTAACATAGAAATAATTGAACTTGAGGCAAAGGAGATGGTTGGAGCTTATTAAAGACTATGATTGTTCAATTTATTATCACGCTGGAAGAGAAAACAAAGTTGCAGATGCGTTAAGCTGAGGAGAACCAATTGTTCTGGAAACAATAAGGATTCTATGGGATCCCTTGATTAAGGATCTAGTAAAACTGGACATGGAAATTGTAAGGGAAGGGTCATTATCAACCCTATCCCAAATGATTTCTCAACCTTCATTACTAGAGATGATCAAGGAGGCTCAAAAAGAAGATCCTTTGTTGCAGGAGAAGTTTGAGGCTATGAAGGATGGGAAGTTCCCTGATTTCAATATTAATCAAGAAGGTGTATTGAAATTTCATACAAGACTATTTGTTCCATCTATTCTGGAGTTAAAGAAAGAACTTATGGATGAATCTCATCACTCTACTTTCTCTATATATCCGGGAAGCACTAAAATGTACAGAGAAATTCATGATCATTATTGGTGGGATAACATGAAGAGGGAGATTGTTGATTACACTACAAGGTGCCTGGTGTGTCAACAAGTAAAGGTAGAATGACAACTTCCTAAGGGGGTATTACAACCGCTACCCATACCAGCATGGAAGTGGGAAAATATCACTATGGACTTTGTCACCGGTCTACCGAAAACATCCAAAGGAAACAATGCGATATGGGTTATTGTGGACCGTCTCACCAAGACTTCCCATTTTATCTTTATTCGGGAAGATATCTATTTGGATCAACTTGCCAAGATATATGTAAAATAAGTGGTACGGTTGCCTGGGGTACCACTATCCATCGTATTTGATCGAGATCCAAGATTCACATCAAAATTATGGAGATCTCTTCAAAATGCTCGGAATACTGAATTGAATTTTAGTACGGCCTATCTTCCTCAAACTGATATCCAATCAGAAAGGAAAATTCAGACACTTGAGTACATGCTTAGATTATGCTCAATGGAATTTAAAGGTGGATGGGATCAACACCTCCCATTAGTTGAGTTCTCATACAACATCATCTTCCATTCGAGTATTTAGATGGCACCCTATGAAGCTCTGTATGGAAAGCGATGTAGAACTCCTACTTTTTGGGATGAAGCTAGTGAGAGAAGGATTCTTGGGCATGATCTTGTGCAAGAGATGACAGAAAAGGTTCTTTCTATCCAACAACACATAAATTTTTCTCATAGTCGGAAGAAGAGCTATGCTGACAACCGTTGAAGGGACTCGGAGTTTGGTGCTGGTGACAAAGTCTTCCTTTGAATTTCTCCTTGGAAGAGAGTTGTGCGGTTTGGGAAGAAAGGGAAGCTCAGCCATAGGTACTTTTGCCCCTATGAAATCCTTGATCGCATAGGAGCAGTGGCCTATCCTCTTGCACTTCCACCAAACCTAGCTCAAGTTCACAATGTCTTTAATGTATCTCTCCTGAGAAAGTACATACCCGACCGTTCGTATGTACTGAACCCAGAGGTGGTACAACTGGAACATGACCTCTCTTATGAGGAGCAACCAGTGGGGATATTAGAATGTAGAGATAAGGTTCTACGCAACAATACTACCCACCTTGTGAAAGTGTTCTGGAGGAATCAAAAGTATGAAGAAGCGACGTGGGAGCCTGAGGAAACAATGAAGCAAAAGTACCCTCACCTTTTCGACTAGGCCTTTGGTTTAAAATTTCGGGGATGAAATTTTCTTAAGGGAGGAATAATGTAACGACCCAAAATTTTTGAATAGTATATTAATTTACTCTTAATGATTTAATAGAGATGTTAATGGTTAATGCAGAAGGAAGATTCGATGGCTTCATCTAGTAGACTCAAACCTTATAAAGCCCACTTACCAGAGCTTGGGAAGTAGGTGGCATCTTTGGTATTCACTTTGGGCAAAGACCAAGCCAAACTCCAACATGTCAATCTTGAACGGAATCGCTTACGGGAGAAGTTCAAGCTTATAGAAATCACAACTAAGGAAATGTTATCCGAGCCTCCCTCAAATTCTCTCACCTTAGCACACCTTACACTTAGGTCATATACTGTTGTTGTATGGGGATATGTAATGAGATCATAACTATTTTGAGATAAATAAAATTGTGATTTCTTCCCATGGTGAAGATTGCGAATTTTCAAATGTCTGGATAAATATAGGATGTATCTTATGAATGAATTTTGAAAAAAAGTATGTTTCTAAAATATTTAGGTAATCCGTAGATAATAAATGATGTGTAAGGATTTTCAAAAACTGGTGTTCTGCAAATGTATTCAGTAAAAAAATTTAGAGTCTAATAAGATTAACATAATTTTTGGTGAATAGTAAATTATGAATAGAGATTTTACGCTTAGGATTAGTAATGTGGCCAAATGGATTAGTAAACTCACTTAAATAATGTATTAAAATATTTAGGCACCTTGGTTAAGTAATGTGATTCAATAAAATCGATAAATAAATGTTTCAGAAATTATTAGTTAAGTATTAGTTTTTTCGGGTGATAGTGTTTTTTATTAAAAAATTAAATTAAAAATATTTAGATTTTTTTTTATAAAATGGAGTTCATTTTTGAATTCAGAGCATTGATATTATGTTAAGGTGAATTTTTGGGATTTTTCTCAAAAGGATGAAGTTTCGCTGAATAGTGAATTTTCAGTTTAGAGTTTCAGGTGTTTAATGACATCATTAAGGATGTAATAATTATGTAATAATTATGGTCGACATAGAAATAGTAAGATAAGTTATGGGGTGTCCCATATGGCCAATACCATGGGAAAATACCATGGGCATGCCCATGGTTTTGCCAATACCACCAATGAGGTGTCCCTTGGCCATTAATGCCTTGTCCCCTCACTTTCCCAAAAATTACCACGCCATTATCTCATACTTTTGATTCCAAAATTCTCCTCAATGATGTTCTAGTCTCCTTACCTCCCAAGGAGTCCTCCCAAGGTTCCCTCAAGCCTCCCAAGGTCCCAAACTTTGAGATTTTGAAGTTACTCTTCAAGGTAAGGGATCCTACCTCTCTCTTTCTTTTCCAGTACTCTCGTGTATGTCATTTCATTTAAGTTACATGTTCCTTTGTTGGGGATATTCTTTTATATTCATCATTCTATCCTTTTCATGTTCATATTATGATATAACCCCTTTTTCTCTCATCAATTTATTTTAATAATGTTTTAGTGGCGCCATTAGGCTGCCAAATTTTTGTAAGGGATTCGTTCACCCTTCTCATTTTCAAGATCTATTTTCATGTAAATTCATTCAAGTTACTTTTTATTATGTTGGGGTATTATCTCTATATCTATCATAATTTTATTTTATGTTCATATTATGAGATACCCTATTTTATCTCATCAATTCATTTCTCGAAGTTTTAAGTGACGTCGTTAGACTGCCAAATTTTCATATGAGAAATCTTATTTTTGTCTTCCTTCAATGTTTTTCATTTCATGTGGTCTGTCTTTAAAATTTCATTACCATGTTATTATATCCTTTATATTCTGTCCCTCTACTATTTTATGGATCATTTATGAGTGGGTGACCCATGTCCCCTCTCTTTTCAATATTTTCTAAAACCTTGTACATAGCCGTTATGCTGCAGAATTTTTATCTCAAAATGTCTCTCTCTTTTTCTCAAATTCATTTATTTTATTAAGTCAGTACTCAAAGATATTTATTCTTTATGTGTATTCACATATGTATAAAAAGTTTCTATTTTAATTCTGGTATTTACATACATGAAACCCGCTTTCTTTTCTGTGGGTTTAAAGTGCCATAAAGATCATGTCATTAATGAAGTTTTTAAAACGTTATGATTATGAAATGAAACCCATTTCTTTTATGCTATATGGGTTATTTATGAAATTTTTGATGATGATATATGTGCATCACATGATAATAAATGAAAATTAATGGTGTTAACTGATATCGCTCTAATGAATTGGGTAATGATGTAATCTCTAAGGATTACAATTTTAACGATACCTTGGTGAATAACCTTTGTAATTTTTTAATAACACCTTGGGGGTGGACCTTGGTGAAATAGAAATTATTGTCTAAGTTAAATGTTTTACCCACATCTTCAAGTTAAGAAATACATTATTTTTATTATGATATTACTCATTATTTCTTTCCCATGCCTTAAAGTTATTTTTCATGACTTTATTGATGTATCTGAAGTTCACATGTTAAATGTTTCCCCTTGTTTCCCCTTACTGGGACTTCTGCTCACCCTTTCATTTGATGTATTTCCCTACCTTATGAGATGAAGTAATGAACCTAGGATGAACATAAAGAGAATCATTTAAAGTGTTTAAGAATAATGTTTTATGTTTTCATGTTTTAAGTTCCTGGTTTCCAAGACACAAAACCTTAAAGATCCTCAATTTTGTATAATGTAATTAAAGTTAGTGTGATAAAAAGGCATGATGTTATAATAAAATTACTTCACTGATTATAATGGTTTATGTAAAAACTGGTTATACCCCATAATAATTGATCCTCTAGTTGATTGTGTTCATACCCCCATCAATCCAACTCTTCTACATCATTTGGCTATACACCCAATAGTTTCATGCTACCAGCTTAATCTGAGAGGTAGCTTGTACTCTGGGTCGAACCAAAGACTTCACCTTTCTACAAGGATTGTTCCACCGTAGTATAATATATTGATCTTCCTCCATGATATTATTGGATCACAATTTCATGTGTACTCTTCTCAAACCATTATGCATTTCTCGTATTGGTCAAATATGTCTGATCACATATTATTGATATATTTACTAAGTGAGAAAATGATTGAGGTTATTCTTCCTTCTAATGAATTCCCTAACTCACAAAGATGTTTGTCAGAGATGCACACAAAATTTTATTCTCCATTAGATACAAATATGTATCATGTTCTCAAATGATATTTCTATTCTATATATCTTATCTTTAACTGCATGAACTTATTTAAACACAAGCAATACGGTTCACGGGGTCTCAATTATTTATATGAATTTAATGATCCATTAAAATCCCTATTAAAATGTTTCAATTAATAAAACAATTTATTCCTCCTTCAAATATTTATACATGAATGTTGTGGTAATATATTTCATGCTCATTTTAAATACCCAGTAACCATTGGTGTTATTTTCAACTTTATCACACATCAAATAACCGAATAGGTTTTATTATTCAGGAATCTTCATTTTAATACCTATTAATGGGATGAGTATTTACTTCATTATGCAATGCATACTTGAGGGGTATTCTATCTTCATGCACAACATCTACCCAAGGGATTTGGGTATAATTTTCTCACATGGATATGTGATCTATTGCGGATTCCTATCTTCATGAATGATTACATAGCATGCAACTAAAATACATGAAGGATATCAGGAGAACTCATCGTATCATGTGGGAAAAAAATACCTAGGCCTCATCCCATTTAATCATGTTGTAAATGCCCAGATACTTGGATCATTTATTCTCCTCATGGGATCATTAATTTTTAATACCTTATTGATCGTCTCTCATCATCATGCACAATGTCAATGAATCAAAACTCACCTCAACATGAATTTCCTTCTTTTAAACACCCTAATGTTATGGGTTCTCTATTTCTACACACTTTATAAAATACATATTCTAATTTGAGGGCTCTAAGAATCAGGCTATTTGTTTATTCATGCATAATATTCATTATTGAATACCTATATCCTATTTTCACAATTAATCATTTGATTTTAATGCATGAAATGTGGATCTATATTCATGAACATTTTTAGCATACCTATGCCTTAATATTGAGAATTACATCTCCATAAGGATATTCTTTATTAAGAAACCAACTCACAAGTGTTTCTCTATTCATATAAGTAATTGGATAAATTTAATTTGTGGTATGATATTTTGACTCTTAGGGATATAATGAAACCAATGCGACTTTGAACATAAGATAAAATATGGAGTTGGAGTGATGCCATGATCACTATGTCCTGATCATGGAAGAATAAATGTGCTATAGACACCCTTAAATGCAAGAGGTTGTTGATTATCAAACAAAGCAATTAGATAGACTTGATTAAAGATATTGCACGATAGTTTAAATTTCTATCCCTTTTAAGGTGAATGAATAGTGACCAAACCAAGATATCCCACATTGAATTATTTTATATTTGACTGCTACCTTATTATATTTAGTGTTTCTTTATGTCTCTAAATGTTTGTACTATGGTCTGATTTAGAACCCTCACTAGCACCATCCAATGATGGTTCTACATCACCATGAAACCGCACACGATATCTCCATTTTTTCTACCATTCACTCTATTTGTTGGGCTCTCTTACATGCCTTATACATAGTCCGACCTCACCTCCACTGATGATATTTCCTAGTATGGTTCCCTTGGGTATGGTAGACCCTGGTCCCATATGTTCCACTGGTCGATCCTGTCCTAAGAAGCATTCTGGGATAGATCTCCTTTTTTATGTGTGGATTATTCAAGATACTTACAAATAAAATAAAAGTATACAAATTCTAATACTTCTTCAAATAAAATTCCAGAACGACATTTCTTCATTATTTTTATTCATCAAGATGAAAAATAATATTTTTTATGATCTTAATAAATCATATTCACATACTTATAAAACAATGTGAATTTCATTGACTTATTTCAATTATTGATCCCTATTCTTCACTTCATGAGAATAATCATTTTCATGGTCTTCCACTTGTTTTCCACGACGTGATATCCAAATGAAATGTATTTAAAAATTAAATATCACTTAAAATTTTGAAAATTTCAACATGAAGGAATTTCCAATCATGAAATCTAATTACAATTGATGTATCGATTACAATTCTCCTAGTATAAATATATACATATATAAACTATTTCAAATAATAAATTGAGGCTTCGGCCCCAACCTTTTAAAAAAAAATATATAAACTATTTGAAAAAAAATGTTAGATAGAGAAAATAATAATAACCTTTTTATTTTTTTCAATGTCTCTTCAAATATTAAAAATTCCAAATGTTTTTTAATATTTTCTCCCACTTTAAAATCAAATGAAAAGGAAAAGTTGGGGTTCTTGTCATATCATCTTTCTTCTAAAAATATATTGACAAAATTTAAAATTAATGGATAGTATCACATGAAACATAACAGTGAGGCATTATCTAATCAAATCTATGTCTACATAAAATAACATAGTATATAATAAAAATAGTGAAATAAAAATTGGTATATAAGTTCTCCATAACACATAATCACACATGATATCAAGCTTTTATTTTCTCAATTCTCAAGATAGGGGTTATATTTATCAAAGAAAGGCTAAATCATGCACATACTTCAACATACACATCTGAATGTTCATGTGAAAAAGATACGAAACCCCCTTTGTCTCATCTTTACATCAATAAATCACTCCCCAAAAGTAAATAAAGTTAATAATAAGACTGATAGTTTTATTTTCAATCAAGCACTCCCCCCTTGTCTCATCTTTAGATAATTTCATTTTATTTTGATTCAACTTATCTAGTGAAGTCCCTCTCATTTATTCATCTTTTTATCCCCTAAATATAGGCCTTAAGTTATTTTCATGATTTGACATGTTATTACAACATTATAAATCCTTGTGCCAATATTTTTAACTACACCAATAGCTGGATATTGGAATTGTTCTATTCTTTTGTGGTGTAGTCTATCTAGGTTTCAAAAGTTATGAACCTTGATTCTTTTGGAAGGAACCACCACTCTTTTTGATATATCTTAGGGAACATTTCTTCATACATCTTTTTTTTATCCACACTTTATATAGTGGGATAATAATTTTTTCCATTCATATTATCCCAGAGTTTGGTTTAAAACCCATACCATCACTTGAATCAATTTTAGTATATAATAATGTGTCTAGATTATGGGATAACATATTATTTTTGGATTTTACATTCAATTAGAGTAATATATTAAAATCTTTTGGAATTATTATCCTCAATTAATAATAGAGTGGAAGAATCACTTCTTTTAGCTATTTGGGAAGTTCTATCTTAGGGTGATTCAGGATTCTTCAATCTCACCTCCAACTCTAAACACATCAAGTTGAGGGAATTTTTCTCAACATAACTAATCTCATCATATCTTCATTGTCATTATTTATCTTCTTCACCTATTCTTCATCCATTTTTATATACTCTTTAAAATAAATATCAATCCTATTTAACCAAGAGTCTTTCAAATCCTTGGAAACATTATGCAATCATTTAAGTTCATGGAAATCTTCTTCAACAATAATTTCATAAATAAATTTCTCACAAGAATCCAGTTGTAGTTCTTCTTCAATATCAAGAATGTATTTATCCAATTCTACTACTGGATCTGTGAGAGTAATAAACATTCTAAACTAATTACTTAGGGTATCTTCCAAATGCTATAAATATTCTTGAAATTGAACTTTATCAAAAAAGTCTCTCAACACATATAAAAATTTGGTTTACCATTTCCTTGGGAAAATTATTTGGATGTCAATTAAATAAAGAATTTATATCACTAAGAGAAACTTAATCATCTCATATTGACCAATATTAATTATAAGAATGATAATTTAAATAATTATTGCATGTTGTGACTTTTATATTACCTTCAGTTGGAGGTGTCTTTCCATTTTTAGTACGATTATTCTTTAAATTCCATGAATGTATTTTCATTATTTTATTTTAGTGTCATAGATGAAATCCCCATTTTATATTTCTCACACAATTCTTTAAATCATTACATTATAAAGACTCAATTGGATCCTTAAAGGACAAAACCCCTCTAATACCACTTATAGAGCCCTATGCCAGATTAAGTGCCACTAATGGGGGGAGGGGGTGGGGTGAATCAGTGGTAAACTCATTTTTATGAATTATTATTTACTTTGAATTCAACCTATTTAACATTTTATGTTACTCAATCCAATATATGATATATCTCAATCCCAACTTGTGTACAGTAATAATAATAGGGAGAGCATTAAAAAATATTTAAAATATTGAGATAAAATTCCTACACCTTCCCATGTTGATTATACCCCTAACATGGATTGTCGAATATAATATTATTTAAGTGATTATCTCGAGTAATAGAGCCTCTAGTTGATTTTTTTATACCCCCAGTAATCCTAATCTTCTGCCTCGGTTGGTTATACCCCCAATAGTCTCCTGCTCCAACCTCCAATTGAGAGGCTTCATCCTCTCCAGATCCAACTGAAGAGTTAACTTTTATTCAAGTATTGATACACTATATGATGATATATTGATCCCCTTCCATGACCTTACTATATCAAAATTTCATATAAAATCTTCAGGAACCTTTGTAGCTTTCATAAGTATGTATGATTATCAATTCTTGACTAGTTGACTCAGTTGAAAAATGATCAGGCTCATTCTTCCTTCTAATGAAGCCCCAAACTCACAAAGATATGTGAAAGAGATAGAGAAAAATTCTTATTCACTCTTTAATATAAATATGTATTGGGTTCTCAAAAGTTATTTCTAATATATATATATATATATTCTCATCTCCTGTATGCCATATTTATACACAATTAATATAGTGAAAGGGTCTCAATTAATTATATGATTTAATTTATACATTTAAATCACAAATTTAAATGCATTAATATAGAAACACATTTATTTCCCTATCAAATATTAATACTTGAATGATGTGGGTATTAAAATTTATGAGAATTTTTTATACCCCAATAACTGTGGGTTTTATTTTCTTTTTCATATCACATGAAATATTCAAATGGTTATTATATTTCATGCATACTCATTTAAATTACCCTCAATGGGGTGAATATTTACTTCATTATGAAACTCATACCTGATAGTTATTCATTCTTAATGTACAATATATAACTAGGTGGTTTGGGTAAAACATTATCACATGAGTAGGTGATAAAAAATGGCTCCTTGTCTTCATCCTTGTATGCATAGAAAGGAACTCAAATACCAGAAAGGTGTTAGGAAACCTACTCACCTCACACAATAACAAAAAAACCCTTGATTTATTAATGTTTATTCACAGAGTAAATTCTTGAACACCCATACCATTTATTCTTCTTACATGATCATTGATTATGAGTACATGACTGATTGCCACTAATCATTACACAAGCTGTGTATAACCCATGGATCACCTCAATATGAATTGAATTCATTTAAAAACCTAAATTTTTTGGTTTATCTTTTTCCTCATGATGTAAACAAGTAAACATTATTATTAAAAGGCTTGAATACTCATGCACTCCATTTCTTCACAAACATTATTCATTTTAGAATACTCATGGCATCTCATCACATGGAATCATTCAATTTTCATTCAGTTAATGAAGAGGTTCATGCATGACCATTTTTATCATACCCATGCTTTAATTTTGTGAATTTAAATTTATTTGAAGGATTTAATTAATCAAGATAGCAAAACTCTCAAGCTTATATATTCATGCATGGTAGTGTATGAATTTTATGCATGGTATGTTCATAGGACTCACCTAGATATTAGAAATTCAATGATGATTTGATCATAGGATAAAACCTCAAACTAGATTGACGACATGATAATTTTCACTCAATCATTGTTGAAGAACCACACCGCAAACACCCTAAAATATGTGAGGATGAAGATGATCGAATGAAGTGACTTGACAGCCCAGATTGAAGAGAACAGATGGCTATGGAAATGTCTATCCTTTTTTATGTTTAATGGATAGTGACCACATCATGTTGTCCCACATAAAATTGTCTTACAGTTGAGATTAACCATTCCTTAAGTGTGAGAAAATCTAGTGTTTGGGTTTTCTTCCGAACCTCTACAAGCACCCCCCCCCCCGTGATCATTATCTCTCATTATTCCTCCCCACATAGAGGCTCCAATACTTCTCCCATGCACTCCTTATATTGGGATCTCCTATAGGCCATATACACAGGCTTCCCCTATGAACCTATGGGGATACCCAGGTTGACTCCCTTGGGAATTATGGACCCTGGACCCATATGTTCCCCTGTTCGAGCCTGGCTTAGGTAAGCTCATGGGATGGATCTTCTTTTTTAAAATAGTCTCATTCAAAATACGTTGAAATAAAATCTAAGTATATGAATTCTATACTTTCCTCAATTAAATTTATAACATGTAATTTCATTATTCACATCGTGCGTCATGATGAAAAATATTATTTTACATGGTATTCATAAATTATCTTCACATCCTTATGAAACACCAGATATTTCATGGACTCATTTAAATAATTTATTCCTCTTCTTCACTTCATATAAATAATCATTTTCATTGTCTTGTATTTTTTGCATGCAATGTGCTCTCTTAATCACATGTTTTTAACATTAAAATACCACTTCAACAATCATCATATTTTACATGGAAAATTTCCCAAACATGGCATCCAATACCAGTTTATGAATCCTTAAAAATTCTTTAAGTATCACACGTTATTCATATATTGATTGATTGAATGAAAATACAACATGGGAAAAATATCGACTAAAGAATATTCACTTGTGGTGAAAGGGAAGTCAAAAAAAATATCTCTCTTATATCTAATAGTGGTGGAAGAGATGGATTACGTATAACTACTAAGAGAAATTATCACATTCTTATCACCCTATTAACATTAATTTTTATAAAAGGTATCATCATGCTTACTAAATATAAGACCATAGTTTAATATCCCATAGTATAATAGATGTAATCTCCTCTATTAAGAAATAAATTTTTTATGGTTAAACATGTCTAATTATTTCCTTATATGGTATACTAATTCGGACTCCAAAACATATAGCTCTTTCTGAGAAAAAAAATTGATGGATGATGCACCATTAGGTGAATAGTACCATCTCACCTCTTCGTGTTCGAGAATCTATTAATCAAGAATTAGCGACGGAGGAACCGATATTCTTTCCTGATGTAAATCATGACTATTCCCTTAAAGATTCACCAAATTAAGGTATCAAAGAAATATAAATCGAATATTAATCCATTGTGGGTGGGGGTGAGATCACCCACCAGATCAAGTTGTAGAAGGTATCAAGAAATTTCTAGTAGTTCTATATAAATAAGAAGCTACCAGAGTGGAATCCCAGGTTGTACTACTTGGAGAGGTGGAAACTACAAAAAATGATAATTATTTGATAGAAGTGGGTGAATATATATAATGTATATGGTATAATTTGAAACCTAGAGGAGGATATATGTTACCTATATTTTTTATTGCAGTAGTACTATCAGGACAAGTGGAGGGATGAGTTGAGGAGACTACCATCCTGATATGTTAGTTGTAAGACTATACAAGGTTTGGGAATATCCTAGGGAAAACAAGTTTTTAGGGTTATGAACACTTGATATATGTAAGCGACACTAGGAAAACAATTATGTATAATTTTACTATTTTGACATTGTATTTTAATAACTAAAGTTAAAACATTCCCATGTATTTTTTTAACATCAGTTATTTATATAGATGATGTTAAAAATAAGCTATAAAAAATTTAACATTGATTATATCAATAAACTACATAAAAAATATTCTATTAAATATTTTAAAAATTAGTTATTTAAATAACAGATGTAAAAAGGAATACCCTGATAGCGATATTTACGTCTTTCACATCGTGCCAATGTAATTTAACCTACACACCTATAAATTATCCCTACCACACATGAAAATTTCAATGTTTTTTTATCATACTGAAATTTTAATTCCCTCCTATAATTTTATCACTCTAGAAAATATTTATCACACATTATTCTATAACTTTCATTTTACCCCCTCAAGATTTCATTTCTAGCTCTGAAACATTAATTTCTCCACATATTATTAATTTGTATAATCAAAATAAAGATTGAATATCAATTTTAGAGATAGAGGCCATGTTGTTAGTGCGATAAATTTTGAAGAACTTTTTTGAACACTATATTTTATTAATGAACTTTTCATGGAGGTAAAATCCCTATAAGTATTCCACATATTCTTGTTTAATATTTTTATGATATTGTAATAAATATTTTCTCATTAATATCATTATATCATTGACTAATTTTTTTTCAACTATATAATTATAAACAACTATTTTTATCATATAAAATAACAGTTTTTATTTTTTATTATGAATAATAAATATGTATATGTTTTTGTGGTCTCAAATATATTTTTTTTAAAAATATCTTTCACATAATTTATTTAATAACCGTAATACATAGGTTTTTGACATTGGTTTTGAAATTAAATTATGATAAATAAAAATATTTCAGGTAGGTTTTTAAAAAAACCAATGTGGAAAGTAAAATAAATACATTTTTAACATCATTTTTAATAAATAATGTTAAAAATATATTTACTATATCGCTTTTAAATATGTTATTAAAAAATTATGTTACAAATATAAAAAAAATGGTGTAAAAAACAACTTTTTATACTAGTGTTCATTTTTCAAAAAATATATTCCAGTATCTTGGATTGATTATAAACTAGACTGAGAGTCCCTTTGCAATATCCTTGACTCTAAAAACCCTAATTTGAAAGTCATATTACCTTATTAGTATATAATACAAGATCTACTAAAGGATAATAAAAATTAGTAGTCTTGGAAGACTAAATACATACATACATAACATTTAATAACATATAATACCAGTTGAACACACTATGAGAAAATGATTATCCCTTCCATCATATCTATGAAAATTATAAATATTTCTACCCTAGTTTTCAGGGAAAAATAGAAAAAAACAAGACCTCAGATTCTCAGTAATTAGTAGCCCAGAATGGAATATTTCATAACATTAATATTCCATATGTGATATGGATATAATAAATGAAAATCATGAATCCATAATCAACTGAAACTAAGGGAATGATATATCCATGATAATAAATGAAAACATAGGTAACAACAATCATCAATCTTAGAATGATGGAATAAACCATGATATACACCAAAAAATTATATCAAGGAATTATTCTAAGACACTCTCCTATTATGGGAAACTTTATTCACCAAAATACTTCCTCTTTTGTCTCATAAGTCAAATTAATGCATTGAGGGGATATATAATTTTGGGTGCCAACCATCACCTAATTATTCCCAATGCATTAACGATAAGAGTCAATAATACCATTCAAAACGTTCCCTAAGGAACATCTTACCAAATATTAAATGAATATCGGTATAATGGGAAATATTAAAATATATTACTTCTCCATTCATATTAATAATTTGGACATCTTGAAGAAAATTCCTTAATAAACTTAGAATAGATGAGGTATTGTTAATGTAATGTGAAATAACCTTATCAAATAAATATAGAAAGGATGGTAATTTTATTATTCTAGGTTATCTATGGAAGATAATAATTGGGTAAACAAAATTTCATTGGTAGAATACCAAGTAAATAGTAGAAAAAACCTTCATCATGATTCATTAAGACTATGCGAGTATTCTAAATCATATCCTATTAGAGTTTCTTATAGGGTATACAATATTAAGCCCACTCCACATGTATCAAGGTAATATTTGAGTCAATTATCAACCAAACCTTTTGAGTTTTATTACCTCATGGTTCATCTATTCCATAGCTACATCCACTTTCTTGTATCTAGATTGAAATGTAGTTTCTCGGAAATCAAACACACTTTTACTTTACCAAAACATAGGATAGTTTGTCCACCATGGAAAATATTGAGATTTACAAAGGATTTGAAAACTATTGAATAAAAATAATATGAGGGATAAGAATATTTACTTGTAAATCCATTAAATTCTTTCAGTAACATGGTCAAATTATTCTATGATAATTTTTGAACCAAAAAAATTAATAGTTAGTTAATATAACACGAGTTGAAAAGAAGGATGAATGGGATCTAAAACCTCATTTTTGTGTTCAATAAAAATTCAATAAAAATAAATTGAATGTGATTGTGTCAAAAATAAATTAAAATACCATAAATATAGGCATGTACTGATATAACACCTCAAATAGGTAGTATATTATCTATATAATGAAAATCATGTGCATAATACATGTATCAAAGAGAGGGATTTTAGATGGAAAACCCTTACCTCTCATCCCGAATTCCATGAACATACATTAACCTATGTATCACCAAAATAGATGTCATAGTCACTTAATTAATAATCTTACTCATATCTATTTTCATTATACAATTTATAAATAGTCATTTTCCATGTGAATTCTCCATCTTTTTCCCATCATGTGTTTGTGTGATTGATCTTTTTTTACTAGTTTCATAATAGATTTTTATTTATTCAATATTATTCAAAATTTAGTCAATAATTGATCATTAAAGACAATTTTAATGATGTTCTATAAATATTTTTTATGTTTCAAATTTCTTTAATGAATGTTTCATTCTTTATCCTAAAATATGAAATTGATAACAAACATGTTTTGTAGAGTCATATCGATCGAATGGTTTTTTCATAATTGATGAATTAAATATTTGTATAAAATCTCCATAAAAAAGAAAATCATTATTTAAACACTTATATTATATTATACCAATATTTATGATCACATAGTTTTCAAGATATAATTTCATAGTATTGTTCATGTAGGCGGTTAAAATGACCCAAACATAAACCAACCCTGATTTACTAAATGATTGAAGGTGGTATTTTTATAATATCACTATAGTGAAATAATAATGATTAAATTTAGTTTTTATTAGTTTTATATAACTTAATTATGAATGAATTATATTAATAAGTAATGTTTATGAAAATACTTCGTAATTTGAATAAAATATTTTCCTCAATCAAGTATATTTTAAATGATGGAATTAACTATGATTGTTTATTGATCGCATGAATAACATGGTAATAAATTCTTCATATTAGAATAATAATAATATCAAAAAAATACCATTTCACCATTAAATAAATTATATTCACCTATAATGATGGCATGTGATGAAAAATGAGTTTATTTATTCATGGTGATGGGAGTCCACAAGTATGCTTGAATGAAAATTTCATTTTTCTTAATGGTTTGGATAACCAAATATAATGTGATGACCCCATTAATATTGTAACATTATAGTATACAAATGATACGAATATTTTTATATTATTTTGGATAGAATAAATTTAAATTATTATAATTTAGAAGAAAATCTAATTATTGGATAATACACATGATGGGGGGTAGAAATTTAATTGGAATTATCATTAGAAACATAATAATTTTACCTAATAATGATGAGAATAATATTAAAAAACTTGAAAGGATTTTTGGGAGAATAAAAATAGATTTTTTTTAATAAGAAATGCAATGGAAAAAAGGGCATTGAATTGGTGGAAATGTTATCCTTTTCTAATGGAAGGGAAGTGTAGATTCGGGTGTAACCATTCCATTTTCAATTTTGTAAAGATATTATTCAAGGGTGAATGGAAAAAATGGAAAAAAGAGGAGGGGAAAGTGAGGTTGGGTGGAATGTCCCTAAAAACAGTCCTTTTTGATAAAACATTGATTTTTTATGTCTTTTTAACTTTTTAACCATTTCCATATTTTACCTTGGTAATTAATTTTTATCCTTAGTAAATAATTTTAATTACAGATAAATAAAATTGACCATTATAAATAATTTTATATTTCTAATTTAAAATTGGTAATTAATTTTATCATATAAAATCTCTAAATTTGTTAAATGTTTTTTCCCAAAGTAATCACACTTAATTTAATAAAAATACATTTAATAAAAATAATATTTTTAAGATTTAAATATATATATATTGTTAAATAATCAAGGATACTAATTTTAATAACATAATTTGATTTATTATATAATAAATAAAATTTATGAGTCTTTTAAGGAAATCCAAAACCAAAACCCACCTTTGAAATATTTGATTCAAAGTAAAGATCAAAAATAGTTTTTTTAAAGAAACATTTTAATTTGTTTTCAAAATGTTGGATATAGGATTTATAAGTTCATAGAAAAATTTAAAATGAATATTTTTATTCTATAAATTAATTAAATATTACTTAAAATATTTTATGAGTTATAGATTACTCCTATATCTTAAAATTTTCATAAGAATCATGGCTTTTATAAAACCGGTATGTGCTCTATTTACCTAAAAAACAATATTTAGTGGAAAAAGCCCAAAGTTTCATTGTAAGATAATATCATTACGACGAATTCAAAAATCAAGTTTATTATATTAATATAAAATTCTAAAATTTAGAAATGAAAATTTTAAATATATTCATGAATAATGATCTTTTGTATTTGATTGTATAGGTTTTGATTTTTACTTAATATAGTGTATTCTTATGTATTACACTCTCACCTTCTTAAATAATAACATCCTAAAAATTAGGGTATATATCAACGGTTGAAAAAATTTGAATATTAGTTCCTAATTGCTTATTTATGCCCCCTGGTTTTCTCTTCTAGTTTTTTATTTATCCAAATAACTTTTATCAATTTATTTGAATGATCCTTTAACAGTTTCTATTTGGTGACAATAATATAGATAAAATCATAGTTATAAGACAAGTCAGGATCCAAATATTTTCTCTCATACATAATCACATGCATTGGATCTATGATGTAATTAATTAGTAACAAAGTGTGGAAGATTTCTTGTACTTTATAATGGTTCGGAAGCATAGAAAATCTGTATGCTATAACTCCAATTCATTTTAGTATTTAAAAATTCCCAATGTACCTAGGTATTAACTTTCACTTTTTAACAAATCTTACAACTCACTTTCTAGTTAAAACTGTCAATAATACATTATCCCGAACATTAAATTCCAAGTCCTTCCTTTAATTATCAGTATATTTATTTTATCTACTTTGGGATTATAATGACCCAAGATTTTCATGCATAGATATTACATATTTTCAAAGAATATTCAATAAATTTAACAAACACAAGACTGAGGACCATAATAGTTTATTGAAGACTAGGTAAAAAATATTCTAATTTAGGGAAATATGTTAAATATCTTCCATAAATATCTTCCAATTTAGTACTCTTTACAAACATACCATACTTAAAATCATTACTAAAAACTTATGAAAAGGAAAGTTGAGAAACTTTGAGCATATATTCTCATTAAATATAAATAATGGAGATACATAATCATAAAATGAATATAAGTGTATAAAAACATGAGAATAACATGTGAAAACCATACCGAACATTTCAAAGATCATAATGTTGCATCATGAAATAAATATTTTTAGTTTATAATACATGAATAATAAGGTAATCAAATAAATTTATCCATGAGATAATAATATTAGAAAAATACATAGACTACTGTCATATAAATAATTATTGAAAATATTATGTCATGACTACCCACCAAGTAATTCATAACATATTACAATTGGGTTGACCACCAGTGTACCTACTTCAGTCATGGGATAAAATATATTTTTCCCTATTTCTCTCTTGGGATAAACTCTCATGTACCCTCTTTCAAGCTTAGTATAACCTCTATTATAAACACTTTTAGGATTGGGATAATTTTCCATGCACCCTGTGAAATAATATAGCTTTAATCATTACTCAATGCATTTTAGGGAGATATAGGTCCCACGTGTCAGATGTTGAAAATCATACATATGTGTTATACAAGATCATAAAACATTAATAGTATAAAAAACCAAAAAATAAATGGGTTTAATAATCATTTCATCATTTCTACGAAGCATAACCTGTGAAAAAAGAAGCAAGTTTCACAATCCTTTTATCATGGAATAACCCATGGAATATAATTGGGTTTAATGAAAATATTTTCATAATAAAAATAAAAGATCCATATAAATAGTTAGAATGATATACATGGATTATATTCCTAGAAAAGTATATGTGACATAAAATGATGTAATATTTGCTAGAAAAATCATTTTGGATAAAAAATCACTTGGAAAGTTTCTTGATGATAATATAATTTATATGAAAATCAAAATTTTAAAACTAAAAAATCATAAAATATTTTATTAATAATTTTCTATAAAAACCACCATTAATCTTATAATGGAATATTTTAAAATCACTTAAAAATATTATTGATGAAAATAGGCTTTCTAATTTAATTTTTTATTAAACTTATGTTTTTGGAAATCCTTTGATTTGAAAATAACATTGAAAAATACTGAAGTACGATTCAATGAAAATAATATTTGTGACACTAAAAAATTCTGTTCAGTTGGTACAAGTTCAAATGATGTTTCCTTTCATATTTTTTGTAAAAGATAGAAAGGATTGTTTAGATAGTGAAATGAATATTCATTTAATTTTTTTTTATAAAAATACAATAATGGGTAAAAATATATTTAAAAAAAATTGAGAATGTAAAACATGTTTTTTTTAAAATATGGTTCTGGAAGAAAAATGATTTTACACCGAAGAGAGAAAACATGATGATTTTTCGTAAAAACATAATTTTAAACTCTTGAGTAGATAAAAATAGGAAAATTAATGAAAAATAAATTCTCCATAAGAACCATAGGAGAAGAAAATTATTGAGTTTCTTCAGAGATAGATCATAATATTTCATCATTGGAAGAATAATGATAAACAATCCTAATAAACGTTTAGGTCGTAATAGAAAACTATTACTACATTGGAAATTTGAATCATAATCACAATTAAATAATGAAATTAAATGAAACTTAAAATGTAATTTATGTAAGTATATTAATGATATAATGTGTCAAAGGGTAATTATATACACCCTATAGAATAATGTAGGTGCATAATATTACTTAGGTCTCAAAGATGGTAATTTGTGATAAAAACCCCTTACCACTTTGTTAAATTTTGAATAATAAAACCTATGTAAATACAAATAATTTTATGGATAATTACCATAAAATAAATCCATTGTAATTATATTAAGATCCTAAAACAAATAGGTATAGAATATGATATGTGTCTCACAGAAGTAAAAAGTGAGACATAAATCCCTAACCTTAAGTCTCAACTTCCTTGTTACATATTCGAATCTCCCGTATTAAAAAAATGATTTTATTATAAATATATTACATAATCAGACACACACACACACACACAAACACACACACACACACATATATATATATCATACAATATATGATTTAATTATGAACTTTTTCTACCCATTTGTTAACTTCCATGTCAATGCCACGTTTCAAGAAATAATTTGTTGGTTTTTTGTGAATGTTTCAATTTTTATTTTTGATACTTTAAATTGATCATGGTTACACATTCTAAAGAATGTTAACCATGATATAAATATAATATGTCTTTAGTATACAATTTTTTATAGTGATCCATAAAATTTATAGATAAAAAGTTAAATACATTTTTCATGGAGAGAGTAGATCGTACGTACACATGAATGTTGTTTCAATTTTACTGATGTAAAGAAATAAAGAAATTAAAAAATATATATTACCATTATAGAATCATTTTTATGTCATATATATTACATATTTCAAAAAACATATTCTTATTACCTTCCATTTAAAGCATTAATGAATCAAATTGCTTCGGGAGGCAGTAGTTTTCGACACACGAACAACGTTATCACGTTCCCACAAAATGGAATTTATGAATTAAAATGTGATATCATGATTTCATAAGAATAATAATATCATAAATATAATTTTAAAAAATAAATCTATCATTATATTAAAACATGATTTGTGGTAATAGAGAATTTAATGGCATCAGTTTTTGAAGTGGTAGTCCGCCGTACACACAAATGATGATTTCATAACACATTTGATAGTAGAGGATATGAATATAGATCATGACCATAATAAAAACAAATATTATTATATAGAATATATAATGTTTTCATATAATAATAGTTTAATAATAATTTATGTATATGGATTAAGAAATAATATAAAATTAATTTGGGAAGTGTGAAGTGGAGAGGAGAGGGGGAGGCCTTTCAAAATTAAGGTGAGTGATACACTTGTAATTTTTTAAATGAAAAAGGTGTATCCATGTTTTCATATGAAATAAGGCTAAAAATAAGAAATTCTGGAAAATGAAAGATATAAGGGCCATATATGGCCAAAAAATGTGTTTTTTACATGTTTTGGGTAATTTTTAACACTTAACAGTTATGTTTAACCCTCTATAAACCCATTTTTTACTTTAACCATTGTTAATAATTATTATTATTCTTATTATTTATGATGGTTGAAATTTTTTTTGAACAAATTATATAATATATATTTTTATTTTTCCAAATGTGTAATCCATTTTTCTAAATTTCGTTCATATAATTATGAAAATTTAATTTAAAATAAATCCCACAAATGCATTGAGAAAACAGATATTAAAAGTGAAAATGTTCAAAAGATTAAAAATTATTTATATAAAAATTAAATATGAAAATTATTCTATTGAACTAAATTAGATTGATATATATATAATTGAACTAAATTTTCTTTCAAAACCATCTAATTTTTTTATGTTTTTAAAATCTTTAATTGAAATAAATATTCTAAATAAAAACAAATATTTTTCATTATTCATCGAGAAATTAATAATTTCAGAAAAAGTCCAAAAACTTAAAATTCATATAATTGTAAAATTATGATTTGAAAATGATGTTTATTTTATCCAATTAATTTTTTAAAAGGTTCTAAAATTTATTTTAAAACTAATTGTGCAAAAGGGGATTAAACTTTTTTTAAAAAAAATATAGATTTTAGGCATAAGATTATTATTATTATTATCCATTTACTTGAAAAAATAACAAGATTATTGTTGAAAATTTTATTGATTATTTAATATATAAATTTCATTAAAATCATAAAAAATTATTTTATAAATTTATTGATGTAAAACTTATTTGTGTGCCTAAAAATAGTTTTTCATAAACAGATTTTTCTTTATTATCAAATAGTTTTTTATTTTTGTTTCTAATTAATTGGTCACTAAAAAATTAATTTTATATACATTTTTAAATCATATATTTTCATTATATAGTTAATACTATTCATAAATGTTATTCTAATATTATGGTGATAACAATCATATTAAAGAATAATTTCTTAATAGTATGTCATGTTTCATTTAAACTCAGTGTTATCTGTAACACAAGCTAAACCTAGTGTTGTGTGTGATCAAAGACGAACATAGTGTTATGCGTATGATAAGATAATCATAGTTTTTTTATTTGAAAATTCCAAAAAAAAAATATTTTAAAAAAAAAATCACAAAATCTCGGGGTGTGACATTCTGCCCCCCTTAAACTATTTTTTTTCTCTCAAAATTCATCACTTTTATACCAACGATTGAGGATACATATAACTCATTTCATCTTGTGGTTCATATATGGAATAATCAATATGGTGGTTTTAACACATATAATTTATCAAGTGAGTGGTCTTGTTTCATATAACTTTCTTTGTATGATCCAGAATATCAACGGATTGTTCCTTCTAAGAAAGATCAGGCTCTACTTGTACAAACTCTGAGTTCAGTACTTGTGTAGGATATGGTATGTAATGCCTTAGTGGAGGTGCATGGAACACATATTGAACCTAATAGATCATCAATTGAAGTTCCAAATTATATTATACTATCCTGATATGATCAATTATCCAAAGTGTTTGATATTCTTATGCCTTAGTTTTTTCTTATATATTTTATGGATAAATTCATAGAAATAACTTCTCACAAACTTTAAATTCTAGATCAAGTAGGAAATTATCATTATAACATTTACTTCAACATTGTGTGGTCCTTTTTTGTTTTCGAATGGATTTAAGCTTTTTTTCCATCTCATTATCTTACTCAGGTCCCAAAATATTTCTTTCTAAAACTTTATTCTTATACATTGTATTTCAATAATTATTTGGGATTTATAAGGATCCATCTGAATTATCAACTGAAATCTATTATTATACGAAAAATTAATGTCAAGAAGGTGTTGATCCCAACCACACTAGAAATCCATTAAAAATATTCTTAGTATATCCTTTTTGGTTTCAATTGTTCTCTCAGACTGAAAATCTATCTGATAATGATACGATGTGTTAAAACTCAACTATGTATCAAGGGATTGTTGAAGAATTTTAAAAAATGAGATATACATTGGATCCTAATCTGATAAAATTTAATGTAATATCCCATTAAACCGTAACACTTTGTTTATATATACTATTATTGGAGGATCGAGAGAGAAATCTTCTTTGATAGAAATTAAGAGTGGTGATTTCACAAGGTGATCAACAACAACCTATTATTACCTAAACATCAAAGATAATGTAATCCATTAAAGGTTAAAAATTCCATTAATTATATTTTCTAAAATTGTAAATGATTTCTTGCTAAAATGACCTTTTCATGAAAACATACATAAAACCACAGGGTTTTATTTCCAAAAATGCATTTTATAATATATTTAATCATGATAAACTCCCATAACATGAAAACATAAAATGGGTGTCAATTACTTTTAACTTATGATAAACAATAAACTAATAAACCAGATGGTATCGATAACATTTATGTAAATATTACCTGGATATATAGATTCTCCCAAAATGTGATTCACCCTTTAAACCTTAAAGAAGTTATTATCTTATTCAAAAAAAATTCCATTAGATGTCGGGGTTTAACCTTTAACCAATAGAATATAACATGTGATTTCATTATTCTATAATACATATTTAAAGAGACAATAAATTCTCAAAATCACATGAAATTTCATTGAAGGATGAACAGTTAAATTTTCATAAGACTTATTTGAAAAAAATTAAAGATTATGTTCTCTACTAGGAAGTGAAGGATACGTTTATCCTAATTATCATAAATCACTTCAACTACAATGATTTCACAAGGATTCCTATTTTTCATTTTTTATTAGAGTATATTTGGACTTATCATCCTCGTTATCACTTGGATTGTGGTATTTATTCTCATAATTACCATACTCCATGCATTTGAAGCACTAGAGTGTGGCTAGTGTATTCTGCATATCTTTCTATGTATCTGAATCATTAGATAACTTCTTGCTATCACATAAAAAATCAATTTCTCAAAGTCATTCTAATGAACCAAGATTGACATACATGGAAATTACATTTCTTTTGAATAATACATAAAACATTACACAAATATATGCCTAAAGACCATATAATATTAGTGTCTTTGTGAACTTGGAACATAATCTTCTATCTTAGTGAAAGATATTCAACATCTTTGAAAAATATCTTCCTCTTTTTTCCCTTACCAAAAACCATTCTTTATATACTGTGGAAGAGAAAATGTAAAAAGGTGAGATCAAGTGCTTAGTAAGGGTAAACATTGAGAACTTAAAACAAACAATAAATATAATAATGTAAAGACATGAACATAAAGTTTAAATATCAAAATCACGAGTCATAAAATATATCATGATAGTACATAAGGCATAGATCATAAAAGAATACTAACCATGATAAAATTTCATTGGAATAAAACATGGAATGGTGGAAAATATATAATCATATAATATGATTTGAATTGTTTCGAAGGCATTGATACCAATACCATCATAGTGGACAATGTCCTTTACTGAACCGGGTTTACATGTCGTTCCAGCCATGTATTACTGAATTGGATTTTCTTGTCATTCCAACCCTATATTACTAAACTAGATTTACATGATCTTCCAATAATTTCTAATTAATGATATATAAATCTATACACAAATAATTTTAAGGAGATATATGTCCCACCCATCTCATAATGAAATCATTCATACATGTGACACAAAAAAAATCATTAATCACAGCATAACCCATAAAATAAAATTGTTTTCTGAAACATCATTCCATTATAACATAATCCATATAAAATATCATTAAACTACTAAAAAAATCAGATCATAATAATAATAGGGATATAAAAATAACCATATTTAAAGAGTTTAATCTTATATGGAAAATAATTTTGCTAAAACACTTGAACTTAATTCTTGAGGAATGTATCTATTCTTGTTCAAAAATGTTTTCTTTTCTCAAAATTCAATGGAATTTTAAAAGAAATGTATTTAGTAGATTTTTTTTAAAAACGTAGTGGATGTTTCATGTAAATAAGGGATTATGAAGATGTGAAAATCTGTTCGTTCCATATAATTTAAAAAACAATCTTCTCATACTATTGCCCTACAAGTAAAAAAGTACCTTGAATGAAAAACTAATGAAGGATTACATCCATATGGTTTAATAAAAATTCACCAATGGGAAAAATTGAATTTGAAATATAGTATAAGAATAGAAATAATATTATATATTTATGAGACATGGACTTGAATGATAAATTTACCCCAGTAAATACTTATTAGTATACAATCTCATATAATAATGAGATTGCAAAATTATCCCTTACCTTAGGTCCAATTTCATTATTATGTGTCTGAAACACTTATATAGTGGGTTTAAACATATTATTAACTTGTATAAAATTTATAATAATATTTATTATATCATATATGATTCACTTGTGACTTTATATTACCCTTTATTTATCAATTCCATGTTAAAGAAACCATTTTGGTAATACTCATATTATTTATTGTACGTGTTTGGAATAGTTATTCTTGATCTTATTACTTAGATCATGATATAATTACTTCAAAAATGAAAAAAAAAATTATATATCATAAATATTAAGTATATAAATATATATAATAGATAGATAAATGAAATGTAATACACCATTTATGGAGACGATAGGTTGTATGTATGCATGAATGCAATTTCCATTTCCCTGTTGAATTGAATGGAAGCAGGTAAATAACACAAACACACACACACATAAATAATTAAATTAGAATTATTATGACATACATTTCATTATTATTTATTATATATACTTTATAACCATTTTTTAATGGTTAACATGGAGACTGAATCTTATCATATCATGGAGACGGTAGGTCGTACGTACGCATGAGCAATGATATCATTCAGTTAATTGTTAAATGGCATGGAATTGGATGGTATGTTAATGATATATAATAATTAACATGTCATATTAATTATTTAAATCCATTATACTCATCATTATACCAATCCAAATTAAGTGATGTTGAATAAAAAACTACACCATAGCGTGGAGACAGCAAGCCTTACATACTCACACATAGTGTTATTCTTATTAGTCAGATGGATTAAAGGATGTATACGGTTGTAACATAAATAAAATAACAAATAAGAATGTATAATATACTAGATTTATAACTATATTATGAGACCAATACAATAAGAGGTAGTAGAAGAAGAAAAGAATTTTGAAAGAGGTGATAAAAAAATTACCCCTTTTCGTGTATATACTTTTTATTTTCACAAAAGGTCTCCCTAGAATGGATTTATACCCAAATTTTGGCATCTAGGAGGAATGGAAGGATTTTGGGAGATTATTTGAGTATTTTTTGGATTAGATAAAGGGATTTAATTATGTGAGTAAGTTAGTATAGATGGTTGTCTTTTATAAGAGGGTGGACGAGCACTTTAGGAAAATCTTGAAATATTAATTTATTATAAATTTATTTTAGGTTTATAATGGTCCAAAACACAATTATTTATAATATAAGACTATTATGGGTCTAAATACTCTCAAAAAATAAAATTTATACATGTTTTTATTTTACATTAAACCTTATAATTTTGTTTTATCCTTATTTAATCTACTAAATTTTATTTGTGGTAATAATATTCTAAATAATAGACGGTTTTAAATATTTACTAATGTGTTTTAAATATTCGAGAATTGGATAATTTATGAAATTTTAGAGCATATAATTTTCAATTTAAAATTTTTCTATATTTTTGTGATTTTTAAATATTTTAATAATATTTTATTTCTATAAAATATCATGTGTCAATTTTGAAACTATTCAATTATTTGAATTTAAATTAAATACACATAGAAGATAAACTTGAACCAAAATATTTGATACACTCATAACATGTCATAGTAACCTAAAAAATTATTTTAGAACATTAATTAATTCATATTATGTTTCATTCAATATTTTTAAAACCATTTATTTCATATTTCTATTAATAAAATAAATTCTACATCCCTATTATGTCATCATTAATGGTAATTATTTAATCTCTAAAAGTTAAAAATAAATTTACATGATGTATATAATTTCATTATACTTCTTGAGACTATTTATGATTTATGTTTTATCAAATTTATCACTATATTAGAATTATTATACTTAAAAGAGATAAGAGAGTGACATGTTTTCACTTTCATTTTTTTAATTATAATTACATCACTTTCATGGACAAAAGTCCACATAATGAATAAATTACGACCATTAGGTGTTATTGGTCGAATTTAATTCATCAAATTGGATTTTTTAAGGTGTTAGGGAAATTTTATTATTCTCATCATATTATTTTTTACCCTAATTTACCCGATTTACCTTTAACCATGGTAAATAAAAATTACCATAGTTACTATTCAGAATATCCAAAAAAATAAAAGTAACCTATTAACATAATTTGTATCCATTTATTCCAAATATGGAATCCATTTATCAAAATTCAGAACATTGAAGTTGCAGTAATTATTAAAAAAATTCCCATTGTCAAAACTAGAATGTTGGGTTTTAAAAGTAAAAACTATCAAAAGATTGACATGTGTTTATGTAAAATTTAAATGTGAAATTATATCCAGGGACAAATATTGGATAAATTATTCAAAAAATAATCCAATTATTTTTTAAAAGCAATTAAAAATATAATCTTACTATATAAATAAATTAGATGAAAAGTCAGTTTTGAATTAAAATGCATTAATTTTTACTATTCATTAGAATATGAATTTTATCATAAAAATAAAAAAAATCATCCAAAGTAAATTTTGATGTACCGTTTCCAAATAAGATTTTTATTTTGTCAAATTGAATATATAAAATTGTTAAAAACTTGATTTAAAAAAGGTTCTCCCTTAAAAGGTGGAACAATTGTATTTTTATTTGAAAAATACCTCTTTTATCCAAAAAAATTGACTTTTTCCCCATATAATATCAATAAAAAAATTAATAAAATTTTTAAAAATTAAATTGAATATATTAAATATATATTTCACTAATAAAATCCATAAAGGGTGATTTTATTATTTTATTGACTCACTTATTTTTATTTAAATAGTTTTTTAAAGAAGTTAATACTATTCATACCATCCATTATAATAAATAACTTAAAATATTTAGTTATCACATATAATTGGTCTAGTGTGAAATGAATTCAATCAAAATAACATGAAATTTTGGGTAACAAAAACCAAGAATATTATTGTGTATACTGTAAGCTAATACAATGTTGCATATAGTGCAAGCTAATCTTGGTGTATCTTACAACACAAGACATCAAATAAATTAAAAAGAAACTATCTCATAAAATCTCGGGGTGTTATATTATACCCCCATTGAAATGAATTTCTCCGCCAAAATTCATTGGGGTTTTAGATGGTTTACTACTTGAAATTTTCTGTCATAGGAACCCACATTATAAAAAGTAATACAAAATATTCATTTTAAAAAGGAAGGTTAGAAACATACAAGTTACCCAAAGTAACTCATCACTGGGTTTCCATGTAGGAGAACATATGTGGGATGTGAAAACATGGATATAGAAGAAAAATCTAACCATAAATTACTGATGGATAGTGATAGAGAACAATTTTTGGAGAAAGTTACCAACCAGAAATCCATAAACCTATGATGATTTATCAGACCATCTGATTCATCAGATAAGAAGGTACAAAGATAACATTTTTTTAGTTTTCAATATACTTTCCCTAAAGTTGAAGAATTTTTCTTGATAATAAATACTTACTAGATTTTGGTACAGTATCAGCGTTGTTCTTACCTTAAACAATTTCCGCTTCATCTCTTATTTAATGAAATGAAGTTGAATTTGTAATTTTTTATGTGTTAGAAGATCATGAAATAGAAAGACAGGTCATTCCATATGTCTCAACAAAATGGTTATCACAAGTAATCAAATATTCATAAGTCCACCTATAGTGATATAATACATTAATTTAATCATGTATTCTCTTGGAACTTGGTAGTAACATGAATTACTATAGAAACTTTGTGAAAACATTAATTCATTAAAATTTAAATCTTTCCAAACACTAAAAATACAAAAAGTTATACATACTCAAACCATGATATGACTTTTTCCTTATATCATTCAAGATGCCATTAATATTATCAATCATTATCTCCTTATCCATTTATTATGTGCATATCATGTGCTTTGCAAAAATATTTCAATCACTTTTCATGGTTACTGGTACCATATACCTATGGAAAACCACAATGGACTAATAAATAGATATTCCAATATTCCATAATACCATAAATAAGATTCAATAATTCTATTTTTGAATCCCATTACATAAACACTTAATCATTCCACCCCTTTGTTGTCATACTCAACATCGCCAATAGTTATCACATGTGATTTTCCATTATATTTGGCCATAAGAGGTTGTTGAAGTTGATAAAAATCCATAACACTAGGATTAGGGAATTTATTATCATAATTCCCCATTTCCTTGCACTTGTAGCATTGAAGTGTGTGTGGTGCATTCTTTGTAGTCTTTTCTTTATTTATATCATTAGCATCCTTTTTCCCATTTATTATGAACTCAAATACTAGATAAAGTTCTTTTAAATACTTAAAACATTTTCTAGTTCCTTTAATACAATCTACAGTATGCTTCTTTCCACACTTTGAGCATAAGGAAACATTAATCTTATTTTCACTTTTTTTTGAGATTTTCCCTTGAACTCCATATTTGTTTTCTTGTCAAAACCATGAGAATGATATGTAACACCAAATTCCATTTCTACCTTGAAACCACAACTCACAATCTCCTCATAGATACTAAAGTCTCTTATAGATAATTCCCTTCAAAGACTTGTTTTTAAGCCACTAATTAATCGATCAACATTACTTTTAGGTTGGATGATAAAGCCAGAAGCATACATATAAAGTCTTGTAAAATTTTCCTTGTATGTACCAATAGATTCATCAACCTTTTGCATAACCTCAAGGGACTCCTTTTCCATCAGTTTTCTAAGAATATAAGAAAATTAATTATTGAAAAATAAGTTTTTGAACTCGCCCCATTCCATGGATTTAATTTCATCTGGCCTCCTTGTATTGTTGATTAGATTCTACCACTGGTCTTCTTTTCTTTTTAAATGATAAACAACCTAAATGAATTTTTCATTTTCCAAATATTGAAGGATGGAAAATATATTTACAATGGTACTGATCCATTATTCAGCAATAAGTGTATCAGAAGACCCACTAGAAGAAGTTGGGTGTTTCCTTATCAGCGAATCAACATAATGTTGTTCCCTTCTCTGGTCATTTGAAATTCCAGAATGATACATAACTTGTGTAAATATAAAAATAATATTTCTAATTCCATATCCCATAAAATTTGGTTTCTCGAGAAGAAATGCATTTCATTTCCCAGTTCATTTATCATTTAAACAGTTCCTTCGGGTTCCAGCCATTTTCTAAAAACCAAAAAGATTATAGGGAGAGGCAAAAATCATACTAATAAAACAACATAATCAAGGGGCATTCCTTTCAATCTCTGAAATATTTGGTTTAATACTGGGTTATTCAGGATCATTACTATAATTCTAGGACTGTAACCTATAGTTAGACTTACCCTTAGGGAAATCACTACACATACCTTAGAAATATCTCTATGGATCTCACTAATGTTTTCGCATTGTAGTTCTCAATGTTTAACAAAACATTTCCTATTATACCAACTATAACAACCCAATATTGACATACATGGATTGGAAATTTATTTAGAGAAATACTTAATACATTACAAAAATAAATTCCCAAATACGAAATTAGTTTAGTGTATTTGGAAACATGGAACACAATCTTCTATCTTGGTGAAATATCTTCAACATCTCTAATAAAGGTCTTCCCCTTTCTTTTTTCCTAACTAAAACATTTCTTTATATCCTAAGGAAAGTACAACATAAAAAGGGTGAGGTCAAATGATCAGTAAGGGTAAAAATTGACAACATAAAACGATCTATAAACATAAAAATGTAAAAACAAGGACATAATATTTAAATATCAAAATCATGAGTCATGAATGAAATCTTGGCAGTACGTAAGGAATAGATCATAAAGGAACATTAACCATGATAAAATAGAATTGGAATAAAACATGTAATTGTGAAGAAAATATACACATAATAATATTTAAATAGTAGCCAAGGAATTATTACCAAGACCATCATAGTGGAAAAATTCTATTACTGAAGTAGGTTTACTTGTTATTCTTGCCATGTATTACCGAACCGAAATTACCTTCCATTCCAGTCCTATATTACTGAATTGGATTTTATTTCAGTTCCAGTCATGTAAATCTCATGAGATATAAATATTTACCCAACTAATTGGAGGGATATATATGTCCCACCCATCTCATAATGAAATCATTCTTACATATTCCACAAAAACATAAATCATTCATCACTGCATAACCCATGAAATAAAATGGGTTTCTTAAACATCATTCCATTATAACACAGTCCATATAAAATATCATACCATCATTAAAAATATAATTTCACAGTAATAATATGGATAGAAACATAACCCTTTTTAATGTTCGTCATCTTATATGGAAAATAATTTTGATAAAACAATTGGACGCAATTTTTGAGGAAAATATCCTTTCTTATTCAAAAATGTTTTATTTTCTCAAAACGTAGTGAAATTTTAAAAGGAAAGTATTCAGTTTGAAAATAAACATGAAATCATGTAAATTATTTTTCATGGAAATAAGGCATTATTAAGATGTGAAATTTTTTTGTGCCATTTATGTTAATAAAACATTCTTCTCATACTCTTGCTAGAAAATTCAAAAGTACCTCGTATATAAAATTAAAGAAAGACTCCATCCATACAGTTTAATAAAAAACAACCAATGGGAAAAATTGTATTTAAATTTTTTTAGAAGAGTAGAAATAATTTTATATATTTAGGAGACATGGACGTGAATGATAAATATACCCCAGTAAATACTTACGAATAAACAATCTCGGTTAATTATGAGATTTCCAAATTATCCCTTATCTTAGGTCCAATTTCTTCCATATGTGTTTGATAATTATATATAGTGGGTTTAAAAATATTATTAGCTTGTATAAAAAACAAAAAATATTTATGATATCATATATGATTCACTTATGACTTTATATAACCTATTTATTTATCAATTCTATGTTAAAACAACGCTATGGATAATAATCATATTATTTATCATACGTGTTTTGACTTTTTATTTTATATATGTTTACTTAGATCATGATTTAAATACGTCAAAATTTTAAAAAAATATTAATATATCATAAATATTCAGCATATAAATATATATAATAGACAGATAAATGAAATGGAATACAACGTTCATGGAGACAGTTAGTTTTATGTACGCATGAACGCTATTTCCATTTTCTTATTGAATTGAATGGAAAAAAGTAAATGAAATATATATATATATAAACACATAAATATAGTAGAATTATTATTTCGTATATTTCATGATTATTTATTATATATTATTTATTATCATTCTAGAATGGTTAACATGGAGAATGACTCTCATCGCGTCGTGGAGACAGTAGGCTGTACGTACACACGATCGACAATATCATTCACTTAATGGTTAAATGGAATGGAATTGAATGGAATATTAATTATTAAAAATAATTATCATTTTATATTCATTATTTAAATCCATTATACTCATCATTATACTCATCCAAATTAATTGTTGTTGAATAATAAATTACCCCACGGTGTGGAGATGGTAAGTCATACGTACGCAGACATGGTGATATAGTTATTCATATCATGGATAAAAGGAGTTATATGGTTGTAACATAATAATAATAACACACCAGAATTTATAATATTCTGGATTTAATACTTTATTATGAGAACAACATAATAACAGGTTGTAGAATAAGAAAAGAATTTTGAAAGAGGTGATAAAACAATTACCACTTTTTTGAGTATCTCCTTTTGATTTGCACAAAATGTCTTCCTAGGATGACTTTATAGCAAAGTTGTTGCCTATAGGAGTAAGGGAGAGATGTTGTGAGATTAGTTTATTAGATTTTGGATGATACAAAGGTCTTTAAATGTGATAGTATGTGAATAGCGGTGGGGGATTTTTATAAGAGGGAGGAGGAGCACTTTAGTAAAGTCTTGAAGTATTAATTTATTATTAATTGATTTTCAGTTTATAATGGTTCCAAAATAATTTATATAGAAGATAAGATGAATATGTGTCAAAATAATCTCATCAAATAATATTTATACATGTTTTGAGTAAATTTAAAACCTTATAGTTTTGATTTATCCTTATTTAATCTAATTAATTTTATTTGTGGTAATAATATTATAAATATAAAATGGTTATAAATATTTACATATGTGCTCTATATTTTACATAATTAGAACATTTATGAAATTTTGGACAATATAATTTTAAATTTGTAAATTTTAAAAACTTTGTGATTTTTAAATAATTTAATAATTTTTTATTTTTATAAAATACAAATAGTGTCAATTTTTACCCTATTCGTCTATTTCACATTAAATAAACTCCAAAAAAATATAAATTCAAAAAATATAATTTAATACACTCCTAAAATGTTATTGAAACTAGGAATTTTAATGTAGCACATTAATTAGTTAATATTATATTTATTTTAATATTTTTAAAACTATTTATTTGATATTTCTGTTAATAAAGTAATTTCTACGTCACTATTGTGTCATCATTTATTGAAATTATTTAATCTCTAAAAATTATAAATAAATTTACATGATGTATATAATTTCATTATATTTCTTTATAATATATTTTTTCAAGTTTTATCAAGCAAAACTCCATATTAAAATTATTATACATAGAACATATAAGAGAGTGACATGTTGTCACTTTCTTTTGTTTTAATTATAATGACATCACCTTCATTTAAAAGAGTAAATTAAATTAAAAAATTACTTCCATTATGTGTTATTGGTATAATTTAATTCATACAATTGGATTTATGTAGGTGTTATGTATAATTTTATTATCATTTCCATATTGTTTTTTACCCTAATTTATCTGATTTACCTTTAACTATGGTAAATAAACATTACCATATTTACTATTCATAATACAAAAAAAAAATAAAAGTAACCTATTAACATAATTCAGACCCACTTATTCCAAATATTGAATCCATTTTTCAAAATTCAGTACACATAAGTTTTAGTAATTATTTTAAAATTGATTCAAGTTTCCAAAACCATTAAGCGGGTTTTAAGAAGTAAAAACTATCAAAATATTGACATGTGTTTATGTATAATTTAAATATGAAATTACATCCAACGACCAAAATTGGATTAAATTATGAAAATATAATCCAATTAACCTTTAAAACAAATTAGAAAGATAATCTAACTATATAAATAATTTAGATGAAAAGGCAGTTTTGAATATAAATGCTGTATTTTTCACTATTTGTTAAAATATTAATTTTATTAGAAAAATTCCAAAAATTCATCCAAATGAAATTTTGATGTCCCACTTCCAAATAAGATTATTATTTTTTATAATAGAAAATATAAAAGTGTTAAAACTATACTTAAAAATGGTTCTCCATTAAAAGGCTGTAAAATTGTATTGTTTTTTAAAAATACTTATTTTATCCAAAAAAATTGAATTTATTCTTATATCATATCTATAAAAAAAATAATATGAATTTAAAACATTAAATTTAATATATTCAATATATATTTCACTAATAAAATCCATAAAGAGTGATTTTTTTTATTTTATAGACTCACTTATCTTTATTTAAATAGTTTTTAAAGAAGTTAATACAATTCATAACTGCCATTGTATTGAATAAGTTATAATATTTATATATCACTTATACTAGGTCTTTAATGAAATTTATTCAATAAAAATAACTAGAAATTTTGTGCAACACAAGACAATAATATTGTTGCATATACTTCAAGATAAAATAGTGTTGCGTAAAGCACAAGCTAATCTTGGTGTACCGTACAACACAAGACATAAATGAAAATAAAAAAGAAACTATCTCGTAATAGCTTGGGGTGTTATAGTCATTCAACTATAAACATAAAATATATATTTGTTACCTTAATATAATTCCCCCCATGTTTCTTCCCACACGTTGAGTATAATGTATTTCTTGTCTTCTTCTCTCCATGGTTTTTATATTTTTCTTTTTATTTACATTTTTTTGTTCTTATCAAAACCTTGAGATTGATATATAACTCCAACAAACATTTATACATTGATAAAACATAGAAATGTCTCTTCATATATACTAATGTCTCTTATGGGTGACCCTCTTCCAAGGACATGGTTTTAATCCACTAAAGAATTGACCAACCTTATATCCCGGTTGGATGATAATATAAGAAGCATAACTTTAAAGACTCGTAAATTTCGTATCCTAGGTACCAATGGATTCATCATCCATTATAATCATATCAATGAAATTCTTTTCCATATACATACAAGGAATTTGGGTTAAGTACTTATTAAAATATAAGTTCTTGAACTCATACCAATCCATGGTGTCAATTTCATCATGTTTCCTCATTTTCATGATAAGATTCTACCTTTGATCTGCTTCACCATCCAATTATTAGAAAAAATGAATTTCTCAAGATTTAAACACTAGAGGATGTAAAATATATTTTCAAGGGTGATGATGTATTTCTCAAAAACTAGTATATTAGAAGTCCCACTAAAAGAAGGTGGTGACTTTCACATAAAAGAATCAACTGAATGTTGTTCCATAATTTTCTTTTTTAGAATTATAAAATGATTCATAACATGAAAATGTGTAATGAAAATAAAAAAGATATTTTGAATTAGAGCTCCCATAAAATTTTATTAACCAAGAGGAAAAACTTTACATTTTAAATCACATTCAAATTTATCAAGATTTCCTCTGGTTCCATCCATCAACTAAAACCAAAATCATACTTTTAGATTTACTAATCGAAGTGGGGAACCGCATTATCATGAAAAATAAATTATATTATGTCTAAATAATTCCACATTATTTTTACTCTATGATGCCTTATTTTTATCCAAGGTTATTCAAAAACATAATCTATTTAAATCCTTCATGATAGTTTGTAAAGAGTTTTTTAATTTCCAAAACATATCCCTTAGGAGTGTCAAAACAAGTATATAGGTTGTCCTATTGTCGGGAAGCAGGTGATGATCATTTCCTACTCAAAAAAACATTTTCAGTGTTATTACACCTAAGAACCTATTTTATAGAGACATATCCACATCTAGTATCTAGATTGGGATGTAATTTCTTAGAAACAACTAACGCTATACATTACCACAATTCCAGGACATTTTCCTATACTTTGACTCTTCCTTATAATAATCCTTAGGAATATTCCTAGACATGTCATTTTACATATACCTAGTGACATCACTAATTATTTCTCATCCAATTTTAAAATGGTTAACTAAAAAATTCCAATGATACCTGCTATAAAAACACATGCTTTTCATATATAGATATTACATCTTTTCAAAAGAATATTCAATATATTAAACAAGAACACACATGAAGACCATAATTTTCTAGTGTATTTTTAAAATAGATACAATATATTATAAATTGGTGAAATATTTTTAAAATACCCCATAAATATCTCCCCAATTAGCACTGTATACAAACATACCCTACTTAAAACATTTTTTTCATAACCTAGGGAAAGAAAATATAAGAAAGGTTGAGATCAGATGCCCAGTAAGGGTAAAAAAGGGAGATACATAAGCATAAAATGAACATAAGGGTATGATAAAATAAGAATAACCTATTAAAACACTACCCTAAAAATAAAATACAATAATCTCGAGTCATGGAATAAATACTGGAAATTCATAAGACATGAACCAAAAGGGAATAAAAGAAAATGATCCGTGGGAGCATAAAATTTTTATAATACATAGATATGTGGTATATACATAATCAAAGAAACTATTATGTTAATTCCACCCACTAAGACATTCATAACCTATTAGTTTGTGGATAACCACTCATTTACATGCTTTTTGCTTGGGATAACCACTCATGTACCCTTTTTCAGACTTGGGATGACCTCATGTGTTGCCTCATTCTATCTTGTGATAACCTCCTATATACCCTATTCGATATTGGTAGAACCTCCTGTGTACCTTATTTAAATCTTGGAATAACTTCTAATGTGTACTTTAGGAACATATAAAATTAATTATTACCCAACACATGAAAGGTAGATATAGGTCCCACCTGTCACATAATGAAAATCATAAATATTTGTGCCACAATATCATGAAACATTCATCATATCAGAACCCATGAAAAGAAATGGTTTTTATAATCATTTCATCATTTACTCAAATAATAACCCAGGGAAATGTAAGTGGGTTTCATATGCATTTCATCATGGTACGACCTATAAAAGAGAAACAAGATTCATAAACATATTGGCATAATAAACATAAAACATTTAGAGAAATAGGAAGAATGGTATCCCTAGTTTATATCCCCAGTAAATAATAAGTAACATCCAAATATGTCATCTTAGATGTAAACTTTGTTTTGAATGAAAAATTAGTTGGAACTGTTATTGGAGAAAATTTAATTTATTTGAAAATGAAAATTTTAAAAGTAAAAATTAATAAAATATTTTGGAATTCCATTTCTTTGAAAATAACATAGAAATATTATAGAAATATTTAAAAATCATTTAAAACAATTCGTTAGGAAAATATATTTTCCTCTTTTAAAAATCTATTTTTTTAAATTGATTTATTTTAAAATAATTTTTATATAAAATAATGTGGAAAAATTATAATTTAATATTAAAATAAAATAATTTTATTGATGGAAGAAAACTCCATTCATTTATTGTATATTAAAGTGAAGATTCCTTTCAAATTTTAAATAAAATACAAATGAGTATTATTTGGAAGATGAAGTGAATATTCCATTAAATATATTTTATAAAAAGTCAAACATGGGTAAACATGTACATAATAAAACATTTTTGTATTGTTTTTTTAATAATTTTTTATAGAACAAGGTTTTGAAATAAAAATTGATTTCGATAGAATAGATAAATGAAGATTGTTTTTCATAAAAAAAATTATTTTGATTTTTTGACTACCTAAAAAGATGAAAATTAAGGGAAAATTGGTATTCTAAATTAATAACCAGATTATATTAAAAATAATGAGTTTCTTGTGAGATATATTGTAATATTTCATCATTTTAATCATAATCACAAACAATTTTAATAAATAATGAGATTACAATGTTAAGTACATGATTCATAACCTTTATACAATCCATTTTCATTTATAATCTTAATAAATCCTATTTATCTATAAGAATTTTATATATTTTTCATATCAAGTATTTAAGATTTTGATTATCTGTACTAGTTTAATAACAACAGTGTATTTATTCATTAATATTTTAAATATGATCATTAATAGTTCATTAATGAAAATTTTATGGATGTTTTTGTGCTTTAAATTTCTCTTATTAATGTTTTAACCTTTATCATAGAAGGAGAAATTTATAACTGGCATGTTTAAGTGATTTTTATCGATCAAAGGTTGTTTTATTAATTAATTTATTAATTATTGATATGACATCTGTAGAATAAAAAATAATTATTTACACATTTATATAATATTATATTATAAATTATGTTCTGATATTAATTCATGACATAATATCATAGTAATATTATGTTTGGTGGTTAAATATACCCATACATGAATATACCTTGATTTAATGAATGATTTTGAGGTGGATTAGTTGTAATGTCATTATATCAGAAGAAAATTGATATTATTTAGTGTTTATTAATATAATATAATTATAGATTTTATATAATAATAATAATTAATGGATATAAAAATATTAAATTATTTGAATGAAATATTTTCCTCTTAACAAACTTATTTTAAATGATTGAATTATCGATGGTCGTTTATTGATCAAATCATTAAAAAGTTCTCAATTTTTTCACAATATAACCTTAATTATATAATAAAAATCGTATTCTCTCATTAAATTCATTATATGAACCATCAATTATGGGTGATGATGAAAAATTAATTTTGTTATTTGTAGTGGTGTGTGTCTGCATGTACACACGAATAACGATATCATTTTTGAATTGGTTGGATAAAAGAATAGGCTAAAAATAAATTAAATATAGAAACACTAAAGTCTATAAATAATATTAATATAACTATATTTTGGTTTCTAGACTAGATTATAATGAGGATAATTAAAAGTAAAATCTATGTATTTGATAATACAAATATTGGAGGATTGATTTTTCATTGAAATTATCCATGAAAATTAAGGCCTTATGCTAACTAATGTTCTCCATAATATTTTGAAGGTGGGATAGGGTAATTGGGGGTTGTAATTAAAGAGTTTTAATATTAACATTCAAGTATTGTTAATTCTTGAATTTTTGGAAATTTTACCCATTTATAAGTGTAGGGAAGGGTAGTTTTGGGAGTAAACCCTACATTTTGAATAATTTAATGTTACTATTCCTTGGTCAAGGTCCACAAAAAAATTCAAAGGGGGGAGTTATTATGTGTCAAAAATCACCTCAGACCCCTTTTTTTCCTCTTTGAGTTTTTTTAGGGTTTTCTATTTTAAATTTATATTGTTTTTCTTAATTTAGATTCACATTGATAAATAATTTTTAACTATAGTAATCAATTTTAATGAAAAAGGATTAATGTTGACACATTTAACTAATTTGAAAATTATGATTTAAAATTTTTAATTCATTTTTTTCAAAAATATATATATGAGTTTGAAATTTAATTTTTATATAATTGTACTTAATCTCGTTAAAACAATTTTGAGAGAAAATATGTTTTTTTAGATTTAAATTTATATATAAGATACAATTTTCTTTGATACTAATTTTAATAATGTTTAATAATTTTTTATAAAATAAATTTATGAGTTTTTCAGGGATATATGAAACCAAAAACACATTTAGAATACATGAATGAATATCAAGGATGCAAATTGTTTTTATTATTAAATTAAAAATTTTAATTAGTTAGAAATGTTGAGCATGTGATATATATTTTCACAGAATATTTTAAAAAGAAAATTTATTATAAAAAATATATTTTATTACAAAAAAGATATCTTGAGTTTTATTTTATGATTGTATTAAAATTATTTCATTAGATTCATGGTTTTAACAATACTGGAATTTTAAATTTTTTCCTAAAAAAATATTTTTGGAAAAAAACCCAACATTTCATCATAATCTAATTTCATTTTGATGAATTTAAATATGATGTTAATTTTTTTTTAAAATATAATTATGTCATTAAGAAATTTAACTTTAAACTATATTTATTAATAAAGACTCTTTAGATTTTTATTGAACATGGAACGTTGTTTATAATGTATAATAGGGTCTTGATCATTACATACTTGATTCCCAATATGCATCCAAGTGGAATTTGTAAAGATAAATATATATATTTTTCTAAAAAACCCCCATAGAGTATTAAAAAAATAAAATTAAAAGTATTACTAATATGATCATGATATTTGGATATTAGAGGGATTGAGTATTTAACTATCAATATAACTATAAAAGAAATCATTCATGAGCTAAATGCAAAAAATGTGCCTTTCCTATGTAGACTCAGCATCACATTCAATGGATCTTATATATATTTCTAATTCGAGAATCTACTCAACATGTGGTTGTGATGGTTAAGTAAAAATAATTATTCACTAATAGGAGGACCCTTATATAACAACTTTCATAATAGGTTTCCATTGCCAAGAGAGCAGTTGAGCACCAAAAAAACTATTAAAAGAAAATAAAAGGATAGGTATTGGAGACATATCTAGAGTGGAGATATTATGAACTATTGTAAAACATGAATTTTTGAATCTAGATAATTTTTAACTCAACCTTGATGAATCCAACTAATCAATCAATGGAACTAGAGATTTAGTAGAGTTTATTCTATAATGAGACATCACTTATAGCACCTCCTTATTTTTAAAAGATGAACAGAGTATCTAATTTATTGATTCTTGCATTATTAATATATTTAATGAATGATTACATTTTCTATTTTAGGTCATTTTTTATATTTTAACTCAGGTTTTTCCCCAACTATGGAATCATAATAATCTTCAAAACTCATAAAGATTGATACCATAATAACTAAACACATATACATATTTTAGGGAAATTAATTGAGTAAATTCTAATTTCCAAACTCTCGAATCAATGATAAAACGAATTAATCCAATGAATTTGAAGAAAATTACATCATACAGATATAGTCATACCAGATAAGAAAGAACATGCACCATTACCATGGGTATAGATGAAATAATGAGATAAAGGACTGTGAGATTTGGTTTTTTCCTAATAATTTGAACATATATGGATAAAGGTTGGATGGGCTTGAAAACATATGTACTTTTTTAAGATCCTTTTATCCAATTTCAGTGAAATATTCCTAAATGATTACACATAAATGGATATAGCTAGTCTAGATATAACAACACATTTACCATCATCGTTAGATAAGTTTCATCCATTTAGATATGGGAGATTTGAATGAAAAAAATAATGAAGATTATTCTAGGGTTTTCTAATGAGGATTTCCATGTTTAAAAGTGTTCAAGTAACTTAATACAACCACTTAATCAATTTCAAATAAAATAAATTAATTGATATGTGATGAATAGAAGGTTGATAAATTTTTTTCCTAGTTTGATAGACCGAATGATAAAATATTTAATTTTTCTATGGCTAAATGTTGGGGAAAAATAGATTTATGTATTTTATTATCTTCTAACTGACTTTAACCTATGTCATTATAGGGAAATGTTTTTGTGGGTATAGAATCATATTTTTTTCAAGCTTCCAATTATGTTTTTTTAGTCTGATAGCTTTAATTCATTTTCCTATATTGAAATGATCAATTCTTTCTTATTCGATGCAAGGTACATACCTACAGTGTGGAGAATTGAATTTTTCCTAGGATTCCATTTATAGTTTTTCACTATGGTGAGTGTAATTTCTCTTTCGTTATGTTTATTACGGTCTTGTAAGTCATATTTAAAAATTTTGGTTTTATGGTTTGATCCCTTTTGACCAAAATATGAGAGAATATATCTAGAAGTATGGGAAAGGCTGACCCAAAGTTAATGAGACCCCATTTACATTAATGCATAATAAATTATGGGGGGGTGCATGCAGTTTAAGGTTATAGTGATTGTAACATTCTATCATGAATTTTAGAATCACATAATGAGGACCACACATTTAATAATAACTCACCAAGTGGAGTATCTCAACTTGAGGATTTTGGGATTGGAGGATAAGTGTCTCAACTCAAAGAATTATTCTCTTAATAGATGATGAAAATCCAGATATTAAACGGTATTAGAATTTTATGTTTTAATATTTCTCAAAAAGTTGAAATATTCAGGTGATTGACATTGAATGGACTTGAATCCACTTGAATAATGGGTTTATAAAATGTGTAAATATTAAAAGAAGAATGTTTGATTCAATAGGAAATGGAGACAGATGGTAATAATTCCACTATTGGTAATTAAGAGACTATAATGAACTATTAGGGAATACTGAATATGGTTAAGGGGGACCTTTCCTCATAGAACAAATCAACATTAGAGGATTATTATAATCTCTAAGGAAACAGTGATATTCACCATTAAAATAGGGGTTTATTTAGAATAATCAATAAACTCAATACTAATTACCATGAAATGGAAAAATAAGATGATATGATCAAGGTTATGGGTTTTTATGGTGAGAATATTGACTCAATTATTTGGGTTTGTCCTAATTTTGACATGAATGGAATAAAGTATGATCATATATAAAGATTATTTAACATGTTTTAAATAATCCCAAAGGTTACAATTCCATTCACTAAACACATTCTTGGGATTAAGGGATATAACATGAAATTTATTGAGTACAAGATCATTTGAGTAGGAGGATTGAATTGATTTGAAGCGGTGGAATTTTCATGAATTAAAATTTACTAATTACATAGTTTAATATAACACATAGGGGGGGAATAAGTTTTATTCTAAATCATTCCAAGACCATTTGGTCTAGGGAGCGTATCATGACTTTTTCTAGGGATACAATTCAATCCCTAAACGCTTTGTTCCTTTTCCATTGTATGATATATATATTTTATAATCCATTATAGGGTAATGGATTATTCACATGAGAGATAAAATATTCCATGGTATTCATTTCTGTGTTTTCAACAAAAAAAAATTCATTTGTCTTTTTCATTTGTAGTTTAAGGGTATTTTGATTTGAATTATAGAGGAATGAATTTTAGGTTCATATAACATTAATTTCATTTTTAGATGAATTTTTATATAAAGGGAACAATAAATAAAAAAATAATTAGTGATCAATGAAAATATAGAATATATTAAAGAGGTGTGAACATATTTTAAGGTCATGGTGTGGAGGAAAATGATAGCGTGTCTGGTAAAACAACCCAAGTGGAGTTCAAAATCTCAGACCATCCAATAAAATTCGAATATGTAGTGGAGTTGATGTAAGTCATAACACATAGACCTTGAATTAGAATTTGATGATATGAAATAATAATATTGAGGATTGTTGGTGACCAATATTTAAATGAAAGGTTTTGTGGAAATGTCATTCCAAGAACATGGGATTATATGGACATCTCCTTAGAATGAAATATACCTATGGTTGGTAGGCTAGATATGGAGGAACATATATCATCACCAAACACATGTGCCATTTTATGTCAACATCACTCATTATTAGTATCCATGAAAGATTAATGGCAGTTCAAATTCTTGAGTACTAAAGTGTGTTTCATGGGATGAAAGTTATTGGAACACTATTGTCTTAAAGTAACCTCAGTTAGGTTTTTATGGGATTTTGTGGAGAAAAAAAGATGAATAATGATTAAAAAATAGGTCTACAACATATAGTTCATACAATACTATATATACTATGATAACAAGAACAAATAAAAACATAGTTCATGTTAGAGTTACACAGTCCCATCACATAGTCTGATATTGTAAGACCTAATGAAAATGAGGAGAATTGTCATTGATTGTACCCAGGTTATGAGATCAGGATATTATCACATAGTTCGCTAAGGTATTACTAATATAGGATACCTAGTGTCGATATATGAAGACTAAACAATAGGGTATATCTCTTGGTAATGGGTAAATTTTAACCAAGCATAGTTTTAGGGATATAAACCATATGTTTGGAATCCTTAAATGGATTTATCTATCATATTGGGAAGTTGGGTCACATGGGATAGACCAATTTAAGTAATTTTAAAGTTATTATAAATAAAAATTAATTTATTCGGTTTTACTTCTTGTGATAAGAAATTATATTCAATTAATTTTAGGGTTATGTAGTGAGGAAACCTATATGAGGGCTTTGATTAGATCTGAGTTATTCACAAAAAATTGAAATGGATTCAACATGGGTCTAAATATATGGAGGGAATACTGATATAAATTAGTGGGGCCTCAAATTTCAATACTAAGCAAGGGTTTATTGGGGATTTATTTTTTGATGAAGTCTAATATAAGTAATCTGAAAATCAGTACATATCAAAAAAGAACATGAATCAAAGAACGTATATATTTTAATAAAAATGAATCCATCATAATGATGGAAAATTTAGTGTCTTAACATGAATTGGTTGGGTGCAAACATTTAGATGGATGCGGGATTTAGGTTTTTGGGCATTTGCATCTGGACCAGAGTCAAGATCCCTAGACATCACCTTATAGTCTTAAGTAACAAGATTCAAGACACACATAGTTCTTTGATGGGATTCTTATGGGTTTATCTCACTTGAAAATAAGGGAAAAAATATAGGGGTGGTTATATTGGCTTGATATGGGAGAAAAATTAACATTAATGGATTCAAAACCTGAATATGAATAGAAATAGTTCTTTTCAATTGTATTTCCATGGGAATACCTTACATATGTTGGTGTAGGTGTCATATTCCAATTGAGTTCTAACATATAGTTATAGAATGTATGTATGCCTAAGATAAAAGATTTATTTATCACTATATTTCTTTTAAGAATAAAAATCATGCCACATATTGTTCTAGATATGGAATTTATCTATATAGAAATGGGTTATTTGTAATAGAGAAAGGGTTAAATTCATGAATAATATGTTGATTGAGATTAATGAAAACATGATCTTAATTATGTGAAGAATCATCAAATATGTATAACTAGGTATAGAAATGGAAACTACAATTTTCCTTTGGATTGGAGATATAGAAATCACGATGTATCTTAATGTAACATGACTCAAGATAATCCTTGTTCTTATGTTGGGAATTTATATCATGTAAGAGAACAATGAAACTACTTTGACCAGTGTAGCTATAAATATTTAATCCATTAGGAAATAAAACCTAATATATTTTTTAAACCTTATATTGGTGAGTTTTTAAAATTGAGGATTCATGGTATTGAACTCTATGAGCTATTTAGGTTTGTATTGTATGATACATTCTGGAATGTTTAAATTCATCTAGGATAGAATATACGTAGTGTAAATTAAAATCATACAAAAAAATATGTCCTATGTAATTTATAATCATGATTATAGGGCTTGTGTTTCATGCGTTTTAAGTTCATTAAATAAGGAACACGTGTATTTTATATTTAAATCATGAGATAAGTATGTAATTCTATGATGTTTTACATCACGAGATAATTATGAAATGTCATGAAATTAAATATCATGTGATAAGGATGTTATGTCATGTTCTTTTACATTTTGTGATATGGGAATATTGAAATACTAATGAAATTATTCAAATTAATTCATGGGAAACCATTCATTAGTTATAGGTGTGATGTGATCTCTATCAATTTTAATCAAATAATAGTATCCATTAGAGTTGGCCTTATGTATGGTCTGACTTCTTTCCCATTTTGTATCTAGTTTTGATTATTTCTTTTTCGTGTATCGTAGTTGCTAACAGAGCCAACAAGTATTCTCCTTAAAATATTGAGTAGTGGAAAACGTTCTTATTTAATACTCATGGGGCTTGATTTTTATGGATTTCATGTTTTTAGAGTAAGACAAAAAATTATCATCAAGTTACTTCAGTTAATAAAGATGAATCTAAGACTACACATCTTTAGATATTTGATTATTGATGTTAGTGAAAGGATTTTTTAGTTAAACCATGAATGGAATGACTGCCTTATCCCCATACACAATTTGATATGTGGTCACCTTCTTGGTAGTATGATTTTCTGTGTGGTAAGCCTAGAGATCATATACGACATTGTCTATCAATAATTTCTTATCTTTGTCTACTATCTTCTAATGGATTTTAAAATGTTTTATTGAAGGAATATATCTATGTATTATCTATTTCATGATATCAAGAATAGTAGTTGGAAATGATATTATACTCCTCATACATCAATGATAATTAGGAATCAATGAATTTGGTATTCTTGACATTCAATATTATGTTTGGGACATAAAATCTTGTAATGATATTTGACTTGAAAAAATTAATTATAGCCTATGTTATGACTTCCTTGGTAGATATATCCATGACCCAATTTTAGAAGAAATTGGTTCCATTAAGGATGTTCTTTAACAACTAAATCGTTGCTAGGGGATATGACCCCATGAAATTTATTACCCATTTGGTGAATGAAAAACAAATATTTTTCAGGTGAAATAACTCTGGGGGTATATTGAAAATTTTTAAATGTATCCAAAAATCATGTAATTTCATTATGAACACCATGAATTCATATATCATTGACATCTAGAATTATTTAACTTTATTCATTTTATGGATGATCATGTAAACTCACCAATGGGTGCCATAGGAACCATCATGGACCTCTTGGGTAAAAATAAGGGCATCTCATTGAATGCATCTAAGGATGATTTCATCATAAACTTACTTTTAGAGAACCATATTATAATTAAATCCATTATAAAGGACATAAATGAGTTATTGTTGACATATTTTATCTTTATTTTATTAATTATATTGAAAATTTATATTTATAAGGTAGCGTGTTGTGTTATACATTCATCCAATTGTAGAATTGACTGGTGATAATATATACATTCATTTATTATGGGTGGTTTTGAATTCATTGATTTTATATATTTCATTATTGATGAATAGAGAGACAACCCTATGATGTGGAACGTGAATGACCAACTCATCCTATAAATTCTCTACCAAATATGTTATTGTATTATAAAAAAACATACAGTTGGTGTTGTATTAGTACAGAATGTGAGACATCATTGGTTTTGAGGGGAGTTCAATGGCCAACCCAAATACAAAATAAATAAAGGGGATTAACACTTTCTTTTTTATGGAATAAACATCATTGATTTTCTTAATAACTAACTCTGAACCATATTTGATATTCAATAATGCCACTAGTATCCACATGGATAACTTTAGTCCTATCATGAGGGCTTTGTAATCTGCCTCATTTTTGGTTCATTATTTTAATAGAAGAAAGGGGGTAAGTAAAACCCACTTTTTATAGTGATAAATAAAATCCACAATCATACTTTGTTAAGATTCCTGTTTTTTCTTCCTCTTCCAATTATCTTCCTAAATGCACTATCAAATTACATTTCATATTACTAGGAGATTTTATCAATGCAGAAGACCTCTTCATTAGGAAGTTATATGGTCAATATGTATTTCTATGAGATAGGGTGGATTATAAGGGAGTTTAATAATTATTTTCCCTTGATTAGATTCTATGTAATGAACTAGATGTCAAACTACTATTTATTGGACAACCACCATGCTTGATAACCAATTAACATTGGGATACTAAGCATATACATTAGTCGATCAACATGACAGACCAATTAGACATTCTGGTGCTATAAATAATGTTTAAGATTATATATTATTAGAATTAAAATGTGGTAATTTTATTCTCTTTACCTAAATAATTTGTTTTAGTAAGGTGGGATCCCAGATTTAGCACCATAGTCACTACATATAGGATGAGATTCTTCCCTTTCACTAGGGGAATCAAGACTGGTGTTCATTAAATATACTATTTATGGTTATAAAAATATTCCTAACAATCATTATTTGAGTGACAAGTGATCTATCAATTCATTATGTTTTTTATGTAAGAACAATTTTTGGTGACATTGGATATGAATCCCATAATATATGAAATCTATCCTTGGAGTTTTCTCTAAACATATAGGTTTTAAGAGGCAGAATATTAATAACTTCTTTAGTCTTTCTGGGTCAACATAAATATTGTGATAACATGCTATAAATATCAGTGTTTTTACTGATTTTTCCTTGAAATTTGAATATTAGTGGTTCTTATTCGAGGTATCTTGTGATATATTATTAATATTTATTTCAATATTTGAAACAAAATCATATAATCGTTGAGAATTTACCATTATATCATCAACATAGTACTCCATATTTTTCTCTATAATGTCATAAATATAGGGATCATGGGATGTCGATAGGTTGTTCCAAAATTATTTAAGATAATAGGAATTAATAGGTAATCATATACCACATGGGATTCACTAAAGGAAGTGGGGTCCTCATCATTTGGGGTCATGTAGACCGTTTTGTTTCTAGAATACTCACCAATGAAGAGAGGGTTTATAGTCCAACCATCACATCAATCAGTAGTTCTATGATCAATATTGGGATTCATCATTTAGGAAATGCCAGTTAAAATCCTTAAATTCAATGAAGACCATGATTTTCTTATTATTTTTCTTGATAGGACTGATAATGGTGATCAACTTTTGGTATAGAAATTGAATGTATTCAGGGTTGATAAGATTATCATCATTTGATTCTACCTTCAATGCATGGGTGAGATGCATTCTCCTTTCTACTTGTTTATAACCGTGGTGTTTATTTGTTAAACTGAGATTATGGGTATCGACTTGATGATCCAATTTGTGAATTTCCATATAATTCCACAAAACACATATTGATTCAATCTAATGAAGAATATGTACTTCACCGTTTTCTGTAAATTAATCATGGAACTAGTCAATATATGCCAAAGATCATTCTTTATACTGAGATTAATCTTTAATATTTCATCAATGGTGGTCAATTTTCCTTCCTTATTTATTTTGGATAATATATTATTTATTCCGATTACTCATAATAATTTTTTAGAGTATATGGTAGATTGGTATATTGATATCAAGGAGGTGATGCATGGGAATTTATATCTCCATCATATTGACATCTTTCTTCCAAATGGCTATGATAATATGATGCAATTGATACCATGGGTATATGAGTAAATGTGTCTAAATATCATGATTTTCATCTTGTTGTGGGATTAAAATAAATATGGTTGAATATTCTTGACTATTTCATCTAATAATTTTTTAGAAATAACCACATATAAAGATTTTTGGGGACAATGTGGATAAACAAGGAATATATAAAAACCATTCCTTTTCTCAATATGGTATTTTCAATGGAAAGGTCTAACTATGCCTCATATGATAAGAAATTGATTGAATGTTTTAATTTATTTTTCAATAGAACTTATGTGACTAGATATATTTTGATATCAATAAATATTGACTGAATTCAGTTAATGATAAAGACATAGTATTTACCAAGTTCACTTCATAGTTTAATGGGTTGAATTTATAGATCATTTTGGACTATAATTTGGATGAAATTTCTAACCATTACCTACTTATCCACCATTTTATATAAAAATTCATCTATATAATAATACTTACATGACTCACAAGGGGATCTATCACTACGAAGTACACAACATATCCCACTAACATATCATTTTTCGAATTGATGATATATTTTGGGAATTACCGCATGAATATGGATACATGTACTCCTCAGTAGGTTTTAAATGTCATATATTTGTGAATAACCATAAACTTGAATCCAAAAATTAAATCTCCAAATTTATTTCTTAGTTTTATCATCTTGAGGGGCCTATAATTAATCTTTTCATATCATTGAATCATTAAATTATAGAGAGACATTCCAACTTCACCATAATCCAAGCATTAGGGGGTTTGTATTGGGATGATATTGATCCCAAAATAATTATCTGTTAGGGCCTCATGGATTTTTATATCATTAAGATTTATAGATTTATACAATTGTCTAATGTTCCTATGTATGGATGATTCCTAGTCTAGATCCATAATGAAAATAATTTTGTGACATCCAGTGGATCATTTCTTTGTAAAATATGTATTAGTTGTAGTAACTTAATCCACAAACACTTAAGGCCTTAAAATGGCCTCAATAATGGATTATATGATTTTTTAGAGAGATTAGGGGAATTTAATATAAAAATATTTTCTAAAATGATAGAAATGAACTTCAAGATATCATATTTTTGGACCAAGGGTATGTACTTCCTATGTTGAGGTTACTCCATGGATTGAGTCTTAGAGGTTAGAGGGTACTATATAGGAATCAACTTCCCTTGACTTGACTTATAGAACGTCATTATGGTTTATGGTACATATTGTGTTTTCATTATTATAATTAAGTTTTACTAACCAATCCCATATTTTTTAGTTAGTATTCTAGTTTGACTAGGTCATAATGAGATCAAGATGATATAGGATTAAATAGATGCTCTTTTTGTGTTTATTGTAGAATATATTCCTAGTATTTAGATGAATGTATATATTTAGTATAAATAGTTCATCCACATTGAATTCCACCATGAATTTTCCTTCCCCAAACCTCTTAGCCTCTGTAAAAACTGCTTTGATTATTTATGGTGGAATTGGGTTTGTAAAAGTCCTCCGATTATTTTGATAATGGGTTAAATAAGTGGATGAATTAGGTAGAGATATATTGTGTTGCCTTATTTGAGGAAGGTCTCATTTGGTGGGGTGGTGATCATCCTCTAAATAGTGGGGGAAACAATTCTAGGAGGTTCTGGAATGACTTGTGAACTTGAATTGGATATTATTTATGTGCCCTATTTCGATGAATTGGTGGAGTCAACTCATAGATGGTTTCAAGGAGGAATATGTTACTTGTAGTGTTGTTGAGGGAATTAGGTTTAAAATTATCCATTTTTATTGTGCATTGAGTATAAAATGTTTTTGGATGACCATTTTCTTAGATATTTAGTCATAAAATTTATATGAATGTATATTTGAGAATAACCACCATTACCCTTATTCTTATAGTGTATCTTTTTAATCATATGTTACATATGTCAGTGGTTTTCACAACTTGAATTACCCAAATTCAACCATATTTTGGATTATATACTTGGATATAAATAATTCAAAGATATTTTCCCCAGTATTTAGTGGTAGGGTAAGTAGTATTAAAAATAATTTAACCTATCATACTTTGGTTTCCTATCTTCTAGTATTTTAACCATGTTATTCTATTTTATAGTGGTGAGATATCATATAACTTGTTATTTCAAAAAGTAGGAACTTTAATAATATCATCCTTAATCATCATGTAATTTTTATCTTTCTTGCTATCATGATAAGGGAGTTGTTACGGGTATGGTTATTCAAGAGGAGGAACCATGAGATATTGAGTGGGTTTAGATGATTGATCTAGCAGCATTATTTTCTTGAGTATGAAAATCACACACAAAACTTTAATATAAATATTCCACTATAAAAAATTTGCCGACTAAGACATGGACATGAAATGATGAATTGTTTCTTCTAGGTTTTTTCTTACTTCTTCAAAATATGAGGAACAACAAGGGTATTTTAAGGGAATGATTTGAATATATAACTCATCAAGGATATTTTCTATAAAAATCTCTAATTGTTTCTCGTAAAGAAACTACATGTTTAGAGAAAAGGTTAGTCACCTCTATTGGGTGATGATGTTTAAAACCCTATTATTTTCACATACTTTACTATTTGAGAGGCCAATAAAAGTCATTTTCCTAAGCATGAAAAAAATTTTAATTAGTTAATTCCATCATATATCTTCATTGTTAGATATGGAACCAAAAAGTTGTATTATTTAATTCAAAAATGTATGCCCCTCTATTGTCTTCTCAAATCTTAAAATATTTACATCTTATTTATTCTATAAAGTACCAATCATAGGGACAAATTGATATAAAAATTTCATGAGATGCTACTTTCAATACCATGTATAATTGGATAAGGTGAATTTTGGATTTCAAATATTTTTTGGTAGAGGTTTAAAGTTCACATACTAAGGTAAAAAATTTATATTATGTTATAGTAGTGTGCACTGCCACTCCATGACTTGAATTAAATAAATAAGGGACTCAATGGGGAAAATGGGTTTGTAAGACCCTGTCAGCTAAGATGATTCTCAAGAAATGTGACAAATAAATATCGAGATATACAAAACACTACGGGGGGGGGGGTGAATTAGTGTTGTGAAATTTATATCAAATTTTAGCTTTTCAATCCATACTTATAATACTTGTTAGGATAATTTTTTATATATTCATTTTTTTATTGTATACAAGTTTATGAAAGTAGGTAAATGATTGAACATGATATTTTACAAAGGTTCACTACATAAGTGTTTATAGTTATTTCCTTTAAGGCGATGACTTATGTATGGATTCCATACTATAATGAGATACCTTTTACAGTATTTTGGCTAAAAATATTCCTTAACCTAAGTGTGGATTCTGGGGGATGATGGAAATAATCCCTAATCCTTGGACTTGTAATAACATTTTCCAACATTGTGCTCCTCACTAGTTCTTTATAATGTGTATTTACATCGTTTATAACTTCTTTAGTAACTTAATAACACTATGAAAATATTCCACCTACTAATAGTTATATTTTATTTCATAGTTCTTTTTTTCTTAACTTCCTTCTTCTTCTGATGTTACATTCATAGAAACAGGAAAGAAACCATGTTATGAACACTGAAGTGTTTACTATGTGTCAAGATCGCAAGGAACCACCCTATACAAAAATTCCTATTAAAAACCCTATCAGAACTAGGGGAATGCCCTCTGAAAAGACAATGAGACATATTAAATAAAGGAGATCCTTCGGGTTAGTTAAAACAAACAACATCACCACCATGATCATGTAAACTGTGATGAGAATCAACGGAATGACAAGCACCATCTTCTTCTTTTTCGTGATATTAAGAGACTATGAGGCATGGTTTTATAAGGCATTAACTCGACTATCAACTTGGGTGACCATTGGGAATCCAATAGTTATAATTATAGTCATTGGCCTTATGATGATTTAACAACTTATTCTTCCATAATTTATGTTATGAATTGGAAATTATATGATAAACCTATAACTAAGGTATAATGTTTTGAACTACACTTCAGTAATTTTGAAGTATAATATGGAAATTAAAACACTTTGAAAATATTTCAATTATACTGTAAATATTTTCATTTCTTAAAATGTGTTATAGACTATGTTTAAATTATTCGAATTAAATTATGTTTTTGATTAAACAAATTTTTCTATAATACTAGTACAATAATTACCTTTTAGGTTTATGAAATCTCAATTTATAACTTCTATTTTAAAGATTGACTGTTTATAGATAATTTTTGAAATACATTTAATTAAGAAAAATTCTAATTTTTTTCATTGACCACCAAATGTTAAAATAAAATCCATGTTTAAAGAGATAGTGTTTTTATATGGTTTTAATAAATGTAAATTTCCTTAGGAAATTATAATTTTTTTAAGTTAGTTATAATAAAAAATGGTCCCTTTAGGGCCATCCCTTTATAGCTATGCCAAGGGAGGCAACACACGCATGGTGGATGGACCTAGGTCTCAGCCCAAGCTAAGGCCATCTCGAGCATTGGCATAGGTTCTATGAAGAAATAACAGGCACATATGGGGGTTTGGAGCATGCAGTGTGGGCACAAGGCCATGGCGCAACATGGGTAGGTCGAGGCCTGTGGGGCAGGAGCCCGTGTATAAGGCTCCCTTTGTGTGTGTCATTTTTTTTCTGAGCTGTTTTTCAATGTCTTAGGCTTATAAAGAGCCACGAAAACCTTTGCCGATTTGATATGGGACAAGGATTTTCAAGTGAAATGAGATCTGCACTGTTGGATTGTGTTGTGCGTGATCTGGTCCGTCAATCTCGACTCCGCACTTAACCCTCATCAACAACATTTCTCTCCGCGTTATTCTTGGGCCGTTTGATATGGCATGATCTAATCATGATCATTATAGGTTTTTAAAACACCGCATCGACCTAGGACCATCGTATCAAACTTAGATTTAAATCTGAGCCACCAATTTCATTTTTAAACCCTAGATGCGCCCCACCCTTCGGATTAGAGCCTGATTTTATCCTGGTCGTCCGATCCACCTTTGATTTTCTCCTTCCCACGTCATCTTCTTCTCCTACGCGTGGGTTTGCACCAGTAACCCTACACCTATTTTGTTCTTCAAACATGAATGCTGGTGGACCATCCTTGTTTCCACTTTCATACAAGTTGTCACCATCCTTTTAATGCACCGTGTATGGGCCAGTTTTATTAGTGGTGTCATTGAATGTTTGTGTGTTTTTTTAGTTTATAAGTTAACGGGTTTCACCCTGGGCAACCCTCATATTTACTTTTACCTCCAAAACCTCCTTCAGGAACCACCGAGTCTTCCCGAGACTCTCTTCCTCCACGAGCTAAGGTAAGGGTGTTATTTTTGCCTTGTCTTGTGTTCTTGAGTGTATATATATATACGCGCATAAAAATATATTTATAACTTTATGGTACTTCCATACTGAACCTGGGCCCTTGGGTTTCCAAGTTCAACTGGTATAAAAGACATAAGGGATTTATATTTCTTTGTACGTTGAGTTGAAGATTTATATTTATGCACATACACAAATATATAAATTTATATACATCTCGCGGTTTGGACTTGAACTCTGCTACACCAATTTCAAGGCTTCTATATTTACAAGTTTATATGATATTAATGGATCTAAAGCATGATTACCTCATGAAACTCATTTTAATTCCACGTATTCATACCATATATCTGTATATTTATATATATACATATATACAGCCCTACAGTTTTTCTTAAAACCCTCCCGAAGATATATAAGTTTTACTAAAAACATTGATTTCAAAGTTAAAGAAGAATTATATTTTGTATAAAACATTTTAATCAGTTATGTATGTTTGTATATATATATATATACACATAAGGTTATACTTTTAGGTTTTTATCATAGCTTGAAATAAGTATTCATAAAACTTAGTTTTGTTGATTTTAAATAATATATGATCTGAAGTATTCAATAACTGTTAGGGTTTAATTTTGTGTTTTGACATTCTTGTGATAAATCATATATACACATTTTATATATACACACGAATACTTATTTGTGAAAACATGAATATATATTTATATGTGGTTTTCCCATCCTAAACATATTCTAGTTTTCTAAATGTTGTTCAACCATGCTTAACCAACAAGAGCATTACTTGTTTTGGTTGTGAAATGAAAAACCCATTCACATAATTTTATTTATATATGGTTTATATATATATCTTCTCTATGTAAATACATCAGTTTTCAAAGGATAAAGGTTTAATATTTATAAAGTGAATAATTATAATTGGGTTTGTTGAATATGGGTGTTAATTATAAAAAAAGAGAGAAAATAGATACACACTTAATATATATTCGAACACATACACATAATTCAATCTAGTGCTTCTTCATGCTAAGAAAAAATGATTTACAATCATTAAATAAATACATGTATGTGAATAATGTTTTGGGTTCATATAGAATTGTGTTGTTATGAAAAACTTTATTTTTTTTATGTATGTCCTATGTCTAACTTGTTTTAGTTAAAGAACCTTTCAATATATTAACCATGTTATAATTTCATATAGAAAGCCCTTTTCATCTATTACTTCATGTTCCTTAGTATTTTTTCATGTTCAAAAGATGTGTAATAATCCGTGAATTCCTTCGATGAACTATCATTGCCCTATTTTAAATGTTTTCTATCATATTGTGTATTTTGGATTAAGTGGTTCCTTTTTCCAATTCATTTGTAGTTTCACTCAATGGTTAATTCAAGTGGCATATCATGATAATGAAATAAAATTTAATTACTCAAGGTGTTATGGGACACTTTGAGTAATATGAAATAAAATTTATTTAATCAAGGTGGAATGGGACACCTTGAGTAATATGAAATAAGATCTATTTTTCAAGGTGGAATGAGACACCTAGAAAAAATATGAACTGTTTAAGTAATTATTTAAGTGGTTTATGAAATTTTTAATTTACGACCTGTTTTGGCATATGAGTAATGTATTGGACTATTATGTTTCGGGATGGGGATAGGTAAAAGTAAGCCCTCTGAGATGGTGTCTGGTTACAGATGCTCTCTGGAATGGAGTCGAGTTACAGATGCTCTCTGGGATGGAGTCCGGTTATAGATGCTCTCTGGGATGGAGTCCGGTTATTGAAGCTCTCCGGGTTGGTGTCCTGTTACAGTTAGCCCTAGGTCTTGGTATAAGGCCTTGACACAAGAAGTCTGGCATTGTACATTCCCTCATTATTTGTATGACAATTAATTAACCAAATGATATTCGACTATTAGAATATCCATGGTTAATATCCAGTACATATGAGTATCTGAAAAGTAAAATCTTTTGGTATGACTTGTGTTTATCACTTAGAGAATTAGTATTCAATGTATGGAATTGAAGTTGTTTCCTTCACACGCAACTCTGATTATTCATTACTCTTAGCCATTCAATTTGTGCTTAAATATTCATATGCCATACATGTTTAGAACACCTTTTATTTATTACTCAAATTAGCATGCATATAATTGAATCATGAACTCTTGTAATTCTATTAGCATTTTTTAATTGAGAATTGTGATTATGATCTATTACATAGGTTATAGTTTTTTTCTTTAATAAATTTTTTTTATTGAAGTTTTAAATAATGTTTTCAAAAGTTATATATTTTTTTAAAACCCATTATTGGGAATTCTTATTCTCACCCCCTCAGTTTTAAATGAAAATTTTCAGGTATCAGTTTTAGTTAAAGAAGTATGTCAGTAGTAGATGGTTCCCAGAACCTGAACCAAATTTGATCCTTTGAAGGGGACATGATGTGTAATTTATCAGTTCAGGTCTTTGTAATAAATTTCACATCATGTTTTGAAGGCACCAGCTCTAGGTATTCTGGGGTCTGGTCCTTACAGTTGGTTTCAGAGGATATAGTTTAGGTAACTCTAGAAAACCAGAACAGAAACAAAGAAAATTTTACTTATGAATTACTAAATATGAGGTTTTTCCAAAATTTCCGATGGAAAATGAAGGATCTAGTCTTCTGTCTCTTGCCAATGAGGCCTTAAAAACAATAATATCTATCGTCACCCATGAAAATTTTATAAACTATGCCCATATCTGAATGACATATAAACACCTCTATGATGTATCCAACTCTCCCTGAGTACTTCGACTCCACCAAATAATGGGTCTGGATTATATTATTATGATGAGATCCCCATTTCCATCCGATGCACAACTGGGAAAGTGCTATGAGGGACTTTTTAGATGCTTCACCACAGCGGAAGGAATCCCATCCCTCACAACCTTCCATAATGGTGTAGCCGCAGGAGACCTCTGGGAAGCGTATATGTGACATGTCTTGTCCTATGGCCATTTTTTTCAGGTAATGGACTTTGAAATCCTTGAATATAAATCCTCCCATTCTATGTAGAGAAAAAAAGTACATATGGATGTCTCATAGTTGTACACCCCACATGTCAGACACTGGAGACAACACAAGTGCACCCACAATATCAAACCTGACTGTTCGGGTTGCATATGGTTTATAGAGATTGAATGTTTTGAACATGATCCAGGGATTCATGTATTAGGAAACAGGGGAAACCACTAGCTCTCTCCTTTTTTGGTACTATTAGTTATTTGAGAATACTATTTGTTATCCCTTATTTCTACTATCATTACACCATTTATACACTTGAATAGGTTTTACCAATTAAACCTTTGCAGTCTATTTTCATATGGAAGGAAGAACCAACATTCTATCCCTTCTCGTAGAAATACTGGAGGTTATCATGGTCAAAAAAAAGTGAGGAAGTGTATCCACATTTCGCAAACCTGCAAAAAACGTGCAAGCAACATTATGAAGTGTCAAACAGTCCCTACATCCTCCGTTCCTATTAATAGAATGCGTACATTTATTATCGTATATCCAATTCTCAACGTGCTTAGTATAGGATAAGAGGAAAGTACCATGAAGATCTTTTCCAATGTTTCACCCAATCTTGAAACATCATGGCCAGGATGGTGTTTCAAGATGCTCCCTTGGAAGGGGACCTATGTACATCCTACATGAACCAAATCCCGAGTAGCAGTATGTATTACCATGCTGATGTCATTAACATTTTTATACAAGAGTCAACCCGATGAGTTCCCAGGGAAATTTTAAATTCATTCATTTCTCAACTCTCCACCTTTTAAGCCTCTCTCTGGAAGCTTGAGTGCACATGACATGATTTTAACCCCTATTGTCTGAAGTGTGTTTTTCTAGGGAAACAAAACAATTGAACACCAAATTTAGTGTTCATCTAGCCTTACCTTAGGATGCTTCATGATGGAGGATGTGGTGAAGATTGGTGGAGAGTCTTTTTCTTTAGGGGGTTATGTAGAATGAATTGCGAGGAAACGATTCTTTGAATGGGAGGATAATGGAACTCCCCAAAACTTATGTCCCATATAATGATAATTTTATGTTTTTTTCTTTTAACTGAAAAAAATTTAAGAGATAAACACAAGACTTTTCATTTAAATAAGAACACTGAAGTGTTTATAATGTGTCAAGATCTCAAGGAACCACCCAGTCCCAAAATTCCTATTAAAACCCCAATCAGAACTACGGGAGGAACCCCTGCAAATACAATGAGACATGGTAAATAAAGGAGATCCTTAGGGCCAGTTAAAACGAAGAACATCACCACCATGATCATGTAAACAATTCTAAGCATCAACAGAGGAACCATATTCTTCTTTTTCATGAGTTTAGGACACTCTATGGCATGGTTTTATAAGTCATTAACTCAAACATAACCTTGGGTGACCGTCTGAAATCCAATTTCTATAATTATATCCATTGGCCTTTTCATGATTTAACAACTCAGCCTTCCAAAATTTACATTATCAATAAGAAATTATAGGATGAACCTATAACTAAGGTATGATGTTTTTAACTACACTTCTGTGATATTGAAATATAATAAGGAATTTAAAACACTTCTCAAATATTTCATTTATATTGTAAATATTTTCATTTCATAAACAGTGTTATAAACTATGTTGAATTTTTTTAAATTAAATTATTTTTTGGATTAAACTATGTTTTATATAATACTAGTACCATAATTACCATATAGGTTTATTAAATCTCAATATATAACTTTTATTTTAAATTTTTAGTGTTTATAGATACTTTTAGAAATACTTTTAAATACGAAAATTTCTAATTTGTTTTCATTGACCTACTAATGTTAAAATAAAATCCATGTTTAAAGAGATAATGTTTTTATTTGGTTTTAATAAATGTAAATTTCCTTAGGAATTTATAATTTTTGTACATTAGTTTTTATAAATAATGGTCCTGCTATGGCCAGCTATTTATAGCTGATCCAAGGGAGGTAGTTCATACATGGTGGCTGAGCCTAGCCCTCAGACCAAGCTAAGGCTGGTCCGAGCAAGGGCATAGGTTCCGTGAAGAACTCACAGGCATGCACGAGGGTTTGGAGCGCGCACTATGGGCACAAGTCCACGGCGCAACATGGGTAGGCTGAGGTCTGTGGGGTGGAAGCCCATGTGTAAGGATCCCTTTGTGTGTGTCATGTTTTTTTCTAAGCTGTTTTTCAGTGGCTTAGGCTAATAAAGAGTCATGAAAACCATTTCCGATTCGATTTGGGACAAGTATTTTCAGGAGAAATGAGATATGCACCGTTGGATCGCACTGCGTATGATCTAGTCCATCAATATAGAACTTGTGCTCAACCTTCATCAACCACATTTCTCTCCGCATTTTTCATGGACCGTTCGATCTGGAACGATCTAATTGTGGCCATTCAAGGTTTATAAAACACCGCATTGACCCGGGACCATTCGGTCAAACTCGGATTTAAATCTAAACCACCAATTTTTTTTAAACCCTGGATGCGCCCCAGCCTTCAGATCAGAGCTGGATTTTATCCTGGTTCTCTGATTCACCTCTGGTTTTCTTCTTCCCATGTCGTCTTCTTCTCCCTCACATGGGTTTGCACCAGTTACCCTACACCTATTTTTTCTTCAACCATGACCACTAGTTGACCATCATTGTTTACCCTTTCCTATAAGTTGTCACCATCATTTTACTGCACTGTGTAGGGGTCAGTTTTATTAATGGTGGCATTGAAAGTTTTTCTGTTTTCGTAGTCTATATGTTAACCTGTTTCACCTTGAGAAACCCTCAGATTTCCTTCTACCTCCAACACCTTCTTCAGGAACCACCGAGTCTTCCTGAACCTCTCTTCCTCCATGAACTACAGTAAGGGTTTTAGTTTTTCCTTATCTTGTTTATTTGAGAGTATATATACATATACACTCATAAAAATATATTTATAACTTTACGGTACATCCGTGCTGAACCTGGGCCCTCGGGATTCCAAGTTCAAGTGGTATAAAGGAAGTAAGGGATTTATATTTCCTTGTACATTGAGTTGAATATGTATATTTATGTACATACTCATATATATAAATGTATATACATCTTTCGATTTGGAATTGAACTCTGATACACCCAATTCAAGGTTTCTGGATTTATAAGTTTATAGGATATTAATTGATCTGAAGCATGATTACCTTATGCAACTCATTTTCATGTCACATATTCATACCATATATATATATATACAGCCCTATGGTTTTTCATAAAACCCTTATGACTGGATTTAAGTTTTACTAAAAACATTGAGTTCAACTTTAAAGAAGAATTATATTTTGTATAATACTTTTTAATCAGTTATGTATGTTCTTATATATATATTATTATATACATAAGGTTATACTTATAGGTTTTTATCATAACCAGAAATATTTATTCATAAAACTGAGTTTTAGTGATTTAAAAAAAATGCTATGAAGTATTCCATAATTTTCAGGGTTACTTTTACATTTTTATATTATTGTGAGAAATCATATATAAAAGTTCTATATATATATACGAATACATATATGTGAAAACACGAATATATATTTATATGTGGTTTTTCTATCCTAAACCTATTCTGTTTTTCTAAATGTTGTTCCAAAATGCTTAACCAATAGGAGAAATACTTGTTTTGGTTGTGAAATTCAAAACCCATACACTTAATTTTATTTATATATTGTTTATATATATATATATATCATATCTATGTAAATCCATGGGGATTCAATGTTTAAAGGTTTAATATTTCAAAAGTTGATAATTATTATTGCATTTGTTTAATATGGGTGTTAGTTATAAAAAAATGAGAAAATGGATATACACTTAGTATATATTCGGATGCATACACATATTTCAATATAGTTCTATTTCGTGCTAAGATAAAATGGTTTACAATCATTAAATAAAGACATGGATGTGAATAATGATTTGGGTCCATATAAAATTGTGTTATTATGCAAAACATTAAATTTTTTATATATGTCCTATGTCTAACTTGTTTTAGGTAAGGAACCTTTAAAGATGTTAACCTAGTTATAATATCATATAGAAAACCCTTTTCATCCATTACACCATGTGCCCTAGTATTGCCTCATGTGAAAAAGATGTGTAATAAGCTATGAATTCTTTTAATGAACTATCATTTCCCTATTTTCAATGTTATCTATCATATTATGTATTTTGGATTAAGTGGGTTTTTCCCAATTTATTTGTAGTTGCACTCAATGGTGCATGCAAGTGGCATATCATGAAAATGAAATGAAATTTAATTGCTCAAGGTGGTATGGGACACCTTGAGTAATATTAAATAAAATTTAATTATTCAAGGTGGTATGAGACACTTTGATTAATATTAAATATGATTTAATTCTTCAAGGTGGTATGGGACACCTTGAAAAAATATGAAATGTTTAAGTAATTATTTAAGTGGTTTATGACATTTTGAATTTATGACCCAATTTGGCATATGAGGAATGTATTGGACTATTATATTCCAGGTTGGGGACGGGCAAAACTAAGCCTTACGGGATGGATTCTAGTTATAGATTCTCTCCGGGAGGGATTCCGGTTACAGATGTTCTCTGGGATGGAGTCCGGTTACAGATGCTCTCCGAGTTGGGGTCCGGTTACAGTTATCCCTAGGTCTTGGCATAAGGACGTGACACAAGAAGTCTGACAGTACACATTCCCTCATTATGTGTATGATAATTAATTGACCAATATATATTCAACTAGTAAAATAGACTTGTTTAAGTTCCAGTACATATGAGTATCAGAAAAGTAAAAGCTTTTTGCTTGACTTGTGTTTAGCCCTCCGTGGATTGGTAGTCAATGTATAGAATTGAAGTTGTTTCCTTCATTCACAACTCTGATTATTCATTACTCTTATCCATTAATTTTATAATTAAATATTCATATGTCATACATTTTTAGAAAACCTTTTATTTATTACTCCAATGATCTTGCATATAATTGAATCATGAACCCTTGTAATTCTATTAGCATTTTTTAATTGAGCATTGTGATTATGATCTGTTACATATGTTACCATTTTTTTATTTAAGAAAAGTGTTTTATTGAAGTTTTAAAAATGTTTTCAAAAGTTATATTTTTTATAAAACCCCTTAATGGGCATTTTTTTTGTCACCCCCTCATTTTTAAATGAAAATTTTTAGGTATCAGTTTTTGCTGAAGAAGCATGTCAGAAGTAGCTAGTTCCCAAAACCTAAACCGAATTCAATCCTCTGAAGGGGAAATGATGTGTAATTTATCAAGGGAGGTATTTGTAAAAAAATTTCACATCATGTTTTAAATGCACCAGCTCTGGTTATTCTGGGGTCGGGTCCTCACACTTTAGTGGCCCCATCACACCATTTTGTTTATCCCTATGTCTTCTTCTTGATCATCCAGTACATGTTCATATGTTGCTTTTTCTTCGTCTTATACATTATTCTTATTCTAGTACATGTACATAAAATAATTTCATTCTTTATTCTTTCAGTTCTTTATATCACTTTGTGATTATTTCACAATGTCCAGTTCCCCATGCCTCATCTGATACTTCTTCCGATGGTTTGAACTAAATGAGAATAGATCTTGAGTTTCATAAATGACACTTCCTGGTGGTTTTATAAATCTTTATAATTACACACAGCCGTAACATCACTCTCATAACCATTTCTATAAGAAACAAAAATTAAAAAACAACTTGAAAAATATCTTCTCGAAACATCTACATCCCTTCATATAGGAATAGTTTCTCTACCAACATAGGAAAAGGAACATACTCAAATTTTAACTTCCTTCTTCAAAAATTTTAATCTTACACTGTTCTCTATCTTCATTTGACCACCATCAAACTTCCTAAAAGATAGGAGTCAAAAAATATTTATAAGAAACTTTCTTTTATCTTGGTGTTAATGATTTTATTCAACATTCCAAAAATATAAGTAGAATTAAAATATTTATTCATGATTATAAAAAATTGAAATTATAGTTCCACATCACCACATTTAATATCTTTAAAAAAAATCATAAATTCCTTTGAACATTATGTCAATTGATACTTTAATACAAATCTCCCACGTAAGAAACTTCATCTGATTATCCTTATCGACCTCATGGAAACATTTCTATCCAATGGTTCTTCATTTTGTAATACTCTATATGGTATGTTTTTAATGTTCCCTTAACTTTTGTAACCCCTTTGAACTCACTTTCCCCTAATAATCCATAATCATTTCTACAACTGATCACATTGTAGGATTTTTCTAACTCCCCTTTTCTTCCATTGACTCTATTAGATCAACCCTTACAAGACTATACATAATGACTTGATTAATATATTCATCTATAATATGGAATTTCATATATTTTTTAGTTTTCCTCCATCAAATGAACCTTCAGTGTTTTGATCAGGTCTTTCTATCCATTGAATTCATAGAGATCTATCAACGAACACTAAAATAAACTAAATGATATCTTTACAATACATAATTTGGTGGTAAAAGATAGAGACTTCAATGTATTGAAATTTTTTATAAAAATCAATAAATTTTGTATGATGAAATTTTATAGAAAATTTAGTCTAATAATAATCACTCAAAAAAATTTATTCGATGACTTGAAGAGATTTATTTATTTTATTATCATTACACATTTAATCTAACCATTGAGTTCATTCTGTCACCAATTTTTGAACATTAGAGAAATTATTCCCGATATATTTTTTAGGATAACTCACCATGTTTTTAATATAAACATCATACATCCATTTTTCAACCACAACCTCATCAAAAATTTATTTGTTTACAAATTATATCGTTGTATATTATCATCTCAATATTTTTTTACATCTATATGATGGATTTCGTACAACTCTTCATTCAAAATCAATAATCACTTCACAATTTTTGAGAATCATAGTCCAATTGAGATCTTTTCGAACATCAATATCATCATAACTTGAACAATAAATAGGTTCTCCTCAATCTTCCATTTGGACATAAGATAATTGAACTCCCATTCTAATAATTTTTTTCTTCAACTAAAAATCAGTTTCAATCACATCTACAAGGAATTATGAATTTTGATAAATAATAGGAAATCACTTGGAAACTTCTGATATTATTATATGTTCAATTTTTATATGATGTTACTATAAATTTTATTATTTAAACATTTATTTCCACCATTAATTTTATCAACTCAGCCCATTCACATCTATTCATTTTCATAGTCAAATTACATTCAGTGGTCTCCCAAAAATTTCTATATTCAATTGGAATTTACATGTTGGTCCATCTAATGGAATACATTATATATATTTGGAATGATTCATCTGATAGATTACTTAGGGATTAATTTATAAAATTCCTTCAGTTGGGAACTCTATATGATGGTAAAATTTGAAAACCTTCTTTTTATTACCTAGGTACGCTATCCTCTATATACTATTCCTATAGCCCTATTTTTCTTATTTAATTTAACACATACATCTCCAAATATTTGCATCCACCTTATCTATCTGATAATAATATATTTTTAAAATTATTATGGAAACTTCTTGAGGAATATTTTTAAGGATTTTAATTTTGGTAACAAATATGCTTCAGTAATCATCGATCACATTTTGTGACATTACTATCAACTCATCCATTTTGATATGTAAACTTGAATTCTTCCTTAGAAATTTTTACTCTCAATTAATTAATAATATTGATCATTTCTTTTTAAATAACAAAATTTATAGGTTTTTTGAGATAATAATAATTGAGAACATACATTATTCCTCATTCATTCATCTTAGATACATTAATTTTATTACCAATCATGGATACTTCGTCAAAAAATTTTCAGAAAATTCTTTTTTATAACTTCTTAATGATATTTAAATTAATGAAATCTTTATATTGAATTTAAAAAAATTGACAAATAATGATAAAACATAACAAAAAGTATAAATCAGACACATTTGGTCTCCTTAATCACATCCTTTGTATTTTTCAACATTACCTTAAAAGTACTTTAAAAATGGATATTTCAATATGTGAATCTTTCTCTCCATTTCTTATAAATCGTTGTCTCCCCATTATTCTTCAAAACATCCTTTCATTTACCTTTATCTCCCACTTATTGATATGAAATAGAATGTTTAGGGGAAAATGGCACTCGTTCATTCATTATAAATGACTCATAGATTATTTCACATAATGGCTATGTGATCGATACTCGATGTAAAAAAATAGGATTGGATTTGGGAAATAGAGATGTAATGTTCGAAATGATATTGATATATAATGGAATGAAAACTCATATACATTTCCTCAAGGGTTCTACAGATTTATTCTTTGATAATGATGATAATTTAGATATGATTAAATTATAAGATAGATCAACTTGAAAATACTACAATCACTCCAATAAACAAATTAAAAACATTCATGTACAAGTAGGAGGATAATTCGTCTTGGATATCTTTTATACTTTCATTTTCCTTTTTTCATTGTTAAATTCAATTACACACCATTTTATAAATATTTTTATCTCATGTAACCAAGTTTTATAGATTTAGAAAAATAAACCTTTGTAAATTACATTCATTCTGGAATATTCCCCCAAAAATTATAATTGAAGGAGATAATGATTATGGAAGAAAATTCATCATACTCAATTTGTGTCCCCTAAACAAGGAGTTTTTATACTATCTTCATAACATTGAATCTCTTCAATATATATTCTTTAGAAATGTTATTTTGAGAAATCACCAAAATTTATTTTTCTTATTTGTCTATCTAGTCTTTTGATAATTTCCATATCTTTACCAAGGACTTTTTTTTCAATATATTCCACTAAAATTTAAAATATAAGATCAAATAGATATGGGAATTTATTTAATAATTCTATCATCTATTAATAAAAACCACTTTAATTTCATTAAGGATTATACACATATTTTGTTTTAGTAAACTAACTTCGGAAACATTCTATGATGTAATATTATTTGGAAAACACTGTCCAAAGATGATATCCATTGAACTATCTAATGTTTTCCACATGATATCACAAATAAAATCCAATTCCTAGTAATAAATGTATAAAACAATTAGGGTATAAGGTGAGTCTTACTTGCTTCATTATTTTGAGAAACAATGTTGAGAAAGCATTCTCAACCATGTTTAAACAACATTTTATAGTATGACCAGTTTTCTTACATGTCTCACACAAAACCAATTTAATACTAGAGTTGCATTTTGTTGATAACCTCTTATGTTATTTTTCTTTATCATGTGTAATAATTTATTTTTATTTAAAATTATATTTTATTCTCCTACTATTTTCTTCATTGTCTCCAAATAATCTTTCCCAGTGACTAAAATATATTAGGAATATTGGTAGAAATTTTGGTTTATCTACAAGACTTTTTCTGAGTGCCATCATTTTTATTAGATCTTTTGGATGATGCAATTTTTATTCAAATTCTGGGATTTGGAATCAAAGTTCTTCTCACTTTTCTATCATGATATCTTATTGGGATAATGTTTTTACAACATTTTTCAGTTTACTTCTCAAGGGTGTTTCTTCTTTATTAACCCACTTTTATAGTGTCCATTTCATATAAAATTTTGAGACATGTTAGGATGATAATGTTCCAACCATGTGATAAATGTTGTTAAATAAATCATAGTTAGTTTCAATGTTTCTAAATTTATATAAAGTGTACTTATTTATAATTATCCTTGGATGTTGCTTTTTTATCTCTGTCTTACTCTCCCATAACATGGTATCAAATTGTAATTTTTTTTAATTTAGAGAATTATACCAATAATAAAATGAATAATTTAAAAATCTATTATATAAATAACATTTATCAAAAAAACTTTTTTATTTTTATTTTTATTTTTATCATATAATTTTTAGGGTATTATTTATAACCTTTCGGGATCTTTATGGGGAATTTTCTTCCACAAACTTTTTCTTATCAACCATAGTCATAATGGTAGGATTATTATCTCATATCTTCAAATAATATTGTACAAATATTTTCTATCCAAAACAATTCATAAAAAAATATTTTGAAACATTATTATATGATTGTATGGATGATACCACTTTCTTAATATCTTCTTGAAATAGATCATTAAATGATGTCATGACCTTCTTGTCACATGATGGTGATATTTTGATATTAGAATCCTCTATAGAGAATTTTGTTATTGAAAAAAAGTTCCCTTTATTTTAAGAAGACTTAATATATTTCTTTTAATTATTAAAAATATTTACTTACAATTATCTAAATCTCATATTGAGGGTGTTTTTTATCATCAATCATAATATCTTTCTATTAAATACCTTATTCATACTTTTTATTTCATCTTTATAAATATTTTATTTATTTTCAAATAGAGATTAAAGTTCATTTATCATATTGTATTTCACTTATATTAAAAAATCAATGACATAAGAACTATTTATATTATTTTGTTCATGTATATGGATATTTTATTACAGATTCTTATTTACACCATATTTCTATTCAATTTCCTTGATCCATTTGTATTTGATATTTGAGGAACTTATTTCATGCTCCACATTTCTTACTTCAATGTTTCAATCCTATATAAAATCTTTTTACCGAATAGATTTTTTCTATAAATCCTTATTCTTATTATCTATTACTTTTTTTTGTTAGGTTTTCACTTCCAACAAACTTCAAAAGAATCCAAAAAAGGGAGAATATTTTATTAAGAATTCAATAAAGAATATATTTTAATCTAATAACTAATATATCTCAAGAAATTTAAGTTAGATCAATATCAACACTTCTACTTGTATATTCTTCTTGATGATAGTTTTTACTTGAATTTTTAATATATCTCATGTTCACTTAACATTATTGATTCATTGGATGTTATAATTTTGTCCTTCTCTTTATTGGTAAGTTGAACAACCTATTAATTTCATTCCAAGATAGATTTTTATTCAATGTTGTTATGGAAATGATAAATTGATACTTCTTATTCTTTAGGTAATGGGGTTATGTTATTCATGTTTATTTTCTCTTTCTTTCTACTGTTCATCATGGTATTTATAGAAATACAATTCCACTCAAATATAACTTCATTTTTTAAAAAAATTGTACTTCATTGATATAAAAGAAAGAATATAAAATATTTAAAAGAGAATAACTTAATCATAGAGAATCTAATAAAGTTGAACCAAACCATTGATTCCAATTGAGAGGACCAGATTTGGAGGGGGATGAATCAATGTTGGGTATTTTTTATCCAATTATATGTTTTTATTCATTTACCTATAAGGCCTTTTATGATCTTAATTCTCATATTCTATTTTTCATATCGTATAAAAGTACATAAAATAAAGTAAAAGATATAAAATGATATTTTTTACAAGGATCACTACTCAATAAGTGTATAAATCCATTTCTATGTATGATGATAACTAGTAGACATGTTAATTACTATAATAAGATGCCTATTACATTTTATTGGATAGAAAAAAATACTTATCCTATCTGTGGTTCCCGATAATTTTGTGGGGGATATTTAAATAATCCTTAATCTATAGACTGTTAATAACATTTTACAACATATACCTCCTTTCCAATTCATTATACTGCTAGTCTAGATTGTTCTCAACATCATTAGTTACTAACACCATGAATTTCTTCCACCTATTATAAGGCCCCCGCCTTAAACTTACTTAATCTTGAGTTATTACAAGATTACACATTGAGGATCTTTTCAGGTTTAGAGTTTTAGAGAATTAGATCATGAAAATTTCATTACATTCCACATTTAAATGAAGTGGTTACATAAAAGACAGTATTCATTCTTCCCATCAACGGAAACATATTTAAAATATAACATGGATTCTTTCTTGACACATCCTTGACACTATCATCACATCATGTACCTTTCCCTTGACCTGTGAAAATCATTTCAAAAACTTGGGATGAGCATAAAAAGCTCAGTAAGGGTTATAAAAATATGGAAAGGAAACATGAGTTCATATATACATAATAATGAAATCATACTTTACCCATAAAACATAGGCACTTTAACATACCTCATCAAACCATGAATAAATCATAGAAAACATAAGACATAAAGGTAACTTGAGGAATTCATAACATTCTTACGTAGGGAGTAACCCTCTTGGTTACGTTTGGAATACCCATCACAGTATATTCCCTAAATCTCTTCGGAGAAACCTTAACGTTTCACTCCTTCGCGTTACCCAATGCATTGGAGAGCTATATCGGGCTCACCCGCCCTTAGTTTATCACGGAACCACCCGTTCTTCATAACAATGCCCAAGAACCATAACATAATCGTATCACATAAAACATGAATAAAGGAAACATAACATTTCCACATTTCAATCACAATATAACATTTTAGGATATTGACATAATGAATCCATTCAAAAATAAACCATTTCCAAAACCATTTAAAACATTTAATAGAGATTTTTGAATCAAAGTGTCCCATACCACCTTGAAGCTTTTAAAATTTTAAACCATTAATATCCATATAAATAAATCCTTAAAACCATTTTGAAAACATGGATATTAATAAGAACAAATAATTAAAACATTTAAAACTATATTTTGGTTAAAGGGGTTTTACCAAAATTAGAGACACTTGAATACAATAATCGAGGAATAACATTTAGTCAGAACTTTATAATATCATGAGAATAAAAGGATTCATGATATAATACTCCAAAGGACAGTATATACACCATATAAGAGTGAATTGGTGCATAACAACAATGAACCCTCAATAGAAATGTAAAAAGTGATGAAATCCCTTATAAAGAAGGTATCCTTAAATTAAGGACAAATAAATCTCAAAATATTTGTGACAAATATATATACACCCAATATAAGTGGATATTAAGTGTAAAACAATAAAAGGTCAATCACACATATTCAATGGATGACAAATTCCATGACTACAAGTTGAACCCAAAGAAATCGAAATTGGGTTAAAAAGTTCTCTTCACAGCCTAACGGCATCACATCAAAATGAGTTGATGAGAGATAAAAAGTGTATCTCATCACTTGGACATAAAATTTACATCAATAAGGATGTATGAGAACATATCCCAACATAAAAATATGTAAATTAAAAGACCCAATAAAAGAAGTCTTTTAAAAAAAGAGGAGGGTGAAAGGTTCCCTTACCGACTTGGGTATCTTTCAAAACATACACCCCATGAAAGAAAGACAATAGGTCATTGATGTAAATACTCATAAACGAAAGTATATTACACAAAGAGTAGAATAATGGGCAGTACATACACCACTCAATGTAACTTGTGGCGAATGTAGCATAAATCTCACGGGAATAAAAGTGAGATGAAAAATCCCTTACGAAAACTAGGCAGCCTAACGGCGCCACATAAAACTTCCAAAATGGATTGAAGAGAAAGAATAGGGTCTCTCATCTCATGAACATAAAAATTACAGTAAGTGTAATATAAAATATCATCCCAATAACAAGAAATATGAGCTTTAAAAGGAATGACATAAAAGTGTATACTTAAAAAGAAAGAGAGGAGTAAGATCCATTACCTCGAGTCCGACTTGACTCAATCGTTCTGTAATCTCCTGAATAATAAACTTGAGTTAATTCCTAATTCCTTAAGAACCTTTTCAAGTTCATTATTACTTTTATACCACTTATTACCATGTCATAAACATTATGTAATCATTTAAGTTAATAATATTTGTTTTGCCGATATTTGGTTCTTAAGTCAAAAGTGGACTTCTTACAATTACATGTTGTTCGTGTGGCCAAATGTTTATTATATCCAGAATTGTATTCATTATTTAGATATCATATATTTCATATATATCCAGTACATTCATGCATTTATAACACTACATAATCATTTAGAGGTAAGAAATGAAATGCACCATTCATGGAGACGGTAAGCCGTACGTACGCATGAACGCTACTTTCATTTCTATTTCGTATTTTATAGAATGGAATAATAATGATATAAAGGTATATTATAATTCCAGTATAATATCATATATAATATCATATTTCGATCCTTTATACATCCCACATATGGTATTTAACGAATCAAATCACTTTGAGGGGGCGGTAGTTCGCACTTCCTTAAATGAAGATATCGCGTATACCCATAATGGAAGCCATAAAGGTAAGACAAAAATGAAAAATACAGAAGCATAAATAAAACATAAACATATTATATATCATATATAAAAATAGTGGCATCATAATGGCCACCTTTGAAGGTGTTAAATGAGTATTGAACAATCATCGTTTCGGGAGGCAGAATTTCACCATCCACGGAAACCGTATGTTCTTTAACAATTTGATGTAGTTGTGTGAGAGTGTAGCTCGAATAAATCTTATAAAAACATCCTAGTATATTGAAGATACTTTTTTTTGTTACAAAAGAAGTAAATAAAAATAGTTTAGTGGGTTGGAGAAGCAAAATAAAACAAATGAACACGAGAGAATGAATTACCTTTAAAAGTGTAACTCCTTTTGATTTGAGCCTAAAGGCTTCCTTTGAAAGGATTATGCCCAAAGGGAATCCTCTAGGATGAGGAGAGGGATGTGGAGAGAGTAAATGGGCAGGGGTTGACCGAGCCAAAGGCTTGAGGAGTGTGTGAAATGAGGTATAGGTGGGGGCCTTTTATAAGAGGAGAGGAGGGGCACTTTTGGAAAGTAAAGAAATATTACTTTATTTGAAAATGTGTTTCGGTTTTAAAAGGTCCCACATTGATAGAATTCGTGGATAAGGTGATAAGGGTTCTAAATCCACTCATTCAATTGGTTTTGGGCATGTGTAGTTCATAGATTTTACATTATCTTTCCATTTTATTTAAATCGTCAAATAATGATGTCATCACTGCATCATTATTATGTCATAAATAATTTAATTTATTTAATGTCTAAATATCATAAAAAAAATAATATGATGTAGGAAATCTTTTTATCTTTCCAATGACTATTTATAATCAAAACTCTGATCTTTATAACCCCATGTAAAAATTGTTTTCGTAAAACATCTATTGTTTGTGTCATTTTTACTTTAACATTTAATAAAAAGTTATTTATGTCATTTCCAAACCAAAGTGTCTCCATGGGGTCCCCAAGTTGACCCATGGCTTGTCTTGGTCGGCCATGACACAACCAATAAGGTTGGGACATGTGTCTAGGTCATTTCATATTATTAAAGAATTATTTATACCTTAAACTACACTAATTACCACTAATCGCGATTAAGAACTTAATAAGTTACTATTCACCAAAAAATTATTTTAATCTCATTGAACCACATTTTACTTATTAATGACAACCATGTATGTCGGATTTTCAAAATTCAGTACACATTAGTGGTAAACTTTCATTTAACTGAAAAATCAGTTTGCTTGATTACCACTTAGTGGTTTCACTATTCATCAAAAATTGAAGTTTTTCAGAAAATTACCAAAAATTCACCCTAAGCTATATTTGATATTCCGAATTCAAAAATGAAGTCCATTTTACAAAATTCAAAACATATAAGTCACATTAATTAATTTAATAATTAATTCCCGCTGTCATGACAAATAGCGTCTTTTATGAAACAATAAGTATCAAAAGATTGACACTAGTTTAAGTCTGATTTCAAAGTGAAATTGATTCCAACGACCACTATTGGATTTAATGGTAAAAATATTTTCTAATTTCACTTTAAAACCAATTCAAAATATAATCTAATCATATAAATAAATTAGATTAAAAAGTGGTTTTGAATTAAAATACAACATTTTACACTATTCATTAAAAAAATGAACTTTATCGGAAAGATACCAAAAATTTACACAAAGTAAATTTTGATGTCCCGATTCTTAATAAGAGTTTTATTTGGTCCAATAGAATGTTTAAGAGTGAACAAAACTATATTTAATGACGGTTCTCCATCAAAAGGTGATAAGTGAACCTTTAGTGAAAACTAGGGCATATACGCCTAAAATTGAATTCTTTCCGTTTTTTAAGCCTTTATCTTTTATTGTATAAATGTAAAAATATTTAAGAACATATATAATCATATTTTAGTTATTTCTATCCATTCCCGCCATTACAATGGCTACATGTTAATTACCATTTAAAATAATATTATTTTATTATTAGAGTGCAACGTAAGATTCCCAAGAAACTCGTTGTTGCATGTTGGGTACGCCATCGAGCATAGCGTCCCCTTTAAAGTCATATTAATATTTTATTCACAAATATGGATAAATATGAAAATGTCATATTCCTTATTTACCTGGGGTGTTACATCCTTCCCCCCTTTTGGGAATTGCGTCCTCGCAATTTTAAAATTGCGCTTGGAAACATCCTTGAACGTCCCACATCGGAACAGGAGTCGGTAAAACAATCACTTTAAAATAAAGAAAGATAAGCTCAGAGGTCACCCAAGATAACCCATACTGGGATTCTAAGTATGAAAATATGGACATGGAGGAGAAAACATAGGGTCGTGTTCTTGAGGGAGAGTGATCGTAAACATGTCTAGGAGAAAGTTAACAATGAGAAAATCACAAACTTGTGATGGGTTAAATGGTATTCGATTCCCCAGTAATAAAAGTTAATAGACATTATTTTTGTTTTAAGTTACTTTTTATTGAGGAATTTATTCATAAGGAAACATAATCACTTATCATCTTGACTTTCTACTTTTACTAGATTCCTTAATCAAACTCATATTTTTTCCAAAAGACGAGTATTTAGGGAGACTTGTTTGCATTAAGAGTACTATGATCAACTTCTAGAGAATCAACTAACCCAAAAAAAAACTACATACTTCCCATGTCCTTAGACTTTAACCAAAACCAAAACCCAAAAGATTAGTACATGATCAGATAACCCAGAAAAGGATTACCCCTTATAAAAAGAAAATCTATTCTTAATCTCCAAAATTTGTCCAACAAAACCCAAAGTTCAACGAGGACCATCCGATAAACAAGTTGTCCATAAAATTCTTCAAAGTAAACCAATATAAGATTGAAACCCAAATATTTGAAGGATTTAGTCACATAGTCTTCCAAGTTAAATCGTAACATTTATCTCCAAACAACATCAGTTGCTCCTAAAGTCTCACATTGAAAAGTAATTATCCTAATCACATATCCTCCAAAATCAACTTACTCTTAATTAAAAAAAACCATATAACTAAAAGGAATCAGTCAAACTAACCAGGGACTTCACGTAGTCCAGTGGTAGGCGATAAATACCAGTCGCACTTTGGTTGTGGGTTCGATTCCCGCAGCATTGTCCGATGCGACGGGTTGTCACACGGTCTGCGTGTTGTCCTTTTTCCAAAACTATATAATTCTCAAATCATTACCCAAAAAGGGATAAAATCATCAAAAATAACCATAACATAATTTAACCTCAATTTTATCTCATGCCTTTCACTTCAATCATAACATATGGTAACCCATAATTACCTCAAAAGTAAGGATCATATAAACCCAAATGGTTCTTTATAACTATGTCCACAAAAGAAAAGATAACTATTACTTGAATAAAATTTGCCTATATTAAACATCAGGGTTACACATAACATAAAAAGTCTTCTAATGTAACCCCATCATCAAAAGAGACTTAATACTCTTAAGAATTTCACCATAACTCTTGAAGCCCTTATATGTTCACATCTTACTCATTCAACATTCTTCATGATCCATTATCCATTCCTTTCCAACTTATTCTGAAATACCTCTTTCCTACAAACAAAATCATGAATCATATCCTAAGATTCCAAAATAAGAAAACAATAGTCATGAAATAGTACATACCTTTGATTGGTCATTGTCAGTTTCTTCATCCTCAATCGGAATGGCATTAGGTATTGGTAAACGAATATTGGTACGCTCTTGGTGACCCCATTCATGAAACTTCTTCATAGGACATGTGTTTGCATAATGACCATGCAAACCACATTTAAAACATTCAATTGATCCCTCAGAAAGAACTTCTTTCCCTTTCCTCGAGTCAACTGGATGCTTCCTTTTTCCATGGCAGGTTCTTGCTTTATGACCTTCATTTCCACATCTATAGCATATTTCTGTCCCTTTGAAACATTTACCTAGGTGTTTCTTTCCACATCTTTGACACATAGGTTTTTGAACACACTTACCTTTATGATTATTACCTGTACTTCCGTAGGGATTTATTTCTTGCATATATGATGCCTTAGAGAAATCTCCAAGGTTTAGGTGGTCAATCATGACTCCAGATAGTTGGTTGAGGATAATCAAAAGAGTTCTCATTGCAGCTCCCATATCATTCAGTTGCTTGCTCAAAAAACTGTCACAGTTTCCTTCACATCCACTGTTACTTTGGTTCCTGCTAGATCCAGCCATTTACTAAAACCAAAAAGGTCAGTGTGAGTATATCAACAAAACCATCATGTACTAATGAGTAAGATAGACAATAAGATATACTTACTCATTCACTTTATCTAAAACTAAGACTCTTTCTGAAATCCTAACCATTATGGTAATTGTCAATTATGCTTAAAGAATACCCTAACCTCTAAAGTTATCTAAACCGACCTATGATACCAACTATAAGGCCCCAGCCTTAAACCTTACTTAATCTTGAGTTATTACAAGATTACACATTGAGGATCTTTTCAGGTTTAGAGTTTTAGAGAATTAGATCATGAAAAATTCATTACATTCCACATTTAAACGAAGTGGTTACATAAAAGACAGTATTCATTCTTCCCATCAACGGAAACATATTTAAAATATAACATGGATTATTTCTTGACACATACTTGACACTATCATCACATCATGTACCTTTCCCTTGACCTGTGAAAAACATTTCAAAAACATGGGATGAGCATAAAAAGCTCAGTAAGGGTTATAAAAATATGGAAAGGAAATATGAGTTCATATATACATAATAATGAAATCATACTTTACCCATAAAACATAGGCACTTTAACATACCTCATCAAACCATGAATAAATTATAGAAAAAATAAGACATAAAGGTAACTTGAGGCATTCATAACATTCTTATGTAGGGAGTAACCCTCTTGGTTACGTTTGGAATACCCATAACAGTATATTCCCTAAATCTCTTCGGAGAAACCTTAACGTTTCACTCCTTCGCGTTACCCAATGCATTGGAGAGCTATATCGGGCTCACCCACCCTTAGTTTATCACGGAACCACCCATTCTTCATAACAATGCCCAAGAACCATAACATAATCGTATCACATAAAACATGAATAAAGGAAACATAACATTTCCACATTTCAATCACAATATAACATTTTAGGATATTGACATAATGAATCCATTCAAAAAGAAACCATTTCCAAAACCATTTAAAACATTTAATAAAGATATTTTTGAATCAAAGTGTCCCATACCACCTTGAAGCTTTTAACATTTTAAACCATTAATATCCATATAAATAAATCCTTAAAACCATTTTGAAAACATGGATATTAATAAGAACAAATAATTAAAACATTTAAAACTATATTTTGGTTAAAGGGGTTTTACCAAAAATAGAGACACTTGAATACAATAATCGAGGAATAAAATTTAGTCAGAACTTTATAATATCATGAGAATAAAAGGATTCATGATATAATACTCCAAAGGACAGTATATACACCATATAAGAGTGAATTGGTGCATAACAACAATGAACCCTCAATAGAAATGTCAAAAGTGATGAAATCCCTTATAAAGAAGGTATCCTTAAATTAAGGACAAATAAATCTCAAAATATGTGTGACAAATATATATACACCCAATATAAGTGGATATTAAGTGTAAAACAATAAAAGGTCAATCACACATATTCAATGGATTACATATTCAATGACTACAAGTTGAACCCAAATAAATCGAAATTGGGTTAAAAAGTTCTCTTCACAGCCTAACGACATCACATCAAAATGAGTTGATGAGAGATAAAAAGTGTATCTCATCACTTGGACATAAAATTTACATCAATAAGGATGTATGAGAACATATCCCAACATAAAAATATTTAAATTAAAAGACCCAATAAAAGAAGTCTTTTAAATAAAGAGGAGGGTGAAAGGTTCCCTTACCGACTTGGGTATCTTTCAAAACATACACCCCATGAAAGAAAGACAATAGGTCATTGATGTAAATACTCATAAAAGAAAGTATATTACACAAAGAGTAGAATAATGGGCAGTACATACACCACTCAATGTAACTTGTGGCGAATGTAGCATAAATCTCACGGGAATAAAAGTGAGATGAAAAATCCCTTACGAAAACTCGGCAGCCTAACGGCGCCACATAAAACTTCCAAAATGGATTGTTGAGAAAGAATAGGGTCTCTCATCTCATGAACATAAAAATTACAGTAATTGTAATATAAAATATCATCCCAATAACAAGAAATATGAGCTTTAAAAGGAATGACATAAAAGTGTATACTTAAAAAGAAAGAGAGGAGTAAGATCCCTTACCTCGGGTCCGACTTGACTCGATCGTTCTGTAATCTCCTGAATAATAAACTTGAGTTAATTACTAATTCCTTAAGAACCTTTTTCAAGTTCATTATTAATTTTATACCACTTATTACCATGTCATAAACATTATGTAATCATTTAAGTTAATAATATTTGTTTTGCCGATATTTGGTTCTTAAGTCGAAAGTGGACTTCTTACAATTACATGTTGTTCGTGTGGCCAAATGTTTATTATATCCAGAATTGTATTCATTATTTATATATCATATATTTCATATATATCCAGTAAATGCATGAATTTATAACATTACATAATCATTTATAGGTAAGAAATGAAATGCACCGTTCATGGAGACGGTAAGCCGTACGTACGCATGAACGCTACTTTCATTTCTATTTCGTATTTTATAGAATGGAATAATAATGATATAAAGGTATATTATAATTACAGTATAATATCATATATAATATCATATTTCCATCCTTTATATATCCCACATGTGGTATTTAACGAATCAAATCACTTTGAGGGGGCGGTAGTCCGCACTTCCTTAAATGAAGATATCGCGTATACCCATAATGGAAGCCATAAAGGTAAGAAAAAAATGAAAAATAAATAAGAATAAATAAAACATAAACATATTATATATCATATATAAAAATAGTGACATCATAATGGCCACCTTTGAAGGTGTTAAATGAGTATTGAACAATCATCGTTTCGGGAGGCAGAATTTCACCATCCACGGAAACTGTATGTTCTTTAACCATTTTATGTAGTTGTGTGAGAGTGTAGCTCGAATAAATCTTATAACAAAATCCTAGTATATTGAAGATACTGGTTTTGTTACAAAAGAAGTAAATAAAAAGAGTTTAGTGGGTTGGAGAAGCAAAATAAAACAAATGAACACGAGAGAATGAATTACCTTTAAAAGTGTAACTCCTTTTGATTTGAGCCTAAAGGCTTCCTTTGAAAGGATTATGCCCAAAGGGAATCCTCTAGGATGAGGAGAGGGATGTGGAGAGAGTAAATGGGGAGGGGTTGGCCGAGACAAAGGCTTGAGGAGTGTGTGAAATGAGGTAGAGTTGGGGGCCTTTTATAAGAGGAGAGGAGGTGCACTTTTGGAAAGTAAAGAAATATTACTTTATTTGAAAATGTGTTTCGGTTTTAAAAGGTCCCACATTGATAGAATTCGTGGAAAAGGTGATAAGGGTTCGAAATCCACTCATCCAATTGGTTTTGGGCATGTTTAGTTCATATATTTTACATTATCTTTCCATTTTATTTAAATCGTCAAATAATGATGTCATCACTGCGTCATTATTATGTCATAAATAATTTAATTTATTTAATGTCTAAAAATCATAAAAAAAATACTATGATGTAGGAAATATTTTTATCTTTCCAATGACTATTTATAATCAAAAATCCGATCTTTATAACCCCATGTAAAAATTGTTTTCGTAAAACATCTCTTGTTTGTGTCATTTTTACTTTAACATTTAATAAAAAGTTATTTATGTCATTTCCAAACCAAAGTGTCTCCATGGGGTCCCCAAGTTGACCCATGGCTTGTCTTGGTCGGCCATGACACAACCAATAAGGTTGGGACATGTATCTAGGTCATTTCATATTATTAAAGCATTATTTATACCTTAAACTACACTAATTACCACTAATCGCGATTAAGAACTTAATAAGTTACTATTCACCAAAAAATTATTTTAATCTCATTGAACCACATTTTACTTCTTAATGACAACCATGTATGTCAGATTTTCAAAATTCAGTACACATTAGTGGTAAACTTTCATTTAACTGAAAAATCAGTTTTCTTGATTACCACTTAGTGGTTTCACTATTCATCAAAAATTGAAGTTTTTCAGAAAATTACCAAAAATTCACCCTAAGCTATATTTGATATTCCGAATTCAAAAATGAAGTCCATTTTACAAAATTCAAAACATATAAGTCACATTAATTAATTTAATAATTAATTCCCACTGTCATGACAAATAGCGTGTTTTATGAAACAATAAGTATCAAAAGATTGACACTAGTTTAAGTCTGATTTCAAAGTGAAATTGATTCCAACGACCACTATTGGATTTAATGGTAAAAATATTTTATAATTTCACTTTAAAACCAATTAAAAATATAATCTAATCATATAAATATATTATATTAAAAAGTGGTTTTGAATTAAAATACAACATTTTACACTATTCATTAAAAAAATGAACTTTATCGGAAAGATACCAAAAATTTACACAAAGTAAATTTGGATGTCCCGATTCTTAATAAGAGTTTTATTTGGTCCAAAAGATTGTTTAAGAGTGAACAAAACTATATTTAATGACGGTTCTCCATCAAAAGGTGATAAGTGAACCTTTAGTGAAAACTAGGGCATATACGCCTAAAATTGAATTCTTTCCGTTTTTTAAGCCTTTATCTTTTATTGTATAAATGTAAAAATATTTAAGAACATATATAATAATATTTTAGTTATTTCTATCCATTCCTACCATTACAACGGCTACATGTTAATTACCATTTAAAATAATATTATTTTATTATTAGAGTGCAACGTAAGATTCCCAAGAAACACGTTGTTGCGTGTTGGGTACGCCATCGAGCATAGCGTCCCCTTTAAAGTCATATTAATATTTTATTCACAAATATGGATAAATATGAAAATGTCATATTCCTTATTTACCTGGGGTGTTACACCTATTGATACTTTTATTGGATTTCAAAGTGGTATATTTCTATTCAATTAATATTTTTAATAATTTTACTTTCACAATAGTTAGAAAGAAAGTATTTTTATTCTTTCTAACAACAAATTGGATGTTTATCTTTCTTATATTATTCATTCATCTGGATTTTTTTAAATCGAATACTTCCATTCAATCATATCCATTTCATAAAAGTTTTTCTGGTAACAGTGAATCCAATCCCTTCATTGACACCCTAATCATCTGATACCCAATGATAGGAAAGATTTTTGGGTATCACTTTATTTATTTAAAGCACTATTTCTCTGTCTGACGGACTATTCCCACTGTTTGTGCGATCCCTTCATACTATTCTTGGTCTTTTGGTACCTGTTCATAAAGTTATTCTTCCCCATATAATACCTTCTTCTCAATCTTGTAATAGTATATCCCATCACTTCTACCCTTATTTTTATGGTTCTTGATTTCTTCATTAGGTGCTTTAACTCTATCCCAAACACACTTCTTTTCCCTGTACATCACTTTTTATACTTTAACCAAAATGATAATGGCTATCATACTTCCTGTATAGAACTTAATCAAGATTCTATAATTATTCTGAATTATGTAAAATGGAAACATCACTATCCTAATCAATATTATGAGAAATGACACCTAAGGAAAACATGAATAACATCTTATTAACTCATAAAATCCCTTATATATAGGCATAGTTTCTTGAAAAACATTGTGAATGTAACGTAGAAAAATTTTAACTTCCCTCTTGAAAAACTATAATCTCCTACTCATTTATTTATTTATTTGAGCACCTTAAAACTTCTTTAAAGATATTAGTCAACAGATCTCATTTTAAAAATTATTAAATATCGGTAATAATGATCTCATTCACTATTCCTAACATATTTTTAGAATCAAAAACTTCCTTCATGATTTTATAAACATTGAACCTCTAGCAGGGAATCACTAAATTCAATATCTTTATGAAAATGTCATAAATTACATTGAATATTTTTTCCAGTAAAAAATCATAAAAAATCATTCATATGGGATACATTATTTGTTGTTCCTTATTATCCTTATCTGAATATTTCCATTAGGTGGTTATTTTTCTAGTAATAATAAATATAGAGTGTTTCCAATGTCCCTTATACATGGATATCATTGAGTAATTATGTATAATGACTCCATAAAAATCACATTCCACTCTTTTGTAAATATTTCTATGAACAATGTATTTGGAATAGTTTATCTAATTTCACATTTGTCTAATGAATCTATTTGATCAATCATAAAAATTATATCTAGAATACCTTTACAATCACCTTAATCCATCTGATGGGTACTCATAGGTTATTTAGTTTTCCTCTTTTTAATGAACACTTGGATGTCTATTATGCTCCTTCTATCTGATAACTCTGTAGAACTTTATCAGATTATTTTGTAACATTATTTTTGATATCTCTATAACAAGTTTTTAAATAAAATTGTTCAAATATATATTTTCAAAGATATTATTAAAAACATTAACAACCAGTGTCTAATGATCTTTTATAAAAAATTCAATTTAATTAACATCACCAATAAACCTTTGTTCGATTAGCTCATATGGTGACATCATTATTCGATGATATCCACACATTTTATCTAACTATTGAATGTTTTTTAAAATATGTTTTTGATCATTCAAGAAAATGTTTCTAGTTGGGTATGTCTAATGACTCAACAAGTCTATATGATAGACTTCATAATTCCTTTTATTAGCTACAACCTCATCAGTAATTTTTTCCATTTATTTAATGAAACTTCTTCATTACTCATCTCAATATTTTAAAAAGGTCATTTGAATTGAATAATACATATATATACTAAATCCATTTACACATATTTTGGCAATATGTTTAATATAAACAACCATTAATTACAATAAAGAGATCATGAGGCCTAGTGTATTTGGATGAGAAGGTTCATAACACATAAAAGTGAGAGTAGAATAATTTTTTACATTTTTTTATCTATAATGATATCTTAAATCATTTCAATATACTAAATTACTTGGAATAACTTGAGGAATACATAGAAAAAAGGGGTGAACTTAAATACTAGTAATTTGATAGACATTACAGTGACACTTGATTATCATATATAGATATTGCATAATTTTTTATGGATAATCATTACACCACACAAACACATTCTTCATAACTATAACAGTTTAGTGCCATTGGATACCTGGAAACAAAAACACTGGTCCATATGTAAGATAAGTATTCTCTCACTACGTTCTTCAGAACTATCACCTTTATTATACACATCATACGTAATACATATCTTCAAAACATGGGTAAAGGTCACCAAATAAAGTGTGAGATCAGATTTTCAAAAAGCGTAATCGAGGGAGATACATAATCATAACAGGATCATAATGTTATGATAACATGAGAAAAACATTTGAAAACCATAACCTCTATATCAATGATCATAATCTTGAGTCATGGTATAAATATTACAATTTTATAAGACATGAAACATAAGGGAGTCAAAGATCATGAGACCTAAGAGCATAAAATTGGAATAAGAAATGAATTTGTGGCATACACTTAAGTATAGAAATTCATTTCCATATTATTCAAGGCTCACTTCCAAGAAGATCATAGAAGACAAAGTCCTATACTAAACAAATTTCACTCATCATTCCAAACCTATGTTACTAAACTGAGTTCACTATTTATTCTGTCTATATCTTACTAAATCAGGTTAAATCTGTGTTCCATCCATGCCTTAATGAACTTTAATCACTCCTCATTATAGTACTGTCTATCTCATTAGATATAAACTTTACCCATTGCATTAGAGGGTGATATTAGTTCCATACATCACATATTGAAAAGAATATATATGTGTTACGAAAGATCATAAAAATTAATCATATCATAACCCATGAAAGGAAATGAGTATCATGAAAATTTCACTATATCATAATCTATGGAAAATATATTGTTTTCATAATTATTTCATCATAGAATAACCCATGGAAAGAAGTGGATTTTGTAATATTTTTCTAGTGGTATATCCCATAGAAGAGAAATGGGTTTCATAAAAATAATTTCATTAAAACATAAAACAATTAGTAAAATAATATGAATGGTATAATTTGATAATATCCCAATTAATTTATATTAAACACCAATAGGATTCATCATAGATGGGAAATAAATTTGGAAGATCTTTTAAAACATTTGTTGATTAAAATATTATTTCCATTTTGAAAAAATCATTATAAAATATTTTTTAAATAATTTTACATGAAAATAAAATTTAAACCATATAAATGAATCTTAGAATAAATTATTTTCCTTGAAAACATAAAATTCTTTTCATACCGTACTTGTTAAAATGAACATTCTTTTCACATTTTCAGTAAAATGAAAACATGAACTGTTTGGAACATTGAATGAATATTAAATTCTAAAAACTTCATAAATAAGTCAAACATGGGTAGAAATGTATTTTAAAAATCATAATTTAGTTTAACAAAAATTTAATTTTTTTAAGAAATCATGGTTTTGAAAGAAAATATATTTCGAATCGAAGAGGGAAATAAAGTCATGTTTTCTTAAAAACATTTTCATAATAAACATAAGTACCAAAGAATATAAAAATATCATGTTTACATGAATATATCATGAATAAAAATATTAGAATAAAATACATGATAATTCTAGAGAGGTAGATAATGAAATTTTAACATTGGGGAATTTATCATAAACAATCCTGATAAATCGTGAGATTGAAACATAAAACTCTTACCACTCTTGTAACCATTAATCATAAGAAACATTAAGGGATAACTAAAAATTAAACTTAAAATATCATGAAGATTAATAAATTCATTATATTACAAGTAAAAGTGGGTTTATATACATATTTTTAGAGAATATAGGTGCATAACATAACGTACATCTCAAATAAGGAATATTTAGACAAAATATCTTACCTAAATTATTTACTTCTACGAACTCATTAAAGCATCCTTTATAATATCTATTTGTTTATTATTTATATAATAAATAAAAATATTTATATATATATATATCATACCATTTTTTATTTTATTATGATATTTTGTTACCTGTTTATCAATTATTCAATGTTAATTTTATGTTTTTGGTAATAACTCATTTGTTTTTTGTATAGTTTTTTGATTTGTTGTATTTGTGGTCCTATTAATTTGTCCTTAGTTCAATAATATCTATAATTACACAAATAATATATATATCATATATATTCACTATATATGTATTTATAGAAATCCATAAAATTTAGTGATAGGAAATGAAGTACACTATTCCTGGAGAAGGTAGGCCATATGTAGAAATGAATTCTATTTTTTCACTTTCATGTTGGGTTTATAAGAAATAAATGTAAATTATATATATTATAATTCTAGAATAATTTTTTTGTTATATATATTACTTTTTATTATCAACCCCATCCTTAACACATTCTATATAAATATTGAATGAATCACATTACTTCATGAGGTGGTAGTCCACTGCACACTTGAGGGATGTTATTGTATTCCCAAGAAATGAAAGGCATGGAGGTATGGGTGACATAAAAATTAAATAATCATAAGAAATTCATAAGAATCATATATATAATATATAAACAATAAATTCATCATTATGACTATCATTTATAGGTGGTAATAGAAAAAATAATGTCATCAGTTCGCCAGACGGTAGTCCTCCATACACAGAAACAATGATTTCGTGAACCATACGATTGAAGTGGATATGATTTTAGGTAATTTCAATAAAATAAATACTTATTAAAATATTTAATTTACTGAGGATATTAAATAATCATGATATAATAAGTATTTAATGGGGAGGTGGGAGAAATAAAATAGAAATGCTTGTTGATGAACGATGTATCTTCTTTTGGTATCCTCCTTAGGTATGCCCGAAAATTATTCCATTGTTGGATTTTTGTTGAAAATAAGTCCAGAATGTTGAGGTGAGGGATGTTGGGATATAGTTTTTTATTAGGATTTTCCAAAGAAAATGGGTTTTAATGTGTGAAGAAGACAGGATAAGGGGTGACCTTTTATAAGTGGGGGAGTGGACACAATTTGTATATTTTAAAAATAATTGAGTGCTACCATGTTTTTCATATGTAAAACGATTATAAAATGGAACATTATATAAAATTTGTGGTTTAATAGTCTAAATATGGTAATATAATAATTTTTAGATAATTTTATAGGTTATTTTTACCCTTACCATTATAGTTTACCACCCATGTGACCTCCTTTTTACCTTAATTGAAGTAATTAAATTATACTATATTTATTATTTATTTGCATATTTTTTTTTGTAATTATAATAAATTATAAATTATGATGATTCAAAATATTTGATATATTTTTTCAAATTCAATTTACATAAGAGGAAAAAATTATTTCAAAACTAATCCTGTAGATGGGGATGATAAATCAGTTTTTTAAATCGAAAATGATCAAATGTTTAAATCTTTTTTAGATAAAATATTGATATGAAAATGATTCTAATGAAATAAATTGTATTAATAGATTTATTAATTAATAAATAATTATTTAAAACCAATCTAAAATATAACATAACATAATAAATAATTTAAATCAGAGACAATTTTTAATTAAAATTCAGTATTTTCCACTATTCATCAAAAAGTGAAACTTTAAAAAAATAAAAAAATGAACCCTAAGATAATTTTGAAAATATTAATTAATATAATGATTTTAATTTTATCAAATTCATTTTCTAAAAGTTTAAAAAAATTCATTATTGTTCACAGAATACATACAAAACATCTTTTGAGAAAATAGTATTTTTAAAACATATAATGACTTTAACAAAAATTATGTAAGTTTTATATCAATATGTATTATTTATATAAAAATATTATACTTAATATATAAAAAGTATTTATTAATATTTATATCACCATGTTTAATTGATAGGTTATAAAATTCATGATTAAATAAATATATTAGTAATATATCATTGTATTATTACAACACATTGTTTTGTGTAACACGAGCTATAGCAGTGTTGTATGTAGTATAAGATTAACATGGTGTTACATAAAATGTAATATTAAATTTGTTTTTCATCTAAAACAAGTCATCAGGGAAATCTAATTTAATAGAAAAAAAATAAATTCATAAAAACTCAAATTTTTACTTTCTACCTCGATTAAAATGAATTTCTCCCACAAAATTAATCACTACTAAACAAAAATATGAGTGTAATTCTACCTCATAATATCTTAAATTTACCATATAGAATCCTCAAACTGTGTTTTTTTTCACCACAAAACCATAAATAGGTGAGTGGTCTTATTTTTTATAACGTTCTCTACATAATCCAGAATCATTATTGTTTTTACCTCATAAGAATGATCTTGCTCTAACAGTATTCCCTATGATTTAGGTAAATTTGATGGGTTTAGAATATAATTAACCAGAAGATATTCATGAAGCACATCATGGACTTGAGAGATATTTAGTGGAGGTGCCAAGAGAGATGTTTCCATCCCAATATGGTCAATAATTTCAAAGGGACTGATATACCTATAGGTTAGTTTCCCTTTCTTCCCGAATATCATAACCTTCTTCCATGGAGATATTCATCGAAGAAACTAATCCAAAACATCAAATTTTATATCATGTCACAGATTTTAAGAATTAATTTTCTTCTGGCTCGGATTTTCCTTGATGTATTGTTTAATGACTTTTACATTCTCTAATATTACTCTAGTTGTATCATGAATCAATAAAATTATTCCTCCAACTTTATTCCGTCATGTTAGAGTTTTACATTTCCTTCCATATAGGGATTCATAAGGATCCATCTAAATGGTTTAATGAATGTAATTATTTAATAATACTCACCTAGAAAAATGTATTGAATTCAAACACCATTAAAATCAAAAGAACAATATATCAACATATCCTCTAGGGTTTGAATTTTTATTTTTGATGGATCATCTATTTGAGGATGATACAAAGTTATAAAACTCAACATTGTATCAAGAGGTTTCCAAATACTTCCAGAGAACACTGAGGTAATCATTGGATAATTATTAAACATAATGGAATGTGTCACTCCATGAAAATTTACCACTTATATAATGTATATCATATTATGATGATCTATAGAGAAGTATTATATGGTAGTGATGAACTGTGGTGAGTTTTTAAGGTGATAAACTTCAACCCATATAGAATTTTTCCCTTCAGAAATTTTGGGGAGTCCAACGAAAAAATACCTGGTGATATTCTCGCATTTCCATTATGTTATGAGTAATGAATGAAATATCTCCTTATAATTTTTCATTCATACTTAACATATTGATATAAAAAACACCATGATACAAACTCTAAGATATCTCTCTTCATGCCATCCCACCAAAAGTATTATTCAAAATCCCTAAATATCTTCATACTTCCTGGGTGAATAGAGATTGAAGAAATATGATATTACTATGATAACCCCTTCTTCGAGTATGTTATGGTCAAAACACATAATTGTTTCATGAACCTTATATTTCCATCATGATCAAGGTTAAAATATGGGCCACTTCTAACCTTATTTTGCAGCTATACATCTTTATTATGCACCTCTTTCATCTGGACGTTGATAGATGGTTGAACATTCAACAGAGCAAGAAAATATATTTCCCCTTCCTTCAATATTTCAAGATCCATCCTCTTAAAATAAATAAATATTTTATCTTTTTGTATCCTCATTATGGATAACCTAGCATTATCCTTTTTCCTAAAATCATCATCCACCATGTTTGATGTTTTAACGTGGTAATGTATTGAGTGGTCATTATATTTAATTAGCTCTAACCAACTTCTTTGGGAAATTATAAAATATTTTTGTGGGAATATATACTCAACATTTTTGTGATCACTATATATATAAAACTTTTATCAATAAATTAAAACACATCCATATATTTAATGCAAAAACTACTATAGCTAGCACCAAATAATGAGTTGGGTAATTTTTCACATGAGCCTTTTATTTTCATGGGGAATAAGTTGTAACCATGTCATTATGAATTATATAAAATCCAAATCCCTTTAGGAACTCATTATTATTATTATAATCCTTTCTCTAATATTGTGTAATTTAACCATTGATGTGTTGACTAATCTTATCCTCGGTTCCTTAATATTTTCCCCACATTCATCTTTCTAGAGGAACATGGATAACATTCGAGCTAACTTGGTTATATGATAAGATAATCATGATAAATCCTCAATAAAATTTCGATATTATTCAACTAAACCGAGAAAACTATGGATCTGAGTCACCTTCGTTGTTCTGGGCCAGCATTCAACAACCTCTATCTTTGATGTGTATATTGATATCCTATTAGAGCCCAAGATAAAAATACATGTATATTACATCATTTTATATTAATTTTAATCACACTACAAAATTACTTGTCTTAGGAGAATAATAGTATAGTAACTTTGGAATATAGGAATAAATTCTTCTAATTTGGTGAAATAACTTCAAAATCCTTGTAATGCCTCGACCCTAGAAACCCAGAGCCAGTGAATTAGTTTACTATTGTAAAATGATTACAAGAAATAAAATCTCGAAGGAATGATTATTTTAGAAATTATTAAAGACCAGATTACATACATGATATCTAAAGTACATTTGGAAAGACAGAAAATACAACATGATATATAATAAACTAAAAAAACTTCCTCCTTGGAAGTTTATTCAAGGTTCTCTTATTTATAACATGGGGAAAATAAACATAATAAGTGTGATATAAAATTCTCAACAAGGGTTACATATAGTGGAATCATGAATAAATAATAATTGAATCGTAATCAATTATACAAGACTAATATGGCATGATAAATAAATGAAAACACATGCCATCAATAAGCTAAGAATAAAAATGCATCAATATATTCTTTCATATTGATAAACTCATGGATAGTAATAACTAAATAAATAATAAAGATAATTATTATCATTTGGAAATAATTTATCTATAACATGAACCATTATACTATTGATACAGTTTATGTCTGTTGGTAGAAACCTGTATGATTTTTGGAAACAAACTCAAAGGGTTTGCACCCAACTATTTTGTCTCATTAGACCTGTTGATGCATCGAGGGGATATAGTTGGCCTCACCCATCACATATAGTAAAAACAATTATTTATAAATATATTTAATACATGAACAATATACCTTTACAATATCCATATTTAATAGAGGATACAAATTCATCAATATTTTCCTTCGTCAAAATAGTATTCAAAATAAGAAACATTTGTGAAATGGTATACAAATTATGGAAATAATCATATCCACGATACAAGAAATTGGATATTTGATATAACTAAAGTTTGAATTAAAAATTATCTCAAAGAAGAAGTAGATACACCACAAAATAAATATTATGCTTACAATACCATGTAAGTCTGAAGGAAATGGAAATTGAGACAATGTCCTATACCACGTTGTAATCAATCGAATTGTATGAAAAAAATTAATAATCCCCAAATGAATAACAAAATACCATGAACATAAAAATAATCATGAAATTATATTTCAAATTTTAGTACACATTCACCACATACTAGAAATAAGTGGTGAACAATGGAAATCTCATGAAATTAAAAGTGTGATGAGAAAACCTTTACCCTCTGCCCAAATGTTCACTTCAATTGATCTTAATAACCTAAATAATATAATTTAGCTTCATTAATTAATAACTAAAGAACCTAATTTAAATTTAATTGATTTATTATAAACCTATTAGTTTCATTCAAGGTATTTTTTAAGGGTTTAATAATTTCAATTTTATTGTTTTTGAAGCATTTTCTTCCTTGGTTTTCATGATTGATTTTCTTGTATATGAGTATGGAAGTTCATGAAAAATTGAAATTAAAATATATAATTGAAGTTATGAGTTGTTAGTGATCTTATATAAGGTTAAATGATCATATAAATCTTAGGTTATTTTGGGGGAGGATGAATCATTATACACAATTCTAATGATAAATGCATGGATTATTTTGATAGTTTTTTATCACCACGAACTAATTTTGTTTTATAATTAAATACCAAGTGTAAAAATTCATTTCAGAACCTTAAATAGTATATATTACATTAATAATGATATATATCAACCATAAAAATGATTCATGACTAGTCTTTAATATAGTAATATAAATTGAAAACCCATCATCCTTGAATGTGATAAATTAACACATCTCAGATTATGTTTCCATTTTTAGTATAAGAGGAGGGGGGAAATAGAGATGGTGATGAAATATTAAATTAGAATAAAAAAATTCAAGTTCATGTAAGTTACTTGAATTATCCTAGAAATTGGATGAGGGGAGGTTTGGAGAGAGAACAAAAGAATGGAACTTGTAAAAGAAGTTGAGAGAAAATGGAAGAGAGGTTCACCTCTTGAGTACTCCTCCTTGAGAATCTTCTTAAGGCCTTGGTTTTTGAATTTTTGGTGAGACCATCAGGTCTTGTATGTGTGGGGGAGGGATTCAAAAGTGTAATTGGTAGAACATAGGAAATACTAAAACTTTTAGTAGTGTGACAGGGAGAGGGGGTGAGGGGTGGTTTATATAGTTGAGGGGAGGAGGGTTTTCTTAATATTTTTTTAATTAGATTATTATTTTTCCCTAGGACAAGAAATAGTAATAATTAAATGAAAAAAATAAAAATAAGTGCATTTGAGTTCCAATCATGTGTGATTACCTCAGTAATATTTCATCCATGGCTCAATAAATCATGTATTTAGCATTTATCATAATTTATCATATTTTACTACTCACCAAAAAATTTAACTATTTCAGAAAAAACCCCGAAAGTTCACCGTAAATATTTTTCAATGTGTATAATCCAAAAATGAACTGTATTTTTCAAAAATAATTTTATAAATATGAGAAATTTAATTTTTAATTAAAATCATCATTTAATAAAAAATGCCAACACTTAAAATATTCATCTTCATGTTTAAGGTGCCAAAATTTTATTTAAACATTCATGGTAAGGTTACAATTCTTAAGGGTCATAATAATATTCTTAAGGGTAGGTTAGTATTAATATGGGTTGGTTACTATTCATAAGGGTATTGTAATGCCCCCAAATGATAAAGGGTTAAATGACTAAATGATATGACTCCTGTCAACAAGGTGCACCTTCTTTTTCAGAAGCCTGCTTGATTAGAACTTCACAGGTAAGCGTGCTTGGCCTAGAGTAGTGATTAGGATGGGTGACCTTCTGGGATGTTTCCCAGGGTGTGTGTGAGTGAGGACAAAACACACTGGAAAGGACATGTGTTGGCATGTGGGGGTTGTTATTAGTCAGATGACCCATTTAGGCATGTGGGTGGGCCCCAGGGTGGAGACTACATGTTTGCGGGGAAACTGGTGGTACCTGGCGGGCTAGGACCCAACAACCGTGTTAAGGCGGGGTGTCTGTGTTGTCCCCAGGACCCAGTTGTTACATTTGGTATCAAAGGTGGTACCCAGCATTAAGTGTGGTGCACTGCATGGGTTGATATGTAAGGCTCACAACGAGGACGTTGTGCTCTAAAAGGGGGGTGATTGTAACTCCCCAAAATGATAAAGGGTTAAATGACTAAATGATATGACTAATGTCAACAAGGTGCACCTTCCTTTTCAGAATCCTTCTTGATTAGAACTCCACAGTTGTTATATTTGGTATCAAAGGTAGTACCCAGCCAGAACTGTGGTGAACTGCATGAGTTGGTATGTAGGGCTCACAACTAGGACGCTGCGCTCTAAAAGGGGGTGATTGCAACAACCCCAAATGACAAAGGGTTAAATGACTAAATGATATGACTCATTTCAACAAGGTGAAACATCCTTTTCCAAAGTCTGCTTGATTAGAACTCCATAGTTAAGCGTATTTCTCCTGGAGTAGTGATAAGGATGGGTGACCTTCTGGGATGTTTCCCAGGGTGTATGTGAGTGAGGACAAAGCACACTGGAAAGGACATGTGTTGGCCTGTGGGGGTTGTTATTAGTTAGATGACCCGTTCAGGCATGTGGGTGGCCCCATGACCCAGTTGTTACATTTGGTATCAAAGGTGGTACCCAGCCTTTAATGTGGTGCACTACCTGGGTTGATATGTAGGGCTCACAACGAGGACATTGTGCTCTAAAAGGGGGGTGATTGAAACACCCACAAATGATAAAGGGTTAAATGACTAAATGATATGACTCATGTCAAAAAGGTGCACCATCCTTTTCAAAATTCTACTTGATTAGAACTCAATAGTTAAGCGTGTTTGGCCTGGAGTAGTGGTAAGGATGGGTGACCTTCTGGGAAGTTCCCCAGGGTGTGTGTGAGTGAGGACAAAGCACACTATAAAGGACATATGTTGGCCTATGGGGTTGTCATTATTCAGATAACCCGTTCAGGCATGTGGGTGGCACCAAGGTGGGGACCACGTGTCTGTGGGGAAACTGGTGGAACCTAGCAGGCCAGGACCCAATGACCATGTTATCATTTGGGTGTCTGTGCTGTCACCAAGACCCAGTTGTAACATTTGGTATCAGAGGTGCTACCCAGCCTTATGTGTGGTGCACTGCCTGGTTTGATATGTAGGTCTCACAATGAGGACATTGTTCTCTAAAGGGGCGGGGGTGATTGTAACACCCCCAAATTATAAAGGGTTAAATGACTAAATGATATGACTCATGTCAACATGGTGCACCTTCCTTTTCATATGCCTGGTTGATTAGAACACCACAGTTAAGCACGTTTGTCCTAGAGTAGTGATCAGGATGGGTAACATTCTGGGATGTTTCCCTAGGTGTGTGTGAGTGAGGACAAAGCACACTGGAAAAGACATGTGTTGGCCTATGAAGGTTTTCATTAGTCAGATGACCCATCCAGGCATGTGGGTGGGCCCCAGGGTGGGGACCACTTGTCTGCGGGGCAACTGGTGGAACTTGGTAGGCCAGGACCCAATGACCATGTTAAGGTGGGGTGTATGTGCTTTCACCGGGACCCAGTTGTTACATGTATTGTACTATTCACTGAAAATTTACTTGATTTTATCAGACTCTAAATATCACCCAGATCACAACCATGAATGTCTGTTTTTTAAAATTCAAAACACAGAAGTTGAAAATTTAAGTTTAATGGAAAGGTTATGACTTTCTCCTATATATAACAAAGTATTGTTTTGTAGAGACTGAGTGATTCATGTAGTATAGGTTGTCGAATGAATTAAATGTATTTAAAAGACACATACCACAATTTTTTTGGGTGTTATAATCCCCATAAAGTTTGTTCCCTTTAGTAATCCTACTGAAAACCTTTCATTATAAAATTGGGAAAGGAAAAATTATAAATGGGTGAGATAAGATTCTCATTAATTTTTAACAGGGAGATATATATTCAAAATATAAGCCTAAAGATAAAAGAACATGATCATAATAATATAATATCATACCCTACATATCAAATAATATAATCAAGATTCATGGAATGAATATTGTATGTTCATAAGACATGAATCATAAGGGTGATAAATCATCACACATCAATCATGAACCATAATCTCATGTCAGTTAAGTGTGGAATTATCATAAATATAGAAAATTCATTCCATGTGTCAAGGTTAAATACCAAGACCATCAACATAGTGGATCAAGACGAACCAATTTCCCATAGTGGATTTGGACTCAGCTATTTCACATTATGGATTATGACACACCTGTTTATCATTTTGGAACAAGACACAACCATTTCCCATTATGGATCAGGACACACCTATTTTTCATTGTGGATTAGGAAACACCAATTTCCCATTATGTATTCGGATAAACCATTTTCCCCTTGTGTATCAATCCCATCGACATGGTTCCCATCATTATATCATGAGATATAAATCATACCAGATACATTGGAGGGAGATATAGATCCCACCCATCATATAATAAAATCATACATATATGTTCCACATGATCATAAAAATTTATCATATCATCACCCATGAAATTAAATTGGTATCATAAACATTTAATCATATCATTACGTTTGGAATATAGAAAGGCTTCAGAATAATTTCATTATTGAATAATTCATGAATGGAAGTAGATTTCATAAGAGTTTTATGGTATAACCCATGGAAGGGAGATGGGTTTGAAAAACAGCTTGGCATGTTTGACATAAACCATATAGAGAAAAAATGAGAATGGTGTCTTTAGATCATATCCCAAGTAAATCATAAAGTATATTAATGGATTTCATTGTATATGGATAAGTATTTTGAAACATATCTTGGATTTTTTCTTAAGAAAAACTTAATTTGATTGAAAATCAGTTTTTATGGAATAAAAAAACATAAAAATAACTTTCCTAGAAAACCAATTTGAAAAATTATAAATTAATATTTTTAAATAATTTAAGACATTTTAGGAAGAAAATATAATTTTCAGTTTGAAAATCACATTTTAAGACATATAACATTTTGATATTTTTTTAAAATATCCTTAAAATCATATAAAAGATATTTTAAAAACTAGTAGAAAAACATTTAAAAAAAACAAATTTTTAAACCCTTTTCATTGAAAATAATCATAAAATATAACATAATAACATTTTATAAAATATTTTTAGAAAACATGCTTTTTTAAAAAAAATAAAATTTTTCAACTGAGGATATAAATATAGTCATCTATTCTTAAAAACACTTTCATTATTATATTGAGTAAAAGGAGAGAAGAAAATTGGTACCAATACCTAAGTGTTTCATGAAAAAAGAGGAGTAAATAAATCATCAGAATTCATGAGATATGAATCATAATATTTCATCAATGGAATCATAATCATAAACAATCCTGTTAAACGATTAGATTATAGCCATAAAATATTACCATTTTGGTAAATTTGAATCAAAATATCAAATAAATAATAACATAAATTGAAGATTAAATCCTCATAAAAATAGTTATATTCATGATATAAAATTTCAAAGGGATATATATACATCTTGTTAAATAATATAGGGGCATAACAATACCTAGGTCTCTAAGAAGGAAAATTGAGACAAAATTACCTAACTGAATTGGTAACTTTTGAACCATAAAACCCCATGAAATAGAGTTCATAAAATGGATATACAAATACACATAAATATAAGTATAATAATCCTAGAATAAATTCTTGTTCAATATATATTCCACAAAAAAAATAAATGAGTTGTTAATATGCCATAGGTCTCCCAGAAATAATTGTGAGACTAGAAATCTCCATAATACTTGAGAGTAAATCTCATGACCCGTCACCCGAGGCTCAGGTTGTGACTACCCCAAGAACTCCTTCAATAGGGCAGGGCTAGAGAAAAGAACCATAGGTGTATTCCCTAAAACGGGAAGGCATTTCCTTTACACCTATACAACGCATGGCCCGAGAACACAAAGTGAAGACATTGTGAAGAAAACTGCTGTAAAAAAGGAGTGTTAAAAGCAAAAGGGGCCGGAATACAAACCCAATTGAAAGTACGAGTACAACTTAAAAGTACAAATACAACTGAAAGGAACGATACAATTGAAAAAGGGAATATATCTTCAGATTCGTCCTCCAAGGATTTTACCTGAATGGTAGGTATAGATCACCTCCTTAGCACTCCACATCCGCTCGTCTCCTCCACATACCGCCTAGTCCTGGCTCCCTCAAACCTCAGCTCAACTTCCCATCATTTACACAAGACACAATAAGGTGTGGGCATAGCCTGTGAAGGGGTGAGTATAAAAATACCCATTAGGGACCCAGAGACCCCAGAAGGTCTCTCAGAATTCCACAAAGAAAACAACAAAGCATGATCTCAATCATGAAGCACAAAGCAATAGACACAAATCAATTAGAGCCTCAGCTCAAACCAGGTATACAACTCATAGAACTATGATTATGATGTTGAACCATCCATGATCACTATGAATGTTGATAGGCAGCCACGATATTCTCTAGTGGTAATAACAAGTATCATTACCAGTCACAACGTCGAATACCTCGACTACTGGATAATTCCCCTTCTAACAGTACTGTGGGCCTACTGCATCACACAAAGATGCTTCCCACTAACTGTGGACTATTGAGTTACTCATCCCGTCGAGTAGTGTGGGTATGTCACGTCACACTGAGGCACTCCCCATCATGGGTCTGCCGCATCACAGAAAGGTGCTCCCCCTTATGGTCTGCGGAGGTACTCCTCCTGTCGAGTATTGTGGGTATACTGCATCATACAGAGGTCCTCCCCAACATGGGTCTACTGCACCACATAGAGGTAGTCCCCACTGGGCTTGTTGAGTCACTATGAGTCGAAACGGTCAGTAGTCATCAAGTCTCAGCCAGTCACAGGGTTCCATACGTAGCACATTTGGGAGAACCACCCCAAGCCATTGGTTGTATTTCAACCAGCAAAAAGTCTCACAAGAAAGTAAACAGATTATCTTCCATGTCATAAGGGTTAAAACACAATAGACGACACATAAACTGGATGCCCGGTCTATGCGTTATTGGCATTTTAGTGTCGAGGGCCCGGTTGGCTTCGCGTGCGATCCAAACTACCCATAATCCATGTCTCTCCAAAACTCTCATGGAGTAAGTCAAAAGGAAAATCTCCCTCCAAGGATCTTGAAGTTGTAGATGGTTCATCAAATAGACATCTGGTTTATGAGTTATGGCCCATTTTGTGTAACTGGTCGGCATTGGGTCCGGGTTTGGTCTGCCATGGTCGGACTGCCCTAACCCGGTTTAGCAGGGGCTGACCCGAATCATCCTGGTTCAACCCAACATGACGCGGGTCCGATCGGACATGGGTCCACCCAACACAGTAGGCCTGGCCCAACCCACTGGACCCGCCCCAACCCGGTGGGGTTGCGGGTTAGGCCGGTAGGCTGCGGGTTGGCCCGCTGTGGGTCCTCCGTGCCACGACCAACAAGCAGCAGCTTTGCCTTTGGCGCGCGCCCCATCCACCGACCACCATTCGATTCGGTGGCCCCTGCTCCCACCGTATCCAACGCTGGTCATGACCCTAATACCATGTGGGCGCGCTGCCGGGGGTGTGCCCTACCCTAGCTGGTTCCATCGCGGCTGTCCGGTGTGCTGGATGACCTCTCCAGCGGTGCGTGATGACACGTAGCACCATCATCCATGGTCAGCCGGTGCGACAACTTACTTCCTCCTATTGTCGTGGCTAACGATCCACGATCAACTTTGTTCATTGGTAGCGTGGGACGACACACCGCACCTCCTCCACGGCCAGCCGATGCAGGCCACTTTGATTACAGCTGCAGCTTTGTGCACAACCTCTTCTTGCGGCGTGCGTTGCCATGCTATCCCCAACGTAGTCGTTCGGTATTGTGGCACCATTAGTGATCCATGGAGGTGTGAAATTAGAAATGTAGAAGAGGGTTCTCTCCATGTTCGTTATGTAAAAACCCTGAATTTCCATGTAATTTAAAAAAATTGGAAATTTTACGAGTCTGCAAAATCTGATAGTGCTCAATTCCGAGGCCTGGAATTCCCAGAATCATCTGTTGATGTTTTGTTTAGCTTTAATTAGCACGCATAAGAAGTTTTCCTAAAAAAGTGGAATAACTCTTAAACGATTACTTGGATCAGAAATCCAAGGGCACCATTGCGCTCAATATGGTAGGATTACACTTACCACGACTTAACTTTAGTCGGCATGGGCCTCTAGTGAGAAAACCCAAAAATGGCATAATAGTAAATAAAATTATTAAATAATTTTTTTTTCAAATGCTTATAACTCACAAACGGTAGCTCGGATTAAAAATCTGAGACCACCACTAAACTTATGAAGGCATGCTTTATTAAAAAAGATACTAACTTTGGCCGGTGCGGGCCACCAGTGAAAGTTACTTTTTGGCCACAAATAAAATAATTAAGTGACAATTATTTTTGTAAAATCCATAACATTTAAATGGTAACTCAGATTTGAAATTTGAGAGTATGGTTGGGTTTGTTGGGGCGTGTTCCACTAGGGGAGAGGTTGACCTTTACCGGCGTGGGTCGATGGTGACTGTTAATAAATTTCCAAACTTTTTTTGGGTACATTTAGTAAACGTGCGAGTAGGTTTTTCTATCTCTTGGACTTGTGCATGGAATTGAAATCTGAGGGCACCGTTGAACTTGCAGCACCTTCCAGGCCAACTACCCTCACACTGACCCATGGCTGGTCCGTGCCCCCATCGCCGGTCTGTGCCCTCACAGCCCTCCATGGCCCCTCACGACCTGCTAGGTTTGGCCCAGCGGGCCAGTCCAGACCCAATGGATCAGGCCAGGTTGACCTGAACCGGTTCAGCCAATACTGGGTCAGGCCGGGTCGGTCCGACCGGGTCAGACTGGGCTCGGGCCCACTACGACCCTTTTCTTTCTTTCGGACATATGTTTGGCACCATATTTCCATTTCACGAACTGTCAGTGGCATTTGTAATCTTGGAGCATGGCGGTCCCTTTGAGTATACCCCACTCATTTTTGGGGTATAGTTGAAATACAGTCAGGTTAGATCGTGCACGAATCCAACCGAGAGTCTGATTGATGCGCCGTATTTTTCATTGAGACCCCTATGACATGGAGAACCTTTGAGAAACTTTTTAGTGGGACTTCATGATAGTTGGAGTATCGACCAGTAGCTCGTGGAGCGGATCCTTCCAATGACGAGCGAGCATAGTGTGGAGACTGAGTAGCAGGCTGAGACCTGACGACTGCTGACCGTTTGACTCAGAGAGACTCTAATGGCCTAGTGGGGATCGCCTAGTTGTGGCGGCAGACCCACGGTGGAGGATCACACTTGGTAACGCGGCAGACCCATGGTACTCGATAGGAGGAGTACCTCTGCAGGATATGTGGGGGAGGCCTGGGTGTGGCAGAAGACCCACGGTGGGGAACAACTCTGTGTGATGTAGCAGACCCACAGTATTCGATAGGAGGAGTAACTTAGTAGTCCAAGGTTAGCGGGAAGTGCATCTGTGTGATGAGATAGGCCCACTGTACTTGATTGAGCAGGAGTTCTCCAGCAGCTAAGGTTTTGATAATGTGAATAAAATCATGGTTGAGCTGAGTCCGTACATTTTTTTCCCCATGATTGAGATGGATTACTTAATTAATTAGGTATATGTTTGGTCATATACCTAAGTAGGGTTATCTGTTGATTTCTTACCTTGTGGTTTATACTTGGTGGATTTAGTGAGACCTTGAGGGTCTCGGGGTCCCTACCGAGTATCGTTATACTCACCCCTGCACAGGCTATGCTTGCACCTTATTGTGTTGGATGCATAGGACGGACATCGCTGACTGAGGTAGAGAGTACACGGACTGGACGGTATCTGAAGGTGGACCTTACGACGACTCGGTACACATAGGAGACTGACAGATGTGGAGTACTGATGAGGCTATTTGTACATACCCTTCATGTAGGAATCCCCGAGGATGACCCAATAGGTGTTTTTCTATTCTTCATTTGTACTTGTACTTCCATTTCCTTGTACTTTACAGTTGGGCTTGAATTTATGGCCCCTTTTTCTTTTCAACACTCTTTTTTTATAAAGTTTACATAGTGTATTTTATCACTTTGTGTTCTCTACTATGTGCATTTATAGGTTATAAAGGCAATGACTTCCTAGTTTTAGGGAATTGCACCTTTGGTTCTAGTCCCCATCCACTGGCCTATGGCAGACGGTATTGGGGTTGTCATGGCACGGGCCCCGGGGGACAGGTCGTGAAAAATTGGCATCAGAGGAGTCAGTTATAATGCAGAACATAGGACTCTAATCATTCTTGTGAAGAAATAGTGTTAAGTGTAGTGAGTGTGGTTTTCAGTTCATGGAGTTGAGTGTTGGTGCGGAGGCCGACGTATCCATACACCAGGACCCTGACTTCTGATTTTTGACTCAGTGCACAAAAACATTGATTGCGTGTGTGTTTTCAAAAGTTTTCTTTAAGTCATCTCAACCAGGTTAGATTACCAAGTATAACATTTTTTTAACTATATCTCACCTATTTCTTCTCTATATTCCTCAACGTAGATAGAAAACTAGAGTTCTGAGAGTTGAATGCACTGATATCCAACCGAGCGACAACGATTCAGTGCAGGGACCTCTTCCAGTAGAGGCACCAACAAAGGCAATGGCAGTACCATAACTCATTGGGCCACCGATACCACCAACCCCAATAGCAGACAGTGCACGCCGCATGAGCGTGTTTCATGAGTTCCAGTGCCAAAGGCCACCCAGGTTTAGGGGAGTGATGGACCCTCAGGTGGCTGAGGATTGGTTGGAGGCTATGGTGAGAGTATTCAGACGGTTAGTGACACCAACAGATCTCATGGTGATTCTTGCTGCCATACTTCTATAGGAAGTAGTGGGTAGATGGTGGAGCTTGATGCTCTAAGTCCACGATGAGGTGATGCTTCTCTGGGCAGACTTCGAGAGCCTGTTTCGGGCAGAGTTTTTTCCTGCGACTCTTCGCGCAGTGCGCATACAGGATCTACTTCATCTGTAGAAGGGCAACATGACTGGAACTCAGTACTCACCGACGTTCACAGATCTCTCATTCTACTCCATCAATATGGAACGAGACCCATTCTTTAGGCCCAGACATTCGAGTAGGGGCTCAGGAGGGAGATCAGGGCTTCGATGATCTCACTCTGCATCTCGACGCAGGCAGGGGTGTTAGAGAGAGCCCTCTTGGGGGAGAGTTTCCTTTCTGAGCAGTCACCAGTAGCGAGAGCCACTACCGGTCATCATGTAGTGGAGTCTTCTGCAGCTAGCAATAGATAGATGTCGCAGAGCTCCAAGTGGACTAGACCTACAGGTGGAAGACCGCATGACCTAGGATTGGTTTTGTGGGGCACCTGATGCGGAGACAGACATGCTAGGAGTGGGAAGTGTTTCACATGCGGAGATCAGGGCCACATGGCTTGTGACTATCTGACTCGCCATTCAAATGATCAGCAGCGGGTTGAAAGACCTCCCAGGCAGAGACATATATTCGATCGAGGTGGTCTGCAAGGAGTAGTCGAACGTGTCAGAGGAGTTGGTCGTGCAACTGGTGGTGGGCGACGATTCAAGAAATTACTGCCTCCACCAGGAGGTCCACACCGACCGTATAGAGTTGGTGGACAGGGGATAGCTCATCTATAGGAATTTGATGCTTATGAACATGACGCTCTGTGAATGATTCGAGGTACTATCTATGTCAAATACCAGCAGCTTTAGCAATAGACCTAGTACCAATCATTCCTTCCTTCCATGAATCTTTTCCAAGACCTAGAGTTTCTGGTTAAACTTTTGAGTTGATCCTCATGTCTGAAGATACCTTTGGGAGGAGACTCGATAGTCACACTTTTGCTGACATTTTGATCCAACCCTTGAGGCATGATTTTTGGTTGTAACCTCATGGTTACAACATCGAGGCCTTACGATGTTAGTTTGGGTATGACTGGAAATTCACAGTTCATACTCATATTGACAGTATTAGGAAATAAGGTTGTGTTTTATCTACAATGTTGGGATACAGTTTCCTTAGTCAGTGAAAAAGGAAACCTAGGCAGCACAGGATAAACTCTTGCATAGGAGGGTGTGGTTGATCACTCCTGAGTCAGCCAACCTCACCCTCGTGGTAGTAGAATTTTTGAGTTTTCATTTCCCAATAGGAGTTGCTGGAGTACCTCCTGGACTATGACTTTAAGATACTCTATACTCCTAAAAATGGGAACATGGTAGTAGACTCACTCAGAAGGAGGTCTGGCCTGTATCTACTGAGTGAGGCAAAAGAGCCGCCAGCCACTTTGCAGATATCCTTTGTGGATCTAGATGGAGTGGCTTTTATTCAGTCTCTTACCATCACTCCCCCAATTCGTCAGTGAGTCAGGGAGGCATAGTGTGGGGACACTGACTGAGAGACTCGATGAGCTAAGATATCTACAGGACAGGCACCTGATGGATTTTCTAAAGGTGGGGATCACATCAATCTTTTAAAGGATGTACCATGGTACATGTGTCGCATAAAGAGGAATTGTTGGGGTAGTTCCACACAACCCCTCTAGAGGTACATTCATGAGTGGCAACGATGTACTAGGACCTCCAACAACAACACTGGGTGGTCGGGAATGAAGAAAGTAGTAGAAGAGTTTGTCTATCGGTGCCTCACTTGTCTGTAAGTGAAGGCAGAGCATCAGGTTCCAGTAGGCATGGTTTAACCTTTAGAGGCCCCAGAATGGAAATGGGTTGGGATATCCCGGGGCTTCGTGACAGGACTTCCAAATACACCCATGGGTCATGACTCAATTTGTGTGATCTTTGACCGACTCACCAAGTCATCCCACTTCCTACCGATCAGAGAGAAGGGTTCAGTAGAGGGCCTGGGACGCCTCTATATGTAGGAGATTGTGCGGATAAATTGAGTACATTCGACGATTTTTTTTATCGCGATGCACATTTTATTTCCCGACTATAGAAGGGGTTGCATGAGGCTTTTGGGATGCAGCTTTCTATGAGCACCGCCTTCCATCCTCAGACGGATGTTTAGACTTAGCAGAGCATTCAGATCCTCAAGGAAATGTTTTTTTCTCATGTCCTTGACTTCGGTCATAGATTGGAGGACCACTTTCCATTGGTGGAGTTTGCATTCAAAAACTTCTATCACACCACCATTGGGATAGAACCTTTCAAGGTGTTATATGAGTGACCTTACAAATCAACTTTGTGTTGGACTGACCCAGGAGAGTCAGCACTAGTGGGACCAGAGATGGTACGAGCTACCATAGAGAAGTTTCAGAACATGTAGGAGTAGATGAAGATAGAATAGTTTTGGAAGAATTCATATGCTGACAGGATACAGAGACCTCTGGAGTTTGAGGATAGTGACCACGTCATTCTACAGGTCTCATCTCAATGAGGTTTCTGGTGATTTGGCTGAGGCAAGAAGTTATCTCTAAGATTCATTGGATCCTTTTAGGTCCTTAGCCGATCTGGCGAGGTGGTATACAACTTAGCTCTTCCACCTCAGTTGCACTGGGTGAATGAAGTCTACCAAATATCCCAGCTGAGGAGATATGTGCATGACACTTCCCACGACATCGAACACAGCGAGCTGGACATCGAGGATGCGACGACGTTTTCAAAGATTCCAATGGAGACTGAGGATCGTAGGAGCGGGACCTTCATGGATGGTTGATACATATTGTGCATATTCACAGGAAGCACGAGAACCTCTTGGAGAGCACATGGGAGCGGGAGGCTTAGATGTATTCTCAGTACCTCCACTTGTTCCCTTAGTTACAGTTGTAGCTTGGGGGAATGTACAACCCTGAGGTAGAGAGAATGTAAAGGCCCTGAATTTCAATGTAATTTTTTTAAAAAAAATAAATGGGAATTTTACAAGTATTTGAAATCTGACGGCACTAGATTCCGAGGCTCGGAGTGACGAGAACTATTTTTCAATGTTTTGTTAAGAATTAATTAGTGCTCCTAAGTAGTTTTCCTAAAAAAAAGAATAACTCTTAAATGGTTACTCGGATCAGAAATCTGAGGTCACCGTTGCACTCAGAATGATGGTTTTACCCAAAGTATGACTTAAGTTTAGTCAATGTGGGCCTCCTATGAGAAAACCCAAAAATTGAATAACAATTAATAAAATAATTAAATAAATTATTTTATTTTTCAAATGCTTTTAACTCACAAATGGTAGCTAGGATTGAAAATATTAGACCACTGTTAAACTTGTAAGGACATTCTTTATTTAAGTAGATACTAACACTGGCTGGCGCGGGCCACCAGTGAATGTTAGTATTTGTCCATAAATAAAATAATTAAGTGAGTATTTTTTTTGTAAAATCCATAACTTTTAAACGGTATCTTGAATTGGAAATCTGAGTGTATCATTGGGTTCGCTGGGGCGGGCTTCACTAGGGTAGAGCCTGACCTTGACCGGTGCGGGTCAAGGGTGACTATAAATAATTTTCCGAACTTTTTTTCCAGTATGCTCAATAAACGTGTGAGAATGTTTTTCTAACTTTTGAAATGGTGCTCAGAATTGAAATCTGAGGGCACCGTTGAACTCGTAGTGCCGATTTTCTCTTAAAAAGACTTTCACTTCGATGGAAGTTGGTCGAGGGTAAATGTTAGTTTTTGGGTTTTTCGTGGAAATAATAATATAAAATAAGCTCATATTTTATTTTATTTTCTTGTAACCACCCACCATGTGGATGTTCAGGGGTGGGGTCTACCGTAACTAAACTTCCTCTTCTTGATTTATTGTGGTGGGGACCACCTGAGCCCCTATTAATGGGAGGAGAGGAAAACCTCTCAACCCCCCTCATAAATGTGGGCAGAGCCTCTTCAACACCTAAAAAATTTTAATTTTGTCAACACACCTTATTAATAGTTCCATCTTAGTTAATTATCTTGCCCCCTTTTTAAATTAGGTAACAGGATCGTTGGAATTTTGCAAGGTTCCTCATAAATGAACCGTCTAAAATTCCATGATCGTTACCTACGTTTCCCCCTCTCCTATATATAGGGATCTTGGGAGGAGGATTTGGGACAACTTCACCATGCGACGAAGTGCTGGTAATGTGATGCGACACCCAACACTTGGAGGATTACGCTCTCCAACGAAGAACGGTTCCTCCATAATGAATGCCGGTGAGGAACGTCTTTGACTTATTTCTTGGAAGCACCTTGTGGAGGAAAATGACGTGGGACATCTTCTATGACCGACCTTCCCTCCTTAACCTCTTCAATAAACAATACGAGGCAGTGATTTTATTTAAGTATGATTTTATTTCCTTGATTCTTTCCTTCATAAACAAAGAAATCTGATCAACTTATTATCAAGTTGATCCACAGATGATTTCCTTGTGGGTTGGGAATAATTCTTGCAGAATGTAGTAGGGGTTTAATGCTGTTTGATTATCACTTAACACGTACACCCCTTTTTTTCTCTTCCAGGTTGGGAATAATCTTTGGGGAGGGTTTAATGTGATTTGTTCTTGTGAACATCTTGCTACCGTTATAATGTAGAGAGTGTGGGGAAAACTAAAATGTATCGTCATCTCTACAACCCTTTTTGTTAATGTTCGGTGTTCTTCAAAATAAAGGATGGCGACGAAGGTGATGAAGGAGATGATGGAAACAGCGCTGCCTCCCGCGGGCTCTGCGACCCGCACCGACCCAGCGATGCTTCGGGGCCCCAGTCGAACCGGATTCGCCGCCCCAGGCCGAACCATGCCGCCCATTGATTACTCCTTCTGCCAGGTCGCACCGCCCACCAACCTCTCGAGCCACCCTGGCCACGCCATCCCGCTGGCCTTCCGGGTCACCCCAGCCCTACCGGCCCGCGCCCTCGCGATGCCCCGACCGAACCGGCCCGCGCCCTCACGGCGCCCGTCCGAATCGGTATGGGCCCTTGCAGTGCCCCAGCCGAACCGACCCTGCGTCCTGGGCCGAGACATCCTCATGGAATCCTTCGGACTGAGCCGCCAATGAGGTTCCCTCCAAGCCGAACCGCCCTCACGCCTACCCACGGCCGGTCCACGCCATCACGACCCTCCCTGGCCCCTCGCGGCTTGCTAGGCTGGGTCCAGTGTGCCGGGGCAGACCCAATGGGTCAGGCTGGGTCAACCTGAACTGGGTCGGCCTAGACGGGGTCAGGCAGGGTTAGTCCGACCGGGTCTGACCAGACCCGGGTCCACTAAGACACTTTTTTTTCTTTTGGCACCAGACGTCTGTTGGACGAACCGTTTGCAGCGCTGGTAATCTTGGAGCATGATGGTATTTTTGAGTATACCCCATTGGAATTTGGGGTATAGTTGAGATATGGTTAGGTTGGATCATGCACGAATCCAACCAGGCCCCTGACACTAAAAGGCTAATAACTCACAGACCGAGCGTCTGATTGGAATGTCGTCTATTTCTTTGAGACCCCTTGGACGTGGAAGACGATTGAGACAATTTATCATTGGAATTCGTGATATTTGTATTATCAACTAGTATCTTGTGGAGCGGATCCTTCCAGTGACGAGGGAGCATAGTGTGGAGACCTAGTAGCTGGCTGAGACCGGATGACTACTGACCATTTGACATAGAGAGACTCTACTAGCCTAGTGGGGAGAGCCTGGTTGTGGCAGCAGACCCACGGTGGAGGAGCACGCTTGGTGATGCAGCATACCCACGATACATGATAGGAGAAGTACCTTTGTAGTCTATTATGGGAGTTCCTGGGTGTGGCGGTAGACCCATGGTGGGGAGGACTTCTGTGTGACGCAGCAGACCCATGGTACTCGACAAGAGGAGTACCTCAGCAGTCCAAGGTTAGTGGGAAGAACCTCTGTGTGATGCGGCAGGCCCACTGTACTCGATTGAGTAGGAGTTCTCTAGTAGTTAAGGTTTCGATAATGTTAATAAAATCCCGGTTGAGCTGAGTCAGTACTTTTTTGTTTTTTCTCATGATTGAGATGGATTAGTTAATAACTTAGGTATATGTATGGTCATATACCTATGTATGGTTATCGATTGATTTCTTACCTTTTGGTTTAACCTTGGTGGATTTTTTGAGACCTTGAGGGTCTCGGGGTCCCTACTGAGTATCGTCATACTCACCCTTGCACAAGCTATGCCCGATCCTTGTTTTGTAGGATACATACGACATACAATGCTGACTGAGGGTGAGAGTATCAAGACTAGATGGTACCTGGAGGTCGACCTTATGATGATTTGGTACACGGAGGAGACTGACGGATGTGGAGTGCTGAGGAGGCTATCTATATGTACCCTTTAGGTAGGAATCCCGAATGATTACCCAACAACTATTTTTCTTTTCTTCAGTGGTACTTGTACTTCCAATTCCTTGTACATTATAGTTGTGATTGTATTTCCAACCCCATTTTCTTTTCATCACCCTTTTGTTATACAATTTACTTAGTATTTTGTATCCGGCTGTGTGCTCTGTTGTGTGCATTTATAGGTTATAATGTTAATGCCTTCCTAGTTTTAGGGAATTATGCCTTTGGTGCTAGTCACCAGCCCCTGGACTATGGAAGGCGGGCATGGGGAAGTCGCGGCATGGGCCCCGAAAAATGGGTCATGACACGTTAGGCCTGCGCCCTCTGCGTTGACATGAAAACATGAGGTTGGTTAAGGGTTTAACAAACTCTTAGAATTTAAATCATGTTAAACCCCCCAAAGATATCCTATAGTAACCTCCCACAAAAATGAATGAATCGTGGGTCAACCCTTTTAAAGTTGACCCACGTTCTTCATATTATTCATGAACGGGGAAGAGGAAAACATTTAAAAAGCATAAAAAACCCTATACTTCAAATTGTCAGAGAAACGCTCTCACTCGAAGGTGGGTCAGTGTTATTTGTTCCTGCAATAGGCTTCCAATGACGCCGCCCATACGTCGTCCTCTGGTTTGTGGTTCAGTGTCATATGTGACCTCCCGCTGGGTTCAGCTCCATCCTCTAAGGGTCCGGCATCATGGTGCTCCTTCAACACTTCGTTGCTTGGAGAAGTTCTGCCAGTATCTCCACCCAAACTCCATATATATAGGAGAGGGGGAGGGTATGTAACGATGCTGGGGTTTAATGAGGCTAGAAAATTAGGAAGCTTCCTAATTCCCCTATGATGTCATTACTTAGGTTTGGCCGGTCAAGCCATTTATTGGCATGACACGTCACTGTCCCCACACCTTTTCTTGTCCGTTGGAGGATATGAAATAAAATAATAAAAATATTTTATTTCTTTTTTTTAAATGTAGAAAAACATAAAATTTTCTCCGAACCTACTACGGTCAAAGTAAAGTCCCCATTAAGCGAATCTCGGCATTGTGGATTCAACGGTACCCTCGTATTTTTAATTCGAGCATTGGTTCAAAAGTTTGAAAATTCCGCTCGCGTGTTTACTGATCATACCTTAAAAAAAGTTCGATAATTTAATTTCATTCACCCTCAACCCATGCCAGTTGAGGCGAGGATCCACCTAATGAGAACACTCCCCAACGAACTTAACGGTACTCTTGGATTTTCAATCCGAGTTACTATTTAGAAGTTATGGATTTTATAATAAAATAATTCCACATAATTATTTTATTTACGGCAAAAATCTATCTTTCACAGGTGGCCCACACCGACCAATGTTACTATCTTTCTAAAGAGAGAATACCCTCTCGAGTTTAGTGGTGGTCTCAGATTTTTTATCTGAGTCACCATTCTCAAGTTATAAGTATTTGGAAAATAAACTAATTTTATTTTATTATTTTGTTTATAGTTATGACATTTTCGGGTTTTCCCAAAGGAGGCCTGCATCGACTAAACATAAGTTGCACCTAGAATAAACCCGCCTTCCTGAACACAATAGTACCCTCACATTTTGGATTTGGGTAACTATTTAGGAGTTATTCCACTTTTTAGGAAAACTACTTACATGCGCTAATTAAAGCTTAACAAAACATTGATGGATAATTCCGGGCACTCTAAGCCTCAAAATCGCACACCGTCAGATTTTGTGGTCTTAGAATAATTTTATATAATTAAAAAATATTATACGAAAATTACGGGACATTACATTCTACCCACATTAGGGCTTTACAACCTTGAAAATCAAAACAAAGGAAAATCAAACAAATGGGGGTACTGAGCACGAATCTGAGCCTCCCGCTCCCATGTGCTCTCCTGGAGGTCCCCATGCGTCCACCAAACTCGCACCAAAGGGATCCACCATTCATGAGGGAATCACTCTTATCGATCCTCTATATCAACTGGGAACTATCTAAAAGTCACCCCATCATCAAAGTTCAACTCTCCCTAGATGATAACGTGCAATGGATCACTCACACATCTCCTCAGCTGCGACGTGTGGAAAAAATTATGCACCTGGTGTATCTATGAAGGAAGAGATATACGGTACACCACCTCACCAACAATGCTAAAAACATAGAAAGGTCTGATGAACCTCAGAGATAACTTGCCACTCTAGCCAAATCGCCACAATCCTTGTTGACGTGAGACCCGTAGGAAGACAAGGTCTCCCTCCTCTTGTAGGCATAAGACTTATGCCAGCTCTGAGTAGTTTTTACCTACTAACAAGTGGGGCATCATGAAACAAACTCCACCACAACATTATTTATCTCTGGCCATCAGTAATGACGTCAGAGGTCCAGGTACATCTTCTCCACTCTTGGATGTACCGTTAAAGGGGATGTATGGAACTCCTTCAACACCTCCTCCCATAGCGCAACTGGTACCATGGTACGTCCTCTGAAGAGGATGACATGCTCCCCACTTTCAGAAAATCCATCAGGTGCATGTACTGAGGATATATGAGCTTCTCCAGCCTCATAGTCAATGTCCCAAAGATGCGTCTCCCTGACTTGCTGAAGGAGTGGGGGAGTGACTGTCATAGACTAGAAGTATGATGCTCCATCTTTATCCATGGAGGATATTTGAAACGCGACTAGCTACTCTGTCGCCTCACTTAGGAACTGCAGACCAGACCCCCTACTAAGAGCATCTGCTACCACGTTCACCTTCCCCGGAGTATATACTATCTCAATGTCATTTTCATGGAGGAACTCTAGCCATTGCCTCTATCTCAGGTTCAGGTCCTTCTGAGAGAAGATATACCAGAGACACTTGTGATCAGAGTAGACTGTAAAATGTTCTCCCATTAAGTAATGTCTCCAAATCTTCAAGGAAAAGACCACTACTTCTAACTCCAGGTTGTGGGTAGCATAGTTCTTCCCATGCTGTCTCACCTATCATGATCCATAAGCGATCACTGCTCTCTCTTACATCAGGACACACCCATGTCTAGTCCTTGATGCGTTGTAGTAGACTACATACCCAACTCCCTCTTCTGGTAGACTCAAGATGGGGCCACTTGTCTGTCTCTACCTCATCTTCTAAAAACTCTATTGGCATCTCTCCGTCCATAATAAGGGTTTCCCCTTCTTCGCCAACACCAACAAGGGTGCCACAACTCTGGAAAAGTCATGGAAAAATCTCCGGTAGTATCCAGGCAACCGCAAGAAACTTCTCACCTTGGTCACACTCCTAGGTGGATCCCAAGAAAGAACAAACTTTATCTTCACTGGATCCACTACGAATCCATCTTTCAGGATAACGTGTCCCGCAAATTGGACCTCTCATATCTAGAACTGTAACTTTGAGAGATTACCATAAATATGGTTCTCTCGGAGTGTATCCAGAACTATTTTCAGATGATAGGCATTTTCCTCCTCCGTCGATGAGTAAATCAAGATGTCATTAATGAACATAACCACAATGTGATCGAGGTACTAATGAAAGATCTTTTTCATGAGTCCCATGAAAAATTCTAGGGAATTTTTCATGCTGAAATGCATAACCAAGAACTCATAATAGACATAAAGACATCTGAAGTCCATCTTCTACACATCCACATTTCGTATCCTGAGTTGATGTTAGCCTGATCTGAGGTTTATCTTCAAAAACCAATGAGCTCCCTTCAGCTAATCGAAAAGATGATTAATCCTCATAAGTGGACACTTGATCTTAACGGTCACCTGGTTCAAGCACCGATAGTCCATGCAGAGTATCAAAATCCCATATTCCTTTATGGAAGACAAAATCATGGCTTCCCATGGAGAAACACTGTGTCTTAAGAACCTCTTTTCCTAAAATCCATCCAAATTTACCTATATCTCCCAAAGCTCTGCGGAAGCAATCCAATATGTAGGGGTAGATATCGGGGCGATCCTGAGGTACATGTCAATGTAAAAGTATACCTATTTTTGTGGAGGTAGTCTCAGAACATCATTAGGAAAGACATCAACATACTGGTCCACCACTACAAGATAGATTGAACTCTCAACATCAACTGCTCTGAGGGTATGGCTAGCCAACTGATGAGTAATCGGCTGCACCCTCCTTTGGGTAAATCTATCCTGTGCTGAAAAGGTCCCCTTCTCTCCAGTAAAGGAAAAACTTGTCCCATTATTGCAGACACACCACACATTGCACCTAATATAGTCAATCTATTCATTGATTATAGATAACCAGTCCATACCCATGATGACATTGTAAGGGATCAGCGCCGCTACTAGTAGATCTTTCATGAATCTCTCACCTCTTAGAGTAAGCTCACACTATCGACACCAGTTTGTAGTCATTGAATCTACTCCCAGGGGAGTATCTATCTATAAGGACCGAGCCAACGACTCCCCCAGAATCTTCGAGCTCTGAATGAGGGTCGTGACAATAAAAGAGTGACTGGAACCTGTGTCTATAAGTACGACAACTATGGTGGAGTAGACACAGACCATACCTCTAATCATCTCCAGAGCATCATGGTTATAGGCCTCAGCTTCCTGGAGCTGACCTCATCCCTTTCCTCAGGCTCCCAATGGTTGGGGTGGATCACTTAGTGGTGGGGGCGGTAAAACCTTGAAACATCGTCAACCACTTGCTACAAGGCCAGCTTCTCTACCACATCCACCAGCTTCCTATGGACCTCTTTTCTCGAAACTCTACCTCTGACTCGGTGGTCCCTCGACTGTTAGAAAGTTATCCGTATGGTGGGTATGACCATCACGAGCCATGTGACCCTGCCTGCTGCACTTGTAGCACTTCTTGTCCCTCGCCTGACCTCCTCGCCCTCACGAGCTCCGCACCTCCGACCCTGCATCCCTCGGCCGTCTACTAGAAGATCTGGTCTTCTTGGACCTCTGTGTCATCTGCCTAAAACCAGCTACATATGACTCTGCCACGTGTCACCCAGTGGTGGGTCTGGCTATCAGGGCCTGCTCAGCTAGGACGCTCTCCACCAAAAGTGCTCGCTCTAGCACCCCAGCCTGAATTGGTATGCAGAGTGATACCATCAATTCTCAGATATCCCATCGGAGACCCTACTCAAAGGTCTGAGCCATGAAGAAAGGGTGTCATGCCATGTCAGTGGAATAAAGGGGGATATTAGCGAACCTCACCGAGTACTGGGCCACTATCAGGATGCCTTGCTATATGTGTAGTAGCCCTTGTATAGGCACAATGTGTAAGGAAGTGGGGACAAACTCTGCCTCGAAAAGGCCCTCGATGTCAACCAAGATGAGGGTCACCTCATCGTGCATCTGAAGCATTAGGCTCCACCATCACCCTGCTTCTTCCTAAAAAAGTATGGCTTTTGGGATCACCATAAAACCAACTGGTGTCCCAACTAAGTGAAAAACTCTTGCCACTGCCTCCAGCCAGTCCTCAACTGCCTGCAGATCCGTCTCGCAGAAGAACCTCAGAGGCCTCTATCGCTAGAACTCGTGCAATGCACTTAGTCACCATGAATCCTCAACTTATGGGGATGGTGGCATCGGCTGCCCAATGATTAGTGGTGGTGTTGGTGCTTTACCAAAAGGTGCTAATGACGTATGAGGGCCCTACACTGATGCCTCATCGCTTGGTGGCCTATCACCGCTTACTCTCTCAGGAATCCAGGCTGGCTATCTACATGGAAGCATCCTGAAAGAAAACTGGTGTGCCACAGTCATTAAGTTATACCTGGTGAGATGACTCAAAGAAATCATAAGAAAAACTTTTCAAAAACACACACAATTAGTGTTTTTATGCATTGAGTTGAAAATCATAATTCAGGGTTTTGGTGTGTGGATACGTCAGCCGCCACAATGACAATGGATTCCCCAAACCGAAAACTATACTAATAACACTAAACACTATATTGACATAGAAAAGATCAGAGTCGTAATTCTTCGGTAGAACCGAACTCCTCTAATTCCACTTCATGACGACCCATCCCCCGGGGACCTTGTCATGACTACCCCAAGCCCGCCTTCTATAGGCCAGGGGTCGACAAATAGCTCCAAAGGAATATTCCCTAAAATGGGAAGGAATTTCCTTTAAACCTATACAATGCATGGTCCGATAACACAAAAAGAATAAATTTTGAAGAAAACTACTATAGAAAAAGGAGTGCTAAAAGTAAAAGGGGCTGGAATACAAGGCCAAATGAATGTATGAGTACAACCAAAAATTAAAAATACATATAAAGGAACAATACAACCAAAAAGGTAAAAATAGCTACTGAGTAGTCCTTTGAGGATCCTACCAGAAGGGTAGGTACAGATCACCTCCTCATCACTCCACGTCCACCCGTCTCCTTCACATACCACCTAGTCTTGGCTCCCTGAAACCTCAGCCCACTTGTCCATCATCTTCACAATAAACAACAAGGTACGGGCATAGTCTGTGCAGGGGTAAGTATAACAATACCTAGTAGGGACCACGAGACCCCCGAAGGTCTCTCAGAATTCCATTAGGAAAACCACAAAGCATGATCTAAATCATGAAGCACTAAGAAATAGACACATCTCAATTAGATTCTCAGCTCAAACCAGGTATACAACTTAGAGAAAAAAGATTATGATGCTAACCCACACCGGATCATTGTGAATGCTGATAGCCAGCAACAATATTCCATTGGGGTAGTAACAAATATCATTCCCAGTCACAATGTCGAACACCTCTTCTAGTAGAAAACTCCTCCTATGATGATTATAGTGGGCCTGTTGCATCACACAGAGGTGCTTCCCACTAACCTAGGATTTCTAAGGTACTCCTCTTGTTGAGTACCATGGGACTACCATGTCACAAAGAGGCGCTCCCCATCGTGGGTCTGTCGTATCACACAGAGGCACTCCCCCTCATGGCCAGCTTAGGTACTTCTCCTGTCAAGTACTATGGGTTTTTCGCATCACACAGAGGTGATCCCCACCCTGGGTCTGCCACATCACACTGAGGTGCTCCGCACTAGACCTGTCGAGTTATATCGAGTCGAAACGGTCAATAGTCGTCATGTATTAGCCAGTCGTTGGGTTCTGTACGTAGCATGCTTGGGAGAACCTATCCCCATGCCATTGGTCATTTTTCAACTTTTACGTAGTCTGAAAAGAAATTATCCCAATGATCTTCCATGTTATAAGGGTTCCAATGCAATAAATGACAAGTCAACTAGATGCTCGATCTGTGCATTATTGGCATTTCAGTGCCGAGTGCCCGTTTGGATTCAGATGTGATCCTACCCATACATACTCCATGTTTATTTAAAACCTTAATGGATTATGTCAAAATTATCGTCTCTCTCCAAGGATCTCGACGCCATAGATGGTTCTTCAAATGGATGTTCAGTTTAGGAGTTAGGGCCCGTTTTGTGTAAATGGTCGGTACTGGGTCTAGGTCAGGTCCACCTCGGTCAGACCGACCCAACCAGGTTCAGCGTGGGCCAACCTGAATCGACTTGGGTCGACCCGTCCTGACACAGGTCTGACCCAACCTAGGTCAACCCATCTTGTTGGGCCCGACCCAACCCAGCTGGGCCGTGGGTCGATCCGCTGGGCCGACCTGGCATTTCCACCTGCCTGGTGGTGCGGGCCTTTAGGGATACCCGGACGCAGCTTATCCAGGTCAGGATAATGCGGGTCAGAGCAATGACAGTGGGTCACCTATGGGGGTTGACTCAATGCAGTGCCACGAGACCTTCGTGCCGCAACCGACGGGCTGTGACTTTTCCGTTGGTCATGCCACTGGAGTGTGCCTCGTCCACCGACCACCGGTCGATCTAGTGGTCTAACTCCACCGTGGCCAATGCAGGTCGTGACCCTACTGCTATGTGGGTGTGACTCTAGGGGCACACCCCACCCCTTTCGGTTCCGTCGTCGCCAATTGGCGTGCCGACTGACCACTCTAGTGGCACGCGATGACGCACCACACCATCATCCGCGACTAGCCCGTGTGCCAGCCGCCTTCCTCCAGTCTCTGTGGCTAATGAGACATGACCTCCTTTGTTCATCAGCGGCGCACGATGGAACGCTGTTCCTCCACCGTGGCCAGCCAATGCCAGCCGCTCTGATGACCACCACAGCTTTGTGTGGCGGCCTCTTCTTGCGGCGTGCGTCGATGCGCTATCCCCAACATAGCCGGTAGGTATTGCCGGCTCGTTGGTTTTCCATGGAGGTGAAAAATTAGAAATGTATAGGAGGGTTCGGGCTGGGTTCTTTAGGCTCGCGCCCTCCGCTATAGCTCGAAAACATTAGGGGGTTAAGGTTTTAACAAACTCTTGGAATTTAAATAAAGATAAAACCCACAAAGATATCCCGCAATAACCTCTCACAAAAAAGAATGAATCGTGGGTCAACCTATTAGTTGGTTGACCCACGTTCAACATATTTATCAAGAACGAGGAAGAGGAAAACATTTAAAAAGAATAAACGAATAAAAGCCCAACCTCTAATCTTCGGGGAAACACCCCCGCTTGATGGTGGGTCGATGTTCTTCATTCCCACAACAGGATTCAACAAAGTCGCTCGTACATCGTCCTCTGGTTTGTGTTTCGGTGTCGGTACTCACCTCCCACTAGGTTCACCTGCATCCTCTAAGGGTCCGATCTCACAGTGCTCCTTTAGTACTTCGTTGTTTGGTGAAGCTGTTCTAGTACCTCCCCCCAAGTTCCATATATATAGAAGAGGGGGAGGGTAAGTATCAACGTTGGAGTTTAATGGGGCTCATCAATTTAGAGGCTTCCTAATTCCCCAATGGCATCGTTACATAGGGTGGCAGGTCATGATATTTATTGGTTTGACATGCCACCGACCCCACCCATTTGCCTGTCCGTTAGAGGATATGAAATAAAATAATAAAATAATTTTATTTCATTTCATTTAAAAAGTCCCAAAACATAACTTTTTCTCTGAACCTACTGCAGTCAATGTAAAGACCCCCTTAAGTGAATCCTAGTACAGTGGTTTCAACGGTTCCCTTTGATATTTAATATGAGCACCGGTTCAAAAGTTAGAAAATGCCGCTCATGCATTTACTGAATGTACCTTAGGAAAAGTACATTAAATTAATTACATTCATCCTCGACCCACACCGGTCCTTGTTAGGATCCTCTTAGGGGGAATACTTCCCAACAAACTCAATGGTACTCTCAGATTTTCAAACTGAGTTCCCATTTAGAAGTTATGAATTTTATAATAAAATAATTGTCACTTAATTAATTTATTTATGGTCAAAAACTACCTTTCACAGGTGGAATGCACAGGACAATGCTAGTATTTTCCTAAATAGAGAATAACCACACGAGTTCAGCAGTGGTCTTAGATTACTAATCGGAGTCACCATTCGCCAGTTATAAACATTTGAAAAATAAAATAATTTTATTAAATACTTTATTTATGATTATTCCATTTTGGGTTTTTCCAACTAGAGGCCTGCACCGACTAAACTTAAGTCGTGCCTAGGGTAAACCCACCATTTTGAATGCAATGGTTCCCTCATATTTCTAATATGGGAAACTATTTATGAGTTATTAAATTTTTCAAGAAAACTGCTTACTCGTGCTAATTAAAGTTTAACAAAAATTCGACAGTTCATTCTGGGAACTCCGGGGCTCGGAATTGTGCACAATCAGATTTCGAGGTCTCAAAATAATTACATATAATTAAAAAAAGTTATAAAGAAATTTTTAGACATTATAAATAACTTTCTAATTGTGATATCTGTGAAATAATAACATCAATTGAAAATTTTAAAATCATAAAATAAATGAAATTCTTGATATAAAATTTCATAGGGTAGTATATACACCACAAAACAATAATAAGTGGCGAGTATAGAATATACCTAAAATAAATAAAAGTGATATGTGAATACCCATACTCGAATTCTTCAAATTCTTCATACACATTCAAAAATCATGTATAATAAATATAATTTTATTATAAATCTTTCAAAGAACCATATTATTATAAATAATAGAAAATATTATTTTATTATTACTTTATATTTTTCATTTATTAATAATTTCATGTAAAAATAATATTTCAGGTAATAACACCTTTGTTTCTTTATTTATTTTGACTTATTGTTGATCATGTTACATAGATAATGATTTGATTATTTAAATAATGTAAAACATGATATTATCATGATATATATTCATTATATAAGTATTTATAAGTGTCTAAAAATTATAGAAATATGAAATGCAATACACCATTCATGGAGACAGTATGTGAGACGTACGAATGAACGATGTTTCCGCTTTCTTATTGTATTGAAAGAATGAAAGTAAATGAAATATATGTATATATATACATATTATAATGAAATTATAATTCCTATTTCATAAATATAATATAAATTTACTGAATCAATACTTAATACATTACATGTAAACTATGAATTAATTACACCCCTTTGAAGAGGCAGTGGTCCACACGGCCACAAAAAAAGTTATCGTACTCCCACATAATGCAAATCATAATGATATGTGTTAAGTAATAATTCTATAAGAATAAAAAAACTATATATATATAATATATAAAATATAAAAACAATAATTCCATCATTATTTCCAAACTGTAAAGATGGTAATAGAATAACGAACGACATCGGTTCCCAAGGTGGTGGTTCGCTGTAAAAATGAATGATGATTGCATATCCCATTTTACAGAAGTGTATATAGGTGTAGGTAAAACAATTAAAATTTAAAAAATATATTTTTCTTTTTTATACTGAGGTTATTATATATGAATGTAATAATATTTCTTGAGGGGGTGGAGAAGGAAATTAAAAATGTTCTTGTTGAAGGATGTTATATTTTCTTAGGATAATTCCTTTTGGTTTTCACCAAAGGACTAACTTGTTTTTCTTTATTCCCAAAGTGACACTTCTAGGATGATATTAGGAATGTTGGGATCTTATTTGGGTAGGACTTAGATGAGTTAAATGGATTTAGTGTAGTTAATAAGTGTGGGGTGGGGGTGAGTTCCCTTTTAAATTGGAGGAGTGACATTCTTGTAATTATAAAAAGGTAAACATTATTAAGAGGACTCTCTTTGGTAATGTACCTAAAGTAATGATAAATGTTTTATAAATGGTATTATATAGGATAAATATTCATGGAAAATGTATTTTTGGTATGTGTATATGTTATTTTTCCCATTAAGTTATATTTTATCAACTAAGTAAACTCGTTTTTACCATAATCAAATTAGTTAATTTTAATTACCTTCATTAGTATTTTTGGTAAAAAATAATTCTCACCTTAATTGAGATTATATATTATTATTATTCCAAATAGGGAATTCAATTTTTCAGATTATGAAATCATAAGTGGATGAAATTAATTTAAAATTAATCCTGCAATCGGGATGAGACAACAGGTTTTTAATGTAAAAATGTCCAAAAATTTGAAATGTTTTTATATCTCATTTGTATGTGAAATTGATTCCAATGACCAAAAATGTATTACTATATATATAATTTATCTAAATATAATTTAATACATGTTAAAAAATCTAATTTAACTATAAAAATAAATTTTATGAAAATGCAGTTTTGAATTAAAATTTAGTATTTTTCACAATTCATCAAAAAAAGAAACTTCTCAATAAAATTGAAAAAAAACACCCTAAAATAATTTCAAAATTCGTATTTCAAAAATTTATTTTTTTATATAATAAACTTTATAAAAATTTAAAAAATTCAGATTTAAAATAGTTTCAATAGTAAAAGGCAGTAGAATTGCCTTTTAAAAAAATATATTATCATTATGCGTAAAATCGGTTTTATTCTTATATATTTTCTTGAAAACATATAATATAAATGTTATTTTTTACAGAATCTAATACATATATTTCAATAAAATCATTTATAAAAATTATTTTAATTTATTTATTTAGTTAAAACGTGTTTTATTCAATAGAAATAGTTTTCCAATAAAAGATTTGTTGCATTTTAAAATGGGTTTTATTTTAATTTATAGTTAATTTCTCACCAAATAATTCATCTTACATTCATGTGAGAACCATATTTTCATAATTTAAATAATATTATTCATAACAAAAATTACAATGGCTATGTGGCAACTATAATAATATAATAATAATAATATTAATAGTACATGATACTTTGGTTAAAGTTGTTCTTGTGTGTAATGTAAGCTGTCAAAGGAATTGGAAATTTTGTGTAACACAAGACAAATATAGTATTTCATGTACTAAAATCTAATATAAATTTTCCATGCATTGAAATCAGAACATGGGGTTTTATATAGAGAAATCATAACTTGGTTTAGCGTGCAATTAAATCCATCAATAAAATTTAATTTATTTGAAAAAAAATTCATAAAATCTTGGGGTGTTACACAACACCTCTATTTAGATTATATGACCAAAAAATGAAACCTTTTGGATTCAAAATTAACAATTTTTGTAAATTAATATTATATATTTTCTCCTTCCTTAGGGTCTTTAGTAGAATTATCATGTGGTATTCATGCTATTCCTTTCTCTTTTAGTAAATAAGAATATCAACATAAAATATTACCAAAAACTAATCTAGGTAATCTATAAAGACTCTATTCATTAAATCCATCAATATAGGAGGAGAATTTGTAAGAGAAAATGACAAAACTATATATTCATAATGTCCGTACATTATACAAAATGTAGTCTTGGGTATATCCTCCTTGATCCTTAATTTATGATATCCAGAAATAATGTCAAAGTATTGAGCTCCATGCAATTGATTGAATAGGTCATCCATACAGGGTGAAGGATACATTTTCTTGATCACGATCTTGTTCAACTACCAATAACTGATGCAATGTTTCATCGATCCATATTTTATTTTTACAAAATAACTTGTGCACCCCAAGCTGACCCACTTGGTTGAATGAATCCTTTTTCAATGTATTCCATGAAAAGTTTCTTAAATTCCAACAACTCAATCAATGTCACTCTATTGGGAGTCTTTGAAAATGGTGTGGCACCATACAAGAGTTCTATTGAAAAAAATGTGATGTTTTGGTTTAAGACTATGAAAACCTTCTGCAAGGGCGTCATTAAACTCCCAGTCAGTAAGAATATCATCGACTTCACATTTATCCCCAAGCATTTTTGATAAACACCCCTTATTAATGTGAATTAAGACCCTTATAATGTATGTAATCACCATTGGAAGTTTATACTTATCATCACATTGACAGAGGAACATAGTTTGGTGTGAAATATCAAATGTTACAGTCGTTCCTCAATAATATATGTAGTATTTCTGCATAAAAATATAATCCATGTATAATATGACTTTAAATTGCACTGGAGGATGAATAAAAAAATTTACAGGAAGCACCTTCCCAAAAACATCAATTAAAATGGAATCATAAACATAAGAGACTTTTTTCATTCCATTAGGGGTTTTTTGATAATTCCGCATCTAATTCGTTGGGTGGAATCTTGAAACCCTTAGAAAATTATTAAGATATTAAATATTTGGTTGATATAGATTTAAATAAGACATTGGTAACTCTATTTTTGATGGTATGTGTACATAACAATATGTTGTTATTGTGCCTTTCCTCAGAAACATTGATCACTTTAGATTTCCCCTTCTCCGTCAACATAAGAGGATGATGACATATATGATAATCATTTACCCTCAGATTTAGGCACTGCATAGCATAATTCCCATTGTCCATACAATTAAAGCATTCATATATGGGACGTTCATTCTTTGCATCATTCCCTCTTTTCACATTTCAATATATCTTCTTCCCGTCACTTTAACAATCAATTAATATATGAAATTCCTTTTCACACATAAAACATTTACTATTACCATTAATAAAATCCCCCCCATTCTTCTTCACACCCTTTTATCTTAAAATATAACCCATCATATTCTCTTAATGGTTTTTATATTTTCCTTTCAACTCCATCATCATTTTCATGTCAAAACCATGAGATTTATACGAAACTGCAACCTCAATTACCACCTTTATATCACATAAAACAATATAATAATAGCTAATGAAGTATCTTATGTATAATTCTCTTTGGTGACTTAGTTTTAAGCCAATGAATAATTTATCATCCTTACAATCAGCTTGGATGATAATACCTAAAGCATACCTCAAAATTCTCGACTTCAGTCACTCTCATACAAATATCATGTATAATAAATATAAGTTTAATACAAATTTATTATATAACCACCTTAATAAATATCATAGAATATATTATATTCTTAGGAAATCTTATTACATTTTTATTAACAATTCCATGTTAATGTTATGTTTCACATAATAATAGCTTTGTTTTTTAATATGTTTTGAATTTTTATATTTTTGGTCCCGTTACATTTATCAAGGTTCCATAATTTATAGAATGAAAAAATGATATAAATATAATATATAATTATAATATATTTATATTTATATTAATCCATAAAAGTTAGTGATACGAATTGAAATACACCGTTCAGGGAGACGACAGACCATATGTATGCATGAACACTATTTTTTCACTTTCTTATGGGGTTGAAATAAATAAAATAAAATTATATATATTATAATTCCAGAATAATTATTATGAAATAAAAAAAATCATGTTAAACCCATCCTTATTTCATTCCATGTAAAGCATTAAAGAATCACATTACATCAAGAGATGGTAGTCCACCGTACATAGAAGAGACATTATCATATTTCCAAAAAATGGATAACAAAAATGTATATGTGATATAAAAATGACATCAGAAAAACAAGATATCAGTTTATGAGGCGATAGTTTACCATACATAAGAATTATGATTTAATAACCCATTTGAAGAACATATAGATTATTTTAAGTCGGAAACATAAAATAAAAAAATTATTATTTTTAAGAAACTAATTTTATTGTATTAATAATGATATAATTAGAATTTATGTGTCTATAGGAAGAAATAAAACAAAAATGGTTATTGGTGAATGTTACATATTGTTTGGGTATCCTCCTTAGGTTTTCACTAAAAGCCTTACTTGGTTACATTTCTGTCCAAACTAAAGCTTCTAGGATGCGGGAAGGGAAGTTGGGAAGTGATTTTTTTAGGTATTGGATGTTAAAAAATGGTTTTAATGAGTGAACAATAGAGGGGAGTGGCAGCCTTTTATATATAGGGAGAGGATACATTGGGTTTTTTTGAAAATAATTGAGTGATCCCATGTTTTTCCTATGTCAAAAGGGTCCAAAATGGTCCATTATCGAAACATAGAGGTTTAATGGTCAATGTATTACCATAAAATAATGGTTAGAAAATATTATATGTTATTTTAACACATAGAGTTTTTTTAAGCCCCAAGTAAACACATTTTTACCTTATCAACGGAAATTATTTTTTACTATTTATACTAATAATTTGGGTAAAAAATTAATTTGGCCTTATTATAAATTAAAATTTTTTCATATAAAAATTATTTAATCCATTTTTTCAATTTTATTTCATATTAGTGGTAATAATTAATTTAATATTAACCCTACAGATGTGATGAGAAACCAATTTTTTAGAGCGAAAATGACCAAAAGTTTACAAAGTTTTTTATTTAAAATTTCAAAATGAAATTGATTAAAATGACCTAAATTGAGGTGATAGATGTATAATTTAACTAATTATAAATTAAAACCCATTTAAAATGTGTGTTAACTTTATAAATAAATTAAACTAAAATATAGTTTTGAATTAAAATTAGCATTTTTATTATTCATCTAAAATGAATCTTTATAGAAAAATCATGAAACATCACCCTAATATAAATTTAAAAAAATGAATTAAAAAGATGAAGTTTATTTTATCAAATTATTTTTCTAAATTTTTATTTTGTAGTGTTAACAAAAAGACATAAAAAATAATTTTTTGAGAAAATAGTATTTTGGAAACATATCAAGTCTTGACTAAATATAACGTATTTTATTATACATATGATTTTTTATATAAAACTGTTATGAATAATATTTAAAATTTAATTGTTTCCATTTATATTACTAAGTCTAACAGCGAGGTTATAACTCCCATTTTATATAACTATATCCGTAATATATCATGGTTTTGTAAAAATTCGGTTTTATATGCAATAGAAGATAATCCATTATTACATATAGCGTAAGATTATCATGGAGTTGTATATAATGTAAGATTAACCTGGTGTTTTATGTAATTAAATCAATCATATATAACTAATTTAATTTAAAAATTAAATTCATAAAAACATAGGTTTTTACACACATGATAAGGAAACATAACATGCGAGTCAAAGGTATAATGGGATATTATAAAATAGATGACACATGAATAATCACATGGGATAATAACATAAATATCCTAGAATCATGTGAATATGGAATAATTTTAAATTTGATAGAAATATAAAGCAATACAATAAAATAAGTCAGGAATAACTACCATGATAACATCACATTGTGGACAGAGTCCCATAATAGATTAAGTTCACTCTATAATCCCAAACACGACCTCGAATAAGACTAAAACATTGACCAATAAATTAGAAGTATATATAATTATGATCCCACCTGTAAAATTTATATTATGTACAATCATATGTGTTCAATATATGGAAATCAATAATAAGGCATAAACATAAGAATTTCCCATTGGAAGGAAATAGGTTACATAATCTGGCCGCATATCACGGTCAACAGAATGTTTAAAATAACATAATTTGAGAAATGAAAATAAGAAATGTATTATCACATAAATATAATGGATACTAAGAAATATATATATATTTAAGAGGCATATATTCAAATTTTATAATCATTTAATAACATTAATTTTTTTTTTCATTGATAACTACAAATAATTTTAAAATATTAAAATATATACTTGAATAAAATAGACTCCCCCTTTGAAAATTAATTATGAAAAAATAATATTCAAAAAATATTGTGTGAATAATATTATTTTGAAAAATATATTTTTGGAAACTAGAAAATATTCTTCAAATAAAATTACGGTGTGTAATTATATATATTCCATATAAGCTAAAAAAATATTCCTTTCACTTTTTGTTTGAAAAGTCTAAAAAGGGATTGTTCAGAAAATGATGGGAAGATTCATTTTCAATGATTTTTTAAATATAAAACATGGGTAATAATTTCTTTAATAAATCATTTTATAATAATAAAAAAACTAATACATTTTTATAAATCATATATTTTGATAGAGAAAGTGATTTTTGAACAAAGAGAGAAATAAAGTCAATTTTTATAATTCTAAATCATTTTATGTATGTAAGGGAGTAAAATGGTCCTATTATATGAAAATATCATAAATAACTAGTTAATAATAAAATTAAATAGTTTTATTAGACTATTATATAATAATTTTCTTTAATTGAAATTTAACCGTAAACAATCCTGCTTGAAATGAGAATGTAGAATAAACCCTTCTACTTGGGTAAATTTAGAATCAGAACCCCCATAAATTATATAAGTGCATTATAAGATAAAATACCATTAATTATGAATAATTCGTTATATAATATATAAATGTGATTTATATACACCATATAATTGAATTATGGTGTATATAAGAACATGCGTCTTAATAAAGGATGTTTTGAGATGTAAAACCTTACCTCAACTCCAACGCTTTCATGTATTTATTTTATCTATAATAAAAAAACTTATATATATTTTTTTATTAAGGAAGTTTTAATTTTTAATACCTTATAATTAAACCATTTTCATAATTTATTTTAATGATGTATTTAATTACTCAGTGAGTTCTGTCCATGTTGGGCGTTTTGAGGATGGTTAATTCAATATTTAAAAAATTCTTGAGTGTGTCGAATATGGTAAAATAGGTAAATGATACATCATCTCAAAAATAATAAATATTATATAATTATATATTTTTTAAGAAAATTATAATTTTAAAAATAACCCTAAATTATGGTTATGAGAAATGAACTGCGTTACAATATTAGAGACAGTAGGACGTACGTACGTATGTGTAACGTTTCCATTTTTCAATGATCATGATGAAAAAAGGTATGTGTTATTTTAAATATCCATAATTATAATAACATAAAAAATATAATATTATTACTTTAAATAAAAAATAATATACCATCCATTTGATGCGATCATAAAAAAAAGAATCAAATCGCTTCGCGTGGAGGTAGTCCGCTGTACACACGAACAACATTATACTATTCAATGGATGGTAAGGTAAGAAAATATATTATATACTAATTTTAAAGAATTTTTAATGTTTCATGATTATAATATATAAAAATTATATCCATCATCATAAATATATGATATAGGTGATTTGGAAAAATGAATCACATAGGTTCGTGAGGCGGTAGTCCACCGTACACACGACCAATGATTTTGTTTTCCATTTGATGGAAAAGTAGATGAATGGATATTATGAGATAAAAATAATTAAATATTGGTATAAATGAGATAAAATTGTAACTATATTGTAATTTTTTAGATATAATTTAATGTCGTAAAAGAAAAAGAAAAAATAAGGAGATCAGTGAAGAATATTACCTCCTCTTCAGACCACCTCTTTAAGATTAAACCTAAAGCATTAATAGATTGTATTTATGATAAAAAGTATTATTAGACATTTTTTTGGAATTAAGTAAGTCATTTGGGTAGGTATTGTATTAAATAGTGGGTTTTATATGTATGAAAAGGAGAATACACCGGGTGCCTTAATATTAGGGAGGAAGAGAGACATTATTGTAAATACCCAAAACTATTCAATAATGGAAAGTCAGTCTAATGAAAAGTGCCTAATAAATATAAAAATATAATATTGTAGGATATATAATTAATATAAACACCTATGAAAATCACAATATACATTTTTTAATCATTTCATACACTTTACCTCTATGGTTACACACTTTTACCCATTTAATTTTTTACCACGACAATGATTTTTTATTGTTTTAATTATTCATTAAAACAAAAAATTATTTTGACCTTATTATATGGTAATTTTTTTTGGTTTTTTATAATATTTAGTAAATTTTACAAAATGAAATTCACCAAAGTGGAATAATTTCATTTGAAATCAAACCGAAAGGCCTCTTGGAAAAATGGATTTTCAAGACATGAATTTTTCAAGAAATAGATGATCTTATAATAACTATATAGAAAGTAATGATAATTAAATAAATTTCAATTAACAATATATATATATATATATAATATAAATTTACATTAAATAATTCCACATTAGGGGTTATTTTAAATAGTTAAAATAGATAAAAATATGCACTTTAAAATAGATTTTACAAAAAAGTGTTTTAATGTCTAAAAACAATCTTATATTAAAATAGAGTATAAAAATTATTTAAATATAATTAATTGGACAAAATATAAATAAATAATGATTTTTTACTTTTAAATATTATTAATTAATAATGAAGATTTTAAAATACTTCACTTATTAAAAAGAAATGATGGTTTTACAAAAATATGTATTTTTCACTTTTCACTGAAAAATATTTATATTCCAAAAAATCCCAACATATCACCCTAAGGTAATATAGATATTATGTTTTATAAAATGGTTTTAATTTTATAAAATGACTTTTTTTAATGATACAAATATTATTTATAATGTTTTATCACAAAAAGAAATAAAAATTAATTTTGACCAAAACTTATTTTTTGTAGAATAAAATATCATTATTAATGTTGAGTGCTTATTTTTTAAGAGTTTTTAAATTAATTTATATAATTTATTAAATTTATATATATTTCATAAATTAGCCAATAATATTCATTACCACTAATATAACAGCTAGCTTATATCGATCACATTTAAATAATAATACTTTAATAATATAATGTGATTCATTTAAACCCAGCATTTCATGTAGCCATAGAAGTCAAGGAAATAAAATTTATTTTAAAAATTTAAATTCTAAATTATCTTGTTGTACCATTATACGTTTTTAAATAATTTTTTTTTTCATAATTTAAACATGTTCACTATAATAAATGGTTCAAATTTTGAAACTTTCTATATGGAAAACCCACTATGTAAAAATGGTTAATAAAACTTCCTCTTAAAAGTAGGAAAAGAAAATATTAAAGTCAAAATATAACTAGGATTCCACACAGGATAAAAATAGTAGGAAATGGAAACCTGTATTTTGAAATAATATACATTTTGGAGACAACATTATTCTTTTTTTTGAGAGAAGTGACCATGGATTTATTAAGAATGAATAAATTTTGTATTTCAGGATCCTTTTCCTAAATTTGTGAGATCCTTTTACCAACAATATTCAAGACATAAGGATATATACTTACGTGAAGAATATAATTTCATCCTTTTATCATTTTTAGACAATATATTCTATCACTCTAAATGACTAGTATTCACGCTGAATATTTTTTATTGAATCACTAAAATTAAATTCTAAAAGATCACATAACCCTAAAAAATGAAGTAGTGATATTACTCATACCTTTACAGATGAGACAAAAATTTTAATTAGTTATAATGATGTTATATAATTCCATAAATGAATATTAATATATTACTCTCTAAAAGGAAACAATAAAACCAAAGGTTTAACATAGATCATTGATTAAATAAGTAAACCTATATCCTAAGTAAAATGAATAACAACAACATGAAAGAAGGTTTTAGCCTAAATGTTTATCTCATACCCTTCAGGTTACATGTCAAAAAATTTTATAACATTATTCTCAGAAAATAATTTTTGGTAAACCTAATGTTTATATATATATATGAAATAATATAAATATTCAAAATATATTTAACTACCTAAAAATCCTAAAATTCAAAAAACAATTATCCTATAACATAGTTTCAAAAATCAAATTAAAATTTATCCAACAAATAATTGGATTAAAAAAATGTAATACTAAGAAGTACATTTCATAGGATAGGGGTATGGCATACACAATTCTAACCCTTTAGTTTTAGGTTCATGCCATATATCCTTATTGGATACAAATATTTTTCTCAAGATATATAGGTTTCCCTTTTTTAAAAAGTATAATTACTATAATGTTTTCAAGAATATGATACAAATAATAAAAATGAAATTAATTATCAAATCAGTTTTTAACCACTATGGTTTTCTATACATCTTGTTTTCCCACAACATCAAATAATATTAATCAAAAATTGTAACCATAACATAAAAGATAGGATAAAATTTAAAGGTTAAAAATACCATTAATATTAAGTACATAACATATAAGACATTTTTCCTCAATTAACTATTTTTTCCAAAACCCATTTTAATCCCAAAGGTTATATTACTGTAATTGTCTCCCAAAGTACTCTTAATCATATTATAATTCCATAAAATAAAACCTCAAAAGGGGTATTTATGCATTTAAATGTATGATCAACCATAATCATATAATCTGAAGGCACATTAGGTTTAACCTAGGTTATCCATTATTATACTTTATTCACATCCTTCATGATGGTACATAATGTGTCTATTAATTTCTATAACATATCCCCTAGGAGTGTAAAACCTGGTGTGCACTAAGTTACTTTTTCATTCACATGGTGAAAATCATGTCAAATACTAATGTGGTATTGTTGGATTTATTACCCCTAGGTACAACTATGAAATAGACACATCAACTTGTAGTATTCAGAAAAGGATTTAATTTTTTTCAGAAAACACTCACTTTAAACTTCACCAAAATTATAGGATATTTTTGTATATATTGACTTATACTTATACTTATATATAGTTTTCTCACTAAATATTTATCTTCCTAGATTCCAAAGCTTAACTATAATTTTCTCTGATACTAACTATACAGAACCAATCCTTTTACATATTTTATTACTTTATTTTTAATATAAACATGCATTAATTATATCCCAAATATCATGTGGTGATTTTTATTTGGAAGACTAGGTTTAGAATACAAAAAAGTGAGATTAAACTAAAAAAATATATTATATTATCCAAAATTACCTCCTAAATCCATTTAAGATCATAAACTACATGGGATAAACTATATAATATATAGATAAAAGGGGTGAGTAAGAAAAACCAGAAAGAGAATAAAAAAGATAAAGATACATAACATGTGTGTCAAAGGTAGAACACGATATCATAAAAGAGAAGGCACATGAGTAATGATATGGGTGGATAACATTAATGCAATATTATTATAAGAACATAGAATCAAAGGAAATATAGTAGTAATATAGAAGAATACAAAAACATAATTTAAGTTTAACTTCCAAGAAAACATCACATGGTGTACATAGTCCCACAATGGATTAGGTTCACTTCTTAATCACATAAATTATATCTCATGAGAATAAAACAATACCCAAGGTGCTAGAGAGCTATATAATTCTGGTCCCACCCATATAATTCATTTAATTTACAATAATATGTATTCCATATAAGTAAATAAATAATGAGGCATAAACATATGAATTACCCATAGAATGAAAATGGGTTTTGTGATCTTCCCTCATATCATAATCAAAGGAAAATTCAAAATGATGGAATTTGAGAAATGTTCATAAGGCATGTATTACCCCATCAATGTAAGGGAGGTTTAGAATGGTAAATATGTAAGATACACACACACACACACACACACATATATATATATATATATAACAATCATTCCATAACAATAATGGATGTTATTGTTGAGAAATAAAATTACTTTTAAAAGATTAAAAAAAATCTAGAGGAAAATAAACATTACACTTTGAAAATATCTTTTAAAAAACTAAAATTCACAAAATATTTGGGAATAATTTTTTAATATATACTTGGAAGCATACAAAGTAAATATTAATGAAAACAATGGTAGGTAATTCCGTACATGCCATACATGTTAAAAAATATTCCTTTCATATGTCATAGAAAAAGTAAAAAAGTGCCACATTTAAAAAATGACATGACGATCCATTTTAAAATTAATTTTAAAGTAATTCATGGGTAAAAATTCATTTAACAAATCAATAGGTAATATTTAAAATATTCTTAACAAATTATAAAAAAAATATTTTTATGGAAAAAATGGATTTTTGATCGAGGAGTTAAATAAAGTTAGATTTTCCTAAAAATATTTTCTCAATAATTTTAGGTACTTAAGATAAAAAATGATACTATTAGTTTAAATTTTTAAAAATATTCATTATAGAATAAAATTCATGGGGTTTATTTGAAAAATGATAAATAATTTCCTTCATTAGAAATTAAAGCATTAACAATCACGAATAAAATGATATTGAAGCCTAAACTCTTGCCGCTTTCGTTACTTTTGAATTATATCCCCCATGAATGTTTCAAGTTAATTATAATTTATGATACTCTGAATTATAAATTTTTCATGATATAATACGTAAAGGATTAGTAGATATATAATATAATATTAGTTAGGTTTATAAAACAACAAGTGTCTCAAATAATGATGTTTTAAGATGAAAACACCAACCTCGAGTCCTGAATTGATGTATATTTATCATATGTCCAGCATAATAAAATTATATATTATGTTTTTTTATTAAGGAAATTTTAATGGTTTATTCCATTATAAATAAAACATTTAGTTAAATATTTTTAATATCTTACTTAATTACATAGTCAGTTATGACTACATCCGGTGTTTTGATAATGTTCAATTCATTATCTGAAAATATCATTAGTTTGTTGACTTTGGTCAGAGGGGGTAATATTTCCATAATATAAATAATAATAATAATTAAATAATTATAATGTATATATATAAATTATAATTTTAATAACAATCATGAAGAATTGTTATAAAAAATGAACTATGTTACAATCATGAAGACGTTAGGCTATATGTATGCATGCACAAAATTTATGTTTTTCAATGATCATCGTGAAAATATAGTTAGTAATATTTTATCTTTAAAAAATGATAATAATATTTTAAACATCCTATTATTTCATTAAATAAACTTAAATATACCATTCACGTGTTGCGGTAAATATAAAAACGAGTCACGTGGCTTCGTGAGGCTGTAGTCCTCCATACAATTGAAGGAAGTTATCATTTTTAATGGGTGGTAAGGTAAGATAAAATATGATATATTAAATTTATAGAGTGATTAATATTTTATTTATATAATATTTAAACATTAAATCCATCATCATAAACATCCATGAGTGGTGAATATGGAAAACAAATTACATTGGTTTGCAAACGGTTGTGTGTCATATACACAATCGATGGTTCTATTTCCCATTTAGTTGAAGAGGAGAGGAATGAATAATATTACATAAAGATGATAAAATTTAATTATATAGAATATAATTATGTTATTATATTAATTTTTTAATACATAATTTTTGGTGTATAAAGAAGAAGAAAAAAGGTGTTCTGTGAAGATTATCACATATTCTTCAGATCACCTCTTTAGGATTAAACCCAAAGGCTTAAAAAATTGGTTTATGTTAAAAAATGGATACTAGGATTATGGTAGGTTTTTAAGAATTTTATTTTATCAATTATTTGAGGATCCAATTTGTTTTGAAGGTTTGGAATGTATAAGAGAGGGGGCACCCTTTTAAAACGGTAGAGGAGTGACGTTCTAGAAAATATTGAAAACTATTAAATAAAATGAAGTAACTCCCATGAAAAGTGCCTAAAAATTAAAAAATAATGTATTAAATTAAATATAATCCTAATAAAAACCTATATAATTAAAAAATATATGTTTTAAACATGTTATCCAATTTACCTCTAAGGTTACTCACATTTACCCTTTTATTTTTTTACGAGAGTAACTATATTTTTTACTATATTTTCAATTAATTATGGAAAAAATTAATATGAACATATTATATAATATAAATTATTCTGATTAAAAATATTTAATCCATTTTATCAAATTCAAGTAATAAAATTTGAATAATTTAAATTAAAGTTAAACCCATTCATGTGTCGAAAAACAGTTTTTCAAGAAATGCATTTTCCAAGAAGAAGAGAATATTATAAAAATATATAAAAAATATAATGATAAATTAATTAATTTTTATTAATATATATATATATAATATAAATTTAATTTAAAAAATTCATCATTTGGGGTTATTTCAATTAGTTAAGATGGATAAACATTATGCAAGTTTTTAGAAAAAAGTGTTTAAAGCCTAAAAATGAACATATATTAAAATATAGTATATAAATGATTTAAATATAATTAATATGACTAAATTTTACAAAATAATAATTATGTTACATTTAAATCATATTATCAAATAATTTTACCATTAAATTACTTTATTTTTAAAAAATAAATGACAGTTTTACAAAAATTAGTATTTTCACTATTCATAGAAAAATCAATATTTTCTATAAAATAAAAAAATTTCCCCATATTATATTATAAATATGAAAATTTAAAAAACTATTTTCATTTAATAAGATATAATTTCAAAATTTTCAAAAAATATTATAATTTTTCTCACAAGATGGAATTAAATATCATTTTAAAGGAAACTTATTTTATTGGAGAAGAAAATATCATTATTAGAGTTGAGTGATAATTTATTAATAATTTTTAAATAAATTTATATTGAGTATAAAACTTATATATATTTAATAAATTATTTAATACCAATAATACCCTCAAATTTAATGGCTTGGTTATATCGGTCAAATTGAAATAATAATATTTTTGTATTATATCCGAGTTTATTAAAACTCAGTGTTGTGTGTAAAAAAAGCTATCAAAGAAAAAAATTCCTTTAAAGCTAAATATTTCCTAAGGGTGTTATATTAAATATATTTATTCAACATAAATTCACACATTACAATATTCGAGAACCATATTCCCTAAGAGTTCCACAACATCTTTAATATATTCATAACTTAAACATTGTATAATAACTATAAAATCCCCCATTTGGACTTTCTCTGATTATATGCTCATTTAGAGACTTTTTTATTTGTATAAACATTGTATTGAATAACAGATACAAGTTATTGTGATGTTTAATCAATAATAACACATCACTTGGAAAAATATGATATAATTTTTCTAATCAGTGTCATTCTGATGTAACTATGAGTATAATCTACCAGACATGTATTTTGTTAGAAACATTTTCTTTATAAAATATTTAATATATCAACATCAATGTAATATTTTTATTTCATTGAAAACCATTAAAACCCAATTAAAAGCATTAAAAAATACAACTCACACATGAATAAGTCTCTTCATAGAGGAGGGTAGAAGATCCTGTTACAGTAAACTCAACTATAACTATTTTTGAAATCCAACAAGAGTTAGTTTTTAATAGATCACATGAAATTATTGTGGTTTCTTCCCAAATAAAGGTAATTATTGATTGTACTTGACTATATGAGTTTGATAAACTGGCTATTTGTGCCCTGATTACGTTAGATGAATGAGTTCTACTCATCATGCCCATGTATTTACCTCATATTGATAAGAATTTTCCAAAGGAGATATATTTTCATTATTCTAGTATTTTCTCTTATTATGGGATATCTCCTTTGACTAATTTAGTTTTGATTCTCATCATATTGATAAACTTGATTTCATTCTGCACAATTCACTCCTCAATAGAGAGTTGCACATTTTCTTCCTATTTTGGGTGGAATATAGCCACACGTTACCCATTACCTTTGACCAATTATCCCATAGTAGTATTTATATGAATATTTATAGAGATACCAAGTCATGACTCTTTCTATGATTCTAGGTACACAATCTTTCTTCATAGACTTCAGTGTCGCACACTTTTTGAAAGAATGTATCCTCTTCATGCTATTTTGTGAGGTGTTGTTTTATATTTTATATGAGGTTTTTATGTTAATAAAATTCCTAAATGAATAGTCTAATCTTGATTCATATCATCATTAAACATAAAGTATTATGGGGATTTATCACCCGATGAATATTCATCATGGTAAATATCATTATCTTCCTTGACATTAACCTTCTTAGTAGACTATTGTTTCGTACAAAACCAACAATGTGTCATCATTTAACCATTTTTATCCTTTATAAGTGATATATGGAGAGTGTTTATGAGAGATTCTATAGTCTATTTCATGAAAAATTCTCTTAATAAATGGGATGGGTCATAGAGTAAGAGTAAATATGAGGGTTATACCTATGAGATCTATCCCAATTCAGTGAACACTAAATTACTCAGAGGATAATGGATACTAATGCCCCAAACCCATGGTATAGGTGTTTACCTGATCTTATTCAATTAAATCTATGATTTTCAATGAATTCTATGATCCTCAAGGTGGTGGTGGTGGTAAAAATTACAGCATCCCTATGGGTTGGGGTTTATCCTTTAATGTTATTATGGAAGATGATATCATATAATTCTTAGATTTAAGGTCATCTATTCATTCATAATCTATATTCACCACCTATTTTGTATAAAAAATATCACTATTGTAGGTTTCTATGCTGTTACTGAGATCCTTTTCCTTAAACTGAAGTCCCATTTCACCTTGTCGGTAGCATGATGAAAATGATTTTTAGTGGATCACTCCCTTTAAGTACACCACTTCTAGAAAAAATATGATTTCCATGGAAAAACCGATATATCTCATTGATCACCTCAATAATGTCGGATTACTATCTTTAATTTATATATCAATCAATGTTGATAGAGATTAACACACTAGATGCAAAAAAAATTAGGGTATGTATTCCCCTGTGAACACCCCTAAGGTATCATAGTTTTAAGTGGAGATGAGCTATAATATGACATATACTAAAACGTTGTCAAACTATTACCACATGATCATTGAAACCTCTTCATACCTTGTGAGTGTATCCTTAACCTGATTTGAAAATAAAATCTATCTCTCCACTATTTATTCAAAAATAGTGTGATCGATCTTAATATTATATTTTTTAGGGGGAATGCAATATTATGTATTTCTAGGTAATAACCATCACCCTAGACAATATTTTGGTTGTGATGAGATATTAGTAGTAAATAATGAGTTGTATGGTGTAGTTGGCCTTGATTTATCAAGTGAACCGTGATAATATAGGAAACTCATAGTATATTCAACATGGGTAGGACCTTCATGTTTAGAAGACAAGTCATTTTGGGGATTGAATTCACAATGAAAAAAATGGGGAGGACCTCTATGGTTTTTACCTGATTACACTTAATTGAGAGGATACAAACTTTATTTTTTTTGATTTTCACGTGGAGGACATTTTCAAAATATACCAAAAAGGGGGAATCCAATTTTATTATCTTGGTTACCATATAGAGGTCCTCTAGAGTTTTTAATTTTTGAAGAGTTTTCTAAGGGGGACCTCCTTTCTATTTGATCATCATGCCATGGTGGATTCACCCAAATTTTACCCAATTTATATGGTGTAAGCGGTTGCTTAGAGTATGAATTGGGTTATCGAATCCATAGGGATCGATGAAGTAACCTTGAGACACTTTGATTAGATGCAGGATTGGCTATGAAGTGGCTAACTATGGTGATGATTGATTTGAAGAAATGTTGTTTGGATTTAAAGAACAAAACAAACAAAATGACTTGAATTAAAACAATTAATTAAGATGAGATAATCTTAGGTTGTATCTATGGCTTGATTAGATGTATTTATTTTTCTTTGAATTTTATGTTCATCGGTTCAAGTGGTTTCCATTAAATGAAATAATTCAGCAACATCATTCTCCAATTTAATCCATACACAATTTCAAGGCAAATCACCAATTCACTTACAGGATCACTTAAATGGGGACTCCAAGTAATTGGGATGTACTAGAACTCAAAATGTGTTGTCATTAAAGTTGGTGAAGACAATGAAGAAGATAAATCAGAGAAAGAAACTCTTAAAATGAAGAACAAATTTAAGAGTTTAAGAACATCAAATAACATTCAATCCATCCAATGCAACTCCCTAGGATCAACCCATAAAATTTTATCCCTCCATTGATGTTATTATATCAATGTAAATGGAAAGTCGACTTAAAGAAGTAGGATTGATGATGAAAAATATTGAAAAATGAACACTCCATTGTTGTGTGATGAATTCACAAGTGCAGGTGTGAATAAATTCACACTTCGATTCAACGGTATCAACGTGTGAAGAAAAGGAAAAAAAGTGGATAATAAGAAGAATAAATTTTATTAAAATACTAAATGTTAAAGAAAAACTTACATTAGACGAATTTTCAATGTGATTACAAAATGAAAGTGGGAAATTAGAATTGAAAGAAATACACTGGATTAAAGAAAAACATCAATTGATAGAAAAAAATATTCGATAATAATTAACTTCACTACCAGCTCCTTATATAATAATATTAGGAGCCTTAGGTCCACCCACCAACAAAAAATTCACCCCCAATAATTAAGAGACTCAAAAAGAGTGTGAAGAATCAAAAGGAAATTGATGTTACAAAGTTGACCACAAAACTAGCCAGATTCGTCCACTGTTTTGACATTTGAATTTGTAATTGAAGAAAGCCAAATCCGGAGGGGTCATAGAAGAGAAATAATCTCTTCCCTCTATCCTATATGAGTTTTAAAAATATCTGGAAATTTGGAAACGCCATTTGGATGTTATGGTAGAAATGGGTGGATGACTTAATGTGAATTCATATCGGGTCCACCATTCAAATCTCAAATATTGATCCCTTTATCATCATGAAAACATCAGAATTAGCTCTGGCCAAAATTGAATAAAATGATCCTCATATTTTTATATTTCTACTGTAAAAATTGGAGCTTCATTAGGCTTGGTTTGTGGGCCCCACATTCTTTTGATGGTGCTTAGGCCCATTATGCTTTTTCCAGCAAATTTTACCATTCATGTGCAAAAATATCCATCGTCCCATGGGATTAATCCATTAGAACTAAAATATAAAATGTTCCAAATAAAGTATTAAATCATATACAAAAATATAAAATTTAAATGATAAAAAATGTATTTTTCACAAGCAATTTATTGAGTGGTCCCAAATTGACACTTTAAGAATGAATTGCACAATGATGGGAAAAAAAGTTCAATTTATGAATTAGACTAAAATTGATGTTTATGCACTTTGAAACACATTAAAATTAATATATTAACAATGAATATTAGCCACTTTCAGTGACTAATCACATCCCACCAACTTGAGTTTTCCTAGCCCTGAGAAAAATATATATCAAATCTGAAATTCGAATACCCTTTTTCCGAAAACATTTTATTACACATTGCTCACCCAAATACTTCATAGCAAAAAAATTATTAAACCCATCAAAATTATTTAAAACAAGATAGTTCCATAAGCATATCTCAAGCCCAAGACCATTCCTTTGTTCAAATTCATCACCACATTTCATCTAATTTCTATTAAGCATGATAAAGTGTTGTGCATCACAAAAGATATGGGGCCAATTTTATTGTTCAAGGGGAAAAATTGAAGTGCTGGGTGGGAATCACATTAAACCTTAAGATGAGTATCCAAGTTTTCCTGATTTTGTTGTTTGTTTTTTTAAAACACAATATATATGAAAAGGCTAACCCTAGGGAAGACAACTATGGAGTCACGATCCCCAAGTGCCGGAAGCCACACATATTGTCAATTACATGCTCTACAATAGGGATATAAAGCCTAACTATGTGCAAGAAAATTATGGAGTCACGATCCCTAAGTCCCAGATGCGACGCATTTGGACAGAACATTGCTCTATGTGGTAATAATTTTTCTTTCAAATTTTTTTATTTTACTTTATTTTTTTGGATACTCAAATTAAACTAAAAGTGACCCCAGAACCCTATGCTCTAATGAAAGGGACCCAAGAACTAAAATTTACACCCAAGATCCAACAGACGTGCACTGTGGCATTTTTATTAAGAGGATGAAAATGTAAACTCTGAAAAATCACATTGGACAACCACACATTCCATAACCTATTCTCATGAAGTTATACTTTTATTAAAATCAGAATCAATGCATGAAAAATTATTTTATATCCTATGTGTTTTATCATGTTCAAGGGTAACATAATTTTTCATTTCACTCATGTTTTTATTCACAAAAAAATTATATTTTTATCTCCCCCAACATAGAATAACACTATCCCTATTGTTTAAAGATAACTTATAAGGGGGTATGGGAGAGGTGATCAAAGAGGAAATTGAAAATGAGAATCATAGAATGAAGTCACCTAGTGGTTAATGATAAAATCATGTTCCACAGTCTCTCTTTAATAATTGGTTTGAGTCTTAGCGACTTAGACGATTGCGATGGGATTTTCCAACGACTTATGACATGTCCTTAATTTTTTTTATTTTTTTAACCTTTAAAAAAATAAAAAAAATAAATTGATGATACATTTTCTTGTTTTTATGTTTTTGGGTATGGTATTACTCATAGATCATGCCACGTGACATAGATGAATATAGTTCTCCCCTTTCATACCCATCCGTAATCATAAAAGAAGAACATGTCAATAGTCTATGGTAATTTATAATATGAAAAATAAAAAAAATAAAGATGATTCACAATGATTGGAAATATGAAAACCATGGGTTTCCTCCCATGCATCGCTTTTTTTAATGTCGTTATCTCGACTTGAACCCCCAAAATTATCCAATTCAAACTTTCAACATTTTTTGGACACCAATTTTATCCACCTCAACAAGATTCAAATTAATTATTTTGTTAGAATTTTTTCCATGTGAAATCCCATGCTTAACAATGAGTGTGAAAGTCCAAGGAATTTTGGTAATGGTATATTGAGTTTCTTCTGGATTATTTCCTAAGATTTCAAGGTCCATTCCTATATTTTGATATACTTAATGAAAATGGATGATAATTGAATCATCTTGGTTATCATAAATGGAGGGATTATTGAGTGGGGAAGGAAGGATTATAACTTTGAGTTCAGTTTGATTGAATTTTCCCAAAGAGGAATGGAAATTTGAATCCAAATTTGTTTCTTCTACAAAACATTTTGAAATAAATGGTTACTTTTGAAAATATGATTCATCCCCAAAATTGTGCAGTTGAATATCAGGAATGGGTATGGACTCATTATTTGTGATCACTCTTAATGGATCAATTATTGGTACTTCTAAAAATTTATCAATGGAGTTATATTCAGGAAAATAAATCCATGATGTCAATTTTTCCTCTTTGGAGTCCAAAAAATCAATTTCCTCCTGATTTAATGATCCTTGAACATTTCATTAATCTTCTAAAGTTATCCTATATCCAAAGGTTAGTTATTTTTTTAAATTCATGAGTGGTTTTTGGGATAAAATATTCTTCTATCAGTGATTAGTAAAGGACATTCTGATTGGGAATGGGTTCCTCAAAAGTCTTAATTCTTTGTTTTTCTAATCTCAATGATGAAACTTATGAATTTAATTTAACCATTTTTTCACACATTTGTTCAAGAATTTATTCATGATTAGGGTTGATAGATGTTTTTAAATAATGTACATACTCATTATTCATCTTTTCAATCATTCTTGATTGGTATAGAAATTGATCTTTTAAACATTCATCATTACAAATATCGTTCATGTTATTGGGTGTGGGGTATTCATTCAAAGGTTGATCAAAGTAATTAAAAAAGGTTGGTGATTTCCAATGTTGATTTTATAATTGAGTCCATCCTAAGTTTGTGAATGGATATTTTTGATTATAATCCATTAGATTCATTTGGAAATTTGGAATCGTGATTTTTAGGAGTCAAAAAAATAGAAAGGGGAAAAGAGAAGAGAAATAGGGATGAGAAAGAGAAATGAGTCAGAATAGAAAGATGTTCAAAGGTGACATACTTGGTCCCCAGAAATGGTGCCAAACATCGGTTCCTCCCAAATTTACCCAAGTTAAATGGTGTAAGCAGTCACTTTTTGTACGACTTGGGTTATCGAATCCAGAGGGACTGAAGAAGTAACCTTGAGACACTATGATTGGATGCAGGATTTGCTATGAAGTGGCCAACTATGGTCTTGATTAATTTGATGAAATGTTGATTTCATTTAAAGAACAAAACAAAAAAATTACTTGTATTAAAATAATTAATTAAGATGAGCTGATCCTAGGTTGTATCTAGGGCTTGACTGGATGTGTTTATTTTTCTTTTAATTCTATGTTCATCGGTTCGAGTGGTATCCATTAAATGAAATAATTCCTCAATATCATTCCCCGATTTAATCCATACACAATTTCAAGGCTAATCATCCATTCACTTAGAGGATCACTTAAATGATCACCACAAGTAATTGGATTGTACTAGCACTCAAACTGTGTTGTCATTAAAATCGGTGAAGACAAAGAAGAAGATAAATCAAAGAAAGGAACTCTTAAAATGAAGAACAATTTTAATAGTTTAAGAACATAAAATAACATTCAATCCAGCCCATGCGACTCCCTAGGATAAACCCATAAAAGGTTAGACCTACATTGATGCTATTCTATGAATGTAAGCGGGTAGTCGACTTAAAGAAGCAGTGTTAATGAAGAAAAATATTGAAAAATAAACACTCCACCATTGTGTGATCAATTCACAAGTACGGGTGTGAATAAATTCACACTTTGATTCAACAGTATCAACGTGTGAAGAAAAGGAAAAAAGGTGGAGAATAAGAAGAATTAATTTAATTAAAATACTAAATGTGATGTAAAAACATACATTAGTTGAATTTTCGTTGTGATTCCAAAACAAAAGTGGGAAATTACAATTGAAACAAATACAATGGATGAAACAAATACATCAATTGAAAGAAAAAATATTTGATAATTATTATTTTCACCACCAACTCCTTATATAGGCATATTAGGAGCCTTAGTTCCACCCCCAACAATCAATTCACCCCCAACAATTAAGAGAGTCAAAAGGAGGGTGAATAATCAAAAAGAAATTGACGTTACAAAGTTGAAAACAAAACCAGCTAGATTCGTCCACAGTTTTGACGTGTGAATTTGTAATTGAAGAAAGCAGAATCCGGAGTGGTAGTATAAGAGAAATATTATATCCCCTCTATCCTCTATGAGTTTTAATAATTTCAGGAAATTTGGCATGGCCGTTTGGATGTTATGGTTGAAATGGTGGGAAAACTATATGTGCATTCATATCGGGCCCACTATTTAAATCTCAACTTCAGATCCCTTTGACATCATAAAAACATCAGAATTAGCTCTCTCCACAGTTGAATAAAATGATCCTAAAATTGTTATCTTTAACCTGTAAAAATATTCGCTTCATTGGGCTTGTTTTGTGGGCCCCACATTTGTTTGATGGGCCTTAGGCCCATTATGATTTTTCCAGCATATTTCTACATTCAGGCTCAAAAATCTCCATCTTCCCTATGGATTCATCCATCGTACCTAAGAGATAAAATGTTCCAAATAAAGTGATGAATTATATAACAAAATATAAAATTGAAATGATAAACAATGTATTTTTTACAAGAAATTTATTGAGTGGGCCCAAATTGACACTTTACGCATGAATTGCACAATGATGGGAAATGAAGTTCAATTTCTGAATTGGACTAAAATTTATGTTTATGAATATTGAAATACATTAACATTAAGATATTAAAAATGAATATTAGCCACTTTTAGTGACTAATCACATGGTGAGTAACTAAACAACCTTTACTAGGGGAAGAAAATCCCCATTGATATTCATATTTTATCAAGGAGGACCTATATGGAGGGTACTCTGGGGAGGAAATTTAATTTTTTTTACCAAGATTCTTTATAGAAGAACATTGCGACAATTTATTCCATTTCTTATTGAGGAATAATATCCATATTCTCATTTCTCAATCAAAAGATGCTAAAGAGCATCATGAATGCATGCCTTGATTGAGGTAGGGATATAATCCTACTCATGAGCTAAATAATTCTCTTATAGTGTATTCCTTATAGACATCCTCAATTGGGAGACCGATGAAATACCCTCAATCATAATAAGGTTTATGAAGTATCAAAAATGAATCTCATAAGTGGTATTCTTCCAAGGAAACACCTATGTTGCTTTTAGATTTTTTTATGATCCTTCTAGATGCAATTATGATTGTGATCCCACTTCCATGATGCCACTGGGATACACCAAAAATATTTCTGAGAGTGGGAAATAATATGAGCTTTCTCTATGGTTTCCATCATGATATGTTAGTGGACATATTGAGGGTTTGTGAGAATATGAACTTGATCCATGGTTTTCATCTGAATATCCTAACAACCTTCTTGTAAGTGGATAGGAAAATAGGTTTGTTCTATAGTTTACACAATAATATTGTGATTTTATTAATTGGCACAATCATGAATATAAGACAGATCATGGGTTTTTATAAGGATATGTTAAAGATCCACCTAAATTAGATAAATAATATTCCAATGGGTCTCGTATATTTTCAAAAGATATTTAATATGTACACACTCTATAGCTTCATCTACCATTGGTTTATATCAATGAACATCATTGGTGGGAACATGGATTTGTTTCTACACCAATGGTTTATTTATCATCAACCCATGGAGACTCCTCCTTCTATAAATTCATCTTTATATAACAAGAGATTGAAAATTGGGGGGGGGGGTGATATCTTTATTATATTTCTAAGGAACTTGGGATGAATGACTTTAGATATGTTGATATATAGTTGGACCCCTCATAGGAATATTTCTAGAGACATTGGGGATTTCATAGATTTCCTCATTCAGATACCAATGTTAAGTGAGCTATGTGATTTCATGCATAGGGTGAAGCTCCAAAAATGGTCTAAGGTGTCAAGTGACATCATTTTATTATTTATGGATTATTACTAATCGAATTTACTATGAGAATATATCATGTAGAGGATTTAAAATATTACCTCTAATGTTTGGATGAATATATTGAGATGTTACTCTAGTATCAAATAAATAACTATCTTGTGCTGGAGGTGCTGAGTTAGTGGCAATGAAAGATAGGGATACAGGGACACAACCTTCATTGCTTCCAAGGAATATATCATATGTGTCACATAGTTATTGACAGTGGATTGAGGTGTCCTATGGATACTAGTAGCTCATAAAGATATCTTGGAAAATAATTTTGTTTTTGATAGATTTTATATTTAATGGAGTTATTAAATGTTCAAAATGAGACAAAAAATATAAATAAGAATCACATTAATTAAGCATAAAATGTAAGTATTCATTTTCAATCAATCACATTCATGTTCTTTTAAAAAATTTATTTCCAAAAAACCTATATATCCATGAGGTTTTTGAGTTAGTTTAAAATCACTTTCCCAAAGAAATAATTTAATAGGATTTTTACTGAGACACTTTAGGTTTCACATTGGACGAGACGATGGGATGTCAGCTCATATGTATGTGGATTTGATGCCTAGTTTGAAGTTATGTTAATGATTTATGATAGATTTAGGAATCCTTCCCAGTAATAGTGTTAATACTGGTTACCATTATGAAAATGATGGACCCAAACTACGAATCAATGGAAATTAAAATATATACCATAGATTCTCTATCTTCCCTTTCTTAATTACTAATTACTTATTCTTGGGTTTAATTTATTGAAACTGGGAACTCTAGAATTTAACACCATCTAGGTAGGAAAAATGTGGTGTGATTTTGGAATCTAAACATTGATAAAATATTCCTATATATACCTATGAATGGAATCATAACCTATATAATTCATTGTTTCTTAATAAGATATGTCATACATATTATGATTATGTGACAGGGACTAATATAGTGCCTGTTAATGTCATGCATACACTTACATGTGAAGTGACTTATATTTTTAATCATCCATGAATTATGGGGTATTGGTATTGAACCTCGTAGTAGAATTATACAGATCATAAATAAAAGTAATCAATACCCTTATAATTCATGTTGCGTAGTTTATGGTATTGTGACAGGGTTAGTCCCTACTATTTAACATCACGTAGTAAGTACTATATACTATGTAATTAAAATTCATACCATGAAAATTTCTAAGAAAAAATATCATAGAAATTGTCATTTTTGGGATCATACATGAATGAGCCTTTATGGATTATCCATTTTTTAATAATTAAAATTAGAGGATTTGATTGGGTTTTACATTGAAATAAACCTACATGGTTTATCCAAAAACCTAGCACTAGACTTGATTTTCCAGATACCTAAAGGGATTTCCTGATCCCGAAGGGTTGGTGAATAGAACGAAGGCATGAAAAAATGAAAATAGGGAATGATTTTACCCAACATAAGGGAGATAAAATGGAATATAAATATATAAATTTAAATATATATATATATATATAATTAAGAGAGAAAAAATGTAAGAAAAATATAGAAAATATATTCCATAACACTAGAAAAAAAGGGAAAATGAAACATCTTAAGAATTCAGAACAACCGAAATTAGAAGCCCAAAAGAAAAGGAAAAATAAATAAAAAATTTATTATTCATTTGGATGGAGTGGGGAAACTCTAATTATCCCAACACTAGCTACCAAAATCCAGATGATAGAAACCTCACCGCCACATTGTGATGCCTTAACATTCCCTTCTTCAAAAGACAAAAATAGGTTTACACAATAGTGGATGTGTGCGCATGTTGTGAGGTAACATGGTCAGTTGGTTTCCTCACAGGTTTTCCATAACCAGTTTCTAATTTTCAATCCAAACATTCTCATCTTCAATGAAAATAAATAATGATAATCATTTAAACATTTTTTGTATAAAAATCCTTGTAAAATATTCCACATTTTCGACAATTATTAATAACTATGGTAAAATAGTTTCAAAGAATATCACCCCAATATATATATATATATATATATATATATATATATATATCAATTCAGGTAATCAAATCTTTGCAATAAAAACCAAAATCACATGTAAAATCACCCCAAATATCACTACAAATTAAGCCAGCTAGAACACTTGCACTGAAACATATAAAACCATGTGCATCAAGTCTTTAGACATATGCATTGAATCTGGAGAGTACATAAAAACCCTATAAAGTGAAAAAACCAATAGTATATAAAATGCCCTAGAAAAAAATTCCTTGGGAGTAGAGGGAAATCCCAGGAGTGAAACCCCCAATAATATCAATAGACATGGTATATTACTATCGCTTACACCAAAATACCAAAGTCTTCCCATATACAACATTTTCTAAACCATTTTATCAAAACTATGATTTTGACACCATTTTAAAAGTACAATTCCAAATGAATTTAATATACCTTTTCATCTAACAAAACTAGGGGGAAATAATGTTTTTCAAACACCCATTCTCACACACAAAAAACAAAATATAATTCCAAATTATTTATAGTAAAATTTATATAAGTAGGTCTTTCAAGGTTCATCTAACATAATCTAGAGATGAAACCAGCTACATAAGAAAGTTTTCACACATGCCGGAAATGAGATTCACCAACACCATAATGAATGAAGGACAACCAATAAGACATTGAAATTGATTCCATAATAATAAAAACAGTCCAATAAGAAAAATGGTTGGTGTAGAATTTAAAAAAAATTCTCAAAAAACCCACATGTTTCACCAAAAATAACATAAGGGTTATCCTATAGGATAATATTTCAACATGAATCTATAAAGGATCAAGAAGAGCATAAATAGAATATCAAATGATCTATAAATGTAGTGCAATAGTGCTTCTTTGAAAAATAGAAGCAAATAGGAAGAAATGTCTCTTACCCGAAGAGGCACCATCCAACCACCGTGAAGATCAAGCACCAGAAAATGTTATCCAATTGGAAAGTAGATACCCAAATTTTATTTGGAGAGAACCTAGTGTTTTAGGGAGGGGATAACAAACATGAAGAATGGAAAAAAGACACATTGAATGGCTATAATGTTCTAGCTCGAAGATGTTATGAAGTAAATGACAATTTTATGGTATATGAACCCCATGATTTTTTTACACAAAAACAAAATAACCTCATATTTTATTATTTTCATTATAAATCTTGTGATAGAGAAAAATTAGGTCTTACAACACAAAAGGTTTTTACGGAATGCAATATTCTTGCACCAAAAAACAACTACATGGCTTGTTCTTAGAGACACCTCTATTGTGTAAATGCGTCTTAAATAATAGTATGGACCTATAGAAAGAACTAGACCCAGATAATATATAATACACCCTGTAAGATCCCAAACCCCCCTTGATCACTTAACAACAGTAACCTTCTCTATGGTGTAGGATATGTTGAATTAAAAAAGGTATTACATCCACCATCCATATATAAGATCCATATATTTTAGATAAAATATATATCTCAAATTATTATGGTAAGAAAATATTATACACCTCTCCCCAAATAGATAATGTCACCAATATTTTAGAACATTCATAACTATGAAATGTTACATATCAATATTGGGGTAATTATTATCATATAGAAAAAGATATGGATAACCATAGGAAACAAAATTATCATCATTTATAAGAATGAAACCTAATCTATCACCAGATGTATCACAGTATGTTTAATACTCGTTAGTGGTATTTGGTAAGACCAAAGTATGAGATGATGATAAAATCTATTTTAGTTCATCAAAAGAAAAATGACATTTTTCATCCAATGTGAACGTCACACATTTCCTAGAAAGAGTAGTAAAAATTTATGTTATCTAAGAGAAATTATGGTTAAACAGCTGATTGTATATAACATGAACAAGTAAGATCTTAATCACAATAACATTCCATGGATCATACAATGTCAAGACAACCTTCACATTTTCTAAATCTAATGATGAGACATATTCAGAAATCATGTTCCACAATAATGTATCTTCTTGGATCTAGAGAATAAATATCAAAATCATTCCATTAAAACTATTTCTCATAATTTAAGAAACAAAACTAAGATGGTCCTCGTGATCATGAAAAGATCTTGAGTAAACCATAATATCATCCCTGAAAACATCCAAGAATGTGTTGAGATACTAATAGAATATCCTATTCGTAAAATCCATAAAATCTATAGGGATATTTTTAGACAAAAATGCATCACAACTTATTCATAATTATTATAACTACTCTTAATATCTATCCAAGGTATATCAGACACATGAAACCTGAACTTAAGATAACCCAACTGAGGGTAAATTTTTTAAAACCACTTTCCCCTAGTTAAATATTAGAAAACATAATCCATATGGGTCATAGGGTTCTTATTCTTAACCTTCACCCTCTTCAACATTTGATAGTCCATATACAAATGAAGTGAACCATCTTACTTCATGGAAAAGAGGACTGGGTTTTCCCAAAGTGAAACACTGGGGAGAAAAAACCATTCTTGCTCATATTATTTAAATTAATATTAATCTCTTTTATCACTGCTGGTTCCATTTGATAAGAGGGTACTAATATTAGATACTTACTCAAAACTTGATCAATATTGATCTCTGTATCCCTCTCTTGGAAAAATTAGATAACTCATCTCAGTAAACATAAATAAAGTCTTGAAGTACTACAGTAATATCAATAAGAGATGAAACATCATTAGGTTCAACTAAAATAATTGAAAAAAATTCTATGCTCTAGGAATAAAGGTCTTGCATGACTAGACCTTGGATCCCACTCTCACTGAAACACTAGTGAGATCCCATAAATAGTAAAGAACAAGAAATACCTATGATAATAATCATCCCTAGAAAAATTAGTGATAACAAAATCCACACTGATGATGATGTAAAAAATATATAGATAAAGAATAATTAAATCCAAGAATTACATGGAATCAATTATTGATAGTGAAAAAATACACTATAACCCCTACAGTTTCCTTTTCCCAAGAGGCATCACTAACTCTCTATAAAGTTTCACAAGATCTATTGGTATTTTAATAAAATAGAGAAAATTGTTAGAAATAAATGAGTGTGATGCACTAATATCATATAAATCAGTCTCTATAGAAGAGTCAGAAAATATTATATCTCTCACTATCACCAGACCAATGTAAACCTACATTAGGAAACAATCCCCTACATGAAGGTGCTTTACACCTAATTAATGTGTCTAGAACCCTATAGTTTTTAAAGTGTCTTATTATGAATTAGTGTACTTTGAAGCTGATGGCCCCTGAACACAATGAGGCATTGACCAATCCTTGAATAATAACTGCAATTTTAAATAGTAGCCACAACAATTTCAAATCTTCACAGTCGTAGAATAAGAATGTTGGGTGTTCCAAACCTATACACTACTGGCTATAACTAATAGTGTAACAACCCAAAGTTTTTCAATGGAAATTCCCTTCTTATAATTATGTCATAAAAACCACATGAAACCACAAAATAGTCAACCACTAAGTGCTAAGTGACCTTTAAACATAATTTTGTCACTTCTGTGTTTGGAATTCCGAAATTCCAATATTCATAGTTGTGTTCAAGATGTTTTTTGGAGTCTAATGAAACAAAAATAATTTTTGGTGAATAGTAATCTACCCTTATGAATAGAAACATACTCTTATGAATAGTAATATGACCCTTATGAATTGTAAATCATCCAAAATAAGAGTAACCTTACCAATAAATAATTAAAAAAAATTTAGACATCTTAGAAAGTGACAATTTTACTTCAGTAAATGTTTTGGTATTTGGTAAGTCATAAATAATTAATTTTAATTATTTAATTAATTTAAAAGAAAAATTGTTTTCTTAAAATGTGTTCATTAATTGAAAAATCATTTTCTTATAGTTTTTAGATAATTTTATAAGACCTTATGTAATTTTTGAAAGCACTATAAAATCAGTTTTAATTTTTAAAACTGTTTTTTAAGTAAATTATGATTTCAGTTAAATATTAAATTAATCATATTTAGAAAATTACTTTTGAAAAATGGAATTAATTTTTGTATTTTACCCATTGTAAAATGGTTGGGGTGAATTTATGAGATTTTTTTGAAATTATTGAATTTTTTATGAATAGTAGAATCCGATAATTACAATAAATGCTAAATAATGGATTAATTGAGTCATCGATGATGTTATGATGATGTAAGCCCACTTGGTTCGGGATCACATAAAACAATTACTATTATTGGTCATTCAAGACTCACTATTCCTTTTCATAGTGAAAATTAACAAACTAACGAATTTTATATTAAGGAAACCCCTCTCCCCTCCATTATAAAAAACACCCTTCACACCCTCATTTACTCACACATCTAAAGATCCAAGCCTTCCCTAAACTCTGCCCAAACATCCTCCTTATCCCCTATCCCGTGTCGAAGAGATACTGGTCTCATAAAAAGGCCAAGCCTAGCTTCTTTAAGGAGGATCTCAAGAGGAAGATTTAAGAGGTAATTTCTCTCCCTCTTCTCCATTAATTTCCTTTCATATTCAAGTTCATTTCTTGATCTCTACCCACCAATATTTATATAAATGGTATTTTACGTCCATTATTATACATATAATGAAATTTTATGATGAAAATATCATCCAACCCCATTTCCCTCTTCCTTTTATTTTATTAAAGAGAAGGTTGTTCGTGAGGTGTTAATTTATCACCTCCAAGAACGACATGCTTTCTTCTTCCATTTCTACCTTCAGATCTGGTCATGAAACCATTTTTATGGTTGAACCAGAACATGTTATATGTAATAAAACCTATTTAAAGTTCTTTAACTAACTTGTGACCATATTACTATGTGATAAGTTAAAAGAAGATCATTATGATTGAAAAATCTCTCTAATTAACCCAGACATTCATCATTTAATTCTTATCTAATGATTCATCCACATGGATAAAATATGATTCATTATAAGACCTTTAAATATCTTTTAATATCATAAATAACATGTAAAATCATTTCTTTATGTTTACCCATGTTCTACCCAAACACCAATTGATGAATACAAGTGAATCACTCAAGAAAACCATAAAAAACAATCATTCCCGAAAACTATTTTAAAACCCTATAACACATCCAAAGGCACATAAAATCACATAATGAAACCATAATGAACCATATTAATGTAATAATGGTTCTTTATTTCTAATTAATAAATATAATTTCATTATACATGACATTAAAGAGAAGAAATCATTCAGGTACAAGGTAAGGAGAAATTCTCGAACCCAACTTTCATCCTTTAGGTTCTCCCTCTTTCACTCAATTATTTTTTATATTGTTACTACATAAAGATAATTTGTTCATAATTGTATTTCATTTTACAGGATATACATGTTTGTCATGGAATTTAATGTCAAACAAAATGTTTTTCAAAATAACTCTTCTTTTTAGAACACACATTTTACTTCTCCCTCAAAGTGAACGGTTCTTGAAACATGTATGTTATTCCATCTTTATTTTGGGAACCCAAAGTTTATGAATGTGTTATTATGAGATGAAACCCATTACTTTCCATGGGATAGTTATGTTCATTTTTTATATGTGTTTTATGTGTCAAGCATGATAATGATAATGTTATGATGTGACAGGTGCACCCGGAATTATACAGCTCTCTAATGCATTAGGTAAAGTGATGAATCTCATCAATAAATGTGAAATATTTGTGAAAAAGATGCTAGATTGGTTCACAGGTATGTGTGGTAGTTAAACACTAAGACATGATGTTTCATTTTTATGCATTTCCACATTTCAAGTCTTATATTTATGATTCCTGTCATGTTTATGATCTTTTTACCATGATATGATTATGTTCACCCCATGCTATATTGTTCTTATCTATCCTCTTACTGAGCTTCTAGATCACCACTTTTGATGTATATCCTTAGGTGGCTACATGTATTAAGGAGAGGAAAAGTGCCAATATAAATCTAGAGAAGAAGAAATTAATTAAATTTTTATGCTTGATGTTGTAATTGTGATCTATGTTCCTAGTTTTCCCAAGACACTAATCCTTAAGATCCTCTATTTGTAAGAATATTATTTTTTTATATTTAAAATGATTTAATAGTAATATAAGAAAAGGTTGGGTCTCTATTTTTTGTATCAGAGAGATTTTTAGTTAATTTTGAAATTAGGATTAGTGAACCCTAGATAAAACCTCTATCATGAGGCTAAGTACAAAAATGAACACAAGAATATTTATATAGGGATCCCATATTTTATGTTTTTGGTATAAATCGTTTAAATGAATAAGTAAATCATTAATTTTTTACTTATGTTTTGTTCTAACCTTTTATATTTTAGAAAATGGTGGGAACCACGAGAAATCAGGCCAACAACTCATGCGAGGGCCAATGCAACGATTTCCCAAACGACATCCCCAATGATTTGGGAGGTGGAGTTCAAAACTTCATGGCGATACTTACCCAATTATCTCAGGTTATGAAAAATAAAAATAATAATGGGGAAAATCTTTCTTCACTAAAGACGGAGAAACTGACTATCGAATGTTTTATGTGGCAACGACCGCCGGAATTTTATGGATCTTCTGATCCACTAGTTGCGGAATAGTGGGTCATCTCCATGGAGAAGATCTTTTGTGTTCTTCACTATTTCTAGATGGAGAAGGATACCTTAGCTATTTATCATCTAGATGGAGAAGACGATCAATTGTGGGCTTTGATTAAGAACACCAATCCAAGGGAGGAAATTGAATATATGGAATGGGAAGACTTTAAGATAATGTTTCTTAACAAGTATTTCCCAATAACACTTCGCATGAAGATAGAGAGAGAATTCATAGAGCTCAAGAAAAAAAAAGGATAATCTGTCACAACCTATGAAGCAAATTTCTCCAGTCTTGCAAGGTATGCATTAGGTTTTTTTATAAACAATGATAGAAAAATTAATAGATTCTTTAGTGGATTAAAACCACTCTTTCAAAAGGATCTTGCAATTCGAGTCTTCGGGAGTTATGAAGAAGTTTTTTGATGTGCTCTCAATGTGGAGATGGAGTTTGGAGAATGGTCCCATGGATATGGGGATATGAAACGAAATATGGAGTTTCAAGCAGGAGGATCTAATGAAAAAAGTGGTAAGAAAACTCAACGACCCACATGCCAAAAATGTGGGAAGTTGCACCATGGGAACTGCCTCAAAGGAACAGGGAAATGCTTCAAGTGTGGGAAAGAAGGACATCATGCTCAAGAGTTACAAAAAGACACGAAAAGAAAAAAGAATGTAGCCGATGAAAGGAGAGAACAACTCATTGTTCAATGCTACAACTGGAGGGAGCTAGGGAACTATGAAAACTAGTGAACTAAACCTCGAGCTCTCAATGGTATTTAGCATCAGCAGCGACAGAAGACAAAGGAACAAGAGAAGGCTTATGCCATCACCACTATGGAAGTGGTGAAAGATAATGAATCGGCACAAGGTACACTTCTTATTCGATCAAAAATTGAAAAAGTCTTATTTGATTCTGGTTCTACGCATTCCTTTATATTATTCAAGTTTGCAAGAAATATAGAATCGATGCCCCAAAACCATGAAGTAGATTTATCTGTAAAAACACCAAGTGGTGCAATCATTGCAACCCAGGTGTTTGACTCTTCTCATGTTGGAATATGTGGGAAGATTCTTCTGGAAAATCTTGTAATACTTCCCTTGGTGGAATTTGATGCTATAATGGGAATGAATTGGCTCTCGTTATATTGAACCCATATTAACTGTTGGGAAAAGGAAATATATTTTCATATTCTAAACCATCCCATTCTCCTATACAAATTCATGGATGATCATGAATCTCCTTTGAAGAATTCTTCAATGGTGTGGGTGATGATTCCCTATGAAGAAGCATACCTCTCCCAAAAGGTTGAGTCGAAGGAAAGTTCCAACCTTGAGGAAATTCCCATCGTGAGGGAATACGACAATGTATTTCCTAAAGAGTTACCCAGAATTCCCCCAGATCATGAGGTAGAGTTCTCAGTTGAACTCATACCCAGACATACTCTTATCCCGATGTGTTCCTATAGGATGGCTCCTATCGAACCAGAGGAGTTAAAGAAGAAGCTACAATAGCATCTAGACAAAGGGTTCGTAGGCCCTAGTGCATCACCTTGGGGTGTGCCAGTGCTCTTTGTGAAGAAGGAGGATGGAAAAATGCGGGTGTGTATCCATTATCGGGAACTCAATAAGATAACCATAAAGAACAAGTATCCTCTTCTAAGGATTGACGACTTGTTTGATTAGTTAAGAGGAGATCAATACTTCTCAAAGTTGGATATTCATTCTGGATATCATCAGGTAAAGGTGAAGAAGGATGATATTCATAAGACTGCCTTCCGTACAAGGTATGGGCACTGTGAGTTTTTGGTGATTCCCTTCGGACTTACTAATGACCCTAAAATCTTAATGGATTTGATGAATATAGTCTTTAAACATTACCTCGAAAAATTTGTGGTAGGGTTTATTGATTATATTAGCATCTACTCCAAGAGTAAAGAGGAGCATGAAGAACATCTAAGACTTGTTTTGGTGACATTATGAAATGGGAAGTTGTATCCCAAGTTAAGCAAGTGTGACTTTTGGATAAATCAAGTCATGTTCATGGGTCATGTGATCAAAAGTGAAGGGAATTTCTATGGATCCTTAAAAAAAAGGCAATTGAGGAATGGACCATGCCCTCTAGTGTCACAGAAATACGTAGTTTTCTTAGATTAGCTGGGTACTACCGACGTTTTGTGAGAAAATTCTCACGATTGTCAATCCCGCTAACTAAGTTAACAAGGAAAGGGGTAAAGTATGTCTGGACGGAAGAATGTGAGGGAAGCATCAAGGAGATAAAGAGAAGGCTGATCACTGCACCTATACTCACAGTACCAAAAAGTGGAGAACGTTTTGTGATATACAGTGATTCTTCAGAGAAAGGTTTGGGTTTCATACTCATGCAAAATGATAATGTGATAGCCTACGCCTCATGGCAGTTGAAGATCCAGGAGCAGAACTACTTGATGCATGATCTAGAGCGGGCAGCCGTGATTTTTTCCTCGAAAATTTGGCGGCACTACCTTTATAGCTAGAAGTGTTACATATACACCGACCACAATAGCCTAATGTATATATTCACACAAAATGATCTCAACATTCGCCAAAGGAGATGGTTAGAGATAATAAAGAATTATGATTTCTATATTCACTATCATCCTGGAAAGTTGAACAAGTTAGTTGATGCACTAAGTAGAAAAGAACCTACTACTTTATCCATGTTGTGGATTGAGAAAGACCCTATCTTCATGGATATGAAAAGAATAGATTTGGAAATCATAAGGGCAGGGGATACATCCTACCTTTCCCAAATTATTGTGAAACCATCCATCCAAGAGAAGATTAAGGAAGCACAAAGGAATGATGTGGAGATACAAAGGAGGGATAATGCAGTAAAGGAAGGGAAGCTTCAAGAGTTCCATATCGATTATGATGGTGTTATTTGGTTTGGAATGCGGCTTTGTGTGCCTTCATCACCCGGGATAAAGAAGGAGCTATTGGTCAATTCACATAGCTCAACGTTCTCTATCCATCCTGGGAGTACCAAGATGTATCATGACCTCTAAGAACATGTCTAGTGGGATAAAATGAAGAAGGAGATTGCAGAATATATATCAAGGTGCTTGCTATGTCAGTAAGTTAAAGCTGAGCAACAAAAGTCCAATGGTATGATGCTGCCATTACCTATACCCATGTGGAAATGGGAAAATGTTACTATGGACATTGTCACAGGTCTCCCAAATATGTCAAAGGGAAATAATACGATATGGTTTGTGGTTGACCGACTCACCAAGACTTCCCATTTTATCTCTATTTAGGAAGACCTCTCATTTGAAAAACTTCAAAAGATATATGTGAAGGAAGTGGCGAGACTGCGTGGTGTTCCACTCTCAATTGTCTCTCACCATGACCCCAGGTTCAAATATAAATTTTGGAGGAGCCTTCAACATGCTTTGAGTACTGAATTAAATTTCAGCACGGCCTATCACCCCCAAACTGATGTCCAGTCTGAAAGATCTATTCAGAATCTTGAAGATATCCTAAGAGCCTGCTCTCTAGAATTCAAAGGTGGATGGGATCATCATCTTCCATTGGTTGAGTTCTCATACAACAATAGCATCCACTCGAGTATTCAGATGGCTCCATATGAAGCTCTGTATGGAAAGAGATGTAGAACACCAACCCATTGGGATGAAGTTGGAGAAAGAAAGCTACTTGGACCTGATCTTGTTAAAGAGATGACAGATAAGGTTCATGTCATCTAGAAACACTTCAAAGATTCTCAGAGTCGGTAATAGAGCTATGCTAACAACCATCGAAGGGACTTGGAGTTCGACGTTGGAGATAATGTCTTTTTTCGAATATCTCCATAGAAGAGAGTCATGCAGGTCAGGTAGAAAGGGAAACTAAGCCCAAGGTATATTGGCCCCTTCGAGATCCTTGATCGCATAGGAGTTGTGGCCTACCGTCTTGTACTTCCACCCAATATGGATCATGTTCATGATGTGTTTTATGTATCACTACTGAGGAAGTACATACCAGACCCCTCAAAAGTACTAAACTCAGAGGTGTAGTAGCTGGAAGATGATCTCTCCTATGAGGAGCATCTAGTAAAGATTCTAGACCAAAGAGATAAGGTTATACGCAACAAGAAAAATTATCTTGTCAATGTTTTATGGAGGAACAATAATTTTTAGGAAGAAACTTGGGAACCAGAAGAGGTAATGAAAGAGAAGTACCCTCACCTGTTTGTGTAAAGTGAAATTTTAGGGGCGAAATTTCTTAAGGGGTGAAGAATGTAACAACCCAATGTTTTTCAATGGAAATTCTCTTCTTATAATTATTTCATAAAAACCACAAGAAACCACAAAATAATGAACCACTTAGTGCTAAGTGACCTTTAAATATAATTTTTTCACTTCTGTATTTGGAATTTCAAAAATCCGACATAGACGGTTGTGTAAAAGATGTTTTTTTGAGTCTAATGAAACAAAAATAATATTTGGTGTATAGTAATCTACCCTAATGAATAGTAACATACCCTTATGAATAGTAATATGACCCTTATGAATATTAAATCATCCAACATAAGAGTAACCTTAACCATGAATAATTAAATAAAATTTAGACATATTAGAAATTGACAATTTGACCTTAGTAAACATTTTGGTATTTTGTAAGTCATAAATAATTAATTTTAATTAAATAATTATTTAAAATAAAAATTATTTTCTTAAAATTTGTTAATTTATTAAAAAATAATTGTCTTATAGTTTTTAGCTAATTTTATAAGACCTTATGTAATTTTTGAAAACTCTATAAAATCAGTTTATATTTTAAAAACTGTTTTTTATAGTAAATTATGATTTTAATTAAATATTAAATAAATCATATTTAAAAAATTATTTTTGAAAAATGGAATACATTTTTTTATTCTACACGTTGTAAAATGGTTGGGGTAAATTTTTGATATTTTTCTGAAATACTTGAATTTTTGATGAATAGTAGAATCCGATAATTCACAATAAATGCTAAATAATGGATTCATTGAGTCATCAATGATGTTAGGATGATGTAAGCCCACCTGTTTCGGGATCACATTATAAAATTACTATTCCTGGTCATTCAAGACTCACTATTACTTTTTTTGGGGAAATTATTAAACTAATGAATTTTATATTACGGAAACCCATCTCCCCTCCACTATAAAAACCACCCTTCACACCCTCATTTCATCACACCTCTCAGGCTCCATGACTTCTCTAAACTCTGCCCAAAAATCTTCCCTATACCCTCTCCCATGTCCAAGAGGTTCTGGTCTCATCAAAAACCAATCCTAGCTTCCTTAAGGAGGATCTCAAGAAGAAGATTTGAGAGGTAATTTCTCTCCCTCTTCTCCTTTAATTTCCTTTCATGTTCAAGTACATTTCTTGATCTCTCCCCACCTATATTAATCTGAATGGTATTTTACCTCCAGTATTATAAATTTACTGAAATTTTATGATGGAAATATCATCCAACCCCATTTCCCTCTTCCTTTTATTTTATTAAAGAGATGGTTGTTCGTGAGGTGTTAATTTATCACCTTCAAGAACGACATACTTTCTTCTTCCATTTATACCTTCATAGCTGGTCATGAAACCATTTTTATGGTTTAACCAGAACATGTTATATGTAATCACTCCTATTTAATGTTATGTAACTATATTATGACCACATTACTAAGTTATAAGTTAAAACAAGTTCGTTATGATTGAAAAATCGCTATAATTAACTCAAACAATCATCATTTAATTCATATATAATGATTCATCCACATGGATAGAATATGATTCATTATAAGATCATAAAATATCCTGAAATATTATTAATAACATGTAATATCAGTTCTGGATGTTTACCCATGTTCTACCCAAACATCAATTTAAGAATACAAGTGAATCACTCAAGAAAACCATAAAAACAAACATTCCCGAATAATGTTTTTAAACTTTATAACTCATCAAACGACACATAAAATCACTTAATTAAACCATAATAAACCATATTAATGTAATAAATGTTATTTATTACTAATTAATGAATATAATTTCATTATACAGGACATTAAAGAGAAGGAAGCATTCAGGTACAATGTAAGGGGAAATTCTCAAACCCAACTTTCATCCTTCGGGTTCTCCCTCTTTCACTCCATTATTTTTGATATGGTTACTAATTAAATATCATTTGTACAAAATTGTCTTCAATTTTATAGGATAAACGTTTTTGTCACTGGTTTTTATGTCAAACAAAATGTTTTTTGAAAGAACTCTTCTTCTTAGAACACACCTTTTACTTCTCCCTCAAAGTGAACGGTTCTTGAAACACGTATGTTATTCCGTCTTTATTTTGGGAACCCAAAGTTTATAAATGTGTTCTTATGAGTTGAAACCCATTCCTTTACATGGTCTATTTATGTTCATTTTTTATATGTGTTTTATGTGGAAATCATGATAATTATAATTATATGATGTGATAGGTGCGCCCGGAAATATATAGCACAATATGAATGTCTCAATGTGACGGGTGCGCCCAGAATTATACAGCACTCCAATGCATTGGGTAAAGTGATGAATCTAATGAGAAAATGTCAAATATGTGTGAAAAAAATGATAACTTGGTTCAAAATTATGTGTGGTAGTTAACCACTAAGACATGATGTTTCATTATTATGCATTTCCACATTTCAAGTCTTATATTTATGATTCCTCTCATGTTCATGATCTTTTTCCCATGATATGATTATGCTCACCCCATGCTATATTGTTCTTATATATCCTCTTATTGGTCTTCTATCTCACCCCTTTTAATGTATATCCTCAGGTGGCTACATGTATTAAGGGGAGGACAAGTTCCAATAAGAAGCTAGAGAAGATGAAATTAAATAAATGTTTATGCTTGATGTTGTAATTGTTAAGTATGTCCTAGTTTTCACAAGACACTAAACCATTGGATCCTCTATGTGTATTATTATTATGTTCTTTATCTTTAAAATGATTTAATCGTAATATAAGAAAACTCTAGGTCGCTACAAATAGTACAATGGAGGCCCACTATTGAGAACCACCTCCTCTGCCCTTATGATGATCATGAACCATCCTCTTCTTCCAATGTGTGACACTAATGTTTCCACTAGGTGGAAGAGAAGTACTAGAAGAACCATAATATTTTTATATATCATATCTATCATCATTATCCTATTTATTATATCTATATAGGTATAATATGTCAGTATGAAAACTTGTGATCTAATATTCAGTAAAAAAAATTGTATTTACTTCTGAGCCTTTATCTGGTCATTCTTCACTATCTCTCAAGAAAAAATGAAAAGATATCCACGAATAGATTGGAGTATGTTCACACTGATCACCCTCAATACTATAAATAGAGGAACTCCTGAGAATTTTCTATCATCAAAGACTCTGTACAAAATTTCTAGAAGAAGAGGGTCTTGAAATCCTTCTAGTCAAAGCCCATGTTCTTATTCATTTTTACCATGAAATCACACCATCAATTTCTGGGACCCTCAATTATAAATGTCATGCACTTCACATTAATATTACGAGGGGTAACTAAAAAGTAAAATAACTGATTAATCATGTCTTTCCAGTCATCTACCTACTGGGGATCATCTGTACATTTGATGTATAGTGATTCCTATAGAAATAATTATTTAGATCAATCCATTTTTATCCCATATCTTGGTTGTACCTCAACAACTCTGTTCTATAATTTTAGTACATTTTGTTCTCTGACATGAAATTCATGCATGATAGTCTCTATAAGATTTTTATCAAAAGTTATATTCCCTAAGGATCTTCTAATACAGACTTTCATTGTGCCCATAGAATATGCCTTAAAGGTATATCACTACACACTGAAAATAAAATAAATGTTCAAAAGATAGGAAGATCTCATTTTAAACAAGAAAATCAATAGAAAAAACCATTATTGAGATTAAGAACTCTATATAAGAGACACATATACCAACATATCATGGTTACTTGAGTCTCTTAATAAAAATATTTTTTCTAGGAACTCACCGCAACTTACCTCTCAAGTCATGAAAATCTTATCTGTTATCTACTAACTTCCCAAGACTAAGAAAAACCAAGATCTTACACCATTTTTTAATGAACCAACTAAGGTTAGCTTCAAACCTAGGAATTAACCTAATAATCCACATGCATGAATGGAATTAAAGTTCCCTAATAGATAGAAACCATTTATTAGGAATCAAACAACAACATGAGGTAATGATTTCACCCATCCTAAAGTAAGAAAATATATTTTATATCACTAAAATAAGATAATAAAAAAGATAAAAATAAAGTATTCATAAAAACCCAATGTACAAGTACAAAAAATTACAAATGATATAGAAATTGAATAATAATTATTATAGAGTAGTCAAAATCCAAATATCTCACCAACAAATACACAAAATTAGCTAACAAAAACCTTGATGCCTTACTACGGTGCTCTGCATTTCCTTACATCCAAAGGCATAACCTGGTATACACTTCATGGAAGGGGTGTATAGGGTGTGGGATAATAGGAATAGTAGGATACCACCAAGGTGTTCCATAAAAATTATTTTTATAAGAATCCAAATATTATCAACATTAAGGAAAAAATTTAATGATGATGAGTTAAAAATTTTAATATCAAAATAATGGTAAAAAATTCCCCTCTTTCCATAGTTCTAAATAATCAAACTAAATGATTTGAAAATCATATCTCACACATACACAAATAGATATATATATATATATACATATTTCAATGTAAGTATTAAAATACAAAAATACAAACCAAAATCACAAGTGATATCATGTCATTTATCACAACTGGTGAGGCTAGGTAGAAAACTTGTACCCAAACATAGATAATCACACACATCAATTATCTAGACATATTAATAAAATATATAGAGAAGCATAACACCCCAAAATGTGAACCTACCAAAAATTTATAGAAATTTCATAGAACAACATACCTAGGGAGAATAGGAAACCCCTTGAGAGAAACCCCAATGGTATCAACAGATGAAGCATATTTCCACCAATTCTTACTAACACACTAACCTTCATATGTTTTATACATTCCAAACCATTTCATCAAACCCATTTTTTGGAAACCATTTCACAAATCCAATTCACAATTATCTGAAAATAACTTTTTTACCAAAACATGGGGTTATTATATATTCAAATTCTCATTTCCATACACAAAATTCCATAAAATAGACCAAGTTATTTGTGAAACCATTAAAAAACAAGATCATTCAATGTTCAGCTAACATAGGACAGAGATGGAACCATCTACCTCAATCATGGGCTACACATAGCCCCAAAAGGATCCACCAACACTGTAAGGAAGAGAGAGAAAATAACAAAGGCCTTTTAATTGATTCAATCATCATAGAATTAATCCCCCAATCATTAAAATTGTTAGAGAAGATAAAAAACACATAAATTAATGAACCCCCACAGAAAACCACAACCCTCCTTAATGTTAAACATTGGGATAATGTCACACCATAGGTGTATAAATGATTATGAATAAAATCACTATAAGATAAAAAAACTAGAAAAATAGTGAAATGTGGATTCTATGACCAATGTGAAAGGGGAAGAATAAAGGTCACTTACCATGAGAAATAAAGCACAACCACCACCAAGATCACGAGACAATGATTAAATCTGATAGGAGAAGATATAATAGTAATCACCTAGAAGGTCTCCTAGGGTTCGAGGGAGAGGAGATCCTAAGTGAAAAATGAAAACAATATGACATGTTTCAATTCCAAACCCACAAAGCTGATTTTTTATGGTTTATTTGACTCTTTTATAGAGTAACCAAAATTAGATTTAAGTGCAACAGAAAAAATCACATTGAATTTTATTATCTTCCAAAGAAATTTTATTATACTTTAAAATTGGTTCTTACTTCATAAAATGTGTCTAAAAAATAAACATGATTTTACACCTTAAAATATTTACATTCCATAAATTGACATCATGTCCCACATACCAACTTCATGGATTTTTTCTAGTGACACATTTACTCTGTAAATGTGTCTTATGATGTAAGATAGTCTTGGAGTTAGCTATAGACCCAGATTATATATAAAAATCCACGTAACATCACATCTTCCCCATATCCTTTATCCCATTTATACTTGGAATCAATTAATTCAAACAAAAAAACACCCCTGAACTTTAGGTAATTTCCCCAAAAAAAGATCATCTTCATTTAATGGCTTGAAATACACTAAAAAAAGTGGGAAATAAGAATAACCTGAAATAAGTTAATAGGCCGTTAGAAAAATCTTTTTGGGGGACCAATTATTTCCTAGTGCATAGAAATAGATATTTGAGGATTACACATATATTATATATATGTGTATGTTTAACCTAGAATGTGACTAATGTGAAGGTATGTTTTAGATATTATATTAGATATGATAAAAATTAAATTGGAGGGATCATTATACTGAGAAAATGGATGAGTATACCAAGGATGATATGATTAGGTCTTACACTTGAGTGTAGAATGGTGTGAGAGGGATGAATATAGGTACTTCACATAAGGGATTCTGATCATGATTGACTAGGCATGAAAGGGTGTTAACTGGATAGAAGGTACCATGCTATGGGACTAGGTGTAATGTCCCAGTTCTGGAAGCCACCCAAAGGCACCCCGTACCCAGTTGGTCACATGGACTCAAGCGCATTTTCTCGAATGCCAGAGGCTGCCGGCTAGCAGCGAGGGACTTTGGTGTTGTAGTGGGGAAACTATGCCCTCATTGGCAGAGTACACATCGGAAGATAAAAAAAAGAAATAACGGAAGTAGTAAACATATATACAAGAGTAAACAACAGAAGAGTAAAAGTGTAAATAAATGGAGCACATATATATATAAATATTCATGGTACATATATGTCTGCCAAAGTAGCCAAACAAGTCACAATATTGATTATAGTACTAAACCAAAGTGCAAAAGGAAAACAGATAAGCAACTCTTCTGTATTGCAAGACTTAGCTTGGTCCCATGTTCTCCAGCTCCAATGCAATCAAGTACCTGAAGTTGAAGGGCACTTTACCTTGTCAATACCTACAACAATATAATCTGTTTGGGCCCAAAAGAATGGCACAAATAGGGTGTGAGACAAAATCTTAGTTGGAAACCACCAAAAAATATGTGCCTAACTATCAATGAATATATGGCAGGTAAAAGTACAGAAAACAATAAATAGGAAGATAATGAACAGTAAGAAATCCGCAGTCTCAAGAATTTTATTCACAAACAAGTAATCAACTACTCATGCAAGAAAGAACAAACAGGTAACCCTCTTGGTAGTTCTCATAGCCTAACCCCTCTGGTTCAACCAACAAGCACTATCAACCCTATGGGAGGCACACACAGTCTCACCCCTCTTGTTCAGCTAAATAATATACTCTCTGGGGAAGCACTCACCATCAATTCTCCCAATAGTCTCATATCATACTAAAGGCGCTCTGGGGAAGAACTCAACGTCAATTCTCCATGTGCCCCTCGTCGAGGAACTACAGACTCTCTCAGAAAGCACTCAACATCAATTCCCCATGTGGTCTCACATCATATTATAATGTCACTCTGGAGAAGTCGTTACATCCATTCTCCCTATGGTCTACTACACTAGGTTCTCACTACCCTGTGTAATGTCAGCAAGTATCGCATCATGTAACTGCCAAAGTAACCTCATGAACTACTTGTCTAGAATTCTACAGCATCTCAGTATAGAAGAACAATAGTCACACCATCCTACAAGATAGTCATGGAACTGGTAATATCCTAACTGGTAAAACTATACCAAACGATCATAAACAGGAATGACATGCATGGGAAAAACATCCAAAGCACAGTAAATTACACTTTTCACCAAAAAAACCTCTACTCAGGAATATAAGCAAAGAAGGAAAACAACAATGGAAAAACAAGAAACATGCAATACCCCTTTCAAGGGAATTGGTGGAATTTTCACGTAATTACTCAAAGACTTACTACAGAAAGGCACAAACCACCTACCTCAAAGGTTCTGATGAAAACCCCACAAATGAAGAACAAACAAGAAAACCAGGTTGATTCTTCAAGAACCCACATTAGATCTCTTCTCCTAACATGCCCGAGACCAAAAATCATCAAACATTTCATCCACACACATAGATCTACCAATTACGGCTATAGATCTATGAAACTGAGAGAAGAGGAGAAGTAGTTCTATATAGATCTAAGAAACCGAACAAGAATTATGAAGAACGTCTACATACCTCAAGAATCCAGCTTCGATTCACCCAGAGAAGCCTTCGGATCTCTTTTGGATGAATTGGAGAACCTTATTTTACCTTAAGAGAAGCAAAATCCCGAGTTATGTCTGCTTAAGAGAAAAAATGAGCCACTTAAAGGAAACAACATGTGAGATCCACTTTTTTAGGATCTCACATAAGTGCCTGCATGGTTTTCTCACATGGTTAGCCATACCGTTCACTAACCCTGCGTTAGTCACTGCCTCGGCATACCCTCCATACACTGTTTTGCTGCACGGTTAGAACAACTGTGCATTAACCATGCGTTATCCACTGCCTCAGCAGACCCTCCACGCACGGTTTGGCTGCATGGTTAGACAAACCGTACGCCGCCCATGCGACATCCCCTTTGCCTCAAAACATTATTAAAAGTTCTTACAACTCTCCCATTCATCACCCTAAACATTATAACAATGAAAATCATCAAACAAGGGTCATATAACTAAAAAAGTGGGTTGGGTTCGTACAAACGTCCCCCCTTAAATAAATTCGTCCTTGAATTTTCCTAACAAGTTGGCACAGAAGAAGATTCCCCGAATAGTTCCGGCCACTATGCTCGTACATCGGCCTCCCTCTCCCAAGTGTCATCCTACACACGCCCATGCTTCCATAGCACCCATACCAGAGAAATAGACCGTCCACAGAGAACCTTCGTACTTCGATCAATGATCCGGATAGGATACACCTTGAACGAGGCATCCACCTCTAACTCAACCTCCTCAGGTCGAAAGTCATGAAATGGGTCTGAGAAGTAACGTCGAAGCTGGGAAACATGAAAGATGTCGTGTATATCCCAGAACCTCTGAGGTAACTACAAATGATATGCAACCTACCCAACCCTCTCAAATACCTCAAACGCCCCGACATATGTCGGCGAATGCTTACCCTGTCTCCAAATCCATCTAAGCCCCAACCTCGGTGCGACACGTAGAAAAACATGATCCTCGACCTTGAACTCCAGAGGTTGTCTCCACTGATCAGTGTAAGACTTCTATTGAGACTGTGCAGTAGCCATCCTCTTCCAAAATCAACTCTATTTGCTTTGTGGTCTCCTGAAAAAGACGAGGTCCCAGCAAATATTCCACTCCTACCTCCATCCAACATATGGGTGGACGACATGGTCTACCGTAAAAATACTCGTAAGGTGTCATCTGTATAGTTGCTTGAAAACTATTATTGTATGAAAACTCTACAAGAGGTATATGCTTCTCCCAAGAAGCTCCAAAATCCAGAATGCATGCTCGAAGCATGTCCTCAAGCACCTGAATTGTACGCTCAAAATGACCATTTATTTGGGGGTGGTAAGCTGTACTCAAAAGTACCCATGTACCCAACACCTTATGAAGACACCCCCATACCCAAGAATTAAAATGCGCATATTTTTCTGAAATGATGGAGTGCGGAACTCCATGTAAGTGCAAAATCTCTTGGATGTACAACCGTTCCAGCTCATCAAAACTGAAGGTATCCTTGATCAGAAAGAAGTGAGCGACCTTCGTAAACTTGTTAATGACAACACATACTACATCATTCCCTTGGGGAGACCTTGGTAAACTGGTAACAAAGTCCATCACGACGTCTTTACACTTCCACTCCAGAATGGGCAACTGCTGAAAAAGACCTGCTGGTCGATGATGCTCCACTTTCACCTGCTGACAAGTGGAACACCTCAAGACAAAACCATCGCCATATCTCTTCATATCTGGACACCAATACTGGCAGTGAAGATCATGATACATCTTGGTGACACCATGATTTACTTCCCAAACTTAGGAGTGATAATACCACATCAGCTCCTTGCGTATGTCTGCTGGAACCCATATGCATCCCTGGAAATGCAAGATCTCATCCTAACCTATATTCCACCCAAGAATAGGGTCCTCTCATGAAATTCTATCCTGATGGACTAGGCCTTCAGAATCTGATAGCTGCCTCATTCGAAATCTATCAAGAAGTGTATAGGTAACAGTTATAGAAGAAATAAATGTTTGCCCCTATCTGTCATGCACCTCCCGATGCATCTCAGAGAACATAGCCATAAGCTGCCACTCACTGCTAGCCTCCTGAAATGCCTATATCTGAGTTCTCCTTCTCAATGCATCAGCCACCGCATTACCTTTCCTAGGTGTACACGTAACTCAATGTCATAGGACTGATGATACTCGACCCACCTGTACTGTCTCTGATTCAGATCACGCTGAGTGAAGATGTACTTGAGACTTTTGTGGTTAGTGAAAACCATAAAATGAACTCCCAAAAGGTAATGTCTCCAAAAACGTAAGGCATGATCAACCACAGCCAACTCAAGATTGTGCGTTGGGTAGTTCCTCTGATGTGGCCTCAACTGCCGAAACTCGTAAGCAACAAATCCATCTCCCTGCATAAGCACAGCTCCCAGCCCCATACCTGAAGCATCATAATAAACAATGTAGCACTTGACCAGCTCTAGAAAGACTAGTATTGGTGATGAAGTCAACCTCCCTTTCAGCTCTTGAAAGGTTTACTCATGAGAATCTAACCATAAGAACTTCTCTCCCTTCTTAGTCAGACCTATCAGCGGTGCTTCCATGCGTGAAAAGTCTTGTATAAAGCATCTGTAGTATCCAACCAGCCCTAGAAAACTCTGCACCTCCAAGAATTTCATTGGGTTCTCTCAGGAAACTACTACTCTCACATTCTCTAGGTCCACTGATACTCCTATCTCTGAGAAAACATGGCCAAAAAGTGATTCTGATCCATCAAAAAGTTACATTTTGAGAGCTTAGAATATAACTAATGCTCCCTTAGTGTACTCAAAACGATCTCAAGATGGGTTGCATGGTCATGTCAAGTGTGAGAGTACACCAATATATCATCCACAAATACCACCAAGAAAGACTCTAAGTATGGATAGAACACTCGGTTCATCAGTGCCATGAAAACTGTTGGTGCGTTCATGAGGCCGAACGGCATAACTGTGTACTCTTATAGTCCATTCCTACTTCTGAAGGCTATAAGAGGTATATCTGACGGTCTAATGCGCAAATGATGATAATCAGACCTCAAGTCGATCTGCGAGAATACTCGGCCTCCTCGAAGCTAATCAAAGAGGTCATCAATTCTAGGTAAGGGATATCGGTTCTTGACCGTTAACTGGTTCAACTTCTGATAATGCACACAAAGCCTGAGGGTGCCATCTGAATTCTTCACAAACAAAATAGGCGAACCCCACAGAGACGTATTTGGTCGAATGAAACCCTTTGCATACAACTCCTCTAACTAATTCTTGAGCTCCTGTAAATCATGTGTAGCCATCCTATTATGAGGAATGGACACCGGTGTCACTCCGGGCACAAGCTCATTAGAAAAGTCTACCTCACACTTTGGGGGAAAACCTAAAGAGTCCTCTAGAAAAACATCTATGAAACGATCTACCACTAGAGGAAAGTATAACTGTGATGTCCCCTGGTCATCCAGATAAATACTAGAAATATGGGTTGTAACTGTCCCCAACCCATGATGCTCTTGACCCGCTCTGCTCTCCCAGTAGTCTCACTCTCCTTTATGAAGAATAGGTCCACCCTCTGGTGATATGAAACTTACCCTGCAACAATAACAGTCGACAACTGCCTGTAAGGGAAATATCCAGTCCATTTTGAGAATGAAATCACACTCTGTCATCTCTAGGACATAGAGATCCTATAGAAAGTGTTACCCAACCACACTTAGAGGGAACTCCTTGCACTAATGTACACTAGCCATCCTATTCCCCAACAGTGTGTCTAGAGTCAAAGTATCGGTAGAGGAAAAGATGAATATCCCAAGGCTCTATACAATAGTAACTGAAATAAAGGTATGGGAATACCCTGTATCGAAAAGAGCACAAGATAAAACTGAGGCTACTAAGATTGTACCTCAAACTGTAGAGGGTCCGAGATCCTCCCCTCGCTGGGTCTGCTCTACTGAAAAAGCCTGACCTGTACCACGACCCTGTGACCCTACCTTACCACTCTGAGCTGATCCACCCTGCTGTCACTGAAAGACCGGTGACTGACCACCACGACCTCAACCTCCACCTCAGCCCGAACGGCCAGAAGAACTCCAGTTATCTGACTGGAGAGAAACTGGTGGCGCTGCTCCTGAACGAGGAGTCACGGATGAGCCCCTGTCACCAACTACTGGTGAGGAAACCTGACAGAAGCGCTAAAGGTGGCCCATCTTGCCACAAGATCAGCACTCCACTGGGTCTCTCTAGAACTGCGGCCTCGTATGCCCAAACCTTCCACAATGGTAGCATACCACCTGGATAATTGAATATGTGTCTTGTTGTCTCATATCACCACGCGTAGACTCGCTACGATGTTTCCTGCTATTAGTTGGTGAAGCACTAACTCTAGAAGTAGAACCGCCCTAGACCTCAGCTCTCGAATCTCTCAGATTGTGCTCTGCAATCAGTTCCTGGTTGATGATGGAAGCAATGGAAGTCAACCTAATGATATTCACCTGCGAAAAGATCTACCATCTAAGACCATCATCAAACTTCCTTGGCAAGAAAAAACCATCTCCTCCCTAGAGGGGTGTGAAACGCTGAAGCTTGCTGAAACGAGAGGAATACCCCATAACTGAAAGAGTACCCTGTTCTAGAATCATAAAATCCCAGGCTCGATCGGCCCTCAAGGTCTCCGAATAGAATTAGTAATAAAAGACATGTTGAAACTCCTCCCACGCCATAACCTGGTGATAACCACCCAATGAGATCACGTCCCACCACCTCTTGGAGGAGTCTTGTAGTATATAGGTAGCGAGCCTGACCCGCCTTTTTGGAGGCGTATCCAGATTCTCGAAGATAGTCAGCATGGCTTCTAGCCTTGACTCTGCAGCCTAAGGTCCACTTTCCCCTGTGAAGGTGGGAGGATGATGCTATTGGAAAATCCATGTCCTGTCTGCCATAGACGAGGTAGGAGGCAGTGCACCCTGGAAGGTCTGCATCATCCTCAAAAAGCCTTCCCGAAACTGCACATCGTCACCTTCAACTGGTATAACTACTGGTGTCAAGGCTGTCACAACAGGAGTATCTGCAGGAGTTCCCTAATTAGCCATATCCAGTGTTTGATCACCGCCTTATGGCCGGCGTACAACTGAAGGACGTCTCAGTGGCATAACTCTGCAAATTCAAACGCACACATCAGATCAAAGATTGACAGGGGCTGAAACATAGGAGTACATGAAGTGTATAGAGAAAGATTGTTTCTTCCTGAAAAGATGAACACAAGTCTTGTAGTCAAAACTACACAGAGTGAATTCTGGGTTTTTCTGGATAGTAAGCCTCAGATACTACTCCAGGACCCAGAGAATCACTGAAACGAACATTGAACGTGCCAAATTCTGATCCTTGAGGTCCCATACTCCCCACGAATCAAAGCTTGGCATCTTACACATGTTAAAAACAAGAAACAATAAGGTGATGATCCACTAAGTTCCAGTCCATGAGGGCCCATAACACCTCAGGAACCAAAATTTGGTGTTCATTCAAATAAAACCATCACAAACAATACCCTGTCAAACAACAGGTATTTTTATCAAGGAATATATCACATCACCTTGCATATTCTACACAACATCTATCCCAACAACATGAAATTTGTAATGCATCATAGATTTCATGACAAGAATGCATGACATGTGAATTATAGCAAGTGCCAATATGATGCATGAGATGACATACCCTCATCACATCGGGTTATGACAGAAATAAAACCGCAATATCAACAACGATAACAGCACAAAACACGTGAATCGCCGAACAGTGAAATCATGTCAACTATAAAATTGAAAACCAGTAAAATTACAATAAATGAGGTAATATGGATTTTCCATATACATGGGTTTGCTAATCCTGGGAACATCTTATTACCAAGTACCTATTTCGTACTATTCCTGGGTATAGGTTCCAAATAGTAAATCAAGAGAAAAGAAACCCTCTGATACCACTGTGTAACATCCTAGTTCTGGAAGCCACCCTGAGGTGCCCCATACCCAGTTGGTCACATGGCCTCAAGAGAATTTCCCCAAATGCCAGAGGATGCTGACTAGCAGCGAGGGCCTTGGGTGTGGTAGTGGGGAAACTATTACCTCATTGGTAGAGTACATAGTAGAAGATAAAAAAAAGTAATAGTGGAAGCAGTAAACATCCATACAAGAGTAAACAGTGGAAGAATAAATGAATAAACAAATGGAGCAGATATATATATAAAGATGCATGATAAATATATGTCTGGGAAAACAACCAAACAAGTCATAATACGGAATACTTTACTAAACCAAAGTGCAAAAGGAAAACAGATAAGCAACTCCTCAACATCGTTAGCCGAAACTTGGACCCATGCTCTCCATCTCCAATGAAATCAAGTACCTGAAGTCAAAGGGTTCTTTCCCTTGTCTATACCTACAACAATATAATCTATTTGGGCCCAATAGCAAGGCCCAAACAGGGTATGAAACTAAATCCAAGTAGGAAACCACCATAGGATCTGTGCCTAACAGTCAGTGAATATATGACAGGTAAAAGTACAGAAAACAATAAATAGGAAAATACTGAACCATAAGTAATCCACAGTCTCAAGCATTTAATTCACAAACAAGTAATCAGCTACTCAAGAATGAAAGAACAAATAGGTAACCCTATGGGTAGTTCTCACAGCCTAACCCCTATGGTTCAACCAACAAGCACTAGAAACCCTATGGGAGGCACACACAGTCTCACCCCTCTGGTTCAGCTAAAGAATAGAATCTCTAGGGAAGCACTCACTGTCAATTCCCCCTATAGTATCATATCATACTAAAGTCACTCTGGGGAAGCACTCAACATCAATTCCCCCTGTGGACCGCGTTGAGGAACTACAGACACTCTGAGGAAGCACTCAATGTCAATTCCCCCGGTGGTCTCACATCGTATTATAAAGACACTCTGGAGAAGCCCTTACGTCCATTCTCCCAATGGTCTGCTACACTAGGTTCTCACAGCCCTGTTTAAAGTCAGCAAGTATCGCATCACGTAACGGCCAAAGTAACCTGAAGAATTACTTGGCTAGCATTCTACAGCATCTCAGCATGGAAGAACAACAGTCACACCATCCTACAAGCTAGGCATGGAACTAGCAATAACCTAATAGAAAAAACTAGACCAAACGGTCATAAACAGGCAAAACATGCATGGGAAAACATCCAAAGCATAGTAAATTACCCTATTCACAATCAAAAACCTCTACTCAAGAATATAAGAAAAGTAGGAAAACAAAAAAGGAAAAACAGGAAACACACAATACCCCGTTCAAGGGTATTGGCGTAATTTGAACATAATTACTCAAATAATTCCTAAATAAAGGCACAAACTAGCTACCTCAAAGGTTTTGAAGAGAACCCCCACAAATGAAGAACGCATAATAAAACCAGGATGATTCTCCAAGAACCCGCCTTAAAACTCTTCTCCTAACATGACCAAGACCAAAACTCATCAAACTTGTCATCCACACACTTAGATCTACTCATAACGGGCCTAGATCTATGAAATTGAGAGAAGTGGGGAAGTAGATCTAACAAACCGAACAAGAACGAAGAAGAAGGTATACATACCTTTAGAATCTGGCTTCAATTCTCCGAGAGAAGCCTTCGAATCACTTCCGTATCGATGAGAGAACCTTATTTGACCTTTGGAGAAGAAAAATCCCAATTTATGGCAGTTTAGGATGGAAAAAGAGCCACTTAGAGGAAAAAACATGTGAGATTAACTTTTTTAGGATCTCACTTATGTGTCGGCACAGTTTTCTCACACGATTAGACAAATAGTGCGCTAACCGTGCGATAGTCACTGCCTCGACAGACCCTCCATGCATGATTTGGCTGCACGGTTAGACAAACTATGCACAAACCATGCATTAGACCCTACCTCGGCCGACCCTCCATGCACGGCTTGGCTGCACGGTTAGACAAACCGTGCGCCACCCGTGCGACTTCCCCATTTCTTCAAAACATCTTTCAATGTTCTTCCGACTCTCCCATTCATCACCCTTAAAAATATAACCATGAAAAGCATCAAACAAGGGTCATATACCTAGAAATAAGGTTTGGATTCTTACTCTAGAAAACATTATGTAGACCTAGTCACACTTAGGAAAACCCATACATCACTCACATTTCATTTCCCTTGGATTTTCTAGCTCTCAAATAAAGTATCCAATATAAAAAAGAGTTCCAAGAACAATTAATTTAGATTCAAATGAATGAGATTCACTTACCCAAAATAGAAAGGTTATAAATTCAATGATTCTTAAAAATATAATCCACACACCCTACCCAACTATATTCAATCACATATTAGAAAATAAGATCATAATATTTCATTCATCCTTAGAATATTGAACCACATCCCCATGTAATTTTCCAATCAAGTAATCAACTACTATATTTTTTTCCAAGGAATAAATTTTTTATCAACATTAAAATTATATATAATTTTCTATCTATCAACATTTCAGTTAATTTAGATCACACTGGAGATATGTGGTTTTATATAGATTCATTAAGATAAGGTATGTCATGTTTGTGATATGAATTCTTGCTGATCATTTCAATAACTTTCTAAATTTATTGTTAGTATGGTGTGGAAAATTTATCCTACTATAATCTTAATAGGGGTTTTTAGAGGTCATGTATTTTCACAATAAAATCATAACGTTTTAAGGTTTATGAATGGAGTAATGATTGATTATTATGAGGTTTTATTCTAGAAACTTAAGGAAATAATTTTAAGGGGGTTTGAGATTGATTTTATTACTAGGGAACCTAGTGATGGGTGTAGGTGGATGATGTATACTTTAATAAAGAATAAAATAATTTTTAAATTTACATAGAACTTTAAAACATCATCTCCGAGGTACAAAAATATAGGACCTGAATAATATAATGTGTTTGTAGGGTTTTTAACCTTGTCCAATAGTTAATGTATCAAATAGATATGATTTGACAACTATGAGTTCATCTTGTGAAAATAAAATATTCCACCTTTTAGGAATCCTAATAATATTGAGATTTAGGTTCCCTATTATCACATGAATGTGCTTTATCCTTTATTCACCAATCAGCTGAGTTTTGAGTAATGAGTACAATGTCCTAATAGAGAGGTATCTCCCCCCAATAGAAGAGGGTGGATCCCTCAAAATTTTTATATATGTAAGAACCATCAATTTGATATATTATGACACCCAAATATTTTAGAATTTATTCATCTTTAATAAATTTGATGTATTCAATAACTTTTGAAGCATGGAACATCTATCTTCCATAAGTACTGAATTATAGGGTATGAATAGGTCTAACAATGGTATGAAATATATGCATATTGGTTTTTATTAAAATAAGTTTTTTATTTTATTCTTATCAAATAAGAATGCAGTTTGTGTAAAATCATTTAATTGAATAAGATCTATTTTCAAAGAATTTTATTTATCTATATATTATGTATTTTTAATCTAAATATTATATTTATCTCTACAAAAAAATATTTTAATGTAATTTAGTTATAATTTTTATAAATAAATGATTAATCATTCAAACAGTTATTAAAAATTGGTTATATATGGAGATAGAGTCATTTGAAGGTAAAAAGTCACATTTTTAGTAAACTGTTTTTATGAGCCGATAGTGTTTTTATCATAATAAAGTAAATTAATACCTTTTAAATATTTATTTTAATTAAATTTTTATATAATAAATAAAATATAATATTGTGTTATTCATTTAATGGCTTCTACTAGTCAAGAAATTAGATTCAATTCATTTTTATTCTTACAAATGCATTTATCAAAAAAAAAATTCATTGCATTTTTCACACTTATATTAAAATGAATTTATAACACTTAAAAAAAATGAATCCAATAAGATAGATTCAATATTTTGAATTCTAATAATTAATATTATTTTAAATGGAATGCTTAGTTTTTTTCCTATAGAGTAGTTATGATGATAAAGAACATGTTTCCATGAGAATGGTTGAAAGGATGAAAAGATGGGTTAACCTAATAGATAAGGTTTAAATATCACAAAAACATTATTTAATTATATTGGATCATGATATTTCATCCTTATAATTATTATATTTGGAAATGTTTAATTTTTGAGCCACATGGATTGAATTTCAAATATATCATATAATAAATTTTCAAGTATTTATAGGTTTTCCACCCACCGCAGTTATAAAATAGAGCCTACTATCTTCTCTTATCCAAACCACATGATCCAATTATCTCGACCAAATATATACACATAAAATCTCCCTACATACCTATAATTTCAATTTATGTCTTTTATTCTCATAATATATATCCATGAATCATTAAGGTTGTTCGTAAAAGGGGGTACCCGAATAATATGTAAATTTTATTACATACTTTTTTAGGGTTTTTTTCTTAAACCTCATAAAAATGTTCTATAACCATAATGAAATTACTGAATAAGTATAATAACTATATTTATATGTTTTTATTTATACTATATAACTATTTTTTTACCAATTTCCATTTGTTTAAAAATTACAATGTCACTCATGCGTATGTTTGGACTACCACACCCCTGAAGTGATGTGACTCTATTTTCATTTCCTCTTAACATGGATTTCCATAAGGACATATTTAATGAATATATATATATATATATATTATATTTATGATATATTTAGTATTTTTAAAGGTTAGTTGTTGTTTAACTTTTTTTCCTTTCAAGCTTTAGAAAGTGGAAACAACACTCATTCATACATACAGACTACCATCTCCACTAAGTGATGTAATTCAGTTTTTTTCTCCACTTTATTTGAATTTTTATAAAAAAATTTATAATGGATTAATGAAATCATTTTTAAATTATTAATATTCTCGATATAATGAAACCCAGAAAAAGAATAAAGGACCACAAGCATTTAACGGAAACATACAAATAAAACTAACTAATTCTCACCCAATTATTCATTTTAATAAAGAATTATTAATAAAAGAATAGTTGGAAATTATAAAGGAATGATGCATGGTATTTTATATTTTAATATGGTTATATAATATACATATGATAAATGTATATTTATTATATTAGATTTTTGATCATGTATAGAGATATATAGAACTGAAGGTAAGGATTCATGTTGCAATCTATTTTTTAATTGGGATTATTTATGCATGAATCTAATTTTGGTAAGTTACAGTATATTTCTCTCTTAAATGACACATATTTTATTCTACTATATGCATTCTATAAATTTTCAGGTATTAATATCTTTCCCCCCTACTCTTTTCATAAAATGATCGAGAATTATTCGAAAGAAAAACTGACCTTATTTTGTTTTTTGGTCGATGAACTTCTTATTCCATGACCATGTTCTTTAAAATTTTACAAGGAATGCAATTAAAATGTTGAAAATATTTCTTAAATTAAAATTCAATAGAATATTACTTTCATGTCAATTTCATTAAAAGAAAATTTTATAATTCTTTTCAAATAACTTATTTTTGATTTCATTCAAATAGTTTGAAATAAATATTTGTTTTAACATTTATAGAATGAGTGAATTTTAATGCATTTTTATTTATTATTTACTTGTATTCTTCATTTTATTTTTCTCAAGGTTATTTTCAACGAAAATAATTTTTTAAAAATCTAGGTAAATTTTGAGTTTTTAAATATTTTGAAAGAATATGGTATTTTCACTATTTCCAAACAAATATTCAAATGAATTTTGAAAGATATTTCTAATAAATGTTAACATCATTTAAGGATTATAATGCTTCACTTGGGATATGATATTATGATACCATCATATTAATTGCTCTGAATGGATTATGATGATGATGATTTATGTATAGTTCTATGAAACCTGTTTTGTTCACATGGGGTAATTAGGTTATGATTAAATATCAATGAAACTCATTTATTTTTCTTGGGTTAAGCTATTATGGAATTATTTAATGTTTTCAAAACCCATTTTCCTTCCATGGATTATGATATAATGAATTGATGAATGATTTATAATCTTATGGAACACATATATATGGTTTTATTATGTGATGTGTGAGACCATAATTCTATAACCCTCTAATGAATTGGGTAAATAATGATATATCATGAGATAATGTGGACTATAATTGGGACTAAAACCATTCCACTAAGGGAATATTTAAAATATAACAGTTATGGGAGTGAACCGTGACTAAGGAAATAATGGAATGGGGAGTTAACCTAATTCACTATGATAGTCTTAGCGGTGTGCCTTGAGTAGGAAAATGATTTTGTATGTTTATTTGTATTCCAATAATCTATGTCTTATGATTACGATTTTTTATCCTAGATCACGATTTATTATTGATGATTCAAAACTCTTATGAGTTGTGACTTTTGTTATTCCAAATATTTATTCCTTAATTCACGATTAGAGATATTTTACTGATTGGGTATGACCTTTTTCTGTTATGATCATATTATGATATCCTCATTATTATATTATGATCACTTATGACAATTTATTGATATATACCATGTTTATCCTCAATAGTAATATGATATAATAATTTCTTATGCTTCTTATTCCAAGGTTTTTAAGAATTATTTTTACTAGGGTATCTCTACTAAGTTTACTATGCGATAATAACATTGTAGGATATATTAAATATCTTCATAAAATAAGATGATTATATATCTAGTCACCAAATAAAATATACCTTTATGATTTTGGCACATCAATTATTATGGAGATATATTTAACAATCAACTAAAATGATGTAATATTTAGGTTTGATAAACCTAGGTTGCATAATTGTTTATTAGAATAGGGTTTAGAATTTTTTAAATAATATTATTATAGATCTTTGGTGAAACCATGTGGATAGTTCAATGTATAGGATAAAAACATAATGCTTTGGTAAAGTAAAAAATTTATGGTTTCCTAGAAATGAAATACCTACCTAGATACTAGAAATTGGATTCAGTTGTAGAAAATATTCACATAGTGGTAAACAAACTTAAGATATTGGGTTTAGTATCAACTGGATCTTCACTCAATTCATGGGGAGTTGGTAGAAGACTACACACCTAGCTAGACTCTCATCAGGGATATTCTTTTGTTAAATCACAGTCTATTTAGGAACTATTATGAATAATGAGATGATAAAATATATGAAAACCTATGAAAATACATAGAAATATGGGATGAAATTAATGTTTCCTGGGTGGAAAAAAAGTTTTCATAATATAGGGCATCATAATTATTTTTAAAATCCTATGACTTGATACTCTAATTATTTATTTTTATAATCAAACAAATATTTTTGGTTTTAGTCAATGGATGGATCTCGGCGGTGTCATGTGAATAATAAATGCGATGAAAAATGAAATAAATATCTCATGTGGAAAAAAATTAAGTGGGGGATGGAATTTGAAATATTGATATTAATACTAACCAACTATCTCTATATATGATTAACAACCTCGACTTGAGTGAGTTTTTAAGCACACTATGTAAGAGAAAAATTGAGTTTCCTAGTAGTTTAGTTAATGAAGACCATGAAGGAAATAAGATTAGACTTCATAAATATTGATAATGTGTTAAAAAGTACCCATGGAAATGTCTTAAATGAATGAGAATATGATTTATTATTAGAAGATAATGGAATAAAACAAATTTTCATGAACGGAAAATGAAGAGTTAAATTGAGTAAAATGAAGTTCATTTTAAAGTTTCCTGAGTAGATAAATTTATTGTGTGTGTGGAATATGTAAATTATTCAGTTATGTTTCCTAATCAAATGGATAACTCTTAGAACCAGGATTGTTATATTCTATGTCAATTATTTAAGCGTATAAGATGTATAAATGAAACTTATCCTCCACTTTAGTGTTAGAGATGTCATGATATAGTCTATAATAATTTTCCCTCTAAAAATACTATAATTTTTTCATTAATGGAATTTAATGTGATTTCATGTATTGATTAACTTTAATTACATAGAGTCCATATCAATTTACAAGGAAATGAAGTGACACTTTATATTCTAAATCAATAAATGGTCATCTTTTAACGTGAAAGAGAAAAAATAGGATAATAATTTTAATGGATTTATATTCTATAGCACATCACTGTGGGGTGAACCTATTCAATTTTTAAATAATAAATATGGTTCAATGCATATTTTACATGATTATAGGGATCATAAAAGGACAAATATTAAGAACAAGTATACTCTACTCTATATTGATGATTTGTATGATCATGTACATGGAGCTTAATAATTTTTTTATATTAACCTTTGTTTTTGGATTTCATTAATTCATGACCAAGAAAGAATATATATCCATGAAAGTCATCTATATAAGGTTTGATCATTATGAATTTATTGTTATGCAATTTGTACTGACCAATTACCTCAATATTATTATTTATTGAATTAATTTATTCTTTAGAGATTACATAAATCAGATTGTGGAATCTTTAAAGATGATATTCAAATATATTTAAAGTTCAAGGGATTACATGAAGTTAATTTTATGATTCTGTTAAAGACCATGAAGAATTTAAATTTGTATACGAAATTTGGAATGTTTTAATTATATTTACCTGATGTTTCAATTAGAGGTCATATATTCTCATGTAACAATATATCTATGGACACTCCAGTGATGGAAGTTATTTATTAATGGACTTGAAAAACCACAATAACCAAGATTTCCACTTTTATTATGTTGGATGGATACTATTGATTCTTTTTTAGGTATTTTTCACAATAATACAATCCAATAAACATTTTGACATAGAATGGAGTCATGTTTCTTTGGATAAATGAATGAGTGGAAAATTTCAAGGAACTAATGATTAGGTTGGCTAGTTTATTTCATAAATATGGTTGATATTTGTTCCCTTTCAATTTGGAATGCATAATTACCATAATTTTATGATGTGATAGGTGAAATTGAGAGTATATATCCCCCAAATTCATTAGGTAATGTGATATTCATGATGAGATTAAGAATATTAAGAGAGACCTTGATCCTAACCTTGTTTATAATTATGATGTTATAATTTTTTAACATATTTTATGTGGGAACATGATAATATATTTATTCACAAATATGTGTGATATTTTACTATTATGTTATGGTGTTTCAATATTATCCATATGAAAAATTTCATTCCATTATACAATACTTTCCTTATGATTATGATGATGAACCTATGTTTATGATATGATAAAGTTTATTATTCTAAACCATATACTATTGATTCATGAACTGTATTCTTCCAAAGTTATTCCTTCCCTTATTGGATTTTTAGCTCACCACTTTCTTTGATGTTCATCCACATTTGATTAAATGTACTAAGGATAATGTGAGATATCATTAGAGGATAAATAATATGTATTTAAATTATGATTATTATTTATTATATACAAGTGATGTATAATACTAATTTTTGAAATATAATAAACTTTTAAATCCTTTAATTTATTGACATTATGTTTTTGACGTACTAGTTGTATAATTAGAATGTTGGGTTGAGATATTAGGTGTTAGAGTCACATGTTAGTTAATTTTGGAATTAGAATTATAAATAATTTTTGAAAACTATATGGAAAATTATATGTATAGGTAGACATCATTTGGTTTGGTAAAATATAATTGTGCATGATTTCTGAGAAATGAAATCCATGTCTAGATACTAAAAGTGGATGTGGATATATCACAACTGTACCTAGGTGTAATAAACCTAAAAATTATGCAATGGGTATTAAATTTAGTGACAACTTGTGCATACTGGAGTAGATTCTTAGCAAACTTGGTTTGACAATCCTTAGGGATATTCTTTTGTTAATCATAAACACTATACAAACCATTATGATTGATATATGGCTAAATTAGTTCTTTTATTTATGGTTTTAAAAGGATTAAATTTCATGATCCAAGTAGTATCATTATAAAAAAAATGAAAAATATAGGGATTATGTAAGATAATATGTTATAATTAGTTTTTATATAAGAATAAAGTATTTATTCACATTTTTTTGAATTATTTTTAATCAAACATTTTTTATTTTTTAAAATGGTGATAACCAAGAGAAACCAAACCAAAAATCCATGTGAGGGAAAATACAAAAATATTCCAAATGATATACCCAATTCCATAAGAGGTGGAGTTCTTATGGTGATTCTTACCTAACTATCTATGGATTTTAACAATAACCCAAACCATATGGAATGTCTAACTTCACTCAACAAGGAGAAACCTTCTAATGAGTCTTTTATGTATAAATTACTACTAAAATTTTTTGGGTCATATGATCTACTTATAATTTAATAGTGGATAAATTAAATGGATAATATGATTTTTGTGATCTAGTATAATAAGAAAGAAAAGGTTACCTTGGATACCTATTTTTTAGATAGATAGGCTGATCCATATAAGGGGTTGATAAATAATACCAAGATAAATGATTAAATTCATGAATTGGTGTGGGGAGAAACCAATAAGTAATTTCATAAAAAATATATCCCTCAAACACTCTATAAAAATATGGATAGGAAATTATTAGAGCATATAAAAAATGTGGCTGAATTTATCAAAATTTGTGAGGAAAAAATCACAAGGATTGAAAGATAGGGCTTGGGGTTTTTATTGGCAGTGATAGAAAATTAGATACAAAATTTAGTGGTTTAAAAAAACACTTAAAAATTCCATATCCATCAGAGAAATTCAGAGTTTTGAAGAAGTAGTTTGATCTATTCTCAAAATGGAGATGGAGTTCATAAAATAGTCCCATGGTTATGGCGATAAAGAATTAAATATGGAGTTTTAAACTAGTGGGTTTAATGATCTCTAAGGAAAGAAGACCCAACCACCCACATATAAATAACATGGGAATAATCACCATGGGAATTGACACAAAGGTATGGAAAAATGTTGCATGTGAAGGATAGAAGATAAATTTGATCATGAATTTTGAAGAGAAATAAATAAGTATTCCAAAGTGATAGAGGAAATGAAGGAACCTCTCAATGAAACACTCATGGTACAATGATGAAACTATAAATATAAAGGGTAATATAAATGTCATTGAACTAAACTAGGGGTAATTTAGGGTAATCAACATCAATATCCACTAATGTAAAAGGATTAATGGAAATTATACAACATCATTACTGCTGAGGTGGAACATGAAAATGAATTTTTACATAGTATACTTACTATTCAGTCACAATTTTAGAATATTTGGTTTTACTCCCCTTCTATGAATTCCTTTATATTATGAATGTTTTATAGATCTATTTAATTAGAATACTGATTCTTTAATGTAGAGATATCTGTAAAAAACACTTAATGGTGTGATCACTGCAAGCCATGTGTTGGAATCTTATCCTCTTAGAATCTGTGGGAAGATTATTCTAGTGAATCTCACAATCCTTAATTTGGTGTAATTTTATGGTATAATAGTCATATAATAAATCTCATTATATAGTGGTCACATACATTACTAGGAAAGGGACATCTATTTCTATATTTATAGCTATCCCATGCTCCCATATAAATTCCAAGAAGATGATCAATTTCCATTGGATAATTACTTGACTATGTGGTTGTTCATACCCAGTGAAGAAGAATACCTTTATTAAAAAGTTGATTTGAAGGAATGTATCATTCTTGAAGAAATTTGAATTATAAGGGAATATATTGATGTATTTCCTGAAGAGGTTCTCTAACTCCCCTATATTGTGAGGTAGTGTTATCAGTAGAGCTTATACGTAGAGCTACTCCCAAATTCAGCTTTAGGATGAACAAAATTTAACATGAGGAGTTAATGAAGCAGGGGAAATAGAATTTTTATAAAGTGTTCATATTCCCATGTGCATCCCCTTGGGGTGCGCTGGATTATATTTTCCAGAAAAAATGATGGATCAATGTAGTTTTTTATTGACTATAAGGAGACCAACAAGATCACCTCAAAAGAATATTATCTTATTCTAAGGATTGATGACTTTTTTGATATACAATGAGGATATCCGTACTTCCCAAAGGTGTATCTTAATTTTGTATATCATAAACTGAAGGTACAAAATGGTGATTTTGAGAAGATACTATTCCTTATAAGGTATAAACACTTTGAGTTTATAGTGATTCCATTCATACTTTATAAAACCCCTAAAGTATTCCTGGATTCTTTTGAATTGATTCATTATAGACTGAGTTGATAAATTTTTGGTAGTCATTATTGATTAAATTTTCATCTAATTCAATAGTAATTGGAATATGAATAACATATAATGATTTTCATAATGATACTAAAAAAAGGGGAAATTGTTTCCTATGTTTAGTAATGGTGATTTTTTGGTGAAGAAAGACACATTATTTGGTACCTCATCACAAGTTATGGAATTTTAGTGGACCCCTCAAAGGCAAAGTAAATTGTGAAATGGAAAATAAAAACATGTTTTATATTAATCAGTAATTTTATTAGATACATGGGTACTATTGACATTTTGGGAAAATTTTATAATGATTATCTGGCCCTAAAACTATGTTAAAACTCAATATTGTAAAATATGTCTAGATTGATGAATGTGTGGGAAGATTTTATGCACCTTAAGAATAGGAAATTAACTATGTTTTTACTCACACTACCATCAAGTAGATATATTTTTTGGGATATATAATTATTCCTAAAACAAAAATCTGGGTTGTGTACTTCAGTAAAATCATAAAGTGATACCATACACCTCAAGATAGTTAAAGATCCATAAAAAGAACAAATCAACCTATTATATTGAGTTAAAATATTTGAGATTAACTTTGAATATTTTGTATCACCACCTATACTACGAGAGGTGTGACATATATAGATATCACAATATTTTAATGTATATATTCACACATAAAAAGGTCAAAATACTTAAATGAATATTGTTAGAGATGATCAAGGACTATTATTTCTCTACTAACTAACCTCCTAGAATGGTAAACAATGTAGTTGATGATCTCAACAAAAAATAATCAATTAATATATCAATTATTTGGATTGAGAAAGATTCTATCTTAATGGATATGTGATGGATGGATTTGGAAATCATAATGATAGAGAATACTTCCAACCAGGCTCAAATAATTTCCAAAAAATATATCAAATAGAAGATAATTGAGGCACAAAGGGATGATATGTATATTTAAATAATGTTGGAAGTAGTTAAGGAGGAAAAAATTCATGAATTACACATAAATTAAGATTATATCATTTGGATAAGAAATTGAGTTTGTGTTCCCACATCAATATCCATAAAGAAATGAATTTTGGTTATTTCATATAGCTCATATTTCTCCATCCATTATGGAGGTACCAAGATGTACCGTAATATTTAAAAGATATTCTGGGGGGATAACATAAAGAAATATATTAGTAAGTACAACTCAATTATTTGAGTTCTCATACAATAATAGCATCCACTAGAGTATTTAAATGGTTCCATATGAATCTCTATAAGGTAATCATTTATTAACTCTTAATTTTTGGATTGAAGTTGGTTGAAAAAATATACATGGACATGATATTAAAAAAATATGATATTGAAGGTTCAATCCATCTAAAAAATTTAAAAGTTTCCCAATTCCATTAGAAGATCTATGTTTACAATTATTAATGTGGCTTGGAGTTTGAATTTTGAGATAATATTTTTCTTTGAATATCAAAATTAAAGAGAGTCATTTGGTTTTGAAATAATGGTAATCATAGCATTGGGTACATTAAACCTTTTGAGATCCATGTTCATATAGAATTAGGGTAATTTCTTCTAGAACTTTGACCAAATATAGATCATGTACATGATGTGTTCCACATATCTATCTCTGGGATGTACATACCTAATCCCTCACATGTACTGAATCTGTTGGTTGTAAAATTTGAGAATAAACTCTATTTTTAGTAGCATCCAATGAAGATCTCAAACCCTGGGAAGAAATTTATATGCAACAAGACAACTCACCTTGTCAATGTGTTATGGTGTAACTGTAAATATGAAGATATAATGTGGGAACAAGATTAACTGATAAAATTGAAGTTCCCTCATCTATTCTCAATTGAGAATATGTATTGAAACATAAGGGATAAAATTTATGGGGGGCAGAGGTTGTAATGAACTAAACATTATAAAATATTTTTCTTTCCAGGATAAATGTGTGTTATATTATTTAGTATTATACTTATATATCTTAAAGAGAAGATAAAAACACATCATTTCTACAATGGATAATGTTACATTTTTTAGTGAATAAAACAATGAAATTTCAAAATATTATAATGGGAAAAAATAAAAATAGGAAAAACAAGAATGAGATAATTTGGATTACCCCAATTTTCTCGAATCATATCTTCCAAGAAAAAAACAATTGAAATGAAATAGAATATTATTATACTAATCAATAGTTCAGAAATGGAAAATATAGGACTTTTAGTGGAATTGAGTAAAATATTGAATATAGGAATGAAGTGGTATTTATAAGTGGTAATATGATCATTATAACAATAATACAATTTTTAGATTAGTTATTTGACTATTGGGAATAGTTACTACATCGTTTTAATAGTAAATAATCCTCAAAATAATAATACAAAATATAAATAAATATGATGTAATAATAAATCAATAAATTATAAATTTCTTATTTCATCCAAAAGAATTAAAAAGTAATATGGTTAATTAAAAATAATAAACTTAATTTCAATCCCTAAAAATTATTTTTCAATGTCGAATATCAAAAGAATTCAATTAAAATACCAATTCTTCTATTTTTCTACTCTCCTTTTTAAAAACCTATTGAAATTTTTTTATAATGGGGTTTAAAGTCCATAATAAATTTTATTTTGGTTATATATGATTAATTATGACCAAAATATCACTACTAAAAGGTTTACCTTGGATATAATAATTTATTCAATATTTTAACCTCAAATTACCCCTTTTATCAAGTATAAATACCCCCTCACCCCTCCCTTGAAAAACCACATACATTACACTTAATAAAGGAATGTTTTTATCCAAATATCCCATAATAATCCCATTATCAACCTTAGGGATGTTTTGTAATAATACAATATGAAGAATCCAAGGAGTTTAATGTCATAGTGAAGAAGCAACACTGAGAATAGGGCAGTTTTTCATCATTTTCTCTCTCATTTTCCACTTTTCAACCTTTTTTCACTTAATTAAATTTAAACCCAAATATTTTAATATTAATTTAATTTTAAATTAAAATTATATTAGTTTTTTTTTGACTGAATTAATTATTATATTTACAATGCATTTATATTTTATAATTCTTTTCCTCCTCTTCTGACACTATTCTGTCAAAGGTCGGTTAACTATCTATGAGGACATTTACAAACCTATAATACTCATAACTATTTTGGATGATTATAATAAATTATTTATTACATATAAAGATATATATATATATATATATATATATATATATATATTCATTTACAATCTTCTAGAGTTAATATTAATAATGTATATGTAATAATAAACCAAGATCATTAAATCAAAACAAGGAAACATATTTTAAATAAAATATGATATAAATACATTTCACAAATAAAAATCTGAACTAAGGAATATAATAAAATGATATTAATTGATTATTTAATAGACACATATTTTATGGGATATTTCTTTGAATATATTAAATTTCATTAATATCTTGTGTTACACGCAACACTGAGTTTTAATGAACTCTCACATGGTATTAATAATAATATTTAACAGGATCATTGTAACAAGGATATTAAGCTCAGTGATATAAATATTTAGAACCAAAATTTTAAAAACAATTATAATTTTTTTATATAAATAAATAATAATGACAAATAAGTACTTATATTTTTCTAAAGCCTTTATATGCTTTGAAAATACATTTTTCTCAAAAAAAGATTTTTGTTACTTTTTCTTAACAAATAATTAAATTCATTTTTTTCAATTTTAGAAAATTAATTTGAAAAAAATAACAATATTTTTTTTAATAAAAATTTCAAAATTATCTTATGGTGAATTTTTTTCAATTTTTCAAAAGACAATTATCTTTTAATCATTAGTGAAAAATGATGATTTTTATTAAAAATATCATGTTTGATTAGAGGAATTAAAATTTCTATTTTTTTATTATGGTTTAAAAAGTTTAATGAGTCAAATTATATCATAATTAATCAAATTTAGGTCATTCTAATCAAATTAATATTTTTTTATATTAAAACGCTCCATACATATGATAGCGTTTCCATTGTAAAATCATTTTTATAATGTCTGTTGGATTAGTTATAAAATAAATTATTCCACTTATGTCAATTGATTCTATAAAAATTCATTAAATATTTGGAATCAAAATAATTAATATTATATAATGAGGTAAAATTAATGTTTGTTCATAACTATTAGTTAAAATATTAAACACTGATTACAACAGTTGAGGTTAAAATAGGTTTACTGGAGAGTTAAACTAAAATGATAACAGTTAAAAAGACCAAAATACATTTCAAATCATATTTTATGGACATATTTTAACCATATATCATATATATTTTTTGATAAAGATTCGTTTTTTTCTTTGTTTCATGTGTAAAATGTGTGTATAATATTTTCTTTCAAAAAATTCCATGAGTGTCATCTCCCCCTCTCATATAAGGGCTTCCCATATCCTCTAATATTCAAACTCTAAAATCCTTTTATTTACGATAATAAATACCAAAATATCATTCTTAATTACCTTCCCACTTCCTAATGTCCATATTTTTTTATAATAACCTTCTATGAAGGCTTTTGGTGTTAAACTAAGAAGGTTGTCCGAAGAATAGGTATCGTTGTTAACCAATAGTTTTTTATTTTATTTCTTATTCAACCTACATAAAATTTTGTTAAAATATTAAGAAATAAAATATGAAGTATTTTAAATATACCTATATGTTATTAACTTAATTTAATAACCTATATCCATTTACGCTTATAATTTATGATAAATTAAACCGTCGACCGTGTGTACGGAGGACTACCATCTCACGAAGCGATGAAATTAATTTTCCATCACTGCCTTTCAAAGATGGATATAATGACGAATATAACATATTTTTATGATAATTTTGACATAATTATAATTATATATATATTAAATCACATCACCATTATTGCATTACAATCCATTTAAGAACTATAATGTTGCTCGTTCATACGTGTGGACTACCTCCTTCATAAAGTGATGTGACATATTTTACCTTTTATTTTGACATGGATGGTAATGAGGGTATAATTAATGAATATATATTATATATATGATATAATAATTATTATGTAATAGTGAAATAATATTTAAATTTCTTTTCTTTTGTCTGTTATGTAAACAGAATGACCTTTCATGAGTACATACGACCTACTATCTCTATTAATGAAGTAATTCATTTTCTATCTTTAACTTTTATGGATTACAATAAAAAAATATATAATTAAAATATATTTTATTTATATAGTCTTTAAAATTATTATATCATGGTACCATGATCAATATAAAAGTACTTAAAATACTAAACCAAAACATACATGAAAAAGTAGTTTTTCCCAAAATGTCATTTTAAGAATGAAATTATTAATAACTCAGTAATAAAAGATCATATATAAATAATATATGGTATGATATATATTATTATGGTTCTATAATATATATATATATATAATAAACCTATATTTATTATAAAATATTATAGAACATGTACTAAGAAATTTGCGACTTATGGTTAGAGGATTTTTATCTCACTTTTATTTCTGTGTGGTACATGCCTTATTCACCACTTGTTTCTTTTATACAGTGTACATAATTCACATGAATTAATTTTATGAAGATTATTATTATAATTATTAGAATTTATTTATTTATCTATGTTTATTTATTTTATGGGAATTTTGGTTTATAGGTAACCAAAGTGGTAATGATTTTTTGTTATAATTTCATTATTTTTCAGAATTGTTTATGATTACGATTCTAATGATGAAATATTTTGATATAAGTATTTATAAAATCATAAATTTTATTCTTATATATTTATTTCATGAGAATAAATTTTTTTCATTCATTTTACACTTTGAAAGGTTTAAATAGACCAAAATAATTTTTTTTATAAAAATCGTCTTTATTTCTCTCTCCGACTGAAAACCCTTTTTATTCCTTGTCAATATATTATTAAAATAATTCATAGAATATTTTTAATATTATAATATATTTTTTTATATAAATATTTTCCCACTTTTTTATTTTTAATTCTTATTTGTAATGAGTCTTGTTTCCATTTTCTGAACAATCAACTTTTAACTTTTTACTGAAAGTGTGAATGGAATATTCAATTTAACGTGTATGACATGAAGGGTATTTTCTGTTGTAATAATAGATCAATGATTTAAATTATCCTTTCAAAGATTACAAGGTTATTTTAAAATAATATTTTCTTTAATATTTAGATAATTATTATATTTTATATATTATAATTTAAAATAGAAATGACATTTTCCCCCAGAAAGTTTTAATAATATCTCTATGAAATTTTCAGTCTTTTAGGACAACAACCTATGGTGTTACATATGTTTTACTAGAGATATCATTTAGTGATACCATCCATATTCTTTCTCTATATGTTTTAGGATTTTTGTTGAAGTATTTTTATGAAACACATTTAATTTATATGGGTTATTCCATGATGAACATGTGAAATTATTATGAAATCTGTTTAATTTCCACGGGTCATGCTGTAATGAAATATTTTCATAACACATTTATTTTCATGTATTTTGATATGATTAATGTTTTATGTTCTTGTGGGACACATATATATGATTTATTATAGGAAATGTTATTCCCCTATATACCATGGATGAGTGGTTGTGTTATAAACTAAGGATGGGTGAGAATGTTATATCTCTCCAATTAATTTGGTAACAATGGATAGCTAATGAGTTAATGATTTTTTGTTTGAACATTATTTCATGATCAAATTATTATGTATGGACCTGTTTTCATGTATATAAGGTTGTGTGTGGATGTGTTTTCATTTTCACAAGGTTATGTTTGGACATGGTTTTTTTAGAAATACCTGTTGGTTTGGATAATATAAGTGGATGGGGCTCTAGTATAGTTTTACTTAAGGGTAATAATTATGAAATTAGATCATTGGGATTTAAACAATCATTAAATGGTGGAAGGAAATTTTCCTTACTATACACATAGTTTTACACAGCCATGGGATACTCTTAAGTCAATTCAAATTTTCATTATGAACCATTTTAATGGATTTGAATAGATTATAATCACCGATGAACTAGGTTTAACCTAAGGTGATATAGATTAAAAATTTGGTGTTATGATTTAGAAATCTTGAAAATGACTTTTCAGGATTATGTGGCATCATATTATGATCAGTGTTGATTACACAATTTTTTTTTCATTTAATGGTTATAATTAGAAGGTACCATGTTAATAATGAATTTGACATAAAATGTAATGATTTTATACCTAACAAACCAAATGTTTCATGATATGGAATGATGAACCTCGTTACTATGATCGCAAATATTTCTAATGTCGTAAATCATTATAAGGATTCAAAAGATCAAAGATGGAACAATGTTTTATTTAATACTTCATGAGGAAAACTTCCCCTTATTTTAGTGGGTTGACTAATCAACTAGTTTTTTATAAATGGATTTATACCGTTGAAAAAATAGGTTCCAATCTCCATAGTTTTGAAAATGGAAAATTTATTTTTAGAATTCATCATTTGGAAGGAGAATCTGATCAATTGTGGATTGTCATTAAGAATATGAGGTAATAAAAAGAAACTGAATCCATGGAGCATGATGAGTTTAAGAGATTATTTTTCAAAACATTTATTCCTCTTATTCTTCATAAAAAAAGGGAGAAGGAATTATTCGATTTTATGTTGAAGGATAATTAATCTGTTAGTATCTATGAGGAAAATATTATGAGATTTGTCATGTACTCTTATAGTATTATAATTCAACATTAAATTAATGTTGATAAATTCTTCAATCGATTAAAATTAATTCTCCAAAGGGTGTTATCCAAAAGAAAATTCGTAAGGTATAATGAAATCATTCAATATGCAGTCAAATTAGAAATGGGAGATAGAAAACATCATTGTTCTATTGATAAGAATAAGAATATGGAGATTTATGGAAGCTCCAATGATATTTCATATGGTGGGAAGAAAAAGATTCAACTTTATACCTTCCAAAAATGTGTGAAGTAGCACTCAGGTGGATTCTTAGAAGGGATTAGAAGGTGTTTTATGTGTGGGAGGCCTGATTGTCATAAAAAAATATTATAGAAGTGATGTAAAGAGGTTAATAAATGTAGTGAATAGAGAGAGATATATATATTTCAAAAAAATTAACTACTGATAGTCTAGTGGTTCATATTCATGGAGTTTGGGACTTATGTGAATCAATTACCTAATCCAAAGGATAATAAAGATAATAAGCCAAAATAACCTCTGAAGAAAAAGGAAAAATGGGAATCCTATGGAATATTAATAGTATAAGTGAATCATGAAAATTATGGGACACTAATACTCCACCTTATAGTTGAAAATATTATATTGGTTTATATATTAATATTCTCATTAATATTTTTTTCTCACCCTTTAGTTAAATTTGATATAATTATGAGCATCAACTATCTCACACTACATAGACTATCAAATAATGAAATCTCATTTGATATTCTAAATCAACATATGATCATATACTGATTATTTATATGTTATCAAGTTAATGTTGATACAAAAAATTATAAAGGTATGTTACAACCACCACCCATGCAATAATGGAAATTGGAAAACATCACCTTGGATTTTTTTCTTCATACTACCGAAAAAAATAAATAGAATAATTCTATTTGGCTTGTATTCAATCACCTTATGAAGTAAGTACAATTCATTTCCATTATAGAATATATTTTTTCTCTTTAATAGATAACTTTATTATACATTAATAAAGTGGTAATATTTCATTGAGTAAGAATATTAATAACATTTAATCATGATCTAAGGCTTACCTTAATGTTTTGGAGAAGCCTTTATCAACATATGGATATAAAGCTGTGTTTTCACACTATGTATTACCCTTATACGAATTTTCAGTATAAGAGAATGATTAAAATTCAAGATGATATACTGAGATCATATTATATAGATTTCGGTACTAGTTGGAATCAATACATTCCTCTGGTCTAGTTTTCATATGACAATATATTTCACTCAAGCATTTAGATGGTCCTTATAAAGACATATATGGAATGTATTCTAGCTTGAAGTTGGAAAAATAATTATATTTGGACATGATCTTGTTGATTAAATGTTAAAGGTTAGAGTTCTTCCAAAAAATAAGGAAAACAAAAATTATATAGAAAAAATATAATAGCAATCGTCAGTGTGATTGGAATTCAATGTTGGTGAGAAGGAATTTTTGTGAATTTTTCTGAGGAATAAATTTGTCATATTTAGAAGGAATGGAAAGCTGAGCCCTAGGTATATTGGCCAATTTTAGATTCTTTATAAAGTAGAGATTTTTTCTTTTCTTTGGGCGCTTCTATTGATCCTCTCTCAATTTCATGTTGTGTTCGATGTATTGACCTCGAGGAAATACATAACTAATCCGTCACATGTATAGAAATCTGAGGTTATACAACTAGATAATGATATTTTTAATTAAAAAATCATGTGGGTATTCTTTTTTGTAGAGATAATGTGATACGAAATATGGCCTCACACCTGGTCAATGTTTTTTAGAGAACCAAAAACCTAATGAAGCTATGTGGGGACTTAAGGATAGAATTGGGTATTTTTATCTTCTTTTTTTTATTAGAGTGTAAAAATTTCAAGGGAAATTTTCATTTTAATGGGGGAATAATTTAATAGTCTAATAATTTTTGAAACATATATATTTTTATCAAATAAATTAAATTTCTTTGATACGTTGCATTACATGCAACACCAATTTTTAACAAGCCATGATATACTATTAATATTATTATTTGGAAATATATTTATACCCTATACATTAAAATTGTAGTTATAAATAGTAATAACCACATTTTGACAAATAAGCATGAATGTTTTAGATAAATAAATTATATTTTTAAATAAGTACATTTTTTTTATATTCTTTTAAAATGATGTTCTCTCAAAAAATAATTTTTATTACTTTTTGCAAAGAAATAATAAAATTAGTTTTTTAAGATTTTTGAAAATTCATTTCAAATAATTTTGTAAAATTTTTTAATCAAAAAGTTAAAATAATCTTAGGGTGATTTTCTGTAATTTTTCTGAAAATAATATTTTAATTACTAGGGAAAACACTTCTTTTTATTAAAAACATCTATTTCGTATAAATAATTTACAAGTTAATTTTAGTTTTAATATGGATATTGAAGTATTTTTATAATAATATCATTATTAATCTAACTTAGGTTATTAGATTAAATTTAATCTTTCATTTATATACAAAATTTATATAATTAACAAAAAAATTTCTTTGGAAAAACCTTTTTAAATTGCATATGTGCGTTTAATTTTGAATTGATTCTGTAACTTCTTTGAATTTAATTTGAAAAAATAGATAATATATTAGGAATTATAATAATTAATATTATATAATACGTCCATATTAATTTATCTTCATAATTCAAAATAGTAACAGTAAAAATTAATTACTGTAGTAAAGGTTAAAACATCTTACCATGGGGTTAAACTAAAAAGATAAGTGTAAAAATGATTTATAACCTTTTAAAACTTCTATTATAGTGAAATATCTAAACCTTATGTCATCTATTGTTCGATAATGAGTCATTTTGGAGATTTTTTCATGTGTAAAATGTGGGAATATCTTTTTCTTTTCAAAATTGCAAAGTGTTTCATCTTTCCACTTATAAAAAACCCTATATCCTCTTTGCTATACACCACAAAATAATTTTATTTTTTACAATAACCACTAAAATATATATTTTTAATTTCATCCCCACACACTATATTCATTATTTTTATTATAAAATCCTCCTAAAAATTATTTTGGTGCTTACCTTAGGAGGATTTCTGTAGAAGATGCACTATTCTTAAATGAATGTTTTTATTTTATTTCTTCTTCCACCACATTAAAATATACTTAAATTATGATAAAATACAAAATAGTTATCTCTCATATATTTAGGAATTATTATGTTAATTTAATAACCTATATCCATGTCCGCTTCCATCAAATGAGAAATAAAACCGTCGATCATGTGTAATAAAGACTACCACATCGTGAACTGATATAATTCATTTTCCATAAATGCCTTTCAAGGATGGATATAACGATGGTTTTAAAATATTATTATGATATATATGTAATAATTATAATTCTGTAATTATAATACCACATATGAATTATTACATACAAATTTTTTGAAGAATGATAACATCACTCGTGTGTACGTGTGGACTACCACCTTCATAAAGTGATGTGACACAATTTTCATTTTATTTTGGAATAGATTGTTGTAAGGGTATATTTAATGAATATATATTATATATATGATAAAAAAAATTAATATTTATATTTACATTAACGTTTACCTTTATTTCATTCAGTATTCTAGAAAAAAGAAACATCGTTCACGCTTATGCACGACTTACCATCTCCATGAATAGTGTAATTCATTTTCATTACCTAACATTTATGGATTATTATAAATACATTAAAAAAATGAATATATATGATATTTAAATAATTTTTTGTTTTTTGAGATTATGTAACCATGATAAAAGTAAACACTAATGATAAATACAAAACAATAACATACAGGAAAAACAAAGTACTTTTACCAGAAATGTGATTTTAACAAGGAAATTATTAATAAAAGTGTAATGAAAAATCATAAGTAATTATTATATGATATGATATATATGAATATGCTTATATAGTTTATTTTTAATAAATATATTGATTATATCAGTGTTTTTTACCTTTATGGTGAAATTGAAGACTTGAGATATGAGAATTTTTGTCTTAATTTTATTTCTCTGAGACAGAAGACTTATTCAGAAATTTTTAATTTTATGTGGTTTATATATTTCCAACAAATATATTTTACTATTCTAATTATGAATATTATGTGGATTTAAATATAAATACATAATTCTTTGTTTCACTGGGTTTATAGTTCAATGGATAACTAAGTGGTAATGGGTTTTTGTTATAATCTCATTGTTTATCGAGATTTTTTATGATTTTTCTTCCGATGTTGATGTATTATAATATAACTCTAGATAAAATCACTAATTTTTTTATCCTTTGGTTTTTTATAAATAATAATTTTCTCATTAAATTTTACTCTTTTAAAGGATTAAAGATATTGAAAGAATATTTTCTAGGAAAATATACTTTATTTCTCACTTTAGTCAAAAACCATTTTTCTTCCATGTCCAGGTTTTATAAAATTATTCGAAAGAATGATTTCAAAATAGAAAAATGATGGTTCAAATAAGGTTTTACCCATTTCATAATTTCTATGAAATTGTTTAAAAATAATCTATTTTTCCCCAAATAAGGTACTTTTGGATTTTTCCTACAAATGTAAAAGAAATATTTAATTTAATGTACATGATATGAACTTAATTTTCAATCATATTGATGCTAAAATATTTAAATCTTACTTTAATAGTTAAAAAAGATGTTTTTTAAGAAAATGTTTTAGTATTTTGAAAATTTTATAATTTTAAATATTTGATTTCAAAATTGAAAGAATATTTTCCACAATAAGGTTTTAATTGTATCTGTGTTGAATTTCCATAAATCTATAATAAAAAATAATTTTGTTGCTTTTATTTTAATAAGGATATGATTCCATGGTATCATCCTTATTCTTTTTTGTATTTTTTATTATTCTTAAATTATATATATGAAATTTCATTAATTTCTATGGTTTATTTTAAGATTAAAAGACAAAATGTTTATAAAACTACTTTCTTTATGTATGGGTTATGCTATGTTGAAATTCTTATTAATATGAATCTTTTTAATGGATTCTTATATGATGAATTTTTTATGATATTGTGTTACACATATGTTTGGTTCTTTATGTGTTGGGTGGTTCCATTATAAAACAAGGAAGATTAGATCTGTTATAATCTGAGGATGAGTGATCACATTATATCTCTTCAATGCATAAGGAAAAACTGTATTAAATAATAATTAGTTGGGTTATGTGTAAACCTAATTTTATATTCACAATGTTCTGTGTGGAACTAGTTTCTTATCTATAAGGTTATATGTGAACCTAGTTTCATGTCCATAAGGTTATGTTAGGACCTGGTTTCATTCCCATAAGGTTATGTGTAGATCTCATTTCATATCCATAAGGATATATATGGACGTGGTTTCATTCATAAAGTTTTTAAGAGATAATTTTTTCCTTTCCTTAACTTAATGAGTGAACCAGTTTCTATTTATACATGTTTAAAATGAAATAATCTAATTTTTTTGATACATTTTTATGTCAATGTTATTCTACAATGGATTATTTTCATTTATTTTCTTTATAATTCATATCTTATATATTTCCAAGATTTCTCCCATGATTCCGACTTATTGTCTATGTTATAATAGGAATGGTTTTCAACTTTTACAATTATGTTCTCATAACCTTAAACTCATGATATTCTTATTTTATCATTGATATCACCCTTTCCTACCATTACTGAGTATCTGATCTCACCCTTTTTTATGACTCGATTCTCTAGGTCATTAAGAAAGGTTTTATTTGGATTTTTTTATAAAGAATCTTAAATATGGAGTTAATTTTGGGAGATGTTGAATATATTTTATGAAATAAAAAGATTCGGTATAAAGCCTCCAAATAAACTAATCATTAATGGTCCTTGGGAATATATTTTTAAAATATATTTAATATTCATCTAAAGAGATATAATATTTATGTATAGAAATTCTGGGCTATTAGTAATCATGATTAAAAAAAATAAACATAATCCAATTCTTGTTCCTTATTTAAATAATCCAACTTATTTAATTCTGGAGGTGGATCTTTGTTGAAATAAAGATGGATTTTATGGTTCGGGGATTCTTAAAAATGGAACCTTTTTGGGTTATCCCTATTTCAAATCAGTTTTATTATGTATTTTCCTCTAGTGTACCTAAAATTCATTTTTACAATGCTTTCCATTTTATTTCTACCATATTCTTGTTCTTACATTATCAAAATTATTATTAATACAATTATAATGATTTATAAAAATGTAAATTATTTTTTTAAAACATCTCTTTGAGTCCTTTTGTGTTTCTTGTTCTCCACTCAGGAATGATGATGTTTTATGGGAAAATTTGATTTCAATTATTCATATACAAACCCTAAAGGTAATTCCTGAGATTAATCTTTAAAAAACCTGTTTGAAATACATTTTATTCCATTAGATTATCTGAATAATTTTTTTGATATATATTCCCTTTCTAAGTGTCTTGCATAATTATTAGTATTTTATCAAGTGATGTGTGGGCCTAGAATTATATTTCCCTCAAATACATTAGGTATTTTGATATATCTGATGAGATTATATATATTATACATGAACATGATGCTAACATTTTTCACAATTATGATGTTCTGATTTGGGCACATATGTTATGCGTGAAGATGATTCTAGATTTGTTAAAAACTATATATGCTATTCTTCCACAATATAATGATCTCACATTATTATGTATTATCCACATTCCATGATTTTATGAAGTGTTTCTCTCAGGTTATGCTGATGATAAAATTCCTATTATAAGGTAATGTTGATAATTCTCACTAATATACTGTTGATCCATTTCTTTTATTCATCCCATGTTATTTCTCCCCTTACTGGGATTTTTTCACAACCATTTCATTGATGCATATATTTATGTGATTACATGTACTAAGGAGATAATTAGAGATTCTATAAGGATAAATAAAAATTATTTAAAATTGATTAAGTTAAATTATGTACATGTAAAGTATGAGCCTATTTTTCCCAAGACACTAAACCTTTAGATCCTTGATTATATTAATATTATGTTGTTAATTTAATAATCATGTAATAAAAAGCTGGGTTTATATTAGAGTGACTAAATATTGAGGTAAATTTTATTTATATAAGTTTATAATGTAACACCCTTCCATTTTAGAATATATTTCTCTTTAATAAATTTGATGTGTGTGATAACTTTTCAAGTACACAATACTGAACATAGATAAACTATGGTATATTATGACCTTTATAACCTAAAATTTGGAGATTAATGTAGGAATGGGGATAAATGATCTTAAATATAATTATTATGGTTTTCTTAAATTCAAATTTATTAATTTATTCTTAGGAATAAGAACTCAATTTTTGAAAAATCATTTAATGGTAAAAGACCTTTTTTGAAGAATTATATTTTCAAATATATTATGTATTTTCCATATCAAAAATATATTGATCAGTAGTGAAAAATTATTATAATAAAATATGTTAATGAATTTAATAAAGTAATTTATAATCATTAAAACACTGATTGTTAACTAGTTATAAATTAAGATAAAATCATTTGAAGGTAAAATTTACTTTTTCTAGAAAACTATTTTTTTATGTGAACCGTGTGTTTTTTAATAAATTAGAGTAATAACATTGGATGAATTTTTTAAATTAAATGTTAAGATAATAAGTCAAATAAAATATTTAAAATTTTATTTAATTGATTTTACTAGGAAATGAAATAGATTAAATTTAGTTTTATGCTAAAAAATGAATTTTTTCTTAAAAACAGTTTTCAATCTGTTCTGCAGACTTATTTTAATTTTTTTTCACTTATAGAAATTGATTATTATGAAAATTAATTTTATATTATGATTCAAAATAATTAATATAATATACTATGTTTTAATTTATTTTTTCCTATAATGAATAGTTATCATTGTGAAAATATTTTTACCACAATAAGTGTTAATATAGTAAATAGAGTGATTAAGAAAATAGATGTGACTTAAAATATAATAAAAAACTAAAATTAATTTTATTATTTAATGATATTTTGAATGTATAATTCTTATAATAGAATATTTTTTATTATTTCTCCACTTTTCCTGAGTGATATGTACATAAGATAATAATGTTTGATGTATTTATAGGTTTTTCGAAAATTCCACTAATAAAAGTGAAACTATTCTCCTCTATTTTAAACACCACCTAACTAATTTTTTTTGGAGAAACATATCCCAAATACCTTTTCAACACAATTACCCATGTAATTCTTGTTTTTTTCTTTCTAAAAGTCCCATCCAAGAAATGTTTAGGTTTTCTCCAAAGGAGGATACCTGAGGAAGAGGTATATGATCATACCAAAATTTTTCATGTTTTTATCTTCTTAAACCTCCCACAAATGTTCAATAATAATAATAAAATAATGGAATCGGTATATTAACTATAATAAGATGTTTTTATGTCAATTTAATATCCATTTATATCTCCTTCCCATCCACTAGAAAAGGATAGCGTCTCTTGCACATATGGGTGGACTACCATATCCTTGACGAGATGTAATTTATTATTCATTTTATATTAAAATTAATGGTAATATGTAATAATTTTACAAATATATTGGATATTTATGAAATAATTATAATAATTTAGCATATAATTATTATTTACTTCTCTTTCATTTCATTCTTCGAAAAGTGGAACGATTAGTTACGTGTATGTATGAATTACTATATCCACAAAGGGATTTAATTCATTTTTCATCACCATTTTATTTAAATGATTATAAATTTTTATATAATAAAATAATAAAATAATTATTAAAATATTAATATTTAGGTTTTAATTAAACCATGAACAGGTTTCATGTACTGGAACCATCAAACTGAAACTTTCTTAAAAACATGCCATTTTCACCCGAATGTTCATTTTAATGTTGGATCCTTAATAAGTGGAATATTAAAACCTATAAATGAATGATATATGGTCAAAAATTAATGAGTATGGTTCTATAATATATTTATAATATATATATATATATACAATAATATGTTTGAAGATACACTAGGAAATAATAGACTCGATGAAATGGTTTATGTTGCGATATCATTTTTCTTTAGGATTTTTTATTCTTGAATATAATTTCATGAAATTATATGATCTTCATATCCCAAACCCAATATTTTTTCAGATATATTTTTTATTCCTAGAATTATCATGCAATAAAACAATTTTCCCCTATTTGTTTTCTTAATATAGATTATAAAATATTGTAATGGAAAACTAATATTATTTCCTTTTTTAGTCAATAAAATATTTCTTACATGTCCAATATATTTAAAATGGTTTCATGAATTTTATACAAATTATTAATTGAATTCATTTTCAACCATATTTAAATTTACTTTAAAATTTTGATAAAGTATAATTTTCGGTTTTTTTCGAAGAAGTTATATGTGACTTTTTACAAAATAAAGTGTTAGATGGATATCCGTTTTAATATTTATAGCATAGATGAATGTTATTGTTTTAATGAATATTTTTTTAATTTTTTAATTTTTTATTTTTTTACATGATTATTTTTAGAGAAAATATTTTTTAGTGTTTGGGGAATTTTAATTTTTAATGATTCTGAATAAAAATGGTATTTTTTGTATTTTCAAAGAAATATTTAAATGCTATTTTTAACATATCTTTCTCTCAATGTCTACATAATTTATGTATTTTTATGTTTCAATGAGGATATTATATTATGATAAAATCCACTTTATTTCTCTTGATTGATTTTTATGATGATAAATTATAGAGCATTTTATGACATCGGTTTCTTTATAATGGGTTAGTTAAGTTATCTTTATGTCTTCATGAAACCAATATATTTTCCTTGGGTTATGATATAATGAAATGATGGAATATATATAAAAGTTAATTCATTTCTAAAATTTATGATATTATCATAATGAAAATGTTTCACAATCTTTTTGTGCACATATTTCTGGTTTTCATTATGTGATGGGAGAGCCAAGAATTTTACAGTACTCCAATGAATTGGGTAAATAATAATATCTTATGAGATAATATAGACTATAATGAGGAATTAACCAAGTATATTAAGGGATTATATCTAATATAATTGACTTGGGAGTAATTTGTGGCTAATTAAATGATAGAATGGGGAGTAAACCCATTCCACTATGATAATCCTGATAGTGGTCCTTGAACAAGGTAATGATTTTATATGCTCATGGGTATTCAAAAACCCTATGTATTATTCTTATGATATATTCTCATAGATCACAATTAATTAATGATGATTCTATCCTCTAATGACTTATGTATTTTGTTATGAAAACATATTATTCCATGATTCATGATTAAATATCATTTACTTAGTGGGTATTTGTTTCATTATTTATGATCATGTTATCATACCATTATTATTTTCTTATGCTCACATGTGATCATTGATTTTATATATCATTGTTTATGATTAATAATAATAGATATCACCCTTTATTCTTTTTCATTTCCCTTGTTTATGAATAATTGGTTTCAGTATGGTATTCCTAATAAGTGTACTATGGGATGATAAATTTATGGGAGATGTTGGATGAATTTGATGAAATAAGTGGATTATGTATCTAGTATAAAAATACACTAAACATTTAAAAATATTGGGAATGAATTGTTATGATATGTATTTAATATTTATCTAAAATGATATAATATTAATGTTTGAAATTTTTGTTTCACCTCATAGATTGTGTCCCCTTCCATTCAGGTTGACAATACACATAGATTGAGTGCAGTTGATAAGTTTCAATTATAGTGGGATACTGGGTATTCAGAAAAACCAGGGCCTCAAACTGTATAATAGTGGATAGAGTTGGTGACTCACTATTATTAATTTTCTATAAACCAACCAACCAAATCTATGTTCTTTTACTGTGTGTTATTTACACAAAATCTATCCTTTGTTATAATTTAAACACTCACACCCATAAAGATGCCAATTTACCTTGGTCTTTGTTTGAGCATTTTTTAAGGAGGTGTACTATATCGTGATGCTAACGATGATTTAATTTAAGAAGATGATAATCCTTAAATGGTGTTGTATGACTATGTAATAGTATACTTTTAGGTTCATAGAACTCATAAGGTACTCCTGGGACATGATTCATTATAAATTTAATTGAGAATTGAAGTTTAATAAAGGTATTTTGGAGGAAGATCTAGGATGAGAATGTTCCCTTAAATATACCCACCAATGATGGAGTTCAAGAGTATGCCTTTTGATCATGATTTTTCTATAGAATTCATATCCAAATTCCAGAAGAGTCTTGAGTTTTATAGGATAATGGTCATCAATAGTATCTAGCTAGTGATTTATGTTGAGTTCTCACCATCAGAAGCAGGAACATTTTCTATCTCTATCTTGGGGACTAATGTTAGAGGAGATCCACATGGGGACCAACAAGGAGAGAGATTGATCATGATCTTGATGTAGTGTCATAGGCACATGGATAATGTTTTATCCCATAATGAGGATCATATAAAGGATATGTAGGGTTAATTGGGGATATACCTCCCTTCCAAAGAAAATGGAAATATCTGGGGACACCATAGGGTAGGGAGGGTGACCCTTCTAGAGGTGGATATAATGAGTGAGTTGGTGGTGTTGGAGCTTCCTGATGTGAATAGAGATTTGGACAACATCCAAAACAATCTACCAAGGTGTTTCATTCCATGAGAAAAAACATAGAGGCCTGAAATGATCTCATATGTATGTGATGAAGAGTCTCAATAAGGTAATTCCTAACATGATCCCGTGTATCATTTGTTTTTTCTTTACATTTTCACTGGTACTCAATGATATTTATGTTTTCCCTTATTTTAATGTTTTGTTTTTTTCATGAGCTTGTTATTTTAATTGTTTCTAAAGACCCAAATCATGGTCAAGAGACTCTTACTAGTGGTAATCACCCTCTCAAAAACTTCTTTAATCAGTGTGAGATTACTCTCAGTAAATTGAGGTTTTCATATGAATTCATCATTTTAGGCATGATTCATTACATCATTTTCTATCATATGGACTAGTTTTCAATAGTTCAATCTATGGTAGATTTCTAACATTATAGGGAGTTACACCATCAAATGGGTAGGTTGAGATTTATAACTACTATTGAGTGGGACCCTTAACTAGGGAGATTAGGGATAACCCCTAGGATATTATGGTTGATTACTGACTAGTTGGTGAGCCCAATATTTTTGACTCTGGATTGTATGGAGGAGTGGTTATCTGTACAAGTGGATGAGAATATATATATATTTTCAAAGGCTGTTCCATGGTTTCCACTTATATGATAGGTCAATTATTATAAATATTTGAACCTCATCACTTAAATTATTTCGTTCATTATATAATAGATGGCCTTGGATGACCTTTGTGATCTATATATTTAGTTTAAAGGCCTTATGTAGAAATTTTTTTGTTAGAACCAGTGTTTTATCTTGGGTAGATCCTATTATTTTTTTATATTATGGTCAGTGAGAGATTGGGGATTTATGTTGTCTAATGTAATTTGAATCAGGTTAACGTTAAGAAAAAGTACATTATTCTAAGGATTTATGATCACTTTTATCCACTAAAAATAGAAAATTGGTTTTTAATGATCTATCCTAGGTCTATATATCTCTAAATTTTGGTTCAGGGGGATGATATCCCAAAGAAAATATTAAAGTGTCAATTTCATCACAATGAGTTTCTATTTAGATCTTTCAGAATGAAAAATACCCTACTGGGCTTACAATACCCAAAAATCATGTATTATTTCCATTCAAGGACAAGTTTGCGGTGGTTTTCATTAATAAAGTAATTATTTATTATTGAATATAGAATAAGTATAACGATCCTTATTGGATTATCCTAGATAATATCTAATAAAAATATCTTTTTAAACCTCACAAAGTAAATGTTCTATATTTTTTAAGTGTGTTTCTTCAGGCATATCACCACAGAGGGAAAAGTGGTGGTTTATCCAACAAAATCTGAGGCAATAATGGCTTGGTATCTACCATAGATTGTGTTCGAGGTGTGTAACTTCCTCAGTTCATTATTATTATTTTATCCATCCACTAATGAATTATCAATAATTGTATCTGCTATTAATTCCCTTAACCAAAAGGGTAAATCCTTTCATCTAGTCTGACCATTGTAAGATAAATTTTAATGATTTGAAGCAGATATTTACTAGCACCACTATTTTTTAGTTTCTAGAGTAAATAGTAAATTATGAGGTGTTATATTCTTATTATAGGTTTGGGTGTCACTACATGTAGATATGAAGTAATCCTAATCCAAAGGTGATTGTTAAAATTCATTTAGGGTAACGAATTTTGGATATTATATACACATTAGAAGGGAAATTTTTGTGGCTGAAAATTTTAGTAGAAAATATCATGTTCCATTGATATAGGAGGTGTTTGTGTTTTTCTCTTGGATACCATTGGTATTGGTAGAATATGGAAAAATTTATTATTATAAATATTTGTTGGTTCCCCATACTACTTCATTATTAGTTGTTTGTTCAGCTAGGATACATTTATTATGATATCCAATATGACCTGATATTCTTAGGTGATAAACCTATGTGAATATTTTGTGGTGGGGGAAAATTTAACATCCTCTACATATAGATAGTGATTCTAGTGGTATTTTTGTTGGTGTTTTTGAGGGATATTTATAATTACCCATTATAGGTGTATCTGTGTGGGATTAATTTATTTAAGGATCTAAATCATTTGTTTTGGAATCCAAAAATATAGTAGAATATTATAGATTTAGTATCATGGTTCCTCAACAATCAATAGGTAAAGGTATAGAACTATATTCCCCTAAATTTAATCTAACATATTTACATTACATAGTATATGTGGGATAATATATTAGTGGAATTGATAACTAGACTCCTCTGATCAACAAATAGTTATGATGTGGTTTGGGTAATCATTGACCAACAGACCATGTTGACTCACATACATCCTATTTAGGAATAAGGTTCTGTGGAGAGAATGAGATGTTGATACACATATGATATTGTGTAGTTTCATTGGGTTTCCTTGGATATTATTGTTTATTGTAATTCCCAATTCATGTTCATGTTGTGAATTAATTTTTTCATTAGTCTAAGAAAGGCCAAATTATGATTTACTAAAACACATCAAAACCAGATATATGGTCACACTAGAAGGGTAATTAATAATTTTGAGGATAAGTTATAGTGTTCTATGCCTTATTTTGGAAGGATTTGGGATGATCGTCTACCATTGGTAGATTTTGTGTACACTAATATCTACCACTACACTATTTGAATGAATACTTCAGAGGCCTCATATGGGAGACCATGTAGGTCACCCCATTTTTAGATAGACATTTTTTATTTGTTTCTTAAGAGGCCTGAGTTACTGTAATTAACGATAAATATGAAATATGTAATCTAAGAGTGTTTGCAGATATCCTAGAGCCATCAAATGATTTATGAAACATGAAGATAGAAGAATTTAGAGTTTGAGGAGGGATGGAATGTGTTCTTGAAGGACATACCATAGTGTGGTTGTATAATATATATTTACTAATGCAATCTATCCTCACGATTTATCATCAAATTCTCGATTCTCTATATGGTAGGTGAGGTTTCTTATCACTTTTTAGTATCCATGTAGATGACTAGGGTGTATAACGTCTTTCAGATATTATAGAGAACGTGGCATGTGCATGATCCAATACACATTATTGACTAGAACATGTTAGAAATCAATGATTACACTGCATTTTTTGAGCCCCTAGTAGAGGTCAAGAATTGTTAAGAGATGATCCTTAATGAATGATTAATCCCACTGTAATGAGACTTTTGGAAACTTTAGAATCATCAAGAGAGATCATAGGAGAAGGAAAATTATATGAAAACTCAATACTCTCACCTCTTTGAGTGAGTTATTTTTTTTAGAAAAAAACCCATGTATGTGGGTAGGATATTTCCACTAATATTTTTGATTTAATCCTTTTAAATGTTTTTAATAATATTTATTGAAGTGGTTTAATGGATGGTTTTCTTAATAGTGTATCTCGTATTCAAAAAAATATTTTATATTTTAAAACATTTTCAACCTCTGAACACATGAACAGTTAACATTCCCTAATTAGATCCTTGATTTTAAAATATGAAAAAAAATTAAATTTTGAATAAGGGATTTTACCACGAAGATTTATAATGTTTTTCTCAGGCTTAAAGTCTTAGGTCTAAATTTTATGAGATTAATTTTTAATCTCAAGGTGATGAAGTCTATTATTATAAATAGTCCATTAATCTTATTTTTATAGGATTTAGAAATTTTCCCAAACCCTACCCTAAATAAGAATTATGTAAGATCATTAATCATATATGAATCAACAATGATCATGGATTAAATTTGGAATCATGAAGCAAGACATAATGGAAATGAGGTAGGTAATTTTTGTTTTTTTAACAGTGCCTTGTTATTTGGGTGAATAAATCTACACTTCTCATGTTAAATTTATTCGAACACTCATGGGAATATCCTGAATTTATTGTTTCAAATTATTTACTTTATTAAACTCTTATTCCAAATTCTATATGTTATGTTAATCTAAATTTCCTAAATAATTGATTATCGGGTCATGAATTTTCTAAAATTCATTCATTAAAGATTCCTGATTACAATTGTTAATTTAACTATGTTTTTTAGTGATATATTATTATTTTTATTATAAATTTACAAATTTGCATTTGATTAATGATATAATTCTATTATTTAGTGACCAATCAATATTAAACCACTATTTTACACTTTCCTCTCCCATCTGCATCACTTTTATACTACCTCACAATTAAAAATATCCATCAACCTTCACAATGGATAAAAGATCAACCATAGAAGAAAAAGTTGATGAGAGACTATGACAAATAGTGATGGAGGTTGTTTTGGATTTGGGATGTGCAATGAATAGTTATTTTTGGTAGTGTGGGTTTTTTCGTGTGGATACATAGAAGTTTTATCCTAATAGGGGTTAGGACCAAATTCAATAGGGGAAATAGTGTCCTAGATATGTTTGTTCATCATGGAGTGATGATGATGAAGAATATAGGAAAAAAAATTATAAAATTAAATGGTTGTGAACCCTAGGGGTTTCAAGCTCTATCTAATATAGATATTTTATTGTATTTATTAGAAATGATGATGTAACCAAAAAAATCATTGGAGGGTTTCTATGTATAGAATTTATGGTAATGAGAAATTTGATGGTGAAATAGTTTCCATATTTTTCTATTGTTGTAATGTGTTGGGTATATGAATTATAATAAATATCACATGATGTGTTACTATGGTTAACAAACCATGTTTTCCTTAACCACACAACCCATCATGTATTTTAGTATACATATAAATAACCCCACTTATCTCCATTTTATATATGAGCATCTGGGCACGCCGTTTATTACGATGGCATATCTCGTCCTCCAAGGTCAATACACACTTATCCTGACCACCTGACCTGTATATAATGTCTTCCTTGAAAATATTTATTTTAGGATGAATTTACAAGATTTGGAGGTAGTGTTACATGCAAAAATACTTTATTAGGCCCACACTACTTGTTCAAGGATAGACATGTTGTGTACTGGGAATTGTTTTGGAGATATCAACATATTCACACCTGGGTGTCATAATTGCTAATTCAAGTACTATATTTTATGAAATTTTAAATATATAAAATTCAATTTCATATCTCCAAAACAAAAATTAAATATTATAAGGTGTTTTGGAAAATAAAAGTTACTTTTCTTTATAGAGACAATGTTGGGGTATGAAAGAGATGGTTAAAGTAGTCCTGGGGTCGAACCCCCTCGACAACTCATTTATATTGTGGAATGAGTCCATTATAAATATTATATAATAGGTAAAACACCTTTGAGATATGGAACATGTCCTCAACATGTAGAGTAGGTAATCCCCTCAGTTTATTCCCATTCCACTAGATGAGGTGTGAGTCCTCCATAGGGGTTAATACCCCCATGACTGATATAAAATCTTTAGAAAGGAGTGCATCCCCCATATTTTTTTAAATATGTTATATGGATGTTTTTGTAGTTCAGTGATCCTGTTAATTCTGGTGATTTTCTAATTTTGGGGTTCTACGTTTTCAATGTTTACATCTAAATATGATCTTTATGGAATTGAGATTTGAAGAATGAGATTCACAATTATTATCGATTAAATTATTCCAAAAATAATATTTATTTTCTCTACCATATTGAGATTATTAGGTATTTTATTTTACCATTTAATTTTTTAGTCCAACTGGGTATGTTTATACTCACCACTACAATGATTATTTACTCACATATTTTGTATCTATGTAGACAATGTAGAGTTTGTTGGTGAATTGTGTGTTCATCGAGCTAGTAGAGATTAATCCTCTTGTTTTATAGGTTTGAAAGTTACTAATGCTGTACATTTATGGTGTTTGTATGATTTTGATTCCTCCTAGTTTAATTGTTGAAGTTTGTCTTTATTTTAAGGTGTTTTAAAATCTTATTTCCCCTTATTTACTCAAGTTGTATTTTTATACAATATATATGTAGACTATGTGACATAAATATTTTATATTATATATTAGGGGAATGTTAGTTTTTAATTTTTATATTATTTTATGAAGATATGTGATTACATTCAGGTTTGTTAAGAAAAGGCCTCCCATGAGTATGATATGTCTTGTTAGTGCTAGCCTCCATCCTTTGGCCTATTGGAGGCTACGTAGGGTGGAACACTTGTCCTAATACAATACGAGGAGTTGCTCCATCAACTTAAGTCATTTCCAAATGTACATTGGAAATACGATTTGAATAATGAGGAGACATGGGAGAGGGAATCATAGATGTGACTGTAATAACCCTAATGTATCATTAACAATGGTATAATAAAATCATTGAGTAAGAGGAATAATCATAGTGGTGATTATTATAGGGTCCATTTTATGGTATGTGATGTAAACATATTTAGTTTATTTATGTTTTGGAGGATTAGGGAGGGGAGGGGTACTGGGTGTTTGGATGGGTTTTGGATGCTTCATAGTCAATCCACTGTAAATTATTCCTAGGTGGTTGTAAAATTCACATTTGGGAACCTAGTAGAAAATGAAGGGTTTTAAGCATCGTTTTAATATTTTTTATTGAAAATAAATTCTACAACGGAATCTATGATTAATCGTACAATCACTGGGTCTCTATAGGTGAGCTAATAATTTATAACAAAAGTCATCGATGCCATTTTAAAACTATTTTGGGTGATTTATGTTCCATTACCCCCCTATCATATAGATCTCTAAACCTAGGGAAATATTGGAGGAAAATTCCGATCAATATCCTCCACAGATCGTGGATCCTAGTGTATTAGAGTGAAATATCTATGGTATGCCAATATAGATATCTCTGCCCCCTCTTCACTATTTTTATTTCACTGTTGGTGTTACCCTTAACTAGGAGGGTTTGTGTGAAATCAATATTTATGGGACAAAATAATTGTGGTTTTTAAGAGTTAGATAAATTTAATGAGACAATGGTTCTTATGCTTGGGGACATTTTTCCTCCCCATCAACAGGTGAAGTTAGGAGGCTTCTTCGATACTCCATATTATGCCAAATCATATGAAATTGAGTATTGTATTTAAAATTGAATTATATTTTAGATAAAAATATTTTTATGTTTTTTAGTTATTATAGTGAAAGTTATTTTGGTATAGGTGATTTAATAAAGGGGGTAGTGATGTTCCTGGTGCATATATGTTTTCTTCAAAATTTTGGGAAAATGAAAAGGTGGTGTTTGAAATGATCTAATCATTATGTTATTTCATTTATTTCCATGAATTATAATATTGTGATTATCATTGATGGGATGTTTTGACTAATTATTCTACTTCAGTTTGAATTACTACTTTAGTGTATGAGATATATAGGGATAGAAAAAAACATTTAATTTCTTTTTATGTGTCATTGCCTCATCAGGTTTGATGGGGATATCAGAAAAGGAATTTTAGTTTTGTCTACCCATGAGTAAGAGGAGCCCTTTATATTTTTTTCTCATTATATATGTGGAACCATTCATATTGGTAGATAAAATGTGTGTATGAGTAATTTTTATCAATTGTGGAATGATTGTTGTGTTTGGCACGATTTTTACTAAAGATTAATTATTGTTGAAATTTTATACATTTTTCCTTTATTTGTAAACTGTTATGTGATTGTGTCATGTCATATAAAATTCATTAAAAATATTTTTTTGGTTTTCATATGCATTGGCTACATGGGATGCCTTCGAGAGATCTTACCTAGTCATGTACTCACCCCATATTTTCCCATACGGTGTATGGTAAGTCTATATGTAGTATGACATAAGTAAGTGAAGTATATCATATTTCACTGATGGTGCTCTAAAACTACAATTATAGATCTATGTAAGATGATTTAACAATAATTTAAGTAGTCATGGTGTTTGGGGAGGCATGAATTAGCTATTTGGGGGTTCCATTTTGAGGAGTTTTATTTTTTATTCTTATTAGACTTTTAGTTTAATTTTTATTCAAATATCGTTAAGGTTAACTTTGGTTTTATAGTGTTTCACGTTTTATAAACTATTATAATTATTATTCGATGCCTCATACGGTGTTTCTTATACTATGGTATTTTTTAAATATCTAATTAGTTTTTTTATTTCTAAAGTACCAATATGTGATGTCAAAATTGTGATAAAATAATATCATAATGAGGGTGTTTTCTTAGGAAAACTATACCCATACTTATTTTACAAACCAAATATATTTTTCCAATACATTACTTACCATGTAAATGAACCTAAGACCCATTAAAATTCTAAATTGACTAAGGTGAGTTTAAGGGGAAGCTAGTAAGGTATAGATGTTCTAGGCTAGGCCTTGGGTTTTTCTGTGACACATACCATACCATGGGTTTGGTTAGAGGAATATATTTTTTGTGTTATTTACATATACACTCATTATCATTTTTATTTAGAGTGGATATTATTTATTCATTTTTTTTTTTTTTATATAATTTGATAAATATTTAGAGCATACACAAGAATAGACCAAAGAAAGTATATATGAAGTTTGGGTGTCTTGGTTAACACCAATATAAATATATTTTTTATGTTTTTTTAAATTATTTAATATATTTAATCCACTAAATAAAAACATGTTAATCTCTATTATAATCATAGGGCCACAATGATTTCAATTGAGATTTTTTCTCACATAGTTTATGTACACACCTCATTTGAGTAAATATTATATATATGGTTATGCAAGGAAATTCACGAGGATTTTATAGATGGATTTGATGCTATAAAACATTTTTAGATGATTCTATTTTTATTATAGTGTAATTTTGAGGGGATATATTAATATCCATTTCATTTTTATTATAAATGTACTATTTTTGACACTTCTACTTGTGCTATATTTTCATTTTCTAAGAAACACCCTATCATTAGGTATTATTGAGATACAATATTATCATTTATTGATATGCTATTATTTTTTTCCACTTTTATGAGTATCTGATTTAGTTATTTTTTCATATTTTACGATCTATTTAGGATAAACCGCTCCTTAAATGTTACATCCAAACCCTTTGTTTTAGTCATTATACTTTTTGTATTTGGGACCACACATGAGTCCATGCGAATTTTTAACATGGAAAAATTGTCATGCTAGAATTGGAAATTACAAAGGTTGACTATTGATACCCCCAATAGTCTTTTTCTAGATTAAAATATTATGATTTTGTATTTTCAAAAATATATAAAAGCCTTAGATACCCTTGAAATCAATTTTTTCTTTAAAATATTAAGGATATCATGTGGATTTTTATTTAACTTGTTCATATTATAGTTTTTAATTAATTATAAAAATCATTCCAATAATGATTGTATGATAGAGTAAATTTTCAGATCTAACCTTAATAGATACCAAAATATCTTCAATTAATAGATGTACCCAATCATAATGAGTATATTAGTGTTATTCTATGTTACTATGAACACTATTTATCAAAATATTGTTTTTGTAGAATCCAGTGTTTTTTGACTGAGTGGTTTTCTAAGGGTTTTTAATATTTTGGAAATTACTAGACTAGAAGAATTTAAAACTAATAATTGTAATGTATTTTTGTGAGTTGGACCCTTTTAAATTGGTGATTTAGACTCAATTGAATGGTCGAGTGGTTACCCTAGTGTCTTATTAGGTTTTCAAAGTGGCGTGGTTGAGTTTTATATGTTTTAGAAGCCTGCAGAGGGTGAATAGTTTGTCTCAAACATTGTGGCACATATCAACTTACCATGAGACCTGCTATGTGTTGGAAGAGGCAGTACGTAAAGGTTTCACATGGTTTCCAAAATCGTGCACCTATCCCACATGGTTGGTCTTAGGAGGCAGCACCTAAACATTGTACACCGCATGGTTTGTGCACAGTTTGGAAAACCGTGTGGGAAAAGATGTTTTTTCTGTTTAAATTTAGGAAATTAATTTCATTATAATTAAAATTAAATAAAAATGTAATCACAAACACCCCTCTCCTCCCTCACCATGCTCTCACAACGAACCCTCCTAGGGATTCCCCTTGAATGCGTGATGGCCCCTCTCCTAGATCCCTCTTCTTCTGGAATTTCCTCCTGATTCCTTCACAGTTATCTCTCATTGTCATGAGGTAAGGCCTTATCCCTCCTTATTCTCCTTCACTTTGGCTGTTTTTTGGTCTCCTGTCAACTTTTTTTCCCTAAGACAAACCTAGTGTTTTGCCTAACCAGGTTTTTTTAGTTTTCCACTGAATTTAGGGCATGCAAATGGTCTCATGAGATGTCTTCTTTCTTGTTCGAGCTCCTTCCATTGAAGGTGAAGTGGTTCAGACTGATTCAGTTCACCACCATAAATTTGGGTAACGTTCTAAATATTCTATTTGGTCTTCCCTATTTAATTTAGGGTCTTTTGGTGTTATTGAGTATCTATACTTGTTTATAAAGATTTATGATCAATTTTGAAGTAGCGCACACATTTGTTCATGAATGTGTATATGTGTGTGTGTGTGTGTTTATATATATATATATATATTTATATATATTCCATGTACGTATTCCATCATCACGTGGGGAATAATTCCATCGGGTTAAGGGACATATATATTTTGGGAATGTATTCCCTCATTGCGTGGGGAATACTTGCATTGGGTTAAGGGTTATATATATATAAAGGTATGTGCATGCATGTGTGGTTTGGTTTCAAGTGATTCCACCAGATTTGACAAGTTTCAAGTCTCGACTTGGTAGACTACTTGATGTTGGGTCCCTAATATTTACTTTTAATTTAAAAATGCGTTAGTTGTTTTCATAATGCGTCTTTCATAAGCGGATTGTTATTTTTTTAAAGAACTAGAAAATTGGGATAAATGTTTTTTATGATAAACAAAGTAATGATTTTATAATAAAATCCATCTAATGGAGTAATTCTATCATAAATCAAATTTTTTTTTATTATTTGTTTAATGAATTTTTGGATTAATGATTTTTAATTTTTCACATCATTTCCAAATTAGAGGAATATTGATTATAATTATGGGAAATTGGTTTTCTTAATTAGAAGATGTATTTCTTCCCTTTCACATTGATTCCCCTGGGTTCAATGGTTCTATGGAACATGAATGGTAATAAATTTTTGGGTATACCCATGTGAGAGATATAAATGTGAATGGTATTAAAAGGGTGGGTATACCAATGTGATATGAATAAATCAATTTTTTAATGAATGGTTGGGTACACCCATGTGACATGGTTGATTGTAATTTTCTATGTGAGTGGAAATACTTAGTAGTTTGGTTGGATTGTTTAATGGGTGAATTAAACAAAAATATTAAGGTGAGTGGGTAAAATCTTATTGTATGTATATTTTTAATATGAATTGTAACAATGGGTGGGTAGCCTCCAGGGTTTCTTTGGTTATTAAATGTGATTAATGAGATGGTACACTCATCATATGAATGGAATGTAATTGAATACAATTGATCAATTTTTTTTAAAAGGTTGGGGCCGAAGCCTCATTTTTTATTAATAAAGCAAAGAAAAGACCTCTTTTAACTAGGTAGAGGGAGACCCATTACATAGCCCGAAGGACCAGTGGGCTAGTAGCCCATTACATAGCCCGTAGGCCCAAATTTTTTCCCAAATTCCTATTCTGTGAATAGTAACCCGGCTGCTACAGTACCGCCACCGCTACAGTGCCCTGCCGCCGCTACAGTACCCACTGATCAACAGTACCGCCGCTGCTACTGTACCGCTACTGTGCTGCTACAGTAACCTGCACCCAATGGGTTTTGAACCCCCATTTTTCATGTAGTATTACGAGGTGCTTACCACTAAGCCAAACCCCAACTACAAATACAATTGATCAATGATGTGTGGGTATACTCATTAAATTCCTTAAATGGATTAATTGTTAAATGGTAATAATGAGTGGGTATACTCGTTGGTTGTCTTGGTTTATAATTTGGATGTGTTAGTTGGTATACTAATGAGATGTAATTGTTTATGTTTAGTTATTAATTAGTGGGTATAATCATTGTATGATTTGAATTTAAATGGTTATATATGAGTGGGTAGAATCATATGGCATTTAATGATAAATGATATTATATTAGGTGAATGATTGTATAGATTCCATGGATGACTCTCCACAGATCTTGAACACGGCAGTGGATACATTGGGTTGAGTGTGCCACTTAAGAATTGATTTCATGGGATGCCTTGGGGCTTTCTATCCCTTGGATATGGGTTCTTTGGACTTGCATAGAAAATGTTGGTACACATGTTCTGAGGAATCCAACCAATTCCTTTACTGAGTTTCCTTCATGATTCTCCTAGGACTCGATGAGGATTCCATAGTCTTAGACACCTTGGATTTTGCCCTTCAAGGTCAACGTTTAATTATATGAAAATTCTATGGGATTTTTATTTGGTTTCATTATATAGAAAGGCAACGTTTAAGGGATTTGGAAGGATATACAGATTGGTTTTGGTAAATTCTGACATGTAAATTTATACATCCCGACCGTGAATGTTCAAATTAATCTGGATGAATGAAAAATTTGTGAATGATATGACATGGGGGATACACGACAAGGCTATAGTGGTTTAATATATTGGATGAATTATAAGGCCATGTTTTTTATTTGTGAATTATTTGTAGCAACATTGTTATAGGAGATTGAATATTTTTTGTAGGGAGCCTTGAGGGACCCTATTTGTATCACGTGATAGAAGATTAAATGCCATGGTAATTTATTACTTTCATTTACTACATACCTATTTACTTGAACATTTCCTGATTTATATATTGTAGAAATTTAATTGGGCTTGACATCCTAGGTTTCGACCTACTGAGATGTTATATCACACCCTTCTTTGGTATAATTGAAACCTGAGTAGATGCTTCTTGTTGCAGGGAAATATAACTTTTCTTATGTTGTTTTCTTGTATATGGGGGTTAAGAGAAATCGATCGGGCAGGAGCTCGGGATGCTCGTGGAGATCACTATTGTGGATTTTATGTTATTCCTTATTTAGATACTGATATGTAAATAATGATGTTTGTGGATATTTTAGCTTATGTATCATCATATGTCATCAATACTTGTATAAACGTTCATTGGTCATAATATATATTCAGTTGAGATCACATTTTTATTCTACTTCATTATCAATTTTTATACATTTTCCGCTATTATCTAAGTTTTACTATCTATTTACTATTGTTCACTCTAAGTATAAGGGTATAGTCTCCCCACATAAATACCTTGACACCCACACTGCTAGTGGGAAAGCACTGACATATGAGGAGATGCATTTGAGGTCATGTGGTGACAGATTCGACTATTGATTTAGTGGTGATCCGGGTCAAGAAATTATAAAGTGGTATCTGAGGTTTTTCCATTTATCATTCTATATTAGGCTAGTAGACATGTGTCTAGGAACGTGTAGGTACTTGGTAAATAGTAGTTCTTGGGATAAATCACCCTACATATGGGAAATGACCATGTTTCTATGTTGGGAATTTTTTTCATGTTGTTTGATATTATAGTTTACTGTTATTTCACCTTTGTTGACTAGGGAATTTTTTTCTGATAATTGATTTCTAAAATTTAAGGTAATTTTTTCCTTGGAATGGTATGGAATGTATGGATTATTACATGAATTATATTATTCACATATAAATGAACATTCCATGCATATGACATGTGATGTAGTTTCATTAGTATGATACCTGCTAATTTCGGTTTTGTTCATGGGTGTTTAACTATACTTGTTTAGGTAAATTTCATCCTGATTTCTTGTATAACATGTTTAGATGATTATATACCATGCTTCCTCTCCTTTTATCAAGTTTCTCTAATATTCCATGCTTTTGTGTTATAACATGATAGAGATGTATGATGTGTAAATGATTAAAAGGGCTAAAATTTACTAGTTGTGTTTACAACGAGATCCATGTTTTAGTTGTAAGGTGTATGGGTTCCTTATAACCAGTGAAAAAGGGTAAGCCATGTATTTGAACCAATAAAAAAGACGATTAAGGTTAAATTAATTAATGGAATTTAGCTATATTGAATAGGATCCAAAATCCACATGTAAGGTGTATAGACACTTTATGGACTGGTACATGGAAAATCATATGACTGGACCTTTACGTATATGATCATTTTATATTTTGAAATGGTTATGAATGTAAAGGGATATAAAATTTTGATTTTAAATGGTTTGGTTAACTTTCAAAATTCTCAAATATACCCTTGTAGGCTAGTTGGGGCATAATTTTATGCGATAACCCAATGATGGTGTTTCAAATATTTTATTGTTTAATAGATACTATGGGGTTGCATCTTGAGGAACTCTGGATGGTTAAATGGGAGGTCTAAGGTCTCATTACAGTTAAAAAAAATATAGATGCTAGATTTCCTATTTATGACAGAATATTAATGAAAGTGTTAAATATTTAAAATGAAGTTTGATAAATTTTATATTCTTCCCTTAGGGAATTGGTTAAATCCAAGTACCTTGTTGGTAAAATGGTACTTGAGTTTTTGTTTAAAGTTATTTAAAATTCATAAATGTGAATGTGAATTAATGAGATGGAATAAAAATGGAACCTAAAGTGGTGTCCTTTGTTTAAACCCTCGTGTAAGGGTTGTTTAACGTTTCTTATTATATTCCTTGGAATAGATATGGGAGTGTTTATCTATAGGATATTTTTTAAGAAATGGGTTAAATAAAAGAGGCTCTTGATCCTAGTGAAATCTGTTTTTTGTGACATTGAGGTGAATTCTACATGTATGACATGCCAGGGGATAACTCATGGTAGGTATCTCCCTTAATGATTATAATTCCTTGCTAATGTTGTGAGCCATTTTACATTTGGTTCCCTTTGGGTGATGTTGTCCCTAGTAAGAAATTTGTTCTTTTAAAAGGTATCCCTTATTCAGATGTGTGTTCATTGAATCATGACCATTGATATGGTAAAGAGCATTATGGAATGTTTAGTTTAATAGGTTAAACATGCCTCAGGCATGGTCACATGTTTTGGAGGTCATGTGAACCTCTATATTCTTTAGTGATGGATGACTTGTTACATTTTCAACTGAGATATGGTTATTTCAGATGCTGTTCTTTTGACCGAGTTTCTGCATGATCCATATAATGTTTGATTTCATAGGGTGGAAGGCATGTGGATAGCACTCAGGATGTGTCATTTTATTTTGTAAAATTAGTGTATTATGTGTGGGATTAAGAGGTACCCATTGAGTGTTAAATTATGCAACAAAGTGGTTGAATTTAGTGTGATTGTTGAGACTTGTGATCTTGAGGATGTTTTATGGTCAACTTTAGAGTAGAGTGACTAGGGCATTAAGGCAATGAGTTCAATCCACTTCTTAGGAGGACTTTCAGGGACTCAATATTTTTGACATGTCAGTCGGTTTAATTTTGGATTTCATGTGAATTTCTTCTATGTAGAGATCATGAATCTAAGGAATTTCACTTGTTTTTTTAATGTTAATACGATCAAGTGAGCTTTTGAGTAGCTAGTGTGTCCCATATTTTGATGATTAGGACACTCCTAATGTGGGAAACATCATGTCGGTTCTAGGGTGCATGTCAATGATTTCTTGGAACAAGACTTTGATGAGGTTGGTGGTATTTGAAACCCTTTAGAAAAGTCTTTTGTCTTTTAAGGACATTGGTGGTTATGTTGGATGATCACAAAAATGCCTTGGGGTAAAGGTATTATGTTCAGTTAAAGGATGATGTGTTGGAAAGTGTAGCTGAGTTACTTTTAAGAGGATGACTAGTTGTGTTTTTATTGTTTCTCCTTGGTATTCTCTTAGTATAATCTTTTGGAAGACATGAGCATGTCCCTTATCTTGACTTCGTCCATGATGCATTAATAGAGTGTTGGTCCTATGATTCTCTATAGTTTTAAAAGTTTTTCGTTTGTTTTGAGATTTCTATCTATATTTTACATGGGATGCATGGGTCTTTGAAGGCTTGGTTAGTTTAGAGTGATACTTGGGTTCCCTTGTAAGAACACTGTGGATGGCCTCTTTAACATTAGTTGGTTCATTCTGACGTGACTTCTAGGTAGATGCCACTCTAGGATCAGTCGATGATCTGATGTGGATGTATTGGATTTGTAGCAACATCTCACTATAACTTGGGGTATGGAATATCATGGGTCTTTTCCATGGAATTCAATTTGATGGATCCAAGGTTACCCTAGACTTGTAGTCGGGCTCAGAGGTGTGTTTGAAAGGGTAATTAATTTCAGTTATATGAATATGGGTTACACCTTTATTCATGCTGAGGAATGATAGTATTAAATGGCCAAATGATGGAATGTTTTGGAAATGTATCCACAAGAAAGTTATGTAATTAATTAAGCATGTTTTTTGTATGTATGAAGAATCTTGGGGGGGAGGAATCACAGTCCTATTTGAAATACACCTGCCATCTACCCTGAGCATTTGAGGATAGTTGACCGAAGTGGATTGGAATGTTTCCTTCTTGCTTGTTGATTATTGTCAGTGAGGGGCCTTTTTTAGAAATGTCCTCAGGTGGAGGCGAGTGAGGTATGTGTCATCCAAGCCTTTTTACATGAAAATTTATCTTGACCTAGCTTAAACACTTGGTAATTACTTGTAAGGAAATTCCATCGGTGGAGGAGACGTGGATTGGAATTGGATGTTAAACGTTAAGACCCTTTGTGGAAAACACCAACATGATATTTTCTAAAAGGGATGATAATGAGATTGTGTCTCTAGTTGACTGGTCTTGGTTAGGAACAACATCGATATTTCAATTGGAAATCAATCCTTGGATCGGGTTTTGACGGCTTAACTGTCGTAGGCTGAAGAAGTACTCATAGGTGCATTGGGAATTTGAAAATGTAGCTCGGAAATTTGAATTGGAATTCATGAACCTTGTATTTTGGGTTTATTTTTCTATTATTCTAGATGGCTTATCAAGGATGAGGAGTTCTAAGGTGGGGATATTGTCAAATCCTAGGTTTTTGGATCGATTTTTTTTAGGGTTGTTGAAATTTTTCCAGTTACTGGATGAACTGAATCTAAAATCAAGCATCATAATTATGTTTCAAGATTTAGAAAATTTTAAAGTGACATTTTTAGACTCTGGTGAATGGTAATGTAGTTACCCAAGTGTCTCATCATGTTTCATATGCTTTGGGCTAGGTTTTATATGTTTTGGAAGCCTGCAGAGGGAACATCTTTTGTCTGAAAACTGTGCATCCCTCAGCAGCTTACCATGTGACCTACTATAGGTGGGAAGAGGTTGTTTTCATGAGAATCACACAGTTTCCCAAATTCTGTTCCCATACAACACAATTTGTGTTTTGAGGTAGTACCTAAACACTGTACACCGCACGGTTTATGACTAGTTTGAAAAACCCCGCGGGAAAAACACTGTAGATCATTTTTTTAGGAAATAAATTTAATTAAAATTAAAATAATATAACACTTAAACACACACAACCCTCTCCTCCCTCACTATACCCATATGATGTACCCTCATAGGGGTTCCCCCTCGATGCCCGACGAGCCCCTCTCCCATCCCCCTCTCCATCTACTATCTACTACTAATTATTTTACAATTATCACTCAATGTTGTGAGGTAATTCTTTCTTCCTCCTTCTCCTCCTTTTCTTAGTCCATTTTTTGTCTCCCATTACTCAGTTTTCACTCTGATGAACATAAGATTTGGTCTAACCTAGTTGTTTCTATTTTCCTTCAAAGTTGGGACGTGTGAATTGTCTCCCGATATGTCTCTTTGTTTTTTCCAACAACCACTTCCAATGGTGAAGTATTTCGTCTCGATTTAGTTCACTATCATCACTTTGGTAAGGTTCTAAATATTCTAATTTTTCTTTCCCTATTTAATTAGTGGTTTTTGGTGGTATTGAGTCTGTAGAAATGTTTCTAGTGGGTTTTAATCATTTTTTAAGGGGCACACACTTATGTTATGGTATATATATATATATATCTCTCCTCTAGGTACGTATTACCTCTTGGAATGGAAAATACGTGCATGGGATTAATGGATATATATATATATATATAAGTATTAGCATGCATGTGTAGAGAAATTTCAAGTGTTGCCATTAGATTTGAAAAGTGCTGAGTGTCGACATAGTCTACTGCTTGAGGTAGGGCCACTAACAAATACATTTTATTTAAGAATTGATTAGTTATTTTCTTAATGATTCATTGATAAATGAATTATTATTTTGGAATGAACTCAAAAAAATGGTTAAAATGATTTTTTTGAGAAACAAATTCATGATTTTATAATAAATACTTTCCAATGGAGGTGCACTATCTTGATGAGAAAAATTATTGATTAGTTTCTTAATAAATGATTGGATTAATGATTTTTAGTTTTTTTATAATCTTTCCAAGTTAGATGAAGCATGATTATAACTAAGGGAAATTGGTTTTCCTAATTATGATATGTATTTCCTCACTTGATATTGATTCCCTTGGGTTAAATGGTTCGATTGAACATGAATTATAATTAATGGGTGGGTATTCCCATGTGGGGGATATAAATGTGAATGGTAATAAATGGGTGGGTATAACCATGTGACATGGTTGAGTGTAATTAGTTAAATGAGTGGGAATAATCATTTGGTTGGTTGAATTGTTTAAAGGGTTAATTTAAAAACATGGAAATGTGAGTGGGTAAATTCATTTTGTATAAACACTTTGAATGTGAATTGTAACAATGAGGGGGTATCCTCCTTGGTTTCTTTGGTTACGAAATGTGATAAATGAGTGGGTTTACTCTTTATATAAATTGAATGTAATGAAATAGAAATTATGGGGGTATACTAATTAAATCCCTTAAATGGATAAATTGTTAAATGGTTACGACATGTGGTTATACTCCTTGTATGCTTTGATTAATATTTTGGATGCATGACTGGATATACGCATGAGATATAATTGGTTATGTTTTGTGATTCATGAGTATGTATAATCATTGTATGATTAAATGTAAATGGTTGTATATGTGTGGCTAGAATCATATGGTATTAAATAATAAATGATATGAAATGAAGTGAATGATTGTATAGATTCCATAGACGGATCTCCGTGGATCTTGAGCACAATAGTGAACACTTTGGGTCGAGTATTCTCCTTGGGTATTGATTTTATGGGATTACTTGGGACCTACTACCCCTTGGATCTGAATTTCTAAATATTAGGTAGGCCATTTTGGTACACATGTTCCTAGGAATCCAACCAGCACCTTTACCGACCTTCCTTCAAGATACTCTGGAGACCTGATGAGGATGCCTTGGTCTTCGAAACCTTGGTTTGGACCATCGTGGTCTAAATTGCATTGTACGAATAGTTTTTGTAATTTTCATATTTTTTCACTATACAGAATGTTGTGTGGACATGATATGGATGGATATAACGCTTGGACTTGATAAATTGTGACATGTATAGTGATACAAAACAATCCTAAATTCTTAGATGTGTTTAGTTGTATGAAAAGGTCATGATTAATATGACACATAGGGTGTAAAAATGTTCATGGTTGTTTAACATGTTTGATTAATGGAAAGGTAGGGTTTTTTTATTTGTGAATTTTGTGTAGTTGTCTTATTCTTGGAGCTTGACTATTTTTTGAAGGGATCCTTGAGAAGATATGTTAGTACCACTGTTTAGAAGATTAATTTTCATGGTAATTTCTTAATTTTATTTTCTATTTACCTATTTACTCGCACACTTCTTGGTTTACATATTGCAAAAATTGTATTAGGCATGACACCAGGGGTGCTGAACTACTGAGATGTTGTCTCACAACCTCCTATGGTACCATTGGTACCTGAGTAAACCCTTATTATTATAGGGAAATGGGTCTTTGCTTGTTCTTTTTTCTTATACATAGGTGTTAGGGGAAAGGACTGAGCAAGATCTCAAGATGCTTGTAGAGATTAACCTTAGGGATTTTCTATCATTTTGTTATTTCTGTACTATGATTTAAAGTATGATTTATGTTACTCTTTTATCTTATGTATCATAATATTGCATAAATACTTTTATGAACTGCAATTAGGCATAATCTATATTCAGTTGAGGTCACATTTTTATTCCTTTTCTTCATCATTTCATTACACTTCACCAGCTATTTTTTGGGTTTTACTATCTATTTATCACTGTGAACTCTAAGTATCTGGTTATAATATCCCAATTGTAATACCTTGACACCCCGTTGGTATTCAGTAGCCTCTAGAATACGAGGAGACGTGCTTGAGGTAATGCGATGACCGGTTCAACTACCGATATATTGGTAAGTCAGGTCGGGGTGTTACATTTTTGAAATAATCAAGATAATCCTTACTTTTATTCTCATAGTCATGAATTTTTTGGAATAGTTTCACTAGATAACTTCTTAGGAAGGTATTATCAAACACATATTTTTTTTCCTTTCTTAATTACAATTCATCAGTTTTTACACCAGTCTGAGAAGTTTCTTCCATTATGATTCTCATTTTCATGATTTTTTTTTAAATTAAGTTTTTACGAATATGATTCTCATTTTTCAATAAAACAATATTTTATAAGATGATTAGATTTTTATAGTCATTTCATATGGAAATTTATTAAACGTTCTCTTAATTAAACGATGATACCTTTTAAATTTAGATCATATCAATTAGGTTTCAAATATATATATTTTCATAATATTTGGGATAATTTTTAATTTTATCCATTACATAAATATTTAGGTAGGCCTTTGAAATATACTGATATTTAAAAAAATGAACATTTTATTCAATAGTGTGTATGACATGAAACCCTGAGGTTAAACAAACCATGAAATATTATTTAAATATCACTATTATAATATAATAAATGAATTTTTTGGTATGAATTGGAATAACCAAATTATTATTTATATATATTTCCTAATAAGAAAAAATTTATTGGTTAATTCTTAATAAATAATCATTCAATTTATAGTAATTTTATATTATTTTTAGAAATACCTTTCAATAAAAAATGATTTCTATATATTTTTGTTGAGAAAGTATTATATAAAATTTTTTAAATTTCTGAAATTTTATTTGATAAAATTAACTTCATTTTTTGAAGTCATCATATCATAATTATGTTATATTTAATTTTATCGATTTTTCTAAATGGATTGATTTTCCATTGAATAATGAAAAATAGAGATTTTTATTAAAACTGATTTTTTGTTTCAAAATTGTAAAATGTCCCATTTTTTAAAAAATGTGTTCAAAGTAAAATCATATTTCTTATAATATTAAAAATATAATTATTTTCATTGGAATAATTTTCAATTTTTAATTTGGTGGGAATATATTTTTCAAGTTCAAATACTTTTTTAAAAAAACTATTTTTATTGTGTTTTGTGTTTTTATATTAAATTAATATCAGTTACTTTACTATATTTAATCAATAAAAATGGATACCATATTTTTAATCATGTGGATTTTAGAAGGAAAAAAATTCATTTTATTTTTGGTCAATATTAATCGTAATCATATTAATTTTTTCACGTCGGTATGGGTGAAATGGTTAAAATATGGTTAAATATTTAAGGCAATGATATAAAATTTATATAACATCTACATTTATCTTTACTAATTAGTTTATTTCATCAATTTTAATCTTATATACAAATATATGTCCACTTTGTTCTATATAACTTTGAATATGAATTTTAATTTAATTTAATTAAAATAATAAAAAGGAACTCCTTTGACATTAATATATCAAAAAAAATCAAATGGACAAGGAGTTTTTAAATTATATTTTGAATATTTATCCTAAATAAGTATAGTTTTTCACATGGTAATTTTTTTAAATTTTTAGTGATTTAATAATTACTTTAAATTTCTACACAACAACAACATAATATTTTATCAATTAATAGAAGAATACAATAAATTGTTTAAAAAATATTAAAAGTAATAGAATTTTGGTTAATTATTTTGTTAAATAAATATTTTAGGTAATTATAATGTAATATTGATGCATTAAATGATTATATAAACATTAAACATTTTTATTGATTACCTTAAATTCAAATTAAATGAATAGTTTTAAAAATGTCAATATTGATATTTTATAAAATTTTTTTTATTAAATTATTAAAAAATATAATAACATAGAAAAAGAAAAATATCTATAATATAAGGTCCAAAAATTAATCCTTTTCCCATTTATGGGTCAATTTTCACAATATAATTAAAAATATGGCCCTTTAATATTGAAAAATCCCTTACCACAATGAAGGTAAAAATTGGTTAACTGAGTTGTTAAACTAATATATAAGATATAAGTGACATAAAAACATATATAAATTCCATTGGATAATTTTTTTTCAACATTAATATATTTTTATTTGAATATGTATCCATTTGGAATCATTTATCTTGGGAATGACTTAATCAAATTTTAATACATTTCATAATTCCAAGTGTGTCATTTCCCTCTATAATAAAAGAAAACCATTCTCTCTTTTATTTACAACACATTTATCCTTATATATCCACCTTTAAATTATATAATATAACACTATATTCATTCACCACATTCTAGAACATGTGATCATTCAATATGTCCTTCCATTCAAGGATGTGGGTGTAATCCTAATAGTGTATCTCAAGGAAGAGGTATAACTCTTACCTAAGTGTTTTCAATTTCAATTATTATTATACCACATATAAATATATGGTATCCATTTTAAAATATTTTATTCAGAATATTAACTGTAATTAATTTCTATTTTGATAATGGGACAACCTTTTTCAACCTCTTTTCCATCCTACGGAAAACAAGAACATTGCTCGTGCGTACGTACGACATATCTTTTCAATGTAGTTGTCTAATTGGTTTTTCATCACCATCTTTATTGGATAGTAATAATAATGGATTTAATAATAATATATGATATTATTAAGCAATTAATATTTTTTAATTATAACATATTATAGAATTTTTTTAACCTTCCATCCATCAAAAAAGATATTGTCTCCCATGCGTATGTATGGACTACCCCCTCTAAAAAGCAATGTGATTTGTTATTTTTTTTATTTAATTTTGATATGGATAGTAGTAAGGAACTTTTTTTGGAATATATATTATATATATTAAATAATTTTTATTTTATGAAGGTGATTTATTATTTATCTTTCTTTCATTCCATCCATCAGGAAATGGAAATAGCATTTATGCGTACATACGACCTACCATCTGTTTGAATGATGTAATTCATTTTTTATCTCTAAATTGTATATATCAATATATGTATATATATAATGAATATTTATTTTATTATATTATTATTAATATTCTATAGATTATAATACCGTGATTAATTCTAACACCTCATACTTCCATGGTACGTTTCCCATTAAATAATGAAATATCTTGCATTGTACGCAAATTGGAGTTTTAACGCACTACGACCAATCAAACATACCGTTATGAATAGTAATACCCACATTTTTTAATTTTATAAATTTTATTTTTCAGAATGGACTTCAGTTTTGGATACAGAATATCAAAATTAGCTTAGGGTGAATTTTTGGTATTTTTATGAAAATTTTCAATTTTTGATGAATATTGAAAAAACACTTCATTTTTGTTTAAAACAGAATCTTTATTTAAAAATTATTTATTTTATTTAAATTTATATTAGTTAAAAATATATACACAATACATATATAAGTTCAATTTATTCATTGGATTAATTTTATAATAAATTTAGATATATATGATTTTATTGAACTTTTTACCGTCTTTTACCTACCTTCTAGGCATGTTATAAAATTCTCATAAAACATAATTTTACCACTTATGTGAATTTATTTTAAAAAATTATAGAGACATGGTTGATATTAGTTTGTAAAATTTTCTTCAATAAGATTAAAATAATTTTTGGTGAATAAGAACTTTTGACTTATATTTACCACGATTAAAAGTAAATAGCGTAATTAAAGGTAAAAATGATATTATTGTTACCCTAACACATGTCTTAATTATATTGTAAAATTTTATTTCAACTAAAAACAACCTTAGGAATAAAATATTATCCTTTTGGTCTAGTTGGATTACATTAAGAAATTTATTTTTATTGTATTTAATGAAGAGTTAAAATTGTTAAATTCAATTTTTCATAACTAAAACATTTTTAATATGGGGTTACACATAAGATAAATTTGACTAAAAATTTTCATTAGAAATCTAAAAATATTTCCTAAATATTGGTATTTTAGTTATAATTTATAGACATTATATAATTAAAATTATTTATGACACAATGATGATGCAGTAATGACCTTATTAATGAAAGATTAAAATAATTGATATTATAAATTTCCAAATAAATGTAAATTGAGACTTTTGATGAATTCCAAGAATTTTGTTGGTTAATATGACATGTTATGGATGATTAAATGAATTTTTTTCAAGGTAATAAAGTTTTTAAGACTTTAAAAAAAATCAAATACTAAATAGTGTCAAAATTGATATAAATAAGTTTTTAAAACAAATACTATATTGTTAAATGATATAATTGTCCTAAATATCTACAATTCGGCCCAAAGAGTTATATAATAACATAAATTTCATTAATGAACCACTTCATGATCACTTGGCATTTTATTGTAATTTTATTAACCATATAATATAAAAATACAGGAAGACATAGTAAATGTTAAACTATTTGACCAAGAGTTAAATCTTAAAGATAAGGTTAATATGGTGACCTAAACCAGTATAAAACCTATTGGTTGAGAGGGTTTCAACCCATCCCCAGCTTATCTTCAAAATAAATCATTTTGAAGCCATTATAAACCGAATATGGTTGTATAATAAAATAATATTTCATGCTTTTCCAAATGTGACCCTTACCTCTCTCATAAAAAGGTACTTCCTCATCTCTCAAAATTACACCTTCAAAGCCTTTTGGTACAAAAAAAACCCTACCGAAATATCCCCCCAACTACCCTCCCTTTATCATATAGTCCTTAAATTGATATGAAATCCAACCTACAGATCCCTTTTGATCAAATAAAAAGGAAACACCCGAAGAAAAGGTAATAATTTCACCTCTTCTTTTAGATTTCTTTTCTTCTTCCACTTCCTATATCTTTGTTATTAAAATAACAAAGTTATTACTCCAGAAAATTATACATACTAAGTTGTTATTATAAATATTCCACATCCATATTCATTATTCTATCCATCCAATGAATGAAAAGTCACCATACATGGGTACGTACGGCTTACCGTCTCCACGTCGTGGTGTAGTTTGTTATTCAAACACTTCATTATTTGGTTGGGTATAATAATGAGTATAAAAAATGTAAATAATAAATATAACACATTAAGGATTATGTATATATGATATACCATCCAATTACTTATGATTTCATTGTCAATAGAATGATATTTTCACTCGTGCGTACGTACGGATTACCGTCTCCACGAACGCGATGAAATTCATTCCCCATCATAACCATTCAAGAATAATTTTCATTTTATTATTAAAAATAATTTTTAAGAACATAATATCATTCCGGATATGAATCAAATACAACCTATTCATTACGAAATGGCTTAAGTAACCAAAAATTTTATGTAAAACAAATCAGTTAACACCCGAAATGATGATACTACAGAAATATAATTAACAAAGCAATATTAGACGATCATATATGATATCATATTTATGTATGTAGTTCTTGAATAATTTAATAACACTGATTTAACTATTTTACATGAGATTTATGTACCCTCTATCAAGGAAAATTACATGGTAAGGGTTAATTCTATAATATCTTAATTATCTGAGGTTGCTTATATGTGAGTATCTACTGGGACCTCTTTATCATCCACATCTGTGTTTCTTAAAAAAATGTACTTCATATTTTTTACTATTTACCAGACTATGGATTAAATTCATATATTCCTTTTTTTACTTTTTATAATATGTTTATAAACGAATATTTTCTTTTTTTTCCAAACACAGTCCTTTACGACCTTTTCAACAAAATTAAGGAAAAAATGTTTTTTTACATATACAGAGGGTGTGGATATTTTCTACCTTTATAACACCTTAAATGATTCCCTTTCATGATTATAAAAATATTTTCAATATAATTGTGTTCTTTTTTAATAATTTTACATTTAAATTATTTCAAAATAGAATGATATATTTCTCTCAAATAGTTTTGATTTCATCTATTTCAACATGATTTGATGGATTTTCAACTTGTTTGATGTTAATTTATTATGATACAATCTTCCATACTGTATTAAAGGTTTTGTGATATGTTTGACTATGTTTGTATTATTTTTATACCATTCATGGATATTGTTAAAGTATTAACATTTCATATGCTTGTTTTAATATGAATGTTTATGTTATGTTTCAACCTTTTCATATGAGGAATGCATTAGACATAGTAAGTGATGGGTGGAGCCGGCTATAGCTCCTCGATGCATCTGTAGATCTCATCAGACAAACTAGTGTCTTAGCACATGGCCTTGACAATATCTTATTTTTAGTCTTGGCATGAGGCCTTGACTATGTGGTTATGAAGTCTGGCATTCTGCATTCTATCATTATGAAATTGGATATTGATATTACATGTGATTATTAGACTAGTAGAATATCCACGAGAATAAGTAAATGGAATTATTTGATTTATCTTTTCCATATTATTCTAAAGTTAAATTTTAAAATGCTATTGTTTTAGTCTTATAATATTACGTTAAATTTTGTGCTTATTTTTGAAAGTTTCTACTATATTGTTATCCTTACTAAGCACATGATCTCACCCATTTCTATGTTTTATTTTTCCTAGGACACGAATAAGTATATTATGACTGACTTGTGGGGATAGTCTAAGGGATATGAATGTGTTCAAGGAAACAATGTTGTTGTTGTTTTTCTTTTTATAATGTAATGTAAAACTAATGTATGTATCTAGTACTTCCAAGGCTACTAAACTGATCAGTCTTTCTGGATTATATCCCTTGCAATCATTCCAAAGTTATGTAATAATACACCAACATTGGGTAACTAGGGTAGGGGTGTTATAGTTGGTATCAAAGGATGTTCAGTAAAAACCTTGGAAGCTATATTTAGAAACATTATTATTAGAGAACATTTCCCTAAGATAGAATTTGGTTATTAGTATAGAAAAACTTCCTAGAATTTTTCTAATGTAGAGATTTTTTGTATTTTCCAGGAAATAAATCTCTGTCTGGATACGAGTAGGTAGAGGCGGCTTGAGCACAAATGTACCTGGAAGTGAAAACTCCGACAAAGAGTTTTGGGCTTGACCTGAGGTAATCCCAGGACATGACAACCGTCCTTGCAACATGTATGGTTATGACAATCCCAGGGGATATTCTTTGGATAATTCAAATTTTATTTATGAACCATTACGACGGATTTATGAGTATATACCTCCTAAATTTTTTTTTATGATTATGAATTATATCCATAAACTGTTCAATTTATGTTATGTATTTTACATTTTTAGAATTATGTATTGCGATTCATAAACTAATCTAGTGTATGCCATTTTTTAGAAATGGTGCCTAGTGGAAGGAATGGAAATTGTATCAACTCACGTAATCCATGAAAGAATTTCTCTCCTACTCAAGATAATTATAGTGGATATGGTGATTTAACTGGTGCTGACTAGCTTATCACCATACTGAGACAACTCACTCAGGTTATGAATAATAACCTTACCCATATAGAGCACCCTGATCCACAATATGGAGGATCAATGTGCGATCGATTCCTAAGGAAACAACCAGAAATGTTCAACGGGACAACAAATCCCTTTGTAGCTATTAAATGGATAAGTTACTTAGAGAAAATATTTCATGATTTGGGGAGTAGATAAAGGGAAAAAGTTTTCATTGTAGTTTATCACCTCATGGGAGATGCAGATAAATAGTGGTCATTAATTCAAAACAAAAAGGAAGATGAAGAAGTATCAAATATGGAATGGAGGGAGTTTAAAGTGATTTTTTTAAGAAAAACCATTTCCTTGTGATTATTGAGGGGATATGGAAATACAATTTCTAAGTCTGACGAAAAAAGAGGATGATAGTGTCATAATGAATGAGGATAACTTTACAAGGTTAGCAAGGAATGCGACAAATTATATACATAACCCAAGGAGTAATATTGATTGATTATTTTAAGTGTTAAAACCATTTCTCCCTCAAGCATTAGTCTCACAATCCTTCTTATCATATGAAGATATTGTCTCATGTGCTATTAAGAGAAAAAAATGAATTCTCTAAGTCTTAAGACTTTAAAGAAAATCAGGAGAAGAATATATCTATTGAACACTCTTGAAATGGGAATAAGGTGAAGAAGTGAAAATTTGAATATCCATCCTACGATAAATGTGAGAAGAAACACCACAGTACGTGTCTGAAGGGAATAGAAGTTTGTTAAAAGTTGGGTGAAAATGGCCACCAATCTCGTGATTGCATGGGAAAAAAGACGCTGTCGATGTTGAATTTTAAAAATGAGGAGAAATGGGGAATTATTCAAATGATTGTCCTAAGCACCAAGGATTCTTATCTTAGAAAAGTCCAAGGGAGAAATTCCAAGATTATGTATCCACTACTAATGAGGTTGAAGCTCTGAAAGGCTTGGTGGAAGGTAATTTAATGGTTTCCTCATGTTGTCCCAATTCTTTATTTTATTCTGGATCATCGCATTGTTCATATCTTCCCAATTTTCTATGAAAATAAGATTTTTCCTATTTGATTTAACAAGGATGTTGTCAGTAAATACTCTTAAGGGAAGTATCATTACAATAATGTTTTATAAATAAGTTCACATTAGGGAATATAAATGATTTTTATCTACTGATCTCATCGTCATACACATGAATTAATTTCATATAATCCTTGGAATGGATTTGCTTTCAGATCATGATGTGAAAATTTATTTTAATAATAAGGAGGTTACAATTTTTGATGATGATAAGGAGTACCCTATCTTTTGAGCAGAAACATCCCCACCTAATTCTTATCTAGATCCACCCCCTATAGCTCTACAAAATTCAATTTTATGGGAGGAAGAAAATGAAATAACTATGGGTGAGTAAAGGAATGTTCAAATAAGGGACGTACCTATTGTGCAAAAATATGTGGATGTGTTTCAATAGGATTTACCTTGAAACCCTCTACAACTATAAATTGAGTTTTCCACTGATTTAATTCCTGATTCAAGGCCTATATCTAAGACCCCTTATAGAATGGCCACTATGTAATTAGTGGAACTAAAGAGACAACTAGAGGATTTGAGTAATAAAGGATTTATTTTCCATAGTGTTTATCCATGGGGATCCCTTGTTCATTTTGTTAAGAAGAAAGATTGATCTATGAGGTTGTGTATTGAATATAGGGTGATCAATTCTATAAAAATAAAGAACAATTATCCCCTACCTTGCATTGATGATTAATTCGATCAACTTCCCAGAGCTTAATATTTTTCAAATTTTGACCTTCAATATGGATATCATCAGTTGTGTGTGAAGAAGGAAGACATTATGATAAAAAATTTCTAACTAGGTATGGGAATTACGAGTTTACAGTAATTCACTTTGGACTAACTAATGCACCCTCTATTTTAATGGATATAATGAATAGTGTTTTCAAGGAATATCATGATGAATTTTTAGTGCTATTTATTGTTGATAACTTGGTATACTCAAAAAGATAATACGATCATAAAAATCACATGGGCACTATTCTAAAAACCCTCATAAGAAATGAATTATATGGGAAGTTTAGCAAGTGTGAATTCTAGCTTCATGAAATTTATTTTCTTAGCCATATCGTCTCTATGTATGGAATACCTGTTGATCCATCTAAGATAATTGCAATACCATAATGGTAATTTTACCATGCCTCTTAATTCTGGCTTAATAAAATTTTCATAAAATGTAATTCTACCAGTTCTGTGAATTGAATTTCAAAAAATCGAGAAACACGGTTGATATCAGTAAGTAAAATGTGGTTCAATAAGATGAAAATAATTTCTGATGAATATTAACTTTTAACTTTTATTTACCACGGTTAAAAGTAAATAGGGTAATTAATGGTAAGATGATATTATTATTACCCTAACACATTTCCTAATTCTATTGGATAAGTGTATTTCCACCAAAAACAACACTAGGAATAAAATATTATCCTTTTGGTAAACTTGGATTAGATTAAGACATTTATTTTTATTTTATTTAAAGAAGTGTTAAAAGTGTTAAATTCAAATTTTCATAACTAATAAATTTTTAATATAGGGTAACACATAAGATAAATTTTAATATAAATATTAATTATAAAGATAAAAATATTTCTACGTAATGGTTTTTTATTTATAATTTTGAGACATTAAATAATTATATATATTTATGACACAATGATGATGCAGAAATTACCCTATTAATGAAAGATTAAATTAATTAATATTATAAATATCCAAATAAATGTAAATAGAGACTTTTGATGAATTACACGAATTTTATAGTTTAATATGACATGTTAGGGTTGATTAAATGCATATTGTTTGATGTAATCATGTTTTTTGGACTTTAACAAAAATCAAATACTAAATAGTGTCAAAACTGACATAAATGAGTTTTTAAAACAAATACTATATTATTAAATGATATAATAGTCCTAAAAATATAATGTTTCCTAGAGGAAATATATAATAATATTCATTTCATTAATTTACTATTTGGGTTTCTATTGAAAATTTATAGTAATTTTATTAACCATATAATATAAAAATACAAGGAGACATGGAAAATGTTAAACTATTTAACAAAGAGTGAAATCTAAAAGATAATGTTAATATGGGGCCTAAACCTATATAAAACCAATTGGATGAATGGTTTTCAACCCATCCCCAACTTATCCTAGAAATAAATCATTTTGGATTTATTTTAAACCGAATATGATTGTATAATAAAATAATATTTCCTGGTTTTCCTAAAGTGACCCACACCTCTCTTATAAAAAGGTACTTACCATTATCTCAAAATCACACATCCAATGCCTTTTGAATGGTTCAAAACCTGCCCATATATCCTCTCAACTAACCTCCCTCATACCTAGAGGCCTTACACTGATCAGAAAGACTACCATTGGAGCCCTTTTTATCAACTCAAAAGGAAACACCCGAAGAAGAGGTAATAATATCACCACATCTTTCAATTTTCTTTTCTTCTTCTACTTCCTCTTTCTTTGTTATTACAATACCAAAATAATAACTCCAGTAAATTATGAATACTGTAATGTTATTATAAATATGTTACATCTATATTCATTATTCTATCCATCCTATGAATGTCAATTCACTATACGTGCGTACGTACGGCTTACCGTCTCCACGTTGCGGTGTAGTTTGTTGTTTAAACACTTCATTATTTGGGATGATATAATAATGAGTGTAAATGATGTAAATAATAAATATAACATGTTAAGGATTATTTATATATGATATACCATCCAATTACGTATGATTTCACCATTAATATAATTATATTGTCACTCGTGCGTACGTACGGATTACAGTCTCCACGAACGTGATGAAATTCATTCCCCACCATAACCAATCAAGAATCATTTTCATTTTATGATTAAAAATAATGTTTAAGAACATAATTCTGGATATGAATCAAATAAATCCTATCGATAACAAACATGGCTTACGTAACCAAGCATATAAAGGAAAACAAATTAGTTAACACCATAAATAATGATACTTCTGAAATATTATTAACCAAGAAATATTATAAGATCATATATGGTATTTTATTTATGTATGTAGTTCTTGTATAATTTAATAAAAATTATTTAACTATTATAAAGGAGGTTAATATACCCTTGATCAGGGAAAATTACAAGGTAAGGTTTAATTCTATAATATCTTCATTATCCGAGTTTGCTTATATGTGAGTATCTATTGGGACCTCTTTATCATCCACATTCATGTTTCTTAAACAAATGTATTTAAAAACATTTTTATAATTTTCTAGACTATGGATTAATGTCTTATATATCCTTTTTTGTATTTTTATAAGATTTTTATAATGTACTCTTTCCATCTTTTTTCAATCAAGGTCTTTTATGACCTTTTCAATATAATTAATGAAAGAATGTATTTTTACTTATACGACAGGTGCGGTTATTTTCCGCCATTATAACACCTTAGATGATTCTATTACAAGATTATAAGAATATTTTAAAAATATATGTTTTCTTTTATAATAACGTGAATTTTAAATGATTTCAAAATAGAATGATATATTTCTCTCAAATAGTTTTGATTTCATTTATTTCAACATCCTTTGATGAATTTTACACTTGTTTAAAGTTAATTGATTATGATAAAATATTCCATATTATAGTTAAGGTTTTGTGATATGTTTGACTATGGATGGGTTATTTTTATACCATTCATGGTTTATGGTAAAAAGACTAACATTTCATATGCTAGTTTTAATACAATTGTTTATGTTATGTTTCAACCATTTTATATGATAAATGCATTGGACTTAGTAAGTGATGGGTGGAGCCACATATATCTCCTCAATGCATTGTTAAGTCTCATGAGACAAACTAGTGTCTTGGAACTAGGCCTTGAAAAAATCTTATTTGTAGACTTGGCACGAGGCCTTGACTATGTGGTTCAGAAGTTTGGCATTATGCATTCCTTCATTATGAATTTGGATATAGATATTACATGGGATTATTTGACTAGTATAATATATATGTGAATAATTAAATATAATTATTTGATTTATATTTTTCATATTAGGCTGAATTTTATGTTTAAAATGCTTGTTTTTTGTCTTATACATTTCCTTAAATGTTTATGCCTATTTATGAAAGTTTCCGCTACATTGTTATCCTAACTGAGCACATTAGATCACCCCTTTCTATGTTTTATTTTTTCCAGGATGCGAAGAAGTATATTATGACTGACCTTAGGGAATTTTTTTATGGATATTAATGTGTTCATGGGGACAATGTTGTTATGGTTTTTCATTTTATAATTTAATGTAAAACTTATGTATGTATCTAGAACATCCAAGGATACTAAATTGATCGGTATTTCGGGATTTGATCCCGTATGATCATGCCAATTTTATGTAATAATACATCGACTCTATGTAACTAGGGATGGAGTGTTACATTAATGCTTAAGTACTGAGACTGCTGAATTGAAACATGCATGAAAATCAATGAAGTTATCACCCAAAACAATGACTTTAGTAACAAATTGTTAATAAAAAGGTGATTGTATGTAAAAATTAAACAATATATGGTACAATTTATATTATTAAAATTATTTAATATATTTAATATAATACTATATTTATTATATTGATGTTTTTAATGCGTATGAAGAAAAATGAGACTTGAGGAAAGTGATTTATAGTATCACTTTTCTTTTTCGGAGACATATGACATCTTCATCACTTATTTATTTTTTGTGGTGTATATACTTAAAATTTGAAATTTTATATAACTAATATCCTTTTAAAATGATATTTAATATTTAATTTTATTTTATTCCTTCATGGTGTTTATGATTAAAATGTTACCAGTGTAGTAAGTGTTTTTTTATAATCACATTATTTATTGAGATTATTTAATATTAATCTTATGGTGATGAAATTTTCAGGATTTACCTTCCAATAATTGTCAAGATTTATTATATCCAACATTTATTTCAGGATATTGCATTTTTTCCTTGTATTTTTTTCTCTTTAAATACTCAAGAGAGATAAATAATTCTTTTAAGGAATACCAAATTTATTTCTCTTAATTTTTGAAAATGATTTTCCACTTATTTATATTTTTCTCAAAAAAAAATTCAAGAATGTTTTTAATATACTTATATGTTTATTTAATGTAACTTTTACTATTATTTGACAATTTAAAAAGTGGTTTGAAAGGAATCATCTTATCGTGTTCTCAATGAGGTTATTTTTTCATTTTTATAAAGATGTATGAGTGGAATGTTTGAAGGTTCTAGGAATAGTGGAAACTCGTGGGTGGATGTGCCCACTTGGATTTTTGTTATTAACAATGATCAATCCGGGATCAATATGATGATAAACTCCAGTCCCCACAGACCGAATAACAAAAACAAACAAAGAAAAGGAAAGTCCTGGAACCACAAATTAGGATTGTTACAGGTTGATTATAATTAATTTATTCAATTGAAAATAAGTAACTTTTGGTGTTCTTTCTTCATTTATATTTGTGATCACGTTCTGATATGATACGTCGTTGCATAGCAGAAGCCACGGGTAGACATCCTCTAGTGGTGATGCACATCTGCACCACATATATCTGGACGTCACCAAAGGATTCTATGAGTGCTAGCATAGAGAAACCATAGTTTGTGTTGTCTGCCTTAAACTATCTTGATTCGATGGAAGAGGATCTCTCTTGGTCTTGAGAGAGTTCTTAAAGGAAGAGGTTCTTTTGGCCTTGAATGAATTCTCCAGAATTGTTGTGCACAATGATTCTCTTAGGAATTGAGCTGGGGTTGTGAGGATATTTATAATCGGGTTTGAGGTTGTGAAGTTATTAAAATAAATAAATGTGTTGAACATTTTATTTATTTCATTAACTCTTTTAAAAAACCCCATGTTGACTCATTAATTCCTTGACATGCGCCCACATTGATTATAATAAATATCATTTAATAAAATGACATTATTTCCTCAAAATCCTGACTGAAAAAACTACATGGTGTGTAATCATAAATACACAACATGTACTTGTTTTTCATTGAAAACTACATAGCATGTACATTAAATGTATACAACTTGTATATCTTGTTTTCATTTATTCATTTCCTTTCCAAAATGAAAACTACACGGCATGTAATCCTTAATACAGGGCGTGTCCTTGTTTTCAAAAATAAAAACTACACGGTGTGTAATCATTAATACATGGCATGTACTTGTTTTGATTTTATTCTTATTCCAACATTAAAATGATTTAGGCCTCCATGCATATTATTAATGCACTTATGGGAATAATCTTTATTCTACTTGAGATACTTGAATACACTTAGTGTGTGACCCTCTAGGCCTCTTTCTTGTTGACATTAGGCGAGCTTGCCTAAAGTCCAAGATTACTGTCTAACAATGGGTAAAGGCACCCAAGAGAAAGAAGTTGATGCTGCATTGATGTATTACCTCATAAGAACGCTTACCATGAAACTTAATCCATTTGTCTCAATATTTCATCAAGCAGGTTTCACGGTAGTGTCACAAACCAATGTGCTTGATCTTCCATAATTTGATTTCTAGAAATAAACTCATTATGACACCATGGCCATGAAATTTGTTCGACAGTTCTATTTCAATCAAAGGGATGAGATATCAACTTCCATAAATGGAAGGGACAAATCCTTCCTCGACTTATCCATTAACAACATTTCATTCGTGACGCACCCAACATACCCTAATTCCAACCAACTATCTTCGTGATGGTTTTCGTCAGAAAATCTACGTGCACGAGTCATGACATGAGTTAATGATAATATTCCAGTCTAAGGACCATTACATACACTCGTATATAGTAATATCTGATAACACCAAGACATTCAAAATTACTGCTGGAGGGTCTGTTATCATAATCTCTTATCTTGGAGGTTACCAGGTGTGAATTCCATGAGAGAGAGTCTTGTCTTCTTATGAGTACTCGCACATGACAGTATGTATACTATGTGTCTTATCATAGTATGTAATCCAACTGTATAAATTTATTTAAGAATATTGTTATAGCATTTCAAGGTTCACATCATAGCGGGGATCTACCATGAACTTATCAATGAAAAAATATTTTAGGACATTATTATATTATAGTCATACAGAACAATGACCAATATATAATAAGTTTATATTCTTGTAATCAAATTACAAAACTGTTGGTTCTCCCGAAAACAACCTTAACAAATTCCCACTTGGACTAGAGCCAACTGCCTACGAATTTTGTCCACTAGACCTCACATGATGATCATGTTTCTGTTGAGTCAAGGCTTTATTCAAGGGGTCTGCCACATTGTCTTTCGTGGAAATACTGCTCACTGCAACTTCACCTCTCTGAGAAAAATTCATTTAAGAGATGATGCTTCCGAAGAATGTGATTTGTTTTCTGATATGACCTTGGCCCTTTCGCAAGTGCCACTGCTGCATTATTATCACAATAGAGTGTGATAGGATCTTTACTTCTAGGTACTACATCCAGCTCTTGGACGAAGCATCACATCCATACTGCTTCTTTAGCTGCCTCAGAAGCTGTGATATACTCAGACTCTACTGTAGAATCTGCAACCACTCCTTGATTTGAGCTCTACCAGCTCACTGCAACTCCATTCAAACTAAAGATGTATCCAGTCTACAAATTCATTTCATCATGATCTTCCTGGAAACTAACATCTACATGTCCTCTGATGACTAGTTCCTCATCTCCTCCATAGGCTTGAACCATATCCTTAGTACGCCTCAGATACTTAAGGATAGTCTTGACTGCCATCCAATGGAGGTCTCCTGGATAAGATTGATATCTGCCTACCACACTTAATGCGTAAGCAGCATCTAGCCTTGTACATATCATGGAATACATGACTGACCCAATCGCAGATGAGTAAGGGATCCTTTCCATTTTCATTCTTTCCTCATGTGTCTGAGGACACATTTTCATGTAATGATGAATGCCATGTGACACGGGAAAAAATCCCCTCTTGGACTGTTCCATACTGAATCTCTTCAGTATCATGTCAATGTATTAACTTTGACTTAGGCCCAGCATTCTCTTGGATCTATCACGTTGGATATTGATCCCATGAATATATGCTACCTCTCCCAAGTCTTCCATAGAGAAGAATTTCTCCAACCATGCCTTAACTGACTGTAAGACAGGTACATAGTTACCATTTAGTAATATTTCATCTCCATATACTATTAGTTAAACAACTGCACTTCCACTAAAACTTTTGTAGACACAAGGCTCGCATTCATTCTTGATAAAGCCAAATTCCGTTATGTCTTCATCGAAATGAATGTTCCATGACCATGATGCTTGCTTTAATACATAAATGGATTTTTTTTCAACTTGCATATGTTGTTGGCATCCTTTGGAGTGACAAACCCTCCAGGTTGTGTCATATAGACATCTTCTTGGAGGTTCCCATTAAGGAATTCTATTTTGACATCCATTTTCCAAATTTCATAGTCATGGTAAGAGGAAAAGGCCAATAGGATTTTGATGGTTTTCATCATCGCAACTGGTCAAAAGGTTTCATTATAGTCAATTCCATAACATTTTCTAAAACCTTTTGCTACCATTCGGGCCTTATAGGTGCTAACTTTCCCCTCAATGTCCATTTTCATCTTGAATACCCATTTATTACCAATAGTCTTTACATCAACTAGAGGATCTATCAAAATCCAGACTTGGTCTTGGTACATGGAATCCATTTCAGAATTCAAGGATTCTTTCCACTTGGAAGCCTCTATGCCTTCAACTTCTTCTTTGAAGGTAATAGGATCATCATTCTCATCCAATAAGGAGTTACCATCCTCGGTTACAAGAAAACCATATCGTTCTAGTTCTCTCACATCTCTCGTGCTCCTACGCAATTCTTGTGTCTCTGGAATAGATTTTTCTTCCACAGGGATTTGTGGAATCTATTCTTGTACCGACTCTTGTGTATCCTGAGCCTCAACTTCATCGAAGTCTATCTCGCTCCCACAATCTCTTTTGGAGATGTGATCCCTCTCAAGGAATATAGCGTGTCTTTCCACTGTAACCTTTTTTTATGATGGGTTGTATATATAATATCCCCTTTTTTCTTTGGGATATCCTATAAATATACACTTTGTGCCCCGGGGTGCATATTTGTTACCTGAATAGGCCTTAACAAATGATTTGCTACCCCACACATGTAAATTCAAACACATGGCTTTTCGTCCACTCCCTAACTCATATGGAATACCATTTATCAATTTAGTTGGTATTTGGATTAGTATGTATGCATCTGTTTGTAATGCATATCTCCAAAAGGATAATTGAAGACTTTTCATGACTCATCATTGATCTCACCTTGTCCAATACGGTGCAGTTTCTTCATTCAATTACACCATTCCACTGGGGGGTATAAGGAGGAGGGAGTTTAGATAGAATCCCAAACTCTCGTAATAAATAAATGAAGTCCTGATTAAGATATTATCCTCCTCTGTATGAGTGGAATTTCTTAATCTTCTTACCAAGCTGGTTCTAAACTTCATTCTTGTATTCTTTGAACCGATCAAAAGAATCTGACTTGTACCATATTAAGTAAATATATCCATATCTACTAAAATCATCGGTAAAAGTTATAAAGTACGAGAAACCACCCCTTGCCTCAACTTGAAATGGTCCACACACATCTGTGTGAACTAATTCTAGAAGCTCTTTAGCCCTTTCACCTTTCCAACTAAATGGGGATTTTGTCATTTTTCCTTGTAGACATGCATGAAATACACCAAGTGGTTTTAGTTCAAAAGAATCTCAATAACCATCTTGATGTAATTTTGTCAAATGTTTCTCATTGACATGACCTAGCCGATGATGCCAAAGTTGGGTGTGGATTGAGTCATGAGAATTAACTTTGTCATCGATTTCAATTACTTGGTTTGTGTAGTCTAACACATAAAGTCTGTTATATAAATGTTCCCTTCAAAAACAAATGATTTCTTTATAAAAGTAGAAACATCCACTTCCAAACTTGAAGATGAATCCATCAGTATCTATTCTGGATACTAAAATGATGTTTTTGGTTACAGAGGGTACACAATAACATCCTTTCAAAACCAAGACCATCCCAGTAGGAAATGTGAGGTGGTAGTCTTCGTCAGCTACAACAGCGACTCTGGCTCCGTTGAATGCTCCTAGATCCACCTAACCTCAGTTAATCTTTCTAAATCTACTTGGTTCCTTTATTTTGATACATATGAGAGCCCCACAGGTAGTATCAAATACCCAATTGGTAGAAATAGATAGATTTTATTCGATAACAAACGCACCTAAAGCTTCATCTTGCTTCCTTGGATGGGTGTAGTTTTTCTTCCAGTGGCCCTTCTTCCCACATTAGAAACAAAAATTCTCTTATTCTCTTGCCTCCCCTTTGATATTCATTTTCTTGGAAGGCCTTAAAGATGCTTTGTTCTTAAATCTCTTCGCATTACCTATCCTTTTATTCACCATGAGGACAGAAGGCTTTTCACACTTCATGTCATTGTCCACTTCAAGAATGAGGATAAGAATATCAAATAGAGACTTCTCAATGTTGTTCATGTTGAAGTTCACAACAAATATTGAGATGATCTGGGGGAGTGATGCATGAATGAGATTGGTACCCAATAATTCGGGGAGTTTAAACCCTAGAACCTCTAAGCACTCAATGTAGCTAATGAGATTGACTACATGAGGCCCAGCTGGGAAACCCTCTCCAAGCTTGCACTGGAATAGATCCTTTGAGATCTCAAACCTTTCTTATCTTGATCTCTCCTAGTACAAACCACAGAGGTGCTCGATCAGGCTATAGGAATCCATGTCTTCATGAGAATTCATGATCTCACCAGACATTGATGATAACATCAAAAATTGAATGTCAAGTGTGTCGTTCAAATTTTGATCATAAACCAGGAAATCCTCATCCCTTGCCCCTTGGGTAGGTGAATCATGAATTGAGGACTCCAGCACGTAAAAATTTCATTCATGGTGTAGGATAACCAAAATGCACTTAAACCATTCGTGAATGTTACTAATAGTGAGGATATTGTCTTTATCTAGAATTGATCGCAGCAAAAATGTGTTTGACGAGGTTTTTGTTTTGATTCTACAAATTAAAAGAGAAAATTTATCAGAACATTCTCGTTTACAATTTATGAGAAATAATAAATTTTAATTATGTCTTCGACTATTTTATCAAGTCCCAATGGCCCTCAACATTGAACTTGGAATTTCATGTTTCTTTGTAATTCTAGTTGAAAGGATCCATATTCCCCTTCGCATAACCCCAAAAAGGGCTGGACAAGCAATTTGAGGGTATTTATGTAGGCAGGGCTTTGACAACTATGAGCTTACAGTTCCTTGATCTGTTGATTGGACTCCCCAATCCTGAAATCCTGACTTGGATTTCCTCAACACTTGCATCCATTTTAAAACAAGTCTAGCAAGGGCTACTACTCTTGATGTAAAATGTTGAAGTCAAAGTGAAGCTTTCATAAGAGATTCCTTTATAAAAGTAAGTGTCCCAATAAGGGTTGGTCAAACACATAGTTTTATTGAGTATTGACCATAATCAAGTAATAGAAGGCTTGGTATAACTTAATATGGTATTTGAGGGATTTTTTTCTTTATGCATAGTTTTTCATTATCACATGATTGTTAATATTACGTGATGCTTGATTAAGTGACTAACCATGTTATGATGATGTTTACGCATAGTCTGGTTTTTATTTTATTCATTCTTTTCATGCTTGTTTATTTCATTAATTATGTGATCGAGACAACACATGCATAATAAATAAACCATGCAATCAGACATAAATAAAATAAGATGGAGTGATCATAATATTCAATTGGTTAGCTTACCTAGCGGTTTGATAAGTTAACCCAGATCTAGGGAAAAACACCTTGAACCGATGGTTCATGTTTTGCTGCTCCCACTTGACCACCTTTTTATCTTCTTGGGTTGGTTTCACCTCAGCTTTCGGTTTTGAACCATTTCCTCTAGATTGGGATATCCTCTATTACATGGGGTTTACATTAAAGAAACCATGGGCACACAGGCCCTACATTTTATTGGAAGAAGGCTCACATGCCAACGAATTTAAATTAAACAAATTTAAATGAGACCATACACACATACAAAGGGGTATTTGGTCTAGCTCATGATCATCCATAGCCTGAAACAAAATATACACATATTTAGAATTCAAATTCATTTAATCATTCTTTCATTTAAGATAATTCGCGCTTGAATTCAATTAATTATGATGTTATAATTAATCAGTTATTAATCTTATATTCCTTTATGAATTTCCATGAGATTATTCTCATCCATATTTCTTGTATAGGTCTTTGTACTTTTGGAGGAAACCTAGTGAAATTCCATTTCTGGAAAGTACACAGCATGTAGTTTATATTTATACGACATGTATATCTCCTCACCCTTTATCCAAAATACACTCCAGGGGTCTTTGGTTTGTTTTCTCTACTTTAGAAATCATGGAGTACACGACGTGTAGATTTATCTAACACGGCGTGTACTTCCTTGTTATGTAGTTACTGGCCTGGAAACCCCATGTATGCGGAACACAACTGCTCCTTGTACATGGTTTCACCTGGGCCAGATCAGACGACACAATGTGTTGATTCAACATACACGACGTGTATTTTGGTTCCACGTGCCGTTCATTTTTGGGCAACACGATGTAATAAAACTCAGGTATACTCAATTCACATGGCGTGGTTTGCCAGACCAGTACTGTTTTGTTGAACCTAAGTACATGGCGTGTATTTTTCATTACACATCGTGTATTTCCGTGTTGTACAGATAGAAAGAGAGGCTCCTCCTGATGAGTTCTTCATTTTTATTTTAATCAAAATTATAATTAGAAGGTCATTTATGTTATGTGAATCGAGAAACAAAGGATGAAGAATAGATCTCATTAATTCAGTTTAATAGAACGATTTATCACGAATTGAATCAAATATAAATACGTAAATTATCAATAAAAATTACATAACTATAATCAATATTTTAACCTCCCTCTGATACCAATTGAAGGTTCTGGGCCCAGTGGAAGCTCATGGGTGGATGTGCCCACTTGGATTTCTGTCATTAACAATGATCAATCTAGGATCAATATGATGATAAATGCTAGTCTCCATGGATCGAATCACAGAAATAGACAAAGAAAGGAAAGTCTCGGAACCAAAAAGTAGGATCGTTACTGGTTGATTATAATTAATTTAATCAATTTAAAAGAAGTACCTTTTTGGTATTATTTCTTCATTGATATTTCTAATAACATTCTGATGTGCTACATCATTGCACCGCAGAAGACAATGGTATAATTCCTCTAGTGGTGATCCACATGTACACCATGTATCTCGGACGTCGCCAAAGGATTCTCCAGGTGCAATCGTAGGGAAATCTTTGCTTGTGTTGTCCGCCTTAAATAATCTTTATTCAATAGAAGAGGATCTCTCTTGATATTGAGATATTTCTTGGAGGAAAAGGTATTTTCAGCCTTGAATGAATTCTCCAGAAATGTTGTGCACAAAGATTCTCTTTGGAAAGGAGTTGGGGTTGTGAGGATATTTATAATCGGGTTTGAGGTTGTGATGTTATGACAATAAATAAACGCATTACACGTTTTATTTTTTTTTAATTAACTCTTTTGAAAAACCCCATGTTGAGTCATTAATTCCATGACATACGCCCATGCTGATTATAATAAATATCATTTAATAAAATGAAATTATTTCCTCAAAATCCTGACTAGTGAAACTACATGGCGTGTAATCATAAATAAACGATGTGTACTTGTTTTTTATTGAGAACTACACAGCATGTACATTCAATGGAAAATGATGTTTATATCTTGTTTTCATTTATTCATTTCCTTTCCAAAATGAAAACTACACGGCATGTAATCATTAATTCACGGCGTGTACTCGTTTTCAAAATAAAAACTACATGACCTGTAATCATTAATACATGGCATGTACTTGTTTTCATTTTATTATTCTTCCAACATTAAAACGATTTAGGATTCCTTGAATAATTATTAAACCACACACGAGAATAAACTTTATTCTACTTGAGATACTTGTATGCACATAGTGTGTGACCCTCTAGGCCTCTTTCTTGTTGGAATTAGGTGGGCTTTCCTAAAGTCCAAGTATACTGTCTAGCAATGAGTCAAGGAACCCAAGAGAAAGAAGTTGACGTTGCATTGATGTGTCATCTCATAAGAACTCCTACCATGTAATTTAATCCTTTTGTCTCAATATCTCATCAAGTAGGTTTCACGGTAGTGTCACAAACCTATGTTCTTGATCAATCATTCTTTGACTTCCAGAAATAAACATATCGTGACACCATGGCCATGGAATTTTTTCGATAGTTCTATTTTAAACAAAGGACCGATATAACAACTTCCATAAATGGATGGGAAAAATAATTCCTAGAATTATCCATTAACAACATGTCATTCGTAATTCACCCAACGTACCCTACTTCCCGCCAACTATCTTAGTGAAGCTTTTCGTCAAAAAATCTATGTGTGCGAGTCATGACATGAGTTAATGATAATCTTCCAATCTAAGGAACATTACACACACTTGTACATAGTAATATCTGATGACACCAAGACATGCGAAATTACTACTGGCGGGTCTGTTCTCATAATCTTTTATCTTAGAGGTTACCAAGTGCGAACTCCATGAAAGAGAGTCTCGTCTTCTTATGAGTACTTGCACATGATGGTATGTATACCTTGTGTCATATCATAGTATGTCATCCAACCATAAAAAATTATTTAAGATTATTATTATAGAATTTCAAGGTTCTCATCATAGAGGGGATCTTCCATGAACTTATCAATACAATAAAATATTCCAGGACATTACTATATTATAGTCATGCAGAATAATGAACAATATATAATAAGTATACATTCATGTAATCCAAGTACAAAATAGTTGATTCTCATGGAACCAACCCTAACAATGTTTTCTTTTAGCATATATAGAGGGAAAATAATTTCCTACCATCATTAACACTAAATAATTTGAAGATTCATTCATTATTTTACAATGTTATATTGAAAGAAAATGACTTCCATAATATTTTGGATATTTTTTGATTTTATTTTAGTGATTTCAATGTGAAAGGAAATTCTCCTCAATAATAATTCCAGATATCTATTAAATAAAATTTTCATCTATGATAAAATAATTTTATGTTAATTATCATTTAACAGGGTGATGATCCCATAAAACTGTATTTATAATTTATATGGACAGTCTATGATTGTGGGAATTAGATGTTTATGAAATCAATTTTTTTCCACCTGTAATTCAATGGTTATATAAAGAATGATTTATTTTCTTAAGACATTTTAATGAATGAATTATGAATATTTATTGGTTGGTTCTTTTATATCCCTCTAATGCATTGGGTATTGTGATATTGATATATCATTAGATGATGATGATATGTGTGGATAAAATTCTGAATAGATATGTTCATATATCTATGTGTGAGTATGACTTATTTTTTTCAATGCTCATAGAAAAATTCTTAGAAATGATTATAAGTAGATTTATTAAATTTTTGATACATGAGTATGATAAATTTCTATTTATTCTCAAAATATTACAAATGGACATGACCTAATTTAGCTATGTTCCCATGATTGTGATTTATTATACTTATGCTTCCACATAACAATATTATGACTCTTGTATGTTGATTACTTCCTTGACACCCTTATTTAACATACTTCATTGTATGAATTGATTTCAAGTCTTATGATATGATTTTTTTTCATTGGGTGTGGATATTTTATGCAAAGAACATGAACTGGAATATTTTACTATACCATTATGACCATCTCAAAATGAAATAATCAATATCTCCCATGTTTAATCATACTTATCATCTGAACTAAACCTTTATTGTGTTTCCTTTCTCCATGTTATGAATAATGGTTCCATGTAGGGCATGCCATATAAGAGTACTATGTGGGAGGATCATTGTGGGAGGTGTTTAATATCATTCCTAAAATAAGATGACTTTGTATGTATTCTACATTGAAACTAAAACTTTATTGTCTAATGGTGTGTATCATAATGAAATGTATTTAATATTCGTAAAAAATAATGAAATAGTTATATATATTATGCTTGAGTATCTTTTTTTGGAATGATATGATGGTTTAGTTAATCATTGTAGATTAGGGATAGAAAAATTTAGTTAGAAACTCAGGGATAATTCAATGTATAAGATAACATATTAATTTTTTGGTATGAAAGAGATTATATGGGTTTAATAACATTCATACCTATAATTATACTAAAAGTTAATGTGTTTTTACAAAAAAATCATCTTGTTTTAATGACACTGAAAAGAGTTGTTTGATTATATATTAACCATAGTTATGTTGAATGGTTAGTTTTCCGATACTATGCACTTGGTTTGACACCCCCATGGGATATTATTGGTTTATTTCAAAATTTACTTATAAAATATCAAGAAGGATTTGAATAGATGATGATTGTGGATAACCTAGGTTAAACCTAAGGTTTTATAGACTAAAAATAACGTGTTATGATTTAGAAATCCTATAAACGATTTTTCATGATCATGTAGTTTAACAGAATGATTATTGTTGTTAACACTATATTTATAGTTTTAGTCAATGTTGGAACTAGGAGGAATTGTTTTATCACCAAATATGATAAAAATTAGAATGATTTTACTTATGAGATACCAATTTAAATTGGAGTTGGAATGAAATACTTTATGATTATGCCTCATCAAAATGTCATTATATGGTTAACAACCCCATATTTGGTGAGATTTTTGACACACATAATTAGAGAAAAATAGAGTTTCATAATGACCATGGTAGAAGTATGATTTGTCTTCTACATGTCTAGAATGTGGGAAGAAGAAATCAAGGGGACGTAAAAGAGGAATAGTAAGTTAAATTTTATGTAAAATAAATAAGTAGAGAAATTAATTTCAAAGGAAAAATGAAATGTTATGTTAACAAAATAGATGAAAAATAGAGTTTCATGATGACCATGGAAGAAGTAATGGAATTAGTTTTGTTGATTAAGTGACTAAACATGATATATGAAATGATTTATTAAGTAATAATATGATGATTCATTGTTAATGGTTTAAGAAGGAAGTGGAATTATTGATGTGTACATGAAATCGTATTTTAGAATTAGGTTTTCTAAGTGTTTTTATTAACTATAATATAGTTTTAAGAATAATGAAACATGTATGGATTTATCTATACAATTTTTGAATTAATTATTTGAAATAATTTGTTGAATTTCTCTGATAACCAAGAAATGTTATTTAACAGTGAGGTGATATTTTATGGAGAACAAAAGACTGATGGAAAGATAAACGTAAATATGTTCTCTATGTTGGGATAATAATGTTTAGTTGGGATAAAAAGATGACTGGTATTGATAATTAATATGATATATTGTTTATAACCTTGGAACTGAAAAGATATTAAATGACATAGTTGTTTATATTGCCTTTGATGTAATTTCTATAAATTTTTAATTAATGTAATGTATTTGATAGTCTAAGATTTTATTTTTAAAAAAATGATTGTAATATTTTTTCTAATATATGATTTTATTGAGATTTTATAGTGATTTGGTTTATTATCACATTTTACGAGAAGTCAATGTATTGACATGTTTAGTTTGTTTAATTAAGAGAAACTTTATGTTGTTTGGTAGATTAGTGTTATAATGATTTTAGAAATCTAGGTAACTTATTTCTAAATTTTTATATTGTTATATTGAATAGGAATTTTTTTGAACGATGTTAAGGTTAATTTTTTAAAACGGATTAAGTTGAACATTTGGTGTTGTTATATGGGATTTAGATTTAAATATAGGATTTATCCATGTTGGATAAATTGTGATAAAGATTTTTGGAACTTGTAACTATCTAGAGATAGGGAGGATTAATTATTGATTGTATTATCTATTAAAAGTTAATTTTAGTGACTCAATTAAAAAAATTTAATCTTCTTTTCATGGAATAAGATATAAAGTTGAAATTCATAAAATCATAACTCATGAATGAAATTATTCTTATAAAATTCAAATAAATAAATTAATTATTTTTCCCCTATGTTGATTTTAAAATAATCCCTAACTATAGGAAATAAATATTTAATTAAAAATGATATCATTTACCTTCGTTTTGGATGAATTGATGGTCTTTCACTCATCACAAATTTATGGTATTTTGGTCACTATCTTTTTGTAAACCATGATTTTTTATCTCAATATTTTAGTCCCTAGACACTAGTTTTATAATCATATATAAATTCAATCTAACCACTTATTTTATCCATTTTTGGAACATGATAATGTGTTATTTTAGGTAATGTTTATGTTTTAAATTCTCCCTTTTAAATAAGGTTTTATTAACCCTTTTTTCTATGGTGTTTTTAAACAATGGAATTTTCAAATATCAATCCCTTGATTACAAAGGAAAATTTCAAATTATGAGGATGAAATTTATTAAATGGTGGGGGGGGGATTTATCACCTTGATATTTTAAAAGATTAAGTTTATGTTCTATAGCTATATGACATGCAATACCAAGCATAAAACCCCACTAAATATTATTACAATAAGTCCATTATGACATAACCATTGAATTGGATGATATTAATAGGAATAAAAACATTATAGAATATATTTATATAAGTCTTACTCAATACATATGTATTGAATACTTCATAGGAAATATGTAATCAATTTTTAGTAAAGTTATACTATGAAAAAAATACATTTACTTTAATTTTTTAAAATTAATTTTTGGTATAATATATTTTATATTTTAATTTTGATGATTTCTGATTTTTTTTTGATAAAATGGAATCCAGTTTTATAATAATCATGTCCAAATTTCCTTATGGTGATTTTTTTATGAAAAGGTTTTTTCTTTATTAATAGTGAACAATATTGATTTTTTAAACTAAATTTTTTGTTTCAAGCATGTACAATGTTACAATTTATTTTAAAAATATGTTCATAGTATAATTAGTTATATTATATTATTATTAATCTAAATAAGTTCATTGGATGAAATTTCATGGTTAATTTTGGTAAAAAATAAATTATTCATAAATAAACATTTCTTTTTGAAAAAATGTTTTTCCTTATGTATTGTGTTTTTCCAAAAATTAATTTATATCAATTATGGGGATGGAATCATGAAAAATTGATAAAATAATTTCAATTTAAATATTCCAATTCTATAAATTATTATATTTTATTTTATTTTATTATGAATAGTAATCATACTAAATTTTTGTCACCGTGGTAAGGGTAAAACAAGTTATGTAGGGTTAAAACATTTGGATAATGATTTAAAATTTGTCTAAAACATTACATTATAGTAGGTTATGAGTTTATTTTGGCCATATCCATACATTATATTAATATATGGACATATTGTGAAGGTTTCGTTGAATATGATCTTTATATTAATTTAAGAAAAGAATAAATACAAAATGGATCTCTCTTGACTTTAATATATATGATTATTTTTCATAAGGATAAAAAGAGGATATGTCATGTTTTAAATGTTTATTTGAGACATGGTAAAATAATTTCCAAATTTTTAATTATTTTAATTGTTAGTGATTTAATAATTAGCTAAAATGACTACACAATACCAACCAAATGTTTTATCAATTTCTAGTGAAATCTAATAAATGATGTCAAAAAATATTAAGAATAATAAAACTATGGTGATTTTTTTGTTCTATAAATATATTAGATAAATATAATATAATATTTATGTGTTAATTTATTATATTTTAATTTAATATTTGTATGGATGTTTTAAAATTAAATTTAAATTAATACTGTCAAAAATGACATTAATGATATTTTTTGAAGTTAATATTTTGTTAAATTATATATAAATCATAAAAATCCTAAAACAATAAAATTTGGAAAATATATGGTAAAAAAATTCATACATTTTCAATTTAATAATCAATTTTCCCTTTATAGTTAATATCATATCCCTTTAGTATTGAAAAATTCATTACCATATTTAGGTAAATATTGGTTACCAAAGGGGTTAAACCAATTGCTGAGGTTTAAAATGACACAAAAACCTTTAAAAATATCATTTGTTGAGGATATTTAGACCTTATCCACATTTTCATTGAATCCCTATCCATTTTGAGAAATTTTTATGAATAATGGATAAATTAAATTTTAATATATTTTTTAAATTTCAATTGTGTCCATTTCCTCCCTTATAAAAGTGAACTGCTTATCTCATTTATCTACCCCTCATTTAGCCTTATATATTAGCCAAAAAGTGATATAATATCATCCTATATTCCTTAAAATCATCTCAGAGCTTATGTTCTTTAAAAAATATCATCCTTTAACGACATAATTTGTAAGCCGAAGAGGGTATCTCAATAAAGAGGTATAACGCCTAATAGAGTGTTTTCAATTTAATTTATTTTTACACCTCCTCTGAATATTTTATACACATTAAAAAATAAATAAATAATTATATTATATATAAAGAATTATTATTATTAGTATGTTACAATATTTTTACTCATATTTACCATCCTATCGAAGATGAAAACATCACTCGTGCGTACATATGGATTACCGTCTCAACCTAGAGGTGCAATTCATTTTTCATCATAATAATTCATGAATAATTATAATATTCAATTTAATATTTATATGTTATATAAATAAAAAATAATTCATATTTAATTATAATATCATATCTACCTTATTACCTTTACATCTGTTTATAAATAATAAATTTTCCCATGCATAAGTGTGGACTACTTTTTGCACAAAGTGATATGATTTGTTTTTTTATTTTAATTTGAGAGGGATGAAAATAAATAGATTTTTAATAAATATAAATGATACATATTATATAATAACTATTATATAATGGTGAATTATTATTAATCTTCATTTCATTTGATCCATCATAAAATGGAAACAACATTTATACATACGTAAGTCTTACCATCTCTAAAAATGGTGCAATTCCTTTTCAATATATAAATATTATTGATTCATATATATAATGAATATATATGATATATATATCATTATTAAAATTATCAGTATTATAAAACCATGATCAAAGTAAAAGGAACAATATTTTTGTATAGAAACAAGCGTGAAAAAGAATGAAATTATCACCCAAAATAATGATTTTATTAACAAAATGTTAATAAATGGGTGATAATATATCATAAGTAAATACTATATGGTATTAAAGATATAAATATGGTCCTAGAATAAATCAATTATAATAAAAATTTTATTATATAAGATGTTTATATGTGAGTGAAAAAATGAGACTTGAGGTTAGGGATTTCTAGTCTTCTTTCTTAGTGACTTATGCCATATTCCCATATCGTTTATGTGTTTGGTGTAAATACCACCCATTTGAAATATTATTTCATGAAAATACCTATTTTAATGATATTTAATGTTTAACATGGTGTTATTACTTTACGAGGATTATGATTAAGGAGTTACCAAGGTGGTAAGGGTTTTATTCTAAAATCTCAATGTTTCTTGAGATTGATTACAGGTAAGATTCCAATGATAGAATTTTAATTACATTATTATCATGAATTATGATGAATTAGATTATCATATGGTAATTTTTGGATATTAAATGTTTACATTTAATTTCCCTCTCATTAAATATTGAATATATGAAAATAATTTTTTTATGGAAAATCAAAATTATCTCTCCCATCTGTTGAAAATCCTTTTGGGTGAATATAATTTTTTTTTCAAAATGTTTTCAAGAATAATTTTAGTATTATCTTATTATTTTTTCAACTAACTTTTACTAATTATTTTATTTCCAAAAAATTGTTTATATTTAATCTTCTTGTTGTTTTCCAAAAGAGGTATTTTTTGAATTTTTTTACATAATTATGTGAGGAATGTTTTCTCTTAACATATACATCATGAACCTAATTTAACACTATCATGGATAGTCAATGATTTTATTATTTATTTATATGTTCCCAAGGTTTTTTAAACTGAATTGTTTTCAATTATTATATTGATATCTATGGATATTAAATAATTGATTGGGAAGTGAAATGTTTATTTCCCAAAAGAATTATACCATGGATCTTTTAATGAAAATTTTCATCGGTGATAACATCATTTGATGTTAATTATACTTTTTAGGGTTATGATCCAATGATACCATTTTTGTCTCTCTAGATGGTCTATGAATATGATGATGATATATTTGAAAAATCCATTTATTTTCTATGGGTAATCCTATAATGATATGAAGAATGTTTTATTACCTTGAGACATTTATATGAATGAATTGTGATTATATGATGGCTGGGTATGTTATATTCATCCATTGAATTGGGTAAAGAGATATTGATATCTCATGAGGGAATGATGATATGCATAGACATGATTTTTAATGGATTTGTTCACATATTTATTCATTGGTATGATTTCTTTCTTTGTATGCTCATAGAAAAATGCATAAACACGACTATAAATAGATTTTTTTTCAATTTTGATGCATTCATATGATCAATTTCTACAAATGATCACAAAATTATGTGCATAAATGATAACATTTATCTATGTTCAAAAGATTTTGATTTTTATTCTAATGATTCCACATGCTAATATCTTGACTCTTGGATGATGAATACTTATTTGAAATCCTTATTTAATTTGATTATATATCTGAATTGGTTTCGAAGCTTGAGATCTATGCTATTTTTTTGGGAATTAAACTTTTATACTAACTTGAACATGAATATTTTATAAACAATTTATAATTATATTTTCTTCTAATGATCAATATCTCCCATGTTTACCCTTACAAAGCTTCTAATATCCCCCTTTATTATGTTTCCTTACCAACTAGCCTATACTCGAGTGGTAGAGGCTCATGCTTGGCATTCATAAGACCCATGATAAAATGTAGGTATTGATGAATTTATGGGTTAGTGTAGAAGTTAATGTAGAAGGCATTGTTTGGTTCTATAGCACCAGACACTATTAATATGATTTGGGCCTTCGGGCCACAGTTTAGGCCTAACCGTCTTAGGGCCTTCAGGATATAGAGCCTATGAGACACCAATTAAATTCCTTACATAGGGTTTTCAAGCCACAAAAAAGACCAAGATGGATGGGAAGACCATATAGGAGTAGGCCCAGATGAGGATTCAGAGAAAAAATAGTAACCACCGGAGCAGAGCTAAGTGAGTTGGAAGAATGAGATGCTATGAAAAATTCCATTGGGACCAAGTTCCATACAAATCTACACGGGGAAATACTAGTCAATCAGCCTTGTGAGGTGGGGTGTTAGGAACCTTCAAGATACAGATGTTGTGGAGGGGTTGTTTCAAATGTGTTAGGCCCTGGGCCTTTAAAGTAAAGTATTGGGTGGTGTATGTGACATGTTCCATTAGCCTATGGGTTATTTAAGGGTTCCCATTCAACCCTTAAAATGGAGAGGATCCAAAAATAAATAAATAATAAGTCCTTTAGTCCATTAGGGTAGGTTTCCATTAGATATGTTATGATTAATGGTTATAAGATGGGTGTGTCTAAGAAGAGTACTTGTGAGAAGTTATTTGTGGGAGATGTTAGAGATATTGCCTAAAACATGAATATTAACTATTTTGTCTCCAAATATACTAATACTTTATGGTTCTTAATAATGTATTATTGTGAAATATACTGAATATTAATATAAAATTATTCAATTTTTATATATATTGTTCTTGGGTCACTTCAACCATAATTTCAATCATAAGTTTTTATTAGATAATTGAGTTTCTAACTCCCTACCATAATCCATCTAATGGATTATCTTAATTTCATTTATTTAATCACACTAATACTTTTAAGGAAACATTGTTATGTGTAAACCAAATAATTTTCAAGATAAGTCACATAATACTTTTTTGGGAACACATATTTTGATTTAATTATACAAGATAATCCATGTCAACCAATTTTTCCATGAGGTATCTACTCCGATGATTAAGGTCATTAATATTTTTTTGGATGGAATTTAATGCTTATAACTTTTAAGGGATTTTAAAATATCACAATCATATGACTTGTATTCATTATTTATGTGACTACTTCCAATTATTTATTTATTGTATCATATAACTTCAACCAAATTATAATTTTCAAAACATATTAATTTTATATAATTTATATAACTCATGATTTATGTTTCTTACCAAAAAAATAAAAATATATTATATCCATATATATCCATATACAACCAATGAATAAGTTATAAGAAACCCTTTCTTGTAAAGTATGTTTTTATAGGAATCTATCACTCTAATTTCTTGATGGGGCCAAATTCTCCAAGAAATTTAGAAATTTTACTCAAATTCCCAATATCCACAGATCATAATTTAAGGGAGTACTCAATTCCTATAATTTTTTGGACATAAAATATGTGAAAATCATAAACATACAATACCTTCATGCTCATAAAACAAAAAAAAATATAGTCATGGTTTAATATAATTAACAATTTTATATTTTATTATAATGTAACTAAGGGAATAAAATAAATAAATGTTCAATTCATTAATTTAAACCATAAATAATTTTTTGAAGATTTTATAAATATTAAATTAAAAACACATTATAATTAGACATGATTTATTAACAATTCATAAATAAAGAAACATAAAATATTTATATTTATTTCAATATGAAACATTTCATATTATCAAATTATATGGTATTCAGTATTGAAAAGGTTAATGACCCGGACAAGATGTACCTATAATATATTAACAAAAAGTGATGAAAAAGGTGAATCATTATATGGGGATTTAATAATGTGGGATTGAGTGACACCCCACATGTCATCATCTACCAAGGAAGAGATGAAATATAAGATGTGGAAGGACCACATTAAGATCATCCCAATAATTACCCTCTTCTAAAGACATCAAATACTTGATTGGAATCTCTATATGCATGTGACACCATTAGTTTTAGGTGTTTAACATCATGAATACACCCTATAAAATTGGGTAACACATTCCATGTCCCATTCATGGATCAATCCATCAGTGCTTCAATGACTATCTTTGTGTTACATTCAATCCATATATGGCTATATTTAAGATGAAGTACATGTTTGATGGCTTGGATGATAACATAAATCTCATATTCATATACAATACCATTTCCTATATAATGAGATGAGAAAACATCAACGAATATGTGATGGGTGAGAAATATTTCATCACACCTAGAGGGACTGGAAATGCCAAAATCCACACCATTCACATTCACCATGATCCATAAACTGATCAGTGGAATCTAGAGGATAAATTTCAATATTTTTGTAATTATTTCCCAACCATGCACACCAAGAAGCCATAGAATATTGAGTTTGTGAAATGTTAATTCATAAAACATGTTTCCACTCATAAGAAAGTGAAAAAATTAAGGTTAATGGTGATAATCCTTGCATGACAAGAGGGGTGTAACATCCAGGGTATTCTGAACAGGTTGAAAACCTCTCACCTTTATTGAATTTTTGAATTGGTTGGTATGAAAATTTCCTTTTTAATCATTATAACGAAATTATGAGGGTGTCCTCAATTGAATATCCATATTTTGGATGGGTTTATAGGTTTATCCAATACCATGGGTGTTTGTATGGGTTTTGGGTGTATCAGAGGCCCAAAGGATATGTTTTGGTGTTGTGGGACAAGGCACACAGATTGGGGAAAACCATGCGGCCTCTTCCCGCTAAGCATGTGTCCCCTTTTTTACATTGATCGTGGTTTTGGAAGACTATTCATGTGGGTTGAAAGACCATGTGAAAATGTATTTTGTTTTTTCAATGGCTTCTGTATGGTTTGTGCATGGTTAGGGAAAACTGTGCAGCACACCACATAGGTAGTTAACTAAGTTAGTACCTATGCACTATGGCCTACATGGTTTTTCAAAATGTGTGAGCTAACCATGAGGGCTCATTAAATGTGTAAAATTACATTTTACCTTATTCAAATTATTTTATTTATCTTTTTTATTACTTGTTTTCCATTGATTCATCGACAATATAATGTTTTCCTATATTTTTGTCCTCCTACTCATTTTGATACACCTTATTCATCCATGATCTATTCTTTGAGCCACCGAGAGTGTTGGAACTATATTGGTAATAATTTCCTCACACATGATTTTCTTCTTCATTACCATCACCTCATGGAGCAATAAATCCATCTGAGTTGTTTCCCTATTTTCATGGATTTTGACAAAAACTCTGATTTCATCCAGTCTTCTTGGAGTAAGACGATAATATCATATGTACCTATGTCTACGAGTCCAAGGTAGTTGTTTCATACCTATATTCATGTTTTCACAGTCTATTTATGGGCACAAATATTAGTGCGCCATTGGTTATTTGAGATAGATTCTTTTTAAATGTATTACTTGATGTCAAATTGATTGTGTGACCTTATGGAATACCATTGGGCATGGACAAACCACATTCTCTCAAGCGAGGCTAGGTTAAGGGATATCTAACAGCTTGTATAAGTAGGTCAGGGAGATTATGGATTTTTTTCAATTGTTAAAATTTATTTGGTTTGTTTATTTGAATTTTAGATATTAAATTCTTTTATATTGAATAATTTTATTTCAAATTGAATACTGAGTTTGGAAAAAATTAATTCATGGAACATATTTTCACTCAAGAGGTAGTGAACAAATTTGGATGAATGGTAAGTATCCTTGCCTTAAAATATGGGTGTAACATCATAGGTATTTAGAGCAGGTTTAAAATATCTCCCATTTTGAATTTTTGAATTGGTGGGTATGAAAATATCATTTTTGGTCATTATAACTCAATTGTGAGAGTTTCCTCAATACAATATGCTTAATTTAGATGGTTTTTTTGCTTTATCCAAATCCTTTGTAGTTTTCATTGGTTTTTGGGGCATCGGATCCCCAAAGTACATTCTCTGGAGTAGAAGGTCAAGGTGTCTGGATTAGGGAAAAATGTGCAGCCTCTTATAGCTAACCATGCAACCCCTTTTTCCACTATGAACAGCTTGTTGAAAACCATGTGTGTGTGGTTCTTGGCCAAGCAGTCGTGTCTACAACTTTTGAAAAGGCTTCCACTTGTTTTTATATTGGTTAGAGAAAACAATGCAGTAATCCACATAGGTAGTGCCACTTAGAAAGTACCTATGCACTTTGGCCCACACGGTTGCCACAGAGTTTGGAAAACCATGTGAGATAACCATACGGGCTCATTAAAGGTGTAAAATTACATTTTCCCCTTATTTATATTTCTTTATTTCTCATTATTTTTTATCCTTCTTCTCTTATGGCTCATGAAAAATGGGAGGGTTTACTCCATTATCTTCTTCCTATTAATTTTGATCTGTCTCCTTCATCTGTGATCTTTTATTGGAGGTGTCAAGTACATTGGAACTATACCAGCTAGGGTCTTGTCACTCATGCTTCTCTACTTCCTTCCAATCTCCTCATGGAGAACTTATCCTATTTGGTCTACATTCTCCTATTTTTTGGGCAATTGAAGGAAACTCAAATTTATTCCAATCTACTTTGAGTTAGTGGCTAATTCCTAATGTTCCTATATATAAGAGTCCAAGGTGGGCAGTGCATACCTTTATTAGTTCTTTTATATTATATTTGGGGGTTATGCATTTTATAATGTCATTGGGTATTTGAGAAAGACTCTTTTAAAATTGATTCAATAATGTTAAATTTATTTTGACCTAATGGTATGTCATTAAGAATTCCCAAACCACCATTTCTTATCTGAGACTATGTTAGAAGTCTTTGAACACCTTGGGATGTTATTCCAGGGTGCATTATGGTGTTATTTTGAATTTTTTAAATTAAAATGATATATTAATTTAAATATGAGTTATTGAATTTTTTTTATATTGATTTTTTTATTTGAAATTGAGTGAGTAAATTAAACTAAATTTAATTGTTAAGATTAATAAAACTATTCAATTCAATTATATTAAATTGAATTTTTCTTGAGGTGAATTTATTAATATTTATATATGTTTCTACTAGGATCCATTGAATCCTGAAGGGATTGGCCTGAGGAAATGGGATGGCATGGAAATCTGGATTGGGGAAACATGGTCATCAAGTTGGACTCAGAACAAATGTTTTGAATGATTTTGATTAGAGGATTGGGCATCATCGGCATCAGTTTGAGACATAAATGATATCATGTTGAGGGGTTGGTCTGAGATATTGGACGAAATGGCCATATTTCTTGAAGCACATGGTCATAATGGAACAATGTTTCTGAGTTTTTATGGATTAGTTAATAATTTGGTGACTTTTATACACCCTTTATGGCCAATACCCAAATTGGAATCATGTGTATAAAAGAGGAGTAAGTGATGTGGTGGTTTTGAACACTGATGTGTGTAAGGGCCCCTAATAGTGTGGCTTATGGAATTGGTTTGGTGGTGTTTTACATATATATCTAAAGGGAAGATGAGGATCCATCAGATGATAGATTTTAGGATATTGGTTGGGGGATGAGGATCATCGTATTGACTCAAATAGGACTGAACTATTTGTGGTTGATGGGAATCACTACACTTTTTGAAGTTGTTATTTGATCAAATAATGATTTTATTTGAGGAACTACATCACTATGCTTCCAAGAGTTGGGCTACGAGATGATTGGTTCTTTCGAGCAGGTGTCTGAGGAACCAATGTTCCTTTTTTTCTTGGGTGTTCCTTCATGACACCAGTTATTTGATTGAGAGAAGAGGTGTTTGGAGGAATGAGGTTTTGTGATGATTTTTTGGAGGTGGACATATGGTTTCACCTGGGATATTCTACATCAAGGGATTCTATGGGCCATGGGATAAGGTTACTCTCCTCTAATGATATTCTGTCATTAGCTTATGTAGGAAGAAGCTTCTTGGTGGTTGTTGAGTAGTAGATAATCTTTTCTAAATTGAGTTTTATTTTCCTACTTTTCCTTATTTATATATAAAATTTCTTAAACACATTTGTTGGTTCTGAAAACTTGGGTGGTATCCTAATGAGATGTGTTCTCACACCCTACCAGGTCCATTCGGGATGCACGTAGTCTTCATGGTTTAATGTACAGATAAGTTTTTCTGTTGAAGATATAAATCCTAGTTGAGTTGGTATGGATAGTTGGTAGGGGGCCATGAGGTTCCTTCTTCGCATGGTGTTTCTGGTTTAGTTTCTCCTTTTGGATTTTTTTCCTGATTATACATATATTTGTTGCGTTTATCAATGGGTGACCCTTTTTATTATTGTATTGTGTGACATGTATTTATTTTCATGATCTACTTTAGTAGTTATAAGTGGTATGATTGGTTTCCTTCTCCATTTCCATGAATTTGTTGTTTATGCATTCTCTATTGTTGATGTTGAACGTTCTTCTTAAATTGGTGGGTCTGGTTCTAGTTTGTTGAGTCTTTCCATTCACTAAATATTATATATACCTACATAAATAATTATTATATCATTCCATGAGGGTATAGCCTCCCCAGTTTTCCCACTTTATACATTTCTTATAGTCAACAGCCTTTGGAATTTGGGGAGGTTGGCCTAGGCCTAGTGGTGACTAGACCAAAACCACTGTTTAGGTGACTAATCGGGTCGGGGATGCTAAAAATTCTATCAGAGTAGTTATTTACTGGGATTTAGTAGAAATGTTTCACTGGATTCAAATGATATCAAGATCTACATTTCTCTAATGGCTATATTACTATTTCAGTTATAGTATACTGGATATTAGTATTTTATCCAGAATTAGGTGAATAACTCCTAATCGGGTGCCTACAGCCCCATGTGTGAGGGGAGGACCATGTTACCATTAGTGGGTATTTTTATTCCATTTTTTCATTTGATAGTTGATTTTATTTCCACCTTTAGTGGTATTCTTGATATGTGAATTGTTAAATGATATGACTTGTGAACCATTTCCATGTACGACATGGAATAATATTTCAAAACATTTCCTAGTAAGGAAAGCTATATTTTTCATTGATTGGTAATAATATTTGTAGGATCACGATAGGATGTCTAACAAAAAATGGACGACTTTATGTGATAGAGATTTAATTTCATGGATGATTACCATATGAATCTTCCTATGAAACAAATTGTTTTTGATATGTGAAATGGTCTTGGATCTAAAAAGGGAATATATGTACTATTTCATGGGGTGATTTTGATCACTTGGTTGGGTGACATGGTCATTAGAATGAGGAATAATGGGTTTTTAGGATGGGCATGAGCTGAGTTATACTTGATTCTTGGCTTTATTGAGGCTGGGTATGGAGGGCATGAGGTTAGGATACCATGTGTAATGATTGTGATTGGAAAGGGTAAGGGCAGTGAGGATGCATTTTTGGTTACTAATTTACCTATATTATATATATATATATATATATTATCAAGGTTATATGACCATGTTGATGGTATTCAATAGGTTTCCACCTTGATGACTCGGATAGAGTGTTAAGAAGGTGAGGACAGGGTGCCGCTAGAGCAAGTGCAGGTTGAGACCCCTGATGGTTATACAAAGCAGGTATAGGCTCAGACTCAGGTACAGGTCCTAGTGAAGGTGTTGAATCCTCCAGATCTAATAGTATTTGGGTTGTGGCTTAATGATGAAATCATAGAGAACCTAGTAAGTGTGATATAGGGGATTGCAATGGGTTATTAGGGAGTAGATCTCTCTGTGGAGTATCAAACGTAGGAGTTCTAATCACAACACCTGCTATGATTTCATATATAGGGTGGTCCATAGGTGGATCAGAACTCGATCGATTCCATTCATATGATCTTTGACAATTTAGAGGTTTCTCTATGGTAGAGGGTGAAGTTTCCAACCTATATTCAAAAAGGAATGACTAGACCCTGGTGGGATGTGTAGGTTCAGGATGGCAGACACAAGGGACAAGATGTGAAGGAAATTGTGTCTTGGTTCTTCAAGTATTTATTGTCAAAGGAATTGATGGTGGAGAGAGGTTTATATTTATTGATCCTTTAGTAGGGTGACATGTCCATCATTGATTATGCACTGATGTTCACTGAATTTTCTCCCTCTTCTCCTAGTACAGTGGGTAATGAAACGTCGAGGGTGAGTTGCTTATAGGATGGTTTATAGGACACCATTAAGGTGTAGGTGAACATATTTTGGTTGTCCTAATTCTACGAGGGAGTTAAAGAGGAACTCATAGATGAGTGTAAACTAACGTATTGACCATACTCAACCTGGGAAGATACTTCAAGTTATTGTAGTGGCGATGCTTCAGATAGTAGTAAGGGGGCTGAGATGAGTTCCAGATGGGTATTCAAGTCAAGGACGTGAGTTTAACACCTTGTAGTTGGACATTGATAGTTTTATTTTTGTTTTGGAAGCCAGAACATGTTTAGACATAGTGTGAGTGGGAACCAAAGGATTTCTAAACATGTGGTTATGTCAGACATATCTATTGGTATTTAGGAGAGCTTCACAGAAATCTAGTAGTTAGGGACTAGGACAGAGTAAGGTTTTTGAGGTCTGATCAAGATTAGTACAAGGTGAGGGTTTCTGAGATTGGGCTATATGTAAAGGATGTAGAAAAGATAGTGGGACCCAGAATTGGGGCAAGTGGATGTTGTCTAGTGAAACACCACAAGGAGGTCAGGATTCAAGATGCCAATCATTAGATTAGGTGAATGTTGTTGAGTAGCGAAGTGCTGAGTAGGATAGATATCTTACAACAGTTTGAGGTATGAAGTGGGTGTGTTTATGATTTGTTTTATTTTATTTTGGCATTTCTTTTTTAGGTGTGGTTATTTTGAGTGCAAGAGGTTCATAGGATGTATGTATGGACTAACCAGATGCTAGTTAGTAGGTTAACACCAACTTGGGTGAACTATATATTTTTATATATATATGAGTTCGGTGGCACCAGTTACTACATTTTACAATCGTTGGATGTGTTTTTATTGAGATGTGTTGGCATTGGGGAATCAAGGAGATACAATTACTTGATGTGTGAGGCATTAGGGAACCAATGAGGTGTGATAAATTACTGAGGTGTGAGGAACCATTGTTTTATTGAGCAGATGTTGAGATGAAGTACCTCGATGGTTCCATGTGCGACATGGGAATGAGGTAGGAACTAATGCGGTGTAAGATGATAATTTGTGTAGGATATGACATGGGAGCACCTGATGAGGTGAATGAGTGATGATGTGTCATAGGAGGACATTTAAGTTTATAAATTGGTTGATGGACCACTTTATTGATTTGAGTTTTGGTCAGGGTGTGATTGGGGTTGGTAACTCCTAAGGTAGAGACCCCCCCCCCATGAGGTAGATAACCTGTACCCTAATTTTCAGTTTCACAGACATATTCTACAAGGAACCGCTTTAGAGGAGGAAAGAGCAGGGAACATTCACTAGAGTAGGGCTAAATAGACTTAGGAAGAATGAGAGGGTATGGCATTTTCCATCCGTACCATGTCTCTGCACCTATGCACATGGACTTTCTAGCCGAACATTAATGAAAAGGTGGAGATTTGATCATGATGCAAATGCTGTGGAGGAGAAATTTCAAGTAGTTATAGTCTGTATGATTTCATTAAGACCCAAGGGTCCTGTAAAGTCTTCCAACCTACAGGAAATAGAATACTAATGCCTACAAGCCTTATAAGGGTTCCTTCTCATCCCTTGAAAGAGGCGGTTATCAAAAAAAAAGTAAAAAAGGCCTTTGGGGCGTTCATTCAGTAATTTGGGTATATTGTAACATTCTAGGTCTTCAGAGATGGTTGAAAAACTCTCCCGTTTTGAATTTTTGAATAGGTGGGTATGTGAATTTCCTTTTTGATCATCAGAACTCAATTTTTATAGGTTCCTCATTCCAATATCATTATTTTTTTTATGTGTTTATAGGTTTATATGAAGCCTTGGGTGTTTAAATGGGTTTCATGTTCTTCGGAGTCCCAATGGATAGGTTTTGGAGTTGTAGGTCAAGGCACACGGTTTGGGGAAAACCATGCGGCCTCTTCTACCTAACAGTGCGGCCCTTTCTTGCACTAAGCATGGCATGTGGAAAATTTTGTCGGGGTTACATGGTTTTGTACCCATTTTTTCTATTTTTTCAGAGTATTCCACACAGTTTTCGCATGATTAGGGAAAACTATGCATAAAGATTCATGAGCAGTGCCACAAAGGCATTACCTATCCGCTATAGCATGCACGGTTACCGCACAGTTTGAAAAATTATTCAATCTAACTGTACAACCTCATTAAATGTGTAATATTTCCATTTTCTACTTGTTCCTATTTCTTAATGTCTCCCTCTATTTCCTCCTTCTACAATCATTGGTCATGCACATCAGGAGTATTTCCCCCATTTTCCTCCTCTTCATTTCTATCCAACTCCTTCATCTGTGAACCATTCTTTGAGTCATTGGGTTCATTGGAACCATAGTGGTAACCATCTCTTCACTAATGCTTCTATTCTTTCTTGAACATTCATTATGGAGTGATAATTCATTCGATCCATTTTCCCTATTTTCTAGGCATTTAATGAAAACTTTGATTTCTTTTAGACCTCATGAATTTAGAGGCTAATACCAGATGTGCCTACGTTTATGAGTGCAAGGTAGGTGTTCCATACATTTATTCATGTTTTCATGGATGATTTTTGGGTTATTCTTGTAGCGTTCATTAGGTATTTGAGCGATTCCCATTTGAAATTGATTCCTTGATGTTAAATTGATCATGTGACCTTACGGGATCTTGTTGAGCATGCTCAAAAAAATTTCACTTATGTGAGGCAGGGATGAGAGGAATTAAAACACCTTAAGTAGTTTGGAAGAGGTTTATTTAGGGTTTAATTTTAATTTTTTAAATTAAATTGGATTTTTATTTGAATATCATATATTCAATTATTTTATATTGAACTGTTTTATTTGAAATTGAGTTATTCAATTCCATTGAATTGAATTTTTATGATTATTTAAATTATTCAATTGAATATTACTAAATTTAATTGTTATTAAATTGAATTTCATAATATTTATATGAGTTTTTATGGGATACATTAGACTATGAAGGGCTTGGTCAAACGAATTGCAATGGTAGGTCCATTGGGATTGAAGAAACATGGTCAAATTGTTGGGCTTGGCCCATTTATTTTGAGTGATGTTGATCCGAGGAATTGGTTATGTGGATGTCTGTTTGAGGAGGCAAGGCCATCAAGTTGAGGTCATGGATGTGATGTTGGATGAATAACCACAAAATTTGAGGGACATGTTCATAGTGGCATGAGGTGCAAATTTTGGTGTGTCATAGATAATAATTTGGCTATTTCCGCTCACCTGTGATGGAAAAAGTTCATATTGGGGTCATTTTCATATGATAGGACTCAATTATGAGGTGGTTTTGACCAATCATCTAGGTAGAGGCCTCCAGTAGTGTGGGTCTATAAATTGGTTTCGGGGTTATTTCCATAGAAAGACACGGGGAACACGATGAGCCTTCATATGATTGTGTTGAGGCCATCTGTTGGTGGATGAGGCTTGATGTATTAAGGTCATTGGGCCCTGAATATTTTTTTAGGATGAGCATCTCCTATCCTTGGGACATTGTTAATTGATACAATGATGATTTTATTTGAGAAATAATATCGATGTACCTCTGGATGAAGATCTATGATACACCATGTGATTTCGATCAAGGCTTTGGGGTATTGTGGATGTTTTTTCATGGGAATTCCGTTGAGACGTCAGTTATTTCATTAAAGAAAGAGGTGTCAGGAGGAACAGGGTTCTAGGATTCTTATTTGGAGGTTGAATCTACTGGTTCACATGGGATATTCTACTTGAAGGTACACCTTAGGACATAAGATAAGGTTCCTCCCCTCTACATATACTCTTATGTTTTCCAAGTAAAGCAAAATCTTCCCAATGGTTGTTGAGAACTATGGAATCATTTTTAAAATTAGTTACATTGTGATTATCTGTTTTATTTTAATATAAACTTGCTTAAAAACTTTTTTTGGGTATTCACACATCGGTGATATCATTTTGAGACATGTTCTCTCACCCTACATAGGCCCTTCATGATGCATGTAGAATTTATTCTTTCACATACATGTAAGGGTTTGGTCTCAGAAGTTAAATCTTAGTTGAGTTTGTATGGATTTATGATAGGGATACGTGAGGTTCCTACCTCGCATGGAGTCTCTATTTTAGTTTCTCCTTTTTGGTTTCATCATGTTTATATATGTATGTATTGATCTCAATCATAGGTTACCCTTTTTATAATTGTATTATATGATCTGCATTGATATACAGGCTCTACTTTAGTTTCTATAAGTGGGGTTTTTTGTTTCCTTTTTTCTTTCTATAGATTTTTTATTATAATTTCACTATTGTTGATATTGAATGTGCTTCCTACATGGTGGGTCTGGTTCGAGTCTTCTAAGTCTTTCCTTCTGTTATATATTATATATAACTACTCAGACCTTTATTATATCATTACTAGAGGGTATAACCTCACCATTTTCCCTATTTACACCCTTTCTTCCAGTAAAAAGTATTAGTGTTTGGGGCGGTGGGCCTAAGTCCAATAGAACATATCTCGAAACCACTTTTTGGGTGGATAATCAGTTTTGGGTTTTTACAAGGTGGCCTAATTCGTGAATATGATCAAATTCCTTGCTATCTATGTGTTTGAGATGATGATTGAAATATATGTAAGTAGGTGTGTAATGACTATTACTTTCCATGTATTATTTTTAGATATTTTATGGGTTATTTTAGAGATCTGGTGCATAGACGGTGTGCGATTTTGAGGTCCCATGTGCCAAGAAAAAATGTTTTAAATATATTCAATATATTAAATAACACACAAATTTAGTTTTCCCAAAAAAGTGGAATAACTTCTAAATGGGGGCCCAAATCAGAAATATGAGGGCACCATTGATTTTAGAAAGTGGGGATTACCCTAGGCCCAACATAACCTCAGTCGGCGTAGGGTGTTTTTGGAAAAGTTTTCACAAGTGTAGAATAAATAAAATAATTAATTAAACTTAATTTATTTAATCGTTGACACAAAGGCCAAAATTTTTCTTTAAATACATGATTATGGAAATTATTTTGGGTTACCCGCATAACCCGGAAATCATTGGAGAGCCAATGGAGAGAGTGAAATGATATTCCATTGACGAATGATGATCAAATCAAGGATGAATGATCTGTTTGAGAATAAAAACGAAGGATCATAGAAAAGATCACGATTCAGGCTTGTTCATTATCAATGATTGATCCAACTTGAGTTAGGATGTCTATTTAGGTTGGATTCATTACACCTTATTAATTACAATGATTAATGTGATTAAATCAACCAACATATTGATCCACGACTCAGTCATCTTATCGAATGGGTTTATATGGGTGTTATTTTGGGAGAATTTATTTATCATTATCGATTATTATTATTTTGTTCTAACAGTGATGGATCGAGTTTAAAATGAACATTAGATGAGGGTCATTCCTCATGTTTGTGGGTGTTCATTTCTCTTATACATTCTTTATTAATTGTGGATGTTCTTTATTGACCCACAGTTTGACATATATGCAAAATTCGAATTTTCTTCACCTAATTAATGGCACAACGGTTAGAAATTATAGATCTGGGGTCTACAAGACGTGATAGTGGTGCGATGATAGAGTTTTAAACATATCAGAAAATGTAGGTATAGCGTTTTGGGTTCTTTTGTCTAAAAAAAATAAAACTATTTGAAGGAATTTTCAGAACAAATAAAAGGTATGGATAATGTTAATAAAAGATAGGATTACTCATAGGTATGTGGTTCATGATTTTATAGTGAGGTGGATGATGGATTGAAGTTTGGTGGAATCACCGGAGACATGGGATATAGATCTAAGAATCTATAAATTTACGCACTCTACAACATGTAACCTGGAGCCACAAAATGTGTGGGAACCTCTCAGAAGGGGCTACAATTTCTACAAGATGATAAGTATCAAATGGAATGAGACCATGTCACAAGGTGAGTGGTCAACTTTGATGATCTCAATATGTAACTCATAGGGTACAAGGAAATGGGCTGGTCTAAATGGGAAGCCTCATGCAGTTTACTCCCGCAAAAACATGGATATGATGGGCATACACATACTAAGTTATGTATTGGGAAATAGGGTGAGGTACCCAGTAGCAGCATGCAGTGTACTTTCACACAACAATTTTCATCGACACAGAATTGGGCCACTTACATGGGAAACACCCTAGGTTGAAGGGAAACAATGTGTAACCCTACTACACTCCATCAACTCTGAATATTATGTGTTGGAGTCCTTGTACTCTATATCATGGATATGTTTCCTTAGGATTTGTTACCCTTATCTGTTTCCCTAATGATTAGAATAGAATTACCTCTTACACATAGGACACCAATCTATTCAGTAGGAATTCTTAGATGGAGTTGTTGGAATCCTTCCATGAGGCCTAGAGTGAGATCCTATATTCATCTTCGTGCCCTTAGATGAGTTCATGGTACCATCATGACCAACACTTCACAGGTGGAAATCCTCTACATAGTGCGTAAATCCAAATTGTGTTGTTGGTATACCCATGTCCTTGGGTTCAATCCACATATGTTTATCATATGCTTTTGGAATTTCACTATTTAATTCAAGTGGTGATACCCTATGACCATTACCTCTCAGAAGAACATCAATGATGCTATCAAACTCGGGAGTGTGTTAACCTGGATGAGTTTTTTGTAGAACCATCAAGCTGGGATCAAAGGATGGAATTATCGATGTGACCTACCATTAGAGTAATTGTAATTTTTTAGTATATTTGGATATTATTTTTATATGTTTTCTAGACATATTCCTATGTATAGAAGGCTATATTCTTTTTTTGTATGAATCTTGGTTTCAGGTTTTCTTACTGGGTATTATTATACTCACCCCTATATGGGATTTTTCCACATGTGTCAGGTCTTGTGAAGATGTTTTCCCTTTTTACTATATCCTTGACAGACATGGACTAGATGGTCCATAGTGAGACCATATTGATCCAGGTGTGTTCATGTTGTATCTTGACAATAGCCTTCAATATTACTCTCAAGTTGGACTTTTTTGTACTCTTTGTGGTAGATTTTATTTGGACCTATTTACTTTTTGTTACTTCATGTTGAACTTTGGTTGTGGGATTTAGATGTATGCATGCGTGGTTTAATTTTTTTTATATTTCAATATTATATGGGTTTGGATATGTGTGTGTGTGTGTAGGTACTTAGTCTAAGGCTTCCCATGTTAGTGATATTCCTACTCTGTGTTAGTCGCTAGCCCTAGCCTATTGGAGGTAGGCTTGGGGAGCGGTGGCCCGAGCCCCACTATGATGGGTCCTGAAAAAGTGGTATCAGAGAAGTTGGTCCAACCATAGGACTAGAATATTTGGGATTATGTTTGGGAAATAATGGTAATTGTTTCGAGTTTGTCTTTCAAGAAAGAGAATCATGTGTTCTTATGATGGATGATGTATCCATACACCAGGACTCTGATCACCTACGTTTCAACTCGATGCAAGAGAACATTGGTTGTAGGAAAAATTTGAATATGAATCATATAGGAATGGAATTTGATTTCCATGTACTACTAGATTCCACTCGTGAGATATACTCATTAACTGTGGTACATCTTGTTAACTTTTAGGATTACTCTGTGGCATATGAAAGCTAGGATTCAATATCCAGATCATGAAGATGATAAACTTATATTTGAGGCAATAATATAGGTACCAGTTCTATAAGTGATACCTCAAGGTGGTGGACCAGCTATTCCACCACTTGTTGAGAAGCTAATGGTACCTTCAATACCTCCTGATAAGCTTTATAGGATCAAAAAACTTCATGTGATTTAGCAATAGTGACACCTTTAGTTCCAAGGTGATCCATAACCATAGGTGGGTGAGGGATGGATTGAGGTGGTGACCTGAGTTTTCAGTCTGGTCAGGATACCATTAGATCATTTGGTGGTTTGAGTGGCGAACCTTCTCTGTGGAATAGTAAGAAGTTGGTGGGGGTTAGTGAACTAGTATTATGATGAGGCTACTCTATCATAGTCATAGTTTGAGAAAAATTCCATATATGAGTTCTCTCCAGCTACGCTGAGGGATCTATATATCCAGGAGCCTATGTAGCTCCAGCTGGATAGTGAGACCATAGAGGAGTATTAGTCGAGGTTTACCAAACATTCTATGTAAAAAAATGGATATGGTTTGCAACCAGTTTTTAGGGCTGAGATCATTAAGAGAGTAATTCATAGTGATATTTGTGACTGGTTAATTCCTATATTCATTCCTACCTATTCTGCGGTGATAGAGAAAGCATTGGTGGTAGGGTGTTTCTTGGATGAGAAGAAACAACAAGTAGTTTCTAGAAGTGAGCATACTGGAGAAGATACATTTTCCTTAGGAAGCTGAAATCAGTCTCAAGGACCTGTAAGTGAAAGATGTTTTATGAAGTGGTCCCAAGAAAGAGGTCCTTCAATTTAGGTCTCTCAGGATTACTCCAATCACCATAGAAAGAGGTTGTGATAATGATGTAATGGTACGGTACATATTGTTGGATAGTGTCTAAAAAATTGTATGACTAACAGAGAGACCATGAATGGGCCACTAAGGTAGAGAAAGCGGTAGGAAAATTTTGGTTTTGATGGTGGTTGATGTTGAAGATGATCTAGGAGAGAAGAGAGAGGTGTTATATGCTTTCACTTGTTACCACCACTACCCCTAGGTGGTCCACCCCATGCTCAGGGTGCTGGAGGATAAGGAAGGGGACAACTATTGGTGATCGAAAAAAATGACCCATAGGCATCAATAATGGTATGAGGTTTGATTTTTGTATTTTCTACCATATCAACAGTACTGATAGACATAGGTTCAATCCATTACTGACATTCCCGAAATCTTATTCAGGACTTAGAGATTTTTGTTGGGCCATTGGCTCAACCCTTTCACAGAGAGAATCCAGCTGTAGATTACTTAATAATTTCAAACTTGTGCCAATAGTGTGACCTGATTCTTGTAGGTGAGAGTTTATATTGGGATCTCTTTTTGGAAGATATGATACCATTTGAAGTCATCTTAGTTGTGGACTACTTTTCCAGATTTCTTTCCTAGATTTACTATTTCAATTAAAGGATTTTTTGTGTCCGTAACGATGGGACTAGGTTATTAATTGTCAGTAAATAAATGAAACCTAGGTAGTACAGCAAGGAATCAAGCATATTAGGGTGCACTAGTGATAATCTATGACCTATTTGATCATTTGAGTTTGGAGAAATGGTTCTCAAAGGCTGAGCATAGGTCAATCTATCACCATTTGTGAGTACGAGATGAGGATATACTGTAGAAGACATTCATATTTTGATACATTCAGTATTATTACTTGATGAGTCCCTTTACCATGAAAAAATCCCTAGCAGTGTTCATGGGAATCATGAAATTGATATTTCATCCTTTAATAGATTGGTTCGTGGAATACTTCAACAATGTTAACTTTGTGTACTTCGTGTCCTCAGAGGAGCATGAAAGATACATAATAATAGTTTTCAATGTACTCTCAGAAAACCGCCATTACAAAAATATCTCAAAGTTCCACTTATAGATACTAGAGGTCCAATTTTTGAGAAATATTATTTAGCAGATGGAGTGGCAGTGGATCCAGTCAAGGATGAGGTAGTGTTAGCTTTGGAGCAACCCAAGAGCATGACCAAGGTTTGGAGCTTCCATGGGTTGGTAGGATTTTACCAGAAATTCATAATGGATTTCTATAGGTTATTATCTCCCATAACATCTTTGACCAAAAAGGGATAGCCTATTATGTAGAAAAAAAGGTTTTAGTTGTATTTTCAGTAGTTGAGGAGGAAATTGATGAGTGCTCCCATTTTGAGATTTCTATAGGAGGGTGTCAAGTAGGTAGTTGTCTGCGATGCATCAAGAATCTGTCTTGGTTGGGTTTTGATGCCAAGATAGGTGGTGATTGCCTATGGTTCATTCCAACTGAGAGCACAATAGTATAACTATGTGACCCATGATATTTCATTTGTAGGGGTATTCTTCATATAATAGATGTGTTGACACTACCTGACCGGTGAGCAATTTATCATCTATTCTGATCACAAGATTAAAAAGTATATGTTTACTCAGATAAATATTAACAAGATATAGTGTTAATGGGTATAGTTCCTCTAGGATTATGACTTCATGATTGTATGTAATCCCAGAAAAGGGATCCCATTTTAATATTCTCTTAGAATGAGATCTTGTTCACAGTTGTAGAATGATGAGTCAGAGTAGTTAGCCTTATTATATTTATCTATTGTGGACGGAGATGGATTATCTTACCTCTAATTGATGGTTGTCACACCACCTCTCTAATAGTGATTCAGGTAGGTGCAACATGGGGATGCAAACTATGAGACCCCATATACTCATATATCCATTGTAAATGATCCTCTGGGTTATTTTGATGGTGGGGAGCATGTAGTTCTTTTTCAGATGGCGGATGATGGTACTGGTGATGTTATAGGAGGAGTTTTTGAGAATTTTTATACATATACTTTTATGGTATATCTAATTGTGTAAAATAAGTACAATGACCTCCAAAATTAGTTTTGGTGGCTAGGAATTGATAAAGGTGTTTCAAAGTTTATCTCTTGATGCCTTACTTGTCAGCAAGAGAACGCTGAGGACCAAGTTCCTATAGGTTCAGATCAGCCCCTTTAGGTTCCAAAGTATACGTGGGATGGGTGATCCATTCACTTTGTAATGGGATTAACACATACTTCAAGGGGAATTGATACCATATAAGAGATCATAAACTGACTCACCAAGTCTATCCACATCATAGATATTAAACATAAGAGTTCAGTAGGGAGATCGGGATACCTCAACATGCAGGAGATAGTCCAGCACCATGGAGTTCCCTTGATGGTTTTTATGAATGTGATGCTCACTGTACATCCCGATTGTATAAGGTATTGTAGGAGGTTTTCGGGGATAATTTAAACTTGAGCACATTGTTTTACCCATAACTAACGACCAAATAGGGTATACCATTCAGGTTCTGGAAAGCATGTTGTGACATTGCATGTAAGTCTTTGGATATAGTTGGGAGGATCACCTACTACTAGTGAATTTTTCATATAAAAATATCTACCATGACACCATAGGTATGGAACTATTTGAGGATTTTTAGGGATGGCTCTATAGGTCATCACATTTCCAAAAAAAGCCTAGGAGACTGGACCCTTATGGGCTAAAAGTTTGTGCGAGAAACTATTGATAAGGTGAAGATCATACAAGAGAGTATGAGGACTGTACAAATCCATCATAATTATTATACAGATAGATTAAATAGGACATTGTTGTTTGGGGATGGAGACCATATGTTCTAAAAAGTTTCACCCTGAAAAGTATTACCAAGATTTGGTTAGGGTGACAATCTATCTTGGAGATTCATTTCCTATTTATAGATACTTCGTAGAGACAGTAAGGTGGAATATCACTTAGATCTACCTCCATAGTTAGAACAGTTACGCAACATCTTCCATGTTTTATGGAAGAGGAGGTATATTCATGACCCATCACACATTATTGATTGAGTCAAGCTAGACATAAAAGATGGTTCAACCTTTTCTAAGTAGCTGATAGAGATCGAGGATCGGCAGGAGAGGATCATTCATGGGAGATCGATTCATTTAGTGTGTGACTAGTGGTGGCACAAGATAATCCAAGAGATAAAATGGTAGCATGAGTCTCAAATTTGTGATCAGTTCCTTTATCTCTTTGTATAAATTTTTTTTTTGGATTTTTGGGACTTAAATCACCATTTTGGGGATAATATAATGACCCTTATTTTCCATGTGTTATTATTGGACATTGTATGGGTTATTTTCAAGAATAGGAACTAAGATGGAATGTGATTTTGAGGCCTATTGTTTTTGTAACTTTTTTTGAAATACATTAAATATATTAAAAATAATGTGTCCCCAGTTTTCATGAAAAATTGGAATAAATTATAAAGGGGGCCTGGATAAAAAACAAGAAGGCATCATTATGTTCAGAACATTGGACTAACCTTGGGAATGTTATAAACTTGGTCGGTGTGGGGAGTTTTGGGAAAAGTCCTTGGAGACATATAATAAATAAAATAATAAAATATTAATTTTTTATTTAACTGTTGATATTGTGAACTTATGTTTTCCTTAAATACACTCTTATAGAAAATTTTCAGGGTTATCATCATAACTCTGAAAATAGTTGAAGAGCTATTGGAGAGTGTGGGTAGAGATTCTTTTGATGGATGACAATCAGATCGAGGATCAACGACCAGTGTGAGATGGAATCAAAGGATCTCACCAACCATCATGGCACATGCTTATTTTTTTATCATCAATATATCCATATCGAGGTAGGATTTTTATTTTTATTGGATTCCTTCCCTAATATTAATTCCTATGATGAAATCAAATCAATCGACCAGAAAATTGATCAAGGGTTTGGGTGTCTTGTGGGATGATTTTATTTTCATGGTTATTTTGGGAGAATTTCTTTGTGATTATTGATTCCTTTCTTATCATTATAATGGTGAAGGATTGAGGCCATCATGTACACTATATGAGGTTTTTTATCATGTTTATAGTAGGGAATTACTCCCATATTTTCATTATTTACTATGGGTGTTCTTTGTTGACTCATGGTTCAATGTATACCAGAAATTCTAATATTTTTCACTTGATTATTCACACAATAATTGGAAATCATAGATCCAGAATCAATAGGACATGATTGTGGTGCAATAAAAAAGGAAGAAATTGATTGGAAGATGTAGGTACCAACTTTTTTGTTCTTGGTAACACATTGAAGAACACCATTATTAATAGTTTTTTGAATGAATCAAAGGGATAGAACATGTTTATCGATGATGGAATGGATTATTGAGACATGGTTCTTGATTTTCTCATGAGAAAATTTATCGATCAAACGCCAAAGTAATGGACAAAGAATTGGGATCCAGATTTTAGATTCTAGAAATTTATACATAAAACAACGTGCAAAAGTGGGTGACACACCGTGTGGGACTCTATCAATGGCAGATAGGGTTTCCAGAGGAAGATATGTATCACATAATATGTGACATTTTCAGATGGAATGTTGTACCTTTTTAATAGCTTGAGGTGTACCTCATAAGATACATAGACATTGGTTAGAGTACATTGGAATAATCATGCTATATACTCCCACATGGACACAGACAATCCATGAATACATGGGATAATCCATGTACCAGGTCATGGGGAGAGGTAAAAGGTCAGCCTCACACCATGTACATTCACATAGACATATACACAGACACATATTGGGAAATTTTACATGGGCAGGACCTGTTGTTGAAGGGAAATGGTGTGTAAACCTACTACAAGCCTTATACTCATTAAATGTTGTCTTGTAGCCCTTGTACTCTCTATCTTGACAAAATTATTTTGGATAAATTACCCATGTATTGTTCCATGTGAATTAGTATAGAATTAAATCCTACACATAGGAAAAGAATCCAATTAATAAGACTTCTTCGATAGAGTTGTTGGAATCCTTATAGGAGGCCCGAAGTGAGATCCTCTATTCATCTTCATTCCCAAGGTGGAGTCTCTAGTATCATCCGGACAAACACCACATGGGATCCAATATAATACTTAGCGGGTTGGTCCCTATTTAGTTTTTGGTATACTCCATGGACTTTGGTGTGATCCTCATCAGTGTATCATATCTCTTTAGACTTTTTTTGTGTAATTCTAATTGTGAGACCCAAGGAACATTACCTCCCAGACAGTCGTCATCATTACTATCATACTCTAGAGTTTGTTCTCCTAAATGAGATATATATTAAACCTTCAAGCTAGGATCCTAGACTAGAATTATAGTTGGGATATGATTTTATAATATGTTTTCATATTGAGTATATCTAGATATTCTTTTTACACATGCTTTAGAAATATACCTATGTTAGATGAGTACATTCCTTTGATGTATGATTTGTGGTTTTTGGGTGTCTAGATAGGTATTGTTATAATCACCCAGGCGTGGGATTTTCCATCATGTGGTGTGTCTTATGTAAATGATCAACCTTTTCACAGATTCCTAGATGGACCAGGACTAGGCCATTCTCAGTGATAGCATACCGACCGATGTGTGTTTTTGCAGTATCTTGATACCAACCCCAGTATTAATTCCAGGTTGGACTTATTTTCAAACTCTTTTTAATGGAATGTTTTTATAACTTTTTTACATTCCTTTACCTCTTATAGTACTTTGGTTTTAGGATTTTGATGTATGCATGAATTTTTAATTAGTTGTTTTTACATTTCATCATTGTATGTGATTTGATATGGGTGTGTGTTTGTAGGTAGTTATGCTATGGTATTTCATGTTAGTGATATGCCTAATCGATTCCATTCATCATACCCTCGACACATGGTGGTTGTCTTGGGGATCCGAATCCTGGCACCTACTAGGATGGTTCATGAAAAGGAGGTTATTCATCTTCTAAATTTCTATAGCACATGTGATATAGATCAAAAGGTCCTAAATCCTATTCCAAGTGTGTATATCAGAGTTGAAGAGTCCTAGAAAAAAATTCCAAATTTTGGAAATGATGTTTCAGTTAAAAAATATATGATTGGTGTTATTAAAAAATTCCATGCATAGGTGGCAGGACAAGGCCATTTAGATATCATCCCTTTTCACCTGATCATGTGTATGCAGCCTTCCTCTTAAATTTTTTTAGAGGTGTAGAAGCCTTGAGAGAATGATGAATGGGGCCTTGAATCTGGGTATCCATGTTTTTCTAATAAAGATTCCATGGAAATTAAGAAAGTAGAAATATCAGGCATTGAATTTACCATTTTTATTTTTGGTCCATATGAGAGTGTTTCTATCTAAAAAATCATACCTCTGCAACTCAAGAGAGATATTATAATGGGTGATCACATCATGGATGGGAAAATTAGAGATAAAACCCAAGATGGGATGGCGATTTATATTAGAATGGATATCTAGGAAATCATAATAGGTATTTTCAAGAAAAGGGGTTGTCCACAAGTTGAAGTTAGACTACATGTTAACAAACCATTTAGAGTTTCCCATAATATCATTGAATGAGTGCACAACGGTAGGCCAAAATGAAGAAGACAGATAGTTAGAATACCCATTAAACAACCTTTGATGAAGCTGAGGGAAATAAACTCAAGAGATTAATCATCAGTAGTCAAAAGGTTCTAGTTGAATATTGTTAGAAGGGAATCATTGGATATATTTATATATTTGATGTCATAGACCCCAAATATGTGGGTCTGATTCATTAATTCCATTCCATAGTGATAGGTGTTCATTTATGAATGTTTCTAGTCCAAATAAATTTTCTGATCATGATTTGAAGGTTATTGATGAGACTTCCAAAACATATATAAAAGGTAAATGTATAGAATAATTTGGTGGTGATTACCAAGTATAACCAAAAGACACTCCCCACTTGAGACAATGACATTCCTTTCTAACTGGCCAAATGGTTGGAAATTTTAGTACGAGTCTCCTAGAGGTAAAAACTTCTCACATTACCCTAGAATAAGAGGAAACCAAGGCAAATAAATGGAATGTACCCCTTATTCACTCTAGGAATTTTGGAAATCCTAGTTTTCATTTTCATATTATTTCCATCTTCAAAGATGAAGAAATACTTATTCTATCTAATGGAATTTCCACCCACCACTATATAGTGGCCCGGAATATATTTTTTGAAATACATGGATTTTTGGCCAGACCAAGGTGTAAGAAATTATTGGCCGAAAGAATGTTATAGGCTGAGAACATACCTCTTTCAAACATGATATGTTTTTAGAGGCCAATTTATAATGTTTTATTAATGTATATTCAAAATTCGCCTTTAACCACAAAAAATATAGTTCTTGAGAGAGGGTAAAATTGCCTAAAATCCATTTAGAAGATAATTAATCAGATGGTTGAGCCACTTAGGTGATTGAAAATCCTTACAGCAAAAACATTATCTCTAATAAGACATATAAACACATATTAGAAGACATATTTCTCTAAAATAGTCATAATGAAGCTCCATTTTAGTGTGTCCAATATTTTTGAGAAGTTAATTTTTAGGGAAAAGTTCCAATCCTTTGATTTCTTCTTCATCGTATTAATTATTTCAGAGGAACTAAAAGGGAAATTTTGGATGATGCTTTCAGAGACAAAACCAAACTGATTATGAGTGAATTTTTCCTCAAACATTCTTCCCATTCTGGTCACAATGATATTAATAGTGAACTTTATAATTGGGTTTCACATTTAAACTAGCCTTAAGTCCATGATATTAATGACATTTAACTTCTTTGTAATGAGGGAAATGTGGTCAGAATCATGACCACATGGAATGTATATATTATTGATTAATTTCATTACAATATTTTTCAAATCATATTAAATAATGTCTTAGTAAAAAATGGATTTTTTTGGTGGAACCATCATGACCACTAGCACATTCATTGTATATTGAGAAGATTTAATTTTTATGTTCTTATTTAGAAGGGGATAATTTTATTCCTTTCTTATGGTGATCCTCATTTCATGGCTGTGTGTTCTCAGCCTTAATGTGAGTATTTCCAATCCAATAATTAGAGTAATGATTTTGATAGTAGTCATCCAATGCCCTTTAGAATTCATTTTCATAGATTAAAAGATAACCATTGATTACAAGGCCATTTATTCCACCCATAATAGATTTTTTTATGTTACTATAGTGAAATGTTTTGAGTTTATATCACCATCCTTATTCCATATTACATGTAACTTATTTTTAGCCATCCTCTCTTTGATTTTCATGATTTCCTCAATCTTGGGGAGGGAATTAAATTGCTCTATGGTGGGGGTGTTATATGACTAGTTTTTAATCTATAAGAATACGAGGAAACCATTATAAGCATTAATTTCATCAACCATCTTAGAAAAATATTTTTTACTCCACTCCCTAAAGAGTACATTAATATTTTCTAGATCTTAAGTAATCACCAGGATGGGGATCCTAGTAGATCCCAATTTCTAGGTCTCCATCAAAATTTCCATGTAACATGGAGTTACCACCCATATACTATTTAGTTTGAAAGTAATTGGGTGTTTCCTTATTATTTTCATTAATAATTCAATAATAATTAGGTTATGATCTGAGTGTAACCTGGGGAGGCTGAATCTAGCGTCCCCAATGAGAGAATCTCTATCATCTACCTGGACTAGGAATCTGAAAATTTTATTAGTTGTATACCATTCATGGTGTATATACTCCATGTGAATTAATCTATCATAATAATGACCTCAAAATTATTACATTGATTAGTTCACATTTATAATTCATGTGATTTTAACTAGTTGAAGATGAAACCATATTTCTCCTCATGTATATGCCCCTGAGAATAATCCAGTTGTGATTCATTACCATATACATTATTCCCAACTGCAATTATAGGACTCTTTTACTAATGTAGAATTTTGGGGAATATATGAATGATATAGTAAAATAATACACCTTTAATATGATAGACACTGAAATACTCTGGGGTCCCTTATTACATGAGATTAGCTATATATTTTCATTCTTAAGGACCTATAGGTGATCAATTTCACTGTTGTGAGAGTTCTAAGAGACAAATCTATAATAGAGGGAAGCCTAATTAACGTAATTCCACTTTTAAAACATCATCTCTAGTTTAGAAAGGCCAATTAAGGGTGGGATTAGGTCAAAATATAATGTATAAGGGATGCGAACATGGAAGAATTCCCAATCCCTTGATAGTTCAAGTATAGAATCCAAATTTTATATGATCTATTCCCCTTGACTTAGGACCATAGTATTACGGCATTAAAAAATGATCATTCTTAATTTAAAATTTTCATTTTTTGTTCCATGAATTTTATTTTTCATCTCCCATTAGTTTACTACTAATATCAGTTGTAGTGATCCCAGTCTAGTTTTTCACATTAGGCTGAAAATGTAAGGTCCCAGAATTAAATATTACATAATCATGAATTAGGTTAATAATTCACATTTAGGATCTTTTTAGGTTTATAGTTTTGGAGAATTAGGATATAAATATTACATTACTTCTCCAAAGATTACAAAGTAGACACTTCTACTCAATTCAATTTTTTCATAATAATTAAACTCCTTCAATAAAAAAGAATTATTTTCATGATAAAAATATTCTTGAATACTTCTATTCTCTTACCCTTCCTTACACAATGTGAAAAACATTTCAAAAACATGGGAAGATCACAAAAAACCCAATAAGGGTTCTAAAATAAGGAAATAAAACATTATTCCATTATACATTCAAATCAATTAAATCATACTTCTCAATAATAACACACAATCAATTTAACATACCTCATGAAATCATAATATTTTTGAATAACACATAGAAATCATAAATCATAAAGGGAACTTGTGGAATCCATAACATACATACATTGTAGCTTTCATAGCTGCGTAGGGGGTTACATTTAGAATACCAATCACATTATATTCCCTATATCTATTAGGAAGAACATTAACCTTTACCTCCGTCATGTTACCCAATGAATTTGAGATCTATCTTAGGCTCACATTCCCATGGTTTACCACAAATCCACCTGTATTTAGCTTATAACATAACCACCTGTCAAATGTCCAAGTACCCTACATAATCATAACACACATAAATATCGCAAATATAAATGATTCTCTAATAATATTTCATTTTAAATCACAAGAAATAATTTCAAGATATTTAAATAATAAATCCATTTGAAAAACCATTTTCACTACCAAAACACCCAAAAAAGGAGTATGGGATTTATTTTCCTTTTAAAAACATTCAGGCTTATAGAGGAAGCCAAATAACGATTAAGGCGATGGAGAAGTCATTATCACCACATACATTAAAAAACATTCCTTTTTTTGTTTAGTAAAATGATTCGTAAAAAAATATTCCCATGGAATGAAATTAAAAGTCAAAGGGTTTTTTATACACCATTTCAAAATAATCCACAACGAAAGGATATTGAGAAAAAGTCCCTCACAAAGATCATTTTTAATCAAATAATTTGAATATGTGTATTCCTCATAAATCCACATAAGTCAAGTATAAATAAATGATAACATATCATAATTAATTCCTCACATATTCAAATCATGATATAGTCAATAAGTAGAAGATAAAACCAATGAATTGAAATTGGGTTAAGAAGTTTCCTTACAAAAATTCTATAGCCTAACAACATCCCATAAAAATTAAAAAAAATGAGTTTATGAGACGGAAAAGGGTATGTCATCACTTGGAAATATAATGTACAGAAATAAGGAAATAAAATAATATAACACAACATAAGAAAAATGTAAATTTAAATACATAAAATTAAATATGTCATTGAATAAAATAGGAGGATGAATGGTTTACTTACCACGTTGTAATCAATTTATCATAGACTAGGAAATCATTATCACTCACCCCTTGGGTAGGGGAATTAGGAAGTGAGGACTCCAGCACATAAAACTTTCGTTCATGGCTTAGGATAACCCGAAGGTGCCTAAACAATTCCTGAAGGTTACTACCGGTGAGGATATTGTCTTTATCCAGAATTGATCACAGTGAATTTTTTTTTGACGAGTTTGTCATTTTGATTCTACAAATTAAAAGAGAATATTTATCAGTACTTTCTCGATTACATTTATGAAAAATACTAAATTTTTATTAAGTCTCCCACTATTTTATCAAGTCACAATGGCCCTAACCATTAAACTTGGAATGTCCAGTTTCATTGACATTCTAGTGGCAAGGATCCATATTCCCATTCACATAACCCCAATAAGGGTTTGTCAAGATATTTGAAGGTATTTAGGAAGGCATGTCTTTTCCAACTGTGAGCTTATAGTTCCTTGATCTGTTGAGTGGACTCCCCAATCCTGAAATTCACACTTGGATTTCCCCAACACTTTCCACCATTCTACAACAATTCTAGAAAGGGTTTCTCCTATTGATTTAAAATTTTTAAGTCAACCCAAATATTTCATAATAGCTTCCTTTATAAAAGTAGGTGTCCCAACAAGGGTTGGACAAACACATAGTTTTATTGATTCTTTCCCTTAATCATGTAATGGAAGGCTTGGTCTGACTTAAAATGGTATTTGAGGGATTTTATTCTTTATGCATAGTTTATCATTATCACATTCTTATTAATATGAAGTGATGCTTGATTAAGTGATTAACCATGTTCTGATAATGTTTACGCTTTGTCCGGTTTTTATTTTATTCCATAATTTCATTCTTGTTTATTTCATTAATTATGTGATCATAACAATACATGCATAATAAAAAAACCATACAATCAGACAGAAATAAAATAATATTGCATGATCATGAGCTTCAATTGGTTAGCTTAGCTAGTGGTTTGATAAGCTAGCCTTGAACTAGGGGAAAACACCTTGAACTGATGGTTCGTGTTTTTCTTCTCCCACCTATCCACCTCTGTATCTTCTTGGGTTGGTTTTACCTAAGCTTCGGTTTTTAAACCGTCTCCTCTGGCTTGGGAGATCCTCCATTACATGTGGTTTACATTAAAGAAACCATGGGCACACATGCCCTATATTTTATTGGAAGAAGGCTCGAAGGCCAATGAAATTAAATTAAAAAATTTAAATGAAACCATAAACACATAAAAAAGGGTCTTTGGTCTATCTCATGATCATCCACAGTATGCAACAACATTTACACATATTTAGAATTCAAATTCTATTAATCATTCTTTCATTTATGATAAGTCACACTTGAATTAAATTAATTATGATCTTATAATTAATCAATTATTTATCTTAAATTCCTTTATTAATTTCCATGAGATTATTATAATACATATTTTTTGTACAGGTCTTTGTACTTTTGGAAGAAACCTGGTGATATTTAATTTCTGGAAAGTACACAGCGTTTAGTTTATATTTACACGGCTTGTATTTCTCTTGACCCTTTATCCAAAGTACATGCTGGGGGATTTGGTGTGTTTCTCTACATTGGAAATTTTGGATTACATGGAATATAGATTAATCTAACATGGTGTGTACTTCCTTGTTATGTGGTTACCGTCCTGGTAATTAAGTGTACTTTGAATAAGGATTCTCCTTGTACATGGTTTTACTTGGGCCAGATCAGACTGCACAACGTGTTGATTAAACATAAACACAGTGTATTCTGATTCCACATGTCGTTAATTTGTAGTCAACATGGTGTAATAAAACTCAGGTATACTCAATTCACATGGTGTGGTTTGGCAGACCAGTACCGGTTTGTTGAACCAAGGTACAGGGCGTGTAGTTTTCATTACACGCCATGTATTTCCGTGTTGTAGAGACAAAAAGAGAAGCTGCTCCGGATGAGTTCCTCATTTTTATTTTAATCAAAATTATAAATAAAAGGTTTTTTCTATGATGTGAATGAAGAAACAAAGGAGGAAGAAAAAATCTATTTCCTTCAGATTAATAGAACAACTTATCATGAATTGAATCAAATATAAATGCGTAAATTATCAAGGAAAATTAAATAACTATAATCAATGTTGTAACCTCCATCTAATACCAATTAAAGGTTCCAGGCGTAGCGGAAGCTCATGGGTGGATGTGCCCACTTGGCTTTTATTCATTAACGATGATCAATCTGTGATCAATATGATGATAAACGCTAGTCTCCACGGATCAAATCACAGAAATTGAAAAAGAAAAGGAATGTCCTGAAACAAAAAATTAGGATCGTTATAGGTTGATTATAATTAATTTAACCAATTGAAAAGAAGTACCTTTTGGTGTTCTTTTTTCATTGATATTTCTGATCATGTTCCGATGTGATATATCGTTGCGTCGCAGAATCCAATGGTAGGCTTCCTCTAGTGGTGATCCACACATGCACCAAGTATCTCTGGACATCTCCAAAGGATTCTCTAGGTGTTAGCGTGGAGAAACCATTTCTTGCGTTGTACGCCTTAAATCATCTTGATCCGATGGAAGAGGATCTCTCTCGGTCCTGAGAGCATTCTTGGAGGAAGATGTTCTTTTTGCCTTGAAAGAATTCTCCAGAATTTTTGTGCACAACGATTCTCTTAGGAAAGGAGTTGGGGGTGTGAGGATGTTTATAATCAGGTTTGAGGTTGTGATGTTATGACAATAAATAAAAACATTACATGTCTTATTTATTTCATTAACTCTTTTGAAAAACCCCATGTCGAGTCATTAATCCTTGACAAGCACCCACACTTATTATAATAAATATCATTTAATAAAAGGACTTTATTTCCTCAAAATCCTAACTAGAAAAACTACACTGTGTGTAATCATAAATAAACATCATGTACTTGTTTTTTATTGAGAACCACATGGTGTGTACATTAAATTTACATGGCATGTATATCTTGTTTTCATTTATTCATTTCCTTCCCGAAATGAAATCTACACGGCATGTAATCATTAATACATAGTGTGTACTTGTTTTCAAAATAAGAACTACGGGATGTGTAATTATTAATACACAGCATGTACTTGTTTTCATTTTATTCTTCTTCTAACATTAAAATGATTTAGGATTCCTTGAATAATTATTAAACCCTGTATGGGAATAATCATTAATCTACTTGAGATACTTGAATACACTTAGTGTGTGACCCTCTATGCCTCTTTCTCGTTGGAATTAGATGGGTTTGCGTAAAGTCCAAGATTACTATCTAGCAATGGGTTAAGGAACCCAAGAGAAAGAAGTTAATGCCGCATTGATGTGTCACCTTATACGAACGCTTAACAGGTAATTTAAAAACATTGTCTCAGTATCTCAACAAGAAGGTTTCATGGTAGTGTCACAAACCTATGTACTTGATCTATTATTCATTGACTTCCAGAAATAAACTCGTCGTGACACCATGGCCATGGAATTTGTTCAACAGTTCTATTTCAATAAAAAGGGCCGAGATATCAACATCCAAAAATGGAAGGGAAAAATCCTTCCTTGACTTATTTATTAACAAAATTCCATTCGTGACGCACCCAACGTACCCTACTTCCCACCAACTGTCTTCATGATGGTTTTCGTTAGCAAATCTAAGTGCGTGAGTCATAACATGAGTTAATGATAATATTCCAGTATACAGACCATTACAAATAATTGAATATAGTAATATCTGATGACAACAAGAAATGATGAATTAATACTTGCAGGTATATTCTCATAATCTCCTATCTTGGAGGTTACGAAGTGCGAACTCCATGAGAGAGAGTCTCGTCTTCTTACGATTACCCACACATGACGATCTGTATACTTTGTGTCATATCATAGTATGTCATCCAACTGTTGAACTTTATTTAAGAATATTGTTTTAGAATTTCATGTTTATCATCATAGTGGGGATCTACAATGACCTTATCAATGCAAAAAATATTTCAGGACAATACTATATTATAGTCATGCAGAACAATGAACAATATATAATAAGTGTACATTCATGTAATCAAAGTACAAAACACTTGGTTCTCATGACACCAACCCTAAAAATGTTTTCTTTTAGCTTAAAGAGATGGAACACGATTTCCTACCATCATTAACACTAAATAATTTGAAGATTCATTCCTAATTTTACACGGTTATATTGAAAGAAAATTACTTCCATAATATTTGGGAAATTTTTTTATTTTATTTGGGTGATTTCAAAGTGAAAGGGAATTCTCCTCAATAATAATTCCAGATATCTATTAAATAAAATTTTCATCTATGATAAAATACTTTTATGTTAATTATTATTTAATAGGGTGATGATCCCATAAAATCATATTTATTATTTATATGGATGGTCAATGATTATGAGTATTAGATGTTTATGAAATCAAATTTTTTCCACATGTATTTCAATAACTATATAAAAAATGGTTGATTTTCTTAAGACATTTTTATGAATGAATTGTTACTATGTGATGTTTGGGTCTGTTATATCCCTCCAATGCCTTGGGTAAAGTGATATTGATATATCATCAGATGATGATGATATGTGTGGATAAAATTATGAATAGTTGTGTTCATATATTTATGTGTGAGTATGATTTTTTTTATGCTCATATAAAAATTCATGGAAATGATTATAGGTATATTTATTCAAGTTTTGATGCATGAGTATGATCAATTTCTATTTATTCTCAAACTATTACTCATGGACATGACAAAAAGTAGCTATGTTTACAAGATTGTGATTTATTATACTTATGCTTCCACATGCCAATATTATGACTCTTGGATGTTGATTAATTTTTTGACACCCTTATTTAGAATAATTCTTGGTATAAATTGATTTAAAATCTAATGATATAATTTGTTTATTTTGGTAAGAATATTTTATGTAGAGAACATGAACTAGAATATTTTATTATACCATTATGACTATCTCAAAATGTAATGATCACTATCTCCCATGTTTAATCTTACTGATCATCTGAACTAACCCTTTATTGTGTTTCTTTTCTCCATGTCAGGAATAAAGGTTCCATGTAGGGAATGTCATATAAGAGTACTATATGGGAGGATCATTGTGGGAGGTGTTTAATATCGTTCATAAAATAAGATGATTTAGTACGAGTCTACAATGAAACTAAAACTTTATTGTCTTATTGTTTGTATTATAATGAAATGTATTGAATATTCATCTAAAATGATGAAATAGTTATATATATATTATGCTTTGGTATCTTTATTAGGAATGATATGATGGATTAGTTAATAATTGGAGATTAGGGTTAGAAAAATTTAGTTAGAAACCTAAGGATATGTCAATGTATAAGATAACATATTAATGTTTTGGTGTGAAAGAGATTATATGGGTTTTCATGAAATTCATACCTATTATTATACTAAGAGTTAATGTGGTTTTGTAAAAAAATCAACAAGTTGTAATGACCCTAAAAAGAGTTATTTTAGTATATATCAACCATATTTCTATTGAATGGTTCGTTTTCTCCAACTATGCACTTGGTTGGCACTCCCATGGGATATTATTGGTTTATTTCAAATTGTCCTTATAAAATTTCAAGAAAGGTTTGAATAGATTATGACCATGGATAAAATAGGTTAAACCTAAGGTTTTATAGACTAAAAAGTACGTGTTATTATTTAGAAATCCTATAAAAGATTTTTCCTGGTCATGAAGATTAACACAATGATTATAGTTTTCAACACTCTATTTCTAGTTTTAGTAAATGTTGGAACCAGGAGGAATTGTGTTATCACCAAATGTGATATAAATTGGAATGATTTTACTTATGACATACCATCTGAAATTAGAGTTGGAATGAAAAACCTTGTGATTATGCCTCATCAAAATATCATTATATGGTTAACAACCCCATATTTGGTGAGATTCTTGACACACATAATTAGAGAAAAATAGAGTTTCATGATGACCATGGAAGAAGAAAGATTTGTCTTCTACATGTCTAGAATGTCTGAAGAAGAAATAAAGTGGACGTATAAGAGGAATATGATGTTATTTTTTTATATAAAATAAAGAAGTAGAGCAATTAATTTCAGAGGAAAAAATGAAATGTTATTTTAACATAACAGATGAGAATAATGGTTCCCCTAATGTTTCATCAACAGTTTAATGTTTTTTTTTGTGGAATGTATGGGAGTTTTGAAAATCTATGTTCAAGGTAGAATGATAAAGAATTTAATTAGAAATTCATGACGAGTAAAGGCATTAGTTTTGTTGATTAAGTGACTAAAAATGATATATGAAATGATGTATTATGTAATAATATGATGAATCCTTTTTAATGGTTTAAGAAGGAAGTGGAATTATTGATGTGTATAAGAAATGGTATTTTAGAATTAGTTTTTCTATGTGTTTTTTTATTAATTATATTCTAGTTTTAAGAATCATGAAACATGTAATGATTTATCAATATAATTTTTGAATTAATTATTTGAAATAATATGCTGAATTTTTCTGATAACCAGGAAAAGTAATTTAATAGTGAGGTGATATTTTATGGAGAACCAATTACTGATGTAAAGATAAACCTTAATATATTCCCTATGTTGGGATAAAAATATTTAGTTGAGATAAAGAGATGACTGGTATTGATAATTAATATGATATATTATTGATAACCTTGGAACTGATTAGATATTAAATGACATAGTGGTTTATATTTCCTTTAATGGAATTTATATAAATTTTTATTTTATGTAAGGTATTTGACAGTCTAAGATTTTATTTTTAAAATAAGGATTGCAATATTTTCTCCAATTTATGATTTTATTTAAATTTTATAGTGATTTGGTTTATTAGCACATTTTACAAGAAGTCAATGTATTAACATGTGTAGTATGTTTATTTCAGAGAATATTTATGTTGTTTGGTAGATTTGTCTTATGTTGGTTTTTGAAATCTAGGGACCTTATTTCTAAATTTTTATATTTTTATACTGAATAGAAATTTTTTTGGAGGATGTTAAGGTTAATTTTTTAAAATGGATTAAGTTGAACATTTGGTGTTATTAATTGGGATTTAGATATTAATATAGGATTTATCCATGTTGGATAAATTGTGATAACCATTTTTGAAACTTGTCACTATATAGAGATAGGGGGATTAATTATAGATTTTATGATATATTAAAAGTTATATTTAGTGATTCAATTAAAAAAACTAATCTTCTTTTCATGGAATAAGATATAAAGTTGAAATTCATCAAAGCACAACCCATGACTAAAATTATTCTTATGAAATTCAAATAAATAAAGTAATTATTTTTTCTCTATGTTGAGTGTAAAAGAATCCATAATTATAGGAAATAAATATATAAATAAAAATGATGTCATTTAACTTCATTTAGGATGAATTGATGGTCTTTTACTCATCACATATTTATGGTATTGTGGTCGCTATCTTTTTGTAAACCATGATTTTTTATCTCAATATATCAATCCCTAGACACTAGTTTTCTCATCATGTATAAATTTAACCTAACCACTTATTTTATATATTTTTGGAACATGACAATGTGTTATTTTAAGTAATGTTTATGTTTTCAATTTTCCCTTTTAAATAAGGTTTTATTAACACTTTTTTCAATGGGGTTTAAAAAAAGGAAATTTAAGATATCAATCCCTTGATTACAAAGGAAAATTTCAAATTCTGAGGAATAAATTTATTAAATGGGTGGGGGGGGGGGGGTATTTATCACCTTGATATTTTAAAAGAATAAGTTTATGTTCTATAGATATATGACACTCAATACCGAGCATAAAAACCGACTAAATATTATTTAAATAAGTCCATTATGACATATCCATTAAATTGGATGATATTAATAAGAATATCAACATTATGGAATATATTTATATAAGTCATACTCAATAAAAATGTATTGAATAATTCATAGAAAATATGTAATCAATTTTTTGTAAAGTTATATTATGGAAAAAATACATTTCCTTCATTTGTTTTATTAATTTTAGTGATAAAATATTTCATATTTTAATTTTCATGATTTTTGAAAATTTATTAGATAAAATGGAATCCAGTTTTCTAATAATCATGTCCAAATTTTCTTATGGTGATTTTTTTAAGAAAAGGTTTTTTTCTTATTAATAGTGAAATGTACTGATTTTTTAAACAATATTTTTTTTCAAGCATGTAAAAAGTTACAATTTATTTTAGAAATATATTCATAGTAAAATTATTTATATTATATTATTATTAATCTAAATTAGTTCATTGGATAAAATTTCATGGTTGAATTTGGTAAAAATAAGTATACATAAATAAACATTTCTATTTGAAAAAATGGTTTTCTTTATGACTTATTTTTTAAAAAAATTAATTTCTATCAATTATGGGGATGGAATCATGAAAAATTGATAAAATAATTTCAATTAGGATATTCCAAATCTATAAATTATTATATTTTATTTTTTTAGTATGAATTGCAATCATACTAAATTGGTTTCACCATTGTAAGGGTAAAACAAGTTATATAGGGGTAAAACTTTTGGATATTTCTTTGAAATTTCTCTAAAACATTACATTATAGTAGTTTATGAGTTTATTTAGGGCATATCTATACATCATATTAATAAGTGGACCCATTGTGCAGGTTTCTTTGAATATGATATTTATATTAATTTAAGAAAAGAATAAATACAAAATGGATCTCTCTTGACTTTAATATCTATGATTATTTTTCTTAAGGATAAAAAGAGGATATGTTCCATTTTAAATGTTTATTTGAGACATGGTAAAATAATTTCCTAAATTTTAATTGTTTTAATTTTTAGGGATTTAATAATTAACTAAAATAACTCCACAATACCCACCAAATGATTTATCAATTATTAGTGAAATCTAATAAAATATGTTAAAAAATATTAAAAGTAATAAAACTAGGGTCATTTTTAATGTTTTATAAATATTTTAGATAAATATAATATAATATTTTTTTTGTTAATTTATTATATTTTAATTTCATCTTTGGCTTGAAGTTTTAAAATTAGAATTAAATTAATAGTGTCAAAAATGACATTGATAATTTTTTTTGGAGTTAATATTTTATTAAATTATATATAAAACATAAAAATATTAAAACAATAAAATTTGGAAAATATATGGTAATAAAATTCATACATTTTCAATTTAATAATCAACTGTCACTTTATAGCTAATATTATATCCCTTTAGTATTAAAAAAATAATTACCATAGTTAAGTTAAATATTGGTTACCAATGGGGTTAAACCAATTGCTGAGGTTTAAAATGACACAAAAACCTTTCTAAATCTCATTTGTTAAAGATATTTAGACCTTTAAAACCATTTCGTTGAATCCCTATCTATTTTGAAATTTTTTTATTAATAATGGATAAATTATATTTTAATATATATTTTTAAATTCCATGTGTGTCCTTTCCCTCCCTTATAAAAGTGAATTGCTTATCTCATTTATTTACCCCATATTCAGCCTTATATATTTGCCAAAAACTGATCTAATATCATCCTATATTCGTTAAACTCATCCCATTGATTATGTTCTTTGCAAAATACCATCCTTTAAAGACATAATTTTTAAGCCAAAGAGGGTTTCTCAACAAATAGGTATAACTCCTAATAGAGGGTTTCTTAATTTAATTTGTTATTACACCTCCTATGAATATTTTATATAAATTATAAAATAAATAAATAATTATATTATGTATAACGAATTATTATTATTATTATGTTACAATATTTTTCCTCATATTTACCATCCAGTACAAAATGAAAACATCACTCGTGCGTACATATTGCTTATTGTCACCACCTAGTGGTGCAATTCATTTTTCATCATAATAATTCATGAATATTTATAATAAATAATTTTATATTTATATATAATATAATGAAAAAATAATTCATATTTAATTATAATGTCATATATACCTTATTACCTTTACATCTATTGCTAAATAATAAATCTTCCCATGCATAGGTTTGGACTAGCACATTCACAAAGTGATATGATTTGGTTTTTTATTTTAATATGATATGGATGGAAATAAAGAGAGTTTTAATAAATATAATTTATATATATTATATAATAATTATTATATAAAGTTGAATTATTATTTATATTCATTTCATTTGATCCATTAAAAAATGGAAACAACATTCATACATATGTAAGACTTACCGTCTCCAAGAATGATGCAATTCCTTTTCAATATATAAATATTATTGGTTCATATATATAATTAATATATATGATATTTATATCATTATTAAAATTATGAAGTTGATTGAACCATGATCAAAGTAAAGGATCAATATTTTTTTTACAGAAACAAGCATGAAAAAGATTGAAATTATCACAAAAAAATAGTGATTTTATCAACAAGCTATTAATAAATGGGTGATAATATATCATAAGTAAATATTATATGGTATTAAAGATATAAATATGGTACTAAAATAAATAAATTATAATAAAAACTTTACTATATAAAATGTTTATATGTGAATGAAGAAAAATGATACATGAGGTAAGGGATTTCTGGTCTTCTTTCTTAGTGACATATACAATATTCCCATCTCATTTATGTGTGTGGTGTAAATACCACCCATTTGAAATATTATGTCATGAAAACAACTATTTCAATGAAATTTAATGTTTAACATGGTGTTATTAATTCATGGGGATTATGAATAAGGAGTTACCAAGGTGGAAAGGGATTTATTTTAAAACTTCATTGTTTCTTGAGATTGTTTACAGGTAAGATTCCAATGATGAAATTTTCATGATATTATTATCATGAATTATCTTAAATTAAATTATCATATGGTAATTTTTATATATCAAATATTTACATTTAATTTCCCTCTCATTACACACATAAGATATAAAAATAATTTTTTTATGGAAAATCAAAATTATCTCTCCCATCAGTTGTAAATCCTTTTTGGTGAATATAATTTTTTTTCAAAATATTTTCAAGAATATTATTAGTATTATCCTATGATTTTTTCAATTAACTTTTACTAATTATTTAATTTCTAAAAATTGGTTTATATGGAATCTTCTTGTTATTTTCCAAAAGTTGTATTTTTTGAATTTTTTACAGAATTATGAGAGGAATGTTTTCTTTTAACTTAGACATCATTAACCTAATTTAACTCTATCATGGACAGTCAATGATTTTATTATTTATTTATAAGTTCCCAAGTTTATTTTAAAATGAATTTTTTTGATTAATATTGTGATATTCATGGATTTTAAATAAGTGATTGGGAAGTTAAAAGTTTATTTCACTAAATAATTATACCAGGGATCTTTTAATGAAAATTTTCATCTGTGATAACATCATTTGAGGTTAATTATACTTTATTAGGGTTATGATCCAATGATACCATTTTTCTCTCTCTAGATGGTATACGAATATGATTATGAGATATTTAAAAAATTCATTTATTTTCTATGGGTAATTCAATAATGATATGAAGAGTTTTTTATGATGTTGATACATTTATAAAAATGAATTATGATTATATGATGGCTGGGTATGTTATAGTAATCCAATTAAAGAGATATTTATATCTCATGAGGGAATAATGATAATCATAGACATGATTTTAAAAGGATTTTTTCACATATTTATTCATTGATATGATTTATTTCATTATATGCTCATAGGAAAACGCATAAACAAGACTATAAATAGATTTTTTTTTCCAAATTTGATGCATGAATTAGATCAATTTCTACAAATTATCACAATATTATGTGCATAAATGATAACATTTATCTATGTTCACAAGATTATTATTTTTATTTTGATGATTCCACATGCCAATATTTTGACTCTTGGATGATGAATACCTATTTGACATCCTTATTGAATATGATTCTAGATTTGAATTGGTTTCGAAGCTTGTGATCTAATTTATTTCTTTGGGAATGAAAATTTTATACTAACATGAACATGAATATTTTATAAAAAATTTATAATTATATTATACTATAATGATCAATATATCCCATGTTTACCCTTACAAAGCATCTAATATCCCTCTTTCTTATATTTCCATTCCAACTATCCTATACCTGAGTGGTAGAGGAACCTGCTTGGAATTTAGGAGACCCATGATCAAATGTACGTAAGGGTGAATTTATGGGTTATTGTAGTAGTTACTGTTGAAGGTATTGTTTGGTTCTATATAACTAGACACTATTCATATGATTTGGGAATTTGGGCCATAGTTTGGGCCTAACCGTCTTAGGGCCTTCGATCCATAGGGCCTTCAGGATATAGAGCCAATGGGACACCAATGGACTTCATTAAAAAGGTTTTTCAAGCCACAGAAAAGACCAAGATGGATGGGAAGACCATATAAGAGTAGTCCTAGATGAGTAATTAGGGAAAAAATAGTAACCACCAGAGAAGAGCTATGTGGGTTGGAAGAATGAGAGGGTATAAAAACATCCATTGGGAACAAGTTCTATGCAACTCTACAAGGGGAAACACTTGTCGATCATCCATGTGAGGTGGGGTGTTAGTCCCCTTCAAGATGCATATGTTGTGGAGGGGTTGTTTCAAATGTGTTAGGTCTTGGGCCATTAAAGTCATGTATTGGGTGGTGTATGGGCCATGTTCCTTGAGCCTATGGGTTATGTAAGGGTTCCCATTCAACCCTTAAAATGGAGATGATCCAAAAATGAATAAATAACAAGTCCTTTGGCCCATTAGGGTATGTTTCCTTTAGATATGTTATGATTGAAGGTTATAAGATGGGTATGTCTAAGAAGAGTACTTGTGAGAAGTTCTTTGTGGGAGATGTTAGAGATATTTCCTAAAACAAGAATATTAAATATTTGGTCTCCAAACATGATATTTTTTATGGTTCTTGAGAATGTATTATTTTGAATTATATTGAATATTAATCTAAAATAATTCAATTTTTATATATGTTGTTCTTGGGTCACTTCAACCATAATTTCATTCATAATTCTTTCATAGATAATTGAGTTTCAAACTCCTTACCAGAATCCATCTAATGGATTATCTTAATTCCATTCATTTCATAACACCAATAATTTTATGGAATCATAGCTATGTGTAAACCAAATAAATTTCAAGATATATCAAATAATACTTTTAGGGGAACACAAATTTTGATTGAATTATACAAGATAATCCATGACATCCTATTTTTCGGTGAGTTATCTATTCTGTTGATTGAGGTCATTAATATTTTTTTGGAAGGAATTTGATGCTTATAAATTTTAAGGGATTTTAAAATATTATAATCATATGTCTTGTATTCATTTTTTATGTGCGTACTTCCAATGATTTATTTATTGTATCATTTAACTTCAACCAAATTATAATTTTCAAAACCTATTAATTTTAGTTAATTTATATAACTCATGATTTATGTTTCATTCCCAAAAAATAAAAATAAATTATATCCATATATATTCATATAAAACCCATGAATATGTTACATGAAACCCTTTCTTTTAAAGTATTTTTTGATAGGAATCTATCACTCTCATTTCTTGATGGAGCAAAATTTTCTAAGAAATTTAGAAATTTGTCTCAAAGTCCCAATATCCATAGATAATTATTTAAGGGACTCCTCAATTCCTATAATTTTTTGACATCAAATATGTAAAAATCATAAACATACAATACCTTCATTCTCATAAAACAAAAAAAACAGATTCATGGTTTAACATTATTAATAATTTTGTATTTTTTTATAATATAACTAAGGGAATAAAATAAATAAATGATCAATTAATAAATTTAAACCATCTATAATTTTTTGAAACTTTTATAAATATTAAATCACAAACACATTATAATTATACATGATTTATTAACAATGCATAAATAAAAAAACATAAAATTTTAATATTTATTTCTATATGAAACCTTTCATATTATCAAATTATATGGTATTCAATATTGAAAAGGTTAATGACCCTGACAAGATGTACCTAAAATATATTAACAAAAAGTGATGAAAAAGGCGAATCATTATATGGGGATTTAATAATGTTGGTGTGAGTGACCTGCCTCATGACATCATCAACCAAGGAAGAGGTGAAATCTAAGATGTGGAAGGACCACATTAAGATCATCCCTATAATGAACATCTTCTAAACACATCCACAACTTGACTGGAATCTCTATATGCATGTGACACCATTAGTTTTAGGTGTTTGACATCATGAATACATCCTATCCAATTGGGTAACACATTCCATTTCCAATTCATGGACCAGTCCATCAGAGCTTCAATGACCATCTCTGAGTTACATTCAATCCATATATGGCTCTATTTAAGATGAAGTACATGTTTTATGGCTTGAATGATAACCTAAATCTCATATTCATATACAATAATCTTTCTTATATAATGAGATGACAAAACCTTAACGAAGATGTGATGAGTGAGAAATAATTCACCACACCCAGAGGGACTGAAAATTCCAAAATCCACACCATTCACATTCACCATCATCCATACACTGATTAGTGGAATCAGAGAATAAATATCAATATTTTTTTTCTTATTTACCAACCATGCACACCAAGAATCCATAGAATATTTAGTTTAGAAAATGGTAATTCATCAAAAATGTTTCCACTCATATGAAAGTGAAAAAAATTAAGATGAATGGTGAGAATCTTTGCATGATGAGAGGGGTGTATCATCCGAGGTATTCAGAGCAGGTTGAAAACCTCCCCCCTTTTTTGAATTTTTGAATTGGTTGGTATGAAAATTTTCTTTTTCAATCATCATAACTCAATTATTAGAGTTTCCTCAATCTAATATCCTTAATTTGGATGGGTTTATAAGTTTATCCAATACCTTGAGTGTTTGTATGGGTTTTGGGTGCATCAGAGTCCTGAAGGCTAAGTTTTGTTGTTGTGGGTTATGGTGCACAGATTATGGGAACCCATGAGGCCTCTTCCCACTAAGCATGCATCCCATTTTTACATTGATCATTGTTTTTGGAAGACTGTGCATGTGGGGTGCATTACCATATGAACATGTATTTTGTTTTTTCAATGTCTTCTGCATGGTTTGTGCATGGTTGGGGAAAACTATGAGGAATACCACATAGGTAGTTCACTTAGGTAGTACCTATGCACTATGGCCTACAGAGTTTTTCAAAATGTGTAAGCTGACCATGAGGGCTCATTAAATGTGTAAAATTACATTTTACCTTATTCAAATTATTTTATTTATCTTTGATTTTACTCATTTTCCAATGATTCATCCACAATAGAAGGGTTTCCTCTATTTTTGTCCTCCTACTCATTTTGATACAACTGGTTCATCCATGATATATTCTTTGAGCCATCGAGTGTGTTGGAACTGTATTGGTAAGGATTTCCTCACCCATGATTCTCCTCTTCATTATCGTCACCTCATGGAGCACTAAATCCATTTGAGCTAATTTCCCTATTTTCAGGTCGTTTGACAAAAATTCTGATTTCATACAGTCTTATTAGAGTTAGAGGATAATATCAGATGTACCTATGTCTACGAGTCCAAGGTAGGTGGTGCGTACCTATATTCATGTTTTTACAGTCTATTTAAGGGAACATATTTTAGTGTGTCGTTGGGTATTTGAGATAAACCCTTTTTAAATGGATTACTTGATGTTAAATTGATTGTGTGACCTTATGGAATACCATTGGGAATGACCAAACCACATTCGCTCAAGTGAGGATAGGTTAAGGGATATCAAACACCTTGGATAGCTAGTTCAGGGAGATTATGGGATTAATTTCAAATGTCAAAATTAATTTGGTTTCTTTATTTGAATATGAGATATTTAATTCTTTTATATTGAATAATTTTATAAGAAATTTAATACTGAGTTTGGACAATATTAATTCATCGAACAACTTTTCACTTAGGTGGTAGTGAAAAAATTAGGATGAATGATAAGGATCCTTGCCTGAAAATAGGGGTGTAACATCCTAGGTATTCATAGTGGGTATAAAATATCTCCCATTTGGAATTTTAGAAGTAGTGGGTATGAAAATATCATTTTTGGTCATTATAACTCAATTTTGAGAGTTTCCTCAATACAATATGCTTATTTCAGATTGGTTTTGAGGTTTATCCAAATATTTTGTTGTTTTTATTGGTTTTGTGTGAATCAGATCCCCGAAGGACATGCTTTGGAGCAAAAGGTCAAGGTGTGTGGATTAGGGAAAACTGTGCAACCTCTTATAGCTAACCATGCAACCCCTTTTTACACTATGAAAAGCTTGTAGAAAACCATGTGTGTGGGGTTCTTGGCCATGCAGCCTTGTCTATAACTTTTGCGAAGGCTTCCACATGGTTTTATATTGGTTAGGGAAAACCATGCAGTAATCCACGTAGGTAGTGCCACATAGAAAGTGTTGTAGGATTGAAATAACGATGTAGATGCTCAATATACAAGAGGGGGTGAATTTTATACTTTAAAAATTCCTTTGGAACCTTTAAAGTTGGTTATGGAAAACAAAGTTTTCCTTAGACAAGGAAGATCTAGGTTTAACAAAGTTAAACAAAGAAAATTCCCAACACCTCTGATCACCGACTAGAGAATTGGAACCAAAGTTAAAGATATATGATTAAACCTTAAAGCATATAGAATCTAAACTAATCAGAGTACAGGTATAAAGAAGTATAAGAAGGTTATACTTTCCTTATAATACAATATATAGCAGAAAAAAACAAGTAGTAAAACTACAAGTAACAAACAATAACTCTTTTTAACCCAAAGAGAAGGGTATACAACAACCTTGGATAAAGGTCTCTTGATTTATACTTTCAGGAAAGTCTATCATACCCACACTAGGATAAGATCTTTATACAAAGATCAGAATCTCTGTCTTTCTATCCCCGCAAGCCCTCAACTTCAAGGTAGTTGGAACCTCTATCATCCTCATCATGTAAGCCCTCGAGCTTCAAGGTAGTCGGCACCTCTGTCTTCCTATCCACGGAAGTCCTCAAATGTAATCACCAACATCTGGAGTCGCACGAAGCAATCTGAATGAGCAGTTCAGTACGCACAATTCATGAAAAGCTTCTCTCTCTAGAAATCACCTTAACAGCATGTGTTCTCTAGATCAATCAATTGGTTGTTGAGCTCTTTCAAAAGAGCTCCTATTTATAGGCAAATTTCCAACGGTCGGCTCCCTCCTCCAACGGTCATATTTTCCATGAAATTTGGATGGACCTGTACATGTGTAACTCAATCAATGGTTAATTAGAAACATAATAGATGACATCATTTTATAACAAACCATGTATAACTGAATGCATGACATCTTTTTGAAAAGAAGCATATGTAAGTGAAAGCTAATCAATTTTTTGGAGTGTAAGTAAGTCAAAAGTTTGGAGTCTAACCAAAATGAAATTCGGAGTCTATGTTAAGAAATATTCGGATTCTGTTTTATAGGAATTTGGATCCTGGTTTCCCCAGAGATCGGAATCTGAACTTGCAGAGTTCGGAGTCGAACTACTTAAGAGTTTGGAGTCGAATTGCTTAAGAGTTCGGAGTCGAACTCTTTAAGAGTTCAGAGTCGATCCACTTGAGAGTTCAGAGTCGAACATCTTCAGAGTTCGGAGTCGAACTACTTCAGTGTTCGGAGTCGAACTTCTTCAGAGTTCGGAGTCTAACTACTTAAGAGTTTGGAGTCAAAATTTTTCAGAGTTCGAAGTCAAACTACTTAAGAGTTCGGAGTCAAACTTCTTCAGAGTTCAGAGTCGAACTACATAAGAGTTCGGAGTCCAGAAATCGGATTAGAACTACATTACAGATCACATCCAGAATTTGGATCATAAAAAATAGAATGCTCCAAATCTTTTCATTATATGGCTCCAGGATTTTGGGCATGAATCCAGTTATTTTACATAAGAAAATATGGCTATGGATAAGAAAATCTAGGTTAGGGTAAATTTCCGTAAAGAAGTAAATTTTCATTATGGGGGTAAAAAAAATAATATTTACTTAAGTATAAGGTATTTGTGATTTTCAAAACAATAAGGAATGGAGAAGTCATAAGGAAAACCTTATTGTCTCAACAATCTCCCCCTTTTTGAAAAGCACAAACATCCATTCGAAGAAGCATATAAGGATTTTGAAAATTTTCATTAGACATTGAAATTTAAAACTTATCTCCCATTGTTCATGGATAAAAGTGAATACAACAAACTCCCCCTTAGGCCTTGAAACTCTAAGGATTGTATTCCAAGTTTCCGAAGTGGAGTTTTCATTATTGTAAGAATGAAAAACTTCATAGTGGGAAACTCCAACTTTCATTAAGGATATTTCTCTTAGAAAATTTTCCTTTCTCCTCCTTAGGAGTATTTCTTTTTTCCTTATCCCCCTTTGTGATTTTCAAAAAGAATTGAAGGGAATGGAAAACAAATTATGATACCTGAAACATTAGTGTATAACAATATACATCCAGCCAAATAAAATTTCATTAGAGTTGGGAAAAATTTTACAAGGAAAGACAACTACAACAAAAGATCGGAGTGGGTTCATTTGTGTTACTTTTCCTTCGGAATGAGCTTCTTTAACAAGGTTTCGAGTTTCTTGAAGTCCCTTTGATATTCCTCACATTGCTTCTCCCAGGCTTTTACCTTTTCTTATTGGATTTTTAAAGATTCTTCATGAGCGTCCAAGGCTTCTTTCTGCAACTTTAACAACTCATCTTGCTGAACGACTTTTTTCTCAAGCTCAATCCGGAGATTTCTATCATTTATAAGATTTTGAGCAAGAGAATTTTCCTTGTCATTCAGTTCCTTCACTTGTTAACTCCGAGTACTCTGCTCAATAATCATCTCATCTTCAAGATTCTTAACCTTTTTATCTGCTGAGTCAAATGCTTCTTTCATGTCATTCTAGAAATTATCATACACAGCCAAGTCTTCTTCAACTCTCTTAGACCAATTTGTTACCTTACTGCAAGACTTTATATGTATATCATAATTGATCAGAAAACTTTTCTGTTCAACTTCCAACTTCACAAACTTATCCATGACCAGGGATGAAGAATTCGATTTCTGATTCATACTTTGTTGCACCGTCTGGCATCTAGAATCTATTGTTGGAAGAATCATAATTGTGTCCACCAACTTTCTCAGAGACTGAACCACAAAATCATGCCCATGAGATGATGATTCCGAATCAGAAATTCCACTTTGAGATTTCTCTTCTTCAACTTGCACCATATTTCTTCTAGATGTACCACCAACCTCTTTCTTCCTGATGAGATCTTTTATAGGTGTCTCCATGAGAGCTTGCTTCCACTTATCAGACTTCATAATGGGTTCCACATTAGGAGATACTTCCTCGGATTCAGAAACTTGAATGATCTTGTCTTCATTTGGTTTCTATTTTTCTTGACCTTCCTCAAGAAAATTCCTCTCATAGGATTATTCTTCATCATACAACAGATTTTCTTCTTCTTCTTGATGTTGCTTGCTATCTTACTCATCTCTGTTTCCTACAGTAACTATCTTTGCGGATTCATCCTTATATTTATAGTCCTGTACTTTCTTGATTAGGGTATCCAGATCCTCACTTTCCTCTTCTTCTTCTTCTTCTTCTTCAACTTATTCCTCTACTACTTCAGCAACTTCTTTCTCAGCTTCTTCAACAACTTCTTTACCCTTGGATTTACCCAGAGTGACATTGTTTTTGGCTGTAGTTTCTCGTAAGGAAGGTTCAGGACCAAAAGATTCCAGAACTGGAAGCATTTCGGAAGCCAACTCTATATCATTCAGCAAAGATCGCACCACTTCAGCTTCAGAAATCTTCTTTCTCATTTTATTTTCCTTAGCTTGTCTCTCTAGCTCCTCAATAGCTTTTTCTTTTAAGGCCTTAGCCTCAGCAGGGTCCAATCTGAATTGAGGACCCCCTTCCTTCCTCATTTCTTTATCTTTCCTCCACTTCGCTGCTACTTCATCCGTATATGTTTTCCACTTCTTCGGCTTGGGGGGAGCAGATTGAGTTTCCTTAGCCTAAGGAATTTCTTCATCAGCAACCACTTCCTTAGCCTTTCTCTTCTTCCTTTTCTTTTTGGATGGTTCCGGAGAGTGTGTTTCTTTTTGAGCTGCTTCAATCTCCTCCACAGATAGATGGTAAAATTCACCGGATTCTCTGGAAAATCCCATCTTCATCCTCTTAAGAGTATCATCACTTATTAGCATGATCTTGCAATTCCGGATCTTTTATTTGAAGGCAATCTTGAAAGATTCTAAGCATCGAACTATCAGAGTAGATAACAAGGCAAGAAACATGATAATCTGAGCTCTCAAATTTCCTTCTTTGATATATTTGACCGTAACCAATACATGCCTCATTATATTTATCTTTCTTAGATTTACCAAAAAATCCAAGACATAGATATCACTCTTCTTCAGATTGTCTTTATCACCTCTTCTTGGAACCAGAAAGCCTTGAACCCATAGTTGAAAAATTCTATTGTTCAGAGTGAGACGAGCAATTTTGATATTTGAATCATCCTTAAGCCCAATACACTTCAATGCCTTCTCTTTATTGAAACTTCCTTGCACATCGGGAAGTTTGTGAGAGCAGAATTCAGCTTCTCCTTCATATGATAACCCAACCAAGCTCGCGGACTTGGTGTAGGAAAGCATGTAAGTCTTCCTATAAGACTTGAAAGAAAACCATTCTCTGCCATCTTCCATCAGGAAGGAAACAGACTCTTAAAACTAAATCAGCAAATCAGTATAAACTGGATCCTGTTTATCTGACTTTGCTATGCAGACAACTTCTCATCCATTCAATCTAATATTCTTTGAAATAAGGGAATCAAACTTATAGGAGTCCGGATGAACTAACCTTTCCATGAAAACTAACCACTTAGAGATCGGTTTCGCAGTTGACATATCTTGAGAAGTTTCTTAAACAGACATTCAGAGTGAAGTAATCTGAAAGATTCAGGTCGGCTTTACAAAGTTTGGAACCGGCCTTAAGAAAAGCAGCATGGATTTGAGAAGAAAAAGCTTGCAAAAAAACCGATGTGGGGCGAGTCTCAGGGTCCCCTTTATATAGGCAAAGTTTGTGACTTTTGGTCTTCCAAAAGTCATCGAAGGGTTGAAAATGCTTTGATCTGATCTGACGGTTGAGAACAATCCCGCAAGGAAAACTTGACTCCGATCTTTTGAGGTTTTTTAATGAAAACATCCTGATTCGAGGAAAAACTAGAATCCGAATTTTTTAAAAACAATGAAAATAACAGTAGACAATATTTGATTACAAAACTATAAGTAAAAAAATCATGGCTTACAGATTAACAAGAAATATTATTCGTAATTGGTAATATTCTTCTTGAAGGAAAAAAACATCATTACGAAAGTTCCAGTACGAAAATCTCGTTACGAGAACTCCAGTTCGAAAATCTCGATTCCAAAACTTATAAGTACAAAAATTCAATTCTGGAAGTTTTCAGTACTAAGATTTCCATTCCAGAATGTCTCATTCTGAGAATTTTAGTCTTGAAAATTTCAGTTCCGGTAATTCTCATTCCGGAAATTTTAGTTTCAGAAATTTTCATTCCGAAAGATCAGTTCCGAAAAGTTAAAAAAAAACTCACCACAAATAAAAATTTAGTTACACTAACAATCAAATGTAATCCCCCTATAAAGATGAGTTTATTACTGTTAGGAGAATTGTTAAACAAGAAGTTAATAAAAAATGATTACCTTACAGTTATCATTCCTAAATCTTGTTTAATGTATTCAAATCTATCTGAGGGTAATGATTTTGTGAAAATATCAACAAGTTGATCTTGTGTTCTGATAAACTGAAGAATGATATATCCTTTAAGTGTGTGATCCCTAAGAAAGTGATGCCTAATATCTATGTGTTTTGAACGAGAGTGATGTGAAGGGTTCTTACTTAGGGAAATGGCACTTCTGTTATCACACAATATTTGAGTCTTAGGAAAACTCAGGCCATAGTCTGTGAGTGTGTGTTGCATCCACAACACTTGAGCACAACAACTTCCAGCTGCTACATATTCAGCTTCAGCAGTGGAATGTGCTACAGAATGTTGCTTTTTGCCGGACCATGAAACTAGTGAATCTCTTAAGAAATGACAAGTTCCAATTGTACTTTTTCAATCCATTCTACATCCACCAAAGTCAGCATCAGAAAATATTTTTAGAACAAAATCATTTCTAGAAGTATAAAATAATCCTAGATCCATGGTTCCCTTTAGGTAGTGAATTTTTTTTTCACCGCCTTTATGTAAGATTCCATAGGATTGGATTGATATATTGCACATAAGCACACTGAAAACATTAAGTCTGGTCGACTAGCTGTTAAGTAAATTAGACTTCCTATCATACCTCTAAAAGATGTTTGATCTACTGGTTTCCTAGCTTCATCAAGATCTAAAGAGTTTGAGGTACCAATGGGAGTACTTATACTCTTAGTGTTGTCATAACCATACTTTTTGAAAAGACCTTTAATATACCTATGTTGAGATATATAGGTTCTTTCTCGTTTTTGAGATATTTGAAAACCAAGGAAAAAAGTTAACTCACCCATCAAACTCATTTCAAACTCAAACTTCATTAAACTTGCAAATGAATCAGTTAATGATTGCTGAGTTGAACCAAATATGATGTCATCAACATAAATTTGAACAATCAAAACATTTTTCTTATCTTCTTTATAAAAAGGGTTGGATCTTCATTTCCCTTAACATAGTTATTTTGAAGAAAAAATCCTATGAGTCTATCATACCATGCTCGTGGGGCTTGTTTAAGACCATACAAAGCTTTGGTAAGTCTAAAAACATGATCAGGATGTTTTTTATCTTCAAAACTAGGAGGTTGTTCAAAAAAAACTTCCTCTTGAACATAACCATTAAGAAAAGCACATTTCACATCCATTTGAAGAAGTTTAAAATTGAAGAATGATACAAAGGAATGTAGAATACAAATAGATTCAAGTCTAGCTACTAGAGAATATGTTTCTTCATAGTCTGTTCCCTCTTTTTGATTATAGCCTTTAGCAACGAGTCTAGAATTATTTATTACTATGACTCCATTTTCATCACATTTGTTTCTAAAAACCCATTTAACTCCAATAACAGAAGTTTCCTTAGATCTTTCAACCAAGGTCAAGAATTTATTCCTCTCAAATTCATTTAGTTCATCTTGCATGGCTTTGATCCAATCATCATCACCTAAAGATTCATCAGTGCTTTTTTGTTCTAATTGGGAAAGAAATGCTAGATGTTCTACTTTATTTCTTAAGTAATTTCTAGTCCTTACAGGTTAATTTATATCACAAATGATACTACCACTGGGATGATTCTTAAGAAACACCTGATTTGGGTTTTGTAAAACCTGTTCATCAACATAGGGTAGAAAGTCTTCTAAGGTAAATATTTCAGAAGTATATTCTTGAACATTTTCCTTATCAGAAGGATCTTCTATCAAGGGTTGACAATAAGTTTTTGAAAACACATCCGAGGATGTAGGTTGGGATATTTTAAAAGCAAAAGGATCAGACTCATCAAATTTTACAAGCACTGTTTCTTCAACAATACAAGTATTTTTATTAAAAACACTATAAGTCTTAGAAGTTGTGGAATAACCTAAGAAAATTCCTTCATTAGATTTTGGTGAGAATTTATGTAAGTTATCTTTAGTATTTAGAATGAATACTTTGCAACCAAAAACCGTGAAGTAGGAAAGTCTTGGTTTTTTACCATTCCATAATTCATAAGGAGTTTTATTAAGAAAAGGTCTAATCAAAACTCGATTTATAGTATATCAAGCAATACTTACAACTTCAGCCTAGAAATTTCTAGCTATAGAATATTCACTCAAGATGGTTCTTGTTATCTCTTGAAAAATTCATTTCTTCTTTCAACTACACCATTTGGTTGAGGAGTTCTAGGTGCTGAAACATTTTGAGTAATACCTTTCCTACTACAAAGAGTTTCAAAATCAGAATTTTGAAATTCTCCTCCATGATCACTATGAATAGTTTTCAATGGAAGAATTTTATCATTTTGAACATGTGCTCTAAAACTTTTGAAATAAGAAAAGCTTCAGACTTCTTTTCTAGAAAATAGACCCAAGTAAATCTGGTGTAATCATCAACTAGAACAAACACATAATATTTTCCTCCAATACTTCCAGTTTGTGTTGGTCCGAAAAGATCCATGTGCACTAACTGTAATGCATCAGTCGTTGAGACTTCACCAATTGATTTAAAACTAGATTTATGTTGCTTGACATATTGACAAGGATTACAAACTTTGGAAGAATAAAATCTAAGCTCCGGTAGATCCTTAACTAGTTTCTTTATAGAGAGTTTACATAAGTTTATAAGGTTACAATGCCCTAGTCTTCTATGTCATACCAGGAATGATCTTCCATTTCAATTAGGCAAGGTAAATCTTGGCTCCTTTGGTCTTCTAAGTTCAAAGTGTAAACATTCTCTTGCCTATGGGCTGAGAGAATAAATTCTTCCATGGAATTGTGTACTAAGCCCTTATCATTTCTAAAATTCACAAGATACCCTTCATCATATAACTGACTTATTCTAATGAGGTTGTGCTTAAGACCCTTAACAAATAAAACATTTGAAATCAAATTTTTACCTAGAAGAACAATATTACCAATACCAACAATTTCTCCATGTGCATTATCTCCAAAATTTACCTTTCCTCCTTTCGTTTTGATAATCTTTTGAAAATAGATTTTGTTACTAGTCATGTGCCAGGAACATCCACTATCTATGTACCATGTATTGTTGTTGGTACTTCCTCTATCTTCCTGAAAACCAGAATAGAATTAGACTTTCAGAATCCAAACTTGCATGGATCCGAGATTTCCAGACAACAAAATTTTAGGAACCCACACTTTCTTAGAAAAATAGGCTTTATGAAAACCTAGAGATTGGGTTTTATTTAAAGAACAATTCTTTGCCCAGTGACCACCATATTGAAATTTGGTACAAAATGGGGCACTTTGTGGAACAAAGTAGTTGTTACTAAAAATTGGTTTTTCATGGGTATAACCAAATCCGGATTTGTTTCTTAAAGGTAATATTTGATAATACATTTTATCAAAATTTTCTTTACCATGGGTAAAGTTTGACCAACACTTATTTAAGGAAAAAATTTCGGACTTGAGTTTGATAACCAAGTTTTTATCTTCAAAATCATTAAATTTAGAACTAGAGCTAGGCTCGGAAACACTTTTCTTAAAAATTACTTTTTCTAACTCTTTAGAAAGTTTGTTCCTCTCAGAACATGCTTCCTCAAGATTTTTTGAAATACTTATAAAATCAGCATTTTTTCTATCAATATCTTTAGAAAGATCTGATATCTCTTTTGTAAGAATAGAATTCCTAGAGTTTTCCTTATCAAGTTTCTTATTCAGTGTAGAGATCTCAATCTCAAGAAGTTCAACAAACCTAGAAACTTATTCATAGGTAGGTGACATATTTTCTTCATCATAAGAGGATTCTTCATCTGAGGAGTTATAATACTTACTATCATTAGGATTTAAAGATACATTGGTCAATGATTCAACATTTCATACCTAATCCATAAAGCAATGATTGTCAATAGGTAATCTGGCTATAAGACAAAGATTATTCTTTCCTAAAAATTCATAATCAGAAGATTCATCTGAAGAGTCACCACCACTGGCACTCCATGTGTCATTTGCTTTTAGAACTTTCTTAGCTTTTGTTTTGTAAAACTTCTTCCTCCTCCTACAAGATTGCCTTTCTTTCTTTTTTAGTAGAGGGCAATCTGGTCTAATATTTCTAGCTCTCTTGCATTCATAACAAGTAACTTCTCCATATTTCCTTTCTATCCTTTCCTTTTTCTTATACTTGGATTGGAAATTTCTCTGGCCGACTATCTTGTTCATCCTTCGAGCTAGATTTTCTAACTCATTTTCTAAGATTTCACTTTCCCTAGAATCTTATTGAACAACCACCTTCTTAGACTTGGATCTGGTTACTCTCTCAGGATTCTTAGCTTTCATATGATTTGATGTTGTTGTAAAAGCAAAAGTACCATTCCCATTCTTCTTTTTGATGTTGTCATCATCTCTCTTCATTCTGGTTTCATGTTGGAGTAGAGTTCTAAATAGCTCATCAAGAGAAATTTGAGTGACCTTCCTGTTCTCAACTATAGATGTTCTCTTTGATTCCCACTCATTGGGCATAATATCAATTATCTTATCTACAAGGGCTTCATCATCTAACCCTTTTTATCCCATAGACTGTAAGCTGTTGACTATAGTCATAAACCACTGTTTAACTTTGCAGATTGGTTCTCCATATGGAAAATTGAATCCATGGTATTCAGCTCTAATCATAGCTCTCCTAGTTTCAATCACTTTATAAGTGCCAAAGTGTGTAACTTCTAACTTCTTCTAGATACAATTAGCTGCTTCACAAGAGGAAATTTGGCTATATATATTTCTAGTCATTGAACATGGTAAAGTATTGTTTACCTTATAATTGAGTTGATACTCTTGCTTTTCCTGGTTAGTGAAAGTTCTCACATCCTTATCAGGTATTTTATAATCACCAGTAAGAATAACGAAATTTTCCACTCCGGTGTTGATAGCAAAAGTCTTCATTCGATGTCTCCAATACTCATAGTCATTACCATAATAAAATGGTGGTCTTGTAGGATTTATATTGTCAATATAACCAACATTGATTCTTTTCATTCTAAAATAACTTGGGCAACCAAACTAGTTAGTAGAAAAAGTTCGTAACCACAAAGTTTGGAATGAAAAAGTTCAGAATAATAAAGTTCGGAAAGAAAAAGGTCGGAATGACAAAGTTCGGAATGACAATGTTTGGAATGAAAATGTTCATAATGACAATGTTTGGAAAGAAAATGAGCAAGAAAAACTTATACGTGAGTACGAGTATTTCAGATACATACTCTGATACCAATTGTAAGATCGAAATAACGATGTAGATGCTCAATATACAAGAGGGGGGTGAATTGTATACTTTAAAAATTCTTTTGGAAGCTTTAAAGTTGGTTATGGAAAACAATGTTTTCCTTAGACAAGGAAGATCTAGGTTTAACAAAGTTAAACAAAGAAAATTCACAACACCTCTGATCACCGACTGGAGAATTGGAACCAAAGTTAACTATATAAGATTCTACCTTAAAGCGTATAGAATCTAAACTAATCAGAGTACAAGTATAAGGAAGTATAAGAAGGTTAAACTCTCCTTATAATACAATATACAGCGGAAAAAAAAGTAGTAAAACTACAAGTAACAAACAATAACACTTTTTAACCCAAAGAGAAGGGTATCCAACAACCTTGGATAAAGCTATCTTGATTTATAATTTCAAGCAAGTCTGTCTTACCCACACCAGGATAAGCCCTCGATACAAAGGTCGGAATCTCTGTGTTGCTATCCTCATAAGCCCTCAACTTCAAGGTAGTTGGAACCTCTGTCTTCCTTAGCAAGGAAGCCCTCGAGCTTCAAGGTAGTCAGCCCCTCTGTCTTCCTATCCCCGGAAGTCCTCGAATGTAATGACCAACATCTGGAGTCATACAAAGAAATCTGAAAGAGCAGTTCAGTACGCACAAGGAATGAAAAGCTTCTCGCTCTAGAAATCACCTTAACAGCATGTGTTCACTAGATCGATCAACTGATTGTTGAGCTCTTTCAAAATAGATCCTCTTTATAGGAAAATTTCCAACGGTCGGCTCTCTCCTCCAACGGTCATATTTTCCATGAAATTCGGAGGGACCTATACATGTGTAACTCAACCAACGGTTAATTAGAAACAGAATAGACGACATCGTTTTATAAAAAACCATTTATAACTGAATGCACGACATCGTTTTGAAATGAAGCATATGTAAGTGAAAGCTAATCAATATTTCAGAGTGTAAGCATGTAAAAAGTTCGGATTCTAACCAAAATGAAATTCAGAGTCTATGTTAAGAAATATTCGGATTCTGTTTTATAGGAATTCGGAGTCTGGATTCACCAGAGATCAAAATCTGAACATGCAGAGTTCGGAGTCGAACTACTTATGAGTTCGGAGTCGAACTGCTTAAGAGTTCGGATTCGAAATCCTTAAGAGTTCGGAGTCGAACTACTTGAGAGTTCGGAGTCAAACTTCATTAGAGTTTAGAGTAGAACTACTTGAGAGTTCGGAGTCAAACTTCTTCAGAGTTCGGAGTCGAACTACTTAAGAGTTCGGAGTCGAACTTCTTCAGAGTTCGGAGTCCAACTACTTAAGAGTTCGGAGTCGAACTTCTTCAGAGTTCGGAGTCGAACTACTTAAGAGTTCGGAGTCCATAAATCTAAGTATAACTACATTATAGATCATATCTAGAATTTGGATCCTAAAAAACAGAATGCTCCAAATCTTTTCATTATATGGCTTCGGGATTTTGGGTATGAATTAGGTTGTTGTACTTAAGAAAATATGGCTATGTATAAGAAAATCTATGTTAGGGTAAATTTCCTTAAAGAATTAAATTTTCCTTATGGGGGTAAAAAAATAATATTTACTTAAGTTTAAGGTATTTTTGATTTTCAAAACAAGAAGGAATGGAAAAGTCATAAGGAAAACCTTATTGACTCAACAAGTACCTATGCACTTTGGCCCACACGGTTTGGAAAACCATGTGGGATACCCATACAGGCTCATTAAAGGTATAAAATTACATTTTCCCCTTATTTATAATTATTTATTTCTACTTATTTTTTATCCTTCTTCTATCATGGGTCATGCACAATGGGAGGGTTTCCTCTATTATCCTCCACCTATTTTTTTGATCCATCTCCTTCATCTGTGATCCTTTCTTCAATGTGTCAAGTTCATTGGAACTATACCAGCTAGGATCTTTTCACTCATGCTTCTCCTCTTCCTTCCAATCTCATCATGGAGAACATATCCTATTTGATCTACTTTCTCTGATTTTTTTGGAATTTGAAGGAAACTCTGATTTATTCCAATCTACTTTGTGTTAGTGGCTAATTCCAGACATTCCTACACATTAGAGTCCAAGTTTGGTGGTGCATACCTTTAATAGTGTTTTCATATTCTATTTGGGGGGTATGTATTTTATCATGTCATTGGGTATTTCATAATTACCCTTTTTAAATTGATTCAATGATGTTAAATTAATTTTTTAACCTAATGGAATTTCATTAGGAATTCCCACACCACCATTTCTTATTTGAGATTAGGTTAGAAGTCTTTGAACACCTTGGGATGTTAGTCCAGGGTGCATTATGGGGTTTTTTGAATTTTTTAAATTAAACTGATCTATTTATTTAAATATGAGATATTGAATTATTTTATATTGATTTGTTTTATTTGAAATTGAGTGAGTAAATTATAATAAATTGAATTATTAAGATCAATAAAACTGTTCAATTAAAGTATATTAAATTGAATTTTTATTGAAGTGAATTTATTAATATTTATATAAGTTTCTAATAGGATCCATTGGATCCTAAAGGGATTGGCCTGAGGAATTTGGATGGCATGGAAATATGGATTGAGGAAACATGGTCATCTAGTTGGGCTCAGAATAGATGTTTTGAATTATTTTCATGACAGTATTGGGCATCGTCCACATCGATTTGAGACAGAAATGATGAAGGGTTGATGGGTTGGCCCACGATATTAGAAGAAATGTCCATAAGTCTTGATGCACATCGTCATAACAGAACAATGTTTCAGAGTTTGTATGGATTACTTACTAATTTGGTGATTTTTACAAACCCGTGATGGCCAATTCACCAATTGGAATCATGTGTATATAAAAGGAGTGAGTGATGTGGTGGTTTTGAACACTCATGTGGGTAGAGGACCACAATATTGTGGCTTATGGAATTGGTATGGGGGTGTTTAACATTTAAATCTATAGGGAAGATGAGGATCCTTCAGATGATAGATTTTAGGATATTGGTTGGGGCTGAGGCTCACTGTATTGATGCCATTAGGGATAAAGTATTTTTGGTGGATGGGAATCACTACCCTTTTTGAAGTTGTTATTTGAGAAAATTATGATTTTATTTGAGGAAATACATCACTATGACTCGAGATGTTGCGCTACGAGATGACCGGTGCTTTCGATCAGGAGTCTGAGGAACCAAGGTTCCTTTTTTTCATGGGCGTTCCTTCCTGACATTGGTTATTTTATTGAGACAAGAGGTGTTTTTAGGAATGAGGTTTTATGATGATTTTTTAGAGGTGGACATAAGGGTTCACCTGGGATATTCTACATCAAAGGATTCTTTGGGCCATGGGACAAGGTTACTCTCCCCTAAACATATTCTGTTATTAGCTAAGGTAGGAAAACGCTTCCTGGTGGTTGTTGAGCAGCAGTTAATCTTTTTTAAATTGAGTTTCATTTTCTGAATTTTCTTTATATATACATAAAATTTCATAAACACTTTTTTTGGTTATGAACACTTGCGTTGAATCCTAATGAGATGTTTTCTCACACCCTACCAGGTCCCTTCAAGATGAGCATAGTCTTCATGATTTTATGTACAAGTAAGGGTTTGAGTTGAAGATATAAATCCTAGTTGAGTTGGTATCGATAGTTTTTAGGGGACCTTTAGGTTCCTTCATCACATGGTGTTTCTGTTTTAGTTTCTCCTTTTTATTTTGTCATGATTATACATATATGTGTTGAGTTTATTAATGGGTTACCCTTTTTCTTATTGTTTTGTATGACAGGTATTTTGGTGCAAGATCTATTTTAATAGCTATAAGTGGTATGTCTGGCTTCCTTTTCTCATTCCACGAATTTGTTTTTATGCATTCTCTATTGCCAATATTGAACGTTCTTCTAAAATTGGTGGGTCATGTTCTAGTCTATTGTGTCTTCCCATTCACTGAATATTATATATACCTACATAAATAATTATTATATCATTCCTTGAGGGTATAGGCCACTTTTCCCACTTTACACCTTTCTTATAGTCAATAGCCTTTGGAATTTGAGGAGGTGGGCCCAGGCTTAGTGGTAACCAGACCAAAAGCACTTTTTAGGTGACTAATCGGGTTTGGGTGGCTAAAAATTCTATCAAAGTAGTTATTTACTGGGATTTAGTAGAAATGTTATACTAGATACAAATGAGATCAAGATATCCATTTATCATATGATTGTATTACTATTTCTGTTATAGTATATTGGATATTAGTGTTTTATCATGAATTAGGTGAATAACTCATGATCAGGTGCCTACAACCCCATGTATGAAGGGCGGACCAAGATTCCATTAGTGGGAATTCTTGTTCCATTTTCTAATTTGACAGTTGATTTGATTTCCATGTTTAGTGGTATTCTCGATATGTGAATTGTTAAATGCTATGACTTGTGAAACATTTCCATGTATGACATGGAATAATATTTGAAATCCTGTCCTAGTAAGGAAAGGTATATTTTTCTATGATTTTTTATAATTTTTATAGGACCATGATAGGATGTTTAACAAAAAAATGCACGTGTTTATGTGATATAGATTTAATTTGACGGATGATTAACATATGAATGTTCCTATGAAACAAATTGTTTTTTGATATGTGAAATGGTCCTGGATCTAAAAAGGGCATATAAGTACTATTTCATGGGGTGATTTTGATCACATAGTAGGGTGACATGGTCATCAGAATGAGGCATAATTGGTTTTCTGGATGGGCATGGCCTGAGTTATACTTGATTCTTGCATTTATTGAGGCTAGGTATGGAGGTGATGAGGTTAGGATACCATGTGGAATGTTTGTTATTGGAAAGGGTAAGGGTAGTGGGGATGAAATTTTTTTACTAATTCCCCAATATTATATATATATATATATTATCTAGGTTTTATGACCATGTTGATCGTATTCAGTTGGTTTCCACCTTGATGACTCAGATGGAGGGTCAAGAAGGTGAGGATAGGGTGCTGCTAGAGCACGAGCTGGTTGAGACCCCTGATGGTTATGTAAATAAGGTATAGGCTCAGACTCAGGTACAGGTCCCAGTGAAGGTGGTGGAGCCACCCGATCTAATAGTAGTTGGGTTGTGGCTTAATTATGAACACATAGAGAGCCTAGTAAGTGTGATATAGGGAATCGAAATGGGTGATTAGGGAGTAGATCTCTCTATAGAGTATTTTAATTAGGAGTTCCAATCACAACACCTGTTATGGTTTCATAGATATGGTGGTCCATAGGTGGATCAGAACTTGATCGATTCCATTCTTGTGATCTTTGAGAAGTTAAAGGTTTCTCTATGGTAGAGGGTGAAGTTTCCAACTTATATACATAAAGGAATGACTAAACCCTGGTGGGATGTGCAAGTTCAGGAAGGCAGACACAAGGGACTGTATGGGAATGAAATTGAGTCTTGGTTCTTTAAGTACTTATACTCAAAGACATTGATGGTATATAGAGGTTTAGAGTTATTGATCCTTTAGTAGGGTGAAATTTCCATAATTGACTATGCAGTGATGTTCAATGAATTTTTTCCCATTTCACCAATTCGGGTGAGTAATGAAACATCAAGGGTGAGTTGCTTAGAGGATGGTTTACAGCACATCATTCAGGTGTAGGTGATCAAATTTTGGTTGTCCTAATTCTTCTAGGGACTTTAAGAGGAACTCATAGATGAGGGTAACATAATGGATAGACTATACTCAACCTGGGCAGATTCTTCATGTTATTGTAGTGGCGATGCTTCAGATAGTAGGAAGGGGGTTGAGATGAGTTCCAGATGGGTATTAAGGACAAGGATGTGAGTTGAACTCCTTTTAGTTGGCCATCGATAGTTTTTTTTAGTTTTGAAAGCTAGACCATGTTTAGACACAGTGTGAGTGGGAACCAAAGGATTTCTAACAATGTGGTTATGTCAGACATCTCTATTGGTTTTTAGAAAACCTTCATAGAAAGCCAGTAGTTAGGGACTGGAACAGAGTAAGGTTTTTGAGGTCTGATCAAGATCAGTACTAGGTGATGGTTTCTGAGACTTAGATACATGTAAATTATGTTGAGAAGATAGTGGGACCCAGAATTGGGGTCAGTGGATGTTGAATGGTGAAACACCATAAGGAGGTCCGGATTCAGAATGTCAATCATTAGTTTAGGTGAATTTCATGGAGTAGCGAAGTGCTGAGCAGGCTTGTGATCTTACAACAGTTTGAGGTACGCAGTGGGTGTGTTTATGATTTATTTTGTTTTCTTTTGTTCGTGTTCTTTTTAGGTGTGGTAATTTTGAGTGCAAGCGGTTCATAGGATGTATGTATGGACTAACTAGATGCTAGTTAGTAGGCTAACACCATCTTGGGATTACTATATATTATTATATATATATGAGTTCTGTGGCACCATGTTCTACATTTGACCATCGCTGGATGTGTATTTATTGAGATGTGTTGGCATTAGGGCATCGAGGAGATACAATTACATGAGGTGTGAGGCATTATGGAACCATTTGTGATAAATTATTGAGGTGTGAGGAACCATTGTTTTATTGAGAATATGTTGAGTTGAAGGACCTCGATGGTTCCATGTGCGACATGGGAATGAGGAAGGAACTAATGCGGTGTAGGATGCTAATTGGGGTATGATATGACATGGGAGCACCGGATGAGGTGAAAGAGTGATGATGTGTCATTAGAGGAATTTTGAGTTTATAAATTGGTTTATGGACCACTTTATTGATTTGAGTTTTGGTCCGTGTGTGACTGGGGTTGGTAACTTCTAAGGTGGGGATCCCCCCATGAGGTAGATAACCTATACCCTGATTTTCAGTTTCACAGAAATATTCTACAAGGAACCGCTTCAGAGGAGGAAAGAGCAGGGCGCATTCACTAGAGTAGGGTTAAACGCACTTAGGAAGAATGAGAGGGTATGGAATTTTCCATCCGTACTGTGGCTGTGAACCTATGCACATGGACATGCTATCCAAACATTAATGCAGAGGTGGAGAGCTGATCACGATGTAGATTCTGGGGGGGAGAAATTTCAAGTAGTTATAGTCCGTAAGATTTCATTAAGACCTACGGGTCCTGTAATGTTTACAAGACTATTGGAAATGTAATACCTATGCCTACAGGCCTTTTAAGGGTTCTCACTCATCCTTTGAAATAGAAGGTTATTAGAAAATAAATAAAAAAGAAGGCCTTCGAGGCATTCAGTAAATAATTTGGGGATATTGTAACATTCAAGGTATTCAGAGAGGGTTGAAAAACTCTCCCGTTTTGAATTTCGAAATATGTGGGTATGCTAATTTCCTTTATGATCCTCAGAACTCAATTTTTATTGTTTCCCCATTCCAATATCCTTATTTTTTATGTGTTTATAGTTTTATATGAATCCTTGGGTGTTTATATGGGTATCATGTTCTTAGGAGTCCCAATGGATTGGTTTTGGAGTTGTAGGTCAAGGAACACAGTTTGGGGAAAACCATGCGGCCTCTTCCATTTAATAGTGTAGCCCTTTCTTGCACTAAGCATGGTTTGTTGAAATTTTTTTGGGGGTTACATGGTTTTGTTTCCATTTTTTCTATTTTTTCAAAGTCTTCCACATTTTATTCTCACGATTAAAGAAAACTATGCATAATGTTGCATGAGTATAGCCAAAAAAATGGTACCTATCCACTATAGCATGCACGGTTACCGCACAGTTTGAAAAATTGTTCAATCAAACTGTACAGCCTCATTAAGGGTGTAAAATTTCCTTTGTTCACTTCTTCTTATTTCTTAATCTCTACCTCTATTTCCTCCTTCTACTATCATTGGTCATGCACATCAGGAGTGTTTCCTCCATTTCCTCCTCTTCATTTCTGTGCAACTCCTTCATCTGTGACCCATTATTCGAGTCTTTGGGTTCATCAGAACTTTAGTGGTAACCCTCTCCTCACTAATTCTTCTATTCATCCACGAACATTCATTATGTAGTGATAAATCCATTTGATTAATTTTCCTTATTTTCTAGAAATTTAATGGAATCTTTTTTTTCTTTTAGAGCTCTTGATTTTAGAGGCTAATACCAGATGTTCCAATACTTATGAGTGCAAGGTAGGTGGTCAATACATTTTTTCACGTTTTCACGGTCAATTTGTGGGTTATTCTTGTAGAGTTTCCTTAGGTATTTGAGTGATTCTCATTTAAAAATGATTCCCTGATGTTTAATTGATTATGTGACCTTATGGGATCTTGTTGGGCATGCTCAAACAAATTTCACTTATGTGAGGCTGGGATGAGAGGAATTCAACCACCTTAAGTAGTTTGTAAGAGTTTTATTTTGGGTTTAATTTTAACTTTTTAAATTAAATTGGATTTTTATTTGAATATCATATATTCAATTTTTTTATATTGAATTTTTTTATTTAAAATTGAGGTATTCAATTCAATTCAATTGAATTTTTATAATTATTTAAATAATTTAACTGAATCTTATTAAATTTAATTATTATTAAATTGAAATGATTAATATTTATATGTGGTTTTAATGAGATCCATTAGACTATGAAGGGATTGGTCAAAGGAAATGGGATGGTAGGTCCATTGGGATTGAAGCAACTTGGTCAAATTGTTGGGATTGACCCATTTATTTTGAGTGATGTTTATCATTGGAACAGGTTATGTGGATGTCTATTTGAAGAGGTAAGGCCATAAAGTTGAGTTTATGGATTTGATGTTAGATGTATAACCATAAAATTTGATAGATGTGTTCACAGGGGCATGAGGTGGAAATGTTGGTGTGTCTTAGATAATAATTTGGCTATTTTTGCTCACCCTTGATGAAAATATTGCAGATTGGAGGAATGTTATTATGATAAGAATAAATTATGAGGTTTTTTTGACCAATCATGTGGGTAGAGGCCTCTAGAAGTGTTGATCTATAAATTGGTTTGGGGGTTATTTCCATAGAAAGACACGGGGAAGGTGATGAGCCTTCATTTGATAGTGTTGTGGCTATCGGTTGGTGGATGAGGCTTGATGTATTAAGGTCATTTGGCCCTGACTATTTTTTGAGGATGAGTGTCTCCTATCGTTGGGACATTGTTCTTTGATACAATGATTATTTAATTTGAGAAAACTTATTTATGTACCTCTGAATGTCAGTCTATGATACAACATGTGCTTTCGATCAAGGGTCTGGGGTACTAGGGTTGTTTTTTCATGGGAACTCCTTTGAGACATCAGTTATTTCTTTAAGATAAGAGGTTTCATGAGGCACAAGGTTATATGCATATTATTTGGAGGATGAACCTTCAGGTTCACATGTGATATTGTAATTCAAGGTACACCTTGGGACATAGGACAAGGGTCCTCCCTTCTACATATATTCTGATGTTGGCCATATAAATTAAAATCTTCCCAATGGTTGTTGCGCACTATGGAATCATTTTTGAAATGAGTTACATTGTGCTTCTCAGTTTTATTTCAATATAAACTTGCTTAAAACTTATGTTGGGTATTCACACATGGGTGATATCATTGTGAGACATGTTCTCTCATCCTATATAATCCCTTGATGATGCATGCAGACTTTATTATTTCACATACATGTAAGATTTTGGGCTCAGAAGCTAGATTCTAGTTGAGTTAGTATGGATTTATGATAGGGGAACTTGAGGTTACTACCTCACATGGAGTTTCTATTTTAGTTTTTCTTTTTTGGTTTCAACATGGTTATATATGTATATATTGAGCCCAATCATGGGATACCCTTTTTATAATTGTCTTATATGATCTGCATTGATATGCTTTCTCTACTTTAGTTGCTACAAGTGGGTTTTTTTGTTTCCTTTTTTGTCTTACTATAGATTTTTTATTATTATTTCACTATTGTCGATATTGAATGTGCTTCCTGCTTGGTGGGTCTAGTTTGAGTCTTCTGATTCCTTCCTTCTATTACATATTTTATATAACTACTCAGACCATTATTATATTATTACTAGAGGTTATAACCTCACTACATTCCCCGTTTACACCTTTTCTGCTAGTCAAAAGTCTCAGTGTTTGGGGAAGTGGGCCTAAGTCCAGTAGAACTCAGCTTGAAACCACTTTTTGGGTGGCTAATCTATTTAGGGTTTCTACAAGGTGGCCTAATTCATGAATATGTTCACATTCCATTCTATATAAGTGTTTGAGATGATGATTGAAATATATGTAAGTAGGTGTGTAATGACTATTAATTTCCATGTATTTTTTTGGATATTTTATGGGTTATTTCTGAGATCTGGTGCATAGATAGTGTGCGATTCTGAGGTCCCATGGTCCATGAACAAATGTTTGAAATATATTAAATATATTAAATAACACGCACATTTTTATTTCCTAAAACAGTGGAATAACTTCTAAATGGGGGCCCGAAACAGAAATATGAGGGCACCATTGAGTTTGGAAAGTGGGGATTACCCTAGGCCCAACATAACCTCGGTAGGCATATGGTGTTTGTGGAAACGTTTTCATTGGCGTAGAATAAATAAAATATTTAAGTAAACTTATTTTATTTAATCATTGACACAATGGACTAAATGTTTCTTTAAATACATTATTATGAAAAAAATTAGGGTTACCCGCATAACCTTGAAATCATTGGAGAGCCAATGGAGAGAGTGAAATGATATTCCATTAAAGAATGATGATCAAATCAAGGATGAAAGATCAGTGTGAGACAAAATCAAAGGATCTCAACAAAGATCATGACGCAATCTCGTTCATTATCAATGATTGATCCAACTTGACTTAGGATGTCTATTTAGGTTGGATTCATTACCCATTATTAATTACAATGATGAATGTGATTCAATCAACCAACATATTGATCCACAACTCATTAATCTTGTCAAATGGGTTTATATGGGGTTTATTTTGGGAGAATTTATTTATCATTATCGATTATTATTATTTTGTTCTAACAACGATGGATCAAGTCTAAAATGAACATTAAATGAGGGTCATTCATCATGTTTGTCATTGTTCATTTCTCCCATACATTTTTTATTCATTGTGGATGTTTTTTATTGACCCACAGTTTTACATATACCCAAAAATTGAATTTTCTAAACCTGATTAATGTCACAAAGGTTTGAAATCATAGATCTAGGGTCTACACGACATGATGGTGGTGTGGTGATAGAATTTGAAACATATCAGAAAATGTAGGTACAAGGTTTTTGGGTTCTTATGTCTAAAACAAATAATACTATTTGATGGCATTTTTAGAAAAAATAAAAGGTATGAATAAGGTTAATCAAAGATATAATTAATTATAGGTATGTGGTTCATGATTTTATAGTGAGGTGGTTGATGGATTAAAGTTTGATGGAATTACCGGAGACGTGGGATCTAGATCTAAGAATCTAGAAATTTACGCACTATACAACATGTAACATGGAGCCACACAATGTTTGGGAACCTCTCAGCAGGGGATACAATTTCTAGAGGATGATATGTATCAAATGACATGTGACCATGTCACATGGTGTGTGGTCAACTTTGATGATCTCAGTATGTAACTAAGGGGGTACATGGAAATGGGCTAGTTTAAATAGGAAGCCTCACACCGTTTACTACCGCACAAACATGGATATTATGGGAATACACATACTGTGTTATGTATCGGGACACATGGTGAGGTACATAGTAGCATCATGTAATGTAATTTCACAAAAAAATAGTCATTGACACATAAATGGGCCACTTACATGGGAAACACCCTAGGTTGAAGGGACACAATGTGTAACCCTACTACACTCCATAAACACCAAATATTATGTGTTTTAGTCCTTGTAATCTATATAATGGATAAGTTTATTTAGGATTTGGTCCCCTTATCTGTTTCCCTAATGATTAGTATGTAATTACTTCTTACACACAGGGAAACAATCCATTCAGTAGGAATTCTTGGATGGAGTTTTTGGAATCCTTCTATGAGTCCCAGAGTGAGATCCTCTATTCATATTTGTTCCCTCAGATGAGTTCATGGTACCATCATGACCAACACTTCATGGGCATAAAACCTCTACTCAGTGGGTAAATCCAAATTGAGTTGTTGGTATAAAAATGTCCTTGGGTGCAATCCACATATGATTATCATATGATTTTGGAATTTCACTATTTAATTTTAGTGATGATACCCTATGACCATTACCTCTTAGAAGAACATCAACGATGCTATCAGACTTATGAGTGCGATCTCTCGAACGAGTTTTTTTAGAACCTTCAAGATGGGTTCCAAGGATGGAATTATCGATGTGGCTTACCTTTAGACTAAGTGTCATTTTTTAGAATATTTGGATATTATTTTTATATGTTTTCTAAACATATACTTATGTATAGAAAGCTATATTCATTTTTTGTATGAATTTTGGTTTCAGGTTTTCCTGCTGGGTATTATTATACTCACCCCTATATGAGATTTTTCCACATGTGTCAGATCTTGTGAAGATGTTTTCCCTTTTGACTAAGTCCTTGACAAAACTAGGCTAGATGGTCCATAGTGAGACCAGATAGACTGAGCTGTGTTCATGTAGTATCTTGACAATAGTCTTAAATATTATTCTCAAGTTGGCGTTTTTTATACTCTTGTGGTGGATTTTATTTGGACCTCTTTACTTTCTATTACTTCATGTTGTACTTTGGTTGTGGGATTTATATGTACGCATGTGCGGTTGAATTTTTTTATATTTCATTAATATATGGGTTTGGATAAGTGTGTTTGTGTACAGGTAGTTAGTCTAAGGCTTCCCATGTTAGTGATATTCCTACTCAGTGTTAGTTTCTAGCCCTAGCCTGTTGGAGGTAGGCTTGGGGAGCTGCGGCCCGATCCCCACTAGGATGGGTCCTGAAAACGTGGTATCAGAGAAGTTGGTCCAACCTTAGGACAGGAATATTTGGGATTAGTTTTGGGAAATAATGCTAATTGTTTTGAGTTTAGCTTTCAGGAAAGATATTCCTTTTTTCTTGTAGTGGTTGATGTATCCATACACCCAGACTCTGATCACCTACGTTTCAACTCGATATAGGAGAACATTGGTTGTAGGGAAAATTTGTATATGAATCATATAGGAATGGGTTTTGGTTTATATGTCATACTAGATTCCACTCTCGAGATATACTCATTGACTGTGGTACATTTTGTTTACATTCAGGATGCCTCTGCGGCATAAGAAAGCTAGGATTTAGCCTCAGGATCATGAGGATGATAACCTTATATTTGTGGCAACAATATAGGGACCAGTTCTATAGTTGATACCTCAAGGTGGTGCACCAACCAATACACCACTTGTTGAGAAGAAAATGGTACCTAACTTACCACTAGATGAGCTTCATAGGCTCAGTGCACTTCATCTGTTTTAGAAATAGGGACACCTTTAGTTCCAAGGTGATCCATAACCATAGTTGGGTGAGGGATGGATTTAGGTGGTGACCCGAGTTTTCTATCTGGTCAGGATACCATTAGATCATTTGGTGGTTTGTGAGGCGAACCTTATCCATGGAATAGTAAGAAGTAGGTGGGGGTTAGTGACATAGTATTATGATGAGGCTACTCTATCATAGTCATTGTTTGTGAAACTTTCCATATAGAAGTTCTCTCTAGCTACGCCGAGGGATCTATATATCCAGGAGCCTATGCAGATCCAAAAGGATAGTGAGACCATATCAGAGTATTATTCAAGTTTTACCAAACTCTCTATGTAAATAGTGGATATGGTTTGCAACTAGTTTTTAGGGCAAGAATCATTAAGAGAAAAATTTATAGTGATATTTGAGACAGGGTAATCCCTATATTCATTCCTAACTATTTTGTGGTGATAGATAAAGCATTGGTGGTTGGGAGTTTCTTGGATGAGAAGAAACAACTAGTGGTTTCTAGTAGTGAGCACACTGGAGAAGATACATTTTCCTTGGGAAGCCGAAATCCATCTCAAGGACCTATAAGTGAAAGATGTTTTATGAAGTGGTCCCAAGAAATAGGTCCCTCAGTTTAAGTCTCTCAGGATTACTTCAATCATCACATGGAGATGTTGTGATAATGATGTAATGGTAGGGTACATATTTTTTGAGAGTGTCTAAACAACTGTATGACTAACAGAGAGACCATGAATGCGCCTCTATGGTAGACAAAGTGGTAGGAAAATATAGGTTTTCATGGTGTTAGATGTTGAAGAGGGTCTAGGACAGAAGAGAGATGTGTTATATTCATTCACTTGTTACCACCACCACCCCTAGGTGGTCCACCCCAAGCTCAGGGTGCTGGAGGATAAGGAAGCAGACAACTATTGGTGATCGAAAAACTCACCAATAGGCTTCAACAATGGTATGAGGTCTGATTTTTGTATTTTCTACCAAATCAACAGTACTGATAGATATAGGTTCACTCCATTCCTTTCATTCCAAAAATCATATTTAAGACTTATTTATTTTTTTTGGGCCATTGGCTCGACCCTTTCACATAGAGAATCCAGCTGTAGATTACTCAATAATCGCAAACTTGTGCCAATAGTGTGACTTGATTCTTAGAGGAGAGAGTTTATATTGGGATCTCTTTTTTTGAAGATATGAGTCCTTTTGAATTTATCTTAGGTGTGGACAAGTTGTCCAAATTGTATGCCTAGATTTACTATTTCAATTAAAGGATTTGTTGTGTCTGTAACGATTGGACTGGGTTATTCATTTCAGTAAAAAAGAGACATGGGTAGTATATGAAGGAATCAGAAATGTGAGGGTGCAATACTGATGATCTATGACCTATTTTATCATTAGAGTTAGTATAAATGGTTCTCAAATACTGAACATAGGTTAAGCTATCACTATTTCTGAGTACGATATGAGGATATACTGTAGATGACATTCAGATTTTGATACATTCACTATTATTACATGGGGATTTTATTTGGCATGAAAGAAGCCCTAGAAGTGTTCATGGGAATCATGAAATGGATATTTCTTCCTTTCAAAGATTGGTTCATGGAATACTTCAACAATGTTATCTTTGGGTACTTCGTGTCCTCAGAGGAGCATGCAAGATACATACGAATAGTTTTCAATGTACTCTTAGAAACCCGCCATTACAGAAGTATCTCAAAGTGCCACTTATAGAAACAGGAGGTCCAATTTATGAGAAATATTATTTAGCAGATAGAGTGGTAGTAGACCCATCCAAGGCTAAGGTAGTATTAGCTTAGGATCCACCCAAGATCATGACTAAGGTTTGGAGCTTCCTTGGGTTGATAGGATATTAATAGAAATTCATAATGGATTTATCTTGGTTATTAGCATCCATTTCATCTTTGAGCCAAAAGGGATAGCCTATTATTTAGAAAAAAAGGTTCTAGTATGATGTTTAGTAGTTGAGGAATAAATTGATGAGGGCTCCCATTTTGAGATTTCTATAGGAGGGTGTCATGTATGTAGTGTTCTGTGATGCATTCTGATTCTGTCTTGGTTGGGTTTTGATGCATAGACATGGGGCGATTTCCTATGGTTCATGCCAACTGAGACCACAAGAGGAGAACTATGTGACCCATTATATTTAATTTGTAGGGGTATTCTTCACATAATAGATGTGTAGACACTACCTGACAGGTGAGCGGTTTATCATCTATTCTGATCACAAGATTCACAACAATATCTTTTCTCAGATTAATCTTAACAAGAGATAGAGGAAATTGGTATAGTTCCTCTAGGATTATGACTTCAATATTTTATGGAATCCTAGAAAGGGGATCCCAGTTGAATATTATCTCCGAATTAGATCTTGTTCGTAGTTGCGGAACGATGAGTTAGAGTAGTTATCCTTATTATAGTTATCTATTTTGGATGGAGATAGAGTAACTTACCTCCAATAGATGGTTGTCATACCTCCTTTCTAATAGTGATTTAGGTAGGTGCAACATGGGGATACCGACTATGAGACCCTATATACTCATATATCCATTGTAAATGATCCTCTATGTTATTTTGATGGTGGGGAGCATGCAGTTATTTTCAGAGGGAGGATGATGGTACCAGTGATGTTATAGGAGGAGTTTTTGAGAATTTTTATACATATAGTTTTATGGTATATCTAGGTGTCTAAAAGAAGTACAAAGACCTCCAAAATTAGTTTTGGTGTCTTGGAATGAAGAAAGGAGTTGCATAGTTTTTCTCTCGATGCCTTACATGTCAGCAAGTGAAAGGTTAAGAACCAAGTTCTTATAGGTTCAGATCAACCCCTTTAGGTTCCAAAGTATATGTGGGATGGGTGATCCATTCAGTTTTTTATGGGATTAACACATACTTCTAGGGGAATTGATATCATCTAGGAGATCATAAACCGACTCACCAAGTCTACTCGCATCATAGATATTAAAGAGAAGAGTTCAGTAGAGAGATCGAGATACCTCTACATCTAAGAGATAGTCCAGCACCATGGAGTTTCCATGATGGTTTTTATGAATGTGATTCTCACTATACATCCTGATTGTATAAGGTATTGTAGAAGGATTTTGAGGATAATTTATTCTTGACCACAGTGTTTGACCCCCAAACTAATGGCCAAATAGGGCAGACCATTCAGGTTCTAGAAAGAATGTTGTGACCTTGAATGTTAGTCTTTCGATATAGTTGGGAGGATCACCTACTACTAGTGAATTTTTCATCTAAAAATATCCACCATTACACAATCAGTATGGAACTATTTGAGGATTTTTAGGGGTGCCTCTACAGGTCACCACATTTCCAGAAAAAACTAGAAGACTCGACACTTATGGGATGCAAGTTTGTGTGAGAAACTATTTATAAGATGAAAATCATACAAGAGTGTATGAGGACTATAAAATTCCATCATAAATATTATACAAATATATGAAATAGGACATTGGAGTTCGGGGATGGAGACCATATTTTCTATAAAGTGTCACCCTGAAAAGTATTACCAAGATTTGGTCAGGGTGTCAAGCTATCTTGGAGATTCATTTCCAATTTTTTGATACTTTGAACAGCCATTAAGGTTGACTATCACTTAGATCTACCTCCTTAGCTAAAACAGTTACACAATATCTTCCACTTTTTATGGAAGATGAGGTATGTTCATGAACCATCACACGTTATTGATTGGGTCAAGCTAGAAATTGAGGATGGATATACCTTTTCTAAGTAGATGATATAGATTTAGGATTGGTAGGAGAGGATCATTCATGGGGGATCAATTAATTTAGTGTTTAACTAGTGGTGGCACAAGATTATCTAAGAGATAAAATGGTAGCATGAAGCTCAAATTTGTGCTCAGTTCCTTTATCCCTTTGTATATCCTTTTTTTGGCTTTTAGGGAATTAAATCACCAAGTTGGGGATAATATAATAACTCATATTTTCCATGTGTTATTATTGGACATTGCATGGGTTATTTTCAAGAATAGTAACTAAGATGGAATGTGATTTTGAGTCCTAATGTTTTTATAATTTTTTTTGAAATATATTAAAAATTATGTGTGCTCCATTTTCTTGAAAAAGTGGAATAAATTATAAAGGGGGTCTGGAACAAAAACATGAAGTCACCATTATGTTCAGAACCTCAAGATTACCCTGGGAATGTTATCAACATTTTCGGTGTGGGGAGTTTTTGGTAAAGTCCTTGCAGACATATAATAAATAAAATAATTAAGTATAAATATTTCACTTAACTGATGTTATTGTGAACTTATGTTTTACTTAAATACACTCTTATAGAAAATTTTCAATGCTATCATCATAAATATGAAAATAGTTGAAGATCTATTGGAGAGTGTGGGTAGAGATTCTATTGATGGACGATGATCAGATTGAGGATCGACGACCAGTGTGGGAAGGAATCAAATGATCTCACCAATGATCATGAAACATGCTTATTTTATTATCATAAATATTTCCATATCAAGGTATAATTTATATTTTTATTGGATTCCTTCCGTATTATTAATTCCTATAATGAAATCAAATCAATCACCCAGAAAATTGATCAACGGTTTGGGTGTCTTGCGGGATGATTTTATTTTCATTGTTATTTTGGGAGAATTTCTTTGTGATTATTGATTCCTTTCTTTTCATTCTAATGGTGAAGGATTGAGTTCATCATGAACACGGGATGAGGTTGTTTTCACATGTCTATAGTTTGTAATTTCTCCCATATTTTCATTATTTATTATATGTGTTCTTTGTTGACTCGTCGTTCAATGTATACCAGAAATTCTAACATTTTTCACTTGATTCTTCACACAATAGTTTGAAATCATAGATCTAGAATCAATACGACATGATTACGGTGCAATAAAAAAGGAGGAAACTGATTGGATGATGTAGGTACCTAATTTATTGTTCTTGGTAACACATTGAAGAACACCATTATAAATACTTTTTGAAAGAATCAATGGGCCAAAACATGTTGATCGACGATGGAATGGATTATAGAGACATGGTTCTTGATTTTATAGTGATGAAAATAATGGATTAAACACCACAATAATGGACAAAGAATTGAGATCCAGATTTTAGATTCTAGAAATTTATATATACAACAACGTGTAATAAAAAGTGACACACCTTGTGGGACCCTATCAATGGCAGATAGGGTTTCCAGTGGAAGATATGTATCACACAATATGTGACCTTTTAACATGGCATGTGGTACCTTTTGAATAGCTTGAGGTGTAACACATAGGATATATAGAAATTGGTTAGAGTATATGGGAATAATCATGCAATGTACGACCATATGGACACAGACAAGCCCTGCATACATAGGATAATCCATGTACCATGGAATGGGGAGCGGTAAAAGGTCAGCATCACACCATGTACATTCACATGGACATAGAAACAGACACAAATATGGAAATTTTACAAGGGAAGGACCTATTTTTGAATGGAAATAGTGTGTAAACCTACTACAAGCCTTATACTCATTAAATGTGGTCTTGTATCCCTTGCACTCTCTATCATGGAAAAAATTATTTTGGGTGAATTGCCCATATCTTTTTCCATGTGAATTAGTATGGAATTAAATACTACACATAGTAAAAGAATCCATTCAATAAGACTTCTTGGATATAGTTTTTAGAATCCTTCTAGGAGGCCCAGATTGAGATCCTCTATTCATCTTCATTCCAAAGGTGGAGTTTCTAGTATCATCAGGACTAACACCACATGGGAGCCAATCCAATACTTAGCGGGTTAGTCCAGATTTAGTATTTGGTATACTCCATGGCCTTTTGTGTGGTCCTCATCAGTGTATCATATCTCTTTAGACTTTTATTGTGTACTTATAATGGTGAGACCCAAGTGACATTACCTCCTTGATAGAATTCATCATTACTATCATACTCTACAGTTTGATCTCCCAAATGAGTGATATGTTAAACCTTCGATCTGGGATCCTAGTCTAGAATTATAGTCGGTAGATGAATTTATAATATGTGTATTTATTGAGTATATCTAGATATTCTTTAAAAATGTTCTTTAGAAATAGGCCTATGTTAGCTGACTATATTCCTTTGATGTATGATTTGTGGTTTTGGGGTGTCCGGATAGGTGTTGTTATAATCACCCCGACATGGGATTTTCCCTCATGTGGCGTGTCTTGTGTAGATGATTGACCTTTTCACAGATTCCTAGACAGACCAGGACCGGGCCATTCTCAGTGAGACTATACCAACCGAGGTGTGTTTCTGTAGTATCTTGATACCAACCACAGTTTTAATTCCAGGTTGGACATATTTTCAAACTCTTTTTGATGGCTTGTATTTAGAACTTTTTTACTTTCCATTACCTCCTATAGTACTTTGGTTTTAGGATTTAGATGTATGAATTAATTTTTAATTTTTTGTTTTTACATTTCATCATTGTATGTGATTTGAGATGTGTGTGTTTCTGTAGGTAGTTATGCTATTGTCTCCAATGTTAGAAATATGCCTAATCAATGCCATTCATCATCTCCTAGCAAATTGGTGGTCATCTTGGGGAGCCAAATCCTGGACCCCACTAGGATGGTTCATGAAAAAGAGGTTATGCACCTTCTCAATTTCTAAATCACATGTGATATAGATCATAAAGTCCACAATCCTATTCAAAGTGATTTTATCAGAGTTGAAGAGTCCCAACAAAAAATTCCAAATTTTGGAAATGAAGTTTCAGTTAAAATTATATGATTTGTGTAATTAAAAAATACCATGCATAGGTTGTGGGACAAGGACAATTAGATCTCATCCCTTTTAACATGATTATGTGTATGCAGCCTTCCTCTTACAATTTTGTAGAGGTGCAGTATCTTTGAGATAATGATGTAAGGGTCCCTGAATTTGGGTAACCCTGTTTGTCTAATAGAGATTCCCTGAAAATTAATCAAGTAGAGATCTTAGGCATTGAATTTACCATTTGTATTTTTGGTCCATATGAGAGTGTTTCTATCTAAATAATCATACCTCTGCAGCTCAAGAGAGATATGATAATGGGTGATCACATCATGTATGGGGAAATTAGAGATAAAACCCAATATGGGATGGTGATTTATATTAGAAGGGATATCCAGGCAATCATAACAGGTATTTTCTATAAAAGGGGTTGTGTACAAGTTGAAGATAGACTACATGTAAAAAAACCAGTTAGATTTTCCCATAAGATCATTGAATATGTGCCTAATGGTATTCTAGACTGAAGAAGACAGATATTCAGAATTCCCATTAAACAACCTTTGGTGAAGCTAAGGGAAATAAACTCAGGAGATTAATAATTAGTAGTCAAAAGTTTCTAGTTGAATATGTTTAGAAGGGAATCAATGGATATTTTAATATATTTTATGTCATGGACCCATGATATGTGGGTCTAATTCATTAATTCCATTCCATAGTGATAGGTGTCCATTTATGAATGTATCTGGTCCAAATAAATTTTCTGATCATGCTTTGAAGGTTCTTGATGAGACTTCTCAAACATCTATAAAATGGAAATGTATAGAAAAATTTGATGGTGATTACCAAGTATAACCAACAGACACACCCCACATGAGAATATGACATTCTGTTCTACCTAGCTAAATGGTTCAAAATATTAGTACCAGTGTCTTTGAGGTTGAAACTTCTGACCTGACCCAAGAATAAGGGGAAACCAAGGTAAATAAAAGGAAAGTACCCCTTCTTCACTATAGGGATTTTGTAAATCCTAGTTTTCCTTTTCATAGTATTTCCATTTTCAAAGATGATGAAATACTTATTCCATCTAATGGAATTCCCAACCACCTCCATATAGTGGCCCAAAATAGATTTTATGAAACACGTGGATTTTAGGCCAGACCATGGAGTAATAAATTATTGGCATAATGAATGTTATAGGGTGAGAACATACCTCTTCAAAACTTGATATGTTTTTAGAGACCAATTTATAATGTGTTGTTAATATATATTCAAAAATAGTCTTCAACCACAAGAAATATCATTACTGAGAGAGGGTCACATTGCCTAAAATCCATTTAGAAGTCAATTAATTCCATGGTTGACCCACTTTTGTGATTGAAACTCCATATAGTGCAAATATTAGTGCTAATAAGACATATCAACATAGATTAAAAGACATATTTCTCTAAAATAGTCATGATGAAGCTCCATTTTAGGGTGTCCAATGTTATGGAGATGGAAATTTTTATGGAGAATATCCCATCCTTTGATTTCTTCTTCATCATATTAATTATTTCAGAATAACTAAAAGGAAAATTTTGGATGATTCTTCCAGGGACATAACCAAACCGATTTTTAGTGACTTTTTCCTTGACCAATATTACCATTCTGGTCATAATTATATTTATAATATACTTTGGAATTGGGTTTCATATTTAAACTAGCCTTAATTCAATGATGTCAATGACATTTAACTTCTTTGTGATGAGAGAAATGAGGTCGGAATCTAGGCCACATGGAATGTATGCATGATTGATTAATTTCATTAAAATATTTTTTAACTAATTATAAATAATGTCTTAGTGGAAAATTGATTTTTAGGTGGACCCATCATGACCAGTATCACTATAATTGTACATTTAGAAGATTTAATTTTTATGTTCTTATTTAGAAGGGGCCAATTTGATTCTTAACTTATGGTGATCCTCAATACATGGTTGTATGTTCTCAGCCATCATGTGAGTATTTACAATCCAATCATTAGAGTAATGATTTTGATAGTAGTCAACCAATGCACTTTAGAATTCATTTTCATAGATGAAAGATAACCATTGATTACAAGGTCATTTATTCCACCCATAATTCATTTTTATATGTTCCTATGGTGAAAAGTTTTGAGTTCATATCACCACCATGCATCCATATTACATGTAACTGATTTCTAGCCATCCTCTCTTTGATTTTCAGGATTTCTTCAATCTTGGAGAGGTAATGAAATTCATCTATGGTGGGGGTGTTATAGGACTAGTTTTTAATCTATAAGAATACTAGGAAACCTTTATAAGCATTAATTTCGTCAACCATCGTAGAAAAATATTTTTTACTCCACTCCCTAAAGAGTACATTAATATTTTTTAGCTCCTAGGTAATCCCCAAGATGGGGATCCCAGTAGAGCCAAATTTCTAGGTCTCCATCAAAATTTCCCTGTAACATAGTGTTAACACGCATATAATTTTTAGTTTGAAATGAATTGGGGGTTTCCTTATTATTTTCATTAATACTTCAATGATAATTGGGTTATGATCTGAGTGTAACTTGGGGATGCTAAATCTAGAGACCCCAATGATAGAACCTCTATCATCTTCCTGGACTAGGAATCAATAAATTTTATTAGCTTGTCTACCATTCATGGTGTATATACTCCATGTGAATTAATCTATAGTACTAAGTACCTCAACATTATTACATTGATTAGTTAACATTTATAATTCATGTGATTTTAACTAGTTGAAGATGGAACCATATTTCTCCTCATGTCTGAGGATAATGTTGATGCCCCTGAGAATAATCCATTTGTGATTCATTTCCATATACATAATTACCAATTCCCATTATAGGTCTCTTTTATTGATGTATAATTTTGGGGAATATATGAATGATATAGTAAAATAAAATACCTTAAATAAGATAGAAACTGAGATACTCTGGGGTCTCTTATTACATGAGATTAGCTAGATATTTTCAGTCTTAAGGACCTATAGGGGATCAATTTCACTATTGTGAGAGTTCTAAGAGAAAAATATATAACATAGGGAAGCCCAATTTAAGGAATTACACTTTTAAAACATCATATCTAGTTTAGAATGTCCAATTAAGGGTGGGTTTAGGTCGAAATAAAAGGTATAAGGGATGTGACCATGGAAGAATTCCCAATACCTTGATTGTTCTAGTATAGAATCCAAATTTCATATGATCTATTCCCCTTGACTAAGGACCTCCATATTATGGCATTAAAAAATGATATTTATTAATTTTAAATTTTCATTTTTTATTCCATGAATTTTATTTTTCATCTCCCATTAGTTTACTACTAATATCAATTATAGTGATCCCAGTCTAGTTTTTCTCAGTAGGATGAAAATGTAAGGCCCCAGCCGTAAATATTACATTATCATGAATTAGGTTAATAATTCACATTGAGGATATTTTTAGGTTTAGGGTTTTGGAGAATTAGGCTATAAATATTACATTACTTCTCCAAAGATTACAGAGTACACCCTTCTATTTTATCCAATTTTTTCACAACAATAAAACTCCTTCAAAAAAATAATTCTTTTCATGATAACAATATTCTTGAATACTTCCATTCTCTTACCATTACTTATACCTTTTGAAAAACATTTCAAAAACATGGGATGAGCACAAAAAACCCAATAAGGTTTATAAAATAAGGAAATAAAACATTATTCCATAATGAATAAATATCAATGAAATAATTCTTCTCAATCATTAAACATAATATATTTAACATACCTTAGGAAATCAGAATATTTATGAATGACACATAGAAATCATAAATCATAAAGGAAACTTATGGAATACACATCATACATACATTGTAGCTTTCACAACTGCATAGGGAGTTACATTTAGAATACAAATCACATTATATTCCCTAAATATATTAGGAGGAAAATTAAATTTTACCTCCTTCATGTTACCCAATGAATTTGAGAGCTATATGAGGCTCACATTCCCATGGTTTATCACGAATCCACCCGTATTTGGCTTATCAGATAACCACCTGTCAAATGGCCAAGTACCATTACATAATCATAACACACATAAATATTTCAAATATCAATGTTTCTATAATAAAATTTCATTTGAAATCACAAGAATTAATTTCATGATATTGAAATAATCAATATATTTCAAAAACCATTTTCAATACCAAAACACCCAAAAATGGAATATGAGATTTCTTTTCCTTTTAAAAACATTCAATCTTATAGAGGAATCCAAATAACGATTAAGGTGACGGAGAAGTCATTATCACCACTTACATTAAAAAACATTCCCTTTTTTGTTCAGTAAAATGATTCGTAAAAAAAATATTCCCTGGGAATGAAATTAAAAGCCAAAGGGTTTTTTCTACACTATTTCAAAATATGCCTCAATGAAAGAAGATTTAGAAAAGGTCCCTTACAAAGATCATTTTTAATAAAATAAATTGATTATGCATATTACTCATAAATACACATAAGTCAAGTATAAATAAATGATAACATATCATAATTAATTCCTCTCATATTCAAATCATTATATAGTCAAGAAGTATAAGATCAAACCAAATAATTGAAATTGGGTTAAAATGTTCCCTTACAAAAATTCAATATCCTAACAACATCCCATAAAAATTAAAAAAAATGAGCAGATGAGAGGGAAAAGGGTCTTTCATCACATAGAAATATAATATACAGAAATAAAGATATAAATAATATAACACAACATAAGTAAAATTTAACTTGAAATATATGACATTAAATATGTCTTTGACTAAAATAGGAGGATGAATGTTTCCCTTACCACATTGTAATCAAATGAGTCGTATGACAAAAAATTAATAACCAAAAAATGAATCATATAATACCATAAATATAAACAGAATCATTATAAAATATATAAAATGGATGTACACAATACACCAAATGCAATAAATAAGTGGTAAAAATGGAAATATCACAGAATTAAAAGTGGGATAAAAAACCCCTTAACTTGAGTCTGATTCGTCATGTTTGTTCCTTGTTCTTCCATAATAATAAAATTAAGTTTATTTATACATGATTAAGAACATTTTTCATATTTAATATTTATTTTATATCACTTATTATGATTTTAAAAAAAGTACATGATTATTTAAGTTAATATCAGTCATTTTGTCGATAATGGGTACTTGAGTCCAAAAATAACTTATAATAATGTCAAATTGCCTATGTGGTCAAAAGTATATTATATCCAAAATCATATTCATTATTTAAATATCATATATATACATTATATATGTATTTATATCTGGTTTATATTTATTAATAATAGTTCATAACATTTGGATATAAGAAATGGAATGCCCTGTTCATGGAGACAGTAAGTCGTACGTACACATGAACAATACCTTCCTTTTTTCCATATTTCAAGGAATGAAAACTAAATGACGCATAGGTATATTATAATTCCAGTATAATATATATTTTATATATATTACACATTTTATTTAATTAAATCCTTTATACTTCCACGTATAGAATGAATGAGTCATATCACTTTGAGGGGGCGGTAGTCAGTACATCCTCAAATAAAATTATTGTATTTACGCATTATGGAAAGTATAAAAAATTGATTTAAATGAAAAATACAGAATAATAGTGAAAATATAAATATAATATATATCATATATAAATACAATTCCATCATAATGACCAACATGATAGGTGGTAGGAGATAATTGAACAATCATCGTTTCGTGAGGCAGTAGTTTTCCATCCATAGAATAAATTTGTTCTAAATACATTAGATGGTGTTGTGTGTGATTTTAGGTAGAATAATTAATTTAAAAACTTTATAGTAAAGTTAAGATACTTTTTTTATTAAATAATGTAATAAATAGATTTTTGGGTTTTAGAGAAGGAAAATAAATGGAATATTCTTGAGAGAATACATTACATCAAATCGGGTAACCACTTTTGATTTAAGCTAAAATGATTTCTTGAATTTCCTTATGCCCAAGGTAAGGATTATAGAAGAAATATACGGATGTTGGGAGATTATTTGGGTAGAGTTTGGATGATCCAAGGGGATTTAGAGTCGCGAGTAAGGGTTATAGGTGGTGGCCCTTTATAATAAAGAGGAGACGAACTTTAGGAAAGTCTGAAATATTATTTTATTATAAACTGAGTTTTGATTTTCAAAATGTCCTAAACTCATAAAATTCTAAGATAATATGGGTATTGTTCTAAATCCTCTAAACCAATAGTTTATAAGTAATTTTTGGTTTTAAATTTAACCTTATCATTTAGCTTTAACCCTTAGTTAACTTATTTGACTCTTATCATGTCTTCTTGTATATTCAAATTATATAGTTAATATAGTTAATATAAAATGTCAATAGAACCTAAAGTAGTCCATTATTGAAATTTTAAGCAATATCTAAGTAATTTTTCCAAATATTAGATTTTGAGGAATATTATATCATTTAATTAATTACTATTTGTCATAAAAACTCATTACTGTCACATTTTATACTATTTGTATCATGACTTTTTAAAAAAACTATAAAAATTTTATTCTCTAGAAAAACATCATTAATTAAAAGATTAAAAGTAATAATAATACCTAAAATTTTTGGATGGCATAAAAATATTCAAAATAAATTTATTTTTATATTTATAATCTCATTTATTCAAATCATTCATTAATAAGGTAATAACTGTATCATCATTGTGTCATAAATACATTAAATTATTTGAGGTCTAAAACTTAATAATAAAATAAAATGATGTAAAAAATACCTTATTATTTCTAATGAATATTTATATTCTAAATGATCACTTATAAAACCCCATATATAAATTGTTTTACTAAAAGATCCTTGTTTCTGTAACATTTTTCTTTACTTTAAATTAATTCATAAAAAATGTAATTTTCAAATCCAAATATCTCCATGAGGTACCCAAATCGACCCAATGATTCCCATGGTCGGAAATATATAATACAATAGGATTATAACACATGTCATGGGAGTTTAATATTATTATAATATTATTTTTTACCATTATTTACCAGATTTACACTTTAACCAAGGTAAATAAAATAATTTCTGATGTTACAATTCATATTGTCTAAAAATAAAAGTTACCTATTTACATAATTTGAAACTCATGATTCCAAATATGGAATCCATTTTTCCAAATTAAAATCACATAAATTTATGAAATTAATTTAAAATTAATTATAATTGTCAAAATCAAAAAACGTGTTTTTAAGAAGAAAAAACTACCGAAGGATTGACATGTGTTTATGTCCAATTTAACAGTGAAATTACTAATAATTAACCAAATTGGATTAAATGTTAAAAATATAACCCAATTAAACTTTAAAACCAATTAAAAGTAAAATTGAACTATATTAATTAATTATATTAAAAGGTAGTTTTGAATTAAAATGTAGTATTTTTCTCTATTCATAAAAAATGAACTTTATCAGAACAACACCAAAATTTCATCCAAAGTAAATTTTGATGTCCCGCTTGTAGAGAAGAATTTTATTTTCTCAAATAGAAAATATAAATGTGACAAAAAGTATATTTAAAAAGGGTTCTCCATCAAATGGTGATAAATTGACCTTTTAAAGAATATTAAAGTATTGCATGCTTAAAATCAGATTCATTCTTATTTTAAGCCTCTAAAATTTATTTGATAAATATAATAACATTTAACAAAAATTTGTAATCATAATGTAGTTTTTTATGTTTATTCCTATACATATAATGGAAATGCGTTAACAACAATTTAAAATAATAATAATAATATTTTATTTTTCAGTATAACTCAAATTTGTGTGCAACGTAATATTTCCAGGAAACTCGTTGTTGCGTGTTCAGTATACTATAATAAAAAGTTTCCAATTTTACATAAAATTAATATCTTTTTCATAAATATTAATATAAATGAAAAAAGTATTATTATATAAATACCTGGTCCATTACAGAAAATCTTCAGCATCATCAGCAAAAAAACTCTAATCAGAGGAGTTAATTTCTTATTGGATTTTATAGACATAATAGGGTTTTACTAATGATTATATTTTCTATAAGCATTATAGGATGATAGCTATATAAAAGGGATTATGATCCCATCATTATTATTTCATCCTATATGATTTTTATCAATCTTAATAGTCTGTACATATGGGGGGGGGGGTCATCATGTTATCACTCCTCTACATTCCGATCAAGGATTACCGAAACTACCAAAGATCTATTAGTTCATTCAGATTTTCATTTGAGTCCCAAATCAAGTTCCATAACAGATTTCGATATCTCAGTATGATTACCGTATCCTATAGATTGGGTATCTTCAATAATATAATATCCATGTGGGGGGGGGGGGGTTCAAGAATTCAGTATTATGCACTCACATCTATTTCCACCTGAAATGACCCAAAACACCTAAAAATAAAAGAACAGGGACCCTTAACAGGGTCCATGTCAGTAATATCTGGGTTCATATTGGGGAGATCATTACTAGTGCCCACCTATTTTTTTCCTCAAATATGATTTCCTATATAAAAATGGTGAAAACTATTTTTAGAGAGGAGGTATTATGAAACTTCCACCACTTCAATATTTCCAATAAGTGAGATAATTTAATTTTACAGATCCTTAACCACAATTTCTGTTGATGTGGGGGCCTGTATAAACTCTCCATAGGGGTCATTTATAGGGATATTCCCCTCATAAAGATCCAAAATTAAGTACCTTATTTCTTCCATCTTCCAAATTGCTAGTCTTAGGTTCCATAATTATATGTAAACTATAAGATATAATTTTATAATTTACTTCCTTTTTCACCAGGTATCATCATCATGCCCCCTAGTTTTACCGAATCTTCATGCTTCAACCTTGTTTCACTCAATGGACAAGTGACCAATGAAGTAACAGTTCATGTAAAATTTGGGCTTACTCTCATAGAGAATTTCAAGATTAATTCGATGATCTATGGTTTTTATAACTATGTATTCAACCTTGGGGGTAGACATATAAACCTCCATAAGGACCCTGGAATAGTTCCCAAATATGATATTTTCTTTTTTCATGTCTGTCTTGATAGGATTTACAATTAAAAAGGTAATATATCAAAGGATCTAGTGGTGCCATTATAACCACATTATATAACATATGATTAATCAAACCTACGTGTGGGTGTTCCTGACATTTTTATGTTCAAAATTATTATCCCATTACTAAATTATTATGAATATATAATTCAAGAAGACCATTACAAGAAAACTCATCCATATTTTTCAATAATTTGAGGGGAATATGGCATGATAATATCCTCACCCCATAACTGTCATCACCCAATAATAAAATACCTAGACCTCTACAATCCTTTATGTAAGATCATTAAACTTCCATAAATTCTCCCCTTTCATGTTTAAAAATATTGTAATTATATAGTATTTATATAGATTCACTCATTCATCAACACCATAATGGTTGGATAGGACATGCATAATTCATTACTCTCTTTACCCATCTAGGGGATGGGATATCAAAATTAAATAAGGAGATATTAGAGGATGATATGAACAATTCCAATAATTTATTCCATAGACTATAAGTTTCATATGGAACATGCACCAAAACATTTGGATTTATTTTCTTCATAGAAGTGCCTGATATCCTTGTTTATGAGACGATCAAGTTGAGCATGGGTCGGATCACTTACTAAACATGTATTTGAATCTGTCATCGCACAAGATTTAAATAATCATTTCATTTTTTTAAATATTTTACATAATTAAAATATCTTATATTGTATTTTACATAGAAAATGATGAAATCCACCCAAAATAAATTTGGTTTGGTTAAAATATATTTTCAAATGTGTCTATTTAATATGAATATTTTGTTTTATAATTTAAGAAAATTTCATAAATCAATTTATTCCCTTTTATATTTGAAAATATATTAAAATTTATAAGCACATTATAAATTATGGAACCACAAAACTATTTTTTAAATGTAGACATTGTATAATATTTTTTATACGTTTTAAATCCCCTTCAAGATTCGAATGAAATAAAACAAAAATTATTTTTTTAGATTTTTACGAATGAAAGTTTTTCTTCAATAGTATAAAAATAATGAATTTTATTATAAACATCTATGTGGATATTTTAATTTACAACCATTTTTATAAGAATGATAAACGTTTTTTTAGTGATGTTATTTCATAAATATCCTTCAAATGCCCTTATTTTGAAAAGATGGATGAATTTTCTTTGTTATATCATAGTTTTCTTATGTAAATCTCAATTCTATACTAACCATTCCCATTTTATAGTAATCCCATGATGTTAAAGACATATTTTACAATTATATAGTTTTAAAAATATATTAAATTCATGTTTTTCTTAGAAAATGAGGTAGTTTCAAAATTAAAATATGGCAAACCATATTTTCTGAAATTTTTGTTTTTGTTTATAAAAACATCAAGAACCGAGATTTTTTTTCATAAAACACGACATGGTTTAGAAAAAAAATCATAGATAATTATTTATTTAATCTTGAATCCAAATGGAATGTGCATAGCATTGATTCCATTTAATGATTTAGTATATGATAAAAAATGAATAATTTGAATAGAATTAAACCCCAAAAATCTATTTCCTCAGGAACTACCCATTAATTTGGAAAGAATGAACATAAATGATGAATATACCTCAACACTATTAATCTATGATTATTTTATTCCTCTTCATTATAGTTGATAATGATCACAAATAATTATCCAAATTTCTCTTTTCGCTTAGAATATTCAAGGGTTACAATGAATCTTCCAATATTTGTGATGGAATCCTATTCAATCAATGTATTTTTATAACATTTTTTTATTAGATGAAGAGAAACCAAATGTTAAGATTTTTAATTTCATAAAATATAAAAAATTATTGTAATGAAACAATTTTAATATTTATTAGAACTATTTATATAATACTCAACAGTCACTTAATGTATTTAAAATGTTTTTTAAACATTCACCCATTAATGTAAATATTCAAATATTAAATCTCCTTTTGAATTATGACATTATACAATTATTTATTTTTTAATAATTGAAAATTAATTCATACATTAAAATTAATCTAAATATCATTATACGATATTCTAAAATAACCATAATAGTTTATGTAGAATAATGTAGAGGAATCATATGTCATCATGTAACAGATAATCCTCCACAAAAAACCCATGGTTTAGTAACCTTCACTACTTCATTGTTTGTAACCATACAAACCATGACATGATTTACCCCACCATATAATGGTTTCTATTATTCTTTTTATTTTTATATCACTTACATAAACCAATATCTCATCACATTAATTTTTATGTGATACCCTCACAATCTCTGTAGCTACCTCCCAAGTGTTCCCTGGTTATCAATTGGAATGAATTATTATTACTAAGATCAATAATGTGCTACTATATTTTGAGTTATTTCAATACATCTTTACATTCACATTAACTCTTCAAATTTTGGATCGCTATGAGTAATTTTGTTTTAATGTTCTCAACTAAATGTTTTTATAATGGAAAATATAATCATAATAAAATTTATTATTTAAATAAATGTGTCTCTTTGGGTCAACAAGAACACAATGTCATGATTTATTTATCTTATTTCCCCCTTTTTCCTATAACATTAATACTAAAGGCCTTAATAAGGGTTTTATATATGTCAATTCATATAAATTCTTTCTAATTAATACATTACAATCTCATGGAAATCCTCACATGTGAGAATATATTTTAATTTCACCTCAAATTCATTATTCTATATTAAAAAAATATACTCCACTTTTCTATATCATGAGACTAGGTACTCGGGATAATTTCTCCCCTTCTCAACCAATACATATCACATGTTATTCTTGTAGATTTGAATAAAAAATAAAATAATAGTGATTAAAACTAGTTTACAATAGAAGAAACATAATGAAGGATCCCATGAATGAAGCACAGTTAGCTTAGTTGTGATTAGTAAAGGGTGATGAGAAGTTATAATATAAGTGACCATTGAAAGTGAAAAAATTTATATCCACACCATTACCAATTGAATTCATAAAATTAGAATATTATATAAGTCACTCATGTAGATAAAAAATTTTATTGAATGGGATAATTTCACATCAATTAAAAAATAACCCAATTTCATTAGTTGTATTCCCACAATAAATGGATTCATGCCCAATCATCCACACAAGAATATGAATTTTTGGGAAAGATAATAAAATTTAATTGGTCTAACTATAATTAATTTGAACCACTATCCATTTTAATTTTATATTAACAAATTGAAAGAGTTTTCTAATTACTTTAGTTACATGATAATCTTATTTTAGGAAAATTGATCATATCAATGTAGATTTCAAAATAGCTATAACTCCATCCAAACTTTATAAGAACTCACCTAGGTATATGAAGTGATTAAAGTATCTCCATAATTGTTTCCTCAATGTACTAATGCCTTGGTTAAAATTTCCATGAGTATAATTAAAAAAGTAGGTGAAATTATTTTTAAAATTAAACACATTTTTTTGATAATTTTATGTTTAATTACATCATTAAAATTTTTTGTTATTAAATATACTTAATTGGAATGAAGTTATTATAATTATTTAATAATTTATATTCTAAATTTAATAAATATTTTTTTATTAAACATCAATGGATGGTTCAAATCCTGACACTTAAGTGGGATGAGTAACAGTGTTTTGTCGGTATAATTTTTATTATTTATGTGTTAGTTTTTTAAAAGGAATGTAAAGGGTGAAGATGTATTTTGTAAATAAGTTATTATTTGAATGGGGTAATATGATTTCGTAGAATATATTGTTGTTTTTTAAAGGGGAAGAATTTAATTTTCATGTGTAAGAGATTACATAGATAGGGATAACCTTTTATTCTTCTTCCATTCCTAGTACCATGTACAATAATTGAGTATCACTTATCTAGGGGAGGTTTTTTATGAAACTGAATGTATAATATTAGATTTTTATGCTTTAATTCCTCTACTTTTTCTTCCTTTTCCTTTGTTTTAGTGGGAAATCATATGGTTTCGTATTTATCATTGATAAATAGATTATTTCCTTAGATAAAAAATATAATGGTGTGGGTTCATCTTAGGGGTCTCTTATTTAAGTTAATCCCATTTAGTAAATATATTTCCATTTAATTATTGGGGATATAATTAATATTTTTTCAATCAAGATAAAAATATGAATATTTTAAATTGTATTCAACTAAACTTATAAGATATTTTTTTTGAATTTATGTCCCATATCAAATTAGATATAGGACGGGGAATCAAAAAATATTTTTTTGATGATTTTTTTGATATATTCATGTTATTTCTAGTGATGTTTCTAAAATTTATTTATCCCACCCCCATATGATGAAAATTGCATGATCTAAACACATATTATTCACTCGGGTGTTGGAATCACATGGTTGGAATAATTTCTTCACATTTTCACTTAAAATACATTCTTATGGTTACAAAGAGGAACATTTATCCTTTTATATCATTTATTTTTATATTTTTATATTTTTTACTTTGGTATAAAATGGATTTTGGGTATTATATTGGCTAAGTAGAATCATGGGATTCATTTTTGGTTTATTACTTATATGGTATCAGATCATTATGATTATTCATCTTGAAATTTACTTAAATATTTCCATATATTTTACCCATATTGTCAATCTAAGATATTTATGATTCATATTTGGTGCAATTCCATTTTCATCCAGTGATGTACTTACTTGGAATGTTTTGGTTGTGATTAAAAAATAATATTGAGTACCATACTCATCCCTATATGTAAACCTCATGTGAAAATGAAAATTTTTTGTCACCATATAGGTAAATATACGACACTTTTTTTTGAAAATGATGTATGTTAGGGACTTTATCATATTAGATATGAATTGTATGGAGTGGTTTCTCAGTAAAAGAACCATTTTTAGATTTTATGTTTTTTAATTTAGAATAGGTTTAAGGAGAAAATTTGTAGGGTTATTTTTATATCATATGATATGAAATTATTGATCCATTTTTTTCTAATATAATGATATATATTCATCAGTAATACTAGATATGTGTTTCTATCTTATAAATTTTTAAACATATAATAAATGACTAATTTAATTTAATTATTCATTCATTTGTATATAATTTTTATGGGTTGGTTTCATACTCCATGAATAGTGGAATCAAATTACGATCATTGATAGTTAGTTATTTGGGGAATTTTTTCCAATATTTTACTTTTTCAATAACTATAAAAATATAAAACATTTGGCATTAGGGGAAAACAATTTATGTCATGTAGGGATATATATTTTGAATAAATATTTTTTTGGTTGGATTATTACATTATCCTTTACTAAGAAACTTTAAACATTCAATCATAACATTGTATAAACCCAAGAAAAACAATTACAATGTCTATAATCCATGAATAATCATATTGATGTATATTTATAGTGTTTTACTTTTCATATACATGTTTGGTTATTTTATTTGGATGATTCATGTAATAATGAAGAGTATGGGAGGTCGAATCATACTATTTGGTCTATTGTTGTCTAGTACAAACCTCTCCTATAAATTCTTATTTGTGAAATCTACCATAATAAAAATAAAAAGTTACCCTTTTGTGAAAGTGATTGATTATTATCATATAATTTAAATATAAAATTATAATGAGAAATTATATGGTATCTTTAATTAGATCCAAATGTTTAACTGCACGACATTTTAAAGCCATATTGTAAGGAACTCTTTAATTTATCACTATTTAGGGAGGTGAAAGGTGTTGTGGTGGAGGGATTGTGGATAAAAAGTGGTATCCTATGTATCCTAATGAATGAAATGAAAACCCATATAGTTCATTTCCATAAGATGAGGAATATGTTACCTTTTATGGACATGTGATAATGAATAATGGTGTGACTTTTAGGTTCATTCATCTAGGACTAGTGGTGTACCTTTTAAATTAATTAATTCATAACTACTTTTCCATACAGTTTATATTCATAGAACTATGACAACTAGATGAACACTTCCTAGTAATTTTTTTGTGAGGGATTTATGCAAGGGTATAATTTTCTAGTTTAACCTAACAATTGGTTTAAATGAAGGAATAAAGGTTATTACACTGGAACAATATTCCATTTTCACCAATAGATCATTAATTAAACCAAGGGGAATGGATGAAAATGTGGGATATCCAATATGGGAAGCCAAATCAAGGATATATACTTTTGGTTTCACTATATTAATTATTCCTAGTTATAAATTAAATATGTGACTAATTGTAGTCGATGTATCTATATTTAATGAGGAAAATTAGGGGTGATATCTTTCATGATGAGAGATTTAATTTATTGAAAGAATCTGTAAAAATAAGGGTTACGTTAATAGGGAAAATAAACTAGTCATTGATATATTTGGAGGTTTCAATTAAGTATTGGGTAGATTTGGATTTTTTGAGGGTACGAACATAGTAAAAGGTTTCTTAAATGCCCATGGAATCCCTTAGGATGAAATTATTGACAATAACTCAAGTAGATGTCCTGAGAAAATTGGGGACCCGAGTTGACCCTTAGGAGAAATGTGATGTTTGTCAATATTGATGGGACCTAGGTGCCATGGTGATTTATACTTATTACCTAGAGATATCCTCCAAATGGGTCTATCACACTAGTCTACACGATGACTTAGGAAAAGTTTTCTATTGTTTTTTTAATGAGACCCTTGAATTACTCAAATACTCTCTTTTCATATCTTTATCTTAAGATTTTATTCAAAAATATCATGTGGGAGTTTATTGAACTCCTGTGCATGCATTAAATTATTATTCATGGTTGTATTCTCATTGTATCTTCATGTATAGAATATAGAGACTGGGGGTGGGGGGTGGGGTCCTTTTATAGTCATGACACCAGTAGGTGCCTAGTATTTTTGTTAATTTACTTGGGAACCAAGTCAAAAAATTGGGGGTTCAATATGGTTATCATTGTTGTTCAGACTGAGTAAAACAATAGTTTGGTGAAATGAGTTCCCAATAAAAATTTCTTTTAGAAATTATATTAAAATAAAATCTCATTAATAAAAACATACCCATTAATCAAAATTAGATATATCCTTTTAAATAATTTTTCAAAGAGTGAATGTGCCTTAGTTAAAATAATTTTTTTAATTACCTTAGTAATTGAAATAAATTTACATTGGAAAATAAAAATAAAAACAACTTTTAAGATTTACAATCAATGTAATAGTTTTGTTTTTAGATTAAAAATAATATAGGGTTTTTAAATAAAACAAAACACAACAACACAAAAGAATAAAGAAGTGGTTCAGTCTCAAAATGAGACTTAATCCCTTCCACATCGAAATCCCCTACATCTTAGAAGATTATAATAACAATAAAAAAATCCACAACCTTGATCTAGTAAAAAAATAGCTTCCACCTACCTAGGATAAATATCCTATTCCACAGTTATAAATGTGATGTAATGATAACACAAGCCACACAAGGACCATTTCCACAAACACTGTAGAAAAAAAGATATAAAGGAAGGAGAGAATAAAAAGTATTCTCTAGTTTGGTACTCGAGACAGTGGGTGTTATATTATAGAGTAATAATAAATTAATCAAAGAAAAAAATAAATAAATAGTAAGAGAAAAAAATAAAATAGTGTTTCTTAGTATGGTATGTTCCGAATTGTCGAAGTCCCCATATTAGATTAGGTAGGGTGTTCTGGAATTATTTATGAAGTTAGAAACAAAACATAGGATCATAGTAAATTTTAGGAATGTTTTAATTGATCTGTTTTAGTTCCTCCATCATGTTCTATGATGTATTATGTGATTTTGTGTCATTTATCTCCATAGAAGATGAATCAGTAATCTTTTAAGGGTTCACATATTGAATAATAAAATTTCTCAATATGTTTTTATTCATTAATCATAATACACACACACACACACACACATATATATATATATATATATATATCTTTCATGTACATATAGTAGTATTAGATGGAGGAGATCCAAAATACTTGGATCACCTTTAAATATATTATTAATACATGGTCAATTTATCCTTGAATAGAAATAGCTATTTGATCCATTCGTGTCAAAGTCCTTGGATATCAATGATATCAACAATATAGTGGTGACTCATTATCCAGAAGTACCTCATATTGTTGGTACCATAGGTTGTTGGTGACTTAGAGTCCCTCAAATACTTAGAGTCTAACAGTGACAGGTCTTGAAAGTACCTGATTGGTGTTAGAAAGTCTAATGGGGACTTCTTGGAAGTGACAAGGATAGCGATGACTCCACTAGTGGTAGCTCCTTCTTGACAGTAATTCACCTCAGCAGTAGCTCCTAGATAAAAGTAACAAGTCCTGACAGTGACTCCCAGATGAAAATGACATGCCACAACACTTAGCTGAATAATAATAAAAACATTCTTACCTTATAAAATTATATCATAAAAGAAGTAAATCATTAGTACTAAAATAATCTTGGTTTGTGATCATTAAAATAAGGAAGTTTCCAACACAATCCATATCGGTAGGTGCAAAAAAGTATGGGGGTAAACAAAGGATTTCACATGGCATGTGAATGGAGCTATGAAAGAGAATTCACAAGGGTCTTTATTATGGAATAAACATAATCCTTTGATAGGAAAAACACATCGGTTTACATATTAGAAATCATGTGGGGATTTTAAAATGGCACACATAATAGTCTTAGATAGGGTTCATGTCCATCCATTTATAACAAAATATGTTAATTTATTTTTAAATCACCATTTAATGTTTTTCAAAAAATTGAGGGATAAATCCCCATAATTGGATCTATTTGGGAAAAAATGATTGAATTATGAGGAAAATATAGTTTAGGTATAGGTTAGGACTTGAAAAATAGCAGACTTTGATGTGATCTAGGAATACATTTGAAAAAAACTAGCACTAATGTGGGATATAGAGTGATGTGGTATTAATTTATAAAATAGGATATGAATATCATTGTAGGGAATATATTATTAGTTGAATACTCTGGACATTCAATCTATATTTTTTACTATGTTGATAATGGAACACACACTCTTATCATGTAAGATATAGTGATCCACCAATCTTCTGAATCCTAGGTGAATATGAGTCGTTTCCCCATAATGGTATACCATTCATTGTGAACAAAGTGGGGAACAAAGAACCAGATTATGACACTAGTTGAAAATTTATAATCCATTGAATTTTAAAGGTATTTTACTTCCAATCGATATTTTTTTCATCCTTTGTAATTTCTTACTTGTTTCCCCATAATTATAATAAAATTTTGATGGATTATTTATAGGAAATGAGACTATCTCTAAAAATTATTTTTGATGTATTAGGTAAAGAATAAATTCATGAAATATTTGAAGATATTCCGATCAATAAGTATTTTAAATTATCATATAATTTGAAATCGATTTAACAAAATATCATATATCTTCCTCGAAACATTCCATCATCGTACTTTCAACCCTTGCATTGATTTGAATTATTGATTAATGTGATGATTCAATGATTAGATCATAACATTCCAAGGTATTATTATACACTTGAATCATGTTTATGGGTGGATCATATATTAATGGATATATAATATATTAATTAATCCACTATAGATACTTATTATATCAGGTTGTACAAAACTAACACTCTAGATAATTATAAACATGAGTCACAACATATGGTGAATAGTTACCCTTCCATCTACTACCAGTCACATATAAATCAACATCATAGATGGAATATGATTTAGGATTTATGATTTTCATCCATATTCAATATTCAGTTGATGTTGGTCTTTTGAATCTAGAAAACATATCCCATATTTGAAGTCCATCGTGACGAAATTTGAATTATTAAATATATATAGATTTCTCATTTGTATGTTTTCAAATATGAATAACTAATTCTTGATATCATGAGTAATTTTTTACCTTATAATGATAATATTCATCTATTACATAGTGAATTAGGCATCACACTGTGAGATATATACAAGAAACGAGGATCACCAATCCTTGGATAGATATATGACAACTTTCTAAACTAGTGATTCCTTAATTGGATATATAATGGATGCTAATATTAGTTTAGGGATTATTTATAGAATATTAGATATACCCATGGAATGAGCCTCATCTATGAACTAGTACATGTTTTTATATATAGATGATGATCTTCTTGATAGAGAGAATAACAAGGGTCCAATATGTTAACACCCCATGTGATATACCATTATATATGAATGGGGATCCTTGAGTTCTAACTAGTACTATTTGAATTATATTTAGTATAGAAAATGGTATGGGGTTCATTCCTAAGGTAGAATCCTTGATCTATCATACTGCATTCTGAGCTATACTGTTTTGTATATTTATTTTTATTAGTTATTTTAAGTTATTGACACTATGGTTTGGATAGTTCATGGAGCATAAAATTGATAAGGAAGTGATAGGTCATATGTGAGAAGTTTAGTGAAGACAGAGTTAGGTACTCCTCAACAAGTCAAGGTGATTTCCTTCATGTATGTGGTTAAGTACTTCCCTGGAGAAATGCAGATGATAAGGAATGGTTTCGCATATGAAATTTGGATTTAAGGTACTGAATAATGTATTATGTCAAATTCCTCTATAGATGGAGTTACTAATCCCCATATGTTAGTATATATTCTTCAATAGGGGTTATGTAATCCCTTAATCATGACACATTTCCTCAATGAGGCATAATCCCCCACTACATATCTATAAATGTATAATTAATGTTATGTAATACTAGTAGATAAGGAGTCAGGAAACATATGATGTATAGAAATGTAGATGCTTTTGGGATGTAATATAAATTTCTAGATATTATGGTTTTCTTCCTGTTATGTCATATAGATATACTATCGACGTTATTTATTTTAGGATTTATGGTAAATTATGTTTAACTATTTTATTCTATGATATGATCCTTTTTTGTATCCAAATTATGATTATTTATATTCATCCATTTTGGATGGCCTAAATATGATTTGATCATATCTGGTTCTTTTCGGACACCTTTTATCAACAGATAGTCTTTTTTTGAGATTACTTATTATTTTGTCATTACATTGTGTTCTCAGGGAATCCTACTAACTAAGATTATACTAAACCATGCACAGGATCGATGCCCCTATTTTTTGTGTATTTTTGGGTGTTTCATAGTTCAAAGATAACACTGGAAGATATAAAAATAATAGTTTTAGATGACCTATTACATGGAAGCTACTGATGGTTCACAATATATATAATTACAGATATATCTCATTCTAAGAGAGCCTATATAGAGGAGGTTCCATCCCATAATAGGTGTTAGTTAAACTAATTAGTTTATTTTTGATACTATATAATCTCCATTATTATATTTTCACTATCTATCATTTTACATGCAATTTATTCCCGTGCCCACATTAAATATAGTTCAATTTTTACAGATATATTTATTGGTAATGTTGAAAAATATTATATATTGTTTCTAAATTCATGTTTTAGGTTATTATAGGCCAAGTAATACCATATATGAATATAAATTATTGGACCTATTTTCTAATTTTTGGTATATTGATGACAGGCTTGAGGTGGAACACTTACCCTACTACTACTGAAGGATGGTCTCTCATGGGTAGGATTGTGTTATAATAGTATACGATTTAGCCGTGTATTGGGTAAAAAGTTTGGAAATTGTTGTGTTGTTAGGTTTGTTTTTGGAATTAGGGTGGAAATTATAAGGGTATCTTATGTTTGGTTTTTAGAATAGGGAGAACAGCATGTGTATGATGAACAACATATCATTTTTCCTAGAATCTAACAACTTTTTTCATTAACCCATAAATCTAAGTCATCATTTTGGGGTATAAATAAGAAAATACGTGCATCATTTTGTTGATGGTTATGATATTTCATTTCCTTATTATGTTATCTAACCTATATATGATCTAATAACTATGTATAACTAATTACCTTATTTTTGGGTGGAACTAAATCTAATTTATTTTCATAAGGAATCATAGGGGTTTACTATGTTTGGATCACTTTAGGAGAATCACAACTGATCAATCATATAATTCTTACCCAACTAATCCATTTTTGTTGTTTTTAATATTTTATATGAAAATGATGATTTTTTGGGTTCTAGAAAATGATGAAATGGAAAAACATTACTATCCCGGATGCAAATGAAATTGAAAAAATAATAAAGTTAGGGAGAAATTCCTTTATTCTAGTGTTTGATAACACAATTTTCTTTATTATTAATATTTTTTTATTAAATTTATTATTACGATTTTTGAAACTATATAAATTAATTTCTTTTATTTTATTTATTGAGTGTGGGAATTTAACATGCCAAGGAAACCACTTTGAAACACAAAATCCCACCTCCTCTAATAATCCAATAAGATAACACTGTGATTGAGAGTGAAATGCTAAAATGACAAGGCTACACCATATACCGTTTCATACCTTTATGAATCATAACAGACACCAAATAAATATTTTTCCCAAGCGAAGGGAGGTAAAATGAACCAATCAAATAAAATTAATGGTGTTGAATGTGAAACTAAGCTGAACAAATTCCACTCCCATACTATTCTCTTGAATCCATCATAAATAGAATTAAAAATGTCAAAAAATTAATGCACAAAAAATTAAGAACGATTTGAAACCTCTCATAAGGATAAGACTCAAGTTAGTCACATACTATTGTTAATTGAAAAGAGATCTAGATGGAGAGATGGATGAGAAAAAATGAATGAGTAAGATATATATATATATATATAAACATAAAAAACATTAACAAAATCAGGGAATTCATTACATTAGAAAATAAAAAGAATACAAAAAAAATTGGAACAAAAACCTATTAAATAGTAACCCTACAGCACAGTGTAGTGGTACATCCTCAGGAATCATTTATGATTTTTAGCCACCCTAGGAATTTATTTAAAGGATTATAAGATGTCTGGGCCATCATAAATGGTTCATAATTGACCCTGACCATCTCATGGTCATAAAACGGGCTTGGGAATTATTATATTGATTCTTCCAGTTTTTGGGTCGTGTTGAGTGTCTCATGTCTTATAATTGATTCAAGATGTCTAATTTGAGAGGTTTGAACTTATCATGGATTGTTTTGAATCATTTAATCCTTTTGGTACTACTTTGGATGTGTCAAAACCTCACAAAATGTCTCATTTCGGGACACATTTGGTATTCATATAGACATACCTTTATCCTTCATGTCATGGATTCACATCTTATATTCCTTCATGTTTCACATCATGAATGACTTTCACGACTTGATTTATTCTTTTCTAGAAGGATTCAACTATTTTAAGCCCAGATCAGTAGTTATGATACTTAAACATAGTTCTTAGCTAGCCCATTATTACGAGGGAAACAAATGGATCACCAAATAAATAATTTTTAGCTCATTTATAGAACTGTCATGTATCATACCAAAATTTTAAAAAATATAAATACAAAAAAATTATAAGTTTAATTATAAAAATTAATTTTATATAAAAATAATCATGTAAAATATTACTATATCAATTCCCTAAAACATAGTTTTTTCATGTCCTTAATATTTTAATCTCCAAAATATTTCAAATGAATTTCACTATACTGTTTAAATTTCAGAAGAAGTAAAATGAAATTTTTGATAATGGAAAATAAATATTCTTGTTCGACAGAAAATAATATCTCTAAATTATCATTCCTAGAATAATCAAATCTAATAATGAATTTTACATTCCCTCTTTCAAAATCACAACACTCTATGTTCCTTTAATTTTTATATTTTAATTAATTATTATGGTACATTTAAATTTAAATTTACATCACATTGAATTACATTTATTCATTTATCAAGGTAATTAATTTAATTTAAATTATGATCATACCTAAAGTAAATTCTACTTTATATAAGATAGAAAATCATATGGAATCCTTGTTAGGTAAGGACAGAAATAATAATTAATCATTATGGATTTTCATTAAGGTTAAAACATCTCTAAGGATTATGGTTAGTGGGAAATGCAAAAAATATTGTTAAAAATTGAGGATTGAATCTCTATAATATTTTATGATATCAAAATATAAGACTAATGAAATGGTCCTTAAAATTTTGTAACCTTATTCCCTAATGTTAAAAGTATAAAGAAGATAAATGTAATAATAATGAATGAATCACCCTCCCTTACTTTTGTCTTATTTTTCTATCTCATTTTTTCTTTTTTCAAATTTTTTTAATAGAAATCTCTCATAAACCACATAACCATATATAATCCTAATATTTTCATTCTATAAATTGCAATTTTTGATTTTAAAAATATAGAACACATTATTTTATATTCATTTTTAATCAAAATAGCTGAGTAATAAATTTCAATGAATGCATAACCTTTCCAGAAAAATCATATATACTGCCATAAAAATGAACTACATCCCCATATAATCTGTACAAAAAACTCCACTACACATAGTTATTTTAAATATAATACAATATACTATGATTTGGGTAGAAATGGAAGTAACAACCTTATAACATGGGTCATTTCCTAATAATGTTATTCATGGATTCTATAGGAAAAAATATTTATTGATTTTATGGTGTGTCTAAGGAAACATTTTAATCAATCCGAATTCCCAAGTCATATTAAAATTGATTCTATTTGGTCAAATATTTTCTAATATTCTATGAAATTTCTAGAAGATAACTTGCCTTGTTCAATAAATAACTATACTAAATAAAAAATGGAAAATATTTGGTTTAGAATATTTTATTATGGACGAGAAAATATGGGTTGGGAAAAATACACATGTAAATGTATAAAATACTAATCGATATCAATTTCACAAAAATAAAAATCTTTAAAAATATGAGACAAATATATCATAAAAAAATCAATTCATCTCCACAAATAATTATTTTAAAAATTAATTCCCTTATGATTAACCTTACTCGTTCATTTTTCCATTTCCCTCATTTAATCATGTAAAAAGTGGAAATTATGAAAAAATAAATAATCATTGTACTAACAAACTTATGTATCTAAGATAATTACTATAATGAAAGAGTTCAAATTGGGGCATGAAATTTTCATTAAATCTCCAAAAATTTAATACAATTAGATAAAAAATTATATTATTAATTGAATGTCATACTCAACTCACCATGATGATTCAAATCAGTTCTCACATGTTTTTTGAAAATATTATATATATATATAGAAGTTTATTTCAGGAATATTTTCCATGAAAAAACTTTTTATTTCACATATCTATTAGGTAGGGTTTTCCAGATGAGAATTAAATTGACATTGAGAATAATGTCTATTTTTATCTTGAATCTGTATAGATTATTCAATTTATTATCTAGTTCCTTGTACCAAGTTGATGGAACAAGAAATTAAAATAACTTTTATAGGTATAAGTAAAATGACCATTATTTTAGAAAAGGTAAATAAATTATGGCTATATCTTAATATTTATTTATAAAACAAATAATTTAAATTTAAATTTATAAAAATTTAATAAATGAAATAGAAATATATTTTTTTGGTTTGATCACCCATGTGGGAAATTGGTTTTGAATACCTCCTAATGAGTAGTACTAGATATTATCTAAATTCTGTTGGTGAGTGGTGTTTCTTAGATATAAACTACCCCATGTTTTTTCATCCATATCACACTTATTTTTTTCAGTGAGGAGTCATCTAATTGAGTACACTATATTCCCATTATCACAATGCAGTGCATATTTCATGGCAGGGTTGGGATGAAGTACAGATCCTCCATATTTTTTATTGATACCTATGAAACCTTTTATTCACTATCTAGTTCTAGTTAAGTAAATAATTAATTAAAATAATATTCAAAATGGATGTGAGAGTGTAGTTTTCTTTGAATAAAAAATTTGATGATTTAATTTCAAATTCTTCCCTTTTAATTTCATTAGTATGTTCCTATATTTCTTCAAGTAGAACCACATGGATATCTTCTTGGTATTACTCAAGTAAATGTCCAATATATTGTGGGAAATCTATATGTTCCTAAGTTGGTGTGTATTCCTTTTCATCATCTTCCGCTAGAGAAATTTATGTTTTAGAAAAAAATTTATAATAAAAATAGTTTGTAGTGATGCATAATTCAGTTTAATTAAAATTAGATGAGATAGATTTCAAAAAAGGATCAACATAATGATTTGGTTCATCTTTAATTGGTTCTTTGGTGAAAACATACCTTTGGTGGTGAGTAGTAGTAAATGTATTAAGGTATTCTGGTTCATCACAAATTTCATTGAATTCGACTGATTTGGTGGTTTCTTCATTTTCCAAGGATCAAGTGATATGTAATTTAAATGAATCTTTATGTTTTTTAAAGTTAGAGAGAACAAATTTCACATCATATTAATTCTATAATTTTTCCATATCTCATTGATCTCCCACTCAAATATCAACAAGAAAGTCATCCCCATCATGAATAAACTATAACTCTTCATTATCAGTTTCAATTGGATCACAAGATGGTTGGGAAAAAACATTCTTTAAGAAAGGACTTAACCACTCGGATTTATTCATAATTTTTTTATATGTAAAGATAATTTTTCCTAGGGTTTGAGTCTTTTCATTTTAATTATGTGTTCATAAACCATGGCCATCGATTATTGAGGTGATAAAACCATCTCTATACCATTGTGAATATTTATGAACAGTAACATAAGTTCATCATCCATTAGTTATTAGACAACCTCAGTATAGTATTTTTGTTCTTCATGGACTTGTGAGTATTAATTTAAAGTAGAATAATCTAAGTCTGAATATATCATTTATTTTTTTTTGATTTAGTTTTCAAAATAATGAAAATATTAAAAAAATGTGAAAATTGAAAAAAATTTCTTTCTCCATAGTAGAGGAATTTTTTAAATGCACCTAACATATTGAATCACTAAAGACAATTTATTTTCCCAATATAGAATAGAGGATTATTAGGGTCATATAACATGAGAAGCATCACAGTAAATCAATCACTTAATTTTAATTCACTTAATCTAATTCCTTTTTTTTTGTTTTTAATATTTTATATGAAAATAATATTTTTGGGGTTTTAGAAAATTATGGAACGAAAATATAAAGCTACCCTAGATGAAGAGGAAAATGTAGAAATAATTATTTTTGGGAGAAATTTCATTGTCCATGGGTTTGATAACGTGTTTTATTTCATTAATTATTAATTATTGTATTCAACTTGGTAATCCTATTTATGAAACCTCCTAAATGGATTACTTTATTTTGATTTATTGAGTGTGATATTTTAACATACTTGGAAACCACTTTGTCACATCACATCCCACATCCTCCAATATCCACATAGGATAAAAAATTGACTGGGAGTGAAATTAAAAAAATATCTGTCTCGACCATTTCCATTTAAACCCTTCAAGTATCCTCAAATACACCATATGACAAGTTTACTAGAGGGAAGGGATGGAAAAGGAATCAATTAAAAAAATAGGTTTTAAATTAAATACATTGTTTACGAATTCCAAAACCATGAAATTATCTCACACCAACCACCAATAGAATTAAAAATGATTAATAATTAATGTTAAATACTTCATCATTCCACAAAATCTCCTATAGGGAAAATCATATACCTAGTAACATTCTATTTCAAACTGAAAACAGATCATGAATTTGATGTTTGAAAGAGAAAGGAAAAGTTTAAGTGAGAGGAAGAGAGAAATAGAGATAGATGAATTCTTTAATAAAAATATGGAAATAATTACATTAGAAAAAAAGAAAAAAGGAAAACAAAAAAGAAAACCTAAGAATTAGAATCCCTACAACATAGAATAATAGTGGATCCTTGAGAATCATTTATAATTTTGATCCACCCAAGATCTATATTTGTAAGATTTTTAGATTTTGAGTACATCATAAATGAATCCTAATGGACCCCATGCCATCTTGTGGTCATAAAAAGGGGTCCCGATGATTATTACATCAGATATTAACATTTTAGAATTATCTCAAGGGTATAACATCATATAATAGATTCACCACATGTAATGTGTGGGTATAAAATTATCACAGCTTGCATTCAGTCCTATAATATTTATGGGCATAATTTTTATGTGTTATGGAATGAATTTTTTTTTCATTTCATCACACATGTGGTGTTCATCGAAAAACCACTTTTTTACTTGATGTCATGGATTCATGTATTGTACTGTTTCATGTTTTCACATCATGAATAATTTTAATAGTGTGAATTGGGGTTTCATATTAGGATTCACCCAATTTCAGCTCTGTTATTCAATTTTGAGCCTTGGATATTGTCTATGACTATTTTTTATGGGACATCATACTCATTATTAATTTGAAAATTTTAATATTATTTACAAACATTTCTTGTATCCTTTATCAAATTATAAAATAATTAAACACTCAAAAGAATAATCAATTAATGTATAAATAATAATTTTATATTAAAAACCATAAAAAATATTAATCTTTATGTCCCTTATTTTTATTAAAGGCATTTACCCCTATAAAGACAACTCTTATTAAGGGATAGGTATAAATGTTCCCATACTAGTTATTATGCATCTCATAGTTCTATGATGATGCATAGATTCTGAGACCAATTTTTATATATCATTACCTTGTGATTAGGGGGAATATCCACTACTAATTATAAATTTTTTAGATCATTCATGTAGTATAGATGGTATTTTCTACTATGATAAGTAGTACTACCTATGGAATGTATATTCTTTGTGTTATTTGGTGATATATTCCTCAGGAGTTTTTTTAGATATTTAGATCCTCAGAAGGTAGAGGATTTCTTAGAGTTTGATATGTATGTCACTTTTCTAGTTTGGGAACCAATTTTTTAGACAAATAACATGTATTTTATATACCTTTTGTAGTATAATTAAATATTGGGTTTTTTGAGCCTAAAATGGAACTATTTTACCATAATTGTGGTTCAATATTTCAATGATGTTTTTTGATAAATAGCTTACTTATCCCATTTTAAATTTTTTAATTATGAACTTATTAGTGTGAGATGCACCTTCGATATGATATTTGAAATTGGTGTTTTACCACTTCAACATCCTTTAACTATATCAGAGACATGATGTGAGATTATTTATGGTCGAAATTTTATAAGTGAAATGCTCCCAGATATTTAAAACATGAATTTTTATTCAAATATATATCCAAGTGGCTCCATGGACAGATCTTTGTGGTTTTGGAAGCTTTGGCAGAACCCTATAGATAAATATAATAATTTACAGGAGGTAGTTCTAGTTGAGATATGGTGATGTGGAAATATCAAGAAATGGATATCTATTTCTGAAATATCTATCTACCCCATTAGGTAATCCCTATAAGATCCATATTATTTAATGTTATACTTATGATGATCTCATTCATAGGATAACTCAAATAAGGTCGTAGAAAACACAATTCGATTTATGGTTCATGTCATCTTCATATCCATTCATGATCATCAATATCATCTTGATCTATTTTCCCCATTCTATTTTTTAATCAATGCATATGTGATTCTTGGGGATCATCTACCTAGAACCTTATGCCTAAATAAGCCTATAGGTTGTGGAAATAATTGGTTCACAACTACGAAATGTGTGAATTTTACCTATAGTGAAGAAGATCATTTTCCTAATTTATAATAAACACCCATCAGTTGGTGATATCATTATATTAATTGATGTAATCTATCATGGACTTGATACCCATAGTGTTTGTTGAACTTGATAACATTATGATTTATGATACCATAAGGTTACCATCAACAAGAATTCAATTCCTATGTTGGCCTACTTCAAAAGATGTACATATATTTACAAATAAATATCATGTGTAAAATATTATCTTAATTAATTGATGTCAAATTTATAGAATGTCTGTTTCAATGTTTTCATTAGTCACTATTTTACCTTTAAAACTTTTAGTTCATTGAGTTTGAGTTTTTTTCCTGGTTTGTCTCATCTATGATTTTTTTGAAGACACACCGTGTGTTGAATTAGACATATCAAAAATCCTAATGGAATCCTTATAAGATATGAGCTCCATGTATTGAATGTAAGACCCATGGATATTTTTGTTGGTATTCATTGATTCCGACATCATTTGAACCAAAATAGGGTGAGAGTCTTGAGAATTTGGAGGTTTTCATTGACCTACATTGATAATTCCAATGGTTTGAAGAACCGTTATGGTGTGAGTTATAGGTTTTAGTAGTCTGACCATTTGAGTATGATAATAGAGATGTTGTTTTAGTGAGTCATCCAGAAAATGATTGATTACATAATAGATTTTGTTATCAAAGTAGTACAATATATTGGTGGTAGCTGGTTCCCCTTACAAGAACATTTTTGTTTAGTATAAGATAGTGAGTTATGAAAATCTAGCTTAGGTGGATGGATTTTTAAATATATGTCGTATATATTTCTATATTTTTAATTTTCCTCAACAAAAAATTATTATGCGAGATATTATATGGAATCTTGATGTTTAATATTATGTTTAATCTGATAATAAATTTTTTTTGTCTTGATGAATTACCTTACTGTTGGGTAGTGCACAAAATTAATTTAGGAATTGGATATCTATATACTTCTTCAGACTTATCTTGTTTGGGGATGAGTATTTAATAATAAAGGTTCCCCATTAGGTATGAAACCATGGTGGTATCAGAGCATTAATTTCCATTATGAGGTTATATTTGATACAAAGTGATGGATGTCACATTTAGGCTTGTGGTTATAGTTGTTCAAATTTTGATGGTGTTATGTTATGGTATGTAGTTGATTGAATGGGGTTCTAAATGTCCAGTACAATATAATTTAGATTGTCCATGTTTGGATCATTGATGATATTTTATTTTCATGATAGTGGTTTTTGGACATCAGTGCTATTTAATGGTGTTCTCTTTTGTCTTTTTCACATTGTGTGACTATAACTCATCTAGGATACCTTTAATAGTGGATGTGAGATTTTGTTTTTTTCTTTGATCCTTACATTTTGGCTGTGTGATACCCACATTTATAGTTACATTGATAACAAGTATTTATAAAGTTCATGTTTATGGTATGAGGTTTTCATCATGCTATGTGGAGAGATGGATATTTTTTATAATGTTAATCTATGTGGAATCATGGTACAATCCATGTGATGTGAGATTAAACCCTGTATTAAGTCCATATTGGTATAATCATGAGTTGGATTATTCATATGTGCAGGTGTAAAATATTTTACAGATTAGTTGTGTCCTAAGTCAACATAGGTCCTAGAATACTACAGTTGGATCGTGTAAACATGATGATATAAAACAATATATATATTATATTTTAACAAGATTATAATTAATAGATTATGTTGTTTTTTTTCAAGGGAGAAATAGTTTAATGGTGGGGTGTATGTAGCGATCAAACTTTTTCATAAGTGAGATATAATATATTTTTAAGGTTCAAGGGTCGGGACTTTTTTAGAGGGTAAAATAGTAAATTTACCTTAGTGGTTGACTATTGGATGATTTTTGGATGGTTATGTAGAACTCATAGTGTTCTATTTATCCATGGAATATATTTTAGTAAAATTTTGAACTAGTTTAATTTTATAAGTTATTTTATATTTATCAAATAAAGAATCCTCATCTCCTGAGTGTTAGATATGATTCTCTATTCACTCTCCTGTATTTTAATAATAAAACTTTTGTAAATTTTTCAATAATATTTTTAGTGGTGGTCATGAATTTGGTTTGTTTTATTTTTTAATTACATGGTTTAAAAATGTAAATACTATATCAAATATATTATTTTCATCTATGTGTGCATGAATATTTAGTTTCTGTTAAATTTTGTCCCTATTGAAATTTTTGACAACTATAAGATTTTCATTAATAAATTTATCTTCCAACGAGAGGTATAGTCTTCATGAAATTCCTTTGAACCCTGGAAGCGATAATTTTCACACCATAAATTATATAAAAGTTAATTAATTTTTTGTCGATCACAATGATGAGGTGGTGACTTGTCACAATGACATGGATACTACATTCCCTAGTGGTGATGATGTGGAATGACGAATATAAATGCATTTTTGAAAAAAATTCATTGACATTATGGTTGGTTTTAATTACGGATGTTATGAGGGGATTTATATTAGGAAAAATTAATGGTTTTTGGTATAAATAAATTTTATTACCTATAACTCCACATTCCTCCCTATTAAAAATATCTATCCTACCCCATATTTCTTCATATGTAGAAGAAATTAGAGATTCATTCTCTCTCTCCCCCTCTCACTCACGCAACAAAAAGTCTTCTTTGAAATTATTCACTGTGGTCGTAGTATTGATGACTGGGGAAAGTGATGTGATCATCAAGTGCTGAAAAAAAATTATCAAGATATTAATTTTTTCTTTTTTTATTTCCTCATTCAACACCATTATTAAATTACATTCTTATAAAAATTGATTTTTCAAAGATGAATATGTTTTATTATATGAAAAATATTATAATTAGAAAATGAAATGGTGTAATATTTAAATAATTTAATCCTATTCATCTCAAGTAATGAACAATGAAAAGATTAGTTCTGTTCCAAATATGATCATTATGTGAATATTATTATTTAAAGAAGTTTTTTCATGTATAAAATTAGGATTTAAAAGGAAATAAATTTCAGATAATTGATTTATATTATTTTCTCAACTCATATAGAAAATATTATTTTTACATAGAATTATTCTCTCTAGCTTTGAAAGTTTATTTTTCAGAAATTTTATTTCTTACATGGGATGAAAATAGGGATAAAACATCTATTTTTTGTAGAATTATTTCCCAATTTTTTTGCAAGGATTATTTCTCTAACAATGGTTATTATTTGTGATGTCTATTTATTTAATTATTTATAATTGATTAAATAATTCAGGGATGATTTTTTTTAAATAAAATTATATATAATATTCCTAAGCCCTTGAGAAATTTATTCTTTCACATATAGGGATTTCATTCTTTTCTCATACACATGTTCCTAAATGAACACAAACATGAGCCTCTCCTTGGGTTCTAGGGTATTCCTCCAACCACCAATATCCTAAATATTATTCTTCTATTATTTATACTGGGGTAAATTATTATTTTTCAATCATAATGATATTAATTTCATAGGTGTGCAAAATGATTTTGAATGACATAAGGTTGTAATATTTCATATGTGAGACAAAATTTTGTGTCCACGTAGGAGTATAAAGTCATGATTTCACTATTACTAGAATAACATAGGGTTTGATTTTTATTAGAATGAGAAAATGGAGAATAATTAATGGAAAATGTGTTTTATCAAGTGATGGATATAGTGATTGGTTAATGGGATGGATCAACAATTTCTATTCTATCATGTTCATAATACATTTAATTATACATATATGATTTGATATATAAGATAATCCACAATTGATTCTCTCTAAATAGGGTTTGTTAGTGAATTTCTATTTTGAATCGGAAAAGAAAATTACCAACTAATCTTCCTTCCTATTTGTATGGAAAAATATCAAAAATCCTCTTAATACCTTAAATAAGGGAGTCCTCACAAATTATTCCAGAAACTCCCAATCTGATGAAGATAATCTAGAAAAATACAAATAGATCCTTTATCTTCTAAACTCCTATCTATAATCACATGAAAAATAACAAACAGATCATGCATATTACATTATATAAGTAAGATCATCTAAAGGGGGAAATAATATATCAACCCAAAAAGAGACTATTACATGAAAATATAAACCAAATAAATTCATATTTATGATAATATATCAACAAGAAAAATAATGTATAAAGAATAATAGAAGAATAAAATATTGATATTTAGATTCATGAATGTGGAAACTGTTCTTCTCCACAATATCCTAATCACCATAAATATTTCACCCACCCATGTGTAGTAATATAACCTTGTAATAATGGAGACATAATATAAAATTAAAAAATATTCTAATACTAAAAAAATAGTTCCTTTACCATTGAAACATTCTATTGATTAAAATAAATTATTTCTTCCTTACTTAAAATCAATTATGATCCCATGTGTGTTAAGATTCATGAGATATTCATTATATTTGTTATAATTTTTTACTTCAAAATATTTGGTTCCCTATAAATCCTTACATTTAATGTTCACTTTCAGGGGTAGAATGTCACCTCCAATTGAGATTCTTTCTTTCCAAACTATCTTACACATTCATGTTTACTGATCCTTTACTAGTTCCCTCCAGTAATAATGAGTTATATATAGTATAGATATGATCTATTAAACAACTATAATTCATGGGTACTTTTAAAATATTTATCTTTTCATGACATTCCATTCTCAAATAGAGCATGATTACTCCAAGGGAAATTACATACATGAGTGTTCAGAGAACAGAGAAAATATAATATATATTTTTCAAAATTATATTCTACTTCCATAACATCCTATATATGTTCAATAATATCTTATATATGTCATATAATATCTTAAAATTTCACTTAAAAACCCATATGAATAGAAAATATATCTTATATTTGAGCACATAAATTGTACATATCTATGGGAAGATCAGATCCCATCCCCTTTAATGTTAAAATTATATATGTATCAAGGAATATATTTATATGCATAAAGATGAATTCTTTATATATTTTTCAAAAAATATTACATGTTTCTTTGAAAATTTTACTTATCTGCCCCCAGTAATTATCAAAATTTTACAAATTCTTTATCAAAGATAAGGGAATTTCCCTAATGATTATAGGGATTTAACATAATAGCCTTTATATATTCCCCAGTAATGTTATAAAATATGAAATATTCACCTTTCAAATTTTCAATTCATTTATTTAGTCTCATTCTCCTTTACCATAAAAAAACAAATTATTTTCAATAAATAGATATTATATAAATTAAAAATATCAATTTAATTAATAATTTTATTCAATTTAAGAAATATTCACAAATCTTATGAAATAGTCCTTCAATTCCAATTTTTTTTGAAAATTAAACATAATAATAAATATAAAGGAATAAAATAAATTGGTTTTCAACAAAAAAATAATGAATGGATTTATTTTGAAAATTCCCCGACACTTAAACCTTGTATTCCTAAACAAGTGGGCATTAACCATGTTACCATAGTTAAATTCAAAATTATAACTAGTGTGAGTTCCATTTTGAAAATATGTGTCACATAATCTAATAATTACTTATCATTTTTAATTATTTTATTTTCTCCAAGAATTACATTTAATTAATTTTTTTTGTTTTACATCCCCATGCTCACTTATATATACCTTCACATGAGTATGTTTATGAACATATAATTTACGAATTTTATTCATTGTTTTTGTCATTCAAAATTCATGAATAGGTCACTAGAGGATTTAAGAGATTATAAATCTCCACTCAATGGGTTTTTAATTTATGTTTATCATGAGGAATTTTTATGTTTATTTTTTTGACTAAGGGTTGGTAGGTGATGATGTTAAAAAGTTACAAGGTATAATTATGAGTTTGGTTCTAAATAATGAAAAATTCGTAATTAAAAGTTTACAATAATGAATGTTATCCCTAATCACCCACCCTAGTAGCAATTCAACTCCTAAATTATTTGGATTCCCAAAGGATATAAATACATAAATAATTTCACCAAAAACACATACTTTGTGTCTCTTCATCCTTCAATAGTGTTCCTTCCATTCTGATGTCAATTCAAAAAAACATTTATATATTTAAGGTTGTTAGACTTTTTTGAAATTAAAATAGTTATGTGAACTTATTTTACCCAGTTTTTACAGACATTTTCTCTTTCATATTTCACATACATTATTCTTGTCTTAATATATTCTAATTAATCCATATTCTCCTATACATGTGTTCAACAATGTTAGGAATTTACAATTAGGGATAGTAGGTTTGTGATTTTTTTTAATGTGGCTTCATAACAAGGATTTTCATGGATTATAGGGGTTCATTTATGGTTCATTTTTCAAGGTAGTTTTTAAATGATGTTTAATGAAATATTGGATTTTCAGATAGATGAATTGTTTAATCATTCTAAACATAAAATACTCAATCATCCCAGCTTTTAACAATAGTTCAATAAAAGTTTTGGTTATTTAAGCATGATATGGACCCACCTCCCATAAATTTGGTAACTATGAAAAAGATTTCATAAATAAATTTGAAGAATAAAAGTTAAGTAATTTTATCATTTGATAGTATTTCATTGCATTGAATTCAAAATCCAATTGTTTTATCATTAATTTCCCAAAAAATGAATTTGATAATAATATCATTTTTATATTCATATATATTTAGTTTCTTGGGATAAATATATTCCTCATATTCAACATAGGTTCTACACATTCAAAGCAACATGATTTTACTTAAATTAGTTTAAAAAAAATAAAAAATAAAAAAACATATATTAATAAAAAGTAAAAAAAATTAATAATTTTTTAAAAAATCTCTCTCCTCCAAACATGAATCATGAAGCATCCTCAATATATTTTTAACATATATGAATAGTAGAATATGTTCTGAAATTAGGAAAATAATAAAATAGGTTAAGGGAAGGTATATCTTAGTGGTTTATTTGAAAGAAGTGTTTTAGGAGTGTAACCTCCTAGACTAGACTATCCAAAAGTGGTCCAAAATATTTCATTAATCACTATCGATTAGAATTGAATGGGTTCTTCTCTCATTATTTCATCATCTACACACCACCAAATGGGTAAAAATTAGTGATTACAAATAGTCTTTCCCATATGGGAATAATTTCACATGGAATTAATTTCATTCTGAATATCTAGAGAATACAATCACTAATAAAAAAAAGGGCATTAGCGACCACCATTGGCGGTCGCTAAAGGCCTATAGAGACCGCCTAGCGAGCGCCAATGGCGGTCGCATCGGCCTCGTCGCTGTAGGCCAATAGCGACCGCCACTGGCAGTCATTATAGGTGGCCGAAATGCCAGCCTTAAGCGACCGTCTGGCGGTCGCTATAGGCTGCAGGGGGGAACCATTAGCGATCGCCATTAGCGGTCACTAATGCTGCCTGGACAGCAGCCTATAGCGGACGCCAATGGCGGTCGCTAATGCTACCCGGCAGGTAGTCTATAGCGACCGCCAAAGGCGGTCGCTAAATTGCGAAAAAAATGTTAAAAAAAATTCATACCGAAATAAATAAAAAAAAATATATATTTATTAAATAATATATATATATATATTAATGAAAATATTTATATATATAATATTAAATAAAATATTTTTCATTTTTTTAATGAAATGTACGAATTGTGTTTTTTTTTCTTCACGGTGCAAAATCAGAGATAAAACAAAGTAACAATCATAAAAAATGGAAAAAAATTTCAAACAGCATAAACATCAAAATCATCATAAATGATAAATGTGATTCAATGATCCGAGCAGGTCCATCTATTTCAATCTTCTGCTTCAAAACCTACAATATGACAAAAAAACAAAACAAACGTAAATTGAACATAATTATATATTCAGTTATTATATACATATAATAAAATTAAATCTGACATCAAATCATGGTGCTATAATAATTTAAAACCCCCAATTTAAGAAATGCTATCATTTCAGGTCATTCGGAGCACGTTTGCTCCGAATTCGACCGTCTCACGCCGTTTTTTGTGTTTTATGAAACCAGAAACCCCTTTTCGGTCACCGTGGTTAAACGACACCTCCGATTGACGTTCCGTCTACCCGACCATTTCACAAATCACACAACGGCTGTTGTTGTACAGTTTCATGGCATTCCGAGGTCGTTCGGGTGGTTTTGACCCCCCCCCCACGCGCAGTTTTAGCACGTGCGGAGCTGCTGAAAATGACGCAGTCGGCCGTACCGCGCGCACCGCACGTCCGATGGGCGCGCCGTCTCCTCTTACACATCAATAATAATATTCCTAATGTTTTCATGTGGTTTCAGGTCATTTGGAGCACATTTTCTCCGAATTTGACCGTCTCACACCGTTTTTGGTGTTTTATGACACTATAAATGTGTTTCCGGTCACCACGGTCAAACGACACCTCCGATTGATCTTCCGTCTGCCCAAACATTTCACAAATCACACAACGGATGCTCTCGTACAGTTTCATGGCATTCCGAGGTCGTTCGAGTAGTTTTGACCCCCCACGCGCCGTTTTAGCGCGCGCGGAGCTGCTTAAAGCGACTTAGTTGGCCGTACCGCGCGCACCACACGTGCGATGGGCGCGTTGTCTCCTCCTACATGTCACGAATAATATTCCTAATGTTTTCGTGTGGTTTCAGGTCATTCGAAGCACGTTTACTCCAAATTCGACCGTCTCACGCCGTTTTTGGTGTTAAATGACACCAGAAACGCGTTTCTAGTCACCACAGTCAAACGAATGATCTGATTGATGTGACGTATACCCAACCATTTTAAAAATCACACAACGGCTCTTGTCGTACGGTTTCATGGCATTCCGAGGACGTTCGGGTGATTTTGACCCCCCAACGCGCCGGTTTAGCGTGCGTGGAGCTGCCGAAAACGACGCATTCGGCCATACTGTGCGCACCGCAAGTCCGATGGGCACTCTGTCTCCTCATAAACGTCACGAATAATATTCCTAATGTTTTTGTGTGGTTTCAGGTCATTCGGAGCACTTTTGCTCCGAATGCGACCGTCTCACGCCGTTTTAGGTGTTTTATGACACCAGAAACGTGTTTCCAGTCACCGCGGTCAAACGACACCTCCAATTGATGTGCCTTATTCCCGACCATTTCTCAAATCACACAACGGCTGTTATCGTATGGTCTCATGGCATTCTGAGGTCATTCGGGTGGTTTTGACCCCCCCCCCCCCACGCGCCGTTTTAGCATGTGCGGAGCTGTTGAAAACGACGCAGTCAGCCATACCATGCACACCACACGTCCGATGGGCGTTCCGTCTCCTCCTACATGTCACAAAAAATATTCCTAATGTTTTCGTGTGGTTTCAGGTCATTCGGAGCACATTTTCTCCGAATTCGACTGTCTCACGCCGTTTTTGGTGTTTGATGACACCAGAAATGCGTTTCGGGTCACCGCGGTAAAACGCCACCTCCGACTAACGTGCCATCTACCCGACCATTTCAAAAATATCACAATGGCTGTTTTCGTATGGTTTCATGGCATTCTGAGGTCGTTCGGGTGGTTTTGACCCCCCCCCACGCGCCGTTTTAGCGCGCGTGGAGCTGCTAAAAACAACGCATTCGGCCGTATTGTGCGCACCGCAAGTCCTATGGGCGCGTCGTCTCCTCCTACACTTCCTGAATAATATTCCTAATGTTTTTGTGTGGTTTCAGGTCATTCGGAGCACGTTTTCTCCGAATTCGACCGTCTCACACCGTTTTTGGTGTTTTATGACACCAGAAACGCGTTTTCGGTCTCCACTGTCAAACGACACCTCCGATTGACGTGCTGTCTACCCTACCATTTCAAACATCACAAAACTGATGTTTTCGTACGGTTTCATGGAATTCTGAGGTCGTTTGGGAGGTTTTGACCCCCCCCCCCCCACGTGCTGTTTTAGCGCGCGCGAAGCTGCTGAAAACGACGCAGTCGGCTGTACTGCACGCACCGAACGTCTGATGGGTGCGCCGTCACCTCTTACACGTCACGAATAATATTACTAATGTTTTCGTGTGGTTTCAGGTCCTTCAGAGCACGTTTGATCCGAATTTGACCGTCTCACGCCGTTTTTGGTGTTTTATGACACCGGAAACGCGCTTCCGGTAACTGCGGTCAAACGACACCTCTGATTGACGTGCCATTTGCCCGAACATTTTAAAAATCACACAACGACTGTTTTCATACTGTTTCAGGGCATTCTGAGGTCGTTCGGGTGGTTTTGACCACCCCAAGCGCCGTTTTAGCGCGCGCGGAGCTCCGGGAAACGACGCAGTTGGCCGTACCGCACGAACCGCACATCCGATGGGCACGTCGTCTCCTCCTTCATGTCACGAATAATATTTCTAATGTTTTAGTGTGGTTTCAGGTCATTCGTAGTACGTTTACTCTGAATTCGACCGTCTCACGCCGTTTTTGGTGTTTTATGACACCGGAAACGCGTTTCCGGTCACCGCGGTCAAACGAAACCTCCGATTGACGTGCCGTTGCCTGACCATTTCAAAAATCATACAATGGCTATTTTCATACGGTTTAATGGCATTTCGAGGTCGTTCGGGTGGTTTTGACCCCCCCCACGCGCCATTTTAGCACGCGCGGAGCTACTGAAAACGACACAGTTGGCCGTACCGCACGCATCGCACGTCCGATAGGTGCGATGTCTCCTCCTACACGTCACGAATAATATTCCTAATGTTTTCGTGTGGTTTCAGGTCATTTGGAGCACGTTTTCTCCGAATTCGACTGTCTCACGCCGTTTTTGGTGTTTTATGACACCAAAAACGTGTTTCTGGTCAACTTGGTCAAATGACACCTCTGATTGAAGTTCCGTCTTCCCGACCATTTCAAAAATCACACAACGGCTGTTTTCATACGGTTTCATGGCATTCCGAGGTCGTTCGGGTGGTTTTGACCCCCCCACACGTCGTTTTAGCGCACGCGAAGCAGCTAAAAACGATGCAGTCAGCCGTACCATGCGCACCGCACGTCCTATGGGCATATCGTCTCCTCCTACATGTCACGAATAATATTCATAATGTTTCCGTGTGGTTTCAGGTCATTGGGAGCAAGTTTGCTCCGAATTCGACCGTCTCACGCCGTTTTTGGTGTTTTATGACACCAGAATCGTATTTCTGGTCACTGCGCTCAAAGGACACCTCCGATTGATGTGCTGTCTGCCCGACCATTTTAAAAATCACACAACGACTGTTGTCGTCCGGTTTCATAGCATTCTGAGGTCGTTCGGGTGGTTTTGACCCCCCCCCCCCCACACACGCCGTTTTAGCGCGCGTGGAGCTGCTGAAAACGACGCAGTCGGCCGTACCGTGGGCACCGCACGTCCGATGGGTGTTCCGTCTCCTCCTAAATGTCACAAATAATATTCCTAATGTTTTCGTGTGGTTTCAGGTCATTCAGAGCACGTTTTCTCCGAATTTGACCGTCTCACGCCGTTTTTCGTGTTTTATGACACGGGAAACGCGTTTCCGGTCACCGTGGTCAAACGACCCCTCCGATCGACGTTCCGTCTACCCGACCATTTCAAAAATCACACAACGGCTGTTGTCGTACGGTTTCATGGCATTCCTAGGTCGGTCGGGTGGTTTTGACCCCCCACGCGCCGTTTTAGCGCGCGCGGAGTTGCTGAAAACGACGCAGTCGGCTGTACCATGCGCACCGCATGTCCTATGGGCGCGCCGTCTCCTCCTACACATCAAGAATAATATTCATAATGTTTTTGTGTGGTTTCAAGTCATTTGGAGCATTTTTTCTCCGAATTCGACCGTCTCACGACGTTTTTTGTATTTTATGACACCGAAAACGCGTTTCCGGTCACCGCGGTCAAACGACACCTCCGGTTGACGTTCCGTCTACTCAACCACATCACAATTAACTCACCCAATGATTTCTTCTGATTTTAGGCCATTAAGACCTCATTCAGCCCATTTGGACCCCACCACGCGCATTTATCAACCGCGCGCAACACTTAAAGAATGCATAATGAGTTCTACCGCGCAGACCGCACGTCCGATTGTCATGCTGTCTACATGTACGCATCACGAATAATAATTATATTGTTTTACTGTGATTTCAGGTCAATCCTATGTCGTCCTCTATGACTTTGACAGTCAGACGCCCGTTTTGGCCGTGTATGACACCAGAACGGCGTTCCTGGTCACCGCGGGCACACGGCACGTCCGATTGACGTGATGTCTGCTCGACCACATCACAATTCACTCACCCTTTGATGTCGTCTGATTTCAATCCATTCGGACCTCGTTCGGCCTGTTTGGACCCCCCCACATGCATTTATCAAGCGCACGCAACACTTAAAGAATGCATAATGAGCCCTACCGCGCAGACCGCATGTCCAATTGACGTGCCGTGTGCGCGTACATGTCACAAATAATAAATAGATTGTTTTCCTATGATTTCAGGTCAATCCGATGTCGCCCACTATGACTTTGACCGTCAGACGCCCGTTTTGGCCGTTTATGACACCAGAACAGCGTTCCCGGTCACCGCGGGCACACAGCACGTCTGATTGACGTTCCGTCTGCTCGACCACATCACAATTCACTCACCCTTTGATTTCTTCTGATTTCAGGTCATTCGGACCTCGTTCGGACCGTTTGGACCCCACCACGTGCGTTTATCAAGCACGCGCAACACTTATAGAATATATAATGATCCCTACCGCGCAGACCGCACATCCGATTGACATGCCGTCTGCGCGTACAAGTCAAGAATAATAAATATATTGTTTTCCTGTGATTTCAGTTCAATCGGATGTCGTCCGCTATGACTTTGACCGTTAGACGCCCGTTTTGGCTGTTTATGACACCTGAACGGTGTTCCCAGTCACTGTGGGCACACGACACGTCTGATTGATGTGCCGTCTGCTCGACCACATCAAAATTCACTCACCCAATGATGTTGTCGGATTTCAGGCCATTCGGACCTCATTCGGCTCATTTTGACCCCCCACGCGTGTTTATCAAGTGCGCGCAACACTTAAAGAATGCATAATGAGCCCTACCCCGCAGAGCGCACGTCCTATTGACGTGTTGTCTGCGCTAACACATCACGAATAATAATTAGATTGTTTTCCTATGATTTCAGGTCAATCCGATGTCGTCCTCTATGACTTTGACCGTTAGATGCCCGTTTTGGCCGTTTATGACACCAGAACGGCGTTCCCGGTCACCGTGGGCACACGACACATCCGATTGACGTGCCGTATGCTGACCACATCACAATTCACTCACCCAATTATGTCATCTGATTTCAGGCCATTCGGACCTCGTTCGGCCCGTTTGGACCCCCCCCCCCACGCGCGTTTATCAAGCACGCGCAACACTTAAAGAATTCATAATGAGCCCTACCCCGCAGACCGCACGTCCGATTGACGTGATGTCTGCGCATACACGTCACGAATAATAATTAGATTGTTTTCCTATGATATCAGGTCAATCCGATGTCGTCCTCTATGACTTTGACCGTTAGACGCTCGTTCTGGCCGTTTATGACACCAGAACGGCGTTCTCGGTCACCGCGGGCAAACGGCACGTCCGATTGACATGTCGTCTACTCAAACACATCACAATTAACTCACCCTTTGATGTCATATGATTTCAGGCCATTCTGACCTCGTTCGGCCCATTTGGACCCCCCACGCGCGTTTATCAAGCGCGCGCAACACTTAAAGTATGCATAATGAGCCCCACCGCGTAGACCGCATGTCCGATTGACGTGCCGGTTGCGCGTACACGTCCCGAATAATAAATATATTGTTTTCCTGTGATTTCAGGTCAATCTGTTGTCGTCCGCTATGACTTTGACCGTTAGACGCCCGTTTTGGCCGTTTATGACACCTGGACGGCGTTCCCGGTCATCGCGGGCACACGACATGTCTGATTGACGTGCCTTCTACTTGAACACATCACAATTCACTCACCCAATGATGTCATCTGATTTCAGGCCATTCGGACCTCGTTCGGCCGGTTTGGACCCCCCCCACGCGTGTCTATCAAGCGCGCACAACACTTAAAGAATGCATAATGAGCCCTGCCCCACAGACCGCACGTCCGATTGACGTTCAGTCTACGCGTACATGTCACGAATAATAATTATATTGTTTTCCTGTGATTTTAGGTCAATCTGATGTCGTCCGCTATGACTTTGACCGTTAGACGCCCGTTTTGGCCGTTTATGACACCAGAACGGCGTTCCCGGTCACCTCGGGCACACGACACGTCCGATTGATGTGTCATCTACTCGACCACATCACAATTCACTCACCCTTTTATGTCGTCTGATTTCAAGCCATTCGGACCTCGTTCGTCCCATTTGGACCTCCCCCCCCCCACGAGCGTTTATCAAGTGCGCGCAACACTTAAAGAATGCATAATGAACCCTACCGTGCAGACGCGCGTCTTATTGACGTTCCGTCTGCGTGTACACGTCACAAATAATAAATAGATTGTTTTCCTGTGATTTCATGTCAATCTGATGTCGTCCGCTATGACTTTGACCGTTAGACGCCCGTTTCGGCCGTTTTTGACACCTGAACGGCGTTCCCAGTCACCGCGGGCACATAGCACGTCCGATTGACGTTCCGTCTACTCAACCACATCAAAATTCACTCACCCAATGATGTCGTCGGATTTCAGGCCATTCGGACCTCGTTAGGCCCGTTTGGACCCCCCCACACGCGTTTATCAAGCGCGCACAACACTTAAAGAATGCATAATGAGCCCTACCCCGCATACCGCACGTCCGATTGACGTGCCGTTTGCACGTGCACGTCATGAATAATAATTATATTGTTCTCCTATGATTTAAGGTCAATCCAATGTCGTCCTCTATGACTTTGACAGTGAGACGCCCATTTTGGCCGTTTATGACACCAGAACGTCATTTCCGGTCACCGCGGGCACACGGCACGTCTGATTGACGTGCAGTATACTCGACCACATCACAATTCACTCACCCTTTGATGTCGTCTGATTTCAGGCCATTTGGACCTCGTTCGGCTCGTTTGGACCCCCCACACGCGTTTATCAAGCGCGCACAACACTTAAAGAATGCATAATGAGCCCTACCGTGCAGACCGCACGTCCGATTGGCGTTCCGTCTGCACGTACACGTCAAGAATAATAAATAGATTGTTTTCCTGTGATTTCAGGTGAATCTGTTGTCGTATACTATAAATTTGACCGTTAGACGCCCGTTTTGGCCGTTTGTGACACGAGAACGGCGTTCCAGGTCACAGCGGGCACATGGCACGTCCGATTGACGTGTCATCTGCTCGACCACATCACAATTCACTCACCCAATGATGTCGTCTGATTTCAGGCCATTCAGAACTCGTTAGGCCCATTTGGACCCCCCCCCCACACGCGTTTATCAAGCGCGCACAACACTTAAAGAATGCATAATGAGCCCTACCCCGCATACCGCATGTCTGATTGACGTGTCGTCTGCATGTACACATCATGAATAATAATTAGATTGTTGACCGAAGTGCGGGGAAGGCTGTCCGGGGAGCGGGAGGGCTATTCGGAGTGCGAGGAGTTCTGTCCTGGGTGCGGGGAGGGATATTCGGGGTGCGGGAGGGCTGTCTGGGGTGCGGGGAGGGCTGTCCGGAGTGCGGGGAAGGCTGTCCGGGGTGCGGGGGGGGGGGGGGGGGGGGGGGGCTGTCCAGGGTGCGAGAAGGATTGTACGGAGTGCGGGGGGCCTTTTCGGGGTGCGGTAGGGCTGTCCGGAGTGCGGGGAGGACTGTCCGGGGTGCGGGGAGGGATGTACGGGGTGCCAGAGGGCTGTTCGGAGTGCGGTGAGGACTGTCCGGAGTGCGGGGAAGGCTGTCTGGGGTGTGGGAGGGCTGTCCGGGGTGTGGGGAGGGCTGTCCGGTGTGCGGGGAGGGATGTCTGGGTTAGGCCGGGGAATACAAATAGTGAACTCAGCTCATTCATCAAAAACATGTTTATCGATTTATATTAGGAATAACGTATTTTTTTCAAAAATATTACAGAACATCCAATTATAAACATTGAAAATTAAATGAACAAAAAATATCCAAATAAATAATCAGTTTCATGGTTACTTCTCAATTCGTGCACACAAACATTGCATGAGGCCAAAACACACATGATACCCCCAAATCACAAAAAAACTCACTATAAACCCAACATAAATATCAATAACAACCCTACCATTAAAAGCAGAAACACACCTCGTGGATATGATGCGTCATGCGTGTTCATCACTGACCTCCATCCGGTGGGCGAGGGGCCTACAACAAATAAATATTATGGACCCTCAGCCAGTTGGATAAATTCTTCAGTAAGCATGGGGTCCCCTAACTCCCTCAGCTTATGAACTTACATAATTCATAGAATTAAATAACGATATATGAATAAAGAAATTAGTATAATACTTCACTCATAATGAAAATCAATTTATACGTAAATAATCCTTGAACCAATCATGAAATGACGCATAATGAGACTGTTGAATTTGCAACTCAGTCGCACGATACATCTCTTCTTTTATCTCATTAATGTGTTTTCTGCAAATGATAACGCAATGATTAAATGATCAACTTATGAAAACAAAACATGTAAAAGTTAAACAATAAAAGTGATAAGATACTTACTACATTAATGGTGCAACTGATGGAGTATTGAACAAGATATATCGATGCGCTTGTATCCACTCAATGTTGTCCATATCATATGTGGTTCCTTCTCCAAATGGACCATCCTGAATCCGAGATGGCTTATCTAATTTTGTTTCAACATCCGTAAGATATTCTGCACAAAAGTAGTACACTCATCAATCAAATAACCATTGGATATTGATGCCTCTGGACGAGCTCTGTTGCGTACAAATAATATCAATGTACACAAATACCGCTCAATAGGATACATCCACCTGAATTGCACTAGACTATCAGCCATTACTTCTTCATTTAGGTGCACTGTTAAGTGGACCATAACATCAAAAAATGAGGGGGGAAATAGTTTCTCAATGTGAAAAAGCGTAAGTACAATTTGGTCCTGTAAACTTTTTAAATCACTCATTCGTTGATTTTTTAAACAAAGCTGTCTAAAAAAATTACTCGTCTCAATCAATGGCTGAACAACATTGGGGGACAAACAATCACAAATGGCGATTGGAATCAACTGCTGAAGTAGTATGTGATTGTCATGACTTTTCAACCCTTGCAATGTCTTGCTCGTCAGATTCACACACTTTGAAATATTAGAAGAGTAACCATAAGGAACCTTGAGAATCTTCAAAATGGAAAGAAATGTCTCTTTCTCCTTTGTAGTCATCATATACTATGCAGCAGGCATATATGCCTTGTTTCCTTCAGCTAACTGTAAATGCAACTGTTTCCTTAAACCCATTTCATCCAAATCACGGTGTGCATTAACATGGTCCTTTGAATTCCCACTGACACATAAAATGGTCCACAATATGTTATCAAAAAATAAATTTTCAATGTGCATGACATCCAAATTATGCCTCATCATTTTAGTTTTCCAATACGGAAGACTATAAAAAATACTTTTCTTTTTCCAATTGTGACTGTGCTGCCTACCCGCAGCTCGAATATTACGTACCGGAGGAGCCACTAAATCCTGAATTTCATATACTGTGTGGATGTTTTCTTCCTCAATCTGCGATAAAATTTCGACTCCTGTCATGATCATTGGTGCTGGGATAAACTCTCTAGAACCATTAAATGTCACTCTGTCCTTTCTCAACCTGTGCTGAGGGGGAAGAAAACGTATGTGACCAGTGTATGCCCATTTTTTTGAATGCTTAAGCCATACATATTTTTTACTTCTGTTGCAACATGGGCAATAAAATTCCACTTTCGTACTACAGCCTGATAAATTTTCATAAGCTGTGAAGTCATTGATTGTCCACAGTAAAGCAGCCTACAGTTTGAACATTTCATTTGTTTCACAGTCATAAGTCATCACACCATCGCCCCAAAATTCATTCAACTCATCAATCAATGGCTGAAGGTAAACATCAATCTTATCCCCCAGACTTTTAGGTCCATCAATAAGAGTGGAAATTAATATAAATTTTTACTTCATACAAAGCCACGAAGGAATATTATACGGAACCAACACCACGGGCCATGTGCTATGAGTTGCACCATCCATAGACTTGAATGGATTGAAACCATCTGCTGCCAATCCCAATTGGACATTATGAACATCTTTGGAAAAGTTAGGATGTCTCTTATCAAAATCCTTCCATGCATGAGAGTCTGCCGGCTGGGTTAACATATCACTTTCATGAACTCTTTCTACATGCCATCTCATTAAATTAGAAACTTTAGATGACATAAAAAATCTTTTCAACCTTGGTTTAAGGGGAAAGTAACGAATTTGCTTTACGGCAATCGGTTTCCCCTGTATCACAATCTGACTTTGATGGGTCTGATTTCCCCTGTTCTCTTTCCACCTGGAAGCACCACAAACCGTACAAATATCCAAATGGGTAGTTTCCTTTTTAAACAACATAGATTTGTTTGCACATGAATCTATGGTCTTATATATAAAACCTAGGTTCTCTATCAGCTTACGATCATGGTAATATGACTCGGGAATCTTAGTGTCGACAGGAAGAACCTTTTTCAATAACACCAACAACATGTCGAATGATGTGTATGACCAATGATTCAAAGTCTTCAAATGAAACAACTCCACGATAAATGACAATTTATTGAAAGAAGTACATCCAGGATATAATTCTGGTTTTTCATCTTCAATTGCTTCATAAAACCTCCTCGAATAACGATCTGTACCAGAGTGAAGATTTATCTCACCGGTCTCAAGATTCTGGATGTCAATGCCTTAAAGATCCAACCCACGTACCATTTCAGTAATCATTTCATGCATTAGATCATTCATCCTTGCATCAACATCCATCTGAACTGTATCCGTATTTTCACAATGAACATATTATTCTCCATGACGAGTCCAACTCTTATAATTTCTCAGAAATCCATTAAAGAATAGGTGTTCCCTCACAGTATCTCATGTGAATTGATATCTGTTAGAACATTTTCTACATGGACAACTAATATAGTCACTATCAAATCCTCTAGTGATGTTAATAAACTACATAATGCCATTGAAATACTCTCTAGATGTTTGATTTGGAAGATCAATCCAACTATTATCCATAATAATATCCTTATAACAAACATTTACACAAGACTTATTACATTTTCATTTTTCATATCAAATATATTTAATTAAATACTAATTAATTGTTTCTGAACCATTTATAAAATAATAATGTAAGTGAAATCTCATGTCATACCTAATTGCGCTACAAACCTGTAAGGGAGGGGAGATGAAGGCGGTGCTATGAGGGAGAGGGGAGGCAGTGGTGGGGAGCCGGATCCGGAGCTGGTGCGGCGAGGGAGGGGACATTGAAGGAGGGGACGAGTGGTGGTGGTGCGGCGAGGGAGGGGATGAAGACGAAGGGGACGGGGGTTGGTGGGGTGCGGGGGGGGGGGGGGGGGGGTGTGTTTGGGGTACTGGGGGGGAGGGACGAGTGGGCGGAGGGCCGAGGGCGGAGGCCGGAGGGGATGGAGGCCGAAGGCCAGAGGGCGGTCGGAGGGCTGTCGGAGGGCTGCCGGAGGGCTGTCGGGCAACCAGATGTGGGTGGCGGGAGGCCTGAGGGTAGAGGGAGGCCGCAGGGCGACCGGAAGTCGGAGGGCGGCCGGAGGAGGGAGGGGCCGGTGGAGGGCGGCCAGAGGGTAGCAGGAGGGTAGCCGGAGGGCGGCCAGAGGGCGGAGTGCGGCCGAAGGGCAGCCGGAGGGTGGCCGGAGGGCTGTCGGAGGGCAGCCGGGCTGCCGAAGGCGGGTGGCGGGAGGCTCGAGGGAAGAGGGAGGCCACAGGGCAGCCGCAAGGCGGAGGGTGGCCGGAGCCGGAGGGCGGAGGTGGGCCGGAAGAGGGCAAGGCCGGCGGAGGGTGGCCTGAGGGCGGCCGGCGGAGGGCGGGGCCGGCGGAGGGCGGCCGGCCAGAGGGCAGGGAGGCGGGGAGGGCGCGACGACAGGGAGGGCGCGGCGAGGGGGAGGGCCCAGCGACGGGGAGGGCACGACGACGGGGAGGGCGCAGGCGACGGGGAGGGAGCGACGACGGGGAGGGCGCGGCGACGGGGAGGGTGCGGGCGACAGGGAGGGGGGAAGGAGGGGTGCTTCGCGAGGAGGGAGGGGGAGGGGGCGCTAAAGCCCCCTTTTTTATTGAATTGTAGTGACCTCCATTGGTGGTCGCTATAGGTTAAGGGGCTCAAAAGCCCATTTTTCCAGTAGTGAATTTTTTCTTTAATTATATTATCTTTATTAAATCAACATATCATATTCCACTCATTCACTATATAAATTATAGATATTTCAAGTAAATCATTGTTTATTTATTCTCAATATTAAATATAAAATCTCTTTTATTTCAAAAACCGTTACAAATTCAATTTCAAAACATTAACATTCCAACAATACTTATGTGTTAGCTACAGTGGAATATGATAGCTCTACCCATTAATAAATATCTAGAGGTTATTCCATGTTGTAATTAAAAGAGAATTTATATACCCAAATAGTGTTTTATGGCCATTTAATCATGTATTTTCTATCTTTATTTACCATCCTCTCAAAAATTTATTTTATTTATAATCTTGAAACATCATCATGTCCATTCATTTATAGATGGTAAGGGGTTCATTTCTTATGGTACCCTACATAAATTCTCATCAATGCTTCCATAACCCTATTAAAAAAGTGTGTTCTAGATTACCTGATGATTTTTCTTAGGATTCCAAATTTACGAATTATGTTAGTGTCGATAAAAGAACAGAAAATATTTGAATAGTTAATTTTTGGGGCCTTTTATTCCACCCATTTTAATATATAATTAATATCTAATAAAATATAAGAATATAAAAAAGACTTGGGAAAGGGTCCCATAAAATATAATCCTCATACTTGTAATGTTTTCCCTAAAAATTTATTTGTCTTTGAGACATTTCCTCTCTCTTTGATATATTTATAGTAAATAATAATTGTCCACATTTTTTACAAAACTCTTAGAAATATTAAAATATTTTTAGGATAATATATTCCAATTTATATGACAACAACTACAGGAATTTATGGCCAAAATTTGCCTCATAGGCTAAGCTATAACAAAATAATAGTAGATATTTCACTTCACATTCTAGAAAAAATATCCCAATGATTTTACCCATTAAAATTTTTAAAAGTTATGGATCATTCTAAATATAAAAATTTTATTTAGGTTTGAGTCTGAAAATTTTTTGTTGGATCAAATGTGATGGTACTTGAAAAGTTAAAAAAATAACCATATTATCATACCATTGTACGTCTCCTTAAATTAAATATGTTTTTATCCAGAAACGACGTCATTAAACGTATCATTATCTAAAATTTATACCTCTATTTTTAAGAGTGGCATCCCTAAGTGATGTAAAAAAAGTTAACACCACTATTTTTATTCTATCACGAAATGAATCTCCTTTAGAAAAATCATCTCTATCAATAGTATTATATTTAGTTCTTCCATATTTATTATGTACCTACGTACTATAAGGGTGGAGAAAAAAATTTCTTTTATACCAAGAAGATATGATATGAATTTATAAAAGGAAAAACAACTACTAAAAATCCTTTTTAGTGTTGGTGTAGAGGCTCCGAGTTACAATCATTATTCTAGAAGCAAAGGTAATAACACCATTTCTTGAATAAACGGTTTTCGAAAAAATTACTTGAACAACATGGTCATATATAACACAAAATAGTTTAAATTATTTCTCCTAATTAGGTGGTAATATGAATGGTAGTGTGGTTATTTTATACTTCGACACGTAAAAATATTCCTGATAATTTCCATCTAAATTAACTTCAACAAATTTTAAAAGTAATCATGATTGTTTTTTGAAAATATTAATAAATACGTGATGTAAAATATGAATAATAAGACATGAATTTAAAAATTCAAACTTGTTTGATATATATTGTGTAAGAATATGTATTACTAATCCCAATTTTATATTTTTCAAACTAAATACAATTTTATGAAATTATATTTCTATTAAAGATGCTTATTTCAACTATGAAATAGAAGTTTTAAAAGTATAATATAAGGATATTTCAAAGAAATATTTGGATGATATTGGTTTGATTTTACCATGACAATTAAAATTTGTTATCAAACACAATGAAATCATCAAGAAATAATTCGATATAGTCCAAAACTAAATCATTGAAAATTTATAAAACAAAATTTTTTAATATACTTGGTGTATTTAAAAATCCAAATCGAATTATTATATAGGTGGAGGCATAAAGAAATGTGAATGTTATCTTTTATTATCCCTAAAAATCCATCTAAAAATATTTTTTGTAAAATACTAGAGTCTCTCAATAATTTTTTCATAAAATGGTATGGGAAAATGATATTTTCAGGTTTGTTGATTAATGTTTTTGTAATAAATGAGGAATCCATAAGTATTTCAGTCTCTTAGAAGGATTAGCACATTATTTCCATTCTTTATGATGGTCAATCCTAATTTGTTTTCTACTTCATGAATTTGAAATACCCATTGTCAATCCAAAATTTGGTAAATGATTTTTAATTGTAATAACATTTCAATTTCTTTTTTAACTACTTCCATATTTTTTGAGTTATGTATTCTATAAGGATTCCTAATAGGTTTTACTTAAATTTAAGAAATTAATTAAATTCATCCATACTTGAGAACTAAGCTCCATAATATCTCATAAGCTCCGACATATAGCATACATATTTTGTATCAAAATTTTCATCATTTTTTATTTATTAGTGGAAAATTTTTGTTAAATAGTTAGTAAAATATTATCTTCACCCATTATAAATAGATAATATAAATCATGCCGTAAAAAGTATAATTCAATATCTTGGGACCTAATTATGCAAGACATCAAATTCTGTTTTCTAATGTCAATAGACTTCATTTATAGGAAAATATATGTAGTATTAAATATTTTTTTAAAGAATAAAAAATAAATTCCATCACCAAAATTAGAAGTTCCGTTATCCACATATGATTGAACAAAAAAAATTAGTTTCTCCCAATTTTTTATAACAAAAAATTAAAATATAATTTGGTTACCAAATTTTAAAAGTTCCCTTAATGAATACTTTTCAATATATCGACTAGATTCATGAAAATGTGTTCATGTAAAATTTGAATGATCTAATCATGGAAATTTAATAGAATAAGAGATATTAATGTGAATAATATTTTCTCCAAACTCCTTTTTCAGAGTAAATTTATAGAAATTTATAATTGTATTTAAAGTTTTTAGGGAGGTTCTTTCCAAAATGAAAGTGGGATGTAATGGTATATTGTATTATTCCTTGTGTGTCATTTAAAAGTAATCTAGGATGATAAAATTAAATACTCTTACAAGGCCATCTACATGAACTCAAGCTGAGAATCATGTGGATATTTTGGCTGGTTAGATAATAAATTTTATTATAATAATCACTCTAATATATAATGAATAAATGATAGAATTTGTATTTGAATTAATAAAAGATCCAAGATCGTATAACACATATATGAATTGAATAGATCTAACTAAAAATAAATATAAAATCTCCATGGATCATGAAATTTAGTTATAAGTTATCTTGTGATCAATACTAAAAAAATTTCTCAATAAATTTAATCTCTCATTCCAATAAAATATTATTTTCTTGGAGCATAAAACCTTGATGAACGTATTATATTTCTAAATGTTTCTTATGGATATTTGAGGTGATATATTTATTTGAACATTTTTCATGTATTCATAATTTATTTTTGGATATCCTACACATGGATATTCTTTGACTGTACAATTATAGATTGAAATTTAAGTGGGACATTTTATTAATCTACTATTTTGAATTAATTCTTCTTATTCTTAGTTTAAGCATCCTATGACTTATTTTTTTCTATAGGTTTTTTATGATTTGGTTTAAGACCAGGGTAAATCTTCTTACCATGCTTGTCTATTTCAATAGATACATTATAGTTTGGATTAGAATGGGTTCTGTTGGTTATTTCTCATGATTCGTTGAGATCATTTGTACAATGACTATAAACCAAATTTTAATTATTATTTCCCCCAACTCATGAATTCATGATTATATATATAATTATCTTTTGGTTTTGAACTAGATGAAATTTATTCACAGGATTTCCTTTTCCAAAAGGGTGGTGGTTGAAAGGTTGGATGATTATATAAATGTTTAACTGGTTGTTGTACGGATGGTATATTATAATTTTATTAATATCCAACCCCATAGGAATCTGGATAAATATTTATTCATCCTTTTATGGGCTCTGTAAATTTACTTTGTTCACATGTAGTTTCACAACTTTGAGATTCCTAAATTTTACCACAATAGGCAGTGTAAAACATTTGAGAAGAAAAAATACCACTTACCATTACTATTATTAGTTCATTAATATATTTCTTAAGATCCCACTACCTAACCAATGTGATAATTTTATCACATAAAGTCCCATGCAATGATAATTTACATGATCATAACTCATTAAATCCTCTTATACCGGTACCAATTTTAAGAAATTATTGACAATTTTAGAGTATTATTCTAAAGTAGTCATCTTATTTTAACTAGAGGCTTTTTAATAGAGGCCCCATCCAGATAATGCTTTTGAAAAATTTCAATCAGTACCTGTAAAATCATGATGAAATAAAATTAGGAACTGAAGTTCCATAATTTCATTGTTCACACATCTTTGAGTTAGCTTATTAAATATTTCCTAAATCTCATAAAAAATAATATCTTGATGATTTTTTTATTAAATAAATAAAATTTATTAAGAAATTGATCTATGGGGTTAGAAAGGACGTTTGGGGAAATATCATCTTAAGGTTATTCAAATCATTTACATATTCAATATATAGGTTTTATAGCCATTGTTTGATTTATCTTTCATGAGATAAAGAAAACGATATCCACATAAATTATTCCTCAAGCACTCCACTTTTCGTAATTTTGGTTTACACCATATTAATTTATTTTATGTTCTTTTAGAATCCACTCATTCTAGACTATGAAACATTAGAAGAAATCAATTTAAACTATTTTTGAGTTTGAATTCATTTTTCAAAATAGGAATAATTTTTTCTATTTTGATTAATTAAATGAGGTGTATAAATATCTATAGGTTATTGGTTAAGATTAAAATCAATGTAACCAAATTAATATTGAACAGTAGATTTTTCACCTTAGTCTACCAATACAGTGATTTGAAAAACTGAATTAATATTATCAATACTTCTTAGACATTTAAATTTAAATATGAATTTTATCTCAACTTATGGATCAATAAAGAAAAATATTGTTAGTGTTATATCATGTCATGAAAATTAATGGTAATTAATTTGGAACCACCTCTATAGAAATATTGAAATGTTTGTGACCTAGCTATCTCTTTTTGGAAATTATATTTTAAATAACCAACGGTTATAATATAACGTGTCTATGACCAATTTGTTTCTCTAAGAAGTGGTAATTGTTTTCTGCAATTATTGAAATAAAGGGGTTTTGAATTAAATTTATTTAAAAAATATAAGTTCAATTGACGAAAATAATTGATTTATCAGGTTATGGATTTATTGATTGGTTTACGGTTAAAATTTAATTTTTTTTACTATTATATTATTAAATATATTAAACATTCATTTGTGATTAAATTAATGAGAGAACACACAATCACAACACTCTCCCTAAGGCTTGTTATTTAATGTCAGTTCTAAATATATAATGATCATTGCTTGTTGATATTTATTCCTAGGTGTATAGGAATATAACAAGGAATCTCCAAAATATGCCAAAAATATTCTCCCTAAATATTATTAAAGAAAATATCAATTACATAAAGTTTTTATTTAGAAATCGAAATAGATTCACTACCTTTCACACTCATACCAGTAATTAGTAATTAATTTACCAAAAAAACAAGCATGTTACATCATATATATGGAAGACCATGTAGAGGTATTATTGAATTTATCAACCCTTATAGACACCAGTGAACAAAATTTAAATGAAATACGATCAAAGTAAATTAAATTTAATAACATTAAAAACTAATATCAAATAATATTAGGGTAATTTATTTTTTATATTCAGACGCAATAATGAGAAAAAATCTCTTTTCTATGCTATCACAATCAATAAATGGGTTTTCTTCATCCATGTCTAGGGTTAACAACATGGAATAATGAAGAAATAGTTGAAAATATAAAAATTTCATAAAACTAAAAAAATACATGCCTTTATCCTTATAGATATAAATTACATGAAACTTATTCTCCCATCCATCCATGGTTTTAGTTAGGATCCTATGTGTTCTGAGATTCATGCGATCATCTCCATTTAGAATTTTAATATTTCTACCTAGATTTTAGTTTCCCTATAAATCTACATATTGAATTTTCCATTTACAACATTGGATAACACTTGGTATATGAGCTTCATTCATTCCCAAATAAATTATGTATTCACTTATGAATTTCCACTCCAAATTTTTTTATAATTCATGGGTTCATCATATCATCAAGATGATATTTATGGATTCATGTAACATCTTAGATATTTGTATGAGGTATGAATCCTTTTGTTTCATAATAAATGTTTTGACGTCCTTTTGTGAATGCCTTTTGAGGTCATGGAGGTATCATGGGTGTCTAGGGACTGTTCAGAGCCCAAAACCCTTCTTTTGGTGAGAAACAGGCCTACTACACAGTTAGAAGAAACCATATGGTGAATATGTAGTTACTGATAACCGTTCGAAATTGAGGTAGAGAGTAAAAAAAGTCCACATGGTTTGAAAAAACATGTTGATCGAGGAACACTCCCATGCTGGAGGGACTGCATTTTTTATAGCGATTTGAGACACTTGTTTCACATGCTTAGTCAAATTGTATAGGAAAAATTTCAAATATTACCCTCCTTAATGTTGTGGGTTCTTGTTTGGAACATGGTTTTTGCCAACCATGTTGAGAAACCCAGTTTCCCATGTATATTGATTTAAATTACCAATTTTATCTTAATTAAAACTTTTACCTAATTTTTATTTCACTTTATTTCCATGTGGAATGAACCAACATACATATATCTCTTTTGAATCCAATATTATGATTTTCCTCTGATTCCCTATTTGATATTGGAGTCAATAACCATAGGTCTTGTTCGATCTATATAGGTGATTACTCAATTCATTTTCGGTCATTCTTCGTTCTTCTTGGTATTGACATAGTTATTTAGATACAATATCTTTTCCCCTATTTTTAGGTTCTTCATATGTTCTTCATTTTTATTTTGATATGGGTGGAATCAGAATCTTATATTGGACTAGAACACTACTACCAACCTATAGTGGGTGGTCTATACTTTTTCCAAAAGGTTTTTTATTTACAGAGCTAGTTTTCATTATGTCACCCACTAGACTTTCTGGTGGACCCCAAAATTGAATATATTAATTGAATTAAATGGAATGGAATCTATTAAGGATTCTATTTAGTTCCTTTTATGAGATTTTGTTGTTGTTTCCCCAACCAAGGAAACTCATGGGGTGCCCCAAGGAATTTTCCTTTTCCCATTTCTATTTTGAACAACCTAAAGGGTGTGTTTTTTAGATTCCCTAGTTTGATGGAGCCCATATACAAATAAATTGTATTTCATTAGTTAATGAAGATTTGTATTTCCACCTTTTCCATGTGTTCACATGTTATTTCTTACTTGAACTGATTAAATGGAATATATAGATATATTATAAGTGTGGGTAAACTCATTGGTTTCCTTTGAATGTAAACTTTATTATGAGTTGGTATACTCATGGACATGACTGTGAATTGATGAATGGTTTCATATGACTCCTTGTGTGTGATTCTCCCTAGGTTATGGAAATATTAGAGAATTCATTGGAATTGTATGATCATTGGATTTTTATTTTGTTGTTTTTCTTGGTCCTTAAAACCCCTTGGATTTAGTTTGTCTTGGGCTTACAGTGGACATATTGATAGAAATTCGTCTTAGACCCCAACTCATGTCTAACAGATTTTCTATTGGGATGCTCTAGGGAGTTATAGTGGATTCATTGGTCCACAATACCATGAATATTGACTTATGGGGTCAAAAAAATCATTTATAAGTCATGAAAATGATTCTTGCGACACTATGATTATATGACATGGATGTGGTAAATATGGTGTTCTTGATTATACATATCAGACATGGTTGATGTAACACTTTTATTCATATGGCATGGTCCTAGTTGTTTCAATTACAGATTATATGGCATGGCCTTGGGTGTTATGATATGTATGTATGTATGGTGAGATCATTTTAGTTATTCTTGTATTTTTATATATTTATTGCTATAGAAGTATGAAACTTATTTTGAAAGGATCCTTATGAGGCTACAAAATATCAATTGTTTTTAGTTTATATGTCATGGGAACATTACTTTCATTATTTCTTGACTATGATACATATTTCAGTATACAATATTTTTATATTGAATATTCAGGACTTATTATAATCCTTTGGATGGATAAATACTAGGATTGCATCTCACACACTATTGAGGCCACTATTGAGTACCCAGTCAAACTATATTGATGCAGGTAATGATTGAGGAAGGCATCCACAGTTCAATGATTGACTTTGTGACATGCTTTGCTGTTGGAGAAAGAAGGACCGAATGGGGACCCGTGATTCTTTTTTGAGATAAAACTTTTTAGTATTTTTGATATTATGTTACATGTGTTGTACATATGCCATGTATACTAGTTTTGGCTATTTTTTGGACACCTAACATGTATCATCATCATTTTTATATAAGTTACTTCTATAATTATTTATCTTTTCATTATATTTATCTATTAACTGACTGTTATAATTTTTATTCTATTAACTGTTATTGATATTCTTCTATGTTACATTTTGTTTATGATGGAATTGTCTCACTATAGACACACCCTAGTCCCTCGCTGCTATTTGGTAGCCTATGGAATTTTGGTATATTCTATTAAGTAAATATATCCAACCTAGATTAAGGAAATGTTGAGTGTAATCTTGGTTTTGAATGTTACAAAGTGGTATCAGATCCTTTTATTTTTCTGGATTGGTATTGGGCAACAATTAGTTTCAATTCAGAGGAATTTGAATTTGGTAATGAGTTGTTCCTTGGTGTAGCTAACCCACATACTAGAAAAATCCAAATTGACTCAAATGAATTTTTTTCTCAATTTTTACAATTACAGTTGATTTGATTCCACAATTCAGGGATACAATTGAATAGTGATGTTAATATTGATATAATTATGGGTTTTATTTTGTTTAAACCCAATGAGATGAGGGTATGACATCTCATATAACATTTTAAGAACTCGTTAGGAATCACATTCCATGGATTATTTCATTCCATATATAATTAATTTACTATTTGAAAGGCCCTTTGATAGGTTCCATGATTAATATACATGCTATTATGATAGGATATTTTATTTGGAACTGAGGAACATGTTTAGTAATCTAAGTGTTTGTTGTATGCTATGAAAAATTTTCTGTATTTGGCAACAACTGACACCCTAATAGTCCAATTGTGGCTTGTTGAGTCATGTACCATGAGTCGTATGGACTTGAACATGTTATGATTTGAATTGGGTGGATGATATATTTCAGTTCAAAAGAATTATATAGCCTTATGGATTATAAGAGACACACTATAGGGGTCAATTACATAAAAAATCTGAAGTGAATATGAAATTCAAAAAGAAACTAAACTGATGAAAAGAGAACTTGACCAAGACCCAGATTTTTATTGGGAAAGACGTAGTTTATCTGGTGAATTGTGTGACTATTTATTTTTACGATATGGGTTTTAGGAGTAGGATATGGGGTATGAACTATTTATAGAAATTTTTTGACCTATTCTACACTTTTGAGCTGTGAAATTTGATATCATTGTTTTATGAGGAATGCATTTGGAAATGTATAGGAATTCCACCATGACGTCCTCTAGTCATATTCCATGAGGGTGGTTAAGACCATGCTCTGAAGGTGGTGGTCCATGGGCTACCAATGGATCCTCCTTTAGTTCCATATGCGACACTAGCTATTTTAATGGATACGGGTTCAAAGTAACAGCTCCACAATGGGTTTTATTTCCTTATGGAAACTTTTTAGGGTGCACCACATCCTGCCTTTTTGTGTTAGAGATTACACATGTCTTCCAGTAGTAGAACCCCTCCACATTTTCTAGGGATGGATGTCTATAGTTTTATGAGCTATGGATTGAGACAACACTATAAATACAAGATCATCTAGAGGCACCTCTTGACATTTGATTGAAACTCATGTCTTATATTCTTCAATGAGAAGAAAATCACCGGTGGGATGTACTAAATGAGGATGACATGTTATGAGACATGGGGTGGCATGATTTCTGATGTAGGTTCTTTGAATACTTTTACCCAGAGACATTGAAGGTATAGTGGGATCCTAATTTGTTGCATCTGTAGAGTATTGTGATGTTGGTTATGGATTACTGAGAATAATTTATAGAGTTTCTATGTTTTTCACCAATGTACCTTATTGACGAGTTATTAATGGTGATATGCTTTGAGGAATGTCTCTGACATGCCATTCGATCTTAGTTCAACATGATCATATTGACCCCTATTACAAAATTTTTAAATAATTTTATAATTATCTAGATAAACATGAGGGAAGATGGTGGCACAAAGAAGAACAATATAGTTTCTCAAACTAGTTGTTTGATTTACATTGGTAGGATGTTACATTTTGAGGCTTATTATTAGGAGAGTACAGGCTAGGACATGAGTACTAGTAGTTTAGTTTTCATTCAATTGTGTAGTAGATAGGGAAACATGAGGAATCAATGTTATCATGACCTAGTTAAATTTTGAACCTATGGTAGGATTGGAAACATCAATCATTTATGTTGGACCATTCCTCTAGTAGTGAGTGGTTGGTGGTCGACATCAACGACAGGTTCAGGAGAAGGTTTCACATCTCCATTTCAAGTTGGGATTTGGAGTTTTACTATTCAATTAGGTTGAGGTGGTGGTGTTCAGGGTTGCAACATCCATACACCAGTTGTAATGAAACAACAGAGCATTCCAAATCAGGGTAGTGTGGTTATTTCATAGGTCCTCAGTTCATGACATATACTTTCTTTATAGCTTACCCCCAAGGGGTAGGGTCCAAAATCGTCTATGTTGAGAGGTAAAATTGAAGTAGCCTCAACTCATGTATATGATCTTTTGGACACATGTGAATCACATGGTTTTTATCTATAATAGTTATGGAGAGCCTCTGACTCATTATACTATATTATGAGGGTCCTCTAAATCTTGATACTCTATTGGGGGTTAGAACAGAGAGTTTACGCCAGTACAGGGGGTTCCCCCTTGGGATTGGTGAGTGTCACTTCATCTGGAATATTCTTTCCCTCAAGATGTCCAGGTTTGATGTCAAACTGAAGATATGATGTATAGTTTATTTTCAATCAAATGATGAATTATATCTCTACAGGGTGACTTTATCATCACCATAGGTCACATTTCCCACTCCAACCGGTGAATGGGATGTCCAGACAAGCCATACTAGACCAGAGCATCATGGGATGGGTGGGATAATAGACTATATTTCAAGTGTGTATCTAGATTATTAGGGATAAAGTCTGGAATAATTTCTTCTAGTGTTTGATCATTATAGGGATGTGTTCCAAGATGAATTTTCTAGTCCAAATCATCAGAGATAGGTTAATTTCTCCATCGATCAAGTACCATGACCTACACAAATATCCCTTTTACCCTACATGATATCAATGATGGAGTTTTAGTTGGTCAATATGATGATGATATATTCAGAGGAAAAGGGGGTTATATGAACAAGTACATCACGATGGGTTTCTCTAGTCCTTTTTTCAAAAGAGGTGGATAGTAACCTTAGGCTATGCATCTATTTTAAAAAATAGATCTAGCTAACATTTAGGAACCAGTATCACTTTCCATGGACAGATGGAAAGTTTTATTATCTTCAAGGAGCACATGTGTTCTCAAAAATTGATTTGATGTTGAGAAATCACCAAATTTGTGTTCGACTTGCAGGTATAACTTGTACCACCTTTTATAGTAGGTATGGTATATACGAGTATCTGGATACATCATTCGGTCACACGAACTCTCCAGTAGTTTTCATGGCATCAATGAAATGAATTTTCCATCATTAACTGGATTCATTTGTGGTGGTTTTAAGGGAGGATATCTTGGTGTATTCTCATAATCAACACGACCATGAAAAACATCTAGAGATAGTTTTGGGTGCATTGAGAGAGAATCAACTATATACTAATCTCACAATTTTTGACATTTAGATGGATCAAATTCATGACTTCGGTCACATTATCTAAATGGAAGGAGTATCTATAGAACCAAAGAAGGTTAGAGTCTTCGTATCTGAAGAGAAACCCAAGAACGTATTTGACATATGATGTTTCTTGAGTTTAACTAGATATTATAAACGATTTATATAGGAATTATCCTTATTATAAGCACCACTCATGGGATTGACTAAGAAGGGTGTGAATTTTTTTTGGATGGATACCTATGAGATAGCCTTTTAGGATATGAAATGGTTATTTACATCAAAACTAATCCTAATTCTACCAAATTATGGTAAGATCTACACTGTGTGTTTTGACACATCAGGTATTACACTTAGAACAGTTTTTATTTAAGGGGATATATTCATGGCTTATGGGTCTCGAAATCTGAGGGCACATAAGAAGAAATAACTAAGGAATTATTTTTAGTTCACTATAGTAGTTCATGCTTTGTGTTGTTGGATAAATTACTTACTGAGAGATCATTTTGTGGTGTAAAAGGACCAAAAAATCCTCTCGTAAATATTTACACTCTGTGATATGAATTTGAATTAGTGAAGTTTGCTGGAATACCTAATATATTTTGATTATGATATTTACAATACTCCAAATATAGGAAATACATTTGTTGATATACTTGGTATGGGGCCATAGATACATGGATTTCAAGAGGTCAGTAGTGAATTGAAACTTATGTGTTTTTTTATGAGATGCATATGGAAATGATGGAAAGTCAGGGGTTAACTTTTCTTTCATCTTTAGTTGTGACCTCTACCATGGTGTATAGAATAAGGATAAGGTAACTATAATATTCTGATGGCCTAGTCCTATGGGAGAGTCTGAAAAGTGAGGACCCACAAACTTGTTGTACCTAAACTGGGGATGATATCCTACCTATCTATGGTCTCTTTTGGGTTTTAGTGGACATACGTGATGATTTGATGTGGTAGTTTCATGCATCGGCTTGAGAAGTTCATCCTGATGTTACCAAGATGTACTGTGGCATACGCCACCAGTAATGGTAGTCAAGTATGACGTGAGAGTTTGCTGATTTTTATGTGTTTCTCAAATTATCTACATGTGAATGAGGAACATCAGCGACCATACATACTTTTACAATAGTTAACTATTTTTAGTGGAATTGGTATAACATCACGATGGACATCAGGGTAGGTTTAACACGGTCAATTTGAAGTAGTGATTCTATGTTGGTTGTTATTGAAAGTCTCACAATAGTTACTCATTTCTTATAGATCAAGGATACCTTTAGCGTTGATGAAAATGAGAGTTTATATATCCGTGAGATGGTATGAATTCACGGGCTCTTGGGAACTATCATTTTAGATATGGATTCCTAGTTTAATAATCCTTCCTCTAATATATTACATATGTCATTGTGTAAAAAACTTGTTATGAGAACATATTAGAACCCCTAGACTGATTTCTAGTCAGAGAATATTATATAGGTTATTAAGGACATGTTAAGAGCATGAGTCCTTGATTTTGGGGGTTCTAGGGAGAGGCACATACCCCTAGTGGAGTTATCCTAAAAAAATAGACATATATCGACAATATAAATTGAAAATTATAAGGATATTTATGGTATTCAATTATGATCACCCATATTCTAGTAAGAGGCAGTTTTGGTAGCTTTACTGGGATCACGTCTCATATAAGAGACATTGGAGCTAGTCCAGTTGATTAGAAAACAGATGGATACTACACATTCTGAACATATATCTTATGAAAATCACCACATAAGACCCCTACAGTTTGAGGTTATGGATAATATCTTTTTATATGTTTTCCCATTTCTGGGACACCGACGGATCCAGAGACAGGGTAATCATTCACTTTGATATGTCAGTAATTTGATATTCTAAAGAGAGTCACGTCAATAGCTAATTATTTATAGTTCCCAAAGTGGTATTGGACCATACACGACATCGTCCACGTATATCAACTATTCCATTATCATACAGACTCATCTCAATCTTTTCATCATAATGAGGTTGATTTACTAGAAGATGCATCCTTTAAAGAGCATCTAATTCATATCATGAAAAATATCATGAAGGTTATCTAAGGCCGGACTCTTCCTCTACTATTGGTGCTATGGATGCATGACCATTTATATTAAGAGACATTAGAGTGGGAGTACAACATATGTTCTATGTAGTCAGAGTTATTTTTGGATGAATCTTGACCACCCTTGAGAGGGAAATTCAGGGTTGAATTTCTTTAAGGGGGAACACTGTAAGACCCTTATATTTTTATACATGGTAAAGATATTTTTTGTTTAAATAATTTTTTATAGATTTTTGTGAACACCCTTTGAGTTCATGGGGTATTGAGGGTGTTATGGGATTGTTCAAATCCCAAAACCCTACTATTGGGGAGAAAAAAGCAAGACACACAGTTAGTAGAAAGAATTGGGGGTAGGTGTATGATTATTAATAACCATGAAAGTCCTAATAAAATAGAAGAATGAGCCTACATGGTTTGAAAAAATATGTGGATCAAGGTACATGTCAATGTGGGTAAGTATGATATTTTTGATAGTGGTATGAGTCATGGTTTGTGAATTGTTAGTCAAATCGTGAATGAAAATTGTGTGAGATTCCCCTTTTTATAGAAGTGGGCACACAGTTGGAAAATAGTTTAGATAAATGTGAATTCAAACCATGCGACCTAGGAATTTTTTGTTAAACTAACAATTTTCCATTAATTAATCCTTTATCCTAATTTATATTTCACTTTCTCTCATAGTGGACAAAACTTACATAAGTAGAGCCCTTCAGTATCAAATCTTAGGCTTTTCCACTGATTCTCTATCCAATCTCAGAATCATGCATTGTAAGTCTCATTGGATCTGCATTAGTGTGTACTCAATTATTTTTGTGTTGTTCTTCATTATTCTTGGTATCAACGATGTTATTATGGAGAAACCTATTTTTCTGTATTTTTAGGTTCTTCGTAGTTATTAATTTTTTTATACGAGTCAGAAAAAGTCAATACTAGATGAGCACTCTACTACCAACCTATGGTAGGTGTTCTATACATTTCATGAATGGTTTGGTGCTATACAGAGCTAGTTTCCATTGTTTTTTCCCTCTTTACATTCCACTACAGCCCCATAATTGAATCTATTAATTGAATTAAATTAAATGGATTCTTTAGAGAATCCCTTTAGTTCCTTTGAGGTGTGTTGGTTGATGTGTCCCTAACCAAGGCCACTCATGGGGTGTGCCATAGAATTTTCTTTTACAAATTCCATTATTGAACCGGCCAAGGGGTGTATTTTTTATCTTTATTAGTTAGCAGGAGCCCATATATTAATTAATTAAATAGAATTAGTTAATTAGAAGATGTGTTGACTTCTTTCCCATGTTTTTAAATGTTATTCCTCTCTTAACCTAATAAAATAGATTATATGGATATTTTATATGATTGGGTAAACTCATTTGTTACCTTTGATGGTAAATTTTTTATGAGTGGGTAACATCATGGAGATGAATGTGAATTGATGAATATTTACATAGGACACCATGTGTGTGCTATGCCATGGGTCATGAAAATGACAGATAATTCCTTGGTCCTATAATCTCCATGGATTTTTATTTTGTGTGATGGATTGGGAGTTGCAACCACTTAGATCTAGTTTGCCATAGGATCATAAGAGACATGGTTAGTAGAAATTATCCTTGGAACCCACCTCAATCCTAACTGAGTTTCCATCATGATTCTCCTTAGACTCGACAAGGATTACTTAATCTAATATACCTTGAATCTGGCCATTTAGAGACTGACACATTCTTTACACGACATGACCACGGTACTTATGGAACTATGATTTTATGGAAATGGCATAGTAAATGTGGTATGCTTGATTATATGACTCATTCATGGATGTTCTATCAATTATAGTTATATGGAATTATCATGGTTGTTTTGAATAAAAATTATAGAAAAATATTGTGGGTGTTATGATTTATATGGACCCATAGAGAGTCCATGATTGTTATTGTTGTATTTTTATAACCAACTTGTTATAGGATCTTGACACTTGTTTTGTAGGGATCCTTGTGAGGATATGAGATATGACCTTTTTGTAGTTTATATATTATGTGATCATTCCTTTTATTACTACTTGTCTGTGATTCATATTGAACTATACATTAGATTGTTATATTTCACATCAATGACTTGTTATAAATCTTTGGGTGGTTACCTACTGGGATTGTATATCACACCCTCTTGAGGTTGTCGTTGGGTACCAGAAAAGACTATATGGATATAGGTAGGGACTAGGGAAATCACCCATATTTCGATGACTGAATTTGTGTTGTGCTTAGTAGTAGGAGAGAATATGATCGAGTTGAGTATCTTGATGCTATTCAAAGATATAACTTTTTGGTATTTTTGGTATTTTGTTACATGTGTTGTACGGATTCCATGTATACCTGTTTTGGATACTTTGTGGAACCAGGAATGTATCATCATCTTTTTTATATGAGATACTTCTGTCATTATTTATATATTCCTCCTATTTACCAATTGTCTGAATGTTATATTTTTTTTCTATTAATATTTACTCATATTCTGTTGGGTTACACTCTAGAAACGAGGGAATAGTCTCCCCATAGACTCACCCTATGAACAAGCTACTTGTAGGTAGCCTCTTGCATTTGGAGAGTTTTCTTTAGGCCTTATAACCAACTGGGATTGGAGCACTATTGTGTGGAATCTAGGTTTGGGATGTTACAATGTAGTTCCACATGAGTTTTATAAAATATTTTTCCTTGTGTGATATTCCATTATTTCTAAAATGTGATTTTAGAAATTGGAAATCCTTATGTGAGTTTTCTAAGAATCAATAAAATATTAAATATCTTCCTTAAAATATTATGTGAGCTACACAATATCTTATGTACATTCCAAAAAAATATTACAATAGTTCCAAAAATTCTTACATATTAAAAATTTATCTCATTAAAAAATTACATGTCACCAAATATCCCATATTTTTTATCATAAAAATCTTTTTTTTTCTTAGGTAAAATCAGCTCCATGATAGTGAAAAAAACAATCTCTTTATATATCACTTCATATATTATATTTAACATAATGAATTCCTTACACATTATCTGAAAATAATATTTATTTATATGAAAAAATATTATATCACCCAGCTTGTTGGCATTTTTTGTAAATTTTTTCTTAATGAGAAATATATATTTTTAGGGGTGCATGGATTTTTTGGAGTAATCCTTACGTCTTCCCCTATATGTTTAGAAAATATTGATTATGTAAATATTCTGTACTCTACTTTATCCACCTTATTCTTCATCCCCAAAACAAAAAATCAAATTATTATAAATATTTTTCCATTTAAATAATTAATAGAATCAAATCAATTCACATTTTTACATGATTTAATATTACATCCAGAATCTATGAAATCATTATTTAATTCTAAATGATTATAAATGAAATTAATTAATTAACATGAGGGAAAAAGTATTAATTATTTAAAAAAATAAAATGAATTAATTTTATTTTTCCATTAGGGTGGAATTTAATTGAGGAATCTGAGATTTGGGAATCTAATGAACATTATTTCTGATTCGAGTAGGATGGTTTGGTATCTCCAGATGAGAATAAAAATGATAAAATGAATAGTTTAAATAGACTAAAAAATGATATATATAAGAAAGCGGGAATTTAATGATGTCTAAGTTTCATAATAAATGGGATTGTGGTTGGAATCACTATACATTGAGCTGGAAATGAAATGAGTGAGTAGATGGATCAACCAAGATAAATTTTCATTACTATATGTTTTTTGTATAATGACCCATTCATTTCATACATTGATATTAAATCTTATGAGATTAATATTCATTATATAACTTAATGATCCATGCCATAATCATATAGGTCTAGAGATGTTGGATGCATAGATATATAAAAATTGGTTCATAATTAACCTATATCATATCCTACATAGTTCAATATAACATGCACCCAACTTACAAATATCATACTTAATACTTTCCTTTATAACATGTGGAAAGGAAACATAAGAAAGTGTAAGATCGTATACTAAGTAAGGATAACAATGGGAGATATCGACAATCACTTAAACATAAATGAGCATATGGGTATGCCATTATGAGAATAACATTTTAAAATCGTACTTCGTGTATCAATGATAATAATTTTGAATCATGGAAAAACTATTTTTAGTTCATAAGACATGAATCAAAAAATAATCAATGAACATGATCTATGAGTGCATAACATAAGACATATAATTGTGGAACACACATATGCATATAAGATCATTTCCTAAGTTAGTAAGGATTATTTCCAAGTCTATCATAATAGAATGGGTTAAACCCCCAAATTATCATAGTATTAAAGGTTCCCTTTTAAGCCTATCATAGTAGATATGGTGTAATAACCCAAAATTTTACAAATGAAAATTCCTCTTGACCTGATTAAATGTATTATTTTGTAAAATGGTTATATAAAACATATACACTTCTTTGGATTTATGTTTTTGGATTTTAAAATAATGTTAATAATTGTTATTGTTGCTAATATAGTTGTTGAATAGTGATAACATGGTTAGTATTAATATAGGGCTTTAAAAAATTCAATTTACTCATAAAAAGGAAGTGATGGCCTCATCCAGTAGAATTGCTCCATACACAGAACATTTTTTGGACCTCAAAAATGTGGTGGTTTCACTGGGCTTCGTTCTCGACCAAGACCAAACCATTTTTCAACAAGTTACGCTTGAACAGAACCGCCTACAGGGTAAGTGGAATTTGATAGAGATTACCACTCAGGAAATGTTATCTGAGCCACCCCAAGAGTCAATCTGCATCACACACCTTACCCTTAGGTCGTACGAATTTTTTATAAGGGGTTATGTAACCTAACCCTAGCACTATTATTATGTGCATATTTTTTTATAGAATAAATAATATATATTCATTTTTTATTGTTACTTTGTAAATAGTTTTTAAAGAAAAAATAGTATTTTTAGTTAATATTTAATTAAGAAATCTATTTTTATGAATTAATTTATTTTTAAATTAAATAATATTTTAATAAAATATTATCACTAAATTATTTTTTACTAAATATAAAAGATCGTATAATTTTTAGGAAAACAATTGGAATTTTTATTTAGGTTTCAAAGTTGTTTTTTTCAAAACCCATGAACTTTTGATAAATATCAGTTTTTATATTAAAAGTGAAAATTTTAAAAGTTATAAAATAATTTATATATAAAAAATTCTATTTTTTGAATCAGTACATCAAAATTATCACACCGTGAAATTTTCATAATTTTCTAAGACAGGCAAATTTTTGGGAAAAAATTAAATACCGTTTAAATATATAATGTGTTTTTTGACATCCTAATGATCCAATAGTGATTTAATAAAATTATATAAATGGGTTTTCAATAAATAAATCTTTTAAATTAAATATATTGTGATTTTTGGTTTTTTGATTTATTTTACAAAGCCTTAGTGGACCCTCCAAGACTTATAAAGCATTTTAACATTTTAATATGATTTCCTTGAGAGTGTGACTCAAAAGCACATAATCAAGACTAATATATTTATAAGTTCGGATATTGGCCTTATAAAATAATTTTTTACTCTCTATTTTGGAAAAAACTAGGGGCAAAAACCATGGGTTGGTTTGGGGTTTTGATTAGTTTAATGTGTCGCTTCCAAAACCTAAATAAAAAACGATTCTCTCTACTTTCCTATATAAACCCACTCAATCTCCCATTATTCTTCATTAAAACCATTTGGAGCTCTACCAACCCCTAACCTCATCTCTCAATAATCTTCCAAATGTTCCCCAAATTCCCAATAACCACCTCTCAAGCATCTCCCAAGCCTTTGGGATCACACTTCCAATTAAGGAATTTATTTCTTTCTTATTTTTGTCTAAATTTTCTTATGTTGTTATACCCTTTTATTATCAATTACAGATTACGGGGTTGGATTTTTAACTCCCTATACATACCTCTTTATTTTTGAATGACTATAGACTCATTTATCTCTCATTAATGTCTACCATATACACCCGTTACCATGATGAAATTCTATAAGGTATTTCTCTCTCCTCGTTTACATTCAAGAAATTATATTATATTATGCATCAAAATTCCATTACATATGTTGGGAAATGTATCTATAGGATCCCCTTCCTATACATTTCATATAAATTTTATGATATACAATTTTATTTCTCATAAAAACTGTTTATGAGTTCAAATGTCACGTCGTTATGCTACCGAATTTGCACCGCGAATTTCCAAGCCAAAGTCATTTTATAGTGAATACCATGCCCATTTCTCTATAAAGGGTATTAACCTTTGCACACATTTACTTATTGATTATATATTTTCATGTATGTATTCCACCTTCCTTTATCTTTTAATAAATGATGATATTGAATGATTCCATGTTGTAAGATCCATGAGGTGCACTTATGCATGAAATGGAATGATTAAGAAGGGTGCACCCTAATAGCGCTCCAATGCATTGGGTAAAGATTAGTATCATGATACTTCCTGTGAAATGAGGGTTTACACATGATAATGCATGTGTAGTGAGGGTATAATCATTCTCCATGTGCAATGATCCTTTTCTCATGCTAATATCATGTAAAATGTTGTTTCCACATTTCCATGTTAGGATAATCATTATGTATATTTCATTTAATTTCATGTTTCTCTTGTGATAAATTGATATTCCTATTTACTAAAATTTACTATATTCTTCATGTTATGACTTGGTTACTCCCTTACTGGGATTTATATCTCAACCTTTTATTATGAATGTCCTCAGGTTATCCCATGTAACGCTAAGTATGAAGGAACGTTGTGGTCAGGTAAAATAATTTTTCAATAAAGAAGTTGGATTTTATGTTTTAAGATGTTATGTAATGTTCCAAATTTCCCAAGAAAGTATACCTATCTATCCTCAAGGATATATTAAGTGATATTTTTGTACTAAATGAAGTTTAAGTGTGTAATAAGTTGCAAGGTTGTTATAGTTGGTATCAGTTGATAGGTTTAGTTATTTTTTGGATCAGGATTAGAAAACCCTAGTGAAAGCCTTTGGAATAAGTCTAAGTATAATGAAAATATCCCTAAATTTTGGTGAATATTCAGTTAGTGGTTTATGACGATAATTTCCCATGTATGGATATGAGCAGGTAGAGGTGGATTTGGTACAGATGTATCAAGGGGTAAAACATGAAAACACTGCCTTAAGCTGGACTTGAATGAGAACTGGTGAACGAATATGGGCCTTGCTGCACTATTGTCTACGACACTCCCAAGGGATATGATTTGGTAAATTCAGAATCTTAGTATGAACCATTATTAATGTTATTAAAATAAATGCCCCAAAGAATATATGTTGGGAATTAAATCATGTATAACATAGATAAGTTAACCAAATAAATGTAATTTGTAATTTATCCCTTTTTTCATTGGATTCCCCTTTATGTGTTACCCCTAACTTTCTTTTTATTCCAACCAATGGACGGTAATAAGAGGAATCAGACAAAAAACTAGTGCAAAGATCAATGTGATGACTGTTCTAATGAGATTCCCAATTTGATGGGAGAGAGAATTGCAAACTTTTTCATGATACTCTCTCAGTTAACACATGTTTTGAATAGAAACATGGGTCAAAAGGTACTTTCAACCCCCCCCCCCCTCAAAGAACATGCCGTAATCAAGACCTTCATGTGACAAAGTCCTACAACTTTTAATGGATCATATGATCCCTCAATTTCCGAACAATGGATCAACTCTATTGAGAATATATTATCCATCCTTTAATGTTTTGATCAATAGAAGGTGCATCTGGCTGCTTATTGTATGGAGGGTTAAGATGATCAATGGTCGACATTGATAAAAAATACAAAGTCGGAGAAGGAGATCGAGGCATTGAAAGGAAATCATTTTCTAGAAAATGTTTTTTTATAAATACATTCCTCAAACCCTCCAACTTAAGACGGAAAGGGACATCCATGTCCTCAATAAAAAATATGATTAATCCATCAGATCATACTAGGAAAACTTCACAAGGCTATCATGATATGCCTCTAGCTTTTCCCTTACCCTCGAATGAAAATTTGAATGCTTCTTTGGTGGGCTAAAACCTATCCTACGAAAAGCCCTATAGATCCATGAATTCAAGATATATAAGAAAATTGTTTGATGTGACCTCAATGTCAAAATGGAGATCATCGAATCTCAGGTGTATCATGGGGATAAGATGTGTAAGGTGAAATTTAATTTAGGTGGTTTGATGGATTAATCCAATGGTGCTAAGAAATTCCAGCACCCCACTTGCCAAATGGGTGGAAAGAAGCACCTCGTAAATTTCATTAAGGGGAAAATAAAATACTTTAGATATAGAAGAGAAGGTCACCTAGATATTAAATACCGACATGAAAAACTCGTTGTTGTAATAGAGGAGAGGAATACTCTGTTAAACCCTCAACGCATTGTTCATTAGTTAAACTGCAAAGAACTAGGGCACATTGCAAACCAGTTCCCTAAGAGAAGTGTTTTCGAAGGTAACCAATAACCTCCAAGGCAGAAAGGGCGATATTTTTCCACCACTACCACCATAGAGAACCCTTAAAATGAAGTAGTGATAGGTACGCTAGTTATTCATTCACGAATATTGAAAACACTTTTTGATTCTAATTCTATGCATTCTTTTATATTCCGAAATTTTAGTAGAACAATCTCAACACCACCACAAATCATAGATGTAAATATGTCAGAAATAATGTAAAATGGGGAAATCATTGCATCCCATGAATATAACTCCTCCCCGGTCATAATTGGTTGTTTTAATTTCCTGATGATCCTCATCATACTCCCTCTGGTGGAATTTGATTCAATTCTTGGCATATATTAGCTTTCCCTATATACATCCGACATAAATTGCAATGAGATATAAATCAATCTCTATATAAAGAATCAACCCCCGATAATATACAAGTGTAAGGAGGAAAATGAATATTCCTTAGCATCATCATCTCAAGCATGCACGACCACAAAACACGGTAAGGGAAGCACTGCCTTTTATCAGTGCTAAGCAGACTGCTCTAATAAAGGGGTGGGACTTTATCAGTTCTATCTAAAAGCTCTAATAAATTTTTTTATTAAAAAAATATAATGAATTAATATAAAATTATTATATTTATAATAGAAAATAATGTTTATTTGTATACAATAAATAAAAAACAAAGGTTTATAAGTACAGAAGATTTTTTAATAATTCAAAAATATATATTAAACGTTTTAATTGGAAAACGTATTTCTAAGATTTTAATTACACACACACACATATATATAATAAAATAATTATAATTTGATAATAAATTAAATTAAATAATAAATATATGTATTAGTTTTATTAGATTTGTTATATTTATTAGATATTTATTATATTAATATAATAGATTTATTAGATTTATTGGATTATTTCATTATATTTTTTATATTTTTTATTTAATATATTTATTTTATTTATAAATATATAATAATGTTTAATATATACATTTACAATTAAAATTATTGAATATATATGTTTTTTCCAATGATTTTGGTCAATGAATATGTTGACCATGCGTATATATATGTTATGTATCATGCATGATTTTTCATTTATACATTACATAACATTGTCCATTGATGTGGTATATTGATTAATTCATAATATTACCCATATGAACTAGATGTTTTCTAAATAATGTACTTATAAAATTACATTAAATATATTTAAATAACAAATATATTATATTATAATTTTAATGATATATATTAATACTTTTCCTATACATTTTTAATTATAATTATAACTATATATTTAAATAATTTTAGAATTATACATATAATTTTATAATTTTATTTATATATATTTATATTAACAATTATATACAAATATTTATAAATATATACTATTTATAGTTATAATTATAACTATATATATATATATATGTAAATAATTATAAAATAATAATAAATATATTTATTATACTATATATATAGTTTTAAATATATAATTATATAGATATATTTATAAATATATACAAATGTTTATAAATAAATATAAATAAATCTATATTTATTTAAATAAATGTTTAATTGGTTGTGAAATTGGTCTCATGACGGTGCACTTTATTAGTCCTAAAAAATTATAGATAAAAGATAGATTTATCAGTGATATAATTTTAGCGCTGATAAATAGGTCTTTTATCAGTGCTATAATTTAGAACTAATAAAGGTATGTTTTATCAGTGCTTTTTTATTTTAGTACTGAAAAAACATACATTTATGTGCTCTTCTAACTAGAACCGATAAAGGTTCCAGCGATTTTTATAAAACAACCATAATAGGATCCTCCTCCCTCGCACCCTTTCATGCCTTTGTGGAAGTTGACCCTTACACTGTCGTTCCCTCCTCCTCCTCCACTACTGTTGCCACCACCTCCATTTTGACTCCTCCTTTATCGTGTCCCCTCCTCCTCCTCCTCCTATGTCGCTACAACCTCTTCCTCCTCCTCCCCCACCGCTGCCTCCTCCTCCTCCCCAGTCACCGACTCATCCTCCTCTACCACCTCCTCCTCCTCCTCATCCTACATGTCCTCCTCCTCCTCCTCTTCCTCCTCCTCCTCCTCCTCCTCTGTCGCTGCAACCTCTTCCTCCTCCTCCCCCACCGCTGCCTCCTCCTCCTCCCCAGTCACCGACTCAACCTCCTCTACCACCTCCTCCTCCTCCTCATCCTACATGTCCTCCTCCTCCTCCTCTTCCTCCTCCTCCTCCTCCTCCTCTTTGATTGAACCCCTTGTCATCTTAACCTGCTCCGGTACACCCTCCTCATCTGACGACTATCTGGACAGCCTCCTCTACAGTGCCTAGATTCCCCCCATTTAGTTTCTATTGTGGTTTCCCTAGTTTCCTTAGGGTGCATAGGTTTTGCGGGAGTTTTTCATCTGGTTATTTTTATATCGTTGAGTTTTGGGGGATTTTTCATCAATTGTTGGTATATCATTGCATTTCTTTGGAATTTTTTAACTAATTTTTTGTATATGTATTGAGTATGCTTGATTAATCTATGATTATTATTGTATACTATTATTTTTTATTTAACATAGGTGGTTATTCTTATTAGATATATTCCATACCCATTATTTTTTATTTCCTCTATCTATTTTTATTTTCAATGTACTGCTCTTGATTTTCTTATCTTTTTTATCATACAAAAGGGGGAGAGATATTCAAATGTTGGGAGAGTTTATTTGATTTGGTAATTATGAAATTTGTTGAATGTTTCCTTACCACTCTGTCTATGTTTTGATAAATTCATATCCCCTCTCTATTTGATAATTTTTATTTTGGAAATTACTTATTCCTATCTTAGTTTATAGTTTATTATAATTTATTATGGTTGAGATGCTTATTAGATAAATTCATATCCCCTCAAAATTTATATGATTGTTCTATCAATTATGCTTCCACATTCTCTTTCTACCTAAATAGACCTATTCTAACAATTTATACCCTCAAACATTCTACTTTTGGATATATCCTACATTTATGCTCGGTCACCAGCCTCTATGATGGATAGCTTCTCTATTAGTGTCTATCTTTTAGAATTGGACAATATTTTATCTTTATCTTATTTTCTTTAATTCTAGAGTCTTGAGTAATATAATAGCAATAGGATTTATATAAAAACATATAGGAATCATCTCTAAAATTGTTAAAATTCCCTTAGTAATATCAAAATATATTATATACTCCTCAAGGTATTTATTTTTCCTTTCAATCTAAATAGAATTGGAAGTAATCGATATTTCTTCCATGGACAAATGTATATCTTAAATCCTTTTTTCATCTTCACAATTCATCACACATAATAATGAATTTCTTGGTAACTCATATAATTGTGTTGACAAGATTGGGTTCTCCAACCTAATTCTAAATTGTCCTTCTCTATTATATATTAACATCAAACTTATTGGTACTTCATGCTCATTGGAAAAAAATACCCAAAATGGGATTTGGTCACAAATACAACCTATTGAGATTATCACATATAAAAAATAAATAGAAGAATAAAATACATAATGGCTCAATTCCATCCCCAAACCTCACTATGGTTATACCCGCACCCATCAATCTGCCCAGCCCAATTCTCACACTATTAAAGAATGAGGCAATAGTCATGGGATATGACAGTGGTTATAGACCAATTGAGAATGGTTATAGTTTATATCCACTATCAGGACACCCATTGGTGTTATCCCTATTTCCATAGCCCATCGTCAACAACCATTTTCGGATGGTTTAGTACCATAGACAATGCTTGTGGATGTAGTACCTACTATAGGGAAGCTATAGACATTGTTTGCAACCTTTTACATAGGTAATCAACTTCCATGTGTGTACCAAAGACATAAGTATATCTATATATGGTTTATGAATGTGGTCATTTAATTCGAAATATTAAATAAAATTTTGAGATTTGATCTCAAGACCACTTCTATAATTTATCTAAGACATTAAAAACAAGCGACAATGAACTATCATTATAAATATAAATATATATATCTATATATCTACATATATAAATATTTGTTTGTGTGTGTGTATAATTTTTTATAACTATAATAATTATACTTTTAGAAAAGAAAAATGGTTATGGATTTCAGAACCATTGGCCATAGTCTATATCAACTGCTGTCATATTTGTTGTACAAAATTTCTTCTCCCACTATATATATAGATTGTGGACATAGGACATTCCCATTCCATTCCCATGAAAAAAAATCCTTTTTCTATAGACCATATCAACTCACACACCGGTTATACCTCCATTAAAATGTATGTGACTTGGTTATGCTAACCCAGCCAAAAAAAGATCACAGGTTGTGCCTTGTCATTGGAAAAAAGCATATGTATGGGTTATGCCTCTAAGTGTGTGAAAGGAAAGGGTTTTTATTCATGCATTGGTTTGGTGAAAGATACATATTAAAGAGTTAAACTCTCCTTAAAAAATTGAGGTCTATCTAGTGCATATCCATGTGACACCCTTGTATTTTAAGGAATATCCTAGTGTTAGCTTCGAAGGTAAAAGAGGGAAGTTAAAATATTTTTTTCAAATTGAACCATATTCCATGAAATGGTGAATATTCTACATCATAGAGGTTGTGCTTGTGGAATTGTTGGGGAACTACGGTGTGAAAGATAATTTTTATGGTTTTAGTTGTTTTGTAATAGTTGTGTCATGGAGTGTTGGATTTGGTGTGAAGTATTATAATATGGAGTTCAAACAATTCTTCCAATTTTAGTGTCAATTCACTGTGGAGGGTGTGAGGGATTAGAGGCTATAGTGTAATGATGACCAGTGCATCATATTCCCTTTCCCATAGATTATATGATCTCATTTTTGACAATACAAGTGGATTCTATATGTGTTTTTACCAAGAACTAGTATGGTGTGGAAATCTCTTTTGTGTTTTAGTTCTTTCTCATTTACAACCCATAGTGTCGTGGAACTATGTGTTTTGATGTGATACATGTTTTCTCAAATTTACTATGTGTTGTGTTGTGATGCATGTCTTATTCTCCCGTATTTTTAGGCCCTTTCAAATTAATCCCATTTGATGCTTTTAGGCATGATGCACCTCTTTTTATTGAACCTCATGATGGAATAACACAACTGACCTTAATATTATTACTTAAACCGACCTCATTCTAATAAAAAATATATAATTAATATTTAAAGACACTACCACATCAAAATTTCCATTAATATCTCCACGTTATTCACCACCTTCCAAGATTATTATATATATATTCGACATCACTTATAACTATATGATGTAAAAAACCAAACCTATTAAGATTCAATGAGGGTTGGAAGATATTTACTATTAGTTTCTGATGTATACTTCACACACTTGATTTAACAAACATTATTACCATACAAATGAGGAACTCCTTAGCAGTGATGACTATAATGTATAATCTATAAAATATTTAGACGATATGATACTATCAGAACCCAACCCCATAGGAACTCCAGTGGTGTTGGGAATATATTAGTGTGTGACCCCCCCCCCCAATCCGATATTTAATTGGACATGGGTCAGTTACAATTTGAAATGTAATGATACAGCCTAGGCTATTATCATAACTAATGACTGACCAAACATTCCACTAACCTAAGAGGCATTCATGATCCTTACGGGATAACAAAGTTCCTCTGAAAAAAAAATATACACTTAATTCAGAACATTTTTCCACTAAATTAGAGTAAATTTCAAATGATATTTCTCCTAAAAAACAAACATGTTCTATTCATAAGTTTAATATATAAGAAAATAGTAGATACAAAAAAAAAATAAACCGGAAGCTGATATCATAGATTGAAAATGAAATCCCACTATTTAACAATAAAACTATTTAACCAAATATGTCCCATTCCTAAATCTCATTGGACCTATTTTGGATAGGTATAACATATGAGTTATCATTTTATGTTTTCTTTTCAGTTGGAAATCTCCTATATCACGCGCCTCTCCTCTGCCACAAACACACCTTCATCATGTGCTGAACAACACCTTCATGGTGAGTTTTATCCTCTTACTCATTGGTTTCATCATGTTTTCATTTTATTTTGTTTGATATTATGGTTATTTTGTGAATTTTATGGGCTAAACTCCCCCACTGAAAATCGTGGTCATTGGTGGTACTTGTTTGCACAGTAAATAAATTGAATGTTGGTTGGTTCCTATTTAAAATTTGAATATAAAAATTGGAAATTTATGTATAATTGGATAATTAATGAATTCCCCAGGATAATAAATCATTTGTTATAACCCCTGAATTAACAAGCATAATTAAATATGGGATGCTTTGTAAAATATGAAATTGTTTTGTTGGGTTTGTATGGTTTTGTGATTGTGAGCACAATTTTGTGTTTGTATGGTGTTGTGGTAGTTGTCATGATTGTTATGCATATAGATCACATGTTGGATACTATAACATTCTAGTGAAAGGTCTTATAATATCTAGTTCCATTGATTATGTTTTTGGGAAGATGGGTGTGATATACTTTGGTCCTGAGTAATGGATGGAGAGGTAAGGGTATTGTTAACCATAAATACTTATATTTATTATAGTTGGATGATGAGCCTTATTGAACATAATTTGTTTAATTATTTGGTTAAATATTAATATTTCTGAATCAAATATGATTAATATGAATAAAGAATGTATGAATACCAATTGTTTGAAAAAAGAGGATGAAGATAACATAAAAGAGTTTGTTTTGTTTGCAAAAGATCATGAATATGACCCTTCTCAAATACTTTGTCCATGTTTACACTATTTTTATTCAAGAAAAATTAGTATAGAAGAGTTGAAAGACCACTTGATCTTTCATGGAAGAGATCGATGTTATACAAGTTGGAATAAACACGGGGAAAACGCCTGTAGGTAGTGTCTGGGATAACACTACATTGTATGGACCATCTGAAATGATTACAAGCATGAAAAATGAAGATGATCGTATGGAGGATGCGATTAAAAATGTGAATTACGATGAAGATCGTATTAAATAAATGACATGGACTTTGGAAGATGAACTTCTTTATTTCCCAAAATTGATTGAGATGTTAAAGGGTTTTGCAAAGATGCCCGTGTATGCTGGTTGCACTAAATATTAAGCATTATCAGCCGTACAAGAGCTGTATAATTTGAAAGCGGGCAATGGGTGGAGTGACACAAGTTTTACGGAACTAACATCTCTCCTGAATGACATGGTCCCATAAGATAATGACCTCCTGAGCCGAACATACAACACCAAAATATTGCTACGCTCGATGGGTGTGTTCTCTGAAAGAATTCATGCCAACCCGAATGACTGTATACTGTTCAACATGGACCAAAAACCCCTTAAAGAAATGGAAATGTTATTCCCACCAATATTATTTTATATGATGGTTAATTTGGTGGTTCACAAGGTGAGAGAGGTTTGACTATGTGATCATTTACATTATAGATGGATTTACCCCCATTGAAAGATATATGAAGATTTTGAAAGGGTATGTTAAAAATAGAAGTTAGCTAGAGGGTTGTATTGTAGAGTGATATATTGTTGAGGAAGCCATTTAATTATAAAAAAATACCTATCTACAGTGGAAAGCATTGTCCTACCTAAATCTCATCATACTGGGTAGCTTGAGGGTGAAGGGATTTCCAGAATAGAGTTTTTCATAATCAGTATTACAGATCGGGAGCAAGACCACCTTTATGTTTTGCATTGCAGTTTCGATGTTGACCCATATGTTCAAACCCAAAAAGAAATTATTAGGCAGTTGAATCCATCTAGGGCTGAAAAATGGAATCAGATACACATAATTTACTATTTATAGGATGGTGATGGGACCATATTTTTATGATGTCAGATGAAAATCCAGATTCAATTTCAGAAAGACTTTAATGGATAGCTGGAAGACCAAATGTGTATGTATTATATTACAATGCTTATTTAGTTAATGGTTATAAATTATATACTAATGAACATGATGAAGACAGTACCATAAATAATATTGGTGTTACACTTGTGGCTAAAATGATGCATGTTTTCGGTGCTAAGGACAGATATCCAATTTATGTGAATGTTATACTTTGGGATCATCAAAAAAATCTGTGAGTTGGATTATATGAAATTCTATGTACTGATTTTTCAATGTAGGTGGGTTGATAAGAGGAGTTCTATTAAAATAGATGAATTGGGATTCATGAAAGTTGATTTCAGTAAGGAAGGGGAGAAAGGAGAACTATTTATAATGGCATCACAGGCAGTACTAACTTTTTATGTTCCAGATCTTGCAAACTGAAACTGGTCAATTATTCTATTATCGAGCAAAAAAAAATAAAGGTTCAGATGAAAATTCAACAAAGGATGACCCTTTCATGAGTAATTCTCAATACTTTTTCAGTGGTCCCAATGTAGAAGATGATTTTTATGTTAGACAAGACCATAATGAACAGATTTACATAGTCGATAAATAGGTAAAATCACTTTATCCTTCAAAAAAGAGTTTAATTATCAGGTTATTTTTTATTGTAACATACATTGTGTTACATAATGTTATTATCTATTCGCTGCTACTTTTATTTAATATAAATTATATGTTAAACCATTTTTTCAGATAATGACTTTTTTTGCCTGATGATGCACCCAATCCCATGGCACAACATGTCTCCCAACTTGCTGCTTGAAGTCCCAGTGTAGAGGAACAATATGATTCTCAACCTGTTGTTGTTGGACCCAGTTTAGTGGTACAATATTTTTCTCAACTTGTTGTTTCTTATTGTAGTGTCGATGATAATGCTCTGGAGGAATATAATGATGATGCTTAAACTGTGGAAATGGTAGGCAATGAAACCTTAGATGTGAAAAAAAACAAGGGCACCACAGTTCGACAGTGTTAGCCAAAATCCTTAAGGAAAATGAAAAAGACATCAAATTTGAGTTGGGATGGAATAAAATAGGCCAACATGTTAACCCCAACAAAGCCATCTTTAGTAGGAACATTGAAATTGTCACTTGGCATTGCGTGCTAATTGATGTACAGTCATGGTATCATGTTTTCCCTGGGATTAAGACAGTTACATGGGAAGAGATTAAGATAACATTATGATATCATTTATTTAATTTATTAAAAGAAAATAAAATACTAAAACATTGACTTACTATACTTCATCAAGTGGAATGTGCATTTATAGGAGATTCCTCACACAAAGAATACAAATTAAGATTTATAAGAAGGATTCATAGAGTCTTAAACACAATTTTATGGAAGATATCATCTTAAATATGTTGAAGGGAAAATCAAGGTGCACCCACCTCCTCTTTAGGCACACTTGATATCCCAAGGAGCGTGGGATGTGTTTAGCATCTATCACGCATAGAAGACTTTACAGGAAAATTGTTCCTGGTAATACGTTGTCTGATATTAGTTATATTCATCACTTTAATTAACAGTTTTTTATTTATTAAACAACAACTATGTGCTGAAAATAAGGAACATGCATCAAAACCAACATACCCCTACAGTAAAGCAAAGATGTGGTACGCTTCACTTGAGAAAAAATTGGTATGTATTATAAATCTACTTTAATAATTTTATGTGACATAAAACAACACCATAACCATATTTCTCTATTTATATAAAGATTAATGAATTGAAATAAAAATCCATCTCCATCCCATGCCATGTGCTATAGAAGGAGGCTTGTGTTAATAAATAGGAGATAATAAATGTTTAAAATACACAAAAAGTGTGGGAAAAATGTTTAAGTATGACATAATATAAATTTTACTTTATTTAAATATTTATTTTATAATAATGATTACTTATTTTTCTATATTTTCTATCTGACATAGTCACAGGAATAAACAACACCTTTACCAGATGCATACATACTTTCAAAGGCCTTGATGCAGCCAGAATAGTATGGCCGCGTCAGTGGTGTGGGTTTTGGGGTGACACCATGAACATATTTTTAAAAAGAATAAAAAGTGGAGGATCAAACTATGGAAATAAAAAATATGATAGAAACATTAGTTATGTTTCTAGAATAATTACAATACCAAAGAGAGCTAATATAAGGTTTTATGGGGGGAGTCAAAGAGAAGAAACAACTCAAGAACAACTCTTGCATGAAAATCTCGACCCCCCCCCAGTTTTGAGGTTATCCATTCCCCTAGAAAACATGGCTTAATCAATGTTCTATTAATGTTTTCTCTGAAATGTGAATCACATATTCACATATACCTTTCCTGCACTGATATTCAATAGGGTGAAAATTATTATGGTCTATATCTATCAACTCACACCTATCACCTTGTAGAGGGGGATATGTTGTTCAATATGTATAACAACATACTACAAAAAAATACACCTTTAGAAGGTCATGTTAGAGTGTTGATTAACATAGATCATGATCCGAGCACTGAGATAACTATTCCATATGATGATAAAGACATTCATACGGTCTAACAAGCTATTGGAACATTTATCGCATGGCCATCAATTCTGGTAAAAAACATGTCGATGAGGAGGTATTCATTTACAATTTATTTTTCAAGATGAACCATTAAAATTTAATAAAAAAAGGACAGAACTGATGAATGTTATTACATAATGACAAAGGGGGTGAAATGAAAGATCAACCCAAAAATATCTCAAGGATCAACCAACCGATTGAAACGGTCTACTAAGAGAACCTTCACACTGCCCATTCTATATCCATATTTATTATCATTGAAGTCTCATGTAGATACAAAGTTGATATACAGAAATACTCACATAGTTGATTTTGAAAAAAATGTACGTAGAGGAAAAATAAGATTACATTAGTGACGAAAATGTAAATGAAATTCTCAAGTATGAATGGCTAGGCGCCTCAGTTGTAAATGTAGACATGAGGTATGTTTTCATGATTTTATTTTACTAAATTTGATAAACAAATATAATTATTAATAAATACATTTCATATTTTTTTAGGTATATATATGAAAAAAATTGAAGGTATTTCCCCTTGAACGAAAATTTGGCATTTTTTTCCTCACATCACCTCTTCAAAAGAAGAAATAAATTCTGATAAATATGGTGAAATAATTTCATCCCTACTCAAATGGTTTGAAAAAAAATTATGGATGACATACTATTTATAATACAAATGGTGTAGGGTGAAATATCTACTATTTAATCATATCAACTATATTTTCATTTCTTTCATTACTTATTTTTTTTTTGTTTTTAGAAAGTATGGGATGCTCATTACGGTCAATTTAGATAATCCAAAGATTTGTTTTATGGATTCAATTCATGGGTATCCAACAAACAGACCACCCATGATGGATTTTGTCAAATTTTAATATAATAGATCCATCATTTTAGAAGAAAACATCTAGATATATAATTTATTTTATATTTAGGATTTTGGAATGATAGGGTGGTATATCAATATTGTCAACTTCAACGAATGAATCCAAGGCCTAAGGAAAAAAAACTCTTATGAGATCTACAACTGGACGAGTATCCCGATATATATAACAATATTTCACTATCCAAACACATATCAAAATGAATTACTTATTTTTCTCTATTTTTCTATAGTTTCCAAAATAAAAAAATGGAAAGGGTTGTGGTTATTATGTTTGTAAATTTATGAAAGTGATCTTATTTCATCAACAAACTAGCATCCCTGAAGATATATTTTTGAAAATAATTACAATTTCATTTAAAATATTTATTAATCCTCTTTGTGTTAATATTTTTTCACTACTACCGTGACTGTCACAAAAACTCATATTGACAAGATGATATAGATATGTTTAGAAACGAATGGGAAACATACCTGATGGAAGATTGTACACAAATAAGATAAAGGTGAATTCCTAATACTTATGTTATCCATATATTATCACTGATATCTCGCATATTTTCACATATTGAGAATATATGATCACCCATTATTATGTTTTATATCATTAGGTTACGAAGAATGGTTTTAGAATCTAGTTGTATTTATAGTAAATCATAACTTAATGATAAACTCCTATAAACTAGTTCTTTATGTTTCCATATTTTCAAAAGTACTATACCTAAACTATTATGGCATGGATCATTTATATTCAGTATTTTGTTCATTTATGCTATCGTTTATACTGATGTACTATGTTTGAATAATATTTGTTGTGCATCACTCACAAATTTAATAACAAAACTAGGGATTCTTCACTACTGTTGGTTAACTACTAATTAGCATAGTATCTGATCCGAAATTCTGATCTAGTGTCCCAATGATGATCTCATCTGACACCATCCCTATGATATCATCATTCATCCTTCACTTTCCCTTCTATTAGTACACCCATTTACTAGGTATATGGGTGTAAGAAGATAAGGAAAAGTGAACTCTGATTGATGATATTATAGAGATGGTGTGGGATGAGGGCATCACCGGGTTTCTAGATTGGAAGTTCAGATCAGATTCTATACTAAGCGGTAGTTAACCAATAATAGTGAAGTGTACAAAGAATCCTTAGTTTTGTTTTTAGCTTATATTTGGACCAAAGAAATAGTTTAGAAAAAGTAAAGTTAATGTTATGATGTAAAATCATTATTTAAATGAAAAATTATATAATGAAATGTTGATTTTATTTTCATTATTCCTTGTAGGGTTTGTTTATTTTATAATATTTTTATCCATGTGACATGACTTTACATGAAGAGAATCAACGTTGTTTCTTCTCAATCACAATGGTAATTATGATGTTTCCATAGTAAAATCATTGTCCATAGAATTAATACATTGTTTCATATTTATGCTTAATTTATCTATTTTATGTAAGGAATATTAATCTACTCATATGTGATATCAAGGTATGAAATTTTTAGGTCATTATGGTTGGTATCAAAGTAACCGACCAATTCAAAATTGAAAAAATTAATTTAGTTGTTTTGATACTTTAGAGATATTATCCATAAGTCATTTGAAATGTGTAGTAATAAACCCCACCACAATATGACACACGATGAAACCAGTATGACTCAGAGTGCCTCTTTTTATTTGATATTGACATTATTTTTAGTAATAAGAACATGTGACATACTTAAAACTGAGAAAACACATTAATATTGTTTGATACATTAGGAAAATGATCCATAATTCATTTGTGACATGTTAGAATCAACCACACCTCAATTCAATGCACAATGCCTCTGGTATGACTCAATGTGTCTATTTTTATTTAAAATTGGAATTAATATTAGAGAAGAACACAACTAAAAAACTAAAAACTGAGAAAACAAATTAATATTGTTTTGATACTTTAGGAAAACTATCCATGAGTCATTTGGGATGTATACGAATCAACTGCACCTCAATTTGATTCACATTGTCATCTGTATGGTGTAAAGTGTATGTTATTAGTTTAAAAATATCATTTTAGCTCAAAATGTGTCATTCACTGAACACCATGAAAACATTCTCTATTTTTATTCATAATTTAGGATAATTATTCATAAGTTCATTATGATGTGTATTAAGCAGTCTCATATGAAACTAATGCATGATGAGACCTGTATGACTCAAAATGTATGTTTCCAACTTAAAATTACATTTCTAGTAAAAAAAACACAACTCACATAATAAAAATGAGAAAAATCCTTCATATTGTTTTGATACTTTAGGAAAATGATCTATAAGTCATTTGGGACATGTAATAATCCACATCACCTCCATTCAATGCACATTCTGACAGGTATGACTCAAAATGTCTCTTTTTATTTAAAATTGACCTTAATTTTAGAAAAAAACACAAGTGATCAACTAGAAACTAAGAAAATGCATTAAAATAGTTTTGATACTTTAGTACAATGATCTGTGAGTAATTTGTGACATTTAAAAATCAATCACACCTCTATCTAACACACAGTGTCACTAGTATGGATAAAAGTGTCTGTTATCAGTTTAAAATTGACAGTTAGCTCAAAACATGCCACTCACTAAAAACCCAGAAAACCCACTCCAATTGTCTTAATATATTAGGATAACTATTCATACGTTCTTTGTGACGTGTATGAAGACGTCTCATATCGAACCAACGTAAGATGCGATAAGTATGACTCAAAATACATGTTTCTAGTTTCAAATGACATTTTAGTTAAAAAACACAACTGACATACTTCGAACTGAGTAAAAAAAATCTGATTTTTTGATACTTTAGGAAAAAAAATCCACAAGTAATTTTTTACATGTATGAATATACCTCACATAAATTCAATTCACAATACAATTGGTATGACTCAAAGTGTATCTTTTTATTTCAAATTGACATTAATTTTCGAAAAAACCCATATGACATACTAAAAGTTGAGAAAATGCATTCAGAGTGTATTTTATACTTTTGGAAAATGATTCATGAGTCATTTGTGATGTGTGAGAATTATCTGCACCTCAATCTGATGCATGGTGTGACTGTTATAGATAAAAGTGTATGTCATCAGTTTAAAATTGACATTTTAGATCAAGACATGTTACTCAATAAAAACCAAGAAACCCCACTACAAATGTCTTCAAAACATATGATAACAATTCATATGTTCTTTGTGACATTTATGTAGAATTATCATTTCAAAGTAATGCAGGATGCAGACAGTATGACTCAAAATTAGTATTTCTAGTTTGAATTGACATTTTAGTAAAAAAATACAACTAACATACTACAAACTGAGAAAACACATTCATATTGTTTTTATAATTTCGGAAAAAGATACATATGTCATTTTTGACATGTGGGAATCGACCATACCTCAATTCAATGCACAATGTGACTGGTATGACTCAAATTGTCTCTTTTTATTTTAAATTGACATTAATTTTATAAAAAAAACAAGTGACATACTGAAAACTGATAAAATACATTCGGATTATTTTTATACTTTAGAACAACGATCTATTTTTAATTTTTGATCTATAAGAATCAACCGTACCTCAATCTGATGCACTGTGTAATCAATATAAATCCAAATGTGTCATTAAAATTTGATATTAATTTCAATAAAATTACAAGTGACATACTAAAAACTGATCAAACCCATTAGTATTGTTTTAATATTTTAAAATAAAGATCTATGACTCATTTGTGATATGTAGGAATCAACCCCACCTCAATAAGATGCATGGTGTGACCATTATAACTCCAAATGTGTCTTTTTTATTAAAAATTTAAATTTTATTATTATTTTTTTGAATGAGGTGCAAGAACGTTTAAATTAAGTAATATGGAAAAGTAAAAAAGTGGAAAAGTACAAAAAATGAGGAGAATACAAACAGACTAACAACAAAACAAAGCCAAATACATATTAGCAAACTCAAGAGCGAGTGATCATACCATGAGAAGAGAATCTTATTCCCTAGCCACGAGGGTGGAAACCACATAACCAAGTTTTTACAAGAACCCACGGGCCATCAAAATCATTATAGTGTACAATATCGCCATATTCCATCATTGTGTTCCAAGCAGGTGCAACACAATATTTTTCACTGTTTTAAGAAGCCATTAAATCAAAGGTATTATCAGTGCATGCCTTTTCTTTAACCTTTTCCTTAAATGACAAGAAGGAGGATATGTTCCATTCCCTTTGTTGACCAAGAACAAGACTAGTTATAATAGTATATTAGAGTTTCAATATAACCCCTTTATATTTATCATATGGGGAGGCTGGAAAAAGGGTTGGAGCTGATCCTTTTCCATGATGGATAGAGGCATTGGGAATACTGTAATAAATAGGGGAAGAAATAGCATCATCAATCACATTCCCTAAAGAAAATTTAGATTTAACATCAGGGGTAATCGAATTCCTCCCCTGACTAAGGGTTTCTTTGGATGGGAGAGATCCTCCAGATCTAGTATTTGGAAAATATAATGCATATAGATTATCCTTCCCCTTTAGGTTCTTATCATATATCATTTTTTGTTCTGGCCATATGTTGAGGTCCAGTTCTTCTAGGGTGAAACATTCTATGGTCATTTGACTACCCTTTGAGTCTTCCACAACCTGGTCATCATACAAACCTCGGGATATCGTGTCCTTGAAAGAAACAATTTTTTTATGTTCACATTCTCCCAAATCAGACCAAGAGATTGCGTGTTTGTCATGACTATACAAGACAATATTACACAATGTACTATCATGATTTGGAGAAACATTCCTAAATCTGGTACCTTATATGTTTTCTTTTTCCAGCCTAGTGAAATCTAAAATGAGGCCACCCTTATCATGTAATGAGATAGAAAAATTATTAACAGAACTCAAAGACGGAGTTATGATAGGAGGTGAAATTACTCCAATATTTATATTCCCCCCTACCTCATTAAGATGTGTAGAAATATTTTATCTTCTTCTATAGTGATCTAAGTCAAGTCCCTTCAGAATAAATTCAGGGAAAATCATTTTTTTGTAGTATGAGGGAGTATGGCCAATAACAATACATTCTTCACTAAAGAGATGATTTTTTTCATATTACACTCTATGATTAATATCATCCAACATAGTAGAAATAAATATATTATCAATACATGGAATACTTAGATCAATCCCTACCATCATACAAGAAAAATGGACAAAATAAACCATTTCTCTGGCACTTTCCCTCCTTATGGGGACTCATAAGGCAGATGTGATATCAATTAAATTTTATGGATGCTATTGGATCATGTTTAAGCCATGTATTTTTACCCAAACCTGGGCATAAGTCTCCTTGAAATAAAATAGGTTGAAATTTAGATTCCAATCCTACAACCACAAATTTCATGGCCTCAAATTTATTGACCCAGTGCTCCTAGCTTTCCCCTTCAAGTCTGCTGAAGGAGGTAGAATTTGGAATAACCCACAGCTTAAATAAACCCTTTTAAAATCAGCAAACCACCAAATGGTTGTAATCTGTTCAAGAAGATCTACATGTTTCCATGGTTTAATTCCTTTTGGTAGGTTGATTCGATCCATGGTAGAGAACATAAATAAATATAACCATTCTGAAATAGCACCATTGGATACTGATACATGGGCCGTTGCGCCTTTTTAGATAATACGCTTCGTTTTCTAGTCGCTAACAGCCTCAAAAGAACATACATTGAAACCCGAAAAGGCCGTCAGGTTCCCTCTGTCATTCACCGAAGTGCACCTTGAATGGTTTCCTTGATGCGTGACCACTCTAAGGGAATCATAGGTACACAAATTCAAACTTCTAGGGTTTTTTTTTGTAGCGTGTCCGCCGGTGAAAACGGGAGCGAGGGAGTCCTGAACCTCTATCCTTCAGTATTTAATATCATTTTATTAATGTATTCTTTCATATTAATGTTTATTTTATTTAATTATTGTATTAATAACATAATATTTAATTTCTTATATAGGTGGAATTTCCTTCTTGAGTTCAAATACGATGTTTGGAAACTAATACCATGGACGAAAAGTTTTGATAGGGGATCACAAATGCCAAAGGATGAAACATTAATGTTTTTAATTTCTTGTTGGATAATTGTAATTTTAATCATATAAAATATTGTTTAAAATGTATATAGGATTGTGTTTTTTCAATCCAGATGTCAAGTAAATGTATATAGAATCATTTGTGAAACTCTTGTGTGCATTGTTTCGTTCTTCTGTGCTTTTTTTGTGGCTAGGTGCCGTTTTGTGTAGGTGTGCATGTGATGGGTGTACTGTTTGTAAAGGTGTGCAGGTAATGGGTGTGATATTTGATAATCAACACATCACAAGAAACTAGGCCATTATCAGTTCTCAAAATAGAACTGATAAAGGTGGCCCTTTATTCACGCTAAAAAAGTGTTGATAAAGGGGTGACTTTTATCAACCCACTTTTTGCACGAATAAAGTTCCCCCTTTATCACCACTTTTTTAGCACTGTTAAAGGGGACCCCCACATTATTCTTGGTGATCAATAGCTCTTTTATAGCACTATTAAAATCAGTTCTTAGTACTTTTAATAGACTTATTTTTAGATGTGGTGGATATTAATGCCCTATGATCATGTGTACCTTTCTCTGATGATTGACTCTACAGAAACAACCATCCTTGAAAACATTCCTATTGTGACGGAATTAACTGAAGTGTTTCTCGAGGAATTCCATACTTGTAGATGAGATGTTGAATTCCGAATTGATGTTATTCTTGGGGCGTTTCCAATATCCATGACTCCATATAGAATGGATATTTGTGGATATTGGGGAGCTGAAGAAACAACTACAAAAGAATCTAGATAAAGCGTTTACATGCCCAGGTGCTTTACCGTGGGGTGCACCGGTCTTCATCATCAAGAAGAAGGATGGGTCAATGCACCTTTTCATTGATTATCATGATCTCAAAAAAAATCAGAATAATGAACAAGTATCTGCTCCCCTGAATTAATGACTTGTTTTATCAGCTATGTGGAGCACAATGCTTCTCCAAGGTGGATTTGTGGTTGGGATATTACCAAGTATGGGTGAAGAAGGATAATATCTCCATGATTTCATTTCATAAAATGTACGGGCACTATGAATTCATAGTAATTCCTTTTAGACTCACTAATTCTCCAACAGTATTCAATGACTTGTTGAATAGAGTCTTTAGAGATTACCTGGACAAATTTTTGGTAGCCTTTATAGATGATATTCTAATATACACTAGAACAATGGAGAACCATGATAAGAATCTAATAACTATACTAGAGAACATGAAAAAGGATAAGCTCTATGAAAATTATAGAAAGTGTGAGTTCTCGCTGACAGAAGTCTCATTATTGGGTCATATCATCAATATAAATGGGATATCATTGGATCCCACCAATACATATGAAATTGAGGGATGGATGAGGCCAACATCGGTGATGGATATCTATAGATTTTTTGGGTTAGCTTGATATTGTCACTAATTTGTGAGAAATTTCTCACAATTGTCAAACCCTCTTACTAAGATAACTCGTAAGGGCATCAAGTTTTCTTGGAGTGATGTATTCGTAGAGGACTTCAGGGATTCAAAAATGAGGCTTATCACTACATCCATGCTTAAATTAACAACAAGTGGAGAACATTTTGTGGTATTCAGTGATTCTTAGAAGAATTGCATGAGTTGTATGTTGATGAAAATTGACAAAGTCATAGACTATGATTCAAGAAAATTGAATGTTCATGGGAAAAACTGTCCAACACATGATATGGAGTTAGCTGTAGGGATCTTCACTTTAAAAATTAGGCGACATTACCTCTTTGGGTAGAAGTGTGAAATATATATGGATCATAAAATCCTAAAGTATATATACGCACTAAAATACTTAAACATGAACCAATGAAGATGATTATAGATGAACCAAGACTATGATAGCTCAATCCATTACCACCCTTGAAAAGCTAATAAGGTGACATATGCTCTAAGAAGAAAGGACCTAGTTATTCAATCATTGATGAGAATTAAAAAGGATATAATCTTCATAGATCTGATGAAAATTGACATGGGAATCATAAAGATAGGAAAATCATCAATCCTATCACAAATTATTTCTCAACCATCTCTTTTGAAAAGGTTAAATGATGCTTAAAAGGTTCATGTGGGGATTTAGAATAAATTGGAAACTATCAGAAAAGGGAAATCCTAATAGTTCAAGGTTAATAAAGAAGGAATTGTGAGATTTGTGTCAATACTATGTGTTCCATAAAACATGATGTTAGAGAATGAACTTTTGGAAGATGTACATAGTTCATATTTATCCATTAACATAGGAAACACAACGATTTATAGAGATCTTCAAGAGATTTATTTGTGGGATAACATGAAGAAGGAGATCACTGAGTATACATCAATGTTACTAGAATGTCAAAAAGTGATGGTTGAGAAGAATAATTATAAGGGGATGATGCAACCATTACCCATACCCACTTGGAAATGGGAGAACATCAGCATTGACTTTTTTACCAGACATCAGAAGACATTCAAAGGAAACAATGCTATCTGGGTTATTATGGATCATCTTACAAAGACTCTATAATTCATTGAAATTCAAGAGGATTTCTCATTGGATCAACTGGTATAGATATATATCAGAGAAGTGATAAGGTCGCCTGAAGTACCACTATCTATTATATCCAATAGAGATCCAAGATTCACATCTATGTTCTGGAAGAGTCTACAACATGCTCTAAATAATGAGTTGAATTTCAGTATGTCTTATCATCCCCAAACTGATGGGCAATCTGAATGGACAATCCAAACACTTGAGTACATTTTGATAGCATGATCATTGGATTTCAAAGGAAGATGGGATCACCATGTTCTTCTGGGGGAGTTCTCTTAAAATAACAGTGTCCACTCAAGGATCCAAATGGATCTTTATGAAGACCTCTATGGGAAGAGGTGCAGAACACTAGCATGTTGGGATGATGTTGGGGAGAGAAAACATGTAGGTCAAAAAATGGTTGATGAAATAGTGGAGAAGGCTAAGACAATCCCGCAGCACATTAAAGATGCTCAGAGTCGATAAAAGAGCTCTTCTAATAATCATCGACCAGACCTAGAGCTTGATGTTAGACACATTGTATTCCTCATCATAGCATTGTGGAAGAGAGTAATGAGATTTTGTAGAAGGGAAGGCATAGTCCTTGGTACATCGGCTATTTTGAGATCCTTGATTGCATTGGAGAAGTGGCCTATCGACTAGAACTCCCACCGAACCTATCTAAAGTACATGATGTATTCCATGAATTACATTTGATAAAGTATATACTTGACCCATCACCTGTACTCAATCTATAGGTGGTACCAATGGATAATGAACTTAGCAATGAAGAGAAGTCAGTGAAGATCTTTGATCGTAGAGAAAAAGATCTACGAAACAAGACAATTCCCCTCGTTAAAGTGTTGTGGTGAAACAAAAAGTTCAAAGAAGAAATGTGGGAATCAGAGGAAGTGATGAAGCATGTTTATGATCATCTATTTAGTGTGGGAAAAGTAAATTTTGAGGGTAAAATTTCATAAGGGGTGAAGATTGTAACGAACCAAACATTTATTAACGACGATTCCTCTTGATCTAATTAATTGTATTATTATGTAAAATGGTTATATAAAACTTATTTAACTCTTTCGTTTTATGTTTTTGGATTTTAAAATATTGTTAATAATTGTTACTATTTTCAATATATCCATTGAATAGTGATAACATGTTTAGTATAAATATAGGGCTTTAACAAATTCAATTTACTTAGACAAAGAAATCGATGGACTCATCCAGTAAAATTGCTTCGTACAAAGCCCATTTTTCCGAGATCGGAAAAAAGGTGGCGTCACTGGGTTCCCTATTGACCAATCCCAATCCAAGCTTCAACACATTAAGCCTGAACAGAACCGCCTATGGGAGAAGTCAAAGTTGATTGAGATTACCACCCGAACGTTGTTATCTGAGCCACACCAAAACTCTGTCACCATCGCACACCTTACCCTTAGGTCATATGCAGGTGTTATAAATGGTTATGTAAAAGACCCTAGCACTAGGATTATGTGCATTATTTTTTATAGAATAAAGAATATACATTCATTTTATTATTGATACTTTGTAAATATATTTTAAATCAAAAATAGTATTTTTAGTTAATATTCAATTAAGAAATCTATTTTGATTAATTAGTAGTTTTTTAAATAAAATAATATTTCATTAAAATATTATTACTAAATTACTTTTTATTAAATATAAATTATCATATAATTTTAATGAATAAAATTGTAATTTTTATAATGGTTTGAATGTAGTTTTTGTAGAAACCCATGAATATTTGATAAATGTCATTTTCTATTTTAAAAGTAAGAAATTAAAATATTTAGAAAATTATTTGTATAAAATTAATATTATTTTTGGAATCAGGATGTCGAAACTATCGAATTGTGATTTTTTCATTATTTTCTGAGACAGTCGAATTTTTGGGTAAAAATTAAATACCATTTAAATATATAATGTTGTTTATGACACCATAAAGACCCAATGGTGATGTAATAAAATACTATAAATGAGTTTTTCGGACAATAAAAAATTTACCTTTAAAATAATGTGATTCTAGGATTGATTTATTTATTTTAAAAAGTATTAGTGGACCCTTTAATTCGTATAAAACCTTCTAGCATTGTAAAATGATTTCAATGAGAGTGTGACTCACCTACACATAAGTAAGAATAATATTTTAATAAGTTAGTAAATTGGCATAATAAAATAATTTTATCAAATCCACTTTGGAAAAAACATTGGGAAAAAAACCAAGGGATGGTTTGTTGGTTTGGTTAGTATAATGTGTGGTGTCCAAAACCTAAATAATAAAGAATTCCCTCTCCTTTCATATATAAACCAACTCAATATCCCATTACTCTTCAATAAAAGCAATATGATCTTGACTAAACCATGAAAGTATCTCTCTATAATCCTCACAAGGCGCCCCATGATCCCAAGAATCCCCTCTCAAGAATCTCCCAAGCCTTTGGGATCACACATCCTAGTAAGGGATTTCTTTCTTTTTCATTTTTGTACAAATTTATTTATTTTTTTATTCCCTTTTATTATAAATTAAAAATTATGGGGTATTATTTCTCACCTCCCTTATACTTCCCTCTTTAATTTTTAATGATGAGATACCCTTTTATCTCTAATTAATTTCTCCCATTAACACCTCTTACCATGTCGAAATTTAGGAAGAGATTTCTCTCTCCTCAATTACATTCAAGAATTTATTTTATATTATCCATCTGATTTCCATTACATATGTTGGGAAATGTATTTATATAACCCCATTACATTCCATTTCACCTATATATAAGGAGAAATACCTTTATCTCTCATCAACTATTTTTATGAATTCTTATGTTACGCTGTTATGCTGCTGAATTTGTACCTCAATTTTTTAAGCCAAAGTCACTGTATAGTGAATACCATACCCATTTCTCTATCAAGGGTATTCAGTATTACGTACATTTACTTATTGATTATATAGATTCATGTATGTATTAAACAATCATTTATAATGGATTAAATTATGACGTCAAATGATTCCATGTTGTGTGATCCATGTGTCACACTTATGCATAAAATGAAATCATTAAGAAGGGTGTTCCATGATAATGCTCCAATGAATTGTGTAATGATTAGTATCATGATACACTAAGATAAATGATATTTTACTAATACTAATTAAATTTAAATTATGGTTTACTCATTCTCTTTGTTCAATTAGTCTTGTCTCATGCTAATTTCATGTTAAATGTTCTTGCCACATTTGCATGTTATGATAACATGCTATATATTGCCTTTATGTTCATGTTTCTCTCATACTATATTATTATTGTTATTCCTTGGTTACTCCCTTGTCTTTATATCTCACCATTTTCTTATACATGTCATCATATTATCCCATACGTTGCTAAGGATGAAGGAATGTTGTGGTCATGTAAAAGATGTTTTCAATAATGATGTTGGGTTTTGTGTTCTAAGTTATTATGTAATGTTCCTAATTTCCCATGACACTAGACATATAGATCCTAAAAGTTATCCTAAGTACAATTTTATATAATAAATTATGTTTTTAGTGTGTAATAAAGAGCAGGGTTGTTATAAAGGACCCCTTAATAAACATGGTTCACTTCCCATTTTAAGTCTTATTTATCCCATGAGATATCCATCTATACCCTATTCATTATAGGGATATATAATTACAGACCCATATGCCACATAATGAAAATAATGTAGATTTGTTATATAAGATCATTAAACATTCATTAAATAATAAATGGTGAAAATAAATGGGGTTCATAAACATTTCATCAGGACATAACTCCTGGAAAAGAAAGGGGTTTCATAATCATTTCATCAATCCATCATAGCATAACCCATGGAAAATGAATGCATTTATTAAATGTCTTATAATCATAATCATAAACCATCCAAGGAAATAATAAGGATGGTATCATTGGATCATATCCCCAAGTATTACAAATGACCAAAGAATGTTATTATATATGGAAAATGCATTCCAAAGATCACATGGAAATTTTTTGAGTATAATATCATTTGAATATTTAAATAAAATAATTAAAGTCTAAAAATTACCATACGTTTTTTATAAAAAAAATTAGTTGAAAAGAACCATGGAATCTTTTAATGTAATCTTCATTGTATTGATTGGATTTTTCGATAGGAAACTATATTCATGTTGTATACATTAAAAATCCCATTCACATTTTTTTGGTAAAAAGTCAAAAGTTTCTCATTCTGAAAAAAATATATTCATTTTAAACCATATTTTAAAATTCAATAGTGGTTAAAAATTAATTTTAAAAATAATTATATATTAGTATGAACATTATATAAAATATTTTTAGAAAACATGGAGATTAAATAAAGTATTTTTGACCTAAGAGAGAGATAATGTTGGTTTTCCATAAAAACATTATTTTGGTATCTTGAATACAAAAAATGGGGAAAATGATTTGGAAAATTTAAATTTAATTAAATAAACATACCTATATAAAATTCATGAGAATTTTGAGTGGTAGATCATAAAATTTCATCATAATAAATATACTTATAAACATTACCAAAAATAATGATATTATAACATAGAACCCTTACAACATTTGTAATTTTTGAAGCATAAGACCCATTAAGGAAATAATAACATATGGATATGAAAATACCTATAGTTTTCATAATAGTAACTATAAAATACATTCATTATAAGTATATACACCACGTAAAAGAAACAAGTGGGGAATACGTGTCTCAAATAAATAAAAGTGAGAGGAAAATCCCTCACCTCACATCCAACTTCCTTAGCACATGTTTGAGCCTCCTATATAATAAATATAGACTTATTATAAATATATTCTATAAAAATAATCATTTATATAATAACTTATATGATTTACTTATAACATTTTATCACTCATTTATTAATAATTTTTTAGTAAAATCACATTTATTGATAATTGATTCATTTTTCATATAGGTTTTCATTTTGTATTTTTGGTACATGAACATTGATTTTGGCTTCATCATATCCATAATGTTACTCAAGATATAAATATATAATATATTCATTATTTACATATTTTTAGTCATCCATAAATTTTATAGATAAAAAATTAATTACTCCATTTACGGAGAGGGTAGGTTGTACAATGAAAACGTTGTTTTTATTTATTGAAATATAGAATAAATGAAATGTAAATAATTAATTAACTTTAAAAAATTATTATTATATCACATCATTGATATATATTTTTCAAATACATCCTTCTGACCATCAATATAAAACATAGATTTAAAAAATCACATCACTTTGTGGAGGCGGAAGCCCAAACGTAAGCACGAGCGACATTAACTTTTTCCAACAGATTGAAAGGTAACAAGTTAATTGTGATATTATAATTTTAGAAGTATAATTATGTAAAAAATATCCTATATATAAATTAATTTGATCATTTTATCCATCCCTAATAGTTGGTGATTGAAAAATAATCACATTGGTTTTTATGGTGGTAGTCCACTATATACATGATCGAAAGTTTCATTTTCCAAATTGATGGAAGATGAGATGAATGAAGGATATTACATTAAAATTATTAATACTCATTATATGTGATATATTTTTGTTATTATTTATGTATAGTTGAATAGTATTTGAAACATGAAGTAGAAGAAATTAATAAAAAAATGAATGGTTAAAAACTATACCTCTTCTATGGAAAACCTGTGTAGGTTTATACCTAAAGCATTCCTAGGATGGTTTTTTGATCAAACCAAGGACTCTCGATAGGCCTATCGTAACCTTTACCATGATAACATATTTTTATTTCTCTAGTATTAATTATAAAATTAATAATTTGAACTAATCCATTAATATTAATTTCTTTATTTTCAAATATGAAGTCTGTTTTATCATATTGAATTCATTAAGGTGGTAGAATTTAATATAACATTATACCCATAGTCTCTATTAAAAAGTGGTTTTCCAAAGAAAAAACTTTCAAAGTATGAATAGTTTTTATATTAAAATTCAACATAAAAGTGATTAAAATTAAATAAATTGGAATATTAATATTATATTAAACCATTATTACTTTTAATACTATTAAAAATCAAACATTTTTATTTCATTAAATGTTGATAATTTTAATAAATAAAAAAAATCTTTTTTATAAAATTATCCAAAATTAACTATAAGATAACTTTTACATTTTTATTTATAAAATGAAGTTCGTTTTTTAAAATAAATTTTCTAAATTTTAAATGATGTTTTTTCAAAAAAGTGTGCAAAATGCGACATAACCACTTGTTAGAAAAACAATTTTTTACGAATTAAACTTGATTAATTATTATCCCATGACTAGAAAAATTATTATATGAAAGACAAGAATTTCATTGAATATATAATATATAAATTTCATTAAAATCGTTCTCTAATAGTGAATAATTTAATTTACAAAGATAAAAAACATTACGCATGTGAAATCCATTTTGTGTATAATATTTCTTTTACTTTCAAATGATATTAATTTTCATTTATAAGGAATTTATTTCATTCATGTGTAATCCATAAATTTTATATAATATAGTTAGTTTTATTCATACTCTATAATCCATAAGTTATGCTATAATTTCCATGTTAAATAATAATATTTATATAGTATATCAGAGTTTGTTTAAACTCAGTGTTTAATGTAACGTAAGTTATCAAAGAAATTAAATTTATCTGAAAAATATATATTTCCTAGAATATTAGGTTGTTAAATTATAAAACACAGTAAATTAGTTTCACCCTATGAATTATATTACACTAAAACAAAGAACATAGTTTAATTCTTTCACATTATATCCTAAGGTTCCCATAGAGTTTCATCAAATTTGTTGTTTTGTGACAAAACATTGACCTAGTCAGTGGTATTGTTTGTAGAATTTTATATATACGATCCAAAATCTCCATAGGTTACTCCTCAAAATAGATATCATACTCTAGTTGTATGACCTCTAAGATCAGTATATGTGAAGAGTTAGGAATGTACTTCCTTATAAGAGATATATAAAACCTGTTGTGGACTTTAATGAGGTTAGGTGGAAGGACCAAGTGACAACCTATCATCATTACTCGATCAAGAATATCAAAAGCTAAAATATACATATATATTAGTTTTAAATTATTTCAAAATATCATAAATTAATTCCAGGGATAAATTCATAGAAAAACCACCTCAGCAACTTCAAATTATTTATCATTCTACCGATTATCAGTATAAATTATATGAAACTCTAATGTACTATCATATGTTATTGAATGCTTCTCGATTTTTCTTCCATTTCTCCACCTATCTCAGGTCCCAATATCTTTATTTCTCCAAATTCATCCCAAAAAATTGGAGTTCTACACTTATTCCCATAGAGGTCTTCATAAGGATCCATCTGAATGTCTAATTGAAATTTACAACTCTAAGGGAAATTAACTTGATTTTTTGTTTGGTCTAAACCAACAAGTAAATCTATATAATAAGTTATCAAAATATACTCTAGGGTTTAAATTCTTCTCTCAAATTTACTATCTATCTAATGATGATAACTTCTGCAGAAACTCAACTCTATATCAAGAGACATTTAAAGACTTTACCATAACATCAATATAAACCTAATATCAGAATCATATACAATAGAATTTGGTACTAAATTCAAATTTACCACTTCAACAATTTATATTAAAAAAATATGATTAATATAGAATTATTTTCTAATGGAAATTAATTTTTCTAAATCCATATGTTGATCAGCCATGACCTCAATAGCATTAGAGACTATATAAATTTTTGGGAGTCCAATAATAAAATCCTTTATTATGTTTTAACATTTCTATTCTAGTTTTGTTAATGGTTGTAACTTCCCCTTAGACATATGTCTATCATCCTCAACATTCTGACATATCAAACACCAAGATACATAATATGTAATATCTCTCTTAATTTGATCCCATAATAAATTCACCTTCACAACTCTATACTTCTTTCAACTTCTTGGAAGAATTCATAATGATGAATTATGATACCCAACCAGTAACTCCTTCAAATATGGTGTGTATAGAATAAATACACATTTCGTGAACCTTATCATTCCATCACTATAATGAACCAACATTTTAACAATATAATTTTCATTCAAATAATTATAAAAAAACATAAGTCACGAATAGAACCCAATAAAAACATTATTTTCATAAATGAAGAATGAAATAAGTGGTATTCATATAAATTAATAAACTTTTATTGATGGAATAACAACCTGAACATTAGAATTGTAATATTACCATTAAGAATATTAATCTGGCCAATAGAATAAATAAACTCACCGATGAAAGTATAAAAAAGATATTATTATCTTATAAATTAAAATATTATATAATTAAATTGTGGTATAAGTAAATTTTTTTTAAGAATGATAAATATGTTGTAGGTATTTTTGTAAAAACTATATGGTTATTTACAATTTTATAAATAATATAAGGGTTTCAAAGAAAATTTATTTTTCCAAAAATAGATTCATAAATTAATATTATATTGTTTTATAATTATAATATGATTTTACAGGACTTTATCTGAAATTTAAATTGTTTTAAAAATAAATTATAATATTAAAATAGATATTTTTTTAAAAATGGTGATTTTATTGAAAAATTAATTCTCTTATATTTAGAAAATTATTTAATAAATTTTCTGAGATTTTTCTGAAATAGTTGTAATTTTTGTGAAAAGTGAAATACTCTAATTTATGGTATAAGATAAATATATGAATTTTTGAGTCATTGGTGGTGTAAAAATGAGGTAGTCACCCATTGGTTAAAACTCTCTAGAAATTGTTTCTATATTTAGTTATAATAATCAACACTGTGGAAATTATTGAGAAAAAATAATGAACTAATGAATATAATAACAAAAAACGCCCCTCTACTCTCCTATAAATGCCACCCCTCTCCACATATTCTACTCACACATTATAATACTTGTATATGTTTTAAATTTTAACCAATTCCCTTCCCAATCCTCTTCCCTAGGTCCTAGAGATATTAGTCTCTACAAAATAACAAGCGCAAGTGCCTTAAGGAGGTTTTCAAGGAGATGATAACCAAGATGTAAAAACCTTAATCCTTCTATTTTAGTATCTTTTCTTTTCTTATTCTATCCTCACCACCCAAATACCAAGTGTCATTGTATCTATATTATCATATATATAATGTAATTTTATTTTGTTAATGTAATATCCATCATGAAATATCTCATCTCCTCCTTTTATTCTATGAATTAAAACATCGTCTCTAAGGTGTCGATTCACTGCCTTCATGGAAAATGAGTTTTTGTTTTCCATTAAAACCATAGGAACTGGTCACAAAAATAATATTATGGTCAAAATAATATTTTAATTTTTATATTATAACTTTTTTAAAATTATGGAAGTAATTAATTGTCATACTATTATAAAAAATGAAACTAGTTCATGATTGTTTTAAAACCCACCAAAATAAATTAAACTTTTTCATTAATGTTTTATTTAATGAATCATCCTTTTATAAAAAAATTATATATGGGGTCAATTATAGTTATTTTATAATATTTTCACCATTTCATTAAACTTCTATATTTTTCATCCATTTGAAAATAAATCCCTCAGTTACAGTCAAGGGAACTGACCATAAACCCTAAAACAAACACTCCCAGAACGAAGACTTTTAACTATATAACTCATTGCAAATGACATAAAATAAATTAATAAAATTATAACAAATAAAAATAATTTATAAGATATTATGAATTAATTAATTAATTAATCTAATTTTTTTATTCTGGATATTAAGTTCAAGTGAAGAACATATTCAGACATAAGGTAAAGGGATTCTCAAACCCAACTCTCTTTATTTGGGTTATTCCTTATCCTACCTAATTTTAGTGTTTATGTTCATTGAATATTACTTAAATATAATTTCATTGTTCTAAAATTTAATTTTCAGGGAAATACATGTTTCTAATTTGACTTTATGACAAATATTAAGATTTTCAAAAATAACATTGCTTTGCAAAACAAATCTTCGAACCCCCATGTACTATTTCATATTCAAATAAACATTATCTCTTATTAAAATATATTTTATCCATTATTCATTTTGGATCCCAAAAGTTTAATTATAAATCTATTATTTTTTTAAATCATTATAAATCCCATTAATTTCCATGGGATACTTCACGATTATGATCTCTGTGCATTCTATGTGGCATATATGATTATATAAATTTTATGAAGTGATGAGTGGGTCAAGAATTAAATATCCCTCCAATAAATTGTGTAATGTGATGTATCTCATGTGATATTGTTTATTTTTTATGAAAATTATCTATTCTTTGTTCACAATTATGATGTTATGATTTTTCCAATATTTTATGTGTGGAAATGATGTTATCTTTTCTCACAAATAAGTGTTGTATTTGACTAGTAAGACATGATATTTAATTTTTATATATATAATATTCCATGCCTTTGTCTAATGTCTCCTATCATGATTATTATGATGATCATATTATAATTTCATTATGATGATTATAATGCACACCTATGTTATATTGATTCATTTTTATATTCATCCACTTACTGGGATTTTCACACACCCTGATTCTTTGATGTATATCCTCAGGTAACTATGTATACTAAAGAGAACCTAAGCTTTAAATAGAAAATTAATAATATTTTAAATAAAACTGTATGTTTAATTATTTTTCATGTTATGTATATTCCTAAATTTCCCTAGACACAAAAATTATATGATCCTATATTGGAGAACTTTTATATTCTTTATCTTTAAAATTTTGTAATAGTTATGTAAAAAAATTATGGTCATTATAGTTGTGATCTGATCATTGTATAGTTAATTTGGGAATTAATATTATAAAATTTTAGTGAAAACACTAATTATAATTATATGTTTGTGTAAGTATAAAAATAGATTTTTTAGAATAATTATTAACATACTAATCCCAAAAGATATTCTTTTAGTGTTAATTTTGATTTGTTGACTTAATTTTTATTCAAACCGTTTATATTTTAGAAAATGGTGGGAACCAAGAGAAACTATAAAAAAAACTCTGTGTAGGACAATGAAAGGATTTATCGTACGACATCCCCAATTGCATGGGATATAGGGTTCAATATTTCATGGAAATGATTACCAAGATATCTCAAGCTATGAACAATAACCTTAACAATGTGGTACATCCTCCTTTACGTAAGAAGAAAAAACTAGCTATTGTATAATGACCCATACTTTACATACATTGTTATTATTTCAGAATTGAAGCACACTTATTACAAAATATAAAAAAAACAGGAATGGACCATATAGGTATAGTGTCTTTAGAAACTGGGAAACATAAACAACTGGTTCATAAAGCATCTACTTTGCCTCCCATTTATTTCATCATATCTAGAGTCCCTTTTTGGCATATTCTACTTAATAACCTTCTTCCTGACCTGGGGAAATAAAACATACAAAAGGGTGAGCTCAACTGCTCAGTAAGGGTAAACAAAAGAAATATCAATCACATCATATACATAAGCACATAACTTTTGGAAATCTTAACCTGCAAAAGAGATCATAATTTCATAACATGGGATAAATCATAGTAGTGAAATGTAATCCCAATAATCATAACTTAAAACATGAAACTTTCTGGAATACACACATAATCATAGTGAATCATTTCTTATTAGTCAAGACTCATTGCCAAGACTATCTTAGTGGACAAAGTCCATTTCTGAACCGAGTCACCCTCATTTCAGTCCTGTTTCACTGAACCGGTATAACCTACCGTTCCAGCCATGTCTATCTCATGAGATATAAAATATTTACCCAATGAATTGGAGGGATATATAGGTCCCACCCATCTCATAATGATACCATTCTTATGTGTGCCACAAAATCATAAACCATACATCATAGCATAACCCATGTAACAAAAATGGGAATCTTAAACATTGTGACATCATAAAAAAATTCATATAAGATAAAGGAATTCATAAAAATAATTCCATCACAACATAATCAAATCAATAGGGATAAAAACAGAACCCTTTATTATCTTAGATGGAAAATAATTTTGATAAAACACTTGAACTCCATTCTTGAGGAAAATATCCTTTCTGCTTCAAAAACACTTTTCCTTTCTTAACATGTCGTACAATTATAAACTAAAAGAAGATGATTAAAAATAAACTTGAAAACTTGTAAAGTAAGCTTCTTGGAAATAATGTTTTAAAAATCCATTCATGCCGTATAAGTTAACAAAACATTCTTCGTACTTTTGTCGGAAAAGTCAAAAAGTACCTCGTACGAAAAATGACAAAAGATTCGTTTCATATCCTTTACTAAAAACTCACCGAAAGGTAAAATTGGATTTAAAAAATTGTAGGTGGATGGAAATAATATTACATAATGAGGAAACATGGATGTGGATGATAAAATACACCCCAGTAAATACCAAAGTATAAACAATCTCGGATAAAAATGAGATTGTGATATTTCCCTTACCTTAGGTCCGATATGCTTTGTACATGTCCGAACCTCCTGTATAATGATTTAAATAGTGTTATTGACTTATTACAGAATCATACTTATTTTTATGATATCATATATGGTCATATTCTTAGCTTCTTAGTAGTAATATTTCATTGCTACTTGTTATTCCATTGTTTATAACTTTTTGATCTTATGCGTGTTTTGTCGAATAAATTCTTATTCTTCTCTTTAGGTTATATATACCTCATTTCCAGAAGGTTATTAGTGTAATATATATCATATTCATTCACTAAATTCATTTATATAATCATTATGAAATGAAGATCATGTAGAACGAGTCGCATCACATCGTGGAGACAGTATTCCGTATGCACGCACGAGTGATGATATCGTTCCTATGATCGTGTAATTATATTTGAGTGTATGTATACTATTTCATAATCAGTATCACTTTATAATAGTCATATATAGTCATTATTTACACCATTATACCCATCCAAGTAAGGTGGTGGTGGAAAATAGATTACACCACGGCGTGGAGACGGTATTTCGTACGTACACACGCACGGTGATTTCTTTTTCCGTAGGATGGATAGATGGTGAAACAGGGTTGTTTCATACTTATAATAAAATATAAGTATATGAGTGATACTGATGTTATTACTTCATAATGAAACAACTAAAGAAGAAGAAGTGGAAGAAGAAAAAAAGATGAAAGAATCGGTAACAGACTTTACCTCTTCTTTGAAGTGATTCTTTGAGACCTCCTTTTAGGGCACTAAAATAGGTCTTTGAAGAAGACCATAACCTCTAAGAGGTTTCTAGGGAAGTGGAGAGAAGAAATTGGCATGGTTTTTCCGAGCATTAAGGCTCAAAGTGGTGTGAGGAAGAGGGGGATGATGTTCCCTTTTATAAGGGAGGAGAGGGGCTCCTTTGGAAAAACTAAAAATATTATTTTATTATAAAGTCATGTTCGTATTTAAATAGCTATAAATTGATTTCTTTCGAAGATAAGGTGGGGATGGTTCGAAATCATCTCATCCAATAGAATTTAGACATGTTTAGGTTCCTATTTTAACCCTATCATTTAGCTTTAACATTAAGTTAAATAATTTTACTTTTACCGTGTCTTCTTGTGTTCTTATACTATAAGGTTAATAAACTTAATATAAGCAGCCAAACGAACCCAAAGTTGTTTATAATTAATATATATAACCTTATCTAAGTCATTTTTCCGAACCTTAGATTTTTAGAAATAAAATAACAATTACTAATATAATATTTGTTTTAAAAACTATTTTATGTCAATTTTGACACTATTTAGTAATTAATTTTTGTGAAAATCATAACAGAATGACTAGTTCGAAAAAAGTTAATTAAATCAATAATAACATGTCATATTAATCTATAAAATTAGTGGAATTCATAAAAAGTCTCAAATTACATTTATTTTGGTGTTTATAACATCAATTATGTAAATATTTCATTAATAAGATAATTACTGCATCATCTTTGAGTCATAAATAAATTAAATTATTTAATTTTTAAAAATTAAAAATAAAATACTATTATGTAGGAAATCTCTTTATATTTCTATGGAATATTTATAGTCGAATTTATCTTATGTATAACCCCATATTAAAGTTTGATTTTAACTATTTTAACCCTTCTTTAAATAAATTAATAATAAATGTCCTAATCTAATAAAAGTGGGCCTAAATGGTCATATTTTATTCCTAAGGTTGTTTTTGGTCGAATTACACTTATCCAATATAATTAGGACATGCGTTAGGGTAATAATAATATCATTTTTACCCTTAATTACCCTATTTACTTTAAACCGTGGTAAAAAAAGTAAAAAGTTACTATCCACCAAAAATTATTTTCATCTCATTGAACCAAATTTTAGTCTTTGATATTAACCGTGTCTCTCGGATTTTTAAAATTCCACTCACAGAAGCAGTAAAATTATGTTTTATGAAAAATTTAGTTTTTTTAATTACCACTTAGTGGTTTCACTATTCATCAAAAATTGAAAGTTTTCAGAAAAATACCAAAATTTCACCCTAGGATAATTTCGATATTCCGAATCCAAAAATGAATTCCATTTTGAAAAATAAAATTTCTAAAATTTCAAACAGTGGTTATTACTATTCATAACGGCTAGTTTTAATAATATTTTATTAGCATATCATTGTTTAGTGAAACTCGGTATTGCGCACGACGCAAGCTATCGAGGAAGGTTGCGATTTCGTGTAAAGCAAGCCAAGAAAGTGTTGTGTGTAGAAAAAGATTCCTTTGATGATTTATATAACATAAAAGTCTCGGGTGTTACATTCTACCCCCCTTAAAATGAGTTTCGCCCTCGAAATTCGTCACTTTGTAACAAACATATGACGATACCTCTCCCTCATCATATCCTTAAGCTCCCATGTAGCTTCTTCTAATTGGTGGTTCCTCCATAAAACATTCACCAATCGAGTGGTCTTGTTTCGTAGGAATTTTTCGCTACGATCCAGAATCTCTATCGGTTGTTCTTCATAAGAAATATCTTGCTCTAGTGGTACAACTTCTGAGGTGAGTACATGTGAAGGATCAGGTTTGTACTTTCTCAAGAGAGATACATGGAACACATCGTGAACTTGAGAGAGATTCGGTGGAAGCGCCAATCAGTAAGACACCTTCCCAACAAAATCCAGTATTTCGAAAGGATCGATATATCTGGAGCTCAACTTCCCCTTCTTTCCAAATCTCATGACCCTCTTCGAGGGAGATATTCGTAAGAACACTTTTTCACCCACTTCAAACTCTATGTATTTTCTTCGGTTGTCGGCATAACTTTTCTGTCGACTCTGAGCTGCTCTTAGGTGTTGTTGAATAGATCTGACCTTTTCTGCCATCTCATCAACGAGATCGGGTCCTAATAGCTTTCTTTCCCCAACTTCATCCCATCAAGTTGGAGTCCTGCATTTCTTTCCATAGAGAGCTTCATAAGGAGCTATCTAAATACTGGAGTGAAATCGATTATTATAAGAAAATTCCACCAAGGGTAGGTGTTGATCCCAACAAACTTTTAAATCCATAGAGCAAGCTCTCAACATATCTTCTAGAGTTTCAATTGTTCTCTCAGACTGGCCATCTATCTTAGGATGATAAGCAGTGCGGAAACTCAACCCTGTATCTAGAGTATGCTGAAGACTTCGCCAGAACTTCGAGGTAAATCTCGGAACCCGATCAGATATAACAGAAAGTGGTACTCCATGCAATCTTACCACTTCCTTTACATATATCCTGGCAAGTTCATCCAGAGAGAAATCCTCTCTAATATCAACGAAGTGTGCAGACTTGGTAAGACGATCAACTATGACCCATATAGAATTATTGCCTTTGGATGTTTTAGTAAGTCATGTGACAAAGTCCGTAGTTATTTTTTCCCATTTCCATTCGGGGTTGGGTAATGGTTGTAACATCCCCTTAGACTTCTGTCTCTCAGCTTTAACTTGTTGACAAACCAAGCATTGAGAGACATATTCAACAACATATCTTTTCATGCCATCCCACCAGAAGTACTCCTTCAGGTCCCTATACATCTTCGTGCTTCCAAGATGAATAGAGAATGAAGAACTATGAGCCTCATCCAGCAACTCCTTCTTTAATTCGGGGATGGGAGGAACACAAACCCGTTTCCTGAACTTTATTATCCCATCACAATCAAGGTTGAATTCTGGAACACTTCTCACCATCTTTTGTAACTCGACATCTTCTTTCTATGCCTCTTTAATCTTCACATGTATAGATGGTTTAACATTCATTTGAGAAAGATACAATTTTCCCCTTTCATTATAATTCCAAGATCCATCCTTTTTAAATCCATAAATATTGGATCTTTTGTGATCCTCATCATGGATAAAATAGCATGGTCTTGACGACTTAATGCATCTGCCACCTTGTTTTCTTTCTCAGGGTGGTAATGGATTGAGCAGTCATAATCCTTAATCACCTCCAACCCTCTTCTTTGGCGCATATTTAGCTCCTTTTGTGTGAAAATATACTTTAAACTTTTATGATCAGTATAAATATCACACCTTTCACCATAAAGGAAATGCCTCCAAATCGTTAATGAAAAGATTACCACAACTAACTCCAAATACTGAGTTGGGTAATTTTGCTCATGTATTTTCAAATGTCGTGAGGCATAAGCTATCACCATATCATTTTCCATATGAACACACCCCAATCCCTTCTTGGATGTATCACTATAGATCACAAACCTTTATCCACTATAAGGCAGTGTGAGCATAGGTGCACTGGATAACCTTCTTTTCAACTCCTTAAAACTCTCTTCACATTCTTCCATCCAAACAAACTTAACTCCTTTCCGAGTCAACTTGGTGAGTGGATTAGATAATCGTGAACAATCTTTCACAAAACGTCGATAATATCCATCCAAACCAAGAAAACTTCGGATCTCAGTTACTGTTGTTGGTCTCAACCATCTTTCGATAACCTCTGTTTTTACTGGATCCACAAATATCCCCTCTTTTGAGATTATGTGACCCAAAAATGAAACTTTTTAAAGCCAAAATTCACACTTGGTAAATTTGGCATAAAGCTTCTCCTTTCTCAGGGTCTTCAATATAATTCTCAAGTGATCTTCATGTTCTTCCTTTCTCTTTGAATAGACAAGAATATCGTCTATAAAGACTACCACAAACTGATCAAGATAGTCTCTAAAGACTCTATTCATTAGATCCATGAAGATAGCAGGGGGATTAGTAAGACCAAATGACATCACTATAAATTCATAGTGTTCATACCTTGTATGGAAAGCCGTCTTTGGTATATCCTCCCTTTTGACCCTTAATTAATGATACCATTAACGAAGATAAATCTTGGAAAAGTATTGAGCTCCACGTAGTTGGTCAAATAGGTCATCAATGCGTGGGAGAGGATATTTGTTCTTGATAGTGATCTTGTTAAGTTCTCAATAATCAATGCATAGTCTCATTGATCCATCTTTCTTCTTAAAAAACAGAACAGGTGCTCCCCAAGGTGACGCACTAGGGCGTATGAACCCCTTATCAAGATTCTCTTGGAGTTGCTTCTTTAATTCCTACAACTCAATTGGGGACATTCTATAAGGTGTCTTTGAAATAGGCAAAGCACCCGGTACGAGTTCTATTGAAAACTCAACTTCACAATTCAGTGTAAGACCCAGTAATTCCTCCGGAAAGACATCATCAAACTCCCGTACAATGGTCATATTCTTAATCGTGAGTTTCTCACCAACCATTTGAGATAAATAACCTTCATTTAGTGGAATTAATACCCATAACATGGAAGAAATTTACACTGGAAGGTTATGTTCATCCTTACATCGATAGATGATCATAGATTGATCTGGAATATGAAATGTGACTTCCCTTCTTTGGCAATTGATATGAGCTCCATGTAGATAAAGCCAATCCATGCCAAGAATGTAACGCCCCGACCCCAGTTGCCCAGAGTCGGTGCATTAATTACATAACATTGGCATGATCACAAGAAAGATCAAATCTCGAAAGACCGATTGGTTTAGTAGCCTTGGAAACACTAGATATAATCATAAAGTTTTACATTACATTTCAAAGTGAAAAACTACTACAACAACATAATGTCTCAATAGACCACACTATTATCCCCTCATAAAATCCCTGCAGGTCATTCATAATTTACCTCTTCACTTCCTGGGAAAAATAAAACATAGAAAAGGGGTGAGCTCAAATGCCCAGTAAGGATAACAATATAGCGGAAACTTTCATAAATAAGAATAAACATTTAAGGCAATGTATAACTAAAAAAAAGCCTTTTAAAATGAACTTTCAACATGGTATGGCATAAATAAAATGAAATAATGCCATTTACTTATTCACATGGATATTCTACTAATCGAATAATCACATGCAAAAATCAATAACCACTTTCATAATGTTGGAATGCATAATGCCAGACTATCATAACCACATAGCCAAGGCCTTGTGCCAAGACTACAAATAAGATTTTGTCAAGGCCTTGTGCCAATACACTAGTTTGTCTCTTGAGACCTACCGATGCATCGAGGAGCTATAGCGGGCTCCACCCGTCACTTATTAAGTCCAATGCATTCCCATATGAAAAGGTTTAAACATAACATAAACATTCGTATTAAAACTTGCATACGAAATGTCAATAATTTCACCATAAACTATGAATGGTATAAAAATAGCACATCCACAGTCAAACATATCACAAAACCTTCAATACAATATAGAAGTTTTGTATCATAATAAATCAACTTCAAATAATCTTAAAATCCATCAAAGGATGTTGACATAGATGAAATCAAAATTCTTTTTAAAGAAGTATCTCATTTTATTTTGAAACCATTTAAGATCCATATAAAATAAAACATTTTCTTTGAAAATATTCTTATAAGCTTGTATGGAAAGCTTCGACGATTTTATAATGGCGGAAAATAACCGCACCCGCCGTATAAGTTAAAAAAAACATTCTTACCTCAATTCTATCGAAAAGGTTAAAAAGGACCTTGTTTTGAAAACGACGGAAAGATTACTTTATAAACCTCTTATAAAAATTCAAACAAGGGTATAAATGACTTTAACACATATTCTTGTAAATATTAAAAATGTTTTGAAATACATTTCGAAGAAACATGGATGTGGATGATAAAGAGATCCCCGTAGATTATTACATATAAACAACCTCAGATAATGAAGAGATTGTGAAATAACCCTTACCTTGTACTTTTCCTTTGTTGGGGTAGGTTAACCTCCTGTATAATGGTGAAATAATTGTTATTAAATTATACAAGAATCATATACATTAATATGATATCATATATGATCTTTTAATATTGATATCTTAGTATTATCGTTGTTTCGGGTGTTAACTTACTTGTTTTCTTTTATATGTTTTGTTATGTAAGCCATGATTGTTGTATCTTATTCATATTCAGAATGATATCAAGTCCTTAAACATCATTTTTAAATCATAAAATGATAATTATACTTGAATGGATACGATGGATAATGAATCTCATCGCGTTCGTGGAGACGGTAGTCCGTACGTACGCACGAGCGACAATATCATTTTTTTGATATTAAAATAATATATAAATGAATGGTATATCATATATACAGAATCATTAACATGTTATATTTATTATTTACATGAGTTGCACATCATTATTATACCCATCCAAATAATATTATATTGAATAACAATTACACCACGACGTGGAGACGGTAAGCCATACGTACGCACGTATGGTGACATGTTATTCAAAGGGTGGATAGAATACTGAATATGGTTGTACCATACTTATAATAACATTACAGTATATGTGAGATACTGAAGTTATTATTTTATAATGGTAAGAACAAAGGAAGAAGAAGTGGAAGAAGAAATGAACTTAGAAAAGGGTGGTGAAATCATTACCTCTTCTTCGGGTTCTTCCTTTTGATTTGATCAAAAGGGCTCCTTAGGTTGGCTTTCTGATCAAACTAAGGCCTCTAGGTTGTAGTGAGGGATGTTGGGAGAGTATTGGGGCAGAGTTTGGCCGAACCAAAAGGCTTTAGAGGTGTGAAGAAATGAGAACGAGGAGTGCCATTTTATAAGAGGGGTGAGGGGCACCTTTGGAAAAGCTAGAAATATTAATTTATAATAAATTCATATTCGGTTTAAAAAGGCTCAAAAGTTGACTATTAAAAGGTTTAGGTGAGGATAGGTCGAAAACAACTCATCCAATAGAATTTAGACAGGTTTGGGTACTTATATTAACCATATCTTTAAGTATTAACTCTAAGTTAATTAGTTTCACTTTTACAATGTCTCTTTGTATTTTTATATAATATGGTTAATAAACTTACTATATACATCCAAGCGACCCCCAAGTGGTCCATTAATGATTAACCTATCATAATATAAGTCTCTTGGCCGAACCTTAGATTTTTAGGAATTTAATATCAATTAATAATATAATATTTGTTTTAAGAACTCTTTTATGTCAATTTTGACACTATTCAATAGTTGATTTTTGTGAAACTCATAACAGATTGATTACTTCGAACAAAGTCAATTAACTCAATCCTAATATATCATATTATCCTAGAAAATTAGTTTAATTCATTAAAAGTTTCATATTATATTTATTTGGGTATTTATAATATCAATTATTTTAATTTTTCACTATTATAGTAATTACTGCATCATCATTATGTCATAAATAAAATAACTTATTTAATGTCTAAAAATTATAAATAAACTATCATTATGTAGGAAATCGTTTTATCTTTCTAATGAATATTTATAATCGAAAATCCAACATGTATAACCCTATGTACAAATTGTTCTTCTAAAAGATGTAAGCTTATGCCATTTTTATTTTTATTTTAGCTTTATTAATATAATGTGTCATTATCACTTACAAGTGGATCCATGGGGTCCAAAAATAGACCCAAAGATGCCCATGGTCTACCATGTATCAACCAATAGGGTTAAGACACGTTTTAGGGTAATTTAGTATTATTATAATATTATTTTTTAACCCTTATTTACCAGATTTACCCTTAACGATGGTAAATAAAATATTTACCGCAGTAATTATTCAAAATGTCTAAAAATAAAAGTTACCTATTTACACAATTTGAACATCCTGATTCAAAATATGGAATCCATTTTTCTAAATTCAAAACACAGAAGTGGCAGAAATTAATTTAAAATTAATTCCCGCTGTCAAAACAAAAATCGTGTTTTTAAGAGATAATAACTACCAAAAGATTGACACTTGTTTATGTTCGGTTTAATTGTAAAATTATGTCCAATGACCAAAATTATATTAAATGGTAAAAATATATTCTAAATATACTTTAAAACCACTCAAATTCACAATTTATCACTATTAATTATTTTGATTAAAAAAGTTGTTTTTAATTAAAATTTAGTAATTTTCACTATTCATCAAAATATGAAAGTTATCCGAAAGGTACCAAAATTTCACCTTAGGCTAAATTCGATATTCCGAATCCAAAAATGAAGTCCATTTTGAAATATAAAATATATATAATTTCAAAAATTAGGTATTACTATTCATAACGGCTAGTTTGATCGGTTGTGGTGTGTGTTAAAACTCGAAGTTGCGTACAACACACGCTACTGTTTTATTCAAAGGAAAGTGTACCGTGTAAGCTTGGGATGTTTCATTTTAAATTTTTGATGTCCCCATTTAGTCAAAAAGTTTAAAATATTGTATTTAAAAAGGTTTCACTATTAAAAGTTGATAAAAGTGTAATACTGAAAATTAATCTGTTCTTGCATTATGACTAAGAAACTCATAATATGGATTCTAAAATTATAAGGATTATATAAAGTTTAAAATGTAGTTAATTATATTCATGACCTCTTTTAATGGCTTTTTTCTTTGTAAGTCATGGTGTGATTGAACTCGGTGTTGCGTGTAATGCAAGTTATTGAATCATTTTGAAGAAATAACATACTATGAAATCTTGGGGTGTTACATTCTCCCCTCCTTCAATAAATTGCGTCCTCGCAATTTGAAATTGTTCTTCGAAAATAGAAAATATATTTGTGGGAAAACCCGCATTGGAAATTGGGTTACTAAAATTTAGTCTTAATATGAGGAAAAGAGGAATGAAAGGGTCACCACCAAATTATGATCTCGATTAGGAGAACATTGGTGGCAATTAGAGACATATAATTGCAGGAAAAACGTAAATATTTATAGGTAGTGATTGAGGTCATCAATCACAAACAAGTATAAAATTGAGGTTCTTAAACTCATCAATCTATGATGATTTGAAATACCATTGGTTCAACAAAACATAGGGTATTGGGATAACACATTTTTGACGTTTCAAAATATCTTAGTTGAAATCCCACATCGAAAAATGAATTAATGAGGCCTCTATTTTAAACAAAGAGTGGAAAGTATGAAGATTACCGAACATAACACATACTAGGGTTCCATGTAGGAAAATATGGATATGGAGGAGAAATCTAACCATCAATTATCTGATGGAAAGTGGTAGAGAACATGGCTATGAAAAGGCCAAAAATCCCAAAGCCATAAATTAGTGATGATTTAAGGTACCATCTAGGACAACATTTTTGTTCTAAGTTCCTTTTATTAATGTTGAGGAATTTATTTATGAGATTGGCTAAGATCATAAGGAGATATACTTACTTTATAATTAGAGTTTTAGCCGTTAATAAATTTCTACCACAAACTCATCTTTTACTCTAAAAGATAATAGAATGTAATTTTTGTTTTCTATTTATACTATTCGTACAGGGTTCCAAAATAAATGAATTTATAATTCATCTACCAGATCTTTAAAAAAAACTACATTATTTAATCCATGAAATATCATGGGCCAGTGGTAGGTGATACACCCTTGTCGCCCTTTGGTTGCGGGTTCAAGTCTCGCAGCCTTGCCGGACGCGACGGGTTGCCGCCCGACCTCCGGGTTGTCCTTTTATGGCAATCCAAAATAATCCAAATTAGAACTATCCAAAATACATCTGTCCAAACTCACAATCCAACATTTATAAGGAAGGTAAACATAATATAGATCCTTTTTACCCTGTAATAGCATATGAATACCTTCATCTTGTATTCTTTTAATACATTGAAACATCCTGAATTACCATATTCCTTATTGATTACATTCATGCTCCCTTATTCCATATAGAATGCTGGATATACTTCATCAATCCAAAAATGTTTTAAACCCCAAAAATGATGGAATATACAAATCATTAATCAGTTCCAAGGTAGTCAAGAATATCCAATATTATTTATCCAAAATAATCACATATTATTCCAAAATCACTACCTCAGTATCAGAACTATATTATGGTTTATCATTCTCTCAACCATATATTTTCCAAAAATTTATCCTACTATTGAGTCACTTTTCTTTGTTCCACACAATCTCAAGTCCTTAATGAAATAGTACTGCAGTACAATCCTTATATACTCCATAATTATTATAACAAGTACATTGTTGATACAACACTCAATTGACATAATCAACATAAGAACTCTAATCATTCCTCTTCATCTGTGGTAGTATCATAACTTGATTATTATCCAATAACATCATTTGCGGCATAGTCTGATGACTGGGACATAGGTTCGCGTAGTGTCCAAACTCTTTGCAAATGAAGAATTGTACATTTGAAACCATTTTCTTACCCTTGCAGTCACGTACTTTGTGACCTTTTCCTCCACACTTATAACAAACTCCCATTCCCTTCAGGCAAGTTCCAGGGTGTTTCTTTCCACAGTTACCATATATGGGAAAATTCTTCTTTTCCCTCTTCCCTTTATCCATCTTTCTCTCTTCCATCCTTTTCTTCTCTTGCTTCCCTTCAAATCCATAGGACTTAGTAAAATCTTTACTTATCTTATCAACACATGATATTATTTATTCATATGATGATAATACATGGGAGACTATTTCTCTTATAAATTCTGGCTTAAGACCATGAAAGATATGATCCTTCTTTCTCTTTGGATCATGTGCATTGCTGGAGTTCTCATTCCTTCTACTGGGCGCCATTTCTAAACAATGGCATACACTAGATCAGTTTATGAATCAAAATACATAATCCCATACTTATAAAACACTTAACATAAATTGAACTATTTATGGATATAATCCATAATTATAAAAATGTTTTCTTTGAGGAAGTATATACTCATAAACCCTTCATAATTATTTGTAAAGAAAATGAGAGTTATCCTAAGCATATCCCCCGGGAGTGTCGTAACCAAGAGTGCAGCAAGGCCCGTTGTCGTGCACCAGTTCCCGTTCGAGTCTAGCTCAAAGCGGTGTTTTCGGGTTTTACCCCTAGGTACATCTGTGCCAGAGCCGCCTCTACCTGCTCGTATCCAGACAGGGATGTATTGCTCGGAAAACTCACAAAATCTCTACAATACCAAAATTCTAGGAAGTTCTTCTATACTAATCCTCAAAGTTCATCTTAGGTCTACGTGCTCTAATCAGAGTTTATCTAAATCTAGCTTCCAAGGTTTGTACTAAACTTCCTCTGATACCAACTGTAACGCCCCGACCCCAGTTGCCCAGAGTCGGTGCATTATTTACGTAACATTGGCATGATCACAAGAAAGATCAAATCTCGAAAGACCGATTGGTTTAGTAGCCTTGGAAACACTAGATATAATCATAAAGTTTTACATTACATTTCAAAGTGAAAAACTACTACAACAACATAATGTCTCAATAGACCACACTATTATCCCCTCATAAAATCCCTGCAGGTCATTCATAATTTACTTCTTCACTTCCTGGGAAAAATAAAACATAGAAAAGGCGTGAGCTCAAATGCCCAGTAAGGATAACAATATAGCGGAAACTTTCATAAATAAGAATAAACATTTAAGGCAATGTATAACTAAAACAAAAGCCTTTTAAAATGAACTTTCAACATGGTATGGCATAAATAAAATGAAATAATGCCATTTACTTATTCACATGGATATTCTACTAATCGAATAATCACATGAAAAAATCAATAACCACTTTCATAATGTTGGAATGCATAATGCCAGACTATCATAACCACATAGCCAAGGCCTTGTGCCAAGTCTACAAATACGATTTTGTCAAGGCCTTGTGCCAAGGCACTAGTTTGTCTCATGAGACCTACCGATGCATCGAGGAGCTATAGCGGGCTCCACCCGTCACTTATTAAGTCCAATGCATTCCCATATGAAAAGGTTTAAACATAACATAAACATTCGTATTAAAACTTGCATACGAAATGTCAATAATTTCACCATAAACTATGAATGGTATAAAAATAGCACATCCACAGTCAAACATATCACAAAACCTTCAATACAATATAGAAGTTTTGTATCATAATAAATCAACTTCAAATAATCTTAAAATCCATCAAAGGATGTTGACATAGATGAAATCAAAATTCTTTTTAAAGAAGTATCTCATTTTATTTTGAAACCATTTAAGATCCATATAAAATAAAACATTTTCTTTGAAAATATTCTTATAAGCTTGTATGGAAAGCTTCGACGATTTTATAACGGCGGAAAATAACCGCACCCGCCGTATAAGTTAAAAAAACATTCTTACCTCAATTCTATCGAAAAGGTTAAAAAGGACCTTGTTTTGAAAACGACGGAAAGATTACTTTATAAACCTCTTATAAAAATTCAAACAAGGGTATAAATGACTTTAACACATATTCTTGTAAATATTAAAAATGTTTTGAAATACATTTCGAAGAAACATGGATGTGGATGATAAAGAGATCCCAGTAGATTATTACATATAAACAACCTCGGATAATGAAGAGATTGTGAAATAACCCTTACCTTGTACTTTTCCTTTGTTGGGGTAGGTTAACCTCCTGTATAATGGTGAAATAATTGTTATTAAATTATACAAGAATCATATACATTAATATGATATCATATATGATCTTTTAATATTGATATCTTAGTATTATCGTTGTTTCGGGTGTTAACTTACTTGTTTTCTTTTATATGTTTTGTTACGTAAGCCATGTTTGTTGTATCTTATTCATATTCAGAATGATATCAAGTCCTTAAACATCATTTTTAAATCATAAAATGATAATTATACTTGAATGGATACGATGGAGAATGAATCTCATCGCGTTCGTGGAGACGGTAGTCCGTACGTACGCACGAGCGACAATATCATTCTTTTGATATTAAAATAATATATAAATGAATGGTATATCATATATACAGAATCATTAACATGTTATATTTATTATTTACATGAGTTACACATCATTATTATACCCATCCAAATAATATTATATTGAATAACAATTACACCACGACGTGGAGACGGTAAGCCGTACGTACGCACGTATGGTGACATGTTATTCAAAGGGTGGATAGAATACTGAATATGGTTGTACCATACTTATAATAACATTACAGTATATGTGAGATACTGAAGTTATTATTTTATAATGGTAAGAACAAAGGAAGAAGAAGTGGAAGAAGAAATGAACTTAGAAAAGGGTGGTGAAATCATTACCTCTTCTTCGGGTTCTTCCTTTTGATTTGATCAAAAGGGCTCCTTAGGTTGGCTTTCTGATCAAACTAAGGCCTCTAGGTTGTAGTGAGGGATGTTGGGAGAGTATTTGGGCAGAGTTTGGCCGAACCAAAAGGCTTTAGAGGTGTGAAGAAATGAGAAGGAGGAGTGACCTTTTATAAGAGGGGTGAGGGGCACCTTTGGAAAAGCTAGAAATATTAATTTATAATAAATTCATATTCGGTTTACAAAGGCTCAAAAGTTGACTATTAAAAGGTTTAGGTGAGGATAGGTCGAAAACAACTCATCCAATAGAATTTAGACAGGTTTGGGTACTTATATTAACCTTATCTTTAAGTATTAACTCTAAGTTAATTAGTTTCACTTTTACAATGTCTCTTTGTATTTTTATATAATATGGTTAATAAACTTACTATATACATCCAAGAGACCCCCAAGTGGTCCATGAATGATTAACCTATCATAATATAAGTCTCTTGGCCGAACCTTAGATTTTTAGGAATTTAATATCAATTAATAATATAATATTTGTTTTAAGAACTCTTTTATGTCAATTTTGACACTATTCAATAGTTGATTTTTGTGAAACTCATAACAGATTGATTACTTCGAACAAAGTCAATTAACTCAATCCTAATATATCATATTATCCTAGAAAATTAGTTTAATTCATTAAAAGTTTCATATTATATTTATTAGGGTATTTATAATATCAATTATTTTAATTTTTCACTATTATAGTAATTACTGCATCATCATTATGTCATAAATAAAATAACTTATTTAATGTCTAAAAATTATAAATAAACTATAATTATGTAGGAAATCTTTTTATCTTTCTAATTAATATTTATAATCGAAAATCCAACATGTATAACCCTATGTACAAATTGTTCTTCTAAAAGATGTAAGCTTATGCCATTTTTATTTTTATTTTAGCTTTATTAATATAATGTGTCATTATCACTTACAAGTGGATCCATGGGGTCCCAAAATAGACCCAAAGATGCCCATGGTCGACCATGTATCAACCAATAGGGTTAAGACACGTTTTAGGGTAATTTAGTATTATTATAATATTATTTTTTAACCCTTATTTACCGGATTTACCCTTAACCATGGTAAATAAAATATTTACCGCAGTAATTATTCAAAATGTCTAAAAATAAAATTTACCTATTTACACAATTTGAACATCATGATTCAAAATATGGAATCCATTTTTCTAAATTCAAAACACAGAAGTGGCAGAAATTAATTTAAAATTAATTTCCGCTGTCAAAACAAAAAGCGTGTTTTTAAGAGATAATAACTACCAAAAGATTGACACTTGTTTATGTTCGGTTTAATTGTAAAATTATGTCCAATGACCAAAATTATATTAAATGGTAAAAATATATTCTAAATATACTTTAAAACCACTCAAATTCACAATTTATCACTATTAATTATTTTGATTAAAAAAGTTGTTTTTAATTAAAATTTAGTAATTTTCACTATTCATCAAAATATGAAAGTTATCCGAAAAGTACCAAAATTTCACCTTAGGCTAAATTCGATATTCCGAATCCAAAAATGAAGTCCATTTTGAAATATAAAATATATATAATTTCAAAAATTAGGTATTACTATTCATAACGGCTAGTTTGATCGGTTGTGGTGTGTGTTAAAACTCGAAGTTGCGTACAACACACGCTACTGTTTTATTCAAAGGAAAGCGTACCGTGTAAGCTTGTGATGTTTCATTTTAAATTTTTGATGTCCCCATTTAGTCAAAAAGTTTAAAATATTGTATTTAAAAAGGTTTCACTATTAAAAGTTGATAAAAGTGTAATACTGAAAATTAATCTGTTCTTGCATTATGACTAAGAAACTCATAATATGGATTCTAAAATTATAAGGATTATATAAAGTTTAAAATGTAGTTAATTCTATTCATGACCTCTTTTAATGGCTTTTTTCTTTGTAAGTCATGGTGTGATTGAACTCGGTGTTGCGTGTAATGCAAGTTATTGAATCATTTTGAAGAAATAACATACTATGAAATCTTGGGGTGTTACAAAGAATCACATCAAATTCCACTATAGGAAGGATCACAAGATTTTCAGGAAGCACTTTCCCACAAACTTCAATCAGAGAAGAATTATAAACTTTTGATGCGACTGTTGTGCCATTAGGTGTTGTCACAGCTAACTCAACATCTAATTGTTGAGGTAATATGGTGATACCCTTAGAAAATTCTTCAGAAATAAAGTAGTGGGTGGATCCAGAATCAAATAAAACATTTGATACTTTAGAGTGGATGGTAAGTGTACCTTTCACCACATCGTTATCGTACTCCACATCGTTGATAGAAATTGCATGTGACTTTCCTTTGTCTTTAGCCTTAAGAGTTTGTTGACGCCGACCATCATCATCAACCCTTGGATTAGGGAATTTATTGGCATAATGTCCCATCTCCTTGCACTTGAAACATTGAAGTGTAGTAGGTTCATTTTGTGTATCCCTTCCTTTGTTTGCATCATTAGACATCTTCTTCCCATCATCGCGGCATTCAAATTCACAATGACCTTCATTTCCACATTTGAAACATTTACTTGTCCCTTTAAGACAACTCCCTCCATGTTTCTTTCCACACATTGAGCATAAAGTAAAGCTCATCTTCTCTTCAATGTGCACTTTAGATTTTCCTTTGAATTCCATTTTCGTCTTCTTATCAAACCCATATGACTGATGGGTTACTCCAATCTCCATCTCAACTTTGAGAGCACATCGAACGATTTCCTCGTAGCTATTGAAGTCCCTTATGGCTAAGGCCCTTTGAAGACTTGGTTTTAAGCCACTAAAGAATCGATCGATCTTACTCTCAGGTTGAATAATAATACCAGAAGCGTACCTTGAAAGCCTTGTAAATTTTGTTTCATAGATACCAACAGATTCATCATCCTTTTGTTTCAGTTCGAGAAACTCTTTCTCTCTCTTTGTTCGGAGAATACGGGGGAAGTACTTATTGAAATATAAGTTCTTGAACTCGTCCCATTCCATGGACTCAATTTCATCCCTTTACCTCGTATTCTTAATAAGATTCCACCATTGATCAGCATCACCTTCCAAACTATACACTTCTAAGATGACTTTATCATGCTTAGAACATTGAAGAACTGAAAATATCTTTTTAGTAGTACTAATCCATTGTTCAGCAACTAATGGATCAGTAGACCTGCTAAATGAAGGTGGACGCTATCTCATGAAGGATTCAACAGAATGTTGCTCCTTCCTTTTCTCGTTTGGAAGTCCTGCATGATTCATAGCTTGAGAATGTTTTGTGAGCATGGCTACAATATTTTGCATTCCAGCTCCCATAACGTTTGGTTGCTCAGGGGGACAATCATTGCATTACTCGTCGCATTCCGCATTAACACGGTTCCTTCGGGTTCCAACCATTGACTAAAACCAAGAAGAATAGTGTGAGCAACACTAATTATAATAGGAAAACCACATAATCAAGAATAAAATTTCTCACTTAAGGTCTTATGTAAGGTTATTCATGGCCATTTCTAAAACTCTAATATTGTGTTCTATGCTTATACTTATCCTTAGGGTTCTTACTAAGGCTTTCACATCTTAGTTTCCAAAGGTTGACTATACCTTTCCTCTGATACCAGCTATAACAACCCATTCTTTACATACATTGTTATTATTTCATAATTGAAGCACACTTATTACAACATATAACAAAACCAAGAAAGGACCGTATAGTTATAGTGTCTTTAGAAACTGGGAAACATAAAAAACTGGTTCATACAGCATCTACTTTGCCTCCCATTTATTTCATCATATCTAGAGTCCCTTTTTGGCACATTCTACTTAATAACCTTCTTCCTGACTTGGGGAAATAAAACATACAAAAGGGTGAGCTCAAATGCTCAGTAAGGGTAAACAAAAGAAATATCAATCACATCATATACATAAGCACATAACTTTTGGAAATCTTAACCAGCAAAAGAGATCATAATTTCATAACATGGGATAAATCATAGTATTGAAATGTAATACCAATAATCATAACTTAAAACATGAAACTTTGTGGCATACACACATAATCATAGAGAATCAATTCTTATTAGTCAAGACTCATTTACAAGACTATCTTAGTAGACAAAGTCCATTTCTGAACTGAGTCACTCTCGTTTCAGTCCTGTTTCACTGAACTAGTATAACCTACCGTTCTAGCCATGTCTATCTCATGAGATATAAAATCTTTAACAAATGCATTGGAGGGAGACATAGGTCCCACCCATCTCATAATGAAACCATTCTTATGTGTGCCACAAAATCATAAACCATACATCATAGCATAACCCATGTAACAAAAATGGGAATCCTAAACATCGTGATATCATAAAACAAATCATATAAGATAAAGGAATTCCTAAAAATAATTCCATCACAACATAATCAATTCAATAGGGATAAAAACAGAACCCTTTATTATCTTAGATGGAATTTTTTTTGATAAAACACTTGAACTCCATTCATGAGGAAAATATCCTTTCTGCTTCAAAAACACTTTTCCTTTCTTAACATGTCATACAATTATAAACTAAAAGAAGTTGATTAAAAATAAACTTGAAAACCTGTAAATGAAGCTTCTTGGAAATAATTTTTTAAAAATCCATTCATGCCATATAAGTTAAAAAAACATTCTTTGTACTTTTGTCAGAGAAGTCAAAAAGTACCTCGTACGAAAAATGACAAAAGATTCCTTTCATATCCTTTACTAAAAACAAACCGAAGGGTAAAATTGGATTTAAACAATTGTAGGTGGATGGAAATAATATTACATATTGAGGAAACATGGGTGTGGATGATAAAATACAACCTAGTAAATACCAAAGTATAAACAATCTCGGATAAAAATGAGATTGATATATTTCCCTTACCTTAGGTCCGATATGCTTTGTACATGTCCGAACCTCCGGTATAATGATTTAAATAGTGTTATTGACTTTTTACAGAATCATAATTATTTTTATGATATCATATATGGTCATATTCTTAGCTTCTTAATAGTAATATTTCATTGCTACTTGTTATTCGGATGTTTATAACTTTTTGTTCTTATGTGTGTTTTGTCGAATAAATTCTTATTCTTCTCTTTAGGTTATAGATAACTAATTTCCAGAATATTATTATTGTAATATATATCATATTAATTCATTAAATTCATTTATATAGTCATTATGAAATGAAGATCATGTAGAACGAGTCGCATCACATCGTGGAGACGGTATTCCGTACGTACGCACGAGTGATGATATCATTCCTATGATCGTGGAATTGTATTGGAGTGTATTTATAAAATTTCAGAATCCGTATCACATTATAATAGTCATATATATTCATTATTTACACCATTATACCCATCCAAGTAAGGTGGTGGTGGAAAATAGTTTACACCACGGCGTGGAGACGATATTCCGTATGTACGCACGCGTGGTGATTTCTTTTTCCGTAGGATGGATAGATGGTGAAATAGGGTTGTTTCATACTTATAATAACATATCAGTATATGAGTGATACTGATATTATTACTTCATAATGAAACAACTAAATAAGAATAAGTGTAAGAAGAAATAAAGATGAAAGAATCGGTAACGGACTTTACCTCTTCTCTGAAGTGTTTCTTTGAGACCTCCTTTTAGGGCACTAAAATAGGTCTTTGAAGAAGACCAGAACCTCTAGGAGGTTTCTAGGGATGTGGAGAGAGGAAATTGGAAGGGGTTGGCCGAGCATGAAGGCTCAAAGTGGTGTGAGGAATAGGGGGAGGAGGTGCCCTTTTATAAGGGAGGAGAGGGGCTCCTTTGGAAAAACTAAAAATATCATTTTATTATATAGTCAAGTTCGGTTTTAAATAGCTCCAGATTGATTTATTTAGAAGATAATGTGGGTATGGGTAGAAATCCTCTCATAAAATATAATTTAGTCAAGTTTAGATTCCTATTTTAACCTTATCATTTAGATTTAACATTAAGTTAAATAATTTTACTTTTACCGTGTCTTCTTGTGTTCTTATACTATAAGGTTGATAAACATACTATAAGAAACCAAAAGAAACCCAAGTTGTTTATTATTAATATATATAACCTTATCTAAGTCATTTGTCCGAACCTTATATTTTTAAGAATAAAATAACATTTACTAATATAATATTTGTTTTAAAAACTTTTTTATGTCAATTTTGACACTATTTAGTAATTAATTTTTGTGAAAATCATAACAGAATGATTAGTTATAAAAATTTAATTAAATAAATAATAACATGTCATATTAATCTAGAAAATTAGTGTAATTCATAAAAAGTCTCAAATTACATTTATTTTGGTGTTTATAACATCAATTATGTCAATATTTCATTAATAAGATAATTACTGCATCATCTTTGAGTCATAAATACATTAAATTATTTAATTTCTAAAAATTACAAATAAAATACCATTATGTAGGAAATCTCTTTATATTTCTAATGAATATTTATATTCGAATTTATCTTATGTATAACCCTATATTAAAAATGATTTACTTATTAATCATTGATTTTAACTATTTTAACCCTTCTTTAAATAAATTAATAATAAATGTCCTAATCTAATCCAAGTGGGCCTAAATGGTCATAGTTTATTCCTAAGGTTGTTTTTGGTCGAATTATACTTATCCAATAGAATTATGACATGTGTTTGGGTAATAATAATATCATTTTTACACTTAATTACCCTATTTACTTATGACCGTGGTAAAAAAAGTAAAAAGTTACTATACACCAAAAATTATTTTCATCTCATTGAACCATATTTTAGTCCTTGATATTAACCGTGTCTCTCAGAGTTTTGAAATTACACTCACAGAAGTGGTAAAATTATGTTTTATGAAAAATTCAGTTTTTTTTATTACCACTTAGTGGTTTCACTATTCATAAAAAATTGAAAGTTTTCAGAAAAATACCAAAATTTCACCCTAGGATAATTTCGATATTCCGAATCCAAAAATGAAGTCCATTTTGAAAAATAAAATTTATTAAATTTCAAAAATTTGTTATTACTATTCATAACGGCTAGTTTTAATAATATTTTATTAGCATATCATTGTTTAGTGAAACTCGGTATTGCGTACGACGCAAGCTATCGAGGAAGGTTGCGATTTACTGTAAAGAAAGCCAAGAAAGTTTTGTGTGTAGAAAAAGATTCATTTTATGATTTATATAACATAAAAGTCTCGGGTGTTACATATTGAATCTTTCTTGTGGAAATTCATGCCAAAATTTAGTGTATATTTTAATCAACTTATTGTGGAAGAGCATGCTAACTCAATAGAGAATATCATTTCTATACTCTACTCTTCTGATGAGGATAATGTGACTTTATTTTACTGTCATTTAAATAAAGAGGCTGATGAATGGTAGGAGTTCATTAAGAACACAAAGCCGAAGGATTAAATAAAAGAGATAGAGTGGTAAAAATATAATAAGATATTTCATAAAAATTATGTCACTCTAAATATTTGTAGAAATATGGAGAGATAATTTATAGAGCTCTGAAAAAGGAAGGTGAATCTTTCACAGATAAAAAATTAAACATCACAGGTATTGTAAGGTTCACCTTGGGTTTTGTTATTAACAATGATATAAAAATATATAGATTCTTTAGTTGTTTAAAATCATAAATTCGAAAAGATCTATCCACTATAGGATTTTATAGTTAAGAATATGTGGTTATATGCTCTCTTAAAGTGGAGATGCAATTTGGATAATGGTCATATGGTTAATAATATTAAAATAGAATCACAAAGATTCATGTTAGTGGTGCTAATGACAATTGAGGAAAGAGAATCCAACCACCCATGTGTCAAAAATGTGGGAATAAACATCCTACTAATTTCTTAAAAGGTATTGTAAAATTTATTAAGTGTGGGAGAGAATGAAACCAATCTCATCAATATTATAGGAAAATGAAGAAGTTGGCCAACATAATGGAGTAATGTAGGGGACCTCCTAATTCCCATACTATGGTTCAATGCTTCAATTGTAAGGAGAAAGGGGAATATAAAATCTTGTTTAATATTCCACAATTTCTTGAGGTTAACCATCTTCAACATACACAAAATCCAAGAGATATTGGGAAATTATATTCCATCACGACTGACGAAGTGGATAAAGCAAATGAAGTAGTACAAAATACATCTTCTATTTAATAAATAATAGGAAAAATCATTTTATTCTGGTTCTATGCATTCCATTACATCCTGTATGTTTTCTATAATCATTTAATCAAATAATCAATACCTTGATGCAGATATATACCTAAAATAACCTAGTGGTGAGATCATTTCAACCAAAGTGTTCGATTCTTCTCCTATTGTAGTATGTGGGAAAATTCTTCCTGTTAATCTTCTAACACTTCCCTGTGTGGAATTAAATGTTATAATGGGCATCAATTGTAAATAATTATATAGAGAAAACATCAAATATTGGGAAAATGAAACATATTTTCATATCTTAACCATCCCATGCACATCTAAAAAATAAATGAATATCATGAATCTCCCTTGTAAAAATCCCTCAATGGTGTGCGTGTATATACCATTTGAAGAAGCACACTTGGCCCAAATGGTTGCATCAATGGATGGTATAATCCTAGAGAAAATTCATGTTCTAAGGGAATATATATATTTATTTCTTTATGAGTTACCTAGACTTCCCCCAGGTCATGTGGTAGAGTTCTTAGCAGATTTTATACATAGATACACTCTTATCCCTAAAGTTCCCTACAAGATGGACTCGATCGAACTGGAAGGGCTAAAGAAGCAGTTGTAAGAGAATTTCGACAAAGGGTTCATATAACCTTGTGTAATTCCATGAGTTTAACTAGTGGTATTTTTCAATAATAAGGATGGATCAGTGTGACTGTGTATCAATTACCGAGATATGAATAATACAACTATAAAGAACAAGTATCCTTTTCCAAGGATTGATGACTTTTTAGATCAACTACGAGGAGCTCAATTCTTCTCCAAGGTGGTTCTTTATTCTGGATATCATCAACTAAAGGTGAAGAGGGTTGATATTCAAAAGGATAGTTTTCATACAAGGTATGGGAACTAAAAATATCTACTAAATCCCTTTGGACTATGAAATTACCATGAAATATTCCTTGATTTGATTAATAGTCTTTGGACACAACCTTTAAAAAACTAAGGTTGTGTTTATCGATGATATTATCATCTACTCCATGAGAAAGGAGGAACATGAAGAATGTAAAAAATTATGGAAATATTAAGAAAGGATAAATTGTACACCATGGTCAAAAAAGTGTGAATTTTGGATGAAAAAATTATCTTTCTTAGGTCATGTTATCACATGTGAGAGAATTTATGTAGACCCTTAAAAAACAGAAGTGATTAAGGAATTGGTCTAGACCCACTAGTGTCACATAAATACATAGTTTTCTTTGATTATCATGATATTACTGATGATTTCTGATAAATTACCCATGATTATTTTTCCTACTAAAAAGAAAACATGAAAAGGGGTATAATATATCTGGATGGATGAATTTGAGGAAATATTTAAAGATCTCAAAAAGAGGCTAATCGCTACACATGTACTCACACTACCAATAAATTGAGAAGGATTTGTAATATACATTGAAGCTTCAACGAGAGTCTTGGGTTGTTTAATAATTCATAATGATAAATTTATATCCAACACCGCATCCTAGCTAACGATCCATGACAAATACTACCTGATGCATGATATGGAGATATAAGCCAGGATTATTCCCTTGGAAATATTGTGGAACTACCTCAATGATGAGAATTGGGATATATATACTGATCACAAGAGTCTAAATTATATATTCACATAGAAGGATATCATCATGTGTGAAATAATATGGTAAGATATAATCAAGGACTATGATTTCTCTACTCACTACCATCCAGGAAATATGAAAAAACTAGTTGATTCTCTAAGTATAAATGAAAATTCTACTTTATCCTTGATTTTAATTGATAATTTCCCTATATTCATGGATATTCGAAGGGTGGATTTGTAAATCATAATAATAGTGAATATATCCTATATTTCCTAGATGATTTCCCAAAAATTTATTCAATAGAAGATCAAAGAGGCAAAAAGGGATGATCCATAGTTGTAAACAAAGGTGAATGAAGTAAAGGAAGTAAATAAATACGATTTACACATCGATGATGATGGTGTGATTTTTTTGGGAATGAAATTGTGTTTGCCTTTATCACTTGTGATAAATGATCTATTAGATAATTCAAAAATCTCACCTTTTTCTTTCTATCATAGATATACCATGATGTAATGTGATATTTTAGAACACATCTAGTTAGATAACATGGAGAAAGAGATAGTCGAGTATATGTTAGGGTGATTAATATGTCTCTAAGTTAATGTTGAACAACATGTGTCCAAGGGGATGATACACCCATTGAGTATACCCACATAAAAATAGGATAAATCAATTATGGACTTTGTCAGTATTCCACTAAAAATATCCAAAAGAAACAATGTGATATGGGTTGTGGTGGATAGATTCACCAAAACTGGGCACTTCATTTCTATTCATTAAGATTTATTTCTTGAACAAATTTCCATGTTATATATGATGGAAGCGGTTTAGATGCATGGGGAACCTATTTCAATCATCTTTGATCACAATACAAGCTTCACATGTAAATTTTGGAAAATTATTGAACATTATTTGATTACTAAATTGAAATTCAGCATTACCATTCACCCCCAAACTTAAGTCCAATCTAAAAGTACTATTCAGATGCTCTAGGATATGCTGAGATCCTACTAAATGGAATTTAGAGGGGGACATGATCAACATTTCCAATTTTTTGATTTATAATACCACAAAAGTTTATACTCAAGTATTTATATGGATCCATTGGAATCTTTGTATAGGAATCAATGTAGATCTCAAAATTGTTGGGTTGAAGTTTGAAAATGAAAGATACTTGGTCTTGATTTTTTGATATTGGTTACCAAAATTGTTAATCCATCCAAAAACATATAAAACCTAATCAAGGTTAATGATATAGCACTCCTGAAAACAATTTAAGGGATTTATAGTGGGATTCAAATTATTCCTCCAAATATCACCAAGGAATAGAGTCGTGCTCTTTGGAATGAAAGGGAATCTTAGCCCAAGGTACATTGGCCACTTTGAGTTCCTTGATCACATTGGGGCAATGACCTATCTACCTATACTTCAACTAAATATTTCAAAATTTCATGACATTTTATATGTATCGCTAATGAGTAAGTACTTACCAAACCCCACACATGTACATGATCTAGAGGTGGTATAACTAGAGAATGTACTCTCATATGAAGGGAATACATTGAAGATCTTGTACTATAGAGAAAATTTCATATGCAATAAGAAAAATCACCATTTCTATGTGTTATGGAGGAACCATAGATTTGAATAGGTGACATGGGAACCTATGTAATTGATAAAGGGGAAGTACCCTAACTTATTTACACCTTAGTATGTAAAATTATATTTCGAGGGAGAAATTTCAAAAGGGGGGAAGAATGTAATGACCCAACATTTTATTAATGGAATATCATTTAATATAATTATGAAACAAAAACATAACATAGGGAAAATAAATAAAAATATTATTATCATAAATTTAGAATGAAATAAAAGGTATTTATATAAACTAAGAAACCTATACAGATGAAATAACAATATGATCATTGGAATAGTAATATGACTATTAGGAATAGTAATACACCCTATAGAATAAGTAAAATCACCTATAAAAGTATTAATAAAAGATGTTTACCTTCCAAATTAAATTATTATATAATTATATCATGCTATAAGTAAAAAAATGTTTTAAAAATGATAAATTAAATGTTAGTATTTTTTAAAAACATAAACAACTATTTTCAATTTTATAGTTAATATAATTACTTAAAAGGAAATTTATTTTAATAAAATAGATTCATAAATCAATATAATGTTTTCTTATATTTAAATGATAATTTTATGATACCTTATTTAATTTATTAAAGGGCCATAAAATCAATTATAATATTAAAATCTATATTTTTCGAATAAATTATGGTTTTATTTAAAAATTAATTTTATTATATTTAATGTAATATTATCTTAAAATGGATTAAATTTTTGAAATTTACACATCAACCATTTTTTTAGTTGATTTTTTTGGATTTTTCTGAAATATTTTAATATTTGGTGAATAGTGAAATAGGAAAATTTATGGTATAAGATAAATACAAGATTTTTTGAGACATGGTAGATGTACAAATGAGGTAGGACCCCATTAGTTAGAACACTCCTAAAACTATTTCAATATTTAGTCACAAGAGTGAAAATTATTCATAGCATAAAACCACAATTATAATGTAATGAATATAATAATAAAAACATCTCTATCCTCCCCTAATGAATACCACTCTCACCACCTCTTCTTCTAACACTTTATAATATTTGTATCTGGTATAAATTCTAGAAATTTTCCTTCCAAGCCCTCTTACCTACATTATTGAGCTATTTTTTCCCACAAATTACAAAACACATGGTCCTTGTGGAGGTTCTTAAGGAGACGACATTCAAGAGGTAAAAACCTCAATCCTTCTCTTTTAATTTATTTTATTTTCTTATTTTCTACTCAACTATACTATCCAAAGTGTAATTATAAATATATTATCATATATATACTATAATTGTATTATGTTAATGTAATATACATCATCAAATCTCTTCTATTCTCCTTTTATTCTAAAAATGAAAACATATTCTCTGATGAGTCGGTCCAGCACCTTCGTGGATGGTGACTTTTTATTTTCCATTACTGCCTTAAAGTCTTGTAATAATACCATTATAATTGTTAAAATATATTTTTATATGTATATTTTAAATTTTTTAATGTTCCATAACTAATTGGCAGACATAATGTTAAATAAAATGAAACTAGTTTTTGATAGTCGTAAAAACCACCAAAATAAATTAATCATTTCTCATTAATATTTTATCTATTAAATCATAATCTCATTAAAAAATATTGATGTGTGGGGTAATTTAAGATTATGGAATTATGTTAATAAAATGTCATTCCACTTATAGAGTTTTTCTCCCATTTGACATAAACTCTTGTAATTACACTCTGAGGAACTGATCATAAACCAAGAAACAAACACTCTGGAAATGATGAAATTAAACATTATTTATCATTAAAATGTCATAAAAAACAATAATAAATTTATAATAAATAAAATAAATTTATATTATTTTTTGGATTTAGTAATTAATGAATCCAATTTGATTATTCATCAAATTAAATTCAAGTGCAGAACACATACATACATAATGTAAGTAGACTCTCAAACCAAACCCCCTTTCTTTGGGTTATTCATATTTTATGTCATAATTAATTTCCTATATTATCTTAAAATTACTAAAATATAATATAATTATTCTTACATTTTATTTTAAGGGATACACATGTTTATAATTTGATTTTATAAAAAATTATACAGATTTTCCAGAAGAACTCTTTTTTGGAAAAAAATCTCTAACCTCTAATGTGTTTTTTATTATTCAAAGGAAAATGTTCTATTATTATAATGTATGATATAAATTTTTCTTTTGAGACCCCAATGTTTATTCATGAATTTTTTCTTTATGAAATCCTTATGAAAACCATTCTTTTCAATTGGTTACATCAGGATAATGATTGTTATACATTCTATGTGGCATGTATGATTATGTAAATATTACGATGTGATCTGTGGGTCCAGAATTATATTGTATTCAAATTAATTGGGTAATGTGATGTATATCATGATATAATATTTATATGTGTAAACATGAAGCAATATGTTTTCAAAATAATGGTATTATAATTATGAATATATGTTATGTGTGAATATAATGCTAATTTTTTTCACAACTATGTGTGGTATATGACCACAAAGACATGATGTTTTATTTTCATTAATTTCCTAATTCCATGAATTTATCTAATGTTTACTCTCACAATAATCATAAAAATAATAGCATTATTTCATGAAGATGATGATTAGGATCACCCTTGTTATATTGATTCATCTTATTATTCATTATATTACTGGTATTTTTTCTCACACATTTTCTTTGATGTATGTCCTTATGTTTCAATGTGTACTTAGGACAATGTGAGATTTAAAGGGGATAAAGAAGAATATTTTAAATATATTTTTATATTTTATTGTTCGACACATTTTATATGTGCATATTTTTTCAAAGACACTAGACCTTTGTATCTGGGATTGTGGAAATTTTATATTATTTATCTTCAAAATTATGTAATAGTTATGTAATAAAAATTAGGGTTACTATAATCACAATTAACATTAAACTCATGAATTTTTCTCAAATTATTCTATAATTCATCATCTTTATAAAACACCGATTTAATCCTCACATGAATGGGTGGTTGAACACACATTTGAGAAATATATGATTTCTCTCTTTCCTTCATGATATTTAGATCCATAATTTAAAAATACAAAAATATCTGATCATTTATGAGCCTCTTCATAAATAAGCTATCATGATCCTTTATACTGATATCAACTATCGCCTTGTTTACTTTCCCAAGGCGGTTCTATGTTGAGAAGTCATATTATTTTATCATCTCCAACCATATAGTATAGTAAATATTTACCTCTTTTTCAGAGAATATAAACGTTATAAAATTATTATTTTATACATCACGTATTTCTCTGTTAATATAATTACTCCTTTTATTTATTGAATAATTTACTGAAGCTAACTACAAATAATGTGATGGGTAATTTTTCTCATTAACTATCAATTGGCGTGAGGAATAGTCTATAACCATATTATTACACATGAGAAAATATCATTATACATTCATCAATGAATCCCTAAAGATCAAAAAAGCTTCTCCACTATAGGGTAATTTAATTATAGGTGCACTAACTTACCGTCTCTTCATTCTATGTAATTGTTTTCACATTAATATGTATAAAGGAACTTTGGATCAATTTTGAGTAAACAAGGTGAGTGTATTAGATAGGCATGATAAAATATTTATAAGGAGCTAATAATATCCTGACAAACCAAGAGAAATTATGATATCAATCACATTTGTTGTTCTGGGCCATATTTTAATAACTTCCATATTTGAAGGATCCATCGACATACCCTTTTATGAGAATATATGACCTAAAAATGAAACATTTTATATCCAAAAATCTTGTCTTTCGGAAATTTTCATATACATTATTTATTCTTAGAGTCTTTAGTGAAGTTTTAAAGGGATAGTCATGCCCTTAATTTCTCTTTGAATATATAAGAATACCAAATATAATGACTAGGAAAAACTGATGAACGTGTCTCTAAATATTCTATTCAGTTAATTAATGTTGATATAAAGATAATTTTTATGACCAAAATGAATCAATATATATTCAAAGATTTCAAACCATATATGATTTTTTTGGGTATTTCATCCTTTAACCACAATTGACGATATCTTTAATAAAGACTAATCATGTAAAAGTTTTGATCTCTATAAAAATGATCAAACAATCCATCATTTTCATGAATATGATTCTTATTCTTCATTGTGATAGTCTTAGGTTCCTATTTTTCAATGTAGAGTAACATTGATCCATATTTCATCATAACAAAAAGATTAGTTGTACCCCATGGTGACACACTTGGCTGAATTAATCCCATTTCAATATTATCCAATAGTTTCTTCTTAAATTAAATAAAATAAATCAGGGAAATTATATATAGATTCGATAAAATATGTGTATCACTATATATTATTTATATTGATAACTGAAATTCATAATTCCAGGGAAGATTTTGAATCTATTCAAAAAATACATCAATAAACACCTTCACAATAGGAATATAATAAGGGTTGAGTTTCTTCCCAACTGTATCAAATAAAACCCCCATTTACAAGGAATCAAAATCCATATAATGGATATGATTTTTATCCTAATCTCATACTTATCGTCACATTGATTGATGGTCATAGGTTTTTTGGAATGTTAAACATCTCTTCCATTCCTTGGTGATTTATGTGTTATTTATATTAAGAAAAATAATTGATGCCTAAGATAATATCAAAATTTACTATAGGTACAATTAAGATATTCATAGAAAGAAAATTTCTACAAACTTCTTCTAAGGAATAATCATAGACTTGAAATGTGATCATCATTCCATTAGGGGTTTTCACTACTAATTCAATATCTAATCATTGAGCATATGAATTGAAATTCTTTTATATGTTTCTTAATATACCATAATTAATATAACTATGGTTAAATAAGGTACATAAATATTATGGAATACCTTTAAACACCTCAATATTATGATTCTATAGTTAATCCCTTATTAAAACCAAAATTGCTAGAATGACTATAAAACATATTTTATTAGGGAAACTAATCATGAAAAATTATATATAATATTTATAAATTTAGATATCTTATTTCCAATCAATGATTCATTAAACTTATCCTTGGTCATTAACAACCATTACCTAGATTTTATGATGTTACAATATACTTATAATTATCCCCAGGTTTTCAGAAATGTTTAATCATCCTATTTTCCAAAGGGAGCAATACCTTTCTCTAATACCAACTATAACGACCCATAATTTTTATAAATAGATATTACATCATATTAGATTAATATTCATTATATTAATTAATGATCTATTTCATAATCATATAGGTATAGTGATTTTGGAATATTAGAAACATTAACGACTAGTTCATAAGACAAAAAAATGGTACCACGTATAGTTCTTCATAACTATCAACCTTCTTAGACATATCATACATAATACCTTAATTCATAACTTAGGGAAAGAAAACATAATAAAGTGTGATCTTAGACACTTTGTAAGGGTAAATAAGGAAAATATAATTGATCACTTAAACATAACATCAGAATGTGGGTATGCGGTTAGAGACATAAAATTTTATAACCATACAATTCATATCAAAGATCATTATTTTGAATCATGGAATTAATCATGGTAGTTTATAATATATGAGTCATAAAGGAGTCACAAAACATAGTCCATAAGAGCATAATATTTTCATAAAATATAAAATTTTTGTCTACACATAGAAAAATAATAATTTCACTAGTATTAAAGTCTTGTTTCCAAGTCAATAAAATTGGAATGGTTTAACTTCCCAAACCATCATAATAGTAAACATTAGCTCCGAAGACAATCATAGTGGAAAAAGTCTATTACTAAACTGGGTTCACTTCCCTTTATGGTTCTATTTATCCTACGATATATCCATCTTTACTCAATGATTTGGAAGGATATATAATTCTATCCCCACCCATAACATTATGAAAATAAAAAAAATGTGTAAAAAATACCATAAAAACTAAACATTTCATTACCTATGAAAAGAAAATTGTTTCATAAAAAATTATTAGGACTTTAGTTGTGGAAAAAAATAGGGTTCATAATCATTTCATCAATTCATCATAACATAACCCACTAAAAAGAAATTTGTTTCACTAATGTGTTTTAATTGTTATAATAAATCATCCAATGAAATAATAATGACGCTTTCATTTGGCCATTTTCTTTTTAAGGATTAAAAGAGACAAAAGGATTTCAAATTTAATGGAAATTGATTTTAAAAGACCACTTTTAAAATTTATAGATAAAAATATCATATCCACTTTGAATTAATTTAAAATATAAACATTTATATAATATTAAATAAAACATTTTATTTTTATATAACCTGTGAATAATGTAGGATAAGGTTCATATTATTTTGTAGTTATGACAGTAGGAAATTCCATTCCTATAGTAAACATTAAAATAACATTTTTTGAAAAATAGGTAAAAGTGCCTCATTCATAAAATGACCAAAATACTCATTTTAAACCAATTTAAAAAAAATTAAAATATTATTAAAAATGATAATAAAAAATCATTATATAATATTCAAAACATCATCTAATTGTTTTTAGAAAACATCAACATAGAATAGAATGTATTTTTGACTAAAGATGGATATGATGTCATCTTTCCTTAAAAATGTTATTTTGGTCTATTGAGTACATAAAGAGAGAAAAATGAATGGAAAACATGAAATTTATAGAAATAACCATAGGACATGAAAATTCATGACATTATTGAGAGTTATACCATGAAATTTCTTCATATAAATAAGAATCATAAATGATGCCGATAAACAATGAGGTTGTAACATAAAACCACTACCACATTGTTAGTTTTTTAATCATAGTCACCATGAAGGAAAAAACACATATTAAAATTTAAATCCATATAATTTTCATAATAAATATCTTATAATAAATTCTTGGTTAGTATATACTGCACATAAAAAAACAAGTGGTGAAGATGTGACTCAAAAAAATGGAAGAGAGACAAAAATCCCTTACCATCGATCCAAATTCATTTATACATGTCATAAACTCTTACATAACTAATATATATTTATTATAAATATATTTTATAAATATAATAATATATATAATTCTATATATGATTTATATAAATCCTTTTATTACCCATTTATTAACAATTCATTATTAAAAGCATTGTTTTTGGTGAAAATTGTTTTTTTTTGCATGTATGTTATGGTTTGGTAGTTTTAGTCCATGTAATTTTATTATTGGTAAATATTGTTCATAATTTTAATTATTATATAAACAAAATATATATTTTTTATATAAATCTTTATATCCATTCACAAATTTAAGATATATAAAAATTAATTAGATCGTTCATTGAGACGGTAAGCGTATGTACACTTGAATATTGCTTTCATTCTTCAAAGGATGGAACGATAAAAAGGTAAATAATAATTTCCCTATATATAATATATATTATATAATCTAAATAATATATATTAATTAAATACATTATTATTAAATTACATGGGAAATATAAATGAAAAACGAATCACATCGCTTCATTGATTTGGTAGTCCACACATACACACGAGAAAGATTATCATTTTCCAACGGATTGGAATATAAGAATATAGATGTGATATTATAATAACATATATATATATATCATAAATATTATACATATACATTAAATATATCTATATATAAATCAATGATATGCAATGATTTAAAATGAATTACATCAGTTTCTATAGTCCTAGTCCACCGTACACATGATCGACAGTTTCATTCCCCATTTGATGAATGAGAAGATGGATACATGTTATAAAATTATAACAATAATATCTGATTATAAGGAATTATTTTTTCTATTATTTAAAATAATTTAAGATTTAATAAGTATTTATAATAATAAAGAAAACAATTATGCATTGTTAATAACTATACCACTTCTTCGAACAACCTCTTTAGCTTTATAACTAAAGCCATACTAGGATGGTTTATGATATAAAAATGGGACTCTAGGTCATGAGGATAGATTTACGGAATGTATATGGTTAGTTATTAGAGAAAACAAAAATGAAATATTTGTGTGAAGTGGTGAGGAGATGGGGTACCCTTTTATAATTGAGGTGAGTGGCACACTTGTAATTACACAAATATTTGAAATAATTTCAAGTCAGATTCCAAGAAAAATGGTTCTAAAATAGATCATTACATAAAATTATATGATTTAATGCTTAATTATGGCTATAAAATAGGTATCTAAAATAATCTAGTTCATTTTAACCATTATGTTTTTAGTTTATCCCTAATAAACATGTTGTAACATTAACCACCGTAGCAAATTTTTACTCTTTTTATTATTCACTATGACCAAAAATTAAGTTGAACATAATTAATTATTTTAATTATGTTGATTGAAAATATGGGAACCATTTTATCAAATTCAATTCATATAGTTGGTAGAAATTATTTTAAAATCAAATTCATAATCGTGATGATAACACAGTTTTCGAAAGAAAAAGATCTCTTCAGTAAAAAAACTTTTAATATCAAAGTACAACATAAATTTTATTACAATGACCTAAATTTGATCATTAAGAAAATAATTAAAATAATTTAACTTTTAAAACATATTTTAAATAAAAATTATCTTTGTAAATTCTTAAAATGAAAAGATAATTTTAATAAAAATAAGTATTTTTCACTATTAATGAAAAAATTAATCTTTTCAGAAAATAATCAATAATTCACTGTAAGATAATTAAAATATGTTTATTTGAAAAAATTTGTTCATTTTTTTAAATAAAATTTAATAAAATAGAATAAAATAATCTTAAATTAATTTCGAAAAAGGCAAAAAAACTGCTTTTTAATACGTTTTAAGTATAAACTGTATTTATTCATATTCCAATCCGAAAAAGATATTTAGATTAATAGTAAATATTTTTATTGAATATATTGTATATAATTTTCATTAAAATAATTCCCCAATACTGAATAATTTATTATGATTAAAAAAAAAATTGTGCGTAAAAATAGTTTTCATAAAAAATATTTCTTCTACATTAAAATAATTTTTATTTTCATTTATAATGTGTTTATTTTATACATATGTCATACAATTTTTATTATTTAGTGATACTTATTCATTAATTGAAATCGAATAGTTAGTCGATAGCTATGAAATTATATAATACTATTTTAATTTTATATCAGGGTTTATTTAAACTCATTGTTGTATATAACACAATCTATCTAAGAAATTAAATTTGATAAAAATAATATATCAAAAAATCCCATGGTGTTATACTATGTAATTTAGAAAACATTCCATCAATATAATAATACATATGAGAAATGGTTTCCCTATTTTATATAATTTATAAACCATGTTATATTGGGTCACAATTTATGTAATCATAGCTTCTAGTTTGGTCTTTGTATTGCCTATACATGATGTACAACTAATTTGAAAAGTACACATGAATAAATGCTAATGGTTCTTGGATACATGCTATGTATAATAGAAAATAAAACATATGGTGTAATCATATTATACATCAGTTAACCCATGTAACCCTACATTATTGTTTTATATTCCCACATGTAAAATTTATCCAAAAACACTAGACTACATGTACTAAATATACACACATAGATAAAACATAGAGTGCCAAATGTTGTGTAATATAATTACCCCATGTAGTATTGTCTTGATAAGAATATGTTTGTGTCCCTATTATATATGTAAAATTAATCTGGGTACTTATTATTCATATATGATATGCACCAATTTAGACACATCGTATAGGATGACTTTACATTGATTGAGATATAATAGTATATGATCAGCCTTGATCAAGATTACTATATTCCATGTACTTAACTAGACATTCCATGTTCTATTGTATTTATTTCATTGTTTAATATTTCTCACTTGTGTAACAATTTTTTACATTCAACAAATCAAATTTGAGTATCCTTCTATGTAGTGAACTTCAGTATGATCCTCTAACTCATTGAAAGTTGTACGAATTAAATTTTGGGATGATTATGGGTCATATTTCCACTTAGTTAATGGATGGTTATCGGTAAAGGGTTTGGACAAGAGATGTAGTAATTTTTCACCATGTGTTGGTCTATGTTCATCTGTATATGGGTTTGGGTACACCGTTGGAAATATACACATGACATGTTTTGGTCCCCTATATGTTAAATGGATTTTGAGTACTCCCCTTCTCTTTATAGTCTATTCCTCCATTATTGGATTTAGAACTACTAAATTATTTGGATAAAAAACCCTAAATGTAGAGCTAATACTCCACCGTATATCGTTCCATGATCCACCATAGGTGTTAGACACTATCACGATCAATTGCCATTTATCTTGTTGAGGTATGACCCCAAACTACCCTTCCGGAGAGGCTGCAAGAAAGTTATGAATGATTAATATATCAATAGTTAATAAATTTATAATGTATTAAAAAATACATTCCTTTGGGATACTATCATAAATTTTATCCCTTGTAGAGACCTTTCAATTTTTTCATGCATATAGACTATCTAATTTAGGTATTACTATACTTATTATCCCATAGTAATTACTATTTTAATGTTTGATATGATCTTCTTTAGAGCTACTGTAACTCCCTGAGATTTTATGAAAAATATTCTTTTTAATTTCATTGATGTCTTCTATTATACACCACACCAAGTTTAGCTTGTACTATACGCAAGACTGTATTAGCTTGTAGTATACGTAACACTATTCTTGGATCGTGTTACACACAATTTCAAGTTCATTTGATAGTTGTTATTCTACGCAACATTGAGTGTATATATATATATATTCAATATATAAATGAAATATGGTTGGATTCTGTTATATGCAACAACAAAGGAGTATTTCACTACACGCAACCCTGACTTGACTTACTTTACACGCAATCGTGACCATCCATGATCACATGTGTTGTACGCAATACCAAGTTTCACTAAACAAAGATATGCTATTAAAATATTATATAAAGAAGGCGTTATGAATAGTAATACCCACTTTTTGGAATTTTATAAATTTTATATTTCAAAATGGACTTCATTTTTGGATTCAGAATATAGAAATTATCCTAGGGTGGATTTTTGGTATTTTTCTAAAAACTTTCAATTTTTGATGAATAGTGAAAACACTAGGTTACTATTTAAAACCCGACTTTTTTATTTTAATAATTATTTATTTTATTTATATTTATTTTAGGTCAAAATTGGTACATAGTACCAATATATGTTCAATGTAATTAATTGGAGTCATTTTATAATAATTTTAGATATATAAAAATTTTATTAATCTTTTCACCGTCTTTTACCCACCTCCTAGGAGAATTTGGAAATTTACATAAAACTTAATTTTACCGCTTCTGTGAGTGGAATTTCAAAAATCTGAGAGACACCGTTAATATTAAGGACTGAAATGTGGTTCAATGAGATGAAAATAATTTTTTGTGAATAATAACTTTTTACTTTTATTTACCACGGTAAAAAGTAAATAGGGTAATTCAGGGTAAAAATGATATTATTATTACCGTAACACATGTCCTAATTCTATTGGATAAGTGTAATTCGACCAAAAACAACCTTTGGAATAAAATATGACCATTTAGGTCCACTTGGATTAGATTAGGACATTTATTATTAATTTATTTAAAGAAGAGTTAAAATAGTTAAAATCAATGTTTAATAACTAAATTATTTTTAATATAGGGTTATACATAAGATAAATTCGACTATAAATATTTATTAGAAATCTAAATTTATTTCCTACATAATTTTATTTTATTTATAATTCTTAGACATTAAATAATTTAATTTATGTTTGACACAATGATGATGCAGAAATTACCTTATTAATGAAATATTAACATAAATGATGTTATAAATACCCAAATAAATGTAATTTTAGACTTTTTATGAATTAAACTAATTTTTAGGTTAATATGACATGTGTTTATTTATGTAATTAACTTTTTTCGAACTAATAATGCTGTTATAAGTTTCCCAAAAATCAAGTACCAAATAGTGTCAAAATTTACATAAAATAGTTTTTAAAACAAATATTATATTATTAATTGTTATTTTATTCCTAAAAATATAAGGTTCGGACAAATAACTTTGATAAGGATATATATATTAATAATTAACCACTTGGGGTTCTTTTGGTTTGTTATATTAAGGTTACTAACCATATAGTGTAAAAAACAAAAAGACACGGTAAATGTTATATTATTTAACATAGAGTTAAATATAAATGATAAGGATAAAATAGTACCATAAACTTGTCTAAAACCAATTGGTTGAGATGATTTCGACCCATACCCACCTTAGATTTAAAATAAATCAATTTAGAGCTATTAAAAACCGAATATGACTTTATTATAAAATAATATTTTATGTTTTCCTAAGGTGACCCTCTCCTCCCTTATAAAAAGGGAACCCCTTCCATCTTATCTTCACACCCTTTTGAGGCTTAAAGCTCGGCAAAACCCTGACCATTTATCTTCTCCACTTTCCTAGAAACATTATGGAGGTTCTGGTCTTCTCAAAAGACCAATTCTACTTCCTTAAGAGGAAGCTTAAAGAGGTGCGTCAAAGAAGAGGTAATATCTTCTTCCGATTCTCTCAAGTTTCTTTCTTCTTATACTTCTTCTTCTTTAGTTTTATCATTATAAAGTATTAACATCAGTATTAATTATATAATGATAATTTATTATAAATATTAAACAACCCTATTTCACCTTCTATCCATCCTACAAAAAATGAAATCACCGCGCGTGCGTACGTACGGAATACCGTCTCCACGCCGTGGTGTAATCTATTTCCGACTACCACCTTACTTGGATGGGTATAATGGTGTAAATAAATAACTATATATGATTATTTTAAATTGATATTGATTCTGAAATATTATACATACACTTCAATACAATTCCACGATCATGGGAATGATATCATCGCTCGTGCGTACGTACGGACTACTGTCTCCACGATGCGATGAGATTCATTCTCCATGTTAACCATTCATGAATGATTATAAAGTATATATAATGAATAATAATGAAACATATGACATAATAATGATCCTGGATTTATTTATTTATATATATATATGTATGTCATCTACTTAATTCCATTCAATTAAATAAGGAAACGAAAACAACTTTCATGTGTACGTACGACCTACCGTCTCCATGAACGGTGTATTTCATTCCATTTATCGATCTATCATATATATTTATATGTAGAATATATATTATACATAAATCATGTTTTACATTCTAGAATTATGTAAATCAGGATATAATTAATAATATCAAGAACAACAAGTCGAAAATCATACGATAAATGAAACGATTTTACCCAAAACGGTGCTTTAACATGGAATTTACAAAAGAATGGTTAATATAAAGTCAAAAGTGAACCATATATGATATCATAACAATGAATATGATTCTATAATAAGTCAATGTTATTATTTAAATCATTATACAGGAGGTTCAGAAACATACGAAGCATATCAGACATAAGGTAAGGGATAATTATTCCAATATCATTCTTATCCGAGATTGTTATTCATAAGTATTTACTGGGGTTATTGTTATCATCCTTTCCCATGTTCTATAAAAATGTTTTAATGTATGTTTAAAGTCCTTTTTACACATTTTTTACTTTTACTACATGGTATGTAAGGAATCTTTTTTTTGTTTACCATATGAGGTACTTTTTTACTTTTCCGACAAAAGTACAAGGAGAATGTTTTTTTAACTTATATGGAATGAATTGGTTTTTACGTTTTCATAACACCTTATTTTCAAGGAGCTTACTCTACAAGATTTCATGACTATTTTCAAAAAAATACTTTTCTTGTAAAATTTCATGGAATTTAGTGAAAAAAATGATTTTGAATAAGAAAGGATATTTTCCTCAAGAATTCATTTCAATTGTTTTATCAAAACCATTTTCCATCTAAGATGGCATTATTTCATATGTGTAAGTTTCAAGTATATTGTCTCTATGATTTACATTCTTTCCCTTTTATTATGATGAAATGATATCCATTTGTTTTATATGGATTATGTTATGATGGGATGATGTTTATGAAACCCATTTTGTTCTTTGGGTTATGATGAATGATTTAAGTTTATGTTGTGGCACAAGTAAGAATGAATTCATTATGAGATGGGTGGGACCTATATCTCCCTCCAATGCAGTGGGTAAATATTTATATCTAATGAGATAGACATGGCTGTAACGGTATGTTAATCCAGTTCAGTGATACAGGAATGGAAAGAGGAGTGAACTCGATTTAGAAGGGGACTTTGTCCACTAAGATGGTCTTGGAAGCAATGCCTTGGCTACTATGGAAATAATAACAGGTGCTAAATGGTTTCCAAAATTACATGATTTATTCCCATGCTATTTTACCAAGATTGATGTTCCATTATGGTACATGTCTTACGTACTACCAAGATTTATGTCTTTGCTCAAGATTTTGATGTTTAAGCATTTTGTTCATGTTTTTAATTTCAATTGTATATGGTTTGTTTTATTTTCTCCATGATTACCCTTACTGAGCAATTGAGCTCATCCTTTATATGTTTTCTTTTCCCCAGTATTTCAAGAATGGTTTTAGGTAAGAAAAATAAAAGGGGAATATCTTTATGGGAGATGTTGAAGATCTTTCACCAAGATTAGAGGATTACGTTCCGAGTTTCCAAAGACACTAAACTATTTCGATCCATGAGTTTTGTTTTTTGTTATGTATTATGTATTCCACAAAAGTAATGTATTGTCAATGTATGTCATTCTTTGGGTCCCTACAGTTGGTATTAGAGGAAGGGTTTAGGTATCCTTTGGAAACTACGATGTGAATACTTTAGTGAGATCCCTAGAGATATTTCTATGGTATGTCTGGGGATATCCCTAATGTTAAGTATAAGTATAGGTTATAGTACTAGAATTACGGGAACGATCTTATAATTTAACCTAAGATGTTATATATTAAAGGTACTCCCCATTTATTATGTTGTTTTCCTAGCATATGTTTTGCCTCTTACAATATTATTTTTGGGTTTTAGACGATGGATGGAACCCGAAGGAACCATGTAAATAAATGTAATGGGAAATGAAATGATTTTCCTCTTGAAAAAACCAATGTTTTGGGATATGGAGTGAAAAATATTATTGCTATACTTACACAAGTTATGAATCATTCTGGACTTCCGATGGGGAAGATAAAGGAACAATATTCTATTGAGTCCTTCATGAGGCAACGTCCACCTTCTTTCAATGGGTCTTCTGATCCACTTGTTACTGAACAATGTATCAGTACCATTGAAAAGATATTTTCCATACATTGCTGTTCGGAACATGATAAAGTATTTCTAGCTATTTACCGTTTATAAGGTGAAGCAGACTAGTGGTGAACTCTAATTAAGAATACAAGGCCCCAAGATGAAATTGAATCCATGGAATGGGATGATTTCAAGAACTTTTTTTCCAGTATGTACTTCCCTCGTATTCTTTAAACAATGTTGGAAAAGGAGTTCCTTGAGCTTAAGCAAAAGGATGATGAATCTTTTGGTATATACGAAGCAAATTTTACAAGGCTTGAAAGGTATGCATATGGCTTTATCATCCAACCTGAAAGTAAAGTTGATCGATTCTTCAGTGGCATAAAACCAAGTCTTCGAAGGGCATTAGCTATAGGAGAATTAAGTAGCTATGAAGAAATTGTGCATTGTGCTATCAAGGTAGAAATGGAAGTTGGTGTTATATATCCATCTCAAGGTTTTGAAAAGAAATGAAAGATGGAGTTCAAGGAGAAATCTCAAAATAATGGTGAAAAGAAGAAGGATGTTTCTTTATGATCAAATTGTGGAAAGAAGCATTGTAGGGATTGTCTTAAAGGGACTAGAAAATGTTTTAAGTGTGGAAAATAAGGTCATCGAGTAGATGAGTGTCGAAGTAAAAGAAAAAATTGTTGATAATGGTGTGAATAAAGAAAAGACTGCAGAGAGCGCACCACCAACACTTCAATGCTTCAAGTGCAAGGAAATGTGGCATTATGCTAATCAATGCCCTAATACAAGGGTTAATGATGATCGAAATGAGAAACCACTTAAGGAAACAGGCAAAGGGAAGTCACATGCAATCACTATTGGTGATGTGGAATATGAAAATGATGTGGTGGAATGATTAAGTGTTTATGTAATGGTATTCCAAAATAATGTTTTATATAGTATCGTGGAATATTTGAATATTTATGTATTGGTCTATTGTGGTTTTCAATAATTTTATAGTACTGGTAACCATGGAAAGTGATTGAGATATTTTTGGAAAGAATATTATATGCACATAATGAAGTGATAAGGAGAAAATGAAATGTTTGACAGTATTCTTGAGCATATCACTGATATAAGGAAAAAGTTATATCATGGTTTGAGTATATAGAATTTTTGGATTTTGGTATGTGGAAAGAGTAAACTTTTGACCACATTCATATTTTCACTAAGATTCAATGGGTATTCATTTTTCAAGAGAATACAAGATTAAGGTATTCACATGTTTGGAATGCGATCAACAAGATATATCTTTAGATATAACAGGGATAAATGATTGTATTCACGTTCTAGTTATATGACCTTTTTTTGTAATCTTTCTCTTTATACTATGAGTAGTATTTTAGATAAGCCTAAAGATTGGAATGGATTATGTTGAACATAAGTTAGTATTGTTTAAGGCTATAATTGTTTTTCGATATTATTGATAGAATGTTATAATATAGTAGTTTAAGAAAAGGGACAACCTGCAGAACGGGTGACAACCCGTTGCGTCGGACAAGGATGTGGGAATCGAACCCACAACCAATGTGTGACAGGCCTTTATTGGCTACCACTAGCCTACAAGAAGTCCCTGGTTAGTAGAAACTAGTTTTATTTTATTAAGCATGATGATAGATGAAGTATAAGTCCATTTTGGAACCATATCCGATTAATCTCACCAAAGATGGACTTATGTATATAACTTTTGCTAACCCTATGTTTGAGACAGATGGAATGACCTATCATTCTATCGCATGATCTGCTAACACTTCACGAAAGACAAATTCATCTTCATTTCATTAAGAGATGAAGTGGAAATTGTTCACGTCATGAGAAACATTGAGATTATACCAAAATAAGGTGATTATTTCTTTTAATTAAAAAATTATTCATCTTTAGGGAGATGATCTTGAAAAACAAAAATGTTTTCCTAGTGCTCTTATATCTGATGAATCAGATTGTACCTTATATCATCAAAAATTTATGGCTTTCTGATTGTTGGCTTTTTCATAGCCATGTCCTCTACCACTCTTCATTAGAAGTTGATGGTTATATTTCTCTTCTATATCCATATTTTCACCTATGTTCTCTTATGTGGAAACCCAATTATTATTTAATTTGGGTAACCGTTACGTTTCATACTTTATTTTTTAAAGTCATGTTTTGGTACTGCTTTTTATGATGTGGTTTTCTATTAAAGAAACTTTAAAGTAGTAAACCATTTATAACCCTCACGAATTTCGAGGGTGAAATTCATTTTAAGGGGGGTTGAATGTAACACCCTGAGATTTTATGAAATATATTCTTTTAATTTCATTTTTGTCTTCTATTATACACTACACCAATTTTAGCTTGTACTATACACAAGACCGTCTTATCTTCCAGTATACACAACACTATTCTTGGATCGTGTTACACACAATTTCAAGTTCATTTGATAGTTGTTATTCTACGCAACATTGAGTGTATATATATATATAATCAATGTATAAATGAAATATGGTTGGAATATGTTATACACAACAACAAAGAAGTCTTGCACTACATGCAACCCTGACTTGACTTTCATTACACACAATCACGACCTTCCACGATAGCATGTGTTGTACGCAATACCAAGTTTCACAAAACAAAGATATGCTATTAAAATATTATATAAACTAGCCATTATGAAAAGTAATACCCACTTTTTGAAATTTTATAATTTCTATCTTTTAAAATGGACTTCATTTTTGGATTCAGAATATCAAAATTATCCTAGGGTGAATTTTTGGTATTTTTCTGAAAGCTTTCAATTTTTAATGAGTAGTGAAACCACTAGGTTAGTATTTAAAACCCAACTTTATATTTAAATAATTATTTATTTTATTTATATTTATTTTAGGTCAAAATTGATTCATAATACCTATATAAGTTCAGTATAATTAATTTGAGTCATTTTATAATAATTTTATATATATATAAATTTTATTGAACTTTTCACCGTCTTTTACCCACCTCCTAAGATAATTTGGAAATTCACATAAAACATAATTTTACCGCTTCTGTGAGTATAATTTTGAAAATATGAGAGACACGGTTAATATCAAGGACTAAAATTTGGTTCAATGAGATGAAATTAATTTTTGGTGAATAGTAACTTTTTACTTTTATTTACCACTGTTAAAAATAAATAGGGTAATTAAGGGTAAAAATGATATTATTATTACCCTAACACATGTCCTAATTCTAATGGATAAGTTTAATTCGACCAAAAACAACCTTAGGAATAAAATATGACCATTTAGGTCCACTTGGATTATATTAGGATATTTATTATTAATTTATTTAAAGAAGGCTTAAAATAGTTAAAATCAATGTTTAATAACTAAATCATTTTTAATATAGGGTTATACATATGATAAATCGACTATAAATATTTATTAGAAATATAAAAATATTTCCTACATAATGGCATTTTATTTATAAATTTTAGACATTAAATAATTTAATTTATCTATAACACAATGATGATGCAGTAATTACCTTATTATTGAAATATTAACATAATTGATGTTATAAATACCCAAATAAACTTAATTTTAGACTTTTTATAAATTCCACTAATTTTATTGATTAATAAGACTTCTTAGTATTGATTTAATTAACTATTTTCTAACTAATCATACTGTTATAAGTTTCACAAAAATCATGTACCAAATAGTGTCAAAATTGACATAAAATAGTTTTTAAAACAAATATTATATTATTAATTGTTATTTTATTCTTAAAAATATAAGGTTCAGAAAAATGACTTAGATAAGTATATATATATATATTAATAATTAACCACTTGGGTTTCGCTTGGCTTGTTATAGTATGTTTATTAACCATATAGTGTAAGAAATAAAAAAGACACAGTAAAAGTTTAATTATTTAACATAGAGTTAAATCTAAATGATAAGGATAAAATAGTAACCTAAACTTGTCTAAAACCTATTTCATTAGAGTATTTTTACCCATCCTCACCTTAGCTTTAAAATAAATCAATTTGGGGATATTAAAAACCTAATATGTCTTTATTATAAAATAATATTTTCAGTTTTCCTAAGGTGCCCCTCTCCTCCCTTATAAAAAGGGAACCCCTTCCCTCTTCTATTCACACCCTTTTGAGCCTTGAAGCTCAGAAAGCCCCTGAAAATTTATCTTCTCCACTTCCCTAGAAAAATTCTACAGGTTCTGGTCTTCTCAAAAGACCAACTCTACTTCCTTAAGAGGAAGCTTAAATGAGGTGCGTCGAAGAAGAGGTAATCTCTTCTTCCGATTCTCTCAAGTTTCTTTCTTCTTCCACTTCATCTTATTTATTTGTCTCATTATAAAGTAATAAAATCAGTATTAATTATAAACTGATAATTTATTATAAATATGAAACAACCCTATTTCACCTTCTATCCATCCTATGGAAAACGAAATCACCGCGCGTGCGTATATACGGAATACCGTCTCCACGCCGTGGTGTAATCTTTTTTCAACTACCACCTTACTTGGATGGGCATAATGGTGTAAATAAATAACTATATATGATTATTTTAAAGTTATATTGATTCTAAAATATTATACATACATTTCAATTCAATTCCATTATCATGGGAATGATATCATCACTCATGAGTACGTACGGACTACCGTCTCCACAACACGATGAGATTACTTCTCCATGTTAACTATTCATGAATGATTAAAAAGTATATATAATTAATAATAATGAAATATATGACATAATAATGATACTCGAATTATGTGTATATATATATATGTATTTCATCTACTTAATTTTATTCAATACAATAAGGAAACAAAAACAGCGTTCATGCATACGTACGGCCTACCGTCTCCCTGAACGGTGTATTTCATTTCATTTATTTATCTATCATATATATTTATATACAGAATATATATTATATATAAATCATGTTTTACATTCTGGAATTATGTAAATCAGGATTTAAGTAATAATATCAAGAACAACAAGTCGAAACTCGTATGATAAATGAAACGATTTTACCCAAAACAATGCTTTAACAGGGAATTTACAAAAGAACGGGTAATATAAATTCATAAGTGAACCATATATGATATCATAACAATTCATATAATTCTTTAATAAGTCAATGAAATTATTTTAATCATTATACAGGAGGTTCGGAAACATACGAAGCATATCAGACATAAGGTAAGGGATAATTATTCCAATCTCATTCTTATCCAAGATTGTTATTATTAAGTATTTACTAGGGTTATTGTTATCATTCATGCCCATGTTCTATAAAAATGTTTTCATTTATGTTTAAAGTCATTTTTATACATTTTTTACTTTTACTACATGGTATGTAAGGAATATTTTTTTGTTTATCATACGAGGTACTTTTTGACTTTTCTGACAAAAGTACGAGGAGAATGTTTTTTTAACTTATACGGCATGAACGGATTTTTACGTTTTCATAACACCTTATTTTCATGGAGCTTACTCTATAAAATTTCATGACTATTTTCAACAAAATCCTTTTCTTTTAAAATTTCATGGCATTGTGTGAAATGAAAATGATTTTGAATAAGAAAGGATATTTTCCTCAAGAATTCATTTCAAGTGTTTTATCAAAACCATTTTCCATCTAAGATGGAATTATTTCATATGAGTAAGTTTCAAGTTTAATGTCTCTATGACTTAAATTATTTTAATTTTCTTATGATGAAATGATATACTTTTTTATATGGTTTATGTTATGTTCGGATGATGTTTATGAAACCCATTTTTTTATTTGGGTTATGATGAATGATTTATGTTTATGTTGTGGCACAAGTAAGAATGATTTCATTATGAGATGGGTGATAACTATATCTCCCATCAATGCATTGGGTAAAGATTTATATCTCATGAGATAGACATGTATGTAACGGTAAGTTAATCTGGTTTAGTGATACAGGACTGGAACGAGGACTGAACTCGATTCAGAAAGGGACATTGTCCACTAAGATGGTCTTGGAAGTAATGCCTTCGCTACTATGGAAATCATAACAAGTGTTGAATGGTTTCCACAATTACATGATTTATTCCCATGCTCTTCTATCAAGATTGATGTTCCATTATGGTACATGTCTTATGTACTTCCAAGATTTATGTCTTTGCTCAAAATTTTGATGTTTAACCATTATGTTCATGTTTTTAAGTTCAATTGTATATGGTTTGTTTTATTTTCTCCATGCTTACCCTTACTGAGCATTTGAGCTCACCCATTATATGTTTTCTTTTCCCCAGGATTTCAAGAAAGGTTTTAGGTAAGAAAACCAAAAGGGGAAGTTCTTTATGGGAGATGTTGAAGATCTTTCCCCAAGATTAGAAGATTACGTTCCGAGTTTCCAAAGACACTAAACTATTTCGTTCGTTGAGTTTTGTTTTTTATTATGTATTAGGTATTCTGCAAAAGTAATGTATTTTCCATTTACGTCATGATTTGGGTCTCTACAGCTATCCTGTGGAGATTTAGTTTCCTCCTATTCCCGTGGTTGACGTGTCGTTATAGAATATCTTGTTCCTTTAGGACACCCTCTGTTATTCCCATATCTTGTGTTTGAACCGACTTATTAATTTAAATTTACATTGTGTTTTAGGTTTTCATATTAGGTACAATTATTCTCACATCAATAAGATAATCATGCGAATAAATGTTGTGTCTATTAAGATGTCTTGTAGTTAAGAGATGACAGTAGTGGATGAGAATCTAGTGGAGTTAGATGTGTTATTACCCTATAGATGATAATGGTTCATAGTGGATAGAGTTTCAAATTGAGGCCTTCCATGGAGACCACATAGAGAGGATGTGTCATACCATACCCAAATCCAATTGTAGCCAATGGTTGTTGTCTTTTTTGATTTAATTTCTCTTTTCTTGATTTTTCCGCCATAGAATTATTGTTGGTACTGATTTCCCTTCACCATATTATAGGCACTTAAATTTTTCCATATCGATCTACCAGTGTTATAATATTTTGTTATATACAGGTGATGATTTCATGTTAGAGATTTTCAAAGGCCAAGGAGTCCAATGTATGAATTTTTATATAGGGTGTTAGTTAATACCCCCTTACTAAATGTGGGCTTGGGGTGGCACACTCAAATTACTGCTTGCCAAGGTGGGATCCTGCTAGGTCAGTTTATGTCATTATCATACCATTTAATAAGTATATTGAGGATGGAAAATTTCAATAATCTAATTATCATTTCCACAATAATTAGGATCGGGTATATGTAATTAGAGGATACATTCAATTGAAAAAATGTATTCCTTTGGATTGGATATAGGTGGCCTATATATTTGGTAAATATTACATCACCATATCAAAATGGACCATTTAGATTTTACTCACCCATTATCAATAAAGAATAAATTTTTGAGGTAACTTAAATAAAAATTATATAATGTGTGCTACATTAGAATTTAATGTTCAATGATACTGGGAATTTCCTAATTCGAGGCCCATTGGGATGACTTAGAAAAAAATACGAGAATGGGGATAGAAGTGGATGGAAATTTATGGCTAGGCATAGGATAATATATCTTGGTTTAGCTATATAACATATAAAACATTATCAATCCATGAATAATATTATGAAAGTGTAATTTGTTATTCTTACATGTGGTGAGTGGAGATAGTTGAACACAAATTGGTAAACCCATGAATTAATATAGCATAGATGATAAAAAAGGAAATAAAAGTGAGGTTTTTGGTAAATACCTTTAATTTAAGATCCAAATGGAATTATATGTTATTTCCTTATAAATTGGTGAAAAAAAATCCAATGTGAATTGGAAGAGTAGATAATGGATGGTTTGAATTAATGGTAAAATGAAATAAAGTGATTTTTATGGTTAGGACTAGGATATGAGATTTTTATGTCACTATACATCCAATGAATTTTTTAATAAATACACAGAATGTTATTTATGTAGTGTATCACATATAAATATATGTCTAGTGGAAGATACCAGAGATGAATTTATATACCATACACTATGAACTTTGATGTAGTTCGGACAGTTGTGTAAGGGGTTCTCCATTTTTTTGGCCAAAAGGAATATACCACTCTATGTAGTTTTTGGTTATGTGGAATAGACCACACAGAATAGTTTATAATGGTGTCAAACTCACCAATATAATTAATTTATGTTCTTTCAAGGCAATCCATGTTTAATAAATTTTAATTTTAAGTAAGGATTATCATATAACATATAGATTAAATATATATGGTATGGTCTATATGTCATGAATTATAAGGTTGTATAACAAAGAACATGTGTCATAAATTTTAAAGTCATGAAATTAGTAAATTATTAACCTATCATGATGTTATGAGTGGTATTTTTTTAGAAACGTCATGTTATAAGGAGGTATAAAAAATTTTCATTTAGAATTATTAGGGAGACAGGTCTGTTAGGGTAGACCTTATGTTTGATGTAAGGTACTCCCCATTTGGATTTTAACATTATAACATACTTCTTGGGAATCTCCATGTTTTTAGGGATGCCACCAATTAAACAATAATATATAATTGAATAATAAATTCCTTTTTTTATACTTGAGCAACACGATTCTAATTAATTTCTAGGTTATGTAATGCTTGCAGTTCCTTCTCATCAAGATTCTTCAATTCATGGAACTTGATATGTCACTATTTATTCTTAAAAAATTGGTTATGAATTTATATTTATACGTAATGAATATGAACGTCAATTTATTATAAATATATCTTCAGTACCATACACTAATTAATATTGGTTCACCTATATAAGGGAATTTGTGGTGGTTCAGTTTTCCCAAGAATCATTGAAGAGATTTTCCTGACATGAATTTTTATCCTTATCCACCATTATCTATATGATATATGATAAATTATGGTTAAATTTTTCTATCTATAATTTTTCTTTCACATGTTATTAAGAAGGTTATTTGGATTGGTTGTTATACTACAAATACAAAATTTTCAACATTGATGTCCAAAAAAGTATTTAATTACTCATAAGAAATGGGAAAGGAACATCACATATATTGATGGTATTGGACTTCAAACAGAATTTATGGATTTTTTCCTTTTATATTTCAATAATATTACCACAACGTATTTCAGAATAAATCTGTGGTTGTGATGATGAAAATGAACTGTGTACTAGTCATAGGAGGGTGTCGACCCACAACATTTAACATCGTTACATAAAATGAAAAAAGTTATTTGGTACTGTGAAAAATGTATTGTGGTTGAGGAATGAAATTGGTGTTTACCTTATATATGTAAAACCCCCTGTGTTAATTCTATAAAATCATGAATAATATATGTAGAAAAGTACCCATGTATGTTGATTTGTTAAAATATATTAGTTCATATTATACGTGCATGAAATGTACAAGTGTGAACTTCTAGTACAACATGGACAGTCAAATATCCTTCAATGAACCGGAGAAGGACTATCATGAACTAACTGGGAATATATTTATTTTATTATTGAGATGATATGTTCCATGGCCCAAATGGTATTCTCAATAACCATGGGTTATCAAATCGTTCTTGGATATCGAGGAACAATAATTGGGAATGCTTTTTTCGAATATAAATAAATATATATTGAAAAGAAACATAGAATATTTAATTTCTAATCTATATTTTATACTTTCATTTATACCAAATAATTATTTTCAAAAAAAAAATAAATTAAATGGGTCATAAGAAAAAACAAGCGTATCTCTCACATACATGACATAAAAGTAACACAAAAAAAATTAAAAATATGTCAATATATATGGAATTAAAAATGGATAATAGTGGAAAATTATATTATCCAAAGAATACCAGTATAAAAAATGATAATATGCATGTGATTATCACTATCACAAACCTCTCTAGGAGTTACCCAAAAAGGGGAGTACATAGGAAATAGATCCTCATGTACTTGAATAGAACCTTAAATATTTATCATTCTGAGTAAAATACTTATATAAATATTTCACACACACTATTAATAATCATTTAAAGTAATACCCTATCATGATAGTTTGAAAATAAAACATTAAAACTGGTATTTCAATTTAATTAATAAATATTACATGAATCCATTTTTTTAATTCAAGTTCATCCAAAAACAAATTTATCCATTTAAATTGAATTTTACCTTAACAAGTTTTATTTAGGAATTAAAATTCAAATTAGAGGAACTATTTCAATCCAAACTTTAAAACATATTTTATTTTAGAAAAAACCCCATAATTAAAATAAACATTTTCCTTCAAGTTTCATTTAATGAAAATCATAAAAATTTAAATTTAATACCCAAAAATTATGAACCTATCTTTATTTTTTAGTATTACATAATTCCAATAGTTAATATAGAATAAAATATAAACTTTTGAGGTATAAAATGTATTATAAATTTAAATTAAATAGTAATAAAAACATCCTAAGATGAAAGAATAAAATGCTAACAATAAGTAACAATAACATCATATATGAAAGGAATATAAAAAAATATATAGAGTAAATAAATATGGAAATGAAAGAAGTTAATATAATTAAATAACATCTTGGGTGTAGTCCTAAGGAATCTATGGTCAAAGTAACCTTGGAACCTATAATATAATAGATATTAAACCATCATAATCAACTATTTTCATTCTAATAGAGAGAGTAATCTCAATTCCTCTTGGTAAATGGTCACCCCATAATGTTGAAAACATATTTTATCATACATAATTTTAATTAGTATTATTTTATAGACCATAACAATATATGTCGTACAATTACTAGATTAATAAAAAATGTAAAATTTCCAAAAACATTATATTTTTCAAAATATGCCTGAAATCATGGAATAATGGTTTGAAAAATGGAAATAATTTTCTGAAATTAAACTCTAAAAAACCCAAATATATCATAATTCAATGAAAAAATAAATAAAATACATATTATGAAATCTAAATATCATTTAAAATGTCACCACATTTCAAATAAATCATAATATGGGTAATGATTATAAATTTACAAACAAGGAATCACTAAATCTCGAAAATAATGAAAGATAGTTTTCAATGAATCTATTTTATTTTAGAATAAAGGATTATCAATAAATTATTTCTCTTTAAAAAACATTTATCGAATGAAATATCCTGATTATCCTATTTAAAACATTATTTTTCATGAATATTTTCTTTGAGAAATTTTATCAAACATATAGACATTCTTAGAAATTAATTCCAACCATACACTATCAAAGGTCCATTGAAAATTCTATTTACAAGAAATAAAATTTTATAAGGAAAATGATAATTACACAATTTTTTATAAATAGTACCATTTACTTAATTTTAAAATAATGTGGGGTTCAAAAAATTAATCAATAGTTGTTTTTAATTTTAGAAAATTATGTATGAATAACTTTCCTTAAACTAAGGGAAACACAAAACCTTATATGAGTTTTAATCGAATAGGTCTAAAGTAATGATTTACAAATCATATATACAAACACATCTCAAGATTATAAAAACCACGAGACCGAGGGTTTGACCACCATGTCCCTGAGTTTCAAAAGGATAGAGAAATTATAAGGGAGGGGGAGAGATCATAAAAACAAGCCAACCATGGATATGTCACATGGTTTGGATGCATGCTATAAGTAACCATTTTACAGCATTACACCACTCACTAGACATATCTAGGTTAATTTGCATGGTTTTTAAACATAGTAATTCAAATTTTGAACTCTCTATACAACAATATATGAAACATGAAACATGATTTTTTCATGAGAAAACATTATGATTAGAACAAATTTTTCTCCAACAATGTTCCTAAAATTATAACATAAAATTTTCAAATTTAATGAAATTTGACAAGAACCTATTGATCATGGATGAAAATCATTAAATAAGTAAAATAACAAGTAAAACTAAAGTTAGGGAGTGATAATTGTCCACACAATAATAGGTTATCCCCTAGAAATTATACAAATAAATGAGGATAAGATAATCAATAGGAATTTAACAAGGAATGATAAATTTGTTTGTTGAGAAACATCTAAATATTCAAATTTATAACTTCTTTAATAAAAAATCACTAATATACGAATGAGATAAAAAAAGAGGAGAATTTGGATATGCCTCTCTGTCATATTACATTGAAACTAAGAATGTGGGGTTTAGAAAAATATCATGAGACACTAAAACACCCTAATGTTTTAAGGCCTAATAGTGAAAAAAAATAAAATGAACCATCTAAGGAAGCATAGAAACAACCATTATACGCACCAAAGGAACATATATATCGATCATCCTAGAAGATGACAACCTAGTGTAGTAACGAAAACAAAACAATGATATAAGAAAAATAGAGGAGGAAAGGGAATATTAACACCAAAATCGGAACCCTAAACTACTACCCATGATTAGACTATGATATTATAGTCCTATGAACATCTAAAAGGGCTATGTTGAGAAAAATGATGTTCGGTTAGAAAAATTTACAAATGAGAGGGCTTAAAATATTCAATCTAACCAAACTGGGAGTGTTCAAATTATTTCCACCTCACAAGAGGATGAAATAATTATATGAGGGATCTCATAACGATATACCACCTCTACAACTTATGTTCATCCTACAAATAATTCCTTTAAGGTGGAAGAATCCTACTAAAAGAAGATGAAAAGATACCAATCATCTGGAGATGCCTTTATAAATCCAATACCACCACCATGTCCTTGTAATATATATCATTAAATGATTACATTTAGAAAATTAATCAATATCATAATATGTTTTTGAATGAAGGCATATAAAGATAAAATAATTTAAAGGCAACAGTTCATTGGAAAAAATATAAACATCAAAAAGGGTTCACTATACCATACCACATATAGTATGGGTAGATTATAAAACTGGACAGAACTACACTCCATATATTATGAATTTATTTTGTTCATAATATATAATTTATAAACACAAGGATAAATAATGGAAACCCAAAATTCAGCTCATACCAATAAGGGGAACCATTGATCAAACCCAAAACCTAAAAGATAGATTCATTGTTATTGTCCAAGGATTAAAACCATAAAATAATTAGAAGGATAATTTGAATTAATTGGCACATTTCTAAATTCTAAATTCATTTCTACCCAATTTTAGAAAATTATCTCATATATTTCAAAACCATGAAATCACTATTTAAAGCATGTTTTCACAAACATTTCACAATTAAAACAAACTATTATTTTTTTAATTTATATTTGAAAATATTTCCCAATATTTTCAAAATAATTAATCACTACTTAAAATTAGGTTTCAAATTCATAAATTTCTCATTAAAAGGAAATTGATAATATAAAATATCTACCCCATTTCAATTATTTAGAAAACCTATAAAAATTTTCAAAACTGCACTTTAAAACAACATTTTAGGTTTATGAATCATTTATTGAATCATTTTTTAATGTCAAGTCACTTTAATTAATTTTTATCTATTTTATAAAACTCATTAATACTTACAAATGTTTCCATTACTACATAAATCATGTCTCCATCATAAAACATAAATAAATCCCAAAAAAGTAAAACCAAAATTATATAAGAACTCCACTAAACTCAAGAAAATGATATATACTAGTAACTAAGAGTAAATAGAAATAAGATGGTGTTTAACATAAATATTAAAGAGGGTTTTATATCTATGTATTGTCAAAAAAGATGGTCTGGAATACCATACACCAACCATGAAAAGGAAACTATATAGAACATTGCACACATGACATACATAGTTTTCCAAACTGGTAGGGATAAATGTTCTCCCTCAGCTGTTACACTATTTTCACCACAAATCATGACAAATATCCAAACAACTCATATTTTTTCAATGTAATTTAAAAACTCATTTATTTAAGTCTATATAAATTATAAATAAATGAAAAAAGAATAAAAAATTAAATTTATCACCCAACCATCCCTGGAAACTCAAGGATGATCCAAATAAAAAAGGATGCTCCAATAATATTTTTTCATTAACCATGTGATGAAATAGATTTGGGAAACTTGTAAACTGGGGACTCAAACTATGTCGTGAAATACATAAGGCACATCCCAATCATCCTAATCTAGAAACTGGTTACAAGGTATCAAATATGATCTTATTCAAATAAATTAAACAAATAAATAGTAAGTTTCAATGATTTTTAACATTAAAAGTCCACCATTTCCTCAAAATGTATCATAGATATATTATAAACTTCAAATTAGTATATAAAAATAAATAAAAACAAATGAGGCATAATTAGAATAAATAATCAACCACAGATTATTGTGAAATAGTACCAGAAAGGATAATATAAAAATATAGGAGGTTAACATGGATAATTCATTAGTGGAATAAAAAGAAAACTATAAAACATGATATAATATCCATATGTCCTCTAAAGTCACCATTTATCTGAAATTCTAACCTTATATAAGAGAAATATCGAAATTGAACATGAAGCTATAAAACATACGGGTGTACCAATTCCAATTGTCACAAGAAAAGAGTGAGCATAAAATAACATGATAGTTCAAGACCATAGATTACCTAATTATTCTTTAAAAAACAATCGACACATGATAGTTTGAAAATAATTGTAGGATATAGGTACTTATGTTGGAAATAGAACATCTATATACTTCTTAGAAACCACTCTTTGAAACTCCCAAGAAGTTTTATAAAAACATTTAAACCTTTATTTTTTTCATAATATTATCCTTTGAAATTCATCTATTGAAATACAATTTATAACCATATATGAAAAAACATAAAAAGAAAAAAATGGAATCACCCACTAAATAAATGAATCAGACTAATAAAGTAGGAAAAAAATCAAAATAGTTCAAATGGAAGAAAAATAATTAAATGGTGGAATATTCCATGAAGGAGATAAAAAATACTAGTTTTAGTATGTTTGAAAAATATAAGACACACAATCATTGTAAATTCATAAGAATCCCATGAGGTGGAAATAGATTTACTTGGGTTAGAACCATCTAATGGCCTAATGATGCTTTCCTAAATCCATTAACAACAAGATACTCTAAACTAGCCTCACTAGTGGGAATCCTTTATATACCATGATACCATAACAGATCTAGATCATATAATTAGGACTATATTTTTACCATATCTCATCCATCACTGAGAGAAATAGGATACCTATGATGATATTCATGAGTGGTGACATATTCTTTGCCCATATCATTTTAATCAATAATCAATATAATACAAACACATTTTTTTCAATCCAAATCCCTACACCCATATATTTTAAGTCCCTATTTAAATGAAATATTTTGATCGTAATATAAATAGAATATATTGATTCCATGGAAGGTGATACATATTATAAATACCATTTTAATGTATGAAATGAATCATATATTTTGAAACAAGTAATAATTTTCTATGTAAAGTACCATAATTAAATTCCATATACAAATTAAAATTTAATGCAAAATATTTTATCATGTTTCAAAAAGTTCCCCTAAATCATGATTTTAGAAAGCATTCATTTTTATTTTTTTGGATTTTTTAAACCATGAGATAATTTTGAGAACCCTAGTCTTACATAAGGAATCCTATAATATTTTGACAAAGACACAATCATATATAATAATGAACATATAAATAATTACATACTCAAACACACACACACACACACAACTATTTATGTGGTCACTCATTGGAAATATCAAGGGAATGGTAAAAATAGATATAATTCAAGTAACATATGAAAACATTAGAACCTCCACGTACACCACTTGTTCTTTAAAATAGAATTATCTGAAGGAAACCACCATTCAAATTCAATAACCATCTTACAAAAAATAATAAATGATAATTAACATTAAAAACACAAAATCCCTTTTAAAATAACTTCTTAGTAATTTTACTAAGAATATAGAGTATATATAATTTTAATATAAAGGCATATACATTGAAACCCATAGAAAACCTTATTTCTAATCAAACTATTAACTCACAATTATTTATAAATAAATTAATAAATTTATCTACATGAGAAATTACATAAAAATGAATTTATAAAAAATCAATAATCTCATTGTATTTCATGGGAATTAAAATAATATAAAAACATACCTCAACTATGTGTGTGGATGGAATAAACCCACCGAATATAGAAATAATATCACTAGAATATTATTTTTACACACTAACCTCAGAAGAAAATATGATATAGGATAAAACCACACCCCATAATTTGACCAATAATGTATAAAGTAAATATAGAAAGAAAATAAATTTAAAGAAAATATTAAAATGTTAGGATAAACTAACTATAAGAAACTAAAATCAAACTATAGAGGAAATCCATCGATTCAACTTTGATAATAGCGGAATAAAGGGGAGGAGCACCCAACAGTCTGAGGACTCGAGTGGGATAAAAATATGAGAAATGAGGGTTAAATCCTTAGGATTTTATATTTTGTAATTTCATATATTAATGAAACTAGTAAGGTCTCATGGTTTGGTCATAGAATTTACCAAATCTTGCACCGACCATTCACCCCACACTAGACTCACCTGAAGAATTTTAGGGGTTGTCTTCTGGGTTTCGTAAACCAAATGTTTACCATGAGAAACATGTCTATTAAAAGCTCCTATTTATTCAGAAGTTTGTTTTTTTGTTCCTCCTAACCATGTGTAATCTATTCACTAGAAAACTCTCATGTAAAAGTAGGATGTATGGTTTACCTTGAAGTTGTATGGATTTTCATTATCTATGCACTACTATTTTATATTAAACCATGCACTACCAATGTATACTAAAATATGAGTGTATAATAAAACAATAAAATAATAATATATATGGGTGCCCATGTGGTTTACACTAAACCATGTATATAAAACCATACGCAAGTGAGACCCTGAATGAGGGTCATCTGCACCATTAGTATTAATCAGGCACATAACTTTGCGCTTAGTGATGAAACTATAAAACAATAATTTATTAAAATATATTTGTCTTGAAATTATAGTATAAGGCCAAAAATTAATAAATTAATAAAACATCGTGGAAAAAATTGATCTGGGTGTGAAAACCCAACTAGGGTTATCGTGACCCGATACCCGAGCCGACGAATTGTAATACCCGAATGTCATTCTCAAACCCAATTTGAGGGAAATTAGTTACTAGGAATTAACAAAGAACACTTGGGAATATTTTATCCCAATAAAAATAACTATGAAAATTATAGAAACATACCAAGAATCTTCCATGTATCTTTTTTATGTTGGGATTTATTGAAAACCAAATAATATGTTTAAAAATAAATGGAAAACCAAACAAAGAATAAAAAAAATAAAATTATATATTTCACATCCATAAAAAATATATACAAAAAAACTATAATAAGATCCTAGGATACATGTAATCGTGAATGGATGATACATAAAAAATGCAATTAACAAAATTTTATGAAGATAAAAAACCAAAAATCTCTATGTCATACAAGGTAACCCGCCAACATCAATATAAAAAACCAATCCAGGAGTGAACCAGAATGGGGAGTCTTTAAGAAAGAGCTCCTCAAGAACCTGTAATAAACCTAAAATATTTTTAGAAATGAGAAAAATATCATTATATATCCACAAAAACCGTATTCATATTATATAAATATAAAGCCATATTGTTCTATTTTGAAAATATTACTCTAAATGTAATAATACATTTTTAATTAAGACAAATCACATGAATATATTTATTTAATTCACATTCATTAAAATTAATATTTTATTAAATTAAATTAAATCATTTTGTAACTTGTTTTATAAAGAAAAATTAATTTTATTGTAAGGAATCATTTTAAGATGAGCTCCAAAAATAATCACATTTTAGGGAAAAATTGAAAGATAACTCAGAATTAGAAAAATCATTTTCTTAAAATATAGATTGAAATAAAATATTAAATTGTTAAATTTAGTATACTTTCGTTACCAAATTTCATTAGTAAGAATTTTTTATTTAATTAAATTTTATAATAGAGAATTTTACAATCAAATTTGATGCATATATAATTATAAGAAAATAAATGTAAGAAACAATATCATATACCCATGAATAGAGAAGAAAAGCCTAAATATAATTATCTATATTATCCACTGTGAAGGTAATATAAAAAATAATAAAAATAATTAAATTTGATAATAAAGTAAAGAATAAAACAAAGCATCATCAAGGGAGTAGTAATCCAAGAACTATGGTGAAGATAACCTATGAACCTGCATTATTTTATCAATTAGACCATCATAATGAATAATGCACACACCACTAGGGAGAGTAATATCAATGCCCAACAAGAAGGGGTCACTAGAGAAATTAAAACACTAAATGTATCCTATAAATCCTTATAGATTATTATAGCATCATCCAAAACTAGGAATAATTCATCGTTATTAGCAATAATATCCTAGTATTCCCTTCCAAAGATCCCATTCTGTCAGGATCAAATAAATAAATTTGAGTCTATAAATTATGAACTCTTTAAAAATAAATTTAAAATCTCAAAAAAACCCCACCATCATCTCTCTATGTAATCCATCACTAAACAAGAAAATTTTCATAGAAAAAAATCAACAAAATATAACTATCAAGATCAGATATTAATAAACCATTGTTAATTTGAAACAACATTATAATGTTTTTTCCATGACTAAAATACATGAAATAATAATTAAAACATGTCAAACCCTTTCTAAAACCAAATTCTTACGAACCATAATAAAATACAATTGCATGAAAACACAGTATAAAAAGTTATAATGAAATTATATATCATATAATGTGTCAAAAAATATCAAAATAATCATGTAATGGGTATATATTATAAAAAAGGCATCTTCAAATCTCAACAATATTATGGCCCTTTTAAAAAACTCCATTAAAATTGGGAACCAAGTAGAATCCACATGTTATTTATGTTTGAAAAAATTTCAAGGAAAATAAATATCTTTAGTATCATTTTTTGATGTGATTTATCATGAAAAAAGATTTGTAATATTTTATTAATCACCAAGAATGTCTTAGAAATAAATTTCAACCATGCATTTTAAGGCCCCAAAAATATAATGCAGGAACATTGTATTCAATAGTGTTTATGAAACAGAACACCATTTGTGTAAACATTGTATTCAATAGTGTTTATGAAACATAACACCATCCGTGTAAGGGAATATAATATACCTGTAATCTATAATATATTTAATATATTAAATAAATTATATATATTTTATATCTTTTAATGCACACTAAATTGAGTTTGTGTAAATATCACAAAACAAAGAGTTTCTTTGATGGCTTGCGTAACACGCAAGACTATGTTTTACTAAACAACAATATATTATTGAAATGTTGCAATTTAATATAATAAGATACAACCAATCCGTTTAATTAGAATTCATTAATAATATTAACTAACTTATCAAAAAATATGTTTTACAAAAATTTAAAATGAATTCAATGCTAAAGAATTAATTAGAAATGGATATAAGAACTAATTTAATATAAAGGGAATATTTTTATAGAAAAATATTTTTATTCTCACAAAGATGTTTTTCCCTAATAAACTAAATTAATTACAATTAGTGAGTTATATTAATGTAATATATTTATTATATATTTAATATAATATTTCTAATATTCATCTAATATATTCAATAGACATAAGATAAGAACAAACCCAATTGTATGCAAATAATTCTACAACATTATTAAAGCATTTTTACAACCTTTTAATTTTGAAAATATTTTAAATAAATTTTTTTTTAACTTTTACATATTATATATGTCAAAAAAAATTATATTTTTAATATAAAAAAATTTATGTTAGGGTAAATTTTTGGTATTTTTCGTTGAAGTTTCATTTTTTATTGAATAGTGAAAATAATGAATTTGAGTTCGAAACAAATTTTTCATCTAATTTATATATATGGTTAAATTTGATTTTAAATTTTCTTTAAAGTTTAATTATATAATATTGTTATCAATTAATCCTATATAGTTCATTGGAATAAATATCATTTTTAAATTGACAAAAAAAACATAGGAAGCTTTCAAACATTTTTACATTAAAAACATGCATTATCATCTCATTCGTGGGATTAAGTTTATATTAATTGCTTCCACTTATGTGATTATAATTTGAAAATATGGATTCAATATTTTGAATAATAAAAATTATAATCTATAAAAACTTAAACGTTTTTTGAAAAAAATATTATTGAAAGTAATTAAAATTGATTAAAACGATTAAGTCGAAATTAAGATTATCATGGGACTAAACCTTAAACTTAAGAAATAATGACATATAAACTTGTCCAAAACTCATTTAATAACATTATTATGACTCTATAATCCCTTGATTCTAATTTTTACCATTGTTGGATCCACTTGCAATTGAAAACCATGGGTGGAATTCGCTTTCCCAAAATTTTCAAGAGTGTCACTCCTCTTCCACTATAAAAAGGCCTCCTCCCCTCCCACATCCTCAGAACTCTCAATATACTTTGGATAGACCATGATAAGAAACAATATATTTAAAAAAACCATATCATAATCATAGAGTCCTATTTCTAGGCATAAATCCATCAAAGGAATCCTTTTGCTGCAAATCAAAAGGATTTACCTGAATAAGATATAACATCTTTTCTCGAGCTCTTTTGTTTTATTTGCATAATCCACCCTCTAAAAAGTTATTATTCAAGGATTATATTACAAATTTATAATATGAAATATACTTGGATTTTATTAATCTAATATTTTGACCTAAAATCACTCACACTTCTATATAATGTGTAACAAATACACTGTTTTCGTGAAGGGTGAACTACCGCCTCAAAAAATGATGATTGTTCATTCTTCCTTCACCAACTATCATGGTGTTAATTATGATGGAAAAATTATTTATATATTATATATATTTAACTTATTATTTTTTTATGATTCTTTATTTCTTTTATTACACATACCCTTATTCTTTCCATTTTGTTTAAATATGATAATGTTGTTTATAGTAGTGTGGACTACTCTGCCTAAACATGATGTGATTTATTCAAATGATACATGGAATTTATAAAATATGATTTTAGATAAACATAAATTACATAAAAAACATATTATATTCATGATATTATTAACTTTCTGGAAATATAATATATATTTATCATTTTCTTTATTACCCTTTCACACACTAGAATGTGATAACGTCAGTTGTGGATGTGTGGACTACCTCCTCCTCGACACAATGTGATTCATTTTACACCAAAATAATTATAAATATAAGTAAATATTATTATATAACTTGGTATTTATGATATAATTTACATTATATAAAGTAATATTTTCACATACCATCTTTCCATAAGATCATTGAAAAATGGGAACTTTTCTAATACTTATCTACGATATATCGTCTCCATGATTATAATGTTGGTTCCTTTTTCATAACCATATCTAATGATTAGATTTAATATTATAATTGATATAAAAATATAATAATCATTTCATGATTATTATTCTTAAGATGTTATATAGTGATCCCTTTAACGATACTTGACTTATAAATGTTTTTTGGACACCAAAACCGAATTTGTTCAAAAAACCTAACGTAAAAATAATTGCTTAAGTAATTTTATAAAACATGGTAATAAGTGAAAAAAATTTTATTATAAACATTAACAAGGTTTTCAAACATGTAAATAATTAAAATATGTTTTTTATTCATGGATAAAAAGATACACAGGAAAAATCGGACACAAGGTAAGGGATTTCATTGAAACATTTTTTAATGTTGTACACCTAGTTTATTTTATATGTTCTATATACTAAAATTTGACATGTTTTATCATGAATTTTATCATTCCCGTAATATTTTATGAATATTTAATTTTATTAATTCATGTTAATTATAATTCAAATGTTTCAATGTGGTATGGGACACTTTTGAATTTTTAAATATTATTTCACTAAATACTATTTTCTTCAAGGGTATTTCCATTAATCAATGTCAAAAACACTTGTTTTAATTTATTCACCACTAGGGAAAAGTTGATAAATACGTATTATTTATTCAATATGGTTATTTGATAAATATTATTATTCATTTTTGTTATTCGATATGAGGAATTTTTTGGACTGGAAATAACGGGTGTTTCCTGAACATTAGATATCCCCTTGATGCATCGATAGGTTATCAGGATAAAAATATGTTTTGATAATCAAATAGATTTCTATCTGTAGTTTTAAACAAGATTTTTAATTGCCTTTTTGTTATGGTTTTTATGTTCTTAGACATGTTATCTAATAATTAATAATTTCCCTCATTTGGAGTCATTTATTATTTATCAATGATTTTTTTTCATCGACCTATCTATGGATTCGTTTCATATTCAGTTCGATGATTGGATTTCTTGTGTTTAAATTTATTATGTTTGAATATTTATTTTTTACTTTTCTAGTTATTTGGATGAAATTTGTTTCCATGTTTTACCTTTCCATATTGTTTTCAACATTCATCTCAGCTTATTAAATATATGGTATGTGTGTTCAATAATTTACCATGGCTTTATTATTATTATCATTGATTCAATTATTTATTCTAAAATATTTTTACCTTACTGGGCATTTTCTCTCACCCATATTATGTGTCCTTTCCCCAAGAGTCCATGAATTTTACTAAGAATGATAAGAAACGATACTCTATATGGAATAAAGTTATCCTTGAAGTTTTAAAAAATGTCGTAATTAGTGTATTAATGTGCAATAATGGACAGTTGCATGTATCTAGTTTACTGAACTCTTGGTCCTTTGTTATTTTCCCCTATAATCATGCTAATGTAATGGTAGTAGATACCATCTCTAATCTCTCTTAGGTTGGGTCGCTACAGGAATGGACTAAGGTCTATTGAACACCCAATTTTCCAGACCTAAAAATTTATAAGGAAAGAAGATAATTTTATCTTAATTTAATATAGTTCCTCGAACCCCGACATCCAAGATCCAGTGTCTACTACCATTATATTTACATTATTATAAGTCAAAGAATTATAAAGGAATGGAGAGTTCAGTAGTCTTAGTAATCAAGATACATACATGAGTTATATATTAAAAATGAATACACTAATATTAAAATAATTTTTTCTCACTTGAGAATAATAACTTTAGTTCATATATTATATCATTAAATATGTTTTATAGTATGCTTCCTGGATTCTTGGGAAATGAAAAAAAATTAGAGTGATATCAAATACTCAGTAAGGGTAAATTATATAGAAATAAATAATTAATCAATGAGAATAATAATTATGGAATGGTAAATAAATTAACTCACATACCATATAATCAAAAAACAAATAATGAAGTTCCTAAAAATTATGATGTTGTAATAAATAGAAACACATAAAATTTAAATAACTTGATAATGGATAGTTAAAATGGCTAGGTAAAAAACTGAAGATACATTCCATTTAATCACTAATATGAGAATGAAATGCATCCACAAATTTTATCATATGAGAAAATAATGGATAATTCTAATGATAACTCAAATGTCTATGAATGAAATGATTTATTATTTGATGTGACGTCTAAGGCACATGAAAACTTATTCTATAAAAAACCAACCTTCTAAATATTTAAAACTACATATAGGAACATGTTTTATTTGTGAAACAAATGTTTCTCATGAAAACCTATCAATTAATTGATGGGGAATATAAAGTATAGGCTCCACCCATCATTTCATATCCAAATAATTTTTCATATCAAGTAATAAAATTAATTAATAAATAATATTCCTTATCAAATTTCCATATTGAATAATAGATACATAATTATCAATGTTTCCCTAAATAAAAAAATAACTTTCAAATAGAACATCATATGAAAAATTGTATACGATTCAAAAAACAATTATACCCTTGAAAAATGATATGGTGAAATAGGGGAAATTAATTTCCAATGATCATAGTAAATTGAGTATTTATAGGGGAATAATAAAGGATTCAAGGAAGTTAATTTCAATACTATCATAGGAAAAATTGATAAAAAAAACATCCATAACAAGAATAAGGTTGGTATAAATAAAAAATATCTTAAGTAGAGTAAAAAATAATAGTTTTTTGTCATTTATGAATAGAAATAAAATATTTTCAAAAAACATTACAAAGGATATTATACATTTCATTTTGAAAAAAAAATTGAATTTTTTTTATTTTAAAACAAATTTTGAAAACATTTTATTTTATAAGTAAACTTTTAAAAATTAAAAGGAAGCGTCAAAGAAATGATAGCGGTTAAATTTTCACATACAATGTTAGGTAAAAGAATATTCCATTTGAATCGTAAAAATGTAAGAAAAATTCCTTGTATGGAAAGAAAAAAAATGATTCCTTTGAAAACATTGGTAAAGGATAAAATGGGTAAAAATTTCTTTGATAAGTAATTTTGGAATTGTTAAAAACTTTGTTTGAAATTTATTTCATAAAAAATATTTTAGAATAAAATAGGTTGTATGTCTAATGATATAATGAAGTCTAGTCTTCTTAAAAACATTTTTTTAGGATGGTAAAACTCTGAGTATGATGTACTCTGTGATACCAAACGTAGGATCGAATAAGTACAATGAGATACAATGATAAAAGAGGGGGGGTGAATTGTACCTTTTGAAAATTTCTAAGGAAATTTTGAGTAACCAAAATTCACACAACCTCTAAGATTCTACCTTAAAGAGTATAGAATCCTATATAATCAGAGTACAAGTAAGGAAGTATGAGAAAGTTATACTTTCATTAACAATAAAAAATGCAGCGGAAAAACAAGTAGTAAAACTACAAGTAACAAACAATAACTCTTTTAACCCAAAAAGAAGGGTATCCAACAACCTTGGATAAAGGTCCCTTGATTTATACTTTCATGCAAGTCTGTCTTACCCACACTAGGGTAAGCCCTCGATATGAAGATTGGAGTATGTCTTGCTATCCCCGAAAGCCTTCAACTATCAGGTAGTCGACACCTCTTTCTTCCTTAGCAAGGAAGCCCTCAACTTCAAGGTGTTATAACCTTTGTCTTCCTATCCCCAGAAGCCTTCGATTGTAATCAACAACAATCAGAGTCGCCCGAAGCAAGTATGCACAAGGAAAAGTTTGAACAAGTTGTTCAAACATTCTACACGAAGCATTGAGAGTTGATAAGAGCCTCTCTCTCTAGAAATCACTTCAACAACATGTAAGCATAGATCTCAAATGTGTGTCAAAGTTTATGTCATGTTCAAATGAGCTCTTATTTATAGGCGAATCTCCAATGGTCAGCTCCCTTATCCAACTGTCATATTTCTCCTTGAATTTCAGAGGGACCTGTACATGTGTCACTCAACCAACTGTTAATCAATAACTGAAAGCACGACATCGTTTTTTAATGAAACAAGTGTAAGCATAAGCAAAACTAATGTTCGGAATGTAAGTAAACAAAAGTTCATAGTCTAACCAAAATTTGAATTCTGAGTCAATAATAATGAGATATTCAGATTCTGTTTTTTAGGAATTCGGAACCTGAATTCTATAGAAATCTGGAGTCTAAATTTCTAAGGAAATTCGGAGTCTGGTCTCACTAGAATTCAGAATCTGAACTTACAGAGTTCGGAGTTTATCATTATATATTTTAGTAATTGAACTAGTAGAAGTTCAGATTTGAACTAGTTAATGTTTGGAGTCGAACTCATAGAAGTTCAGAGTCGAACTAGTAGAAGTTCGGAGTCAAACTTTTATGAAGTTCCGAGTAGAACTCATAGAATTTCGGAGTCGAACTCATAGAAGTTTGGAGTCTAACTCATAGAAGTTTGGAGTCAAACTCGTAGAAGATCGAAGTGGAACCTGATGAGAGTTTGTATCCTTAATTCGGAATGGAACTTTATTAGAGTTTATATCTAGAATTTGGAGTAGAAGTTCATTAGTGTTCTTATCCTGAATTCAGAATGTAACTTCATTAGAGTTTGTATCTAGAATTCGGAATGGAACTTCATTATAGTTCGTATCCAGAATTTGGATCCTAAAACAAAATGCTTCATATATAAGAATTATATGATTCCGAGGTTTTAGGTTTGAACCCAATTTTTATACTTAAGAATGATATTGATATGTATAAGGAAATATAGGTTAGGATAAATTTCCTTAAGGAAGGAAATTTTCCTTAGAGAAGTAAAATATAGATTTTCGTAAGTATAAGGTGTTTCTGATTTTCAAAACAAGAAGGAATTGAGAAGTCATAAGGAAAACCTTATTGACTCAAAAATCTCCCCCTTTTTGGAAAGCACAAACATCCTTATGAAAAATAATATAAGGACTTAGATAAATTTCATTATGCTTTGAAATTAAAACTTATCTCCCTTTGGATCATAGATAATGATGAATACAACTAACGCCCCCCCTTAGGCTTAGGAACTCTAAGGAATTTATTCTGGATTTCTGGAATGGAGTTTTCATTATCCTGGGAATGAAAAACTTCGTAATGAGTAACTCCCCCTTAGATAACCTCCCCATTACTTAGGGATGGTTCTTGACTTAGAAATTTTTCCTTATCCCTCATTTGAGTAGTTCTTTTTCCTTCTCCCCCTTTGTGATTTTCAAAAAGAATTTAAGGGAATGGAAAAGAAATAAAGTACCTGAAACATTAGTTCATAACAACACAAGATACAACCAACCAAAAAATTCATTAGAGTTGGAATAATTTTCACAAGGAAAGAAAAATGCAACAAAATATAGTATTTTTCTATTTTTCCTCCATTTCCTTTGGAATAAGCTTCTTCAACAAGTTTTTCAGCTTCATTAAGTCTTTTTCATCCTCCTCAGCTTGCTTATCCAAAGCCTTTATCCTTTTTTCATGAGATTTCAAGACTTCTACCTATGCCTTCATGGAATCTTCTTGCATGTTCAATAACTCGTCTTGATTTTGCAGCTTTTCTTTGAGCTCAATACAGAGATCTCTATCCCTTTTAAAATTTTGTGCAAGAGAATTGACCATTCCATTCATGTCCTTCACTTGTTGATTCTGAGAACATTCCTCAATGATCAGCTCATCCTGAAGATTCTTAATCATGGTATCCACAGTATCAAAATTATATTTAACATATTTATGAAAACAATCAAACTCATAAAATTCATCATCAACTTTATTAGATCACAAAGTGATTTTTCTACAGGATTTCCTGTGAACATCATAATTGATAATGAAATTTCTATGATCATCCTTAATCTTCACACACTTATCCATCACCATGGATAAAGATTCCGACTTCTGATTCAGACTATGTTGCATCATCTGACATCTGGAGTCTATGGTGGGAAATATCGGAATTGTGTCCACCAACTTTTTCAAAGATTCAACAACAAAGTCATGACCTTGTGCTAATGACTTCGAATATGATAACTAGCTTGGGGATTGTTCTTCTTGAGTTTCAACTAGCTTCCTTCTAGAGGAACCACCAACCTCCTTATTTCTTATAAAATCTTTTGTTGGGGTGTCTATAAGAACTTTATTCCCCTTATCAACATCCGTAACTGCCTCATCCAGAGATTCTTCCTCAGGTTCAGATACTGGAACAATTTTATCTTCATCTGGTTTCTCCTTTTCCGCTTCTTCAAGAAAATGGTTATCATAGCTAACTTCCTCTTCAGATAATTAATTCTCATTTTTTCTTCCTCAACATCATCTCTCTTATCATCTTTGTCAACTCCCTTTCCCGGAGTGACCAACATTGAAGATTCATCCTTTTCTTGATAATCTTTCACTTGTTTAATCGGGGCATCTAGATCATCACTTCCGTCTTCTAGTTCTTTTTCTTCTTCAATTTCTGCAACAAATTCTTCCTCTACTTCTTTACCAGCTGATTTCTCTACTTCTTCTTCATCAACCACATTCCCTTTGGACTTTTCTGGAGTAAAGTACTTCTTCCAGGGAGTCTCTGGTAATGGTTTAACATCAATAGTTTCCTGAATGAGAATATTCTCAAAAGCTATTTCAGTGGATTTTAAGAGAGATTGAACAATATCTTCTAATGAAATCTTCTTATTCATCTTTTTCTCTTTGGCCTGTTTTTATAACTCATCCTCGACTTTTTATCTTAAGGCCTTAGCCTAAGCAGGGTCTAGTCCGAACTGTGGATCCCCTTCTTTCCTCTTCTCCTTGTCTTCTTTCCACATAGCAGCTAATTTATCTGGATATGCTTTCTGTTTTTTCATCTTGGAAGGTGCGGACTGGGTTTCCTTAGCTTTGGAGGTTTTGTCTTTATTAACCACTTCTTTCAATTTCCTCTTTTTAGAAACCTTCTTCACTGGCTCAACATTCTCTACATTTTCCGAAGCGACTTCTACCTCTTATTCTGGCAGATCATAAAACTAACTTGATTCTTTTAAAAAACCAGATTTCATCATCTTTAAAGTGTCATCACTTATCAGCATCATTATACAAATTTTCGGCTTGGAAGTGCAAGAAACATTGAATGAATTAAGACACCGAATAATCAACTTTGAAAGAAAAGCCAAATACATGATTATCTAGGCTCTAAGATTTCCATTCTTGATATTCTGAACTGTAATAAGAACGTGCCTCATCAAATTTATCTTTCCAAGATTTACCAAGAAATCCATGATGTAGATATCACTTCTTTTGGATATCCTTATCTCCTCTTCTTGGAACGAAAAACCCATGAACCCACAACTGTAGAATCCAGTTGTTAGTGAAGAGATAAGAAATATTTGTTGTTTTATCATCTTTGAGCCCAAGGAATTTCATTACCTTCACCTTGCTAAAACTTCCTTGCACATCAGGTAGCTTGTAAGTTCTTCCATAAGACTTAAAAGAAAAAATTTCTCTGCCATCTTCTTCATCAAAAAAAGCAGACTCATAAAATTATACCCGAAAATCTGTATAAACAACATCCTAACCCCTTGGTTTCGATACACAGAAATCTTCCCAACCATTGAGTTTGATATTCTTGGAAATTAGAGAATCATACTCACTGAAGAAATCCAGATGGACTAACCTCTCCCTATAGACTAACCATTTTGAGATTGGCTTCATCGAAGACCTATCTTGGGAAGTCTCTTCAACAGACATTCCGAATGGAGGAGTACTGAAAGATTTGGAACGACCTTTAAGAGCAGAGGCAGTGCTTCGACACGCAAGAGCTTGAAATCGATGTGGGACAACCATCAGGGTGCCCTTTATATAGGCGATAGAGCCGACCTTTGAACTTCTAAATGCAATCTAACAGTTGGAAAAAATTCTCTATACTGATCTGATAGTTGAAATCTTATCCGCATGGAAATCTTGAATCTGATCTTCTGAGCTTTAAAAAAAACATTCGGATTTAAGAAAAAATCGAATCCAAGAAATTATATAAGAAAAAGAAACTACCATTAACTAATAATGACTACGAAAACTTTAGTAAGGATGTAATACCCTTCGGATTGGCTAGGAAGTTTATTCGTAATATGTGATATTCTTCTTGAAGAAAATTTGACTACGAAAAACTCATTATGAAAAACTCACTACGAAAAATATGACTACGAAAATTCTCATTACGAAAATTCTCATTAAGAAAATTTCCAGTACGAAAACTTCATTATGAAAATTTCCAGTACAAAAAATTCATTACAAATTTTTTTGAAAGACTCATTACAAAAAATTTTGAAAGACTAAAAAACAAATGTACTCCACCTATGAAAAAGAGTTTATTATTGTAAGGAGAATGGTTCAACAAGAAGTCAATGAAGGAAGATTACCTCACAGTTATCATTACCAACTTCTGTTTAATGTATTAAAATCTATCGGAAGGTAAAGATTCTGCGAAAATATCAGCAAGTTGATTTTGCGTTCCAATAAACTGAAGAATGATATATGCTTTAAATGTGTGGTCCCTAAGAAATTTTAATTCATGAAGAATGATATTACCTATATCAATAATTTCTCCCTAATCATTATATCCGAATGTTACTTTTCCTAGTTTTGTTATAATAATATGTTAAAAATACTCTTTGTTACCAATCATATGCTGGGAACATCCACTATCCATGTACCATGTATTGTTGTTGGTACTTTCCCTATTTTCCTGAAAATAAGAAAAAGTTAGGTTTTCGGAATCCAAACTTTCTTGGATCTGGAATTTTTAGACAACCAAATTTTGGGTATCCACATTTGTTTAGAAAAATAAGCTTTATGAAACACAAGACATTGAACTATATTCAAGGAGAAATTTTTCTTCTAATTCCCACCACCTTGACACATAGTGAAAAAAGAGGCTCCAGAAGGTACACAACAGTTATTTTTGAAAACCGGTTTTTGATATGTATAACATACTCCAGTAGTGTTTCCTTGAGGTCTAATTTGAGAATACTCAGAAACATTTTTCATTGAAATAGAATTCTTATGATCTTTAGAGTGTTCTTCTTTATCAGAATTTGCATTCTCAAGGTCCTTAGAATGTTTTTCTAAAAGCTTTTCTTTATCTCTAAGATCTGTAGAAAGATTTGAGATCTCTTTTGTAAGAATTTAATCCCTAGTATTTTCCATGCCTAATTTCTTAAAATTTTTTATAATTTTTTGCTTCAAGTATCTTGGAATATCTAGACACTTCTTCATATGAAGGTTCCTTATTTTTTTAGGATGAAGTGTGTTCATTTGAAGGACTATGTTCAGAATAGTAATTCTTATCAAGAGATAAATTTGTTAAATCCTTGGTAGAGCGTACCTTGTCCATAAGACATGTATTTGGGAAAGAAGTAGTCGCAATGAATCCCATATTCTTCTCAACTGATGAATCATATTCTGAAGATTCACTTTGTGAAGAGTCTCCACAGCTAGCGCTCTGAGTAGCATTAGCTTTCAGGACTTTCTTAGTATTAGCTTTGTAAAACCTCTTCCTATTCCTTTTTGAATTCCTTTGATTATTTTCCTTCTTTTTAAAGAGGTGAAAATCAGGTCTGATACGACATGTTATTATATATTCAAAAGATGTAACTTCTCTATCTTTCTTATCTTTCCTTTCCTTATTTTTGTATTTGGATTGAAAGCTCTTCTATCCAGCTATCTTGTTCATATTTCAAGCAATATTTTCCAATTCATTTTCTGAGACTTCACTTTCACTAGATTCGGATTGGATAATGTCCTTCTTAGACTTGGATCTAGTAACTCTCCCCGGAGTCATATCTTTCATGTGATTTCAAGTAGTAGTAAAATCAACACTACTATTCTCATTCATCTTCTTTATGTTGTCAGCATCTCTCTTCATTCTAGTATCATGTTGAAGAAGAGTTCCAAAATGTTCACCATGAGAAATTTGAGTGACTTTACTATTCTCATCAATTGCAGTTCTCTTAGATTCCCACTCATTAGGAATAATATTAATGATCTTGTCAACTAGGGCTTCATCATCTAAAACTTTCTCTCCCATAGATTGTAAGCTATTCACAATGGTCATGAATCTCTACTGTAATTTACAAATTGGTTCACTATAAGGAAAATTGAAACCATGATACTCAGCTCTGAGGATGGCTTTTCTAGTCTCAATTACTTTGGATGTACCAAAATGAGTGACCTCAAGTTTCTTCCATATAGAGTTAGCTGTCTCACAAGATGAAATTTGGATATATATGTTCCTAGGCATTGAACAAAGTAAAGTATTAAATACCTTATAGTTGAGTTGGTATTCATGATTTTCTTGATTAGTAAAAGCACTAACTTCCTTGTCAGGAATCTTGTATCCACTAGAAAGCATAATAAAATTATCTACTCCAGTGTTGATAATGAAATTCTTTATACAATCTCTCCGATATTCGTAATCACTACCATAAAAAATGGGTGGTCTGGTTTGATTTAAGATGTCGATAGAACCAACATTCAAACATTCCATCGTTAATAAAATCTTTGGCACACAAACTTATTATAAGTGTAAGTTTTTTAACAAGAGATAATATTCTATGTATGAAAAATTTTATCTCTAAGAAAATAGTGAATCCAAACTATGATTCAGAAAAATATGAATCCAGAAATATGAATACAAAAATTCAATTCCGAAAGTTATAAAAAAAATAATGTCCTCTGAATAAAATTGTGGGATTAATTAAGATTGTTAACCAACCTCTAAAACCAATTTTTAGGATGGTATAACTCTGAGTATGATATACTCTATGATACCAAATATAGGATCGAATAAGTACAATGAGATACAAAGATACCAGAGGGGGGGGGGAATTGTACCTTCTCAAAATTTCTAAGGAAATTTTGAGTAACCAAAATTCAAAAAACCTCTAATATTCTACCTTAAAGTATATAGAATTCTATATAATCAGAGTACAAGTAAGGAAGTATAAGAAAGTTATACTTTCCACAACAATAAAAAAATACAGAGGAAAACAAGTAGTAAAACTACATGTAACAATCAATAACTCTTTTAACCCAAAGAGAAGGGTATCCAACAAACTTGGATAATGGTCCCTTGATTTATACACTCAAAAAAGTTTATTTTACCCACACTAGGGTAAGACCTTGATATAAAGATCGGAGTCTATCTTGCTATCCCCGTAAGCCCTAAACTATTAGGTAGTTGGCACCTCTGTCTTCCTTAGCAATGAATCCCTTAACTTCAACGTGTTGGAACCTCTGTCTTCCTATCCCAGTAAGCACTCTATTGTAATCAACAACAATCGGAGTCGCACGAAGCAAGTCTTCACAAAGAAAAGTTTGAACAAGCTGTTCAAACTTTCTGCATGAAGGGTTGAAAGTTGATAAGAGACTCTCTCTCTATAAATCACTTAAACAGCATGTAAGCACAAATCTCGAAGGTGTGTTAATGTTTTTGTCATGCTCAAATGAGCTCTTATTTATAGGCGAAGCTCCAACGGTCGGCTCCCTCCTCCTACGGTCATATTTCTCCTTGAATTTAAGAGGGACGTGTACATGTGTCACTCAACCAACGGTTAGTCAATAATTGAAAGCACGACATTGTTTTATAATGAACCAAGTGTAAGCATAAGAAAAACTGATGTTCAGAATGTAAGCAGACAAAAGTTTGTAGTCTAAAAAAAATTTGGAATTCGGAGTCTATAATAAAGAGATATTCAGATTCTCTATTATAGGAATTCGGAACCTGATTTCTTTAGAAATATGGAGTCTAAATTTCTAAGGAAAATAGGAGTCTAGTTTCACTAGAATTCAGAATTTGAACTTACAGAGTTCAGAGTTGATATTTATAGAAGTTCGGAATCAAACTAGTAGAAGTTCAGAGTCGAACTAGTTAAAGTTTGTTGTCGAACTCATAGATGTTTGGAGTCGAACTAGTAGAAGTTCGACGTTTAACTTATACAATTTTGGATTCGAACTCATAAATGTTCGGATTCAAACTCATAGAAGTTCGAAGTCGAACTCAAATAAGTTCAGAGTCAAAATCATAGAAGTTCGGAGTCAAAATCGTAGAAGTTCGGAGTGGAACCGTATGATAGTTCGTATCCATAATTAGGAATGGAAATTTATTAGAGTTCGTATCCTGAATTGGGAGTGGAACTTCATTAGAGTTCGTATCCAAAATTCGGAATGGAACTTCATTAGAGTTCGTATCCATAATTCAGATCCTGAAACATAATTCTTCATATCTAAGCATTATATGATTCTGAGGTTTTAGGTATGAACCCGATTTTTATACTTAAAAAATATATTGATATGTATAAGGAAATATATGTAAGGATAAATTTCTTTAAAGAAGTAAATTTTCCTTAGAGAAGTAAAATGTAGATTCACTTAAGTATAAGGTGTTTGTGATTTTCAAAACAATATGGAATGGAATATTCATAAGTAAAACCTTATTGACTCAAAAATTTTAAACTATTTTGAGTACCAAAGAGTGGATAAATTGTACCAATACATGAAAATGATCATGAATAACCATAAGAGAATAAAATGAGTGGGTTTATTAAAAAATGATCCCATAAATTTTTCAAATGTAAATTCATATGTAAACAATCTTGAACAAAATGAGTTTTTGAATTAAACCATTGAGAACAACATAATGTTCATGTGAGAATAAATAAATAAATAGATTATGTGTGTTAATTGTAAATCCACATAAAAGAAGTCAAAATATATCAATAGATAATGAAATGTTATTACAAACATAATCATTTAATATTAATTAAAATAAGGAACTAATAGAACCCAAATAAAATAAATTGGGTTATGAAATTCTTTTCAACTTTGTAACTTTTAACTCAAATCCCCATAGATGATATAATTCAAATTGAAACTAAAATATCATAAAGAATGAATGAATAATGGTATTATATGATAATGTGTAAGTATATACACCATGTATAAGAAATTAGTCTCAAATAAATATATTTATTGTTTTAGGATAATGTTAACAATCAAAAAAGTGAATGAGATTTCAAGGATAATCATTAAAAACATTGTTATGGAGAGTAATCTGTAAACATTCCAAAGTCTCTCATAAAACTTTGAAATAATTCTATCATAATATCCAAAAATTAATAACATTAAATGAAACATATAGTATCATCATAATAAATATATCAATTATATAACATGACTATGGGAAGTATATAATTAATATAAAATAATCATTGTTCATAACAATGAATAAGCCATAATGGAATGTAAATTGAGATAAACTTTATTACCTAATGTTTACTTTTATGAGAAAATCTGTTAAATTAAATTATAATTGTTTTAGTAGTGTTAATAACTTATTATCCAATCATATTAATGTTTATAATATCATATAATATATTCTAATAATATCTTATTTGTGGTTTGATAACATTCTTTCATTATTTTCACTGTTCTCGGTGTTAATTTCCTAGTTTGTCGTGTATGTTTTAATTTGTTACTAGTTGTTTATATCATGGTTTAATAAGATTAATAATATAAACCATGATTTATATAAAATATATATTCAGTATATATGTATTTATAATAATCCATAATATATGGAGATAAGAAATGGAATGCACCGTTCATGGAGACGGTAGGTCGTACGCACGCATGAACACTACTTTCATTTATTTACCATTTTGGAAGAATAAAAAGTAAAAAATACATATTTATATTATAATAACATAATAATATTAATTTTATGTAGGATATATAGTTTTATTAAAACCATGCTTTATATGTTCCATGTATAGTGTGAACAAATCAAGTTGCTTTGAGAAGGTAGTAGCCCACACTTTCAACAAACGATGTTATCATATTTATAGAAGATAAAAAACATAAATTTTTGTTATATATAAAAATTAAATAATAATAAATACATTAATAATATCATATATATCATATATAAATATATTTTCCATTATAATTCACATCCATTGAAGATGGAAAAGAAAAAATGTACAATGTCCTTTCGTGAGGCGTTAGTTCGCTGTAAACATAAACGGTAAGTTCATTAACCATTTTATGGATGTGTATGTAAGTGCAGATAAAAACAAGGATTTAAAAAATTACCAATATATTTTTGACTCTTGGTTTATTATATAATCATGGAATGAGAATATTTGAGTTAGTGGAGAAGGAAATAATTCTAAAGATCTTTAGAAAAGATGCTACATCTTCTTTGGGTAAGTCCTTTTAGTTTTCACCAAAGGGATTCCTTGGATGGATTTTTTCTATGGTGAGTATTATAGGAAGATATTAGGTATTTTATGATATATTTTTTAATATATTCATGGAGAAAATGTTTCTTTAGTGGTGCGAGGAAGTGGGAGGAGAGGCGGCCTTTTATAGTGGAGGAGGAGTGGCCCTCTTCTAAATTTTGGAAATGAGAATTGAACCCACATTTTTTTAATGAAAATTATATCCAATAATATTCAAATGTAGATATAAGGGATAATATTATAGAAATATTTCCATCGAATGTATTTTGTAAAATTTTATCGTTCATTTTGTCCCTTAAGACTATGTTTTAGTTTCTTCGTATTCTTAATTCCACCTTGATCATTGTAATTAAGTTTAATCACTTCCACTAATGATTTTGGTAAAAAAAACTAATTTAAAGTTATTAGACATTAAAAAATATTCTTATTACAAATATATTCTCCCTTTCACCAAATTATAGTCACAAAAATGGGAGATATTAATTTTTATTTAATCCTACAGACGGGATGACAATGCGGTTTTTTAAAGTAAAAATGTTCAAACATTTTCTATGTTTTTATATCCAATTTCAAAGTGAAACTGATTAAAATGACTTAATTTTATTAATTTATAAGAAAATTATCTAATATAAAATTGAAACCAAATTAAAATATAATCTATCCTTATAAATAAATTAAATGAAAAATCAGTTGGGAGTTAAAATTTTGTATTTTTTCCTATTCATTAAAAAATTAAAATTCATAGAAAAATACAAAAAATTTACCCCAAAAAAATATTTATGTTTCTATTTAAATTATTAAGTATATTTTTACAAATAATATTTTAAAAATCTCAAAAAATTGAATTTAATATAGGTTCCCTATTAATAGGTGGAAATAATGCCTTAATAAAAATTTTGGTTTTTATGTGTAATGTTTGGTTTGTTCTTATCCTATGATTATCAAATCTATTCGATGAATATAAAAAATATTTTTCTGACTAAATAATAATAATATATATATATTATGTTAATATAATTCATTAATTTTAATCAAAATAATATATTAGGATAAAACACGTTGGTGATAATAAAAAATAGTTTTCTATAAAATATTCCCTTATTTTCAGTTGGTTCTTATATTTATTTATAATTATTTTGTAACCAATTAATTTGTTTTTTAAACCAAATATTTTCATAAATTTTTTTCATACTATTCCTTACAGCTAATTTAATGGCTATGTTTTATATTATTATATTAAATTATATTTTAATAATATATCATTATTTGGTGAAACACGGTCTTTTGTGTAACACATGTCCTTGTGGAAAATCATTTTTGTGTGTGATACATGCTAGATCAATGTCCCATTAATTGAATGATAAAATTTATATTTAATTTATTTAAAATTTTAAAATTATTATAAATTCTTAGGATATTATATTCTCTTACATGATTAATGTTTTGTGTCATACATACCGTCAAATATAATTTTACTACTTTAAACTTTAGGGGTGTTACATTCTTCCAACCTTAGTTAAATATCATCCTTTCAACTTAAACATGGTCTTCATGACAGATTTTTTGATATTTCATATGTTTTATATCCCACATCATGATATGGGTTCAGAAAAAATCCTCTAGAGAAGAGAGAATTGGAATTACAAAGGTCACATGGAAAAACATGTAACTAGGTCTCTATGTAGGACAACATTATTAAAATGTAGAGATATGTACTTGGGGGAAAATAAAATTATTTATATAGAGTTATCCAGGTCATGAATCACCACCAAGTCAATGATCAATATAAATTTGAAGTCCTCAACTCCATAAAGATGTGATGACTTAGAAGACCATTAGTTTAAAAAAAATAAGTTATTAAGACAACACATTTTTAGATCATTTTAATAATTTTGAGTAATTAGTTCACTACATAATAAAATATGGAAATGTAATTTGAAGATATGTTCCAATTTTAGAGGAATGATTTAATTTTTTTGTTGTTCTTCGATCAAATTATAATTCATCCATTACATCACGTAATGGATATCCAAAAATTAACTTTGATTCTTGAAACACTAAAATATAATATTAATTAATATTAAGTTATAAAAGAGTAATTGGTATAACTATTTTTCTCTAACTATCTAATAAATTAAATATGGTTAATTAATTAATCTCCAAACCTTAATATAAACACTACTAATTTCTCATTAATATTTATTTGTTAAATTGTTTAACTAAAAAAATAATTTATTAACTAGGAAATTGTATAGAAAAATGGTTGTAATCAAACCCTTGCCATCTTTCAATCTTGGGTTTATATCTCGCTGAATTTCCATATTTTATGGGTTTTCACCCAACATACATGTTGTCCTTTTCTAAAAATATAGTAATATAATTTCCAAAATAAATATGATGGACATACTTGAAATAATTTTAATCACTAAATATCCTTTTAACGAAGGTTTTTAATGAAACCTCAATTAATAAATAATTAACGCTTTTTATTTTCCATAGTTATCCTCCATTAGTAAATTTTTGTCATATAGGTATGGGAATTTCTAAAAAAAACTATAGTGTGAGAATCAGTTATAGTATTGGAAAAAAACATATTATCATTTTTGTATGTCTAAATATTGAAAAAATATTTTCAATTTAATAAAACTCAAGTATAAAATTGGATATTCATTTTCATTATCTATTAAAATATTTCATAATGGGTTTTAAATAAAATGTGAATTATCCGGAGTGAATCCACCGGGAGTATCAAACCAGTTTCATGGTAAGGCCTATTATAGTTTACTGTATTACACCGAGTCAGGCCCAACACACCTTGTCAAAGTTATTACTCCTAGGAAAAACTGTTCTAGAACCTTGTACACTTGCAGTATTCAGACAGAGATGTATTTCAAGTAATACCCATATAATCTCTATCTTAAAAAAATTCTAGGATTCTCTTCTATACTCAACATAAAATTATACATTTGAGATATGTTCTATAATCTATGTATTCTTAAATCATGTTCTCAATGTTTCTAATAAACATAATTTGATACAAAATCTTGCAGCCCAACCCCAAAGAACCTGAAGCCAGTGTGTACTACCATAACATTGTCATGATTATAAGGAATCAAATACCTAAGGACTTAAGTCTTTTTGTAGTCTTGGGAATCCAAATAGAAATATGAGATTTGTATTACTAATTAATACTCCAATTTCAACATAATATTTTTCTATTGAGGATAATATATTTATTCTATCTAGTATATATATGAATATATTTCATGTTATGTTTCTTTTATTCTTGGGGGAAGGAAAAAAATATGGGTGTGCTGAAATTATCAGTAAGGATAAATTATGGCAAAAAAATAATGATTCAATGGGACTAATAATTGTGGAAACTTAAATAAATGAACACACATAACATGTAATCAATAAACTAATAAGGATGTTAATAAACTCTATATCAAGGTAATGACTAGAGACACATGACACTAAAATAACTAGTTAGGGAAAAATAAATATGGAAAGGTAAAAACTAAATACAAATGACATTTAATATATAAATTGAGAATTAATTGAAAATATAGAATTTTTTATATGAAAACCTCATAGATAATACCAATGGTTATGGAGATTTATATGAAGGAAATGTCTAATTATTAGACATCATTTCTAAGGAACATGAAATCCTATACTATCAAGACCCATCCTCCATACAATTTAAAACAACAGGTAGAGGAATTTTTAATTTTCAAAAACAAATCTCATGAGAATCTATGGATACATCCATGGGATAAACAATTTCTATTCCCACCCATCATTTCATGTCCAAATCATTATTCCTATCGAGTAATCAATTTAATTAACAAAAAACATGACTTATCAAATACCTGTATTGAATAAAGGATAATGGATTTTCAATATTTCCCAAAATAATAAAATAACTTTCAAAGTGTACACCATATGAAAAATAGTATATGGTTTAGGAAATAATCATATCCCTGAAAAATGATATAGATACATAGGGGAAATTCAATGTCAACTGATCTTTTGAAATTTAAAATTCCAATGGGACAAATAAATAATTTAAGGAAGTGAATGTCAGTACTATCCTTGGGAAAATTAATAAACATTAATCCAGAGGAAGAATAAAGATGGAATAAATAAAACATATACTAAGTGGAGTAAAAATAAAGGGTTGTGGTAGATGATTAATAGAAATAAATTATCTGTTAAAAACATTATTGGGAAAAATATCGTTTAATTTTTAAAAAAAAATATTTTAAAAAACATATTCATTAAAAATTACTTCTAAAAAATATATTTTAAAAGAATACATTTAATCATGAAAAAGAATCTATAAAGAAATGTTGGTGGGGAAATCCATACATTCTATATGAGGTAAAATAACATTCCTTTTTCATTGTAAAAAGGTTAGAGAAATATATTTTTAAAAAGCAATAAGTAGATTCCATTGAAAACATGTGTAAAAGAAAAAGGGGTAAAAAATTAATTAATAGAATATTTTCAAATGGTTAAAACATATTTTTAAGGAAAATTTATAAAAAATGATTTTAGAAGAAAATAGGTTCTCTAACTAAAGGGAGAATGATGTTGTGTTTTCTTAAAATAATTTCTACAACATTTTTAGTAATAAAGAGTGAATAATTGTACCCATAAATGAAAAAGGTCATGAATAACTAGAGGAGTATAAAATGAAACATTTTAATAAAACATTATCCAATAATTTTCTCTATTGGAAATTCACGTATAATAAATCCCAAACAAAATGAGATTTTGATGTAAACCCTTGAAAACACCACAATGTTGATGTGTGCATAAATCAATAAATAGATTATGTGTGTCAAATATAATTCCCCATAAAATAAGAGGAAATAAAAAATAGATAGTAAAAATTGGTTACATACATAATATTATAATATTAATGACATCTATGATGTAATATAACCCAAAGAAAAGAAATTGTGTTTTGAAATTCTTTTCCACTTGGTAAAATTTAACTCAAATCCCCAGAGATTAAATCATTCGAACTAAAACTCAAAATATCACGATGAATGAATAAATCATGATATTATAAGACAAAGTGGAAGTATGTAAACTATGTATAGTAAATGAGATGCAAAAAAATAAATTTATTGTTTCAATATAGAGTTATCAATTAGAAAAGTAAATGATATTTCAAAGATAATAATTAAAAACGTTCTCGAGGAGAATAATCTTTAAACATTCCAAAATGTCCCGTACCACTTTGAAACCTTTGAATCATAATAACCATGAAGGAATAAAATTAAATTCAACCTAGAATATCAATATAAAAAATATTTTCACGACATAAAATCTTAATGGTATGTATAGTCCCTATATGAAAGAAACAATGCACATAAGAACAAATAAGTCTCAATGGAATTTAAATTGAGACGAAATCCCTTACCTTACATTTACATTCATGTGAAATTGCATTAAATTACCCTAAAAGGGTATTAATAGTTTTACTAAAATATTACAGATCCAAAATCATGTTTATAATATCATATATTATCTTTTTATAATATCTTATTACCCGTTCAATAACATCCTTTCATTATTTTCACTCTTCTGAGTGCTAATTTCCTAGTTTGTCTAGTATTTTTTAACTTGTTACTTGTTGTTTCTATCATCGATTCACTATCACCATAGTGTAAACCATTATTTAAATATAACTGATATTCATTATATATGTATTTAGAATAATCCATAATATTTGTTGAAAATAAATTGAATGCACTATTCATAGAGACGGTAGGTCATACGTACGCACGAACACTACTTTCATCTCATTAGTGTAATAAAAGAATAAAAAACAAATGATAAATATATAATATATATACAGAATATTATTAATTTCTTGTATGTTACATCATTTTATTAAAAAAATCTTTTTATATGTTCCATTTATTGTGTGAATGAATCACATCTCTTTGACGAGGTGGTAGTCTACACTTCCTCAGTCAATGTTATCATATTTACACAAGATAAAATGAATAATGGTGTGTTATATATAAAAATTAAGAATAATAATTAAATTATAAATATAATAAATATAATATATAAATAGATTCTCCATCATAATTCCCAATCATTAAATGTGGTAAAGGATTAATGAACATTGTCGTTTCACTAGGATATATTTCGACGTACACATAACCTATAATTTCATTACCGATTAGATGGAAGTGTGTGTAATTTTAGGTAGAAACCATTATATGAAAATATATAACTATATTTAGGATAATTATTTTTTATATAATCATCTAATAAAAATATTTTATGGAGTGGATAAATAAATAAAACTAAAGAGCTTTAGAAAATATGGTATCTCTTCTTTGGGTAACTCCTTTTGGTTTCAACAAAAGTGATTACATGGATGGATTTACAGAAAAATATAGGATTCTAGGATTAGGGTATATATGTTTGGGAGATATTGGTTCAGATATTGGAAGATCCAAATTTTCTTGACAAGTGTGAAGAAGTGGGAGGGTAGGATTCTTTTTTATAATGGGGGAGTAGTGGAGCTCTTGTAATTTTTGTAAAATGGAATTACACCCACGTTTTAACATTGACATGTGGATCCAATAATGGAAAAATGACTTTAAAAGGGATTATATGGTAAAATTCCTTCTAAAAATGGATTTTTGAAAAGTTTATAGGTCATTTTGGCCCGTATGTTTAATGTTTATTCCCTCATTATGCTTAATTTCGTCTCAATCATTGTAACTAATTTTAATTATATTCACTAATATTTTTAGTCAAAAATAAGTTTATATTATTATAAATTATAGATTATTCTCATTAAAAATATTAAATACATTTTTAGAAATTCCAATCCCATAAATTTATGAAACTAATTTGAATGTAACACCACAAAGCAGACGACAATGTAGGTGTTTAAAGTAAAAACGTTCAAATATTTTCTATGTTTTTATATCTAATTTTAAATTGTAATTGATTAAAATGACCTAAATTTGATTAATTGATAAAAAAAAATTATCTAATTAATCATTAAAATTAATTTCAAATATTATTTAAACATATAAATAAATTAGACAAAAAAGAGGTTTTGAGATAAAATATGATATTTTCACTATTCATTAAAAAATAAAACTTCACAGAAAAATACAAAAAATTCACCCTAACATAATTTTTATATTATGACTTAAAATATTAAGTTTATTTGGAAATATAATATTTTTAAATGTTCCAATTTATTGATTTAAAATAGTTTCTCAATTAAAAGGCTGTAAAAGTGCCTGTATAAAAATAAAGGTTTTTATGTTTAATGTTGGGTTTCTCTTATCATAGGATTATAAAATATACTGGATGAATATAAAAAATGATATAATATATAATATATTTGACATAAATATAAGTCACTAATTTTAATTAATTTAATATATTAGGATAAAACACCTTTATGAGCATAATAATAGTTTTCTATAAAATAATCCCTTTATTTTCAATTTGTTATTATATTTGTTTCTAAATTATTTGTAACCAATATATTTGTTATGTAAACAATTTATTTTTACAAATTTAGTTAATACTATTCATGGACACAAAGTTACTGTCTAGGTTATATATTTTTATATTAAAAAAATTAATAATATTTCATTATTTGGTAAAACTTAGTCTTACGTATAATGCAAGTCATTGAAGAAACTCATTGTTTCATGAAATGTAGGTAAACATAGTTCCACATGAAATGATTATACGGAATTTGTTTTAAATATAAAATATATTATAAATTATTGGTATACTATATTCTCTTATGCGCTTGTTGTTGTGTCTCATACACGCTATCGAATACAGTGTTCCTACATTAAATATTCAGGGCATTAAATTTAAAACTAAAACTATTAATTTAATTTTATAATATATAAGTGATTATAAAACTAAATAAGTCATTTATATTATATTTAAATAATTATTCATAAATAATCCTACCTCAATCCAATGGAATAATATTACCTTATATGAAAATTTCAAGAATTTTCCTCAATCAGATACTAAAAATTAATGCAGATACAAAAACAAGGAACTATGACCTTTACATAATGGAAAATATATAAGGAGAATATAGATAAACTAGAAGTTAAGGAGGAAGAGCAAGAAAAAAATCCATAACCTTGAGTAATCCCCTTTTAATTTAAAAAGAAACCATGAAATATAAGGGGAGAATAAATGTGCCATGATTTTTTTTTCTTCATGGATGCATCATTTGACTCAAGAGAGAAAGGATTGAAGGGGTTCAAAATCAAGGTGAGGGTATTTTTGGAAATTCAATATTTTTAAAAACTAGATAACTTGTACATTTTTCTTCATTATTTACCAAATCATGTGCCACACATTCCCCCCTAACTAGACACAGCTTGTGATTCTACATGGTTTAGCATATTCGTTAGGAAAACCATGAACGAACAATGTTAGAAAATATAATATGTGTTGATTTTATACTAGTAATAATACATGGTTATCACTAATTGTGCACCAATAGTGTTCCAAGAACTATAACATAATTTTTTTTAATTCAATGTAATTTGACTGGAATCTCTATATTAAGAATGAAAATCAATAAAAATATAAAATAAACAGGAAAAAGAACGATGGGTTGTGAAAATGAACCCAAAAAAAAATCATTTTAGGGGATATTTTTGGAATTGTTTCTTCCATAATGGATCAATTTTACTACCATTTTGTGAATCTTATATTTCTTTATCTTTCTATTCTCGTATAACTCTCGTTTTGAAGAATTATACTATATGAGACATCTATTTGGTTTCAATGTAACACCCCATGATTTTAAAATAGGAACACCATGTTCAGTATATTTTAAGACATGAAACACCAAGCCAATAACGGAAAATAAAATTCCATATCATTAGAAAATATTTAATTTTAAATTAATTCAACCTCTTATATAGCTCTGATGCATGCAATACTAGGTTTAACCGAAAAATGATACTTTATTAAAATATTATTATTTAAAGATCACCAATATTACCTATTCATTAAATTGTACTTTAGGAATATTAATAACTAAATTATTAAAATTATATATAAATAGATTTATTATAAATATAATAAGATTCATTTAGAAGTAAAATAAATTTTTTCCGAGATATGATATTTCTCCAAAAGGTAGTTTAATCATTCTTTTCCAACATAATTTATAATTAATTTTTATTTATAAATTGAATTTTATAAAATTAACTCAATTTTTTAAATAATCGTTTAATAATTATCTTGGCTACATTTTTTTATTTTTCTGAAAAGATAGATTTTTTTATGAATAATGAAACATACTCTATTTTAATTGAAAACTGTTATTTCATTTAAATAATTTATAATGATAAATTATATTTAAAATTGATTTTAAATTAAAATTAGATCAATTATATATCTATTAATATAATTTAAGTAGTTGTAATCATTTTCATTTTCAATATTTATATAAATCGTTTGTAGAAAACCCACTGGTCACATCTGTGAGATTAATTTTAAATTAAAATTTTCCACATATGTGAATTTAATTTGGTAAAATTGATTATATATTTTTAGTAAGAATAATTTTAATTTTTTATATGTTTTACTTAATTTTTTACCAAATATTATATTGAATTTTTTTAAAAAATATATCACAATTAAGGTGAAATGGGTTTATTGGGGGGTTAAAATAAAACGATAAGGGTCAAAATGACATAAAACATATATAAACTTTTTTATGTAAATATTTAGACTTTATAATTTTTTAACCTTTGTAATTATTAATTTTAGATGCTTTTGGAATTTTAATATCAGGGGATGACCTTTTTCTTTTCAAAAATTATAAGTTTACCACTCACCTCACTTAGAAAATACCACCCATTATCCCCTATTTCTAACGCAATAAAACCATTATGATTCATCAAATAACCACAAAAATCACTTCCAAACTTCCGTATAATTGTCCTAGAATACTTTTTTTTATAAATCCTTTATAGGAATACTATTGGTATAATCCTAAAGAGGTTTTGTGAGAAGTGGTAAAATTTCTAACCATGAATTTTCTTTATTTATTCTTCCACATCCTTAAAATATTATTCATTTATTATTATATTGTAACACCATTATCTCCTATATAATCATATTTTATTATGTTAGTTTCATCACTTACGACCTTCCCCACATCCATCAAATAAGTTAAAAATCATTATTCATGTGTAAACTGAATTACCACCTCACAAACCGACATCATTCATTTTTCCCTTACCACATCTCATGGTTGGTTATAGTGATGGATATACAGTATATATATTATATTTATGAAATATCTATACCTATATAGACATTATATCATATATATACCTTTTTTAATTTCTATTCCATATGGGATACGATAATATCGATCTTGTGTACGGTGGACTACCGCCTCATGAAACCTTGTGATTAGTTTTTAACCAATGTTTTAATAGAAGGTAATACGAATAATTTTAATGAATATATGTGATATAAATGAAATAATTTGGATATTAATATAATATTTAACATTATAAAAAAAACTCTATATCATTTTATTTCTTACACTAATAAATGATAATGTTGTTCGTGTTTGTGTGGACTATCGCCTTCACAAAGCGATGTGAATCTATTTTCACCACCACACCACCTAAATGATATATATAAGTATATTTAAAGAAATAAATTTTTATAAATTATATTATGATCATTATTTAAATTTAAAATATTACTTACATACTTTACCAATTGATCATTGAAAAATGGAAATGTTACTCAAGCGTACGTATGACCTACCATTTTCCTGATTGTAACGTAGTTCATTTTTTCATTAAAACCAATCACGGTTGGTGATAAAAGGATAATTTATTTATAAATATGATAATTATTTTATTATTATTTATCATGTAGATATTCAAATTATTACCTCTTTGACCATAGTCAAGCTACTAATGTCATTTTTGACATAGAATTCAAATATCATCGAAATGTACGACGTAAAATTAATTAATAAAGTAACTATATATAAAATAGTAATAAGTTAAGTAAAAGGAATAAAAAATATTAAAAAGGTTGTTAATAATTTAAATAATTAACATAATTTTATTATTCATGATGATAGATAACGTATGTGATGAGTCAGACACAAGGTTAGGGTTTAGCGTCTCACTTATACCTCTATGAGACATATTTCATTTTCCTAATTATTAATTTTGTGTTCTATATATACAAATTTTTTTTTATCTTAAATATTGAATTCATTTATACTAATGTTATTTAATGTTTCATAAAAATTAACTTATTTAATGGGGATAATAACTCAAATGTTACCGGTGTCTTAATTGTTTATTTCACAATCTCATACTTATTCATGATTGTTTTTGTTTAAGTCTCCCTCGGGGGAATTATTTAATATTTTTGTCATAAAATTAATCTATTTTATTCTAATTTTTCTATTTATTTAATTTTTCAAGTAATTGTACAATTTTTCTTTTCTTTGTTAGTTAAAATTATCAATAAAATGATTCTACGAAAATATAGCATTATTTCACTCTTCGGTCGAAAATCATTTTTCTTAAACAACCATGTTTTATAAAAATATTTTCAAAAATATTTTATTATTGCTTAAATGATTTATTAAAATAAGTTTTTCCCATTTTGGATTTTTTAAAAAATTGAATGGGATATTCTTGTAATTTTTTAAATAAGAAACCTTTTCAACATTTTTAGAGTTCAAAATGAATATTATTTTTAACTTATTTGGATAGTATGGAATTTCCCTCCATTATATTTGTCAATTATTTGAAGAATGTTTTTCAACATTTCAAGGTTATCTACAAATAATTTGTTTCCCCACATATTCTATAAATATTAATTTTTGAAACTTTTATTGTTAATGAAAAGGAATTTTCCAATATTTTATTAATTTTCATGTTTTAAAATAAAAAGGGTGATTTTAAAGGAAGTGTTATATTCCTCTTTAAATGTTACTTGTTATCTTTAAAAATAGTTTTACATATTTTAATACATACTTTTCTATAAGTTATTATTTAATTAGAATATGGTCCAATGATTCCATACTTATTACATCTCTAGGTTGTTTATGATCAATTTGTTTGGGGATAATTCGATTGATTTCACTCTGGATGGTTTATGATTATATTTATTGATTGATTAATTTATTTACATTTCATATTCTAGTTTAAATATGATGTATATATGAATTATGTTTCACCCATATCATAAGATTAAAGTACTGGACGTGGTAAGTGATGGGTGGGGTCTACTATAGCCCCTAAATGCATCGGTAGGTCTCATCAGAAAAAACATTATTTGGTTTTTTCTAAGGCCTTACACATTTTCTATAGTTGACTTGGAACAAGGCCTAGATTTTATTATATTCCATGGAAAAAAGGGCTTGATGGAATGTTTAAAATGTACATCATTCTGCATTCTATCATTATGAATTCAATTATTGATATTCAATTGTATTATTTGAGTTGTTATAATGTACATAGATAATTTCTCAATATCATATTTTTATTTATATGGATTTATTTGATCATAATTTATTCCTACCATAGTTTTCTCAAGTTATTGATTAAATGGCATGTTCTTCAGTTATTTAAGCTTCAATATTGATTGTGCCTTATTTATTTATATCTTCCTTTGTATTCTTACCCTTACTAGGCATCTAAGATCATGCTTTCTATTGTTTTATTTTCCCTAGAGTAAGAAGAATTGTTTTCTAATTGATATGCGGTGATAACCAATGGGAAATAATTGTGATGTCAAGTAAAAAACATTGTGTATTTTTTGTTTTAAAATGCAACAAAATTTTAAATAATATATCTCCCCTTCCAAGACAACTAAAATATTTGGTCCTTATGGAAGCGATTCATTGTATTATAAGACAATGTAATAAAGTAGATACCAGCTCCCTACTAATGTGGTTGGAGTCACTATAGTTGGTATCAAAGGATATTTAGTAGAAACATTTGGAACTACATTTTGGAAAATAAATTCTAGGGAACATAAAACTATGATAAATTTTTTGAATAAGTATAGACTAACAAACCTAAAGGTTCATTAAAGAAGATATATTTTGGTTTTCCAAAGAAATGAATCCCTATCTGGATTACACATGTTGGCGTGGTGCTGAAACAGATGTACCTAGAGGTAATAACTCTGAAAAGATAACATTGTTCTTGAACTAATCATCACCTAATGCAAGAAAATAGTCCATACTATGCATTTTATTCAATACTCCCAGGAGATATTCCTAGGATAATTCACATTTTCTTTTCAAACCATTATGATGTATTTGAATATTAATATATCCCCTATTAAAACATGTTTATTATTATGAGATTATCATTGCACAAAAAATTCAATATATGTTAATTATTTCACTAGATTTAGAATTATACATTATTTTTCATAATTTTAGGATCTAAAATAGTATATGAAATCATTTAAAAATGTATCCTAGTATAAGTAATTTTAACTGTATCAATGAACAGAATACATAAGTTAATAATGATCATTTCATTGATGAAATTAAGACAATATTTTGATGGGAACTTCTATCCCAAAAATACTCATCAAAAAAATTTAGAGTATCATGTTACATCATGAAAGAAAAATAATTCTCCATGTGTTATTTATTTGAAGGTATGTTAATGTGGAAGAGGATGAATGAAAAAAATGTATAAGGGGAATTAGGGAAAGAAGGATTTTCTAAAATGTGATACATGTGGAAGGAAACATTGTGGTACATTCTTTAAAGGGAAAAGAATTTGTTAAAAGTGTATAGAGAAATGCTAACATGATCAAAATTAATATGGAAATAAATAAATTGTGAAATTAATGTGAGTATACTACAAGGATATGAGGAAATATACAAATGAATTCCTCAATCCTTAAGGGAATATACCATAGAAATATCTAAGTGATCATGGTAAATATTATGATATTGATACAATAAAAATGGAACGATTACTGTGATTTTGTATTTTGATCCATGAAATATACTGTAAATGTAATTTATTAAAGAAATTATGGTCATAAGAATTAAGAAATGTATAATTATTGTATTTTAGTAATATTTGTTTAAATATTTGAATGTTTGTATTTAATGGTACTAAAAAAATTGATTCAGTGACTAGTCAAACTTTTGTGAGAACAAATGAGTGAAGGAGTATAATATTTAACATGTTCCCTCGGATGAGATAATAATGATAAAGATATTTTTATGAAGGTATTGGTAACATTTAAGGACTATTTAATATTTGATGTTAACATAATTAGGTGATATTAAAAATTATTAACATTATATGAATTATATTTTTAGAGAAAATACAACCTGTATATTGGGTGATATCCCATTGCAAATAAAAATTCCATTGGGTTTGAACACCCAACCAAAAAAATGATAATGGTTTAATGCCTACCACTATCTTAGATTATGTACCCATTAAAATGAATTTTTTTTCGGTTAACTAATTTGATATATCTACTATCTATACTAATCCTAGCTTCCTCTTTGCCACATGTAAATTTCACGTTCTTCCACATCATTTTTTCTAAACGTTTCGCTCCACAAATTCTCCACGTCGCTCCACCATGTGGTATCTCAAAACTCTCCACATCATGCCACCCCTTGGTATATCAAATTTTCTCTACCTCCCACTTTCACTTTCGTGAGTTGATCACAGGTCATGACCAAGATTACCCTCGAATTCCCGTCTCTGTCGTCCTCACTCTCCTGATCCACCCTTCGTTTGTATCCCTCCATCTTCGAAATCATTCTTCTCCCGGTTTCCACCGTACTCTCGGCATTTTCCTTCTCCAGGTCGCTGTTAGGATTAACCTCTTGGTGTCCTAGGATTCCCACAAACTCTGGATGCTGTCTTCATACTTCTCATGGTTCCCTAAAATCTTCCATCCTCAAACCTCCATCTAAAAAATACCTCTATTTCTCATGATTTACCTATCATTAAACAATGGTTAGTTGTGGAAATCGATTCCTCCATCCTCTATCTCCTCCTTCTCCATCATATTTCTCTCACTCCCCTAGTCACATCTTTCTCTCCCACCTCTATTACCTCATTTAAATGTCTGTGGGTTTCTGGTGAACCATTTGCAAAACCCTACTCTCCGGCTCCAAGTTCTAATCATCCTCCACCATCATCGACAACATTCTTTTTGTGACATGGCTCGAAGAACGAAACTGAAACAGTCTAATTTGTTTCTCTAACCTTGGATTTTTGTTCTGTTGTTACATATTTTTGGACGGTGGGGGGATTGGATATGAGGCTTCTGAAATCTTCGATGGAGACAATGTTCGTGTTCCATCCTCCAAGCCCCTATCGCATAAGGTTGTCACCAACAAAGACACCAGGAAGTTAACAATCTCAGATGACTCTCAGAAGGAAAATGTTAAAGTTTTGACGACGCACACGAATAGGAAGAATGAAATTATGGTGTTGTACGTGAAGAATACATCAGTTTTTTAACAATTCTGCACACTCACAGAAACACAATAGATCTGGTTTAAATGTACGAGCTGTTATGCGAACTCAACCTTTATATTTGAGTCAATTTGATGGGGTCAGTTTTCCAGATCTATCCTTTCATTGTTTCTACTTTTATCAATCCAGACTGACAAAACTTCTGGCCTCCGGATGTTTGCAGATATAATTAGTCTGGGTATGGATCATCTTAAAACAAGGTACAAGATATTTATCAAATGGATAAATGGTATTAATAATATCTAACATTAGATCATTTCATAATTCATTTTAGGGTATTTAGATACAAAGGGATAAAGAGTTATGCATCGAATTTCAATTCCCTCTTCTAAAATAATAATAATCGTTGAACAATTCACACACACGTGATAAGTGGATTCAGATTTACGGGATTCAATTAACAAGATTGTAAAATGATTAGGTATTCCTCATAGTTAGGGTTTTCATGAATCACATGATTGGAATTTTTTCTCCTTGATGAGTGAACATAACACTTAAGCAGATACTGTGGCTGCCTATAGATGCCTGGAAGAGACTTATAGGGTTAAGCAAGAAGATGTTTTTTTTACAGAGAGTCTATTCGGTGAGGACTGAATACATATTTAGCAGCCAGGTTGCCAAGGATACGATATATGGTTTTCCATAGCTCAATAATGTCTAGCGTTCGAGATCTCCACCCAGTGAAGAAGACATATTGGTTTGATATCTATAAGGTGCATGTTTTTTCAATTATAATATTCATTCACCTATTAATTTTTTCAGGGTTCACAATTCTTTATTCAACCTCATTTTTTATTGTTGTTATGCCTACCTCTTTGTATTATTATCATCATTGTTCAATATATATACTGATAATAACATTTGTGTTAAAAATATAGGTAATTTATCATTTATATTTAATTTTTAATTTTTCTACTTGCTTAACATTTTTTTGACTTGCATTAGATTTTTCAATCAAATTATTACATCCTTCCATTATACTATCATCTTTATGCATTGATTATCAGTTATTTTGATTTCAAGTTAACTGGAATCATTTGTTTATTTTTAAAATAATGTTTCTTTGATGTTAATTTAGTGGGTAAAAAAGTTCATTTAATTATTTCAAAAGCTTAAATGATTTATGAAAACCATTTTTTTGTAGTAGTTTTCTTTTAATCATTCATTTTCCATTTATTAACCTCATAGTTCTCAATAGTTGTTCTCTTCCATCAGATATTTATAATTAAATATTTACCACCAATGATTATTATATCATCATTATTAATAGATTCTTCTCACTTATTGTTATTTTAGGTGAACAATAATCATTGATTTATACTAAAATGTTTATTGATTCTCCTAAATCATTGTTTTATATTTTATATCATTGACATATATAAATATTGATTCAATATTTTTTTATTTTTATTTTCTCTAAATTAATGGGTGTATCATATTCTATGTTTTTTGTTTTTTATTGTAATTTTCATTTTTAAATTACCTTTCATCACTATATCTAATACATTCAAATTTTTTATATGAAACTAAGGATGACAATCCAGTAATAATATGTGTGCCTTTAACTATTGAAGATAAACTATAGGTTCCTATGTTGCTATACCTGTTTTTTTACTATTCCAAATTTTATTTTCGTTTTCATATAACCTTTGAATAATCTATGGTTTTGGTTCAATGTGAAATTTATACTTGTCACTAGCAAGGATATCAGGATATCATCCAAATCTAAAGAAGTTTGATCTGTTGCTTCAAGATTTCATTCAAATCCATTCATGATTATTATATGCTTCTAGGTACACTTCACCTTATATTTATTCAAATTCCCTCTCATTGAAAAGTGTTTTTATTCTCTCTAACTCCACTGGAAATGGCTTCTATAATTATGGGTTTTTTGATTATCAATTTATTAATGAAATGGTGTTGTGTGATGATTGGTTATATAGATGGTGATGTTTTTTTAATTTGATTAAGTAGGTTCATTGTTTTTATGATGAGAGTCTATATTTTGGTTCATATTATGATATCTCTTTGGCGATTCCTAAATTGTGATTTCAAATGGTGGATTTGGATGGAGTTTTCATTTTTTAGATTTTAGATGTTTTGTAACTAGAGGGAGTTGTATTTTCTATTCCTAAATTCATTTGATCTTGTGGGAAGTTATTTAAAGGATATGTGTTTTCAATGTTTTCTCCCTATGATTAACATGATTCCAATGTTTACAATATTGTGATGGTTTGGAAAGATTTTTTCATGGCTTTCCTTTACTTTAAAATTGACAGTTAAATTTTTAAACAACTACAACTTAAAAGAATTTTTTCCCATTAAATTTTAAATTCTTCTATATCCTTGTGCTACTTATACAAAGTACTAAATTCTTATAGGAATTTATCCACAATGTCCATGAATCTGATAGATGATGTGAAACATCAATGTTTTGCACTCGAGATGATATTTTAGTATAGAAGGATTTACCATTGGGTATTTAAATTGGTGCAAGGAAAAGCTATAAATATTTATACATTTTATGAAATTTTAGACATATTTTAATTTTATAAAATAATACATTATTACATTTTATAAGTTTAATTATACTTTGCATTCCAATTTTTGAATCACAAACATTCCTTATGGAAACACTTCATTTTCTATTGTTCTTCAAAGCTTGAGTTAAACATCAATACCTAAAGGAGTAAGTGCCCAGTTTTTGTATATGATAACTCTTAACCATCTAAATTGTATATAATTTGGGATGAAATAGAATATAATGCTTTTAATTCTTCTTCAACATAAATGTAATTCCACATTTTTATTAGACTTTTAAGGGACCCCAGTTCTAGGATCTACTTCAATGAAACTGGGTTATTTTTACTACATTTCACAAGAACCCATGATGTAATTATTCTCATATCTGAGTTAGGGTTACTAAGTAACTAATCAAGTACAACATGTCTTCCAAGAATACTGAATTAATTAGCATAGTCTATAGGTTCATCGAGTATAAGTATGTATTATAGTTTTTGTTCCCTTTACTCATGACTATGAGGTTTTCATATAGTTACTCATTAATACAAATTTTTTAGTTCCATGTGAACAATTAATTTTTTTTATATTTTTAATAACAATATTACAATTTGTTATGTTATTTATTCCAATTGGTTTTATTCTCTTTATGGACAAGTAAAATTATTTTTAGGAAAGGTATTATTTTAAATGTCTATTTTTCATATTCATGTAATGAATGATCCATGATTGGATACCCTATATACTATCCAATGACATTACATGTCTTATTTGATTCAGGTATCTTTATCAAAATCTACTTCATTAAAATTTTATGGTATCAAAGATTCAAGGTAATTATTTCTCTTTATTATTTCTATTTCCATTTGCATAATGTTTTATTTGTGTTTTTTTTGTTTGACATCAATACTGAAATGATATATTATTATGCTGCATCTTAGATGAAATTAGTGTTTCATGTACATTTTGATATATAAATTTTTTTCAACTATTTATTTTATTTGGAAGAAGTACTATTTCTAAGGGAGAAATGATTTACTCATATTCGACAAGCTGGTGAAGCAATCATGCCTATACGTTCATATCAAAATCGTGCTTCATGTCTGTGGTGAGTGGAATTTTGGGTAATTTTGAAGGTTTTAATTATGCGCAAGATATTACTGTGTTTCAATTCCAGAAATTTGATTGTTTGTCTATTTCATTAAAAAATACATAGGTTTCCCTGTTTGTAAGAAATATGTTCCAGGGACCGGTTTAGTTTTGACAATGGTCCTTTAAAGGATAGTTTCAAAACCATTAATGTTCCATTAAAGAAAATTTTCTATGATGTTTATTTGGTTTTAAATACTAAAAACTCTAATCAATTAGGTGCGATGAATGTGATAATGCATAAATTTATAGGTAAAATTGTTAATATGATGAAGGATTATTCGAATACCAAGGTGGCCCTATAATATTATCTCAGGTTACTTCATTCTAGCTAATTCTGTTTTATTTTGCTAATTTTAAAAAAAATTCATCTTCATTTTTTATAAAACAAAATCTGATGGTTTTTTGTATGTACTAGATATTTCTGTGTTTGATGAAAGTAGGCATATAAGTTCATCTTAGAATCAGGCCTTATTTCTGTTCCAAGTGGAATTTCAGGTAATTTCGAAGGTTTTTAGTATATAAATGATATTATTTGATTGAATTCATTAAATTTTTGGGTTTTTTTTATTTCTTTACAATGTATAGGGGTTTCCCTGTTTGGCTGAAATATGTTCCAGGGAACATTTTTAAAACCGATAATGGTACTTTGAGGATTATTTTCGGAACCAATAATAGTCCATTCATGAAATTTTTCTATGATGTTATTTTGTTTACAATCCTTATAATTATGATTAATTTCATTCAATGAAGGTTAGAATGCATAAATTTATTGATAAAATAATAAACATGATGAAAGTTGTTGTATTGTTCCAATACCAAGGTGGACCTATAATATTATCTTTGGTTACTGCATTCTAGCTGATTTCATTCATTAATATTTTTGTTTCATTTAAATTTCATCTTGTGTTTTTATAAACCAGAATCTGAATAGTGTTCTTCCATAAAATGTCATAGATAGAGAATGAAAATGGACCAATGGAGTATGAAATTGGCCATCCTTCCCATGCTTAAATGGGATGCTCAATGGTTTATCATTAAGTTGGATGTTACAATTTATGGAATAGGAAAATAGAGGAAGTTTTTTTTTCTATACATTTTAATGTTGATTGTTTAGTTTGTGTTACTCATGTTAGACGTCGTTAAAAAATGTCCATTATGTTTTATAATAGGTTTCTCATGTTTATGGAATGTTTTTTGTGTGGTAGTTACACATTTAATGACATTTTTTCCCTTCTACTCATGATTAAATGTTAACTATGTTGTTTCAGTGTTGTATAATTATTTTACCAGTAGTTGTGAAGGCAACAACATGAATTGGTAACGGATGCATGTATTTTGTCATAAAATAAGGAAGGTAACACTCGTTTTGACCATAATAAGAATACAGGTAATTTGTGCATCAATTTTTCTGAATTCACTATGCAAATTCAATACACTCACTTATCTATTTTATTAATTAGGCGTCAACAAATTGATTCTCAGGATATTTTTTTCATTTTTCATCTATTTATTGCAATTCAAAAACTTTTGGACTGACTTTTGTATTATGGTTTTTGGTTTGTAGAAGTCAAAATTGAAAAAGGAACTATGTTCAGACTTCTTATGGATGAATGTAAATCCTTAGGGTGCCTCCATTGACATTTTTTCAGGATTCTCTAACCAAGGTAAGATATATATCTTATTCAAACCAGGGCATGTGTACTTTAATTCCTGGCTATATCATGTCTTCGAGGGACATGTTTGTTTAGAATTTGCATCCATGTTCTGCTTCTGTTGTCTTCAACACAGGTTATTAGGTAGTCTATACTACTTTCCACAACCCTTCTCTATGGAATCATTGAATGACATCAGTGATGGTAAGTCTATCTAACATCATATTCCATGATCCTATAAACCCATAGTTGATGTGTTTCCAGTGAGTATGTTACGTTCACTAATTGTTTAGGGATGTCACTTCTATGGAAAAATATATTAATGTTTTCATATAAACATCCAGACATATTTGAATATATTTAATGAAAAGTCTCATTAGACAGTTAAAATGATTTCATGATTTTATTGGATTAGTACATCACTTGTATATTATACTTTTCAGTTCAATTACATTCAAATACAATGACCAAAAAACCTTCAACATTTTTGTAAATAGTATCATTAATTTCAATATTTTGTTTCATACCATAACTTCCTACAGTTTTTATTTGTATGAATCAGTAGTACACTGAAACTATGATCTTTATACACTCTATGTAATAAGATCATAAATATTCTACTGATTGGAATCTTGACAGAAGAGTTATGCGTGGCTGAGAATGACTTGCTTGGAAAGTGGAAGTCGTACCCTCTCCTCCACTCTCAGCGGAAAAAAGGTACTTCTATCTGTGTTAGACGAAAAAATCAATAACCTCCTGGAATAACTAGAGGAACTTCAAGAAGCATGCAAATTTTATGTAGAAAATCCATTCATGAAAATTTGTAGGTACTTACTACTGAGAAAACATTTTTGATTCAGAAATTATAGATTGACAATATATTCATGCTTTCTCTACAAAAAGTGATCGCCCTTTTTAAGATTTTTGGATCTTTTGGTCTGTGAAATAATTCTATTGAGAGAATTCAATCTCACATCATAGGAAAGCAATATATATGGTACGATTTCATTATGGGGTTTGAGTTTTCTGATTTTTTAGGACATTAACCTTATACTACGATAACAACGAAGCTTCTAAATGATTCCCCTTTCACACATATATACAAACATACAAGTTTTAGTTAACGATTCAAACATTAATGAATATATATCTTCTGTTTAGCAAGGAAATTGGTGATGCTGCTACTTTGAACTGAGAAAATCCAACTGACCTATATTGAACCAAGGATGTCATGTTAAATAGTACTACTTCCATGTGATGTATATCCTCAAATCCTTTAAGCAAAAGCAATTATCACAATAGAAAAATCTATTATTTCAATCATGGAACTATACATGATAAATAATATTGGTTCTATAAGAAAATCAGTAAAAGTAGATGTTCGGTTGAATCAAATCATCACATTTTACTGGTCAGAACAAGTCACAATCATGCATTTCCTCTGTATTTTAGTCCATTACAATATATATGTGGAAGTCCTTTCAAATAATTTACTCATGTATGACTGAATCTAATTAATTTATAATATGGTTACTCTAACAAACCAGTTCTCCAGGTCCAACAAATTGATAATCTTATAAGTGGATGTGCCTATTCTAGTAGGTTATATCAGGGAATTAGCACGGAGGACCAATTTTGAAGGTTTTTAAATTTGTTGTAATGTAGATGTTTGGTTGAAACAAAACATCACATTTTATAGGCCAGAAAAAGATATGATCTTGCTTTTCCTCTATTTTTAGTCCATTACTATATGAATGTGGCAGTCCTTTAAAATCATTTACCCAAGTATCAATGAATATAATTAATTTATATTCATCTGTGCATATCTGAAGTTGTATAGAATGATTTCATCTACCTCTGTCCAAACCTCTTGCGATTCAAATATCTTGACTTTATAATTATTTTGATCTCAACTGACAGATCCAAAATTTCTGTAATTAATCCATGGGGTGGAAATATACTTCGCAGCAGTGGCCGAAATCAGAGGAGCTGAATTTGTTTTTGCAGGAACAACACACCTTCTTGAGGACCTGTTTCCGAGATAAAAGGAGCTAGACAGCTATGAGACATCTTTGCAATGTGATTACCCTCTATGGCCTCTCACTCTATCTAAAAGTGATACTTTTACTACTTCTCAAAGACTCAATAGAGAGTTCTTATCATATTTGATATTGAAAAAAATATTTAAATAAATATTTTAATATTTACATCTTACTCTCCAACTGTTTTCCTCCAATAACCTATATATTGTAGGCATGCAATTTATAAAATCCTTCATTTACATAAAGAAATGCACTTCAATAGCCGTATATATAGTTGTATGGATATTTCATCAGTTTCAAGATTACATTATATGTAATGCATTTGTTTCTATCAGATACTGAATTTTTCTTATTAATTACAAGATGAATAAGACTTAAATTTATAATATGCAATGTGAAGCTATTTCAATAGTCTTTAATTTATATATTTTTATAGTATACAACAATATTACTTATGAACAAATATAATGCTATGTGATTGTATAGAATGGCATGTTTATTCATAATATATGATAAAAAATGTATGCATACAATGACTTTGTATCATTAATTTGTGATGGAATGTATATTTACATTATATATTCTATAGTCATGAATGTGTATATCTTATTTGAAATTAGAAACACATTTCCTACAATACATCTAGAAATATTATAATTGCTTTCTTAATATTATGTATTCAACTTTCATACAATACATAAATTTATTTATATATATTTTTTATTCAATTTATTGTTTTCATGTAATATGAAGTACATATCGACTATTTTTCTTCATCTATTTATTTTAGTCTTGCATCTTTTCTATCATATATGTCTGTGACATATACTTTTTATTTTCCATATTGTTCCATATACCTGAAGATAAGTTTCACTCGGTTTTAAATTTTCCCGAACAACCCACTCATTCAATTTATTATTTTTCATTTATTTTTACATTACTCATTTATATTATTCAAACCATTTTATTATCTTTAATTTTTCTTTCACTTTATGTTTTAGTGCCCACATTATAAATATTGTGAATGAAATTGTAAATGAGTTCAAATATTCTGGAATCAAAATTTATAAATTCATATACTTTTACTCTATCCTATTTGGTTTTAGACTATTTGAATGGTGTCTTCATATTCTATGCTCTCATATTCAATTATCATACACCATTAATTTCTAATTAAAATTTAGTCAAAATTATTGTTTCTTCTCAACATTTATAAATATTAATCTCTTATTAAAAGAAGAACCACTAATTGATGATGTCGTGCAATAGCATGGGAGAGTACTAGTAAATATTAATATTGAACTATTGGATTCACTATTGAGGTTTAGAGATTAATATACTATATTGGATAACATAAGTTAACTATATTGTTTTTGGAAAATAGTTAGAGATATATTGAAGAACTTTTCACTCTATTATGGATCTTATAATATATTAAAATTTAATTTTTGTTCTTCATTAATAAAAGAATCATCTTGGAGATTCATTAATTATAGTAATAAATTGAGTGGAAAATTTTCAGAGCAGAAAGAAAGGAAAAAATTATTCTTGCAAAATAATAAGATATTAGATAATTATATTTTCTTTTGTTCTCTGTCAGGATTCTAAATAAATTCCTCAAATCTGGGAAATGATCTGGAAAAAAAATGTTATCATAGTACCATCATTTATGATGAATCAAATAATACCTTAACTAAAAACATATTTATGGTTTTTTGGTTTTTGAACTTCTATAGATCACCCACTTTATTTTGAGACCCAATCTCTATAACTTTCTGTTAATCCTAGGGTATTATTATTCTCTTCGGTGTATATTATTTCATTTCCCACCTATTATCTCATTCTTGGAAACCTATTTTTCTGATTATTATAGATGAAATTAATACTTAACATTATATATTATAATGATTATATTTTATTAACACATTTATGGCGTGGGATTTTAAAAGTAGAATCCTCAAATATCAAACCCATTATTACCAAGATCAAGATTAAATTGTAAGAACACAATTCATTTAAGGGGGTATAATGTTACACCCTATTATTTTAAAATATAAAATTCATGTTTGATGATGTGTATTACACACAAAACCATGTTTATAAGAGAATATAACAACCAAATACATTAATATATATATATATATATATATTAAAATAAATTCATCCTCTTCAATATCTTGTGATGCACGCAACACTTGGTTTAAACGAAACATGATACACTATGAAAATATTATCTTTTAAACATGGACAATATGTCCTAGATATTAAATTGAAAGGTATGAATATTAATTACTAAATTATTAAAAATATATTTATATCTATTTATTATAAATTAGATAATAATCATTTTAATGTTAAAGAAGTATTTTCTAAAAAACATTATTTTCATAAAATGTGGTTTACTTGTGGTTTACAAACATAATTAATAAATAATCTTTAAAAATTTTAGTATATTAATTTGATAAAATTAACTTTATATTTGAAATAAACATATGAAAAATATCTTAGGTTGATTTTTTTTATTTTTCTAAAATATATAGCTTTTGGATGAATAGAGAAAATTAATGAAGTTTAATTTAAAAATGCATTATTGTTTAATTATTTACCAAATTAAATTATTTTTTAAATTATTTTTAATGTAAAATTAGTTCAATTATGTATCTATAAACCCAATTTATTTCATTTGAATCATTTTCAAATGGATTTTTATATGAAAACTTTGTTATCCTATAATCATTTTTTTTTTGAAAACCCACATTCTAATCATGTCTATGGGAATAATTTAAAATTATATTTTTTCACCTATGTGAATATAATTTTCTAAAACGTATTAAATATAATTATTATTCATAATTAATATTTTATAAAATGGTAAATTTAATTATTTTACCATAATGAATAGGGAAAAAAAATAAAAATTAATTATCACGGTTGTGGTAAAAAGAGGTTCTTCGAGGGTTAAATTAATAAAATATGTGTTGAAAATACCTAGAAGTTTTTCTAAAATAAATTTTTTGTCCATAATTATGACTTATAATGATTAAAGAACTATAATACTACATTTTAGTGCCTTTTAAAATTTGAAAAATGTGGTTACACCTTTTTCTTTTTAAATTTTACAAGTGTGACACTCACCTCACATATTAAAGGCCACATCCTCTCTTCTATTATTAAAACCTTAAACCCCTTTTAGTTCATCCAAAACATATCCAAAACATATCAAAACATCAATAAAATTATCATATAATCCACATTTTGTTCATAAATGTATTATAGAAATACTTTAGGAGTAATCCAAAATAGGTGTTCTAAGAAGAAGAAAATTTTATAACTATGCATATTTATTTTATTTATTCTACATCACCCATTAAATATTATTTATTTATTATTATAAAATAAAACCATTTTATAAAATATTATGATCTGTTAATATATTATTTTAATCACCTAAATCTATCCCTACATTCATTAATTGGGTTATGAAATCATTATTCTTGTGTACGGAAGACTACTGACTCCCGAACCTATGTTATTATTTATCCATTAAAACATCTTCCGGATGGGTATGATAATGGATAAAAAGTATATATATGATATTAATAATTTCAATTTAACCATGGAGTAATTATATCACATTTTTTACTTTCTATTCTATAGTGGATATGATAATGTCGCTCGTGTGTATGGAGGACAACCGCCTCCTGAAGCGATGTGATTCATTTTTCACAAATGCTTTTCATGGAAGGCAATACGACCAAATTTAAAGAATATATGTTATATAAATGAAATAATTATTATATTAATTATATATTCATCATTATAAAAAATAAAATAAATTATTTTATTTCTTATAGTGAAAAATGATAATGTCGCTCGTGTATGCGTAACCTACTGCTTTCACAAAGTGATGTGGATCTATTTTAATAAACACACAAAATGGATGATATATATTAGTATATATAAAGAAATAATATGGAATATAAGGCATTATTATCTTTCTATATGTATAATATATTACCTACCTTACATCCATAATGATCATTATAAAATAGAAACATTACTCACGTGTAAGTACAACATACCATCTTCATTATTGTAACGTAGTACATTTTTTCATAAATATATTTAATTATTAGTGTGAAATTTTTTATTAATGTATAAATATGGTAAGTATTTCATGGTTATTACTCTTTATATGTTTAAATAATTACCACTTTAACCATTTTCAACCTATAAAATTCATTTTTGACACATAATCCACATATCATCGAAACACTTGATGTAAACTTAATTGACTAAGTAATCATACATAACATTATAATAAGTGGATTAATAGGAATAATAAACTTGATAAGGTTATTAGAAAAGTAAATAATTAAAATTATTTTAGTATTCAAGAAGTTAAATAATGTATGTGATTAGTCGGGTTCATGGAAAGGGTTTCTCATATCACTTTTACTTGTGTGAGAAATATGACATATTCACTAATTATTTCATTTGTGTGGTATATATACTACCCTTTTGTATTTTATATAATGAATATATTTATATTAATGGAATTTAATGTATCATTTAATTTTACTTATTTCATTGGGTTTATTATTTAAATGATATCTATAACATCCAAACCCAGGTGCCACCAAACCGGTGCTCTGAGTTGGTCCACACCAAGGTCTCAAGAGAACATCTCCATACACCAAAGGCTTATGAATTAAAGTGTTGGTTGTCCATTATGAAATAAACCATATATAACACATAGGAACATGATGATATTGGATGATTTTATGACCCAGTACTAGCGGAATGATGGATTAAATCACCTGAAAACACAATCAATGCTATGGGTTATTTGGATCAGAAAAAGGTAACTCTTTTAATTTATCATTCTGTAGGTTAAGTCGATTAGTGGTGGTGAATGTTAATAATATTAGATAATGTTAAAGGTTTTATTCCATATAATGGGTTTAATTTATGAATATTTTCCATAAGAAATATTTTCCTGAAGCAGTTCAACATTGGATAGAAAAACAATTCTTGGATATGTGGGCTGTTGTGTTTATTGATGCTATTTTAGTAAATTCTAAAATCAGTGAAGAATAGTAATGGAACATTAGGATTGTTTTTAAAACTCTAAAAAGACTATATGGAATTTTGAGTAAGGGGGAAGTTAGGTTGACCAAAATTTCATTACTTGGTTATATTGTTTCTAAATATTGAATAATTGTTGACCATATAAAAAAAGTTTTTGAATAGTGGAAGACACCTTCCAATTTCATAGTGATTCATAGTTTTCTTCGATTAACAAGTTATCCCCATTGGGTTTTTGAAAACTTTGCATTACTATATATCCCTCTATCTATGTTAACACAAAAGGGAGTTAGGATTCTCTAGGTAGGATAATGTGATGTTTGTTTTAACGAATTGAGAATATGAATGGTAAATTCTTCTATATTATACATTCCTTACAAAAATAGTGATTTTTTCATTTATAATGATGTTTATTAAAAGGAGTTAGTTGTTTCCTGATGTATAATGACAAGGTAATTTCTTATCCTTCATGTGAGTTCAAGACTCAGGACTTAAATTACACTATGGATGATTTGGAATTAGCTGCTCTTTATTTTTTCATTAAAAATATAGAGGCAACATTTGTATGTATTAATATGTGAAATTTATACTTATCACAAAATTTTAAAGTATATATCCACTTAGAAAAAATTGAACATGAGATAGAGAATATGGTTGGAACTAATAAAGTATTATTATTACACGATTCAATATCATCATGGAAAATAAAATAACGTGTTTGATTCTTTGAATAAAAAAATTAATGATACATTATTCGTGTTACATTTGGAACATGATCCTTTGGTTAATGATTTGATAAATTTCAGCCAAAAATTTGTGGATGTAGGGGAATACTCTCTTTTATTTCTAGTTTCAGTGCAATTGACTTTGTTAAAAATAATTAAGTGGGATCATAAAGTGGATCAATAATTGCAATAAAAGGTAGAACCCATCAATAATGGTAGGTTTCTTAATTTTCATATTTTTAAAGATATTGTTTTACTATTTGGGAAAATATAAATTATGCTTTGTGAATCTTGGTTGAGGAAATAATTGTTTATTGAATCTTATATTTTATGATTTTAAATTCATTTGGGAAGCACTAAGATGTACATAGACCATTTGGAGTATTATTTATGGGAAGAGATAAAAGGGAACATTTTTTAATTTACCATGATGTGTTTGACTTGTCAGTAGGTTAATGTAAAACAACAATTGTTGTAGGGGATGATTCATCCATTTCTAGTGACATAGTTTAAATGTGGGAATATTTCAATGGGTTTTGTGGTAGTATTTACAAATACATTTAAAGATAATAATTCATTTTCGGTTATTGATGATCGACTAACTAAATCTTAACATTTTTTCCCATTCGAGATATAATACCTTTTGATTATCTTTCTTGACTATATCTAAAAAAGATTATCAGTTACATGAATTTTCTCTCTCCATTGTGTCAGATTGTGATGTCATTTTCACATCCAATTTTTAGAATGTACATCAGAAGTCATTGGGTTCTAAATTAAGTTTTAGTATAGGTTTTTATCCTCAATCTGATGGATGGTTGAAGAGGAAAATTCCAGTCCTAGAATATATTCTTTATCCTTGCTCAATGGGTTACTTGGAATGTTTGGATCAACATCTTTATTTTTTTGACTTATCTTATAATATTTTTTTTATTTCAGTATAGAAAAGGCACCATTTGAGGAATTATATGGAAAGTGGTGTTCAACATCAGTTTTGTGGGATGTTGTGGGAGAATGGAAGTTGATGAGACCCGAGTTGGTAGAGGAAATGACAGATAAATTTCAATTGATTCAGTGAAAAATGAGGACATCTCAGAGTATAAAAAAAGTTATGTAGATAATCATAGAAAAGATATTACATTCAATCAATGAAATCATTTCTTGTTAAAATTCAATCCATAAAAAATGTGATGTTTCATTACAAATGGGAAGTTGATTCCACTGCTCATTGGATCATATACAATGTCGGGCAAAGTTGGATCAGTTGCCTATTGAGTGAAAATACCTATGATTCTATCCAAGATAAAAAAAATTATATTTTTCAATATTAAGTAAATATTTAATTAATTCATTAAATGTTTTTATCCCTGATGTAGTTTATCTGGAAGAGAATATTGATTCTGAGGAACAACCGGTTCAAGTTCTTGACCGCATAGAGGATGTGTTGTAGAAAAAGGTGATTCACCAGGTTATGGTTTAATCGAAAAGGCCACAGGTTTGAAGAATACAAATCAGAATATAAAAATTCTATGAGGTAAAATTATCACAACTTATTTGATAATGAATAAAATTGAAATGACAAAATTTTGAAAATGGGGGAAGGATGTAACATCTCGGGTGATAATAAAATAATTATTTTTTATATTTTTTTAAAATTATGAATTATATATAGATTTTACATTAAATGGAAACCAAGTCCAATATCAGACCAAAAATAAAATAATTATTTTCTCTGAAATCTTTTATTACATATAAGACTGAGTTATACTGAACAATAAAATAATGTTATATTATTATTTAATATGGTCTTTCCCCCATTTCATGGAAGAATTACATTAAATCTAAAATTGGAAAATTTTATAATTTATATATAATTAAATAATCTTCTATTTTTAATTCATAATATCAAAATTTACTTTGGATGATTTTATTGGTATTTTTCTATGAACTTTCTTATTTTGATGAATAGTGAATATTGCTGAATTTTAGTTCAAAACTACATTTTAGAACAATTTATTTATATAGATAAACAATTTTTCTAATGGTTTTTAATGTATAATTAGATTTATTTTATATGACTTAAACCAATTTCGGTAATTGGAAACAATTTCACATTGAATTTAGATATAAAAACTTAGTGAACCTTTTAACATTTTTACCATAAAACCTCAATTTGTTGTCCCGTCTGTGGAATTAATTTTAAATTAATTCATTCCACTTATATGATATAAATTTTTATAAATGGATTCCATGTTTATAATAACAATAATATATAATTTCTAATAAGTTCAACCATGTTTTTGACCAAAAATATTAGTGAAAGTGATTAAAATTAATTATGGTGGTAAATGTAAAATTGTGTTTACTTAGTGGTAAAACATTAATATTAAGAGTCCATATGACCTAGAAACATGCCCAAATACCAATTTAGGGACAATATTAGACCATATAACCTATTTTATTAAATTTTATCAGTTATTTTAGTCATGTTTTTGATGGGATATCTCTCAATAGTTTTTACCTTTTTAATGTTACAAATATGTCATGCCCCATATACTATAAAAAGGCACTCCTGCATCTTTTTCTTAGTAGTAATAAAGATAATTTTTATCATTAAAAACCAGAAATATAATCTCCCAACATCCATACCTTAACCCTAGAGTCTTATATTTCTTCATAATTACAACCGAGGAATCCCTTTGGTGCAAACCAAAAAGAGTTACCTGAAAAAGAGGTAACACTCTTGAATGTGCATTTATGTTTTATTTATTTAACCACCACAACATTTGTTATTATTATTAACAAATTATATAATATAACCAGTGTCCTAAATATCTTTATATGTTGTTATATTAAGGTTTTTACATAAACCTAAACAAGATTCCATCAAATGGGTAATAAAAGTTTCATTCATGTATGGAGAACTACCGCCTCACAAAATAATGTCATTCATTTTTTATTTACGCCTTCTCATGGTGGGGAATTATTCTGGGAGAAATATTTTTATATGATATATATATGAATATGATATTTATGATTCATTAATAATTTTTAAATTCTTAAATACACATACATTCATGATTTCCATTTTTCTTAAATACGATAACGTTGTTTGTGACTTGTGGACTACCACCTCTTCAAAGCGATTTGATACATTGACACATTATATGAAATGTATTAAGGGTCAGTTTAATTAAATATATGTGTAATAAATAACATCTATATTATATTCATGACATAATTAAATTTTTATAAATCTATTATATCATTTTATTTATCACCATTTCACACACCAAAATATTGATAACGCGATTCATGGATGTGTGGACCTCCACCTCCTCAAACCATTTTGATTATTTTTCCAAAAAATTAATTATATATATAAGTATATATGATTTAATAATATTATATATATAATATAATTGTCTTTTTGGATAGATAAATGTTACTTACCTTCTTTCTATAATGATTGTTTGCTCTCGGAAGACATAAAAAGCAGTCATGTGTGGCTCGAGGGCGATCAAGTGGCCGACCACCTTTCATCAATGGATGTTTGGGGTCCTGATCCAGTTTGGCTGCATGTTTTTTCTTCTCTCAAACCTAAAGGGGATAACCTAATTAGAGGGTATTCCCTCAGTTTTCACTATTTCATACCCCCTTAGATTGTTTGCTTTTGTGTTTTCTGTTGGGTTTTGTTTGTTTGTGTGTTTCATAACAAAAAAGTAACATTGATGATATAATGAACATTGAAAAAGGGAACATTACTAATGCATATGTACGACCTACCATCTCCAGGATTATAATTTAGATTAATTTTTCATAACTATAATTAATTATTGGTTTTTAAAAAATAATTTATGTATATATATTATAAGTACTTCATGATTATTATTCTTTATATTTTTATATAACGAACACCATAGTTGACCTAAAAATTTCTTTTTTGACACATAAAGTGAATATGGTCAAAATACCCCACATAAAATTAATTTTTGATGTAGTTTTTTAAAACATTGAAAAATGTTAAATTAAAGGAATAATAAACATGAAAAAGGTTATGAAGTAAGTAAATATAAAACAAGAATTTTCTTATTCACAAAGATAATGAAACACCTAACAAGTCAGACTCAAGGTAATTGATTTAATCTCAATATCATTTAATTGAGCCATTTCTTGATTATATGCCCATTTATTATTTTATAAGGTGTATTTACATAACATTTGATAGTATATATCCATATTTTATCAATTATAATTTAATTTTTTTTGAAATTATATTCTTTAATTGGGATTGTGATTTAAATGCTTAAAGTGGTATGGGACACATTGAAATTTTAAATATTTATTTTCAAAATATTTCCTATATTTCAATATTTTTGATCTAATTTTACATATTTACTTCTACAGATATAAAAGTTTTATAAAGGAAATTTTAAGTGTAATTTTTTATTTGGCTTCCTTTATAAGCCTTCATTTTTTAAAATAAATAAAATATACCCCTCTTTACAATTTTTTGCATATTTTATTATTGAATATTGGTTTTGAAATTCGATTTATTATTTCAATGTATTAAAAAATTTCTTGTGGATGAAAATTTAATTTATAAGTGATATGTTTGAAATTAAAATATTTTATGTGTTATGTTTATATAATTGTTCTTGGAAATTTGATGATTTGTTCTGTGATAAACCAATGAGGAGTGGTTTCGTGATAAACCAATAAGAGGTGGTTTAATGATAAACCAATGACCGGTGGGTACATTATACCCCTCCAATTCATTAGGTATTTAGGTAAAGTATATGAATATTACATTTTTAAGAGTGAAATGAGTGTAATTTAACCACATGGTTATTCCATTTATAAGAGTTACAAGTTTAATGATGTCCCAAAGATACCTAGATGTATTTTATATTCTTGTTATGGGTTTTATGGTAACATTTTTATTAAAAAGGGTATGAATTAGATGTTATCAAAGGCAATTATTTAAAATTTATTAAGGGTGAAATTATTATATTATTTTAAAATTTTCATCGGTTTTAATGACTCTTAATGGACGAACAGTATCCTTTTTTGATATCCCTTAAAAATATTTGTATTCTCATCCAATATTTTTTAATGTTTTTCATAATAATTAAGGATGAGTAAGGTATTGGATGATGTTATATTGAAATTAATGAAGAGTTTTCATAATATAGATCATTATTTATTTAAATTTTTTTAGATTATTATAAAAATGGATACTGTTTGGAATTTTCGACGTTGTATTTTATGGTTTTCATTTGTATATGTTAAGGAAAAATTCTCTAACACTCTAAAACTGAAAAGATTATCAATGTGAAAGAAAGTAAAATTCATGACATAACTAAAGATTATGTTATGTTTTAAGGCTGGTTATTTATATTTTATTATTATATTTAATTTATTAGGGAATTATTTAAATTTATTATGCTATTTTAAATAAGTATTTTTATTATCGTTATATTTCACAACTTTCATTTGAGGAAAGAATTGGACTTAGTAAGTGATGGGTGAGACCCGTTATAGGACCACGTTGAATCGGTAAGTATCATGAGACAATATATAATGTTTTTTGGTCAAGGACTTACCAACTTATATTGTTTTCCTAGAACAAGGAATTGACTGTGTTATATGTCTTAGAATAGGGCCCTGACGATATGTTTTAGATGTAAGACATTATGAATTCCATTATTATTAATTCAGTTAATTATATTCCAAATAATTAATAATTTTATTAGAATACACATGGATAATTTTTCAAGATCATGTGATAATTTATGTTGAATTATTATCTCATCATTTATTACTACAATATTATGCTCAAGAAAATGATTAAATGGAACGTGTTTCTGTCATTTGTGTTTCCATATTGATTATGTCTTATTTATTCGTAGCATTCACAATTTTCATTCCTCTATAGAGCATCTTAGTTCACTCATTTATTATTTTTTATTTTCTATTAGGATATGAGAATGAATTTTGTGATTTATATACATAGATATGCTATGGGGAAAGGGGAATTTTTAAATAAAATAAATTTTGTATTTTATGTTTAAAAATGTAATAAAAATTTCAACTGTATGTAGTTTACCAAGACTAATAAAATTTTTAGAACATTGGTATGAGATTACTTTTTTCTTATTCCAATTTAATAAAGAAGACACCAGATCTATGCTACTGGGGTTTGGGTTACTACATGATAAATTTGGTGAATTGAATGAGGATCTTGATCGAGTAGGATTTTTATCAACCTCATCAATCCTTTTTAATTTCCTTATAATAAAATTAGAGAACAAATAGTATATATGTGATATAGATGATGGTGTTATATTGATCTATATTAGTAATTTATGTGGATATATTATCCAATACATCCACTTGATCATTTTTTAAACATATAATTTGATACAATAGTTACTTTGTGGGAAATTGAGCCATCATCTGTTGTGTATAGTTTAGAAAATTTAACAAATCATCTTTCTCAGTGGTGTAATCTTTATGAAGTGCACTGTGTTGCATTTGTTGTCAATGAGGCATGAAGTTGTCTTGGAATGAATGGAAGTCAAGGAATGTCAAGATGTGAATGACAAAGGATGTGATGGTGTTGGTGGTTAAGGAGAATGGCCATGGTACTAAGATGCATGTCACTTAGGAGATTCACTAAGTGGTATTGGAAATTGTGGTTGAAACATTCTCCATGCACATCTGATGATTGTTGAGCTGATCTTTAAGTTCCAAGAACTTGTATCAAGATTATACAAAGTCACAACATGATTAGAAGACCATGCATTGTAGTGACAATGCATGAGGAGTTGAAGATGATCCATTCACATGTTCTAAGTGGATGAAGTGGTTTAATGAAATCCATGCACTAACACTTAGTGCATGTGAATCTGAAGAAGTCCCAATTTGATCTCTGATTAGATCAACAAAGAGAATTGAAGAAGTTATGTGATTCAGGAGTTCGGTTGATGAAGATCCTTGAGAATTCTCTCCTAAGTAGAAAATGAGATGATGAAGAAGAATCATAAATTGAGGAGTTGTTTCTAATCAAGTAGATTAATGTTTGAATTCTCAAGAAGAAGAAGAGAGGAGAAGAAATGAAGAAGGGAGAAGTGGCTTGGAATTTGGCATTTTACATATGGGATACTACTTTGTTTTTTAAAAAAGTGTTTATTCATGCCTTATCCAAAAATTAGGCCAGCCAAGGCCAGCCCACGGGTTCAACCCCAAGGCACTTGTGGGCCTAAGGCGCCACGCCCATGGGGGATCCCATGGTGCAAGCACAAGGCGGCAGGGGGCCGTGTGTAAGCCCCCGAGGACACGCGGTGGTGAAACCCGCGCGCCCGAGGTGCATAGTGGGCGCTAGGAGCGCGCCCGCAGGAGGCATGAGTTGGCGCAAAGCGCGCCCGCAGGGAGAACACGGTGCGGGGCGGCACCGTGGAGGGGGAAGTGCAACTGAGCGTTGAGCGGAGAGAGGATCTTTGATAAAGCGCGGAAAAACCGCGCCCCGTTTCGATGTGGGACGCGGAAATTTCACCGGGAGCAAATCTCAGCCGTCCGAGCAATCTCGCGCTTGATCTGCGCCGCACGATTCATCCGTCGTGCCCCATCCTGATCACGGCCGTCCAAATCTTCGATCCAATGGCTCCCCGTCCATCTCCTACCTCGAGTTCGACCAAGGCACCCGCGACGTCCCCGCTGAACCAGGCGCCTCCCCGACGATGGATTTTGAGTTCTCGGCTGTCTCTCTCGAAGCCGAAGGCACCCTCGTGCTCATCTGGCCATAACGAACAGTACCATGCACAAAAATAGACTTGCATGCAACAAATGAGGAAATTCGATGAAGGCCGAAGGCAAACGAAGTGCCGAGGCCTCGGGGTGTTCGTGCTTTGCATGCATGGACCTAAACAGAGTCATGCACACGTTCCATGCACGTAGAGGTGAAAGAAAAGGAGGAAAATAAAAATAAGGAAGAATCCCGCGTGAAAAAAGAGGATAAAAATAAAGACTTTGAAGATTTTAAAAGATCTGAAATCTTCGGGATTTTGAAGTTAAAACCACGCGGATGTTTAGAAGCGTTTCTCTGCCTATAAAAGGAGCACCCGAGGCATGAAGATGCTTTCTGATGTTTTTGTTGAAGATCTGTTGATCCGTGAGAGCCCTCTGCCTCGCGAAGAATAAGCCCCACGCAATTATATTTGCGCAGCTGAGTTCCTTGTGCGCAACACCTTTGCGCGACAAGAAGAAGGGGACCCTGTGCGCTAATCTTTGCGCAGCAGGAAGTACCCAGGGCCGCAGCACTTTGCGTGCCCGTGGTTGAATCCCGAGGGCTTGCGCGCCCCGCGGCTTGGTACCTTGCACGACTGCGGCTAAAGAGCCTTGCACGGCTGCCTTGCGCGCCTTGCTCCCTTGAGCTTGCGCGGCTTGCACCCTGTGCGGTGTAGAAGAGGAAACACCCACGGGCAGTGTTGTGTGCTAAAAGGAGAAAACTCCCTCGCCGTGGACAGTGTGTGTGCATAGTGAACAAGAAGTTGGCCGTAGCCATTTATGTGCAAGAATAAGTGAAGGCCAAGCTATTGTGTGTGCAAATTGTTTGTGCATACTTGAACTAAACAAGAAGAGGCCGTAGCCTTGTGGTTGTGCACACTTGAAGATTAAAAGAGAAAAACAAAGTGTGTGTGCAAAGTGGAAGAGTACAAGAAGGGAAGAAGGCCATAGGAATTTGTGTGTGCAAAAGAATTAAAAGGCCGAACCTTAGTGTGTGTGTGCAAACCAAAGTGTGTACACACTAAGAAGAAGAGAAGACATCCACACTAGTGTATAACACACATTTATGTGTGTAATCAAAAGAGAATAAAGTGTGTGATGTTCAAGAAGGTGTGTGTGCTAAAAGTATTTACACCCATTGTGGGTTTATCACACAAAGGAGAAAAAGGGGAGTGCATGCATGAATGCATGCACGTGCACACGTGAACAAAGCTAAATCAGGCTGTGTGCATTTGAGTTGTCCAAGACCAGGAGTTCTTGAAGAGATTTGAGAAGGCCATGCAATCAGTGCATGAGGAAGCAGAGATACCATGCACTCAGTGCATGAAGACGATTTGATGTGAGACTGGACCAGACTGAAGTTAAAGATATCAGTTGTCTGAGTATTCAGTAGTTGGAGAGAGAGGCCAGGTCATCCTGAGAAGTAGGAGATAAAGCCTGAGCAAGAAGAGAAGACCTGATCATCACAAGTGATCAGAGGTACAGAGCAAGGCCAGCAGTCTTTATCCCAGACTGCTGAAGATACTTGAAGAAGCTTAAAGAGAAGAAGAGCTACTCGTGTGACTCGAGGAGCCAGGAGAAGCCCCCTGTGAGACTCAGGGAGAAGAAGTCTTCAGTGGGATTCTGGAGCAGGCCAGTGGGACTCTGGTAACACTGTGTGAAGCAGTATAAAGACCCTCATGTGGGACTCAGGAGAGATACGGTGGGAAGCTGTATCGACCATTGTAATACTAACAGATTATAATGGGAGAATCCATGCTGGGAGAGCATGGCAAGGATGTAGGCCTTTGGTGCCGAACCTTGTAAATCCTTGTGTCCTGTGCCTTTTCATTACTGCATTATCTGGGAAAGGCTGAGATACATAAGAAGAGTGGATCGTGGCCTTAACAAGCCATAGAGGTTTAATTGATTAAGAATCAATTAGTAAAAAGTTTTAAAGGATCACTGATTCACCCCCTCCCCCTCTCAGTGATTCACACTGATCTGGGCACTTCAATTGGTATCAAAGGGAGGTTACCTCTAAAAGATCCAAGGGAGTCTTTATGAAGTGCAGATTTGAGGAAATGAGTGACCAGCCTCAAATGGAGATATCTGCCAAGACTCAGAAAAATAGAAAGAAGAAACAGGCCAAGAAGATGAAGAAAGCCTGTCCTAGCTATGATGAAGTTGGAACAATGAAAGATCTTCAAAGTGAAATCGAATATCTTCAGAAGACAGTCCCCAGGGAAGTGGAAATGTGTATAGCTACAGGCATCCTTGATCTTCAAGAGGAAAAATCACAGTTAGAAGAAGAAGCCAATGCAATGGAAGATCAATTGGCTAAAAGGGTTGGCATAACGAACAGTCTCAGAACGCTGGTGTAGGCTAAAGTTGAAACAGTTTCTCTTTGCAATGAAAGATATGAAGACACTATTGAAGAATTGCAAAGAAGCCTTTCTGAGAAAGAAATCTTTAAAGTAATAATCAAAGATGTTTACCATGCACTCGAGAAGAGGCATAGAGTATCAATGGTTGTTAAAGATGCTCAACTTGAAGACAAAGTAAAAAGGGTGAAGGAGCTTGACAACTCATTGCTTGAAATGAATAAGGTGCATGAAGACCAGATAAAGCAGCTGGAAGAGAAATGGGAAGGAAGGCTAAGAACTATTGAGGATGAGAAGAACTCCCTCAATATGAAATGCTTAGAACTGGAGGTGATATTGAAAAATCTGCAATCACCCAAAGCTGAATCCTCCCAGTCAGCTGAAAGTAGAAATGTTGCTACTCAAGTATGCTTTGAGAAGGATGATTCTAAAAGAAAGACATCCTCTAATGAAAGGGAAACATCTTCCAAAAAGAAGGTACCATCCATCCCATATTGTACTCATGTTTCTAAATGTGTTTCCACAAAAAGTTCAGGATGGAAGAATAATTCCAAACAAGTATGGATGAAGACAATGACGAAAGAAAGCTCTCCTGAAGCAGCACAACAATTCAAGACAAGTACCCTACAATCAGAAGGAATCAAAAAGTCAAGATTTGTGGGTCCATGTTGGTGTTGTAACAAGTATGGGCATTGTGCAAAGGATTGTTGGTACAATCCACTGAATGCCAAAGCACAAAGGAAGCCCATGCCTAGGGGGAGCAAGCCAGAAGAAAAGAAGCAGCATCCACAGGTCCAGAGACATCTGTTTACTGCTAACAGATTTGGATTTTTTGACAACATCTGGGATGGTTGCAAAAGTGGTCAAAAAGATACATGTCAATCTCCAACTGTATCCAGAGCTCAAAAGAAGAAAAGATCACAGAACCTGGGTCAGAAAGAATCCTTGGGAAGCAAGCAGAATAAAGCTGAAGATGCTCCCAAGAAGATTATGAAAAAGGAAGAGAAGACCTTGGAGTCTAAATCCAAGAAGGGTGATGCATCAAGAAGAGCCACCAAGAAGACATGCTTCTACTGTGGAAAGAAAGGTCATATCATGGATCTTTGTAAAGAAGCCATGAAATATAATAGAAGCCAACTGCACTCAAAAAGACAATCAATCCAGAAGAAGTAGAAGGGATTGATTGAAAATAAGCTGCCTAAGAAAGGTAGCTTAACAGCATCAAAAGAACCATGTGGAATATCCAAAACTGAGGCCACACTTCCAAGTGACTTACTAGTCATATGGCCACATCAGTTGCAACTTGCCAGAGAACTGCAAAAAGCTGAGGATGAAGCTCTGGCAATTTCTAAGGCAAAAGGGAAGGTTTCACATGAAGATGTTTTGAGATCCACACCAGCACAAACATCATTGAAGATCAAATGTGCAAGTGTGAAGAATGGTGAAAATGGGACATCTCAGTTGAGAGAATCTTCTCAACATTGTTGTTCACATTGATGAACCAAGGAGGTTCCATATTATTCCCTTATACTTCTGGTATTTACATGTGCTAACATTTCAGGGAATTGAAGATGATGATCATTCTCATCTGGAGAGTGGTTTGGACAGAATGGAGTGCACCCCTTGAGGGGGAGCCAATCTGAAGAAGATGGGATTCTTAGATTAATACCATCTTGAGAAAAGTAAAGGTATTCCAATCATACTTTCATCCCTTGTTTCTTAATTGTATTCATCATGTCAATTAAGGGGGAGTATTGATTGAAGGAAAATGGATGAAAGGGGAAGCTTTATCTTTGCACTGAACTTTCTAATGAGTTTTGTGAAGTTGTGCAGGATTTAGCAAATTCATTGTTATATCTGAAAAATTTCAAACCCCTAAGCATGATCTCACATGTGTAGAGAATTATGGACAGCTTTGAATTCCTTTGTTACATCACTCTTGTTTTCTACACCAGGTTAGCCCAAGTAGACTTAGAGTTGATTTACTAAAGGTTCTTTGCTAAAGAGAACATGTGACATCATCCCTCTCTCAGTGTTTTTCAAAGAAATACTTTTCAAAGGGAGGAAGAGATTTTTGAAAGAGAACCACACCACACCTTTGCATTTGGTTGCCAATAAGGGGGAGAAATATTGGCACACATATTGACCAATTCATATGTACTGAAGTGGTGTATTGAAAACAAATACAAAGGGGGAGATTGAAGTGCACTGTGTTGCATTTGTTGTCAATGAGGCATGAAGTTGTCCTGGAATGAATGGGAGTCAAGGAATGTCAATATGTGAATGACAAAGGTTGTGATGGTGTTGGTGGTAAAGGAGAATGGCCATGGTACTAAGATGCATGTCACTTAGGAGATTCAATAAGTGGTATTGGAAATTGTGGTTGAAACATTCTCCATGCACATCTGACGATTGTTGAGCTGATCTTTAAGTTCCAAGAACTTGTATCAAGATTATACAAAGTCACAACATGATTAGAAGACCATGCATTGTAGTGACAATGCATGAGGAGTTGAAGATGATCCATTCACATGTTCTAAGTGGATGAAGTGGTTTAATGAAATCCATGCACTAACACTTAGTGCATGTGAATCTGAAGAAGTCCCAATTTGATCTCTGATTAGATCAACAAAGAGAATTGAAGAAGTTATGTGATTCAAGAGTTCGGTTGATGAAGATCCTTGAGAATTCTCTCCTATGTATAAAATGAGATGATGAAGAAGAATCATAAATTGAGGAGTTGTTTCTAATCAAGTAGATTAATGTTTGAATTATCAAGAAGAAGAAGAGAGGAGAAGAAATGAAGAAGGGAGAAGTGGCTTGGAATTTGGCATTTTACATATGGGATACTACTTTGTTTTTTAACAAAGTGTTTATTCATGCCTTAGCCAAAAATTAGGCCAGCCAAGGCCAGCCCACAGGTTCAACCCCAAGGCACTTGTGGGCCTAAGGCGCCACGACCATGGGGGATCCCATGGTGCAAGCACAAGGCGGCAGGGGGCCGTGTGTAAGCCCCCGAGGACACGCGGTGGTGAAACCCGCGCGCCCGAGGTGCATAGTGGGCGCTAGGAGCGCGCCAGCAGGAGGCATGAGTGGGCGCAAAGAGCGCCCGCAGGGAGAACACGGTGCAGGGCGGCACCGTGGAGGGGGAAGTGAAACTGAGCGTTGAGCGGAGAGAGGATCTTTGATAAAGCGCGGAAAAACCGTGCCCCGTTTCGATGTGGGACGCGGAAATTTCACCGGGAGCAAATCTCAGCCGTCCGAGAAATCTCGCGCTTGATCTACGCCGCACGATTCATCCGCCGCGCCCCATCCTGATCGCGGCCATCCAAATCTGCGATCCAACGGCTCCCCGTCCATCTCCTACCTCGAGCTCGACCGAGGCACCCGCGACGTCCCCGCTGAACCAGGCGCCTCCCCGACGATGGATTTTGAGTTCTCGGCTGTCTCTCTCGAAGCCGAAGGCACCCTCGTGCTCGTCTGGCCATAACAAACAGTACCATGCACAAAAATAGACTTGCATGAAACAAATGAGGAAATTCGATGAAGGCCGAAGTTAAACGAAGTGCCGAGGCCTCGGGGTGTTCGTGCTTTGCATGAATGGACCTAAACAGAGGCATGCACACGTTCCATGCACCTAGAGGTGAAAGAAAAGGAGCAAAATAAAAAGAAGGAAGAATCCCCCATGAAAGAGAGGATAAAAATAAAGATTTTGAAGATTTTAAAAGATCCTAAATCTTCGGGATTTTGAAGTTAAAACCACGCGGATGTTTAGAAGCGTTTCTCTGCCTATAAAAGTAGCACCCGAGGCATGAAGATGCTTACTGATGTTTTTGTTGAAGATCTGTTGATCCGTGAGAGCCCTCTGCCTCGCGAAGAAGAAGCCCCGCGCAATTATATTTGCGCGGCTGAGTTCCTTGCGCGCAACACCTTTGCGCGACAAGAAGAATGGGACCCTGCGCGCTAATCTTTGCGTAGCAGGAAGTACCCAGGGCCGCAGCACTTTGCGTGCCCGTGGTTGAAGCCCGAGGGCTTGCGCGCCCCGCGGCTTGGTACCTTGCACGACTGCGGCTAAAGAGCCTTGCACGTCTGCCTTGCGCACCTTGCTCCCTTGAGCTTGCGCGGCTTGCACCCTGTGCGGTGTAGAAGAGGAAACACCCACGGGCAGTGTTGTGTGCTAAAAGGAGAAAACACCCTCACCGTGGACAGTGTGTGTGCATAGTGAACAAGAAGTTGGCCGTAGCCATTTATGTGAAAGAAGAAGTGAAGGCCAAGCTATTGTGTGTGAAAATTGTTTGTGCATACTTGAACTAAACAAGAAGAGGCCGTAGCCTTGTGGTTGTGCACACTTGAAGATTAAAAGAGAAAAACAAAGTGTGTGTGCAAAGTGGAAGAGTACAAGAAGGGAAGAAGGCCATAGGCATTTGTGTGTGCAAAAGAATTAAAAGGCCGAACCTTAGTGTGTGTGTGCAAACCAAAGTGTGTACACACTAAGAAGAAGAGAAGACATCCACACTAGTGTATAACACACATTTATGTGTGTAATCAAAAGAGAATAAAGTGTGTGATGTTCAAGAAGGTGTGTGTGCTAAAAGTATTTACAACCATTGTGGGTTTATCACACCAAGGAGAAAAAGGGGAGTGCATGCATGCATGCATGCACGTGCACACGTGAACAAAGCTAAATCAGGCTGTGTGCATTCGAGTTGTCCAAGACCAGGAGTTCTTGAAGAGATTTGAGAAGGCCATGCAGTCAGTGCATGAGGAAGCAGAGATACCATGCACTCAGTGCATGAAGATGATTTGATGTGAGACTGGACCAGACTGAAGTTAAAGATATCAGTTGTCTGAGTATTCAGTAGTTGGAGAGAGAGGCCAGGTCATCCTGAGAAGAAGGAGATAAAGCCTGAGCAAGACGAGAAGACCTGATCATCACAAGTGATCAGAGGTACAGAGCAAGGCCAGCAGTCTTTATCCCAGACTGCTGAAGATACTTGATGAATCTTAAAGAGAAGAAGAGCTACTCGTGTGACTCGAGGAGCCAGGAGAAGCCCCCTGTGAGACTCAGGGAGAAGAAGTCTTCAGTGGGATTCTAGAGCAGGCCAGTGGGACTCTGGTAACACTGTGTGAAGCAGTATAAAGACCCTCCTATGGGACTCAGGAGAGATACGGTGGGAAGCTGTATCGACCATTGTAATACTAAAAGATTATAATGGGAGAATCCATGCTGGGAGAGCATGGCAAGGATGTAGGCCTTTGGTGCCGAACCTTGTAAATCCTTGTGTCCTGTGCCTTTTCATTACTGCATTATCCGGGAAAGGCTGAGAGACATAAGAAGAGTGGATCGAGGCCTTAACAAGCCATAGAGGTTTAATTGATTAAGAATCAATTAGTAAAAAGTTTTAAAGGATCACTAATTCACCCCCTCCCCCTCTCAGTGATTCACACTGATCTGGGCACTTCAATTTATTTATTTTATTAATCCATAATTATGAGTCTCTAATGAGATTTAACTAGATGATGTGTATCTGAAAGGCTATTTTTAATCACATGTTTATGGATTCATATCATACCACATTATTGGTTCAATATTTTCAAAGAAGAAAAGAATATGGAAGAAGATAATTTTTTGAAGATATATACACAATCCCCAAAATAACTCAATTGTGTTTTGGGCATTCTATCTGTTTCCCGAAAATAATTTTAGATGAACCGCTAAGGAAAAATTCCCAGGATTAATAAATTTTATGGTTGGAGAAAACATCCTTATCACAGAGCTCTATATTGGAAGGTGACACCTCTGGGGAATCTTATACAACCAGAAAATTATCCAAACCAAATCCTTTAGTTACCTTTTATAGCCTGAAAAAGTTTTCAAATTTCTAAATTATGATAACCCATATATCAAATTATATAGTAGACATAGATGAATACAATTGTACTTAAGTGGAATAATATATGAGATTAGGTAAACCTCATGATGATGTAGAATGTGACATTTTATTCACATCACAAATATTAGATCTATTCAATTATTATTTATATTGGTATACCTGCTACAAGATTCTAAAATAGTTTGGAATGTTAGATCCATTATTCAATGACTACTTATTTTGAATAAGAAAAACTATTTTATTTTTATTTTTATTTCTATGTATTTCTTTTGTTTCAGTTGTCATGTAAGTTTAATATAGAGTATTTTAATACTATGAAAGTGTAATTGAAAATATTTCACTATGTAAGAGGTGAAGAGTGTGATGTAGTGAATGGAACATTCATTGAAATATTACACTGTTTAATTAAAAATTTATCTCATGTTGAAGGTAATGGTTACATAATCAAGACAACATCAGAGGAATTAGTATCCCCAATTTATGATAAACTGTTGTTTGACATTCTATTTTGGATTTCATTTCCAATAGAACTAAAGTTTAATTATTCAATATTTATCATCATGATTTTTTTGATTTTAATTTATATATAGGGTGAAACATTATTGAGATATAGTGAACATGAAATCAAGCCTAAGAGATTGTGAGTTATATGTAAGACATTATATTTGAATATAAGTCATTTTAATGATATATTGTCAGGTTATTTCAACTCATATCCATGTTAGTACTAATTTATAGTATAATATATGTCTATATAAACAAGAATAATGAGTCTCAAGTGTTAAAAAAATATTTTTAGGATGAATGTAATACATATAATTTAATACAAAATTCATTAGAGAACAAAACATTATATAAAAGTTGAATGATATAGTGTCACTACAAATAAATAAGATAAAGAAATATTGGGTAATAGCATTTTAGATTCACTACTTTGTCAAGATACCTAACATGTTCGTCATTGGAAATCGAATGTTTTCCCAATAACCACTATAAGAGTACATTATGTAGAGAATAAAATACAATGAAATGGACATTGACTATGTTATCTAGATAATATACTGTAAGGTAAATTTTTTTTCATAGTAATACATTTGGGTCTCAAAATATTTTAAATCAAGAATTTGGGAAGCCATCTTTTATGTTTCACTAATGGTTACATAAATATTTTGAAACCATAAGAGAATAATCCATTGATCTATGATCTGACAAAATTCATTGATTTATGTTGGATAACCATTGAATATTTATTTATAAAAGGAGAGTGAAGGTAATGTAATAAATGATGTTTGATAGAATAAAATTTGATCAATAATATTATAGTACAAAATTACATTGCTGTTACATTTTTCATCAACATCATTTTCAGTGTGATATTGAGATTTCCATTATTTAATCTTTATTATTAAATTTTTGGTTTTCTAGTTCTTCATTGTTATTTTTTTGTTTAAATTTTTATAATCTATAATTAATTAGTTATTTTATTTATAAAATTATTTTATTATTTGTTAAACCACCATAAAAGTGAAATATTTTAATTTTTATCATCTTTCTAACAAAAAATAAGGTTTTGTATAAGTTTTTTCCTTGTTAAAAAGAAAAGGTTTCAATGGGGATTTGAATCAATTAAAAAAACTCTGGTTATATAGTTATCTACACCCCTTAAAGAATAGAGGCTATGTTTAGAAGATATATATGATCATCTTATTTGAAATACTATAAATAACTTATGTTACTATTCGAGCTACATTATACCACTGTTTTTTAAATTGTATCATTCACCCCCTCTTGACCACTAGGAATGGAATCAGTAGTGAAACTATAGTGACCAATTCCTTTTACACAAATTATTACATGATTTCTAATCTTAAATATCCCTTAATACAACATAAGAACTGTAAATTCCGAGTGTATTTAGAAGACTAGTTTTATAATACAAAAAAAAGAAACTAAAAATTGTCATCCTTATTTTATTCTTTATAGGGAGCTCCTAATATCCATATAGTCTCCTAAATCATCAAGTGATAACCTAGGGAATACATAAATAATGTGCTATTCTAAAAAGATGAGTAAGAGAATAATCATAATATTGAAACATAACATGTTAGTCAAATTTATAACAAGATATCATAAAAGAGAAGGTACAAGGGTAATCAAGTGGAATCATAACTTTTAGAGCATGGTATCATATGAAAATTAATTTATAGAAAATGTGGAAGAGAAATAAAACATTTCATAAATATAAGTCAAGGATAACTATTGAAACTATATCACATGATGGGGAAAGGACAATAATGGATTATCTTCAATCCATAATCCCACACATTAAGTCTCATTAGACCAAAACATTTCCTAATGCATTGGAAGGCTATAAAATTATAATACCACCCATAACATTCATTTCATGTTCATTTATATTCATTCCATATAAATATAAAAAAAATAAGGCATAAAAATGTGGATTAACCTTTGAATAAAATGGGTTACATATCTTGACACACAATATAATCAGAAGATATTCCTTAAATAAGTCATTTGAGATATGATCATATGGCACGTATTACCCCTTTAAAGGATGGGAGAACAAACTAGGTATACACGTTGGATACATATATAAATAACTTATATTTAATAAATAACATAAAATATTGTTTTCATTAATGAAAACACTTTTAAATTGATTAAAAACATTTGTTAGGAAAAATACCATTTCACATTGAGTGACATAAAATGATGTCATATTAGATAGAAAATGATTTTAAATGATAATTTTGATCATTTTTTAGGAAACTATCATTTAAATTTTATGAAAAATAATTTAAAATATAAAAGTTTCTCAGAAATTATACTATGTTTTTAAAACAAAATCAAACTATTGAAACTTTTAATGGAAGATTTAAAACATTGAGTGTCTATGATAGAAAAAGAGTTTCATTCATATGGAATAAGCTGAAAAATTATTCCTTTCATAATTTTGTAAGAAAATTAAAAAATTACTATGTTTAGAAAATGAAAAGAGAATTCATTTTTTGTAAAAATACAATTAATCATAAAAAATAATTTAAACAATCATATTTAAAATCCTTCTAAAACATTTTTAGAAACCATAGATTTAAATGAAAAATGATATGTTACCGAATAGAGAAATGATATCAGGTTTTATTAAAAGTATCTTCTCTATAATTTCAAGTAATAAAAGGAGGAGAATTTAACTATTACCTGAAAACATCATGTATAACAATAGGATAAAAAAAATTAGTGGGTGTATTAGAGAGTGACCATATAATTTCCTTCAAGGGAATTTCAATCATAAAAAATCAAAATTAAAATGATATTGAAACAAAAACCATTAGCCCTTTCGTAAATTTTGAGTCATAACATACCATTAATGAAGTAGATAAATTTTAATTTAAAATATATTTTTTTTGGAAGGATTCATGATATTATATATAAAGTTTCATTATATATATATAATTAAAAATAAATTAGGTTTATAAAATAACATGTGTCTTAAAGAAGGATGTTTGGAATGAAACACTTACAAAGTTCATAACATTGAGGTGAGAGTAAATCATTGAGGTGATTATGTGTTAAAAATATATATCTAAAAAAATAAAATTTTAAATACATTAAAAAAGAGCAAAAATTCGTTTCAAATATAATATTGGCATTATATAGTAAATGAATTATATATATAAAGCAATGAAGGAAAATTGAGTTAAGAACTATCTTACCTCGCGCTTACCTTTAGTTGAGTGTTATTTAACCTCATATATAGTGGGTTTGTAAATTTTAATAACATATAAAAGAATCGTATTATTATTCTTGATATTATAAATGATCCATTTTATAAAATCATATCTCTTATTTGTTAACAATAATTCATTTTTACTATTACTCTAGGTGTTAATTGGATTATCTCCTCATGCATGTTTTCTCAGGAATGTTACGGATCTCAAACATTGGAAATATTTAAATAATATACATAATAACATTCATCATAAAAATATCATTATTTTTCTTAAATAAATCATAATAATCATTATTAAATTATGGATAAGGAAAATGAATCACATGGCTTTGTGGAGATGGTATGTCGTATGTATACAAGCGTGACATTATCATTTCTATAACAGGTGACATGGTAGGTAATTCGATAGTATATTTATTTTAATAATTAATATCATGTAATATGTATGTAAGATATATCCATTAAATTTATCCATTTTTACCTTCTATGTAATGCGTTAGTGAAAAAATTAATCACATTACTTCGTGAGGTGAATGTCCTTCACACACACGAACAATGTTGTCATTTATTTAATGTATATTATGGTAAATATTTATATGATATATTTAATTTATTGAATTATTAATATTTCATTAATATAATATTTAAACATTAAATTAATCCTAACTATCTTTCTTCTAAATCGTAAGTGAAAAATGAATCACATCGCTTTGTACAGCGGTAGTCCGTTATACACATGGACGACAATATCATTTTCTTTATAGAATGGAAAATAAAGAAGGTATATATGATATTATAATTCCATAAGTATTATTATACCATAAATGTAATATAAAAAAATTATATACCTCATTATATCCCATTGTGAGAAACGTTGATGAAAAATGAATTAAGTCTCTTCCCAAGGTGGTAGTCTGTTGTACACACGATCAACGATTTCAATTCATATTTAATGGTTGAGGTGATGGTTATATTTCATTACATTAAAATATATCAATATAATTAGGATAATTTTTTTATTATATTATCATATTTGAATATTATTTCAAAAAGGTGGATCAATAAATAAAATAAAGCGCTCAGTTAAGGACATTACCTCATTTTCAGAAAAATTCTTTTGGTTTTCAGCAAAATCCTTCCTAAGTTATCTTTGGGACCAAAACCAGGATTATAGGATTAGGGAAGGTAATTAGGGAAGTTATTTTTTTAGTAACTAGATGATAAAAATGTTTTTTAATGTGTGAATAAGTGAAGAGAGGGGATGGACTTTATATGTGGGGCAGAGGACACAAATAGATTTTCTTAAAATGATTTCCAACAACTTTATTCTCAATATAAAAGGATATGAAATATACCTTAATTTTAACAATATAAAATATAATGTATAAATAAGACATAAAATAAGAATTATATGATTTTTATATCTTTTTAACAATTATATTTTTTGATTAATCCAAAATAAACTTGTTTTTACCGTAACCACATTAAATATTTTTTTAATATTTTCACTATTCATTATGGTAAAAAATTATGTTGAATTTATTAGAAAAATAAAATTAAAATGATTAAAAATATGTAATCCATTTCCTAATTTCAACTCAAATAATTTGAATAATTTAATTTAAAATTAATCTCAAGGACATGTAAAAGAACAAGCTTTCAAGAAATGCATTTTCAACTAAAAGATAATATCATATACTCTATAAGACAAGTATTCATATTTAGATGGATATAAATTAATATTTATAAATATTAAATATATAAATTTTATTTAAATAACTCCACATTATAGGTTATTTTAATTATTCAAAATAGAGAAACATTATACACAATAAAACAGTTTTCAAACGAAGATTTCTTAAAGCCTCAATATAAATATATCGAAAAATATAGTATAAAGATGATTGAAATATGATAAATTTAATTTCATGTGACTAAATAATACTTATGTTAAATTGAAATCAAACTAAAATAATAATGTTAATAAATTTATCAAAAAGAAATGACAATTTTAGAAAAATCATTATTTCACTATTCACTAAAAAATATTACATTGCAAAAAATGAATAAATTTCACATATGTTAATAAAGATATTATAATTTAAAAAATTATTTAAATTTAAAAATATATATATAAAATTGGTAAAAAAAATAGTTTTAAATTATGTGTGCACAACGTGACTAAACAACCTTTTTTAAAAATACACTTTTTCATAAAGCATTTCTTTTTCATTAAAATGGTTATTATTTTATTTATAATCATTAATTAAAAATTGAATGAATTTTAAAAATTTTCAAGACATATAATTTTATTAATTTAATTGTCCTTATTTATACTCACCAATTTAGAATCTAGATTATAAATTTATACTATATTATAGTTTATTTAGATTCAGGTTTGTATGTTCTAAAAGCTTTAAATGAGATTTAATTTACTTTAAAAAAGATATATCATATTGTATCAGGATGTTACATTCTCTTAATCTTATCATTTCATGTAATATACACTATCAAAAATTATTTTCCTCTTTTAAAATCACAGGGTGCTATATTTTACCCCCTTAAATAGATTTTTTCGTCATAGTTTAATCATGATATCAAAAAGAAATGGTTTGACATTTAAAATTTATTTGTAGGAAATCCACACTGAAAAAAGGGATAGTATAAAACATATTAAAAATATGGGAAGGTAAATAAAATGGTTTTTAGTAATAAGACATAACAATTTTTCCATTTTAAGAACATCAGTGGGATGTGAAAATATAGACATGGAGGAAAAGCATAAAAAATTATTGAGAGTGGTATAGATCATTGTTGATAAAAATTGTATGATCATGAGAATGTCAAAAACCAAAAAACCATAAAACTATGATGAATTAAAACACCATTAATTCATTGTATATGAATGTAATATGGTAAAAAATTTATTTCAAGATACTTTTCCTTGAGTCAATGATTTGTTTTTCTATTAAGGTAAATAAAACTAGAAAATATACTTAATTTATATCTTTTTATTTCATAAAAACAACATCATCCATTCATTGTGATTCAATCCATTTCCACTATACCTCTTCCTCAAAGAAAATGAATATTATATATTAATTTTTATGCCTAAATCACAAAAAAATAACTTTTAATTGATCATAAGACCCATAAAATATTAAAAATATAATCCTCCAATATATATTAAAATCAAAATAGTTAGCATAATATATGATAATAACCAAAATTAACATGAATATAGTAATCACCAAAAATTAATAAATGAAACAAAATGTTTACAATATATCCTTCCTTAAATAAATAATATTATACCCCAAATTATATCAATATTATCATCATTAAAGAAAGTTTATCCTCGATGTTTATCTCATACCCTTTAAACTTACATCTACATAAACATAATTACATTTTTTCAAATAACTTTTTACTTTAAAACAATAGATTTTATAAACATCAACATAATAAAGCATCACCAAAAATATCATTACTCACCCAAAAATAAAATAACTTCATTCTGTAATATGTTTCCAAAAATAAACAGAACATTTAACATTAGAACCATGTAATTAGAAACAATGTGATACTAACCAATAAATCATGTAGGCCTATGGTAGGCATTGAAACCTTATCTCCCATCAGCTGTGGGTTATTATTCCTCAGCCTTATTAGATATGATATGATATATCCTGGTATGCGGGTAGTCCATTTTATAAAACTATATTAATATTATTCCTATAACTATCCCAAAATATGATGAACATACTCAAAATAAAATTAATCATAAAATCTATTTATATCCTCTAAGGTTTTCTATATAGTTTGGTTTTGACACATAATCAAATAATATTAATTATATATTAAAAAATTGACATCAAATATATGACAAAACCAAAAAGTTACCAATACCAATAAACTAATTTCCATAAATTATAATGCATTATTCCTTAAATAAATTTTTTATTTCAGAACCCCATACTAAACTAAAGGGTTATATTATCGTAACTATCTTCCAATATACTCTTAATAATCTTAGACATCAATGACATAATACCTCTAAAGGGGTATTTATTCATTTAAACTTTTGATCAAATTTAGATTTATCAAACCAAAACACTTTAGTTTAATCCTAGGTCATCTATGATTGTCTTCTATTCAAGTCCATCATGATGTTCTATATAGAGTATGTGAATTTACAAAACAACCCCCCCCCCCCCACCAAGAGTGTCAGTACAGGTGCATAGTAAGGATCACTGTCGTTTACCAGTTAATTCTCTATCCAATCATGAAATTCATTTTTCTGACTTATCACCCCTATGTACATCTATTCCAGAACGACATCCATATGTACTATTCAGAAAAGAATGTAATTTCTCATATACTAGTTGCTCTATACTTCCCCATGATTCCATGATATTTTTATATATTTATTCTTATCCTTATACTAGTCCCTGGGGTTCTAACTAATGTTTACTAGTATTAATTTCAAAATTATAAAAAAATTCATATGACACAAACTATAGATACCAATTTATTTTACATATATTATTATATAATTTATATACATAAATATCCATTAATAGAACACAAGGATCCTAAATTCCTAGTTTTTTTTGGAATAATAGGTTTATAATATATAAAAGGAAACTTAAACATTTCATATTTATTTTACTCTCTATAGTGATTTTATAAAATAAATTCATGCTATTAAATATTCATGGGGAAACCTGTCAAATACATAAAGAAAGGGGTGAGCTAAAAAACTAGTAAGGGAATAAATATGATAAGTAAGAATAACATGTGAGTCAAAGGCATAATATGATATCATAAAATATAAGGTACATGAGTAATAAAGTGGAATAATAGCAAAACAATGAATTGAATCATAACAACCTGGAATCATAGGAAATGTTGTAGAAATATAAAACATGACAAAAACATCAGTTAAATATAACTATAGGGACAACATCACCTGGAGGAAAAATTCTCATAATATATTAGGTTCACTCCCTAATTCCATACATTATGTCTCAAGAGGCTTAAACTTTACCCAATGCATTGGAGAACTATATAATTATGGTACCACACAACAAATTCATTTCATGTGCATACATATGAGCGCCACATAAGTATATCAATCCTAAGGAGTATAAATCAGGATTACCCATGGAAATTGATAAGTATCACAATCTTGTCTCATAACTTAATCTAATGAGATTCCATAAAGCATGTATTTCAGATATGGTCATAAGGATTATATTACCATATAAAAGTAAGGGCCAATAAACTAGGTATATATATGAAAGACATATATAAATAAATTATAAGTAATCCATAACATCAAAGGCTATTGTAATTGAAAAATAATAATTTTATAAATATTTAAAACATTCCCAATGAAAATAAACTTTTCACTGTGAGTAACATCCCAGGATGTCACCTTAGATTGAAAATGATTTTGAAAGATCAAATTGATCATTTATTGAGGAAAATATCATTTTAAATTTGAAAACAACAATATAAAAAATAAAATGGTCTCAAACATTAAAGAAAACATTTATTCTTAAAATAACTTTTGAAAGTTTAAAAGGAAGATTTAAAAAATTTAGTGTTCATAATGGTGGAAGAGTTCAATTAATTTTGAAAACATTAAAAAAATATTTATTTCAACTTTTTTTATGAAATTTAACAAAATTTCTTGTTTATTAAACAACAAATTTTTTTTAAAACTATCTTACTAATAGTAAAAATTAATTTAAAAAATCATAGTAATTTTTTTTGAAAACAAGGATTTGGAAGAAAAAAGGATTTTTGATCGAAGGGAGAAATGAAGTGTCATTTTCATAAAATTGTTAACTCAATCATTTTAAATTCCAAATAGAGGAAAACGGTACATTGAATTTGATGTTGGTCTCTCATAAAACTTATTTTCACAATATCCATATAATAAAAAAATAGCACAAATTAAATATGCACCACTAAGAAAGTAACAAAATGATTGAATATAACAAAAATAAACAAAAAATATGGTCCATAAATATCAACACATCATAATAATCCACCTTCTTTTAAATGTATTTCTCAGTCCATTTATAAAATCTCACTCACATTTTTTAACAACAAACCCTTTTAAAAAAAATCAAATTCCATATTAAAAGTAACATCTTTATAAAAAAACATTGAAGAAGACAAAAAGTTTTCAAATTCCCATATCAAAATTTAATATTCCAAATCTCATCCCAAAACTACTTTAAAAATTCACAAGGGTGTTTTTTGAATTTTAAAAACCTACTTGAAATAAATTTTTTGAAAATTATATATGAATATCAACCAATTTGTTTCAAAAAGACTTAATGGGATACAAACCCCATTTTCTATAAAAACCATTAGCATAAAGTGAACGATTTTAAAAGCATATTAAAAACAATAACCAATTAATTAAATGTCTAAACTTTTTAAATCGAAATATATACAATTTTAAGTGTTTATAAATTTACAGGGTCACTTTGTATTCACTTCACTTATTTCAAATCACTGAATCCATTTTACTTCATTTGAAAAGAAACTCTCATTTTTTATTTAAAACCCAACAGTAACATTTAAAAACAAGATTGCATTTTAAAAATGATTTTTAAAATAGACATGAGCATAAATATTCTATATAGTCCACCACCTAGTCTAAGGTAAATAACTATTATTAAATATATAATAAACATTTTATAATGTTGGTATGAATAAAAATTTTTATAGAATACATGATTAAATTAAAATATCAAATTTTAGCACCATGGTTAGGGTTTCATCAAGTATGTTAGGTCAAGGAACTATGATACCAAAACACTCAGTCATCATTTCCACCTTAGGCACACATTACCCAAGGGATATAGGCTTAGGGTGTAGGAATCCACCTTTACAAATGTCTCCCTACCTCACCAATGTTTAGTTAGTGTTTTCATTTTATATTTCATTTTTATATAGAGCTTGTGATGTCTAACATGATTTTCTTGGAATATACTCCTAAATACCATGGTTCCCGTGGGGTTCTTTCCAAAGTCAATCATTGTAATATTCATTTATCAATAACATGTTTCCTAAAATATCACAAAATAATCCAAAAATAAAATCTTTAAAATGCCATGAAATTTATTAAAGAATAATCGTAATTAAGGTTGTAAAAATATTCATGACACTAAAAACTATTTTCCAAAATAAAATGTGTCAATTTTTTTAAAAAAATTAATAACATAATTTGAGAATAATAAATCATGCATGATTATCTTGGAATGAAATTTTAAGCATCACCTAGAAGACCTCCATCAAAACAAAAATATTTTAAGAATAATCTTTACAATTTCTAAACATTCCTCATTGTTACATACCAAAAAAATTTAACGATATGATACTCCATTCTTTAATGTATCCCTTAAACCAAATGGGGTTTAAACCATTATTAAACAGTTATTTTATTTAAAACTCATCCTAAAATATTTTCACAATGTTGGAATTTCATGTATAACTTGAAATTCCAAGATAAACCATTATGAAGACACATTTCTGTCATAATAAACAATTTTAAATTGAAAATTCCATTTTGAATGGACAATATAGAAATTTGGCAAGTGAGTAACTGGAAAGCATTTTCAAAACCATTATTTATAGATAATAAAATCCATTTTTATATATGAAAACCAAGTCAAAATAATAATTTTTCCCTAGAAAATCAATGAGTATAATTAATTATATTATTAAATAATTAAAACACCAATATAAGAATCATGAAATAAATGGTTCTAGAATCAATGATTCGAGCATGTAGAAAACAACCTGGAATAAAAAAAAATAAAGAAATCCTCAATAATAGAGAGAGGAGGACCCAAAGGGAAGATAATATTCCCTAGTAATCAATGTTACAATATTAAATAGAAGCAATAACCCCCTAGGATTCATCCTAGTGTTTACATGATGGGGAAAAGGGTGAAATTGAGAGGGGAAAGGTAATAAAAGGATGAAGATAAATTCATCGTGGAGTGAAATTTTAGGTGTCTCCTTGAACATGAAGGGTGAGGATTTGATCATCTTGTGTAATAAAGAAGCCAAACAGAAAAGGAACAAAAGATTAGGATAAAAAATCATACCTTAGATTTGATGCTCGATTATTATGGGAGAAAGTTGAGTTGGAGTGTCAACGATAGTGGAATTTCATGAAATCTTGAGAGTCATGACTGAAATTAGTGCAGTTAGGGTTCTTTTAAAAGTACTGAGGATGGTATTATCAACGCTTCTAAAAAACAGCTCATGAAGATTCATTTTATCAGTTCTAAAGTAATAAGCACTGATAAAAGCTATCTTTATCATCGTTTATTTAGTGCAGATAAAGATATAGATTTATTAGAGTTTAAAAACCCGGACAAAAGTCATCATTATCAGCACTAATGTTTTTGCACTAATAATTGTCCCTGTTATCAGATCTAAGACTTTAACACCGATAAAGGATATAAAATTATTATTATTAATAAAAAAATTTAATTTCATTTAACAATATTTATATTTGGTTATATATGTATTTATTCTATTTTATATATTTCTATAATTATTTATATATATATATATTAAAAATATTCATTATTTAAATATGATATTATTTTTTTATAATTATATAAGTTATTTTGAAAAATATATATATTCATTTATTTTTTATGATAGATATATAATTTTAAAAATATAGTGAACATACATTAATAAATTTATTTATAAAGAAATATATTATTTATTTATAATTATTCATTTATAATTATAAATATAATTATATCTTTATATATATTTATATAATTATATATATTTATATAATTATAAATATTTAATATATATATTAAATATATTCATTATTTAAATATATAATTATTTATTTATAATTACTTTAATACCTTTTATATAATGATTTATATATTTATATCATTATATATATTTCTATAATTATATATATATATATTTAAAAAATATATATTAATATAAATATAGTAAATATATTCCATAGTTAGATAAATTTATTATAATTCTATAATTATTTAAATACATACAATTATTTATTTATAATTATATAAATACTTTTAAAAGAATTGTATTGATTTATATACATTTATAAATATATAAATTTATTAATATTTTAAAAATAAATTTGTAAATAAATTTTTTTATAAATATTTATTTACAAATATATTTTTAATATTATTAGTAAATATATAAAATTTATTGAATGCATGTTAAAAATGAGTGACATTAAATAATGAAAAATGAGAATACTTTAAATATATATATATATATATATATATATAAGATTATTACATACAAAAAAATAAAAACATATGAAAACAAAACAAAAAAATACCTAACTCTAAAAGGATAATACTTAACTCTAATAATATTAAAAGGAAATAAATAACATTTACTGAATAAAAACATTATATTTTAAATTTATCATATTGATAAATGAAATTCTAAAATTAAAATTAAAATTTTAATAAATGATATATATGTTAGGTGTTTGTATTTCTATATAAGATTTCATTAATTACATAAATATTTGTATATGTATGTTGTATATTAAAATGAATTAATTACGTATATTTATGTGTGAAATCAATGTATCCCATGTTTTATGTATGTTAAATTCAAAAACAAATTACATTTAATTATTGTCCATTACATGATATAATTAGTCAGTAATTAAAATTAATTTTTAATTATAAATGACACTTCAATAAATATATTACTTATCGAACGTATGCATAAATATTTTTCATTCTATAAATCATATTTTAGGAATTAATTTATATAAATATATATATATTAACATATTTCACAATTCAATGTATTAATGAATAATTATGTGTACAACCCATTAAAATTGAATAAGACATTAATATGATCTTAATTAATATAATTTTATTTATTATATATATATATATATTTAATTTATATTATTTTTTAATATTTATTGTGTATATATATATATATTAAATTTATTGATTTTTATTAATAATTGTTTCATTAATAATTTTTTAACAAATTTTTAATTGTTTAACTTGTTAAAAAATTATTTAGTTATTATTGCTTATTCATTTTATTTTTTTTGTTTACTTATTATCATTTTTTATTTTTTAAATCTATATTTAATATATGAAATTTATTAATATTTATAATATATATATATGCGTTTATTAAATTTATTCATTTTAATCAATGATTATTTATTTAATATATTTTTTAATATTTTTCTTCATATAATAATTTTAAATATTAAATTATTTAATTATTTCTTTTTATTCATTTAATATATCAATATTTAATATATACTATTTATTAATATTTCTAAAAAATAAATATATTAAATTTTTTAATTAGTTTTTTTTAATATTTGTTTGGTTTATTCATTTCATATTGTTATTTATTTTAATTTTGTAATTTTTTTAATACTAGTAATTTTTTGTTGGTTTGCATGAAGGAAATTAGAATGGACTGGGGTAGTTCCTGTTGGACATGATTATGAAGGTGGGAGAAGGACTCTTTAAACATAAGGTGGGATAAAGACATCATGGGACCATGGCGGGCCCATATATGTGTGTGTAATGAATGCATGATCCCATCCCTGTAGAATGATTCTGATCATTAGATGTGGTTGAATGATATATAAAGAAACGGTCCCCCATGCGTTGTTTTGATGTAGGAATCACCAGGCAATCAGGACCTTTATCAACTCTAAAAAACCCTGATAAAGGACACACAATATGAGAACTGACAACAAAGCAATGATAAAGGTTACCATTTATCAGTGCTAGAAATAAAGCACTCATAAAGGGTACCTTTTATCATTTCTTAAAAAATTGGTGATAAAGTTAATCCTTTATCTGAACCTAAAAACACTAATAAAGGGTGAAACTAATTAATTTTTTTTCTAGCATTGATAAAGGCCAATGTTGTATATAACACCTTTCATAGTAGTTCTGGTATAGCAATCTTCCCTTTTTTATATATCATTATAACATGTACTAATTTTTATATGACTTTGCTTATGGTTTCTGTTTATTGTTACCGCATGGGTGTTTCCTATTCCACTTTTCTTTTTAATGGTATGTATTTCTCTCATGTCGTTATTTGTCTCAAATTATTCCTCTATTTGGTGTTTAATTTTTTATACCATTGTTCTTATCTCATATGAGTTTATAGTCTTCCCATAGTACCACCCTGAACCCTCTCTGGTAATCGGTAGCCTTTGGCATACAATGATTCATGCTTGAGGCCATGTGACCCCCCAGATCGAGCATTGTTCGGTAGCTCACGGGTCAGGATGTTACAAACTGGTATCATATGTTATTTTCCATTTGTATTACTATTTGGGGATTAGATAGGAGACTATGAAATATCATAATTTGGTAATGAACCTATTCTTGGGAGAAGTGAACCCATATACAGGGGAAACACAAATTACCTAGGATAGGGATATTGTAGTGTTGGTTTGTTCAAATTACAGTTTCAATGATTTCATCATTATTTGACTCACATGTTTGTGACATTATTAATAATTATATTAGTATTGTGTAATTGTTTTGCTTTTTCATTCTATGTTAAGGATGTAGTATCTCATGTGTTATCACAGGCACAATAAGACTTACATGTCATGCATTTTTATGCCTTTTTTTACTTACTCCATGCATCTTCCTATTTCATATGGTTTGGTTCCCTAATTATTATATATGGAAAAGTGATATTGCTTCATTAATGATGATATAATTGTGTCAATTAATGTGTTTTTCATCAGTGTAAATAGTTTTTTCCATATGTATTGATCATGGAACATTAATTGTCCAATTTTATCATGTTTTCGGTTCTAGACCTACTAGTTCAATGGAATTAAACAATGATAGTTGATTTGATTATGTGAATACCTATTGGAAATATTGAAATAATTACATCAATAAATTTGGAATAGTGATTAATTTAATAAAACCATTTGATATAACTTCTTACATCTTGATTCTAGATATATAGGCAATGTTCCAGTTACATGGGGTGCCAATTAAAATTTAGATGAGTGTGTATTTTATAAAGTGTTAATAGTGACTCATTTAACAAGACCGTGATATCAATACATATATAAAATAGTATGAACTTAAATGAAATAAATAATTTAAAGTAAATGATTTCTAAAAAATGGGGTGCTAATAACAAAGTAAAGGGTGTTTTCCTCTATAACTTGTAAATGAAAGGCCAAATATCGATTTTTTTTGTGTAATATGAGAATAGACTAGAACATAGCCTTATTAGTGGGTGTTCGGGGTGACTTGTGGAATTTTATTTCCATTATGGTCATCCTTTATCGCCTAAACTTGGATTTAAGATAAGAAAAATTGGTTTTATATTTTTCATTTTACGTCTATGTACCTATCTTAATTTTTTATTTCTAATCTTATAAACAATCAGATCCTGTTTTCTGTTGTGTGTTTGGATTTTTATAATGATTCCACCATGATGGCCTTGAGCCGTATGTCAGTAGGGAAGGGATGACTATACTCTATAAGTGGTGGTCCACAAGTCTCCAACGTTACCTACTATAATTCCCCTTATACCACCACCTGTTATTCCTGATTTGGTAACTGATGCCTAGTTTCGAGGGGGTTTCCATCGAATGATGGAGTTTATGCAAGGAGTTCCTTGACCAGACCAGGCTATTGGAGACTTGAATCAGGAATTTCAGCAGTAGAATCCTCCCACCTTTTCAGGGTATGGTGGACCTTAGGCCATAGAATCATGGATATAGGCCATGTTATTGATATTCAAGAATTTGTGGATGCCTCTAGATAGGAGGGCCACAATCACTAATTACATGCTTTGTAGTTCTACCAAGACATAGTAGGATCTCATTACCTTGGAAGATCGACATTAGGATATGATCTTGAGGGGCTATAAAATGATCTTGTATAATTATTTCATCTTATAAACATTGAGGGATAACCATCCTACAAATCTCATGAACATTTAGTTGGGAGTTGTGTTTGTGATGGAGTATTCATCTAATTTTACCAAGCATCGACGCTTTTCAGTAACTCTGAAGGATATGAACTCGTGACTGTGAGGTGATTCATGTATGGGATATTATATGTAATTAGTTTTCTTTTTAATATTTCACGGAAGAATTTTTTTTCAAAGATAGTCTTCCAGGACCTCATCACATAGTAGAGCATGATAGAAAAATATTATGTAATCAAGGGATCTTTAACACCAAGTCCTAGAAGTAGTTCTTCTAGTTGAAGGGAACATCACTTCGAGGTTGCTCATAGGGGTAGTAGTATTCAGACACATCATAATGGTAGATATTTTATATGTCACTAATTTAGGTATCTTGGACATAAGAAACTCTAGTGTATGTGAGATCCAATTGAATGAAGAACTTATGGTAGGATGGCCCATTTTAGGCACTTATACAGGACCTTTCCCTATGTTCAAAGTGAGAAAAGATCTATACATACTCTACATTATAGAGTGGGAATGTATTACCTCACTAGGTAGGTGGCTAAAATATCACCATCATCCCAAGCCGAGGAGGTGGTTAAGGAAGAGTAAATGAGACCTAGGATTCATAGAACAAGTAGAGAATTCCTATTCGGTGTAGTCAGGTTGCAACTTAGGGTCGTGGTAAGTGTCCTTGACATCTAGTTCAAAGTTTTCCTAAGGAGTAGAGTTCCAGACCTTATAATTCTTGTGGTACTTTTCTATTATACTCTACCTTATTTTCTAGTTTTTTTGACATAGGTGCATAACATAATTTTATATCTACAACAATTATGGAGAGTCCATGCCTTGAGATAGAGTAAATATGGGGCATGATGAAACCTGATACCCATTTGGGTATCCAATTAGAGTGTGTTATATGATGTAAAGATTTTCCCCTTGAGATAGGTGGTTAGCTATTTTTATGGAATATTTTCATCCTCAATATGATAGGGTTTGATGTCATTCTTAGCATCAAATGGTTAATTCACTATTAATATCAAATCAATTTTTATCCCTAAAGGGTGATGTTTAAATCACCAAAGGGTGGGAGACATGTTTACATTTTATATTGGGATGTCCATGTGTATTTATTTGGACCTAAGAATCAAGGGATGGGTTGGATGAAAACTTATGTTACTAGTATTATCATGGATTATTAGCAGTTAAAAACTATTATTTCCCTCATATAATGTATCATTTTAGGGAAATATTTTCTGATTACATTTTTGGGATACGTCTAGTAGGAGAGGTATAATTTACAATTGAGATAGTCATGGGAGTGGAAACAATGTCTATTTATCTTTATTATATGGAACCAATGGAACATATAGGGCTTGATAAGTATTTTAATGACCTATAAGCTAAGAGTTTTATCTTACATAGTAGCTCACAATGGGTTTCACTGGCCTTTTACTCAAGAATTTGGATAGTACCATCAAGCTCTCTACGGATTATAAATGATTGAACTATCTCACAATATTGAATCGGTATTCATTGCCTTGATAATATGACCAATTTGATAAGATTAAAGAAGAAACGGTGTTCTCAAAGATTTATTTGTGGCTTCACAGCCATTAGGTTCATGTAAGGCCTTAAAAAATTACTCATTTATCTTTTCAAAGATGGTATGATCTGATTGATTAATTATTAATAAAATTTTACCTAAAAAACATTCCCTCTTTATTGATGGATCTAATCAATCGGGGTTTCCACATGTATCTGGATTCCTTCGTGGTAGTCTTTGTGAACAAATATTGGTGTATTACCTCACTAGATACGACCATGAACAATATCTTGGTATTGTGTTTTATAACACACTAAAACATTATTTTTATGAAAATATGACCAAATTCATCTTTTTGATCAATAAAGTCCACTTCCTAGTTCACCTCATATTGGAGTAGGGCGTATCTAGGATCTAGAGAAGGTGAGAGATGTAGTTTCTTGGGGGAATCCCAAAATTTTATTTTATATGTGGTTTATTTTGGGGACAATTGGGTATCACATACCCTTCATCATATATTTCCCAATACTATCAGTGGTTCTTTTGGGTTTGACTAAGAAGGGTGAGAAATTAGTATTTTTATAATCTTTTGAAAGCGACATTAAACATTTGAATGGAGGGTTGACATTAGCACTAATCCTGATTCATTCGCATCCATGAAAAAGATATATAGTTTGTTATGAAGCATCAAAAATGGGCATGAAATGGTTCAGATATAGTATGAGTGTTTTTTAGCCTATAGATATCATCATTCAAGGCCTCACGAGTGGAATTACCTGAAGAAAAATCTCATCCTAGGTTCCCTAGTGTATGATTTATACTATTGGAGAGATTATTTACCTCAAGATCATTTTGTGTTATTCTCCAATCACAAAATACTCATGTATATTTTTACAAAGTGTGTTTTGAATATTTGGAAGCACATATTGGTTAAATACCTACAATACTTCAATTTCAAGCATGACTATATGCCTGGTAAAGGTAATGTAGTATCCAATAATATAATTTGAAAGTCTCATAAAAATATAGTTCAGGATGCTAGTGTTGAGTGGAATCATATAATTTTTTTTTCAGATATATATTTTGAGGTTCAAGAAAACCATGGTCATGTTTTCTAATCTACAATAATGGTGAGATCAACCCTTATAGAATGGGAAAAGATGAGGCAGTATTCTAATTCTGAGGGCTTAAGTGTTGAGGGAATGTATCCCAAATTTGGATTCATTTTCAAGTTAGACCATGGATGAGGATGAGATGTTATGCATACATGGTCATGTCTTGGATCTAGTAGATATCTGATAGGAGTAGATGTAAGGGATAAAACATTTCTTGAATCATGTCTTTCTTAAGAGACATCAGAACTAGTTTATTAGATCATGAAGTACATATTTATAGCTCAATCGAGTTAGAAATCTTATTCTAAAAAAGGGGATCAACCTCTGGAGTTTGAGGTTGGATAAAATCTATTATTATGAGTTTCTCCTATGTTATTCCATTTACAAATTCAGTGGTAGGGTAATATTTCACTAAGATTCATTGGACCCTTTGAGGTTTTGGATAGAATCAGGATACTGGATTACCAGATAGAACATCCTTATACATACTAGTCTATGCATGAAATTTTTCATTGGTATAATATCTAATACTATTATCTAAACCCATATCATTCTTTACATCTTGATGAGGTTGATTTAGATGTTGATTCTTCCTTTGAGGAGTACCATGTGCGTATTGTGGATCAATGTGTGAAGACTATCTACGACAGGTTAGTCATTTAGTAGGGTTTATATGGTAGTATGACCTAGTAAAATATGGGACCTGGGGGTGGGAAGTTGACATGCCTGATCAGTGGCAGGAGGTTTTCTAAATGACTCCTTACGACCCTCAAAATTCCAACTTGGAGACAAGTTTCTTTAAGGATGATAGGTTGCAACGAATAGACTTTCCACGAAGGTACAAATCAATTTTTATGATTTAAATAAATTTTTATCCTAGTGACGTTTTCCTAAATCTAAAGGAAGAGAGAGTTCCCATGGGCTTTTCTAAACCTGGAGCTCTTTGTTTTTTAGGAAACAAGCCTGGTGAACGGTCAGACCCAACCATGCACCTGTGCCCGCACAGTTTGGCCAAAACATATGGGGTGTTTGAGAGAGCTGGAGAAGGATGCTGGGTTAGGATAAGTCATGTAACCTTGATAGCATGGATGTGTGACTTGTCCTGGATATGGGAAGGAGATAAAGAACATGGGTTTTTTATGGTTAGTATAACCGTGTTCCAACCATGAAACCAAACCTTGTGACTCATAAAAAGTGTGGAAATGACCATTTTAACTCTATTCCATTTTAACTAAACCTCTCCATTTTCCCCTCAATTTTCATGCACAACATACCCAAGCACAAAAGAATATCTTCTCTCTTCAAAATAAGGTATTTTGATATCTCTATTGTATGGACTCTGTTTCCTTCAGTGTTATGTGCATTATATTGACAATGGTAAGAGATTTAATACTTTTTATTTCATGATTTGTTAATATTCCCATATTCTGCTTTATTTCGTTGCATGCTCAAATTCCCTATTATTAGGTTATTGGTCTATTATTCTGATTTATTACATTCCGCATTAAATAAAATGCTAGTCTCGAACATAGATTGGTCAATGGGACAAAGGTAAGTGGTTTAGTAATTTTCCCTACATTTTTGCATATTTTATAGATTTTTGTTCTTATTCCACGTTCCATACATTTTTGTGAGTCACCAGAAAATGTGTTTTACCATTTGAATTAATTTCACCATGATATGGAATTCCAGTAGACCCAAGTGAAAGCATTAGACAATTTTTACCTCATCAATTAATACACATTTGTGTTCACTAAATTAAATTCCCTCTTTAATTTTAATATTTATATGACCAACCACATCTTATGTGGGATGGATTGACCCTAATTTTTATTTTCCCTTCCTTATAAATTAAATGTATTAATTTAATTGAATGGTAGTTGGTGGTAAGTCTATGATATCTGTTTTATAATTATAAATACAAGTTATATGAATTGTGAAACTTATGTTTAGATTGGGTTAAAGTATCATAAATTATTTATAGGTAATCCCTCGTGAATATTTTTATTAGACCATGGATACTAGTTGGTGGACAATGGTTAAGGTATTTTTTTGTGAATGGAATATCACACACACTTACATTTGGAGATGGTCATGGCATCTCACACTATTTACATCTACTTGGATGGTGGATGTAACTTTCCAAATTACCATTTATTAGGTGTTGTAAATGATGAATCACCCCATTGTCTCATGTAACGAGCATTAATTCTCATATTTAAATGAGATTCAGGGATAATACCCTTACTATAGCTTGTATCACATTAGACTAGACATGGATGACTGAGTTATACCCTATGTCCATCTAGGACTTAGTATCAATGAATATGCCTATATATGTCCTCACATATATGGTGTATATACATGTTTATATATATTATATATATAATTACTTTTGTAAGGTAAACTTACCATACTTGTTTGACCTATTTTAAATAAGGTAGAGTCTTCTAGGTGTCTTATAGGAACCTGAGTTGATTGGTCTTTATTTTTCCTAAATTATTTATTATTCTTTATACTTTCACACTGTTATGTTATATAAACTTATTGAATTATTCTTGGTAGTGTTTGTGGGGGACAACTAATTTTATCTCAAACCTTTATCGGGCCTTCCATGGTACCAATGCAAGAATTATGATCGTATATATTGGCAAGGGAAATAGCGTTTTCATGGATGATTGATATATTTTTGTCATAGCATTGATCATAAGAGTAGAGGACATATCGTATGCTCATGGTGATGACAGAGATGTGTTTGGGTCTTTTGTATTTTTGTATAACATGTTTTATATTCTTGTTTTCCCATACTCTTCTCTCCAATTTTTTTAGATCATCAGCACATGAATTCATTTTTATATGACTCAACTTATGGATTTTGGTTATTATTACAGTTTGGATGTTTCCTATTCTATTGTGCTTTATTAAAGAATCTGTTTCTACTATTTTTTAGTTGAATTATATGATTCTAATAATTTCTGTTTAATTTATTTTTATAATGTTTTAATATGATAGGAGGGTATAGTCTCTCCCCAATACCACCTTGCATCATCACTGCTATTTGGTGGCGTCTGCCATACAGGGTGATGCGCTTGAATCCATGTGACCCATCAGATTAGGGTATTGTTCAATGGCTCCCAGGTTGCGATGTTACATTCTATAGACATGAGTTTTTGGGAATTCTTCTAAATTTTGGTGATAGATAAGAAATATTATTTGTATAGGTCGATAATGAAGGATTTTTTATAAAACACTATTTGTGGTTGTTGTAATGACCTAATATTTTAATGAAATATTCATACTCAAATAAATATTATGTTCAACTGATTTCCCCACATGAAATTCCAAACTAAAATAAAAAACATGGTATATTAAAAAAATAAAATAATTAAATATGAGAGATATATTATGGCCATTAAATTTTTGGGCATAAAAAATTAACTACCCTATGAAAAATATGTAAATAAACATATAAATATTAAATTCATTAAATTAAAATAATTTTGTTAAAAGTAATGAGTTTTTATTTTAAACATTATTTATAAAAATTTTGAATAAAAAATATGATATAATTAAATTTATTTTAAAATCCACATATAAAAATTATCCTAATAGATATTTTTCATATTTTTAAAAAAAAATTGATATTTAGATGACTAGTAAAGAAATGCATATTTTTCCAAAATGATAACATTTATTACATTATTTTTATATAATATATAAATAATTGATTTTAGTTGATCACATATGTATTTGAGTAATAATTTTAGGAATTTTAAAAATGTTATTTAAAATTTATAAAACTTTTTTCTATCCTTATGATGAAAAAGTAATAATATAAATATAAGGAAATATATTTTTATCCTCTCTATTAAAAAAATGTTTTAATGGTAAAATTGATTTTTTGGATTAATTTTAAAGGTGCATACATTTTTTTTATTTTATAAGACGATAATTTATGTCAAGAAAATTGATTGTGTTGATAACTATGTTTTCAAATAAGTTTCATGCTGAAAAACACACTTTTCATAAAAAAAAATTGTAGTATGTCAATTTTTTTTAAAAAATGATTCAAATAGTTTGAAATTTTATAAGATAAATAAATTTTAAAATATGAAGTGAGATCTTTTAAATTAGATAAAATATTAAATTCTTTTCATTAAAACTGAATTCTATGGTTGAAAACTAATTAACCAAATAAAAGTAAAACTTGAATTAATTGATTTACTAAAAGGAAGAAACCCAAAACATGTTTCAATATAGATGTATGGTATGTTTTGTGAGAAAAAAACAACTCTCCACCTTTTTTCTCAATTTAAACATTTTAACCGGGTATAATAATATTACATTATTAAAAATGTAATGGGCATTTGTAAAATTTCCCTCTTATTCACTTATAAAAGTGGATCACTTACACCACCAAATAGTATACTGTTACCTTTAAATTTATTCAAAAAACCCTAGCATTGTTTCCACCTAAAGACCTCTCATATGTCATTATGCCTTTGATTTCCATTATTTAACATAAGGACTCTATTTATAATGTTATTTTTAAGAGAAAAATAAATATCTCAAAGAGGTTAACTATTTTACATATCACCTTCATGAGTCACACACATTCAACCATGATTGTGAGAAACTAAATTTTTCCCATATATACATATCTTATGAGACATTAAATTTTAACAAATACATTGGAGGGTGATATTATACCCCTCCTAAATCCCTCTCCCATGTCACCCTCCAATGCATTAGTTAAAAGTTTACATATCATAAGATATGTATATATGGGAACAATTTAGTTTCTCTCAAGAATGGGTAAATGTGTGTGACTCATGAAGGTTATATATAAATTGTTATAACTATGTTTTCTTGTAGGAATGAGTGAAAGTGGGTGGCTCATGAAAGGAATGATACCCTATGAAAATTTTTGTTCCATATTTGAAATTTTTTATGCATTATTATATTTTGATCTAATTAATCAAGGTTTATGTTAAACATTTGATGCCATGTTATGGATATTATATTTTATTTATGATAATTTTAAGATTTATGTTTTTATGACATGTCCTTTGAGGATCATTTGGGTTTTATTATTATCACTACTAATGATATCATATTTTTCTCATGTTCATGTTTTTTTATGCTTATGATACTATCCTTGATGAAATATTTATTCATCACTTACTAAGTTTCTGATCTGAAACAATTTTATGTTTTAATTCCCTAGGTTATGAGGATGAGTTTTACTAATGGTATGTTTAGAATATGGTCGGTTGTGTTGAACATTAGATCATATAATTAAAATCATTATAAAATAAATAGATTATGTAGCTAATATCTAAAGATAGTGAACCTAAAATTACCTAGGTTATTGTAACTATTTTTAAGAATATTTAATGTTTTATATCATGTTATAGATGTAAAATAATGGCAGGTTTTTCTTGGGTCCCCATAGTTTTATTTAAGAGAAGACACGATTATTTTTGGATATCGAAGAATCTTTTTTAAAAAAAAATTAGGGTTTGAATTATTTAGAATAATCCCTTGAGTTGTGGCTAATTATAAGATTATATCATGAAATTTTTTTAAAACAGGAGTTTGTAGTTTACCTTGTGATCGTATCCCTCTCTAGATACTAGGAATTGGATATAGCTATGATAGTTATATATTAGGGGGTAATCACCGTGAAGAAGGCTAATCAAGAATTTACTATATCTTCACTGTAGTGTACGATATGTGGGACTAAGACAAAAAACCAAGAAATAGCCCCTTAGGGGTTATGATTTTTCATTAAAATTCTCTTTTCAAATATTAAGAAGGATTTTAATACATTATTTTGGTATTTTATGGATCCCAACATGAATTAGACAATGAATAACCTAGATTGAAGCATTAAAATTTATATGTAAAGGAAGATATGTTCTTTATGATTCCTTGAACATATGATAATTTTTATTATTTTATAGATTAATTATTATTATCCTTAACATTTATTTGTTTAAGAAATAGTTGGAGTAAGTAGAAAACATGATAATAATTATTGTTATTGGAAATTAAATGATTGAACTAATGTACTACCAAATAGAATTGGAGTCGATATACATAATATCATATAAATTATCACACAATTTTAATAGTTTAGGAATAATAACACAAACCATGTTGAGATCCAAAAGGAACCAATGAAGGAGATGGTTTCTTTCATGTCTTTCATGTGAAAAAATCCACCCCCTTTTAATGAATCTTATAATCCAATTTTCACTTAATAATTGATAAATGTTATGGAAAATATAGGTTCTTTTATCTAGTTCCTAGAGAATGAAATGGTTTTCTTTGATATCTATTTATTGGAAAAATAGGATGGCCAATATCCAAAACTGATTTAAAATATAATAGAGAAGGAGGAGATAGAAACTATGAAATTGTAGGATTTTAGGAAATTATTATTCATCAACCACATTCTTAAAACTCTTTAGAAATGAATGGAGTGGGAATTCATGGAACTAAAAAGAGGAGGATGATTCTATGGGAAAATACAATTAAAATAATAATAAGACTCCCAAGGTATGCCTTTGGTAATATCTCCCAATTATATAACAATATTTTCCATTAATTTGGTTTTTTAAAACCAAGTCTTTGAAAGGAGTTGGCCATTATAGACTTTTGGATATATAAGGATATTGTTCGCTAGGCACTAAAGGTGGAGATTGAAATTGTGTACTATAAATATTTTAATGAGAATAAATTAAAGGTGAAATAACAAGATAAATTTTATTGTAAGTTTAATGGGGGAATGAAATTTCATCCCAATACGTCCTTACATTGTGGTAAGAAGAACCAAGGTAATTTCCATAAAGGATTTGGGATTTTTTTTAATTGTGATAATTTTTTTCACCAATCTCACAATTATAGATTTAATGATAAGAGAATGATTAACATAATAGAGAAGAATATTTTTCCTAACTAATGATCGACCCACACCAAAATTATTGAAGTGTAAGTAGTTTTTACATTATAAAATAAACTCACTAACCTATGGGACAATTAAGAAAATATTTCCAAGAAACCTCCCAACTAGAGGGAATAAAGAAGACCATTTTCAATAACTACCACTAAGGTTGATCTTCATAATTAAGATATATGTGGTACCCTTGGTATTTTTTCTATATCTTATAATACCTTATTTCATTCTAGTTCATCATATTCTATTATATCACACAGGTTTCCAATGAATTTGTAAACACCACCTCAAGTAATGGATATTAAACTATCTTTGAAAATTCTTGTTGACATAATGATTTCATCTATGATATATAAATATTTTCCAATTTAGATTAATGGGAGGATATCTTATTCCAATATAATTATTCTTTATTTTTTTGAATTCGATATTATATTTGGTATGTATTGGATTTCCCTTCAAAAAGTTCATATCATTTGTTGGGGACAAGTGATATCATTTCATATCCTAAATAATCTTGTTATCACGTATTAGTATAGGTATAATCATGGACTCCCATTGGATGAGAATTCTATAATCATTGTCTTTATAGCCACCAATTTGTGATTTATAACTCAAATTATTGGTGAGGAATTATACATTGATGACATGCCTATTGTACAAGAATATACAAATGTATTTTTAGATCAACTACCTAGTCATCCCCCATAGCATGCTGTTGTACATTGTATTGAACTCATATCTGTATAAATTCCTATCTCAAAGACTTCATATAGAATCAATCTCATTTAAATATATGTATTTATAAATAAAAATAAATAGAATCTAAGATATGATATTCATATACTTATTTCATCATTATGGGGTAAACTCATCCTCTTATTCAAAAAGATGGTTAGATTAATGTGAATTTTCCTTAATTAAGATGATCTGAATAAAATAAAGGTCAAAAATACATATCCTAGACCTCATATAGATTTTTTTTTTCAATCATATCTCAGGGGCTCAATAATTCAACATGTTTGACCTTCATTCTAGATATAATTATATATGGTTCAAAAGAGAATATATTTGAAAAAAAACTTTCTATATATGGTATGGACACTATAAATTTATATTGATTCCTTTTGTGGTTATAAAATCATGTAATATCTTTAAGGGATTGATGATTAATGTTTTTATGGGATACCTTAAAAAATTCATTATATTATTTATACATGATATAATCATATATTCTAAAAGAAAGGAAGAGAATGAATGTAATTTATTGATTTTTTTTAAACAATAATAATGGAGAAAATTTATTCCATGTTTAGCATATAAAAAATATAGAAACCAAAAGTATGATTCTTGATACATGTAATCACAAGAAAGGGTATATCAGTAGTTTCATCAATGATATAATTAATTAGGAAATATACCACACCAACCACTATTATTTAGATCAAAAAATTTCTTAAGTTAAATGGATATTACTGGTGATATAATTGAAATTTATCATGCCTATAAAATTCATAAACCATGATATCTGTAATATATTGAAATATATTTGGATAGAGGTATGTGAAAAATGTTTTATAGATCTAAAGAAGTGGTTGGTAATATGGCCAATACTTATATTACTATGTAGTGGTGAGGGGTTTGTAATATATAATGATGTTTTGAAAAAGGGATATGGATGTGTCCTCATAAAAAATGACTTAGTTACTTTTTAGGCCTCATTTAAATTAAATACTAATGATAATAACTTCCCAATGCTTGATTTAGAGTTGGTGGTAGTGATATTTACATTAAATATTTGATGACACTATCTCCATTGATAAAAGTGTGAAGTATAATCTATTAAAAATATATTTAAATATATATTCACATAGAAGGAGTTGAATATGAACTAAAGGGGATGATTGAAATTTGAACATTATTATGATCACTCAATGCATTACCACTAGAGGAAGGAAAGGAAGGTGTTTAATGCTCTTACTAAGAGATATCATGTCACTCTATCAATGATGTGGAATGAAAAAGATCCAATAATGATAGATATTTATAGGATAAATCATGAAGTCATGATGGGAGGATATAAAACACATATTACCTAAATTATAGCTCATCCTTCTATTCACATGATGACTACATATTCCAAAAAATATGATGTAAAACTATAGAAAGAGGCAGTGAGTATTCTAGTGTTTAAATTTTCTAAAGAAAGTTCATTATGTTTTGGAAACCAAATATTTTTTGCATAAATACATGAATAGAAGAGTGAAATATTTGATGATTCTCAGATATCATTATTATTTATTCATCCTTGAAGTATGATGTTTTATAACTATTTAAATAAAAACATATGGTAAAAGAATATGAAAAGGTATACCACATAATACATATCTATATGGTTGTTATTCTAGAATGTTACGGTTAAATGTCATAATTCTAAGGATATATTTAAACCAATACCCATACTGGTTTGAAAATGGGAAAAATTAACATGAAATTCATCATTGGACTCCCCAAAATGTCTAAGGTCCATAATGTTATTTCAGTGATATTTCACTACCTTACTAAGTTGTTGTATTTTATTATCATCAAGAAAATTTTCTCTACTGAGAAAATCATCATGATATACAAAAGGGAAGGGATATGGATTCATAGAGTACCACACTCTATTGTATATGATCAATATATGAGATTATAATGTGGTTTTTGAGAAGTATTCATAAAGAATTAGAGTCATAGTGGAGTTTTTGAAATTTATTTCACCCTCAAAAGTATGGATAATCTCAAGTAACTATTCACACTTTGGAGGATAATAAAATTTCTTGTTTTATGGAATTCAAAGGATGTTGGGATCAATAATACACCTTAATAGAGTTCTCATATAATAAAAATTCCCATTCTAGAATTCTGATGGCACCATATAGGGCTCTATATTTGATGAGATGTTGGACTCCAACATAAAGGTATGAGGTTGGATAATGAAACCTAATATTTCATGATCATTTCCATGAAATCGATGAAAAGGTCAATAAATTCAAAGGAATATGAATGTATGGCCATGTCGACAAAAGTGTTATGTAGATAATCAACAATAATATCTAGAGTTTGAAATCGGTGATCATGTTTTCCTAGGGATATCTCCATGTCAGTTGGTTGTCAGATATAGGAATAAGGGAATGTAGTTCTATAGGTATATCGAGGCCTTCAGGATCCTTGATCATATCAGGGTGGTGTCTAGTAACTTAGAAATATGGGATGGTTTTGCAGGTAGGACCATGTGCCCATAAGGGGTGATTCCATTAGGGTTTCACTACATCTCTACCTCCCTCAACCTCGGAGCGACCCATCTCTCCTCCTCAAAATTTCCTTGGTGTGACTGTGGCTGCAGTTCATATTTCACGGAGGTGTCGGAAACCTTGTGGACTTGGCCGGCATGACCTTTATCTTCATTGCTGGGTTATTCCTACCTCACCCCATATCAATTAGATAGGGATTCTTCTAGCAGCATGAGAATGGTTCCGTGATAGAGATATAGGTTCCATGACTGAGGCTTGGAACATCGTCTGATGTTGGTTGGGTGGGTGGTATTTTGTGGTCTCTAATGGTTTTTGAATAGTGGTGACGGGACATCAGTTTTGGTTTGTAGTAGGGTTATTTTTTGACGATTTTGGTGCTCAGTTTGCCAATGTTCTGGTGATGGATTTCTTATTCTGAATTTTTTTCAATCGATTATTTTTAGGATGAGTTATCTACTATTTTTGTTTTTTCGTTGGTAATTTATGGTTTTGGGACGTGGATTTGGAGGTTTGAGATATGGTTTTGGGGTATTCTATGGTTTTGGATTTGGAGATTTTGTGGTGTGGTTTTGATGTTGCGGTTGTTTGTGGAATTTGGTTTCACTTTGTTTTTTGAATTACTTAGAGACATTGGAGGTAGTAATGGTTTGAGAATCTTCGATTTGGAATTTCAGCTCGTGATGAACTGGTTTTTGGGAGTGCATTGTTTTGATGTTTTTGAATCTCATAGAGGTAGTGAGTTTGTTGTGAATTAGTGTGTAAGGTTATTGTGGGTTATTGTATCTGATGTTGGTGATCTGTCTGTGGACGAATCCTGTTTGAATCCGCTATAAAGTTTTCATGTTCTTGCAACTTGATTTATACAATTTATCTGCTCCAGATGAGGTATAGAGAAAGAATTTCTCACCTGTGCATGCCATTTGTATTTTAAATCTTGATAGGGTATGGCTCTGTCATCGGTTCTATGTCCGTGAAACTCCGCACAAGACTACTTGCTGAATGGTCATGTGATGGTGGAAGCTTTTCACCAAGATGTAATTTCTAGGGAGGGGTAGATTCTGTATCATTGATCATTTTTATACTTTTAATGGTTTTTTGGTTCTAATTATTAATTTTGTGGTTTCTCAAATTCTCCCCAAAAGTTTTAATAATAAAAAAGTTAATTTTCCATCAGTCTAGTAACTAAGAACTCCCCAAAGACCACTCCCAAGTACATGATGTGCTCCATGTATCAATTTTGAGGATGAAATTATAAGACACATCCCATGTTGTGAACTCAAATTCCTTATAAATGGAATGTGATTACTCATATTAGGAATAACTATAGGATATTCTAGATGAAGGAGATAAGGTGTTACAGAACAAAACCGCTCCTTTGGTTAATATTCCACAGTGGATTCATAAGTTATAGGAAGCTACATGGGAACATGGGGATGTATTGAGGCAAAAGTGTCATTACAATTTTTTCTCTAATTAATGAAATTACAAGGATGAAATTCTTTATAGAGGGTGTAAAATGTAACAACCCAATATTTTATTGAAATATTACACCTTAAATAAATACTCCTTTTGATATATTTATCCACATATAATGAAAAACTAAAATTAAACCTGATATATTAATAAAATAATATTATTAAATAGGGATGATATATTATGGTTATTGAATTGGTAGGTATCAATAGAAGTAACCTACATATTAATACGATATAGAAATATATATTAAATAAAGATTCATTTCTTTAAAATAATTTTTTTACCCAATGATTCATTTTTATATTAAAATTAATTTATAACACATTTAAATCTTTTATTTGATAAAATTAAAATACTTTTTCAATTTCTCATAGAAAAAATTCCTATGATTAGTTATAATATATTTTCTAAAATAGTTTATTTTTAGATGAATGGTAAAAATTACAATTTTTTCCAAAACAATGTCTTTTATTACTTATCAGTATATATGAAGGATATATATTTTGTTAATTGATCAAATATTTAGTTAGGGTATAAATTTATGAATTTAAAATATATATTTTTTGAATTAATAAAACTTATGTCTATTTTTATAAAACAATAGTAATATTATAATTTATATTAAAACTGCTTCTATAATTTTATAAAAATAATCCATTTGATGATAAAATTCATTATTAACTTTCTTGGAAATCTATAGAACATTTTTGGTCTTATAAAAAACCATTCTATGTCATGAAGATTTATTATATTGATAAAAATACAATATATTTACGCTATAATAATTAAAATACCCTTTTTCAAAAAAAATTGTTTTTATGTTGTATATGAATTTACTTAAAAATGAACATTTCAAAACAGTTGAAATACTATTTGATAAAATTATTCAAAAAATAAAAAAATGAATGTTCTTATTTGGTATAATGTAAAATTTTTAATTCAGTATTCTAATAAATCAATTAAAATAAACATCAATTACCCTACAAAAAGTAAAAATCATAAAATTTGATTAACTTAGTTGAAATAAAAAAACATGTTTAAATAATGTTTCCAAATGGATTTTTAAGGTGTGGATCAACCAAACCCCACCCATTCTCATATTCTTTCCATTTTTGAGCCATTTTCCCCTAATAGTAACATTATATTATGGAATATTTAAAGGGGGATTACAAAATTTCCCTTCTCTAAACATATAAAAGGGGATCACATCCATCACTTCATGTAACCTATTACCCATTAAATTTATTGTGGAAAAATTTCCATTTTATTCCTTCTTAATGATTCTTCTAGATTCTTAATCCTTTGATAACCATTAGTTATCTTAGGTCCTCAATCTCAATGATAATTTTAATAGAAAACTCAATATCTCATTTATGATAATGAAATTTCTTAAAAATCAAGAGTAAAGGTACGGGATTTGGTGTGATGACCTGGATTCAAATGCCACATTAAGGTGCCATGTACCCAGTTGACCACATGACCTCAAGCACATTTCCCCAAATTCTAGAGGATGTCGGCTAGCATAGTCAGACTAGGTGTGATAGTGTGGAAACAATGCCCTCATTGGAAGAGTGTAATATAATGGAAATAATAACCATTCAATAGTGGAATATATAATACAATAACATAATATAATCAGTGGAATACTGATAATAAAAATAACCATATGTCAGCATAAAAAGGATGATGCTCCATGTCACATGTTCTAGGAAAACTATGAAAATATGATACACAACAGTAATATGAAATACCAATACCAAAAGTAAAAAAAGGAACAAAATTGACTTAGAAGAATCGAAATCTTCAGCTTCTTCCTAGGTGAAATTTTATCTGCAACCAACAATCCCATCCTAGCAAACCTCTCTGGAAACCATATATCATTCTAGGTGAAAACCTTGTAAAACCCTACAAACTCATCCCATCAAACCTCTATGAAATCATGGTATCACTCTAGTTGTGCTATGATTCCATGTCAACTAAGCCTCTTATTGACAGTCCTATAATGAATCCCCAATTATCACTCATGACATTTAAACAAAGCCAATATATTCCATCCATGGAATCCCTCAACGATCCATGTTTCACTCTGAAAATTAAGTAAAGCCTCCATGAGCCCAACCGATACATCTTTGGATCACTCATGTCTTGAACATAACAACCAGAGCAACCTCATAAGACTTGGACTTATTATTTCTCACATGGGTAAAACACACAATAAGAAAAAAAAGTATTATAAACTATTACTGAGCATAAAAATAATAAAATGACATGGGAATTTCATATGACAAGAAACACATGTAATTTATACTATTAGAAGATTTAAACAATAGTAACTTACATGGGAAAAATTTACAAAACTATCCTACCCTATTAACTAAACCATTACATGGCCTTAACATTCCCAAACTCACATGGGATGTTTCACAATTGAAGTAGAACATTCCAAACATGACTAAACAAGAATATCCATAAACATGGGTGAATGGGAAAGCATTCTATCCCATACCTTAAGGCAATTTAATACCTCATAACCACATAGAAAATTAATGATTAATAAAAATAATTTTTAAAAAACCCACAAAATGGAAAAAAGGCATGCCTCATTGGCATCCTAGGACAAACAAACATAATTAGTCATCCAAGTGAGACACACCCATGGGGTGGCCCTTAATCAAGGTTACAAAACCTACACATGCTTTAAAGAAATTTATAAAGTACCAAAACCACAATAGAAAATATATTTAGGAAAAATTCTTATAAGGTGACACCCTAAAAATTGGTGTGCGACACTTTGGAACAGATAATCAACTTCAAAATTAGAGAAAGGCAGAAGACCACCTACCTCATATTCGAAAAACTCTTTTCATCTAGTTATAGCCTATAATTTGACCTACAATTTTGTAGATTTACAAAATGAGTATAAATTCTCAACCTTCAATAACTCGTTTGAGAGAATAAATCACAAAGAATGGATCAAGAGGAATCGAGAGCTTACCAATTAGGATACAATGCATCCGACGATGATCGAAACGAAGTTCAGATGGAGAATCTGAAGAAAAATCCATGCTAAGTGCTGCTGTTCGAGATAACATGGGTGAGGTTCTATATAGAAATAAGAAAATGGGGCTACTGCCCATTTTAGAAAATTTTACAAAATACATGGAGAGTAATTTTAATAAACACGCCGCATATATTTCATTTTTTCCCATCATCTGCCGACAGGCTTTAGACATCATAAATAGGCCTACTGACATCCATGCACGGTGTGTACTGGGATCACACGGGGTGTAACCCTTAGTCACATTCGTGAACTGTTTTGCATTCAGACATTAACAACATTTCTTCCAATTATTTAACATGACAACTAATAAGAAAAAGATCTATACCTCAAGTTATGAAATTAATTCTTACAAACTTCCCCCCTTAAATAAATTCTTCCCCGAATTTCCCTTCCATGGTTGGTGATGAAATATCAATGAACAACTCCATCAACTGTGATTGTACATTGGCCTCCCCCTCCAAGGTCTCAACATACACTTATCCCTACTGCCATAGCACCTGTACTAAAGGAACAAACCAACCATAAAGAACCGTCATGATACTATCCATAATTAGAATAAAATGCTCCTTAAAATATGTATATACCTATAAATCAACCTAATCGGGTTTAAAATAATGATATATGTTAGAAAAGTACTTTCGTATATGAGAAATTTGGAATACACTATGCATTGATCGATACATCTTAGGTAACTGCAACCGATAAGAAACCATCCAAACAATTTCTAGAATCTAAAATGGCATGTCGTATCTCGATGAAAGATTAACCTATCCGCCGATCCTCTTATGTCCCATACTTGGTAAAACATGTATAAGAACTCAATCCCTAACACTGAACTCTAGAGGTCATCTGCAGCGATCGACATAATATCTCTGACGAGACTGCCCAGTAGATACCCCATTCTGAATCACCTAAACTTATTCAATGATCTCCTAGACAATACGAGGTCCCAATATAGAGGCATCTCCTAATTCCATCCTATACATGGGTGATTAGCATGGTCTACCATACAATGACTCATATGGTGCCATCTAAATAGTATCCTGAAAGGTATTGTTATAGGAAAACTCAACCAAGGGTATGAGATTCTCCCAAGAACCCCTGAAATTGAGGATTCATGCTTGAATAATATCCTCTAGTACCTGAATCATGTGCTCTGATTATCTATCTGTCTAAGGGTGGTATGTTGTACTCAGATGCACCTATGTACGTTGAGCCCTAAGTATCCCTTTCTAGAAATGATATTTAAAATGGTAACCCCTATCTAAAAGAACAAAATGCAGAACCTCGTGGAGTTGTACAATCTTCTAGATGTAAAACCACCAAAGATCATAAATAATGAAGGTTTCCTTGATCAGCAAGAAATTTCAAACCTTCATGAGCCTATCAAAAACAACCCATACAACATCGTTACCTCGCAGCATCCTTGGTAACCCTATCATGAAATCTATCACGACATCATTCCATTTCCACTTTGGAATGGGTACCTACTGTAAATGTCTGGCTGGTCATTGGTGTTCCGCCTTCACTTACTGATAGGCGGGGAACCTCATGACAAAACCAGAAACATCCCTTTTCATACATGTACATTAATACTGGTGATGTAAATCTTGACAAATCTTTGTTATGTTGGGATTCCCCATACAGTGGCATGAAATTCCCTCATTAGCTATTTGTGCATGTCTGCTGAAACCCATATGTGACCGTGCAGTCGCAGAACCTCATCCTCACCTATGGTCCAATAAGGAGTAGGGTCCTCACATACCACACTCTCCCTTAGAACTAGGCCTTCTATGTATGATACCTTCATCATCCTCACATTATCCAATAAGGTGGAGGTAACATCTAAGGATGAAAGGAAAATATTTCCCTGACTATAGAGCACCTCCATGTGCATATCAGAGAAAAAATCCATAACCTTCCATTCACTACTAGCCTACTACACGACCTGTATCCGAGTACTCCTTCTCAAAGAATTATCCACTTCATTTCCTGAAGAATCACTGAAGATAACCCATCTTTCTACAAGATAGGATATCGACTCGGTCCTACGGACATAGTTCCTTTTTATGACAAGGCCTACTGCACTTGTAGCACCTCACATAGATACCCAAAGATACATTATGTATGGTACTATCACCATGATAATGATCTAGATGAAACTTCTTACTACTATTCAAGACAGTGTCAGGTCTCAGTGTCGAATTGCCTTATGTTGCACCTCTAGATTCCCTCAGATTACGCTCGGTAATAATCATCTGATTTACAACAGTAAATAGAAAAGGAAACCTGAATACATTCACCTAGATTCAGATGTTGAACCTAAGACCATCCTCTAATATCTTAGCATTTGATACATCTTCACCCATCATAATAGGTGTGAAATTCAATAGCTTGGTGAAATAGGTCATGTAGTCCATCAATAATAAAGTGCCATTCCCTAGATGAATGTACTTTGGGATCATTCATCCCTCAGCATCTCAGGATAGAAATAATCATATAATACTATCTAAAAATCTCAACATGACATACCCTGATGACAGTCTACCTGAGTGATAACAACCCACTATCTCTAGGAGTAACCAGGCAACATATACATCATGATCTTTACCCTCCTCTTTGGAGGCATCTCTAGATGATCGATGATCATAATCATGGACTCTAGCTATGACTCCGCAACTTTTAATTCGCCATACCCCAAAAATGTGGGCGGATGCTGCTACTAGAAAAATCATGTCATCTCTTCCATAGATGTGACCCGCTATGGTTCTCCCTAAAATGTTTTCAGGAAGCCCAAAAATCCTTCACGAAACTCTCCATCAGTACCTATGTCTGGTATAACATATGGTGCCACAACTGGCATGACTATAGGATCCACTGGAATCCCATGGCCTACCACCTCTAGGATATGATCATCACCACTTTCCTAGCGTACAACTAGAGGTCGTCAACGAGGCACGACTCTACATTTTCAAGAATGCACAGTATTTGAAGTTCATTTTCAATGTTCCTAGTTCAAGGGTGTAAGAACAAAATAGGATAATAAAACTTTCAATGGTTTCAAAAAGAGGAATACAAAATGTGTAGAAACCATACACAACTGGTGCTCTTAAGCTCCAACCTGATTGTGAACATCCGTCGTCTTGGACATTTAACCACCCAAGATACATGATGTTATTGATTGATACACGGAGTGTACTCGAGTCTCCCCTCCTAACCATGTACTTTTACATATCTAGAACCACACAGGCTCTTCGTAAGTTACAGTAAAAGGTGTATACCCATAGTACACGGTCTGCACTATTCAAAACCATTTCTATTTCACATTTATTCTGACATGGTCGGACACACAATCATATACCACATGAAGTGTACCCATAAAACACAGTGTCTACTTAGAAAAAGTATTCTTCTCAGATGGAAGAACACATGGCATCTGTTCATAGCATCACACGTCGTGTTGTCTGGGTTTCTGGGTATTAATCCACTGAAACTTCCCCAGAACCCACATTTTTTCAAATGTGAAAAATGGTATGCCTAATTCCAATTCATGGGGGCCCATAATCCCCAAAAATAAATGTTTGGAATCCACATTTATCACGTCATATGTAATTTATGGTCGAAACATGATCCACCAAATTCTAATCCCAGAGGGACCATACACCTTCGGGACCAAAGTTTGGCATTCATCTAATTCGAACCATCACATGTACCAATACATCTATCACAATAGTAGGCATATATATCATGGTATCTATCAAAACATAATTTAATTTGTAATGATCTCTAAGTTTCATGGCAAGAATGTAGGGCATGTGATTTCTAACAAGTGTCTACATGATGCATGAGATTGAATACCCTCATCTCAATGGGTTGAAAAAAATAGAACCAAAATGATATCAATTATAATATAAAAAAACAAGTTTGTCACTGAACTATGAAATCAAATCAACTATAATAACTCAAAATCCATAAATCACAATTAAATTTTACAGAAATTGGATTTTCTATTTACATAGGGTAGCTACTCCCGGGAACAACTTATTACCAAACTCCATTTTTTCTTATCCATTTCTAATGTCACAAAAAAGTAAATAAAAAAGAAAATAACATCCTATGATACCACTTTGTAATGTCCAGGAACTAGATTCCACTTTAAGGTGCCCCATACCTGGTTGGCCACATGGCCTCAAGCGCATTTCCCCAATCGTTAGAGGCCACTGACTAGCTGTGAGAGCCTTAGTGTGATAGTGGGGAAACTATGTCCTCAATGGTAGAGTGTAATATAGTGGAAATAATAAAAAATCAATAAAAAAAGTAGTGATACCACAACATAATATAAATTGTGGAAGCCTAATAATAAATATAACCAGATGTCAGAGGATACAAAGGATGATGGTCCAGGTCACATGTTCTTGGAAAACAATCAAAAGAGGATACACTGGAGTAATATGAAATACAGGTACCAAAAGTATAAAAGGGACATAAGAGACTCAGAAGAATCTCAAGCCTCAACCTGGTCCCATTCCCACCATCTCATAACAGAAAATCAAGTACCTAAAGAACGGTTCATACCATTATCCACACCTGCAACAATAGAATCTATTTGGTCCCAAAAAAATGACCCAAAAAGGGTGTGATACTAAATTCCAGTAGGAAACCACCCATGATCTGTTCCAGTATGTTAGTGAATATATATTATAGGTAGTGTAAAATAATTAAAGCAGTAATCTAGGAAGTACACAAAAGTAAACAATCCTATATTAGTTGGTATTAATCTACATGTATTTCATGTCTATTAATTAATTCAATTACATTGAGTTTTATAAGTCTCAAGATCCTACCTAACCCTGAAAACCCCCATGTAAAATAAAGAATAACATATACCTTATAAGGATATATAAACAAGTGAAGACTAAATCAAGATGGTTCTTAGGCTTGAAAAATGCATCATAAGTCATTTCATTTAAATATTCAATTTATAACCTGATCTTTTCCAGGACATTTTTAATTTATAATTCAGGTATCACTCTAGAATAAATTATATCTAAAACCTATAAGACCATCTTGAGAAAACTCTATGGAAATTCAATATCACTCTAGGTGCAAACCTACCAACATCCTATAAGCCTGTCCCGGTGAAACTCTCTAGAAACTCGATATCCCTCTAGGAGTGGTATAAGTCTATTTTATCTAATCCCATTAATGGTGGTCCAATAATGAAGTCCCATGTATAATCCATTACATGTAAAAAAAAATACAATAGAGTATGTCAATGGCATCACTCAATGATCCATGTTTCACTCCGAAAAATATGTATAGCCCCCATGAGCCCGACCTCTATTTATGTGGCTCACTCACAGCTTGAACATAAAAACTAGAACAACCATATAAAACTTTGAATTTTTATTACATGTATGGGTAAAAACCACAACAATAAACACATTTAATTAAAACTATTATCGAGATTCACTATAATAAACTTTCATAGGCAATTCATATGACATGAAACACATGTAATGTACACCATTATGTGGTTTACAGAATAGTAACTCACATGGGAAAAATTTACACAACAAGACAATCATGTAATATAAAACATTACATGGCCTTAAAATAACCAAAATCAATTAGGCTATTTCACAATTGGAGTAGAACATTCCAAACATGGTTAAACAGTCATATGAATAAACATTGGTCATGGGGAACATCATCTATCTCATACCATATGCCAATTGAGTTTCTTATACCAACAAGGAAACATCATTATTAATAAAAATAATTTTTAAGAAACCCAAAAAATGGAATGAAGTCATTCCTCATTGGTATCCTAGGCCAAATGGCCAGAATTGGTCATCCAAGGGAAACACACCCATGGGGTGGTCCTTAATCAAGGTTAATAACCTTAACAATGCTTCAAAGAAATTAGTCCACTACCAAAACAAAAATAGGGAGTATATTTTTGAAAAATTAATTTAAGGTGATACCCTAAAAATGGGTGTGTTACATGCTAGAAAATATAACCAACTTTACAATTAGAAGAAGGAACAAAACCACCTACCTCATAGTCATACAACTGTCATCGTCCAATGTTTTCCTGTAATTCAACCTTGAACAGGGTAGATCTAAAAAATGAGAACATCTCTCAACCTTATATAACAATTTTAAGAAAATATGTCTTGAATAATAGATTAAGAGGAATCAAGATCCTATCGATTGGGTTCCAACACTTTTGACGGTGATAAAAATGGAGTTCGGATGGAGAATCGAGAGCAAAATCCATACTCTTTGCGACTATTTGAGAGAAACCAATTAAGTTTCTATCCATAAATGAGAAAAGGAAGATACTAACCATTTTAGAAATTTTTACAATATACATAGTGTGTAATTATAATATAAACTCCATGTATATTCTATTTTTTTTATCCTTATACCAATATGCCTTACACATCATAAAAAGGTCTACTGACATCAATACAGGGTGTTTACTGGTAATACATGGTGTGTGACCCTCAGTCACATTGTTTAATAGTACTTCATTCATCCCTTAACCACTTTTTCTCAAATTTTCTTAAATAATAACTTAAATGAAAATATCCATACCTCTAGGGAAGAACTAGGTTCTTACATTTGGTAACCTAAACTTATTCTTATGTGATATATGATTTGATCTTGAATTTATTTTCCCTATTTTCACTACATACATTGGGTTATTATTTCAATTGTTTTACACTCTTTAATAATTGGGGAAAATATGTTTTTATGTAAAATCCACTTCTATTAAGATAATTTCTTCAAATTTTTTTAGAAAACAAAGGAACTTTTTTTTAAAAGAGACTTATAATCATTAATAATACATCGATAATTCAATAATTTCTATCAAGACTTAACTTTTCTGATTTTATTTACATTTCATTCTCTCTATATCAAAATAATATACCTACAATGGAATTAGGATTCATGTTTCACCCGCCATTTTTCCTTTATTATGGGATTATTTTCTATGATAGATTTTTTGATGTAAATCAACATAATTAATATTTTTATTTAATACTATTTGGTAATTTTATGAAACCAAATTTTATTTCCATGGAATATTTATTATATAAAAGTTAAATTATATTCATTTCAATGTTTTATGAAACCCATATTTATTTCTTAAAGTTTTTTTGGAGAAGGGAATGATTTTCATTTAAAGCTTTTAAGAAATCCATTTTATTTGTATTGATTCTTATTGATATTATATGTGAATGATTTTCATTAGACACACAAAATTATAGATGTTGATGGGTAGGGTGCTATATCACGATCCAAATAATTAGTTAAAAGTATAAATCTATTAAGATATATATATATATACATGTATAATTTAGTTTGTCACTTGTGTGTGGGAAAGTGTGTGACTTAAGAAGGTGATGTATATAATGGAACAATTAAATTCTCTCATTAAAATGAGTGTAAGTGTTGGATTAATGGATGTAATGACATCCTTTTATAATGTTTGTACAATGATTGATAGATTTTATTAATTTTGATCTTATGAACTTGTTATTCAGGGATTATTTTAAATGATTCTAATCTGGGTTTTTGGATAATATGTTTCCCTTTTGATTTTTGGTTGATTTAACTTCTTTTGATAGGTCTAATTAAGCTCACTTATGCTTTATGATTAAAAATTTTGATTCTATGACATTTATATTATGTTCATATTTTTTTCTTATACTAAATAAGTCATCCTTGAAGTAATTCGTATTCTTCCCTTACTAAGATTTTGAGATCACCACTTTTTATGTTTACTTTCCATAGGTTATGATGATGATATTTGCTATAGAGATGTTCAAAATATGTTCTAGTATGGTGTGAGTAAGAATATATGATCCCAAGAATGGAAAAATAGGCATACTATGTAGCTAATTTAGAATTAAACTAAACCTATCAATCCATGAGAAATTATTACTATTATTTTTGAAATGTAATGGTTTATATCTCATGAATGATATATAATAAAGGAAATTTTACCATGAGTCACTATTATTGTACTAAATAATACATATAATTTTAATACTGGAAGTGTATATACTTAAGGAAGTGTTAACCATACTAATACTGTATTAATAATCTATGAAACACATGTTGATGGGAAATTTTATCTAATGCTTTAATGTAATAATATTTCTATACATGGATCATATTGTTTTATTTCATATGCTCGTACTCTAGCTATAAACTTATTCTATTAAGGAAACTCAACCTATAGATGTCGAGAGACTATTGTTTGTGAATTGAATATGAATGAATAATATTTATTCATATTTTCTTAACCGTATAGTCTTGATATATTACACATTTAATTTTGGCTCAATATTGAATTACTTACTGACATTTTAGGTATTTACAACACTTATGGAATCAAAAAAGTATTATAATGACAACATTTTTTTCATTTTTTTTAATTTTTAAATAATTGGAATTATTTCTTATAGGTAATTATTTTTATTTGAATATTTTATAAATATATCTTGGTGTTTAAATTTTTTTTCTAAATATCTTGAAAATCATGAAAATAAGGTTATGATGTTCCATTATAATTCTTAGTGTAATCATTTTCATATGTGTTTATATTCTATTGATATTGGAAAAAGAAATGATAAATAACATATAATATGATGTAATAATAGACAACATTTAGAGGAGGGATATAACAACTCTTCTATTTATTATACACTTAAACGTTATTTATTACACAAACATTCACTTAAGACTACTCTTAGGATCGATAGGTATAGTGTCTTGGGAAATTTGGAACATTACATAACAACTTTGAATATAAAAACCAACATCATTGTTGAAAAATTCTTTTACATTTCCACAAAATTCCTTCATACATATCATTTCATTGGATAACATAAGGAATATATAAGAAATGGGTGATCTATAAATCCTAGTAATAGAGTAACCAAGGCATAACATGAAGAATATAGTACATGTTAGACAATAAGCATATCAATGTAGCATAAGAGAAACATGAACATAAAGGAAATATATTGCATGATTATCATAACATGGAAATGTGGAAATAACATTTAACATGATATTATCATGTGAAAAGGATCATTACACATGGATCATGAGTAAACTGTCATTGAACTTGAATTAGCAAGAGTAAACACTTATTGCACTTTATGTATCATGATACTAATCTTTACCCAAAAATTCAACTATCTTAAGAAATTTATGAAACATTTACCATTGGATATTTTAGAAATCATGATTCTAAAAATAATTTTCATTTTATCTAGAGAATTTTCTAAATATATGAATTTTTCATTCGAAATAAAAACCGAAATTTATAAAAAATTCAGGGGTTTTGACAAAAATTGCTTTCCAACCTTAATAAAAATCACAATTGTATTCATAAAAATTATATGATCATTTATATTTAATAATAAGTAAATTAGTAATAATATTTATTAAAATATTATTTAATTTAAAAATCCATTAATTCATCAAAATAGATTTCTTAATTTAATATTTTTAAAAAATATTATTTGGGATTTATAAACTTCCTACACAGTTACAATAATATAATGAATGTATATTCATTATTATATAAAAAAATAATGCAACGAATAATAGTGATAGAGTCTTGTTACATAACCACTTATAAAACACTCAAATAACTAAAGGGTATGGTTTTCACTGGTGAAAGACTCTTCGGTGGCTCAGATAACATCGCTCGGGTGGTAATCTCTATCAACTTCCACTTCTCCTGTAGGTGGTTCCATTCAAGCTTAATGTGGTGAAGATCAGCTTGGGCTTCGTCAAGAGTGAATCCAAGTGACACTAACTCCTTCTTGGTCTCCAACAAATGTGATTCATATGGAGAAATTCTAATAGATAAGGCAATCACTTCCTTGGTCTGAGTAAATTATATTTGTTAAGGCCCTATATTTATACTAAAAAGGTGATGACTATTGAATGAATTTAATATCAATGGTAACAGTTCTTAATGATATTATAAAATCCCAAATCATAAAACCAAATAAGTGAATCTATTTTATATTACTATTTTACATAATAATACATTTAATCAGATCATGAGGAATCTTCATTAGTAAAATTTTGGATCATTACAATCTTCCCCACTAAAATAGATGAGGGTGACTATACTTGATCAATTCCTTTGATTCCCATGTCGCTTCTTAAAACATTTTGTTTCTCCACAACACCTTGACGAGGGGCATTGTCTTATTTCATAGAACTTTTTATCAATAATATATGATATTCACTAGAATCTCTTCATAGGTGAGTTCATTCTACAATGGTACCTCTTATTGATTTAGTACATGTGATGGGTCAGGTATGTTCTTTCTCAAGAGGGACACATGGAATACATCATATACTTGAGATTGGTACAGTGGGAGTTCTTGTCGATAGGTCACAGCTCCAATGTGATCAAGGATCTCAAAATAGATGATTTACCTTGAACTAAGCATTACATTCATCCTAAATCTCATTACTCTCCTCTGTGGTGATATGAAGAGGAATACCATGTTTCCAACATCAAACACTAGGTCTAATAGATTATTATCATCATGGTTGTTTTGTCCACTCTGAATAGCTTTAATGTGCTACTGGATGGTCTTAACCTTCTCCACCATTTCTTCTACTATTTCTAGGCCTATGAGTTTTCTCTCCCCAACTTCATCCCAGCATTCCATTGTTTTGTACCAATTCTCATAAAGGGATTCACAAGGAGCGATTTATATGCTTGTGTGGTAACATTTATTCTAAGATAACTCAACTAGAGGAAGATGTTTACCTCATCCTCCATTGAATTCCATTGAACATGCTCTCAACATGTCCTTAAGTGTTTGGATAGTCCTTTTAGATTGGCCATCAGTTTTAGTATGATAAGCCACACTAAAATTCAGCTCAATATTTAGAGAATTTTGAAGACTCTTCCAGAACATAGAGGTAAATTTTGGATCTCAATCAGATACAATATATAGTGTCACTCAATGCAGACTTACCACTTCTCTGACATATATCTTTTTTAGTTGATCAAATAAGAAATCCTCTCGAATTGTAATTAAGTGTGCAGTTTTTTTAATATAATCCACAACAACCCAGATATCATTGTTTCCTTTCTGTGCCTTTGGATGTCTAGTGAAAAACTCAAGGGTGCTGTTCTCCCATTTCCATTTTTGTATGGGTAATGGTTGCATCATCCCCTTATACTTTTTCCTCTGAGCCTTCTCTTTCTAACATACACGGAACATTGATGTGTACTCAATGATCTCATTCTTCATTTTATCCCAACAATAATTCTCTTAGAGATCTCGTTACATCTTTGTGTTTCCTGGGTGAGTGGAGAAATTTGAACTATGTGAATCATCCAAAAGTTCATTATTTAACTCCAGATTTGATGCAGCACATAGTCTTAACCCAAATCACACAATTCCTCCTTCATTAACATTGAAATCCAAGGATTTTACTTTTATGATAGTTTCAACATTCTTTTGATATCCAATATCATCCTTTTGAGCATCCTTTAACCTTTCCAAAATAGAAAGTTGATAAATCATTTATGAAATTATTGATGATGTTCCCTTATTTGTGATTCCCATGTCCAATTTTATCAAATCTAAGACAATTGGAACCTTTTCAATTATCATCAATGATAGAATAATTGGGTCCATTATACATAGAGCATCTCCCACCTTGTTCGCTTTCCTAGGGTGGTAATTAATTGAGCAGTCATAGTCTTTGATCATCTCTTACAATATTTTTGGTGCATGTTCAACCATTTTTGTTTGAATATATAATTGAAACATTTTTAATCCGTATATATCTCGCCCATATCCCCAAAGAGGTAATGTCACAAAAATTTTAAATCTAATATCATTTCATACAACTTAAGATCATGTTTTGGACTATTTTCCTCATTAACGTTTAATTTCCTTGAACAATAGGCAATTAAATTGTCATTTTACATCAACACACATCCCATTCCCTTCATCGAAGCATCACTGAATACCACAAAAAGTTCTTCACTTGTGGGTAATGTGATAATATGAACATTGATAAGCCTCCTTTTCTTCTCTTTGAAGCTCTCATTACATTCATCACTCCTAGAAAACATGACTTCCTTCTGAGTTATCATGGTAAGAGGGATTGACAATAGTGCGAAATTTCATACAAATCCAGGATAATTTCTAGATAACCCCAGGAATCTACGGATATCTGTCACCAATATTGGTCTTATCCATCCCTCAATTGCATCTATCTTGGAGAGATCTAAAGATATCCCATTTCTTGTGATTATATAACCAAAGAATGAGACATCCTTCTACCAGAAATCACAATTTATGTACTTTTCATTGATCTTATCCTTTAGAAAGGTCTCTAGTACAGTGCTCAGATGCTCCTCATCCTCTCTATGGTTTTGGGGTATATTAGAATATCATCTATAAAGACTACAACAAATTTTTTGAGGTAATCTCTAAATACTCTATTCATCAAGTACATGAATATTTCTGGAGCATTAGTGAGTCTGAATAGAATTACTATGAATTCATAGTCCTCATTCCTTTTACAAAATGCAGTCTTGGGGATATAATCCTTCTTCACCCTTGGTAATATCCCGACTTCAAATCCACCTTTGAGAAGTAATGTGGTCCATGTAGCTGATCGAACAAGTCATTAATTCTGGGAACATGATACGTGTTCTTTATCGTTATTTTTTGAGCTCATGGTAATCAATGAAATGGTTCATTGACTCATCCTTCTTATTGAAGAAGAAGAATGGTGCACCCCAAGGTGAATCACAATGGTGTGTAAAAACATTATCTATATTATCTTGTATTTGTTTCTTCGGCTAGCCAAGCTCTACAACAAACATTATATATAGAGTCTTGGATATTAGATATTCCCTAGGTATAAGATCAACAGAGAATTCAACATATCTTATAGGAAGATTACCAGGAAATTCCTTATGAAACACTTCAGAAAATTACCTCACAACAGGAATGTCTTCATGGATGGTATCTTCCTTATAATCAATCATCTGTGCAAGACACGCACACTCATAGGGTACTAATATCCATGCTTAAGATGATGATTCTAAGGATGATTCATCCTCCTCCCTACATTTGTACAGAATTGGGGGTTAATTCTTCATAGGGAGAGTGATTTCCCTCTCACGACAATTTATGTTGGCTCTATATATGGAAATACAGTCCATGCCATGAATTAAATAAAATTTTACCAGAGGGAGTATGATGATTTTCTTTAGGATGTTCAAACCACAAATTACGATTGGGGAAGAGTTATATTCATGGGAAACAATGATCCCCACATTTTACCTTATCATAGACATCATTTCTTCCATGATTTGTGGTGGTGTTGGGATTGTTCTACTAAACATTCGGGATATAAAAGAATTCATAGAACTAGAATCAGAAATTACATTTGCTATTATTGAATGTATAACTAGAGTACCTATCACCACTTCATTGTTAGGGTTCTCTTCAGTGGTTTTGATGGTAAATGATCTCCCATACAGCCTGTGAGGTTTTTGGTTTCCTCGAAAAACCCTTGTCTTTGGGAACTGGTTTGCTAAGTGCCATGGTTATTTGCAGTTGAATAAATGAACAATGCATTGATGATAGAACATAGCGTTCCTCTCTTATATTGTAGTAACAGGTTTTCCATGTTGATGGTTAATAGATATGTGCACATAAAACATTTCCTTATCCCCTTCAGGTAGTTTCTAGGGTGCTTATTTCCACACCTTTGGAAAGCTGGGTGCTAGAATTTCTTCGCACTATTGGATTTATCAATCAGACATCCAGAATTAAAGTCCACCTTTCTCTTCATATCCCCATGATACCCTTGAGATTCGTTGATCTCCATTTCAACATTGAGGGTACATCAGACAATTTCCTCATAGCTGTCGATGTCACGGATCTCTAGGGATTTCCATAGGCTGGGTTTTATCCCACCAAAGAAGCGTTCAACCATGCATTTTGGGGTAACGATAAAGCCAGAGGCATAGAATTCAAGCCTTGTGAATTTTTCCTCATACGCTCTTATAAATTCATTATCTTTTTTTCTTGAGGAAAATGAATTAACTTTCTATATTATGTTGGAGGGTGCGAGGAAAATATTTATAGAATTTTTTTTCTGAAATCCTTTTATTCCAATGCCCCGTATCTTATCTTCAGGCTTCATATTATAGAACAATGTCCACCATTGATTAGCTTCAACCTCTATACGATATGATTCCAAAATTACATTCTCTTTTTCAGAACATTTATGGATGTAGAAGATCTTTTCAGTAGATTTGATCTATCGTTCAGAGATTGAGGGATCAGATGATCCATTAGCAGTTAGAGGCCTTTGTCTCATGAAGCTCTCGATTGTGGCTTGTTCTTTCCTGAGGGGGGGGGTTAAATTTCTTGTTGAACCATGTTTTTATTCAAAACATGAGATAAATGAGATACTATCACGACAATGTCTATGATTCCCTCTCCCACCAGATTGGGCATCTCATTAGAATATGCATCACATTGATCTTCACATCTGTTGTTAGCCCGATTATTCTTTTTACCAGTGATTATATAAAATAAAAGGAAATATAGTGGTAATACATAAAGGCTAATCCAATGAAAAAATGGATAACTTATAAATTACATTTATTTTCATAACTTATCTATGTAATCCATGATCTACTTCCCAATATATATTCTTAGGAGAATTTTTTTAATTACCTTAATAATGGTTCAAACTAAGCTTATAAAATTACAAAAGCATATCCCCTGGGAGTTTTGTAACCAAGAATGTAGTAAGGCCCATTGTCCTGCACCGGTTCCCGTTCGAGTCTAGCTCAAAGAGGTGTTTTCGGGTTTTACCCCTAGATACATCTATGCTAGAGCTGCCCCTACCCACTCGTATCCAGAAATGGATGTATTTTCTTGATAAACCACTTACTCAATACACACCAAAATTTAGAGATGTTTTTATTATACTTAGTCTTATCCTTAAGTCATTCACTAGGGTTTTCTAATCATAATCTCAAGAGTTACTAAACTTATACTCTGATACCAACTATAACAACTCTGCTCTTTATTGCACACTTAATCATGATTTATTAAATATAATTTCACTTGAAAAAACCCTGTCGATCAAGAGGTCTAGTGTATTTGAAAATTATGAACATTACATAAAAGCATAGAACATAAAACCTATCATCTTTATTAAAAAATTATTTTACATAACCACAAAATTTGTGTGTACTTATCATTGCATGGGATTACCTAAGGAAATGCATAAGAAAAGGTTGATATGTAAATCCTAGTAATGGAGTAACCCAGGGCTAACCTGAATAATATAGTACATGTTAGGCAATAGGCATATCAAGGTAGCATAAGAGAAACATGAACATAAAAGCAATATATAGCATGATTATCAGAACAAGGAAATGAGGAAACAACATTTAACATGATATTAGCATGAGGAAAGGCTCTTTTCACATGGAGCATGAGTAAATCCTCATTGCACGTAAATTATCATGAGTAAAACCTCATTGAAATTTGCGTATCTTGATACTAATCATTACCCAAAAATTCGAATATATCCAAAAATTATGAAAAATTTACTGTTGGATAATTTAGATTTCATGATTCCAAAAATAATATTCAGTTTATGAAATGAATTTTCTAAATATATTAATTTTTACTTCTAATATAAAAACCGACATTTATCTAAAATTCATGGGTTTTGACAAAAACAGCTTTCAACCCTTAAGAAAAATTATGATTGTATTCATAAGAATTATAAAATAATTTATATTTAATAAAAAGTAATTTAGTAATAATATTTTATTAAAATATTATTTAATTTAAAAAACCATTAATTCATCAAAATAGATTTCTTACTTGAATATTAACTAATAATACTATTTGTGCTTTAAAATCAATTTATAAAGTCATAATAATAACAGGAATGTGTAATATTTATTCTATAAAAAAAATGCACATAATCATAGTGTTAGAGTCTTGTTACATAACCCCTTATAAAACCTACATATGAACAAAGGGTAACCTGTGCGATGGTGAAGTACTCTTGGGGTCGATCGGATAACATCGCTCAGGTGGTAATCTCTATCAACTTCCACTTCTCTTATAGTCCATTCCATTCATGATTAACGTGTTGAAACACAGATTGTGCTTGATCAAGGGATAATTCTAGTGATTCCATCTCCTTTCGGAGCTTCAAAAAATGGGCTTTGTACGGAGAAATTCTATTAGATGAGGCCATCACTTCCTTTTTCTGTTTAAATTGGAATTACTAAATCCATATATTTATACTAATCTTGTAATCATTGTTCAGTGGATATATTAACAATGGTATAAATTGATAACGTATTTTAAAATTCAAAAACATAAATCCAAATAAGTGCATATGATTTATATAACCATTTTACATAATAATATATTTAATCAGATCAAGAAGAATTATCATTAGTAATAGTTTGGGTCATTATAAAGAATCTACTATAAAAAATATAATAAATGAAATGAAAATAAATATATTTATTCACCAATGAGGAAGTGATATACAATGATCCATTACTATTAAATATCCCCAAATAAAGATTATGTAGTTTTTAATATTTTTTTGACAATTGGATTATATGATGAATCACAGTTGGATCTATGAAAAACGTTGTATGGATTGAGGAATTAAATATATATTTATTTTAAATTGGGAAATGTAACAATTGTATTAATGATGTATGGAAAACATGTTAGTTTTTTAAAAATAATTTTTGGAGTGTTTTTTTCAATTCTATGATAATTGATAAAACTAATTTCAATGTGGTCACTTTTAAGAGTGAATGGTGTTGATATTGAGGTATTATATATCATGGTATCATAAATTTTTGAGGTATAACATTTTATATATTATTGAATTCATTCTAAATATTTTCAATTAGAAAATGATTTTTCTCGGGATGATACACAAAATATTTTGGCAGATAATATGATTTTAGTAGATTTATAATATTCTAGAAGGAATATCAAAATACAATCATCAAGAAGTTTATCTTTCTTTATAGTTTCAAATGTATTGGAAGACAATGATCATGAAAAATTAGAGTATTTTTTTTTAATTTCATGTTTTTGTGAATCCATTCATTACGAATAGACTGAAGCATGGAAGGACCAATGTAGTTACATATGAGAAGGGAAGAATAAACTAATCCATGATCTATAGAAAATTTATTTTTATACTACATAATATATCATAGATTATATTAGATTAATATTTATGGAATATACCAAAATTTAAAAAATGTATACGTCATAGTATACTAGGTAACATGCATATATTATGGGACCCATTGATCAAGACCTACATAGAAGATCTTACTGGTTTTTTCAAGTATTGCAACCATTTAGAGAAATCCGTAGTAATATATGGTGAAACTATAATATAATTTATTCATGGATAGTATAAAATATATGTTTCAGATTAATTAATTTTTATTTAGAGTAAAGGGTTATAGAAGAAGAATAATAATACATATGGATGTACTATGATCAAATATTTCATTTCCAAACACTACTTTGATTAGAGGATAAATGAATTCAAAGATTTGACTAATCATTTATGGTAAGTGAATTTTAAGAATCTATATATTTTAAAAAAATAATGCATCATACTGAGAATAATGATTCTATAACACTTAATCGAAATAGATTCTATATAAAGGTATAATTAAAGTGGTTTTCTTTGTTCAAGGAGGTTATAACCCAAATTATAAAATTTATCAATTTGAAAAATGAACCAGGTAAAACAATAGTTTCTATACATTTTTTATGAAAAAAATTAGATATGTATTACCTATAAACTATTATATCTAATTGTAGAGGATGAAAGGGCTCATAAAAAGGAAACTAAAAGGACTCATTATGCAGGCTCACAAAGATAGCCATCAACTTAGAAGAAATATTCATGATAATATATTTACCCGTACAATTACATGATTTTTAATAAAAAAATATATTAATTACAACCTAAGATCATCAGTACTAGTGTATTTTAAAAACTATGTTTATAATAATTCAAAGTTAACTTAAAAAAATCTTTATTTTATTATTCATAACAACATCCTAAATACATTCAATGTCATAAAAATACTTGGGATAACCTAGGGAATATAGAAAAAAAGTTATGGGTTAAAAATATCCATAAGGGGAAAAAATTATAAGGAAACATAACCAGTGAGTCAAAGGTATAATAATATATTAGAAATAAGATGTCTCATGAGTAATCATGTGGAAGAATAAAATAAAAAAAATTGTTTCAAAAGATCATGGAATCATAGATAGTGTGGGAATGAAATAAAACATGACATAAACCTAATTAATGGTTGTCTTCTAATAAAAAATTACATAGTGGTCAGAGTATCATAATGGATATGGATCACTTTCTAATCCCATGAAAAACATCTCATTAGACTAAAACATTAAACAATACATTAGAGGGATATATAATTATGGGACCTCCCATCATATTTATTTCATATATATGCATATTTTTACAATATAAGAAAATAAATCTTAAGGCATAGTAATAAGAATTAGCCACGGAAATAAATGAGTCACATAATCCTGACACATAACATAACCAAAAGATACCCATTAAAGATTGAATTTGAGAGATGGTCATAAAGAATGTATTTCCCAATAAATAGAAGGAATTATGAAACAGTTATTTATGTAATATACATAGATAAATAATTTATAATAAATTAATAAAATTATGTATGTATTTAATTTGATTTAGAGAAAGAGTGGTCTTAAACCAATGAAAAGGGTAGTTTAGACAGATACCATACCTTGAGCCTGATTCATCATGTGTATTGTTTATCATCATCAATAATAAATTTATGTAAATTATTTTATTGATTTAAAAAAATTATGTTTATTATTCCTTGAATTTCTTACCAGGTCATATTCAGTTACATATCCAACTAATTTCATGTTATAATTTTTAATGAAAAACGACTCATTTGTAGAAAATCACTTTTCGATGTTGACTAATGTCAAATAGATTATTATTTAATAATATATAGAATGTTAATAATTATATAATAATAATTTTTATACTTAAATAATAATTTTAAAAACATCTATTAAATATGGTTATGATAAATGAACTATGTTACATTCATGGACATGGTTGGTCGTACTTACGCTTGAGTGGCGTTAATATTTTTCAACGATCACGATATAAAGAATGTAAGTGTTGTTTTCTATTTCCAGGATGATAATTATATAATAAATATAATATTATTTCTTTAAATGAACTTAAATATACCATAAATGTGATTTTTTAATAATAAAATTCAGACAATGTAATCACGTCTTTCACAAGGCGATTGTCCACCAAACATAAAAAAACCTTATCATTTTCAATGAATGATAAAGTAAGATGTTATATGATATATTAATTTTATAGATTGTTTAATATTTCATTTTTATAATTTATAAACATTAAATTAATAATTATTACCTGCCATGTTAATATTAGGTGGAAAACGAATCACATATCCTTATGAGGTGGTAGTCCAATGTGCACATGGTAGATGTTATCATATTCCCTATAGAATGGAAAGTAAGAAGGAATATGTGATAATACTATTATAGAAGTATAATTACATAAAAAATAACAAATTTCATCATCATATAAATCATTATATCTAGATGCGAGAAGCAGTAATGAAAAATGAATTACATCAGTGCGTGAGGTGGCAGTCCTTTGTACACACAATCAATGATTTTGTTTCTTATTTAAGGGAGGGGGAGGTGGTTGAAGGACATTACCTTAATATAAAACATCTCCATAAATTTAATAAAAATGAGGATATTATATCATCACAATTTAATGATATTTTATGGAGGTGGAATAAAATATACAATTTAATGCTTTGTGAAGAACGTTATATCTTTTTCGGAAAAAGTCTCAAGGCTTTCATAAAAATCATTTATAGGCTGGATTTATGAGTAAACTAAGGGTTATTTGGAAATTCCAAGGAATTAATGAAGCAATATGGGTTGGTATTGGATGATAAAAAGGATTTTGGATGTGTGTAATGTAGAGGAGATGGGGTTGTATTTTATAAATGGGGGAGAGGAAACATCTCAAATTTTTGAATTAAAAGAATTACATGAATGTTTTCTCATTCAAAAAGTATCAAAAATTGAAAATATTTTAACCTTATAAGAAATAAGGTAGATATATGACCATAAAATAGGAATTAAAATTTTTGTCTCATTTTTAAATGTTCTGTTTTTATTTTAATGCCATGGTAAATCCATTTTTACAATAACCATGATAAATAATTTTGTTATGTTTTTACTATAAATAAAGATAAAAAATTAGCTTGAACTTATTAAATGAAGAAACAATTATTCATATTAAAAATATAAAATCAATTTCTATAACTTAAACTCATTGATGGGGGATAAGTTAAAAAAACATTAAAACCATAGATGTGTGGAAAAATGGGTTTTCATGGAATGCATTCCTTAAAAGAAAATGTTATCTTATTAAAAATATATGGAAATTAATCATAATTAAATGATGTTAAATTAATAATTATAGATGGGTGAAAAATATATTTCATTTAAATAATTCATATTTATAGGTTATGTTAATTATTTTTAATGGAGAAATATTATGCACTTTAAAAAAGGATTAAAAAATGAAGTGTTTTAAATCCAAAAAAAGCATATATAAGAAACTATAATTAAGATGATTTATATGAAATTAATAGTATTTAAAATAAATAAGTATAATTTTGTTAAATTTATATAAAATAATATAATATTGTGACTTTTAAATTAATTAATTTATTAAAAATAAATGGCATTTTTACAAATACAGTTATTTTTTACTACTAATTGAAAAATAAATATTTTCCCAAAAAAACTCAAAATTTCACCTTATGTTAATGTCTATATTAATATATCAAAAATTATTTTAATTTCATAAAAACATGTTTCAAAAATTAACAAAATTTAATTATAATATTATCACATTAAATAAATAAGGTCATTTTTTAGTAAACATATTTTTTTGTTGAATAAAATATCTTTATTAAGGTTGAGTATTTATTTATTATGAATTTTTAGATAAATTTATACTAAGAAGGAAATTTATATATATTTATTAAAATATTTAATATTATTCACACCCCCCAATTTAATGGCTAGGTTATACTAGTCATGTTTAAATAATAATATTTTAATATTATATTGCGGTTCTTTTAAACTGGGTGTGTCATGTAATGCAAGCAACCGAGGAAATTGAATTCATTTAAAAAACATGTTAAAGTATTGGGATGATAAATTCTCATCTATTATGGGTGTTTTGTGTTATATATTCTATCAAATATAATGTTGTTCTTTTAAAATCTCGTTTTGTTACATTCTACCCCCTAAAATAAAATACATCCTCAAAATTTAAACTTATTCTCAGTAATCAAGGGGTTGACATTTTAAAACACATTTTTTAATCCTACATTATAAAAAGGGTTAATAAAACATCCTATTGATAAAATATAAAGATTTGTATGATGGTTGTCTAGAATTAAATGTAATCAATTTTTAAATTCTTGAAAATTGGACGCATGTGAAGATATGGATATGGTATAAAAGTGTAGAAAATTTTCGAGAGTGATCGAAATCACTTATCATAAGGAAGGGAATTAACAATCTAAAGGTAATTACCTCAAAACCATACATCTAGGATGAGTTAAATGACTATTGATTCCTAAAATCTAAATCTAATAGGAAAATTTTTTTATTTCAAGATCATTTTCTTAAAGTTGAGGAATTTCATTACCACAGACTCTGAACATTATAGGATATACTTACTCGACATATAGAATTTCATCATCAAATAAATTTACACTATTATATCATCTTTTTATCCAAATGAAGAGTATTCAAGATGAATTATTTTTTTTCCAAAAGCACTATAATAAACTTCTAACAGATCACATTATCCCTTAATGAATAATAATGTATTTGTATTGCCTTTAATAAAATGAAATTAGATAGAAAAACATATCCAATATAATATATTAATATCTAATACTAAAATTTTTACTCCAAAATCCCAAATTAATCCATTTTATAAGGGTCTATACGTAAAACACTTCATCTATTATTTCTAAAATTAAAATATAATTATTCTCAAACAATCCTTTATATTAAACCAAAAGGTAATATACTCATCAACCAATTAAAATATATCCCAAAATATTATTATTTACCTACAAATAAAATTACTTAAATACTCATATAAGTTTTCTATGAATTTGAAATTATAATGAACCTTAATCTAATAAAACCATTATGGCATCCATGAATTTTATGTTTATCTCACATGGATACATATATGCTACCCGAATTAACACAATCATTATAGGTTTTATTATTATTATAACTGAAATACCAATGGTAAAAAAATCTTCTAGAGCATAATTGTTAAATCCCAATACATAAATACTTCAACCCTCTCACTTTAATGTGTTTTAGTAAAATAGGTCCTTATAGGGTATAAGGGAAAATCCATTAGTTTATGGCATTGACTTGGACAAATCTTATTTTCCCCATATATAATACATTGAAATCCTTTGCAATTCATCACTTTATTACTTCCATTTCCATGAGAAAAAATCTTATTCAACATATGATATATTCTTCTATGTTCTTATTCCTACCCATTTGACATGTAGGAATATAAATCTTATTTCTTATATATTAATTATTTAGCATCTTGTGAATATAAAAGAACAACGTATTTGATTGTATATTCATCATGCAATAATGGTCAGGATTAAATAATAATGTGCGCAATGCATGACTATATATCCTTTAGAAAAATTTAGTTCTTCATAACAAAAATTCTTTTACATTAAAATAATTCTTATTTTATTTATAATAAATTTATAACCATTTAATTTGTCTTATACAAGTTATAAACATTAAATATTAATAATTCAGTTAGTAATTTTCATACCCAACAACTTAATGACTAGGTTATAATGGTCAGGATTAAATAACAATGTTTTTGAGAGAGTTTCATTTTTCATTTAAACCTAGTGTTGGGTAAATCACAATATATCAAAGATATTGTATTTATTTAAAAATAAATGTATCATAAAGTATCATAAAGTATCATGATATTATATTCTCTTTTATGAATATTTATTTGTGTTACACATGCTATGAAACATGGTTTTTCTATTTTAAAAATCTCACGGTCTTATATCCCACCTAAAAATAAATTGCATCTTCACAATTTTATCATGATATTTTTAACAAAGGGTTTTACATTTAAAAATACATTCATTGAAAACCAACATCTTAAAAGGGGTTAATAAAACAGTCTCTTATAAGAAATAAAGGGAAATGCAAACGTTCATATAGAGAAACACAAAACTAGGTTTCTATGTATGAGAACATTAATGTCAAGTGGAGATATTGATATTGAGTAATAGTGTTAATAATTATAGAGAGTGATACAGGTCATTGATCACATGAAATGTAATGATCAATAGAAAGATAAGGACCTCAAAACCATACATCAGTGATGATTTAAAAGGCCATTTCTTCAAAACAAATGGTGGTATTAGGATTGAATTTTGTTTCAATATCCTTTTTTATAGTTGAATAATTACTTTACCATCTAGTCTGATAATATATGAAAAATATACTTACATTATATAATTCTATTTAAGTGGATGAATTTTATCTTTTTTTTGTTCTTAGATCATTTTTCACTACATTTATTAGTACAGTAAATGAATATCCAAGATGATTTTTAATGACTGGATCCCTAAAATTAACATTTTTATAGATCATTAGATCCATAAAAGAGAGAAATGTATTTTCATTTGTCTTTAAATATTTTCCAAAAACAATATTTTTATCCCAAGTTATCCATTATAATAAATTATTCTCTTAAACTCAATAGTTAAACCACTAGTTCAACATTTATATTTATCCATAAAATTGTATAACAAAAAAATGTTACATATTTAATAGGAAATCACATAGGTTTATGGTATAAGATAAACACTTATCATCCTTTGGTTCTGGGTTCAAGCCCCATAGACTTTCCAGATGCAATGGGTTGACACACAACACACAGATTTTCATTTTTTTAAACCATATTAATATAATTACTTAAATATGGCCTAATTGTTGTAGCCTATAATTATCTCAACATAAATTTTTAGATAAACCATAAATTTCAAAAATAACTTCATAAAAAAATCTTTATCATTATTATCTCAACATTAGAAACATATGATGTGTTATCCTCTCAATCAAGTGTTTTCTAAGAATTTTAACATGCCACTAAATAACTTTTCATGGGACAATTCAACACATTTTTTCAAATATTTAAATAAATAATACTTCCATATGATCCTTATATATTTTATTATTATTATAACAAGAATTTAACCGATTTAAATAATCCAATAACAAAATTATTAAATCCAAAAACAAGCACATTTATCATTCCACTTTGATTGTAATAGGAGCATAATATTGTCCTTGATCCTTTAGATTATTTTGAGGTATATTCCATTGATTATTGGGAATTTATATTTTTAAGTTCCCTAAATCCTTATTGTGGAAGTATTAAAAATTTGAATATTACTTCATTCCCTTTAATTCACAAACATGTTGTCATTTTTCTACACACGTGATACAAAGTAACTTTCCTTTTAATCATATACCAAGGTGTTTCCTTCCAAAAGTATCGCATTTTGTAAAATCCTTATTTTTATTCATTACTTTATACATCATTTACTTGGTATCCCCCTTATTTTCTTACATCCCTTCAAAGTCATAAGTCATGAATAGTTATTTCTCTATCTTCATAACATATGATATTTTATCCTCATATAATGTGAATGTTTATGAGATTTGTTCCATATTAAATATTAGAATTATTATTTCAAAGAAATGATCATCCTTAATATTTGGATTATATGCATTGAAATTTACATTCATTCTACTAGAGTACATTTCTAAAAATATATAATACACAAAATTAGATGATTAAATTGTAAAATATAATGTATAATCCCAAAAATTAGGAAACTTGTAACAAAAAATTAACAATTTTTGAATAGCTAATATCATTATTATAATCATGGTTTATTTAGTGATATATTAATTTTAAAATATATCATAATGGTTTGTAAATAAAATGTTAATTATCCTAAACATATCCCAAGGGTGTGTCAAACATGGTATGTAGTAAGGCCCGTTTTCATACACTAGGAGATAATCGGGTCATGTCCAATGTATTCTTTTCAGAGTAATTACCTCTACATACATATGTTCAAGAACCACATCCACTTTTAGTATCCACACAGATATGTATTACAATGAAAAACCACATAATAGCTTCTATATAATAACATTATGATGATCTTCTATAATCACAATTAAATTCTATCATAGCTTCATGTTCCCAAATATTTGTTTCTTTAATCTAGATACTAAGGTTTTTATTAAACATCCAATGATACCAACTATAGAAACCCCAAACTATGTATCCTATAGTTGTTCAGTATATTTTTACATTATAATAAGATACAAGGAATCTAATCCCAAATGTCTAAAGATTTTATTTTTCTTGGTAAAATAAATACCAATTTAAAATTAATATTTTCATTGAAAACATAAAATAAACATAGTATTTTCATTGTGATCACCATTATTTCTCATAGCATATCCTTACTTATAAATCATAAAAAATATGCTGGTTTCTTGCAGAAAATGAAAAATAATACAGAAATGAGATCATATGTTGGGAAATTGTAAGTGTAAATTGTATTATATGAACAAATAAGGAATAATAAATATATAATGTTAAATATTTGAAACAAATTCTATTTATTAAATAACTTGTGCATAATATAGAAGCAATAAATTAATATCAAATAATCCCACATAAATAATTACATGAGATTAAAAACCTAACCATAGATATTATAAATAATAACATAATCAAATGTAATATTAATAAATAACTCCTAATGTTTTAATATATAATACAGAACAACTAAAACATGCCATTAAGTGATTATACAAAGACATCTAAATAAATGGGAAGAGCCTAGTCAAAATCCAACTAGTTTTTCTCAGGAGACCTAACAGTGCATCAAGGGGATACAATAGTTCCCAATCATAACTTATTATGTCCAATTCACTCAACATATGAAGATATAAACCATAATCAACATAAACATTCATTTTGAAAACCTAGTATAAAAAATATATATACTTACCGTAATTAATAAACATAATCATAAATCATCTAGAGTAAAATGGTAAAAGGTAATAAAATTGTACATACCTAGTCAAATAGATCATAAAACATAATGATAAATAATATGGATAGTATCAATAAAACATACCATTCGTTTATTATAAATAAAATATAGGTTTTATGTCATTGATGAATTGAAATACCATCAAAAGACGCTTAAAAACATTTTTAGAAAAATAAACCATTCATTTTGAAAATAAAAATTTAAAACAAAATGTTAACAAACAAAAATTGAATCCATTTAATTGAAATTAATCATTTTATGTTGTAAAATATGTTTTAAAATGTTGATTGGTCATGACAGTGGAATATTATATCCACACTATACACATTAAAACAAGTATTCCTTTAATATCTTTTTAATCCAAATAGGAATTTTTTTTGGAATACAAAAGGAATTATCCTTTAAAAAAAATTAAAACATAAAATTTGATAAATATTTATTTAATAAATAATTGTGAAAATTTATGAATACTTTTGAATAAATTTTGATAAAACATGGGTTTTTATGAAAAATGGTTTCTGACCAAAGAGAGAAATAAAGTCAGTTTTTCATTAAAAAAATTATCAATAATAATAAGTACCAAAGAGTGTGGAAATGGTACTTTTAAATGAAAAAGTTCATGAATAACATAGTTTTACAATATATTTTTATTTTAAGATAGAAATATCATATAATTCGTCCAAGGAATATGTAAACATAAACAATCCTGGATAATGATGAGACTGTGAAATAAACTCTTAACACTTTGGCAGCTTCTGAATCATAAGCCCAATAAAATAAATATTTTAAAATGAAACATTAAATACCATGAAGATAAATATATTCATGATATAACATATAAAATGGTAATTATATACACCATAGAGATAAAAAAGTGGTGAATATAGAATTTGTGTCATAGAAGTATAAGTAAGATGGGAAACCCTTGCCTCAGGTCTTCTTTCCTTTATAAACTTTTCCCTCCTATATAATGGTTTTAAATTTTTTATCAATTTATAAAATAATTTTAATTAAATATATAATATCATATATGATCCTATTATAACATTTTTCTCCATTTTTTAATAATATTTCTTTATTTTCACTGTTTTAGGTGTTAATTGTCATGTTCTCTCATGCAAGTTTTGTCATGAAAGATATAATTCTTGTGTATAGGATTTATATATATATATATATAATATAACAATGAAAATAATGTCATAAAATCATATTTATCCAGTATATATATTTTTATAATCATTTAAAAATTTAGTACATGGAAAATGAATCAAATTGCTTCATGGTGACGATAGGCTCTACGTACACACGAGCAACAATATCATTCTCTTAATGAGTTTAAGGGTAATTATAGTGACCTTATCCTTTTATATATAACATTAAATGATTTTAAGCATAATTATACATCATAGAACAGGCCAAGGATCATTAAATCTAGTGTCTTGGATGACTAGGTATATAATCAAATATTACAAAGAAAAATTTTAATTTAAAATCCAAAATGACCTTTCATCTTCCATTTTTCTCATAAATCTACATAGGATAACCTGGGGATGACACAAACAAATGGATGATCTAAAATCCCAGTAAGGGAATAACCATAAGAACAAAGCATTAGAACATGGGATATATGACTTGACATTATGATATATAAAAAAATATAACATATAGAACCTTAATATATAAAAATGGAATCATATAAACAGGGAGTAATAGAAATGTAGTATCATAAAACATGACTTTACTATGAGTCATGTATAACTGCCAAGATCGTTTCACATAGTAGAACAAGCCAAGGCTAATTACCAAGACAGTTGCACATAACATCTCATGAGACTTAACATTACAAAATTAATTGGAGCTCTATCTTGGTGAATCCATATTAAATTATCATGAATATTTTTTCCACATAAATAATCATATATAATAAATCTTACATAAACATAAGGGTTACCCATGGAATGAATTGGTTAACACCATCATGTCATAAATCATAACAAATGTTCGTATCATAAAAGTTTCCCCAAAATAAAGGAACTAAAATATACATAGACATTTCTACGTAAAAATATGATTTTATCATGGTAAGTGATTTCAGGTATAATTGACCACATGTAAGAAATGGTTGAAGAAATTTTAGCAAAAAAGTATTTTTTAGCAGTTTTAATGAAAATACTATAGAGCATTTATATTGATAAGTGAATAATATTTTAGACAAAACCAGAAGTGTACTAGGAATGCTTTCACAATAAATATACTTATTTTATAAACACAATGGTTTCTTAAAACAAAAGATAGTGTGCATTTTAACTCTGGTAAGAATTCGGGAAGTTCCCTCAAAATAGGTTTTCTTGTCAGGAAGTATTGATGATGGAATCACTTAAAAACATGAATATCTCTAAAAGATAATGATTAATGAAACATGAAAAACTAGATTAGAACATTCACATATAATTTATATGATGAATATAAGCAGAATAGATATCCTCATTTAGGTAAAAATAAAGATAAAGAAACTCGAGGAATAAAGGATGTTTGGGTTGAATCTATTATAAAATATCAGCATGGTAGCAGGTGTACATAAGAGGGAATAATGAGAGGTAAAGAGGTATCTAATCATTTAAAAACCATGATTACCGTATGGGAGAGGTTATCAATCCTTCTTAATAACTATGAATTACACATAAAAGGTTATAACATAGAGGACTGTCTTGAATAAAAGTGAAATAGATAGGATCCCTTACCTTAAGTCTAATGGTGTTCTCCACTTGATATCAGTGACCAAAATAGTAAAATTAGGTTAGTTAATTAATAATTACACAACTAATTATATATGTAAATTATTTAGTATAACCTTTATAATTCCATTCATAATCTTTTTGATTGGTTATGAGGTTCAATTTCATTGTTCGAGTCTATTTGTTTTCTTGGTTTTCATGACCAGTTTACTTATTTTCATGAATTGATGAACATGTAAATTGAAAGTAGTTTTACATAATTGATGTTATATTAAATTATTGAAAATTTAGTATATTACATGGTTGTTAATTTATTTTGGTTACTTTGAGTTAAGTCGAATCATTATATAAAACTTTAGTGACTACCTTTTTGGGTTAATTGGTGGTTTTTGGCCCCAAAGAACATATTTTATTTTATAAATAAAAAACATGTCTAAAAAAGGATTCCAAAACCATATATGAGACAGAATACATATATTATGGTCTGGTCCAACCATGAAAATGGTTTCATTACCATAATTGATGATGGTAATGGAAATTGAAAACCCATCGTCCTTTAATGTTGTAATTTAACACATCTAAAATGGTGTATTTACTACTAATATTAACGTACATGTAAGGTATTTTAGATTTCATAACATTTGGATGATTATAGGTAAGGATAGAAAGGTAACCAAGAGATCGTGAAAAAAGTAAGAGAATGAAAAATAGGAATCTACACCTTGAATCAATATTCCTTGAGATCCTCATAATAGGAAAGGATTTGGTGTTTTAAAAGACCAATGGATTTTGAATGTGGCGAGGTATAATTGGGAGAGATTTGGGTAGAATTCAAGAAATTAAAAAGGCTTTAGATGAGTAAAGAGAACAGGGTGGAAGATATGGTACTTATAGTGGAGGGGAGGAGAGTTTTCTTAATACTTAATTCCTTGGAAATTATTTTCCCTCAAGACCAGAAATAGTGATGGTAAAATTAACAAAAACAGTAATGTGTGCTCGTGATACGGAGATAATGGCATTTCATCAACCATACATCATCTGACGACATCATAATTCATGTAGTTAGCATTTACTGTAAATTATCGTATTTTACTATTCATCAAAAAATCAACTAATTTTGAAAAATCCCAAAAATTCACCCTAACCAGTTTTTCAATGTTTAGAATCAAAAAATGAACTCAATTTTTCAAAAATAACTTATTAAATATGATTAATTTAATATTTAATTAAAACAATAATTTTTTATAAAAACAGTTTTAAATCATTTATTTACATATTCTGAAATATATGTACATCAAAAATTCACTTAAAACTTATTTATATACTATCATAGGTTGGGTTACTATTCATTTTGGTATATAACTATTCATAAAGGTAAAGTTATTGTTCATAAGGGTTTTTTACTATTCACCAAAAATTAAGTTTTTTTATTGAACATCAAACATCTTTATGATTGCAACAGTGAATGTCAGATTTTTTAAATTAAAATCACAAAAGTGTCAAAATAATGTTTAAAGGTCACATAGTACTTAAAAGATCATTGTTTTGTGATTTCGTGTGATTATATTACAAAATAATAAGAAGAAAATTTCCATTGAAAACATTGCATCATTACATTATCCTACCTTATGAAATTTCACCCTAAAAATTTCATTTGACATTCTAAGACAAAAATAGGTGCAGGTAATTTTTTTCCATTTCCTCCCCCAGTTCCCATGTTTCCTCTTCATATGTATGGTTCTGCAATAGTACTTTAACTAGGTGAGTAGTCTTGTTACGTAGAACCTTATCTCTATAATCCAAGATCTTCACTGGCTTCTCCTCATAATGAAGATCATTCTCCAACTATACCACCTTTGAAGAGAGTACATTTGACCAATCTTGAATGTACTTCTTTAAGAGGGATATATGGAATAAATCATGTACTTTGGACATGGTAGGTGGATGTTTTGGTCAATAGGACATAACCGCAACACAATCAAGAATCTCTAAGGAGCTAATGTACTTGGGACATAGCTTACCTCTCTTCCCAAACCTCTTGATCTTATTTCTTGGATATATTCGTAGACATACCATGTCTCCAATTTTGAACTCAAGGTATCATCGATGGCTGTTGGCATAACTATTTTTTAAACTTTGGGCTACCTTGATGTGTTGTAAAATAGTTTTCACCTTCTCCACCATTTATTCAACCATTTTAGGTTCTGGCAACTTGTGCTCACCGACTTCATCCCAAAACACAGGTGTTTTGCACCTTTTCCTATAAAGGGCTTTGTATGGTTCCATTCAGATGCTCTAGTGGAAACTATTTTGGTAATTGAATTTAACCAGTGGAAGATGTTGGTCCCATAGTCTTTTTAATTCCATAGAACATGCTCTCAACATGTCTTCCAATTTCTAAATGGTGTGCTCAGATTGGCCATCAATTTGAGGATGATAGGCCATACTGATGTTCATTTCAGTACATATATCATGTTGGATACTTTTCTAGAACATCGAGGTGAATCATATAACTTTTTCATTATGTTTGACAATTGTGAAAATTTCTACAAATATCGTTGATAATACCATGCTAAACCTAGAAATTTGCGGATCTCCATTACAAATGTTGGTCTAGGCCACTCTTTAATCACCATTGTCTTAGAAGGGTATATAGATATCCCTTTACTGGTGATAAAATTCCCCACGAATTATACTTCCTCCATCTACAAATCACATTTATTGTACATTTCATACATCTTCCCCCTTCATAATGTTTTTAACATAGTATTCAAATGATCCCTATGTTCCTCCTTGTACATAGAGTATTTTATAATATCGTCAATAAATAATACCAATTTTTTGAGGTAATCTCTAAATACTATATTCATTAAATCCATGAAAACTGTTGGAGCATCAATGATCCTGGAGGTCATCACTATGAAATCATAGTTTCCATACCTCATTCGAATGGTAGTATATGGAAGATCTTCTTTCCTCACCTTTAATTGGTGATATCCTGACTGAAGGACCACCTAATAGAAATAAATGGCCCCAAAAATCTGATCAAACAAGTCATCCATCCGTGGTAGGGGATAATTTTTATTTTTCATGATTTTATTAATCTCGTGATAATAAATGTACATGCACATTAATCCATCCATCTTTATGATGAAGAGGACCGACAGACCCCATTGTGAAGCACTCAGGAATATAAAACCCTTCTTTAGATTCTCATGTAACTACTTCTTTAGTACTTCCATCTCTATGGTTTCCATTCTATAAGGTGTCATTGATATAGGTAGAGATCCCCGAATAAATTCAATTGATAACTAAACCTCTTGTTTAGGAGGAAGACCAAAAAACTCTTAGGGAAATGCATCCATGTAATCCCTCATGATGGGATTGTCTTCAAGTATGATTCTCTCTTTTTTCCCAATCATTTGAGCTAGAAATGATTTCACATTAGGAATTAATATCCATACTTGAGACAATGATTCTAAATGATATTAATCTTCCTCCTTACAGTTGTTAAGAATTGGACGATACTTCCAGATGTGAAGATTTATCTCCCTTTTTCGATAGTTGATGTTATCTTTGTATAAATATTGTCAATTCGTGTCCAATATAGTGTCTATCTCCATGAAAGAAAGTATGATTAGATTTTCTAGGAGGTTTAGTTCACAAACGTTAACCATGGGGGAGTTATAAATCTTGGACGCAATAATTTCCCCATTTTATGTCCTCACAAATAACTTGTGCTGCAAATTTTGAGGTGGTGTTTGAATATTTTTACTAAACATTCAAGATATGAACGAATACGTAGAACAATAATCAAATAGTACATTATCTATTATTGAATGAATAACTAGAATACCTGTCACCACATCGTTGTATGGATCCACCTCAAAAGTGGTGATAGAATAATCCCTTCCATGTTTCCTTGGAGGTTGTTTTATATTTCCTCTAAAAACCCTTGTCTTTGGTGAATTTTTTGCACAATGCCCATGCTTCTTGCAATAGTAACACTACACCACTATTTGAGCGCTGATCTGAACCTTCCTTTCCACTTCAACATTGGTGGGATTTTTTATATCCCAATAATAGTTCTTGGCCAGATGTTCTATCTCTCCACATTTGAAGCAATTCTTGGTTCCCTTTAGATAGTTCCTAGGATTCTTTTTTATACAACTTTTATAAGTTGGATGTTCAGAATTCTTTCCATAATGGGGTTTTTCTATTGAACAACCCATGTTGTTCTCCATTTTCTGCTTCTTTTCATCAAGCCAAAGAGACCACTAAGAGTATCCAATATCCCTTTCCACCATGAGGGAACAAAATAAAATATCCTCAAAACTGTCAAAGTCTCGAATAGCCAATGATTTTCATAGACTCGTCTTTAGTCCTCTAAAGAAGTAATCCACCTTTATTTCAGTTTTCAAGACAGAACTATAGTCATATCGTGCAAGCCTTGTAATGTTTTCTTCATACGACCTGATTGACTAATCTTCCTTCTTCTTGTGTGTGAAGAAATCTCATTCCATCTTGGGAAAGTGGGTTTGAGGAAAATATTTATTGAAAAACTTCATATTGAATTCCTCCCAATCCATGGAATAAATTTCCTCATGGGTCTTTTTATTCTTGATCAAAGCCCACTACTAATCATCTTCCCCATCAAAACAACAGACTTCTGATATTAATTTCTCTTCTTCTAAGCACAGTAGGATGGAGAATATCTTTTCAATGGAGTTAATCTACTACTACATGGGGAGATAAGAAGATCCTCTAAACATGGGAGGTCATTTAGATATGAAGGATTCTAAGAAACATGCTATTTCCATAGAAGAGGTGGGTGTTTCACATGATTCATGTTATTATTCATAACATGATCCAACCGAGCAAGTATTGTCATGAAGTTTTGAGCACCCATTCCCATCATATCAGGCATATCATTAGGTCAAACTTTACATTTCCTATCATATTTTTTGTTTAAATGTTTTATTTTATTTCCCACCCATAACTAAGAAAATGAATGTACAATTAGGGGGCTTGAATACATAGTTATTGAAAACAAATAATTAAATATGTATACATAGAAGGATAAAAATGTAAAGGATAAGTATATCCTAACTTGTGATTACTTATGTTTAAATCATGGTTTTTATTGATCTATTTAATCACTTATAATGTTATGGTATTTTTTATTCCCTTAATAATGGGTTTCACTATGATCATTAATTTACCAAATCATATCCCCTGAGAGTGTCAAACCAAGAGTGCATCAAGGCCCGTTGTCATATACAAAGATACCTTAGGTCAGGCCTGAAACTCCTTGTCAGAGTTTTCACTTCTAGGTACATCTATTTTAGAGCCACCTCTACATGTTTGTATCCAGAAAGGGATGCATTTTATGGATAAACCACTTACTATATACTTACAAAATATAACGATTTTTTCTTATACATAGTCTCATCCTTAAGGTTGTAAATAAGGTGATTATTTCTAATCTCTAAAAACAACTAGAACATTCTGTGGTACCAATTATAGCGAACCTAGCCTTTTATATATAACATTACATGATTTTAAACATAATTAAACATCAGAGTACATTCCAAGGATCGTTAAGTCCATTGACTTGGACAACTAGGTACGTAATCAAACATTATAAAAACAACTTTTTATTTAATCTCCACAATGATATCTTATCTTACATTGTGATCATACATCTACATAGGATAACCTAGGGACAACACAAACAAACGGATGAGCTAATAGCCTAGTATGGTAATAACCATAAGAAAAAATCATTAGCACATGGGATAGAAGACCTTCCATGATGACATAAAAACAACTAACATATGGAAACTTAATATATAAACATGTAATCATATAAAAATGGATTCATAGAATTTTTTTGGAAACATAAAACATGACATTCGTATGAGTCAAGGCTAACCGCCATGACCATTTTACATTTTAGCACTAGATAAGGCTAACCGTTAGGACCGTCGCACATAACGTTTCATGAGAATTAACATTACCCAATGCATTGGATATCTATATAGGAAAACCCATCGTAAATTTTCATGAATTTTTTTTCCACATAATAAATCTTACATAATAAATATTACTTAATAAATCTTACATAAACATAAGGATTACCCTTGGAAAGAATTGGGGTACCATAATAGTGTCATAAAGCAAAGAAATGGTTGTATCATTAAAGTGTCCCTGAAAGAAAGAAACTGTAATATACATGGAAATTCATATGGGAAATAGGTATGTATCATGTTAAGTGATGTTAAGAAGAATTGAACACATGTATGAAAAGTATTGACAAAATTTTAGCATAAAAACATTTTTGAACGGTTTTAAGGAAAATTCTATAGGGCCTTTAAAATAGGAAAGTGAAAAATCCTTTATAAAGAAACAAGTGTGAACCCACAATACATTAAAAATAAAATTAATAAGTTTATAAATAAAATGATGGATTAAAACACAAGAAATATTGAACTTTAAATCAGGTAAAAATTCAGGAAGATCCTTTAAAACATGTATGCTTATCGAGAAGTATTGAGGAGGGAATCACTTAAAAAAATGTATATCCCCAAAAGAGAGTGATGAATGGAACTTGATAAATGAGTTTGGAACATTAAAATAGAATTTATAATATGAACATAAGATGAATAGATAACCTCATTTTGGGAAAAAGAAAGATATAGAAACCCAAAGGAATAAAGGAAGTTTAGGTTGAATCCCTTATGAAATATTAGCATGGTATTGTGTGTACATAAGATGTATTAATGAAAGATATAGGGGTTTATCATACTTTAACCATCATGAGGAAATTATGGGGTATGTGTATAATAATACCCCATTAATATTATTTACACATAAAAGGGAATAACGTAGAGGACAATCTTGAATAAATCTGAAATAGGGAGGATCCCTTGCCTTGTGTTTGATGGTGTTCTCCACCTGATATCAATGAAATGGATAGTAAAATTAGGTTCATTAACAAATAATTAAAAAACCTATTATATAAATAAATTATTTATTTATAACTTTTTTATTTTAATTAGTAATCTTTTTTATTGGTTATAAGGTGTAATTTCATTGTTCTGACCCCTTTATTTTCCTGGTTTTTATGACCGATTTACATATTTTCATGAATGGATAAACATGTAAGTTGAAAGAGGTTGTACATAATTGAAGTTATATGAAATTAGTGAACATATAGTAGATTAAATGGTTGTAAATATATCTAGTTACTAGGAGTGAATTTGAATCAATATATAAAGCATTAGTGATACCTTTTTGGGTTAATTGGTGGTTTTTGGCCACAAAGAACATGTTTTGTTTTATAAATAAAAATCATGTGTACAAAAAAATTAAAAAACCATAGATGAGACATAATAAATATATTATGGTTTGTTTCAACCATAAAAATGGTTTTAGTACAATAGTTGAAGATAGTAACTGAAATGAAAAACCCATCATCCTTGAATGTGGTAATTTAACACATCTCAAGTGGTCTCTTTACTACTAAAATAAAAAAAGGGTAAAAGTGATATGATAATAACTTATTACATTATTATAAAAAAGTTAATGTACATTTAAGGTACTATAGCTGTCATAAAATTTGGATGATGAGAGGTAAGGACAAAAAAGTAACGAAAATAAATTGAAAAGAAAGTAAAAGAGTTGAAAAGAGGAATTTGCCTCTTGATTCAATCTTCCTTGAATGCCTCTTAAGGGGAGAGGATATGGACTTTCTAGGAGACCAAGGGATTTTGAACGTGGGGAGGGAGCTTGGGGAGATATTTGGGCATAATTTAGGGAAGTCACAAGTCTTGAGAGGAGTGATGAGAATATAGTGTAAGAGGTGGTATTTATAGTAGAGGGGATGAGAGTTTTCATAATATTTAATTCCTTAGTTTATTATTTTCCCTCGAGACTAGAAATATTAATGATTCCCTGACCAAAATAGTAATTATGTCATGTGAGTTCGATAAAATGGCCTTACATCACCCATACTTTAGATGATGACATCATAATTCATGTATTTATCATTTATCATAAATTATCATATTTTACTAATCATAAAAAATTCCAGTATTTTAGAAAAATCCCAAAAAATCACCCTATACATTTTTCATCTTTTAGAATCCAAAAATGAACTCCATTTTTCAAAAAAACTTCTAAAAAATAATAATTAAATATTTAATTAAAATCAAAATTATTTCTAAAAAAACCATTTTTAAAACATTTATTAAAATATTCTAAAATATAGGTATATCATACATTCAGTTAAATTTTATTTATTTACTCTCATATGTAGGGTTACTATTTAATAGGTTATATCACTATTTATAAGGGTAACATTACTATTCATAAGGGTATGTTACTATTCAGCAAAAAATTATGTTTGTTTTATTGTACTCCAAACAATGGACTGATCACAATCGTGAAGCATAGATTTTTGAAATTCAAATCAAAGAAGTGTCAAAAGAATGATTAAAGGTCACATAGTACTTAATAGTTCTTTGTGTTTTGATTTCATGTGATTATATGACATAATCATAAAAAGTAAATTTTCATTGAAAATAATGGGTCGTTATAGTAAGGAGGTGAATGATATAATAATTTTTTAGAATTAATATAATCTCATATAAATCAAATACATTCAATAATATTATCTTTAATACATTCCATGTAATTTTTATGTGAAAAAGATCACATAACTTTGTGAGGTGGTATTGTGATTTACACACAAGTGGTATTTTCATATTTTAAAAGGCATGGAACATAAAAAAGAATATATAATATTAAAATTAAATAATGATAATAATGTCATATATATGTATATCATATAAGTTTTTTGAATCTTTCATTATATTCATCCACTAAATGTGGTGATGGAAAACAAATTACATCAGTTTGTAAGGCGGAAGTCCACCGTACACATGATCGATGATTTCGTTTCCAATTTTATGGAAGTGGAGATGGAAAAATTGTATTTAATAAACGTAATAAAAAATAATTATATTTTTTATACTAATTTTATTATATTTTTAGTGTTAATAAATAATCAATTTTTTAAAAGAATAAACAAAATGAATGATCCATTTTAAGATAATTAACTTCTCATAGAGAAACTCCTTCGGATAACCAAATAATGAACTTAGGGATGGTATTTTGGGTGGAAAATAATCCTTGTAAACATCTAAGGATGTTGGAGATACGTTTTGTATTGTTTTATTTGGGAAAAATGGCTTTAGGTGTGTGTATATAGGATGGTAGGGAGTGCCTTTTTATTTGTGGGGGAAATGGAACCCTCTTGGAAATTACTTCGAAATTTTACAAAAGAATCCAAAATTATAAAATAATACAAATGCCAAAAGCATCCAATTAACATTTGGTTTTATGTTGGGTTAGCATAAGGTGTAAATATGTTAATAAAATAATATTTTGTCATGTTTGTAAGTCATTTTAACCCTTATCTTCTTAGATTAACCACATGTTAAACCCATTTTTACCCAAACATTAGTAATTAAGTTTTACTGTTTTCACTATTAATTTTGGTAAAAAAATAATTTTACATTATTATAAAATATAAATTATTCTGGTATTAATTTTGGAATTGATTTTTATAATTTAATGTAATGTAATTTTTATAATTCAATTTAAATTTTATCCACAAAGGTGCTCAAAAAGATTGTCTACAAAGAGAAAATTATCATAAGTATAAAAGGATTTAGTATGAAAATTCAATATGAATGTGATTCTAATTAAATAAATTAGTTATATTGTAATATAAATGAAATAATTAATTTTTTAAAAAAAATTAATATATGTTATATATTTTTAAATAATTTAAAGGAAATTTTATTTTTTAGAAAAAATATTAGTATTTTTCAGTATTCATCCAAAAATGAAACACTTCAGAAAAATCTAATAAAAATCACCCTAAGATAATTTTTATGTGATTATTTCAAAAATAAATCTTATTTTTCAAAATAAATTTTCTAAAATTGGTAAAAATCAGTTATAAATTATGAGCGCAAAGCATGACTAAACAACCTTTTAGAGAAATATAGTTTTTTCAGAAATTTTTTCCTATTTTAAAATGTCTTTTATTTTACTTATAATCAATATAAAACCATTGAAATTTTTTATACATGTTTGATCCATAAGATTTTCATAATTTAGTTAATATTATTCATACCTACAAACTTAATGGCTATGTAATAATGGTATTGTTTAAATAATAATATTTTAATAGAGTATCACGTTTTTCAAAACCCAGTGTTTCGTGAATCAGAATATTTTAGAGAGATTAAATTTATCTAAAAATAAATTTATCATAAGGTAATAGTATATTCTATTCTATTCTATTTGTGGTTTTGTGATTCATACACGCTATTGAACATGATGTTCATTTTTTTAAATCATGGGGTGTTACAATTTTAATGTATTTAAAATTATTAAATAATAAATTTTTTATTTTTAAATCAAATGAATAAAATAATGAGATTATTAATTTTCTTATTTCATTAAATATACAAGATAGTCTTTCAGCAAATATATATTTTCCCTATCACTGAAATATCAATATTTTCGAAAAAACCCAAAATTTTACCCTATATTAATATATATATTTTTTAGAAGGTAGAAAATTTATATTGATAAAAAGTGGGGGGGGGGGGGGGTTACACAAGTGTAATGTAATGAATTTTTCTGACATACCGAGCATAATAAGGGATTAATTCAGAAGGGAGGACATCCATCCAATTTAATTCATGAGCAATACCAAGGTTGGGAAGCCCATTAGAGATCATGTTGGATTCGCGATAGGCATCAGTGGCGATGAAGTTCAGCCCAACGAGAGAATTCAAACAGTCCATCCAGTGGGAAGTAACAGGACAAGGAAGTTGAATGGTACCATTCCAGATGGCCTGAATGATTGTAGTAGAGTCGCTCTCAATCCAGACGTTGTTCCAGCTGTGTGATCTGGAAAGGGTGATGGCATGGATGAAACCCATCACCTCATCTTCCAAAGCAGTGGAGGAACCACAAGAGCCATAGAAGCATCCAAGAATCTGGTCTAGGTCATTTCTGAAAAACAACACCACAACCCGCTGGACCCAGGTTGCCTTTGGAGGATCCACCCACATTTATTTTAATCCATCACATAGGGGGGGGGGTAGATAAAACACTTCAAGAGTAGAGGGGGGCAAGGGAAGATCCCCTCCACCCCAACATGTCTAAGGATCCCAAATTCACGGACAGAATTGTTGTAGTGTGATTTTTGGATAGAGGACGCTTCCCGAATAGCCATGAGAATTCTCGTTCTTCTTGAATTAATTTTAAAAGAATTATTGCGTAAAATTAAGTCATTTCTACCATATGAGATAATATAAAGATGTTTTGCAACCTCCACCACAAATAGGTTTTTGATTTTCTAAGACGTAGACAACTCCAAGCAATTCTGGATCTGCATGTTAATGGTATCATAAAGAAACCATCTACACTCAAAAATGTCATGAATATAATGCCTGAGAGATGATGTTGTATCATAGGAGAGAAAGAGATGATGTATATCTTCTCTATGCTGATTTCACATACGATATTTAGAATAAAGAGTAATCCTGAAAGTTTGTAAGAACTATATTAGTATATATATGATAATTTCATAAATGAAATTTATTTTATAAATTAATATTTCTAAATGTTCCAAGAATTATTTATAATATTTTCCCATAAAATACATAGAATTCATTTTTCAAGGGAATTTCATTATAGAATAAAATAGCATTATTAAAGTTGAGTAAAGCACTTGTGAAGAAAATTTATAATTATTAGGACCTTAATATATATTTCATAAAGTAGTTAGCATTATTCATCCTCGCCAATGTAACGACTAGTTTAAATCTGTCATTTTGAGATAATAACATGTTAATATTATATTGTTGTTCTTTTAAACTAGATGTTGTGTGTTATGCAAGCTATCGAAGAAATTTAATTAATTTAAAAAATATCCTAAAGTTTTAGGGTGTTACATTCTCATATGAGAAGGTATTTTCATGAAATTTTTACTATATAATAAAATCTAGTTCTTTTAAAATATTTGGGAACTAAAATAAATAAAAACCACCTCAAAAAAACAAGAGTCTGGTAAGAAAAATAGATCATATTAGAACTGCAAGTCACCTCAATAGTCATAAGATAACGTTTCTATTACTAAAGAAATTCATTAATATGTAATGATCTTGTGAGAAACCATGATATAAATGGTATAAATATACAATTTCATGATTTCAAAATAAAAAAGGAGAAGCTTATAGATGAAACATTACAATCAAATAAGAGTTTAACAAGTAATATGTTTACACTAAGAGTTTAGTTACTAGTAAGGTGGAAGAGTCCAAGAATTTTAATTATTCATAGTGATAGTGAAATAGGAGAACATAAATCAATATATTCTATCATTATTAATGTATTTGACACCTTTAGTATTGGATCCATCTCCTTCTCTTGAAAAAATAGTTTTCACTACCATAATTTTAATATAATCATCAAGTTATATTTTCATTATAGATTAGGAAAACTGAACCATCACATGAAATTAGTATCATTAGTCCATTGAAGGTATTATAAAAATCAATTTTATTTTTTTTAATTTATATAGATGTTATAGTGAATATATTTTCATCATTTATATAAATTTTTAGAGACAAATCTCTATATTTTGTGGTTAATCTTGAAATATGTTTGAAATATTGCATATGAAAAAAAATTAATTATTGAATCCTTAGATAATTACATATTAGAACCAAAAGTGCAACATGAGTTATGCAGTATAGATGATGACATTATTATGACCAGAGTAGAGAAATATTTAATTTTTTATGATTAAAATTAATCTAATGAAAAATCGACAGATATCTAATTATTTATCCACTTTTTTAAAAATATGATTTCTTTGTTATTGCATTAATACATCCAATTTATTATGATATAAAATTCCTTTTTTTATAATAGTTTAATTTTATTGATAATTAAAAATGGTATATATTATATATGATTATAGTTGAATTTTTTGAAGAGAATAGATTCATATATGTACTAACAACCATTTGTTGGTGGAGTTTTATTTTACTAATGTTTATTTTGTTTATAAAAAATCTATCAGTTTAATGTTTTAATGGTTAACATTTTATACTATTATTTAATTGTGTATTCATTATCATAATGGGGATATATTTGTATCCATGATCTAATAATGTGTTTTTTATAGGTACAACTATTTCAGTTTGATTATTTCTGCTGAGTTGGTTTTGTTCTTTCATAAAATATGTGTAGTAAAGAGTTTTCTAAACTCTTGTTTTTCAAATGGAGATGTTGTCACTATATTAGAGGTTAATATCATGATATTTTGAACTAAAAAATGGTTTGATAACTTACATTGTTAAATGAAAAATGTATCATTCCATGAAGTTTAAGGTTAATGACTGAAGTCGAGGTAGTTATTCTTAATATCCTTTGTTTATGAAAACCATTGGTCTGAATTTTTCTTCGGTATTTAATTATTTATATATAACTTATATAATTATTTTATGTTTATTATATAGATTTATATTTTAATATTTTTACTCTATAGATTAGATTGAATAGTTCTATGATCTATTGAATCAATATATATATATATATAAGAAGTGGAGTCTTGTGGAAGAAGTTAAATTAGAAGCCAATGTGATTCCAAGAGATATCATAGGTGTTTTTCAACCCAATATAGGTGTAATTTCTTTTTATATAGTGGTCTAATCCTACATCAACATTCCAATGTTTTCCTGATTTTGAACATAAATACAATTTGTATGAATGTAGTATAGATAAGTTGATCCATTCTATGTTGGAGAACTATAATATAATTAGGAGTTATGTGAGGCCATGTCACAGTAATAAAATAATGAAAATAAATATTAGAGAACAAAATTATAAGAGAATAGTTTCCTAATGAATCCAACATGTTAAAATCTTTAATGAAAATGTATTATCATAACTATAATGATTCTATGTTATGTGAAAAATGTAGTTCGAACATGAATCCATAGTCAACATTATTGAGCCAACATATTGTAAGGTAATAACATATTTTAATGTTCTTAAAAGAATATTATTATATGTCAATGCATGACCATATTAGGACTTAATTATATTATAAATCAAGAACATTATAGGATATGTTTAAAAGACATTCCAAATTTACTTCAATATTTGAGAACTGTGCTGGGATCAATTTTTTATTCACAAACATGGAACTATCATGAATTTATGAAGAAAGAGTATTGTATATTTTTTTTTATAAAATTATATTTAAGGGATAAATATCATTTGTGTTTAATAGAATAAATTTAAATCTATGCTATTATAATATTTCATTCTATTTATACTAATTTATGTTAAAACTACTTTGTTGGTGTGATTGGGCTACTTCTGTTGTTTGATATTCAATATTCTATTCGGGTTTTTTTATTTTTATAACATAATTTCCAATTTTTTTTGTAATTCATAATATCAAAATTTTACATTATTTTCCACATAATATAAAACATTATATATAAAATACATGTATAATTTTACATCATTATATTCAATTATGTGACCTGACTAAAAAGAGGGTTCTATATTTGTTATGACGCTATTAAAAATTCCACATTATAGTTGGGTTCTGAATACCTAAGATAAGATAGGTTATATTTTGATCCACACCATTTAGGGAGTATGGGGGATATAAAGTGTATATTTTTTATAATTGTATCTGGAATTCTATAAAAATTATTATATTCATTTCTTATAATATTTGTACCATTTTTAAAAAAATTCAATCAATTTACCCATTTTATTCTCTAAACATAGAATTATCTAGGAGAATATAACTGAGATAGTAAAGGATATTGTTTTTTACAAACATAATTATTTATAAAAATAAGGGAACCAAATGACTTCTCTAAATCTAACACAAAAAATATAAGGATATTTGCATATATGAATGGAAATAAGACTAGATGGTTGGAGAGATATTTCATGAGGCTATAAAATGTATTCTAACACACTTCATTGACCTATTATTTCCTCAATTAATTATTATTTTTTAATAGGAAACGTTTTTTAATGAGGTTTTCAATATAGTTCTTGATGTATTCTATGACAACCTAGACCCCCACTCGTAGATCTGATGCACATTTACTCATACAGTACATAATTTATTTGATACTATCTATACAGGAATGAACATAACCACCAATAATTAAAATATATATATATTAAACCCAAATGATCTTTTCGGTTTACATCTTTATAGAATTATGAAATATCATAAACTGATATATCCCATGTATCTTGTATCAAATGGGAAATTTTACAATTATATATGAAACTAATTAATTCATGAAATGTCATTAATATCTCCAGAAAATTATTTCACATGTGTTATACATGTAATCAATTAATGCGTAATACTTTTCTCTATACCATGTGGAAATAAGAGAATAAGAAGGGGTTATCTCAAAAAAATCAGTAAGGTAAACCTATAAATGAAGCAATCCTGGAATAGACATAGAATAAAATTTAAAAAAAGAATAATTAAACAACCTAAATCCATAATCAACATTAAAATGAGATAATTATATATCCATGATAATAAATAAAAAATGGATACAAATATTATTGATCTTATACTGATGGAATGCATAATTGTAGACACCAATAAACTACTATCAAGGTTGTGTGAAATGACACATTACTTGTCTACAATATAACATTCAGAACTTATTTCTGAATTGGTCAGGCATGCAAAAAATACCAAAACCTGTATTGTCCCATGATAAATTTAATTTAATCAAGGGGTATATAATTAAAATCACGCATCACTTAATTACGTCCAATTAATTCATCATAATATTCAACAATACCTTTCATATTATTCCATAAGTAACTATTGGATGAATAAGAACAGGGTTATCTATATAATGAAGAATATCGAATATCAATACGTTATGAACCTTTGTTAGTAGTTATTAATAATCAAGAATCTAAATACATTTCCTAAGATCAATTAAAGGGATTAAATAGTCATAACCCATCCAGATATAGAAGTTGGATGGTCAAACAATACAAAGTCATTGTGTGGATAATCAATGGTATTTGAATGTAAATACTATTCCCCATTGTAATAGAATAACATTATTTCTTGGTGAACATTATCCAATAAAAATTACTTAAAATTTTATTTTCAGACCATATAGATAAATGGGTAAGCAACTAGTTAAATACTATAATAACATAATGATAAGACTTCAACAGAAAGAATTTTGATGGTTTTAAATTAACAAAACCCAATAAGTGAGATATATTTTTCAAAGTTTTTATGTATATGAATGTATATCCACATAAAAAAATGATATAAAACCCCATAATATAATCAAATATTGAATTTTCCCAACTTATATTAAATCGGATCAAGGGAATGATCACAAATCAATGAAATAATGTTGAGTTACAAAAAATCGTTACCATTGGGAAAACAAATGAATCAATATACACTTTAATTGGGAGAAAAGATTTTTAAATTATCCATGGGAATTGAATACACCATACAACAAAAATATAGTGAATAAAATATATTATGTCTTAAGGAATATAAATTCATACCAAGAAAATGAATTCAGATTTATAAATATTCACACAAAAAATTGAAATATAGGTCCATAAATTAATCATAAAATTAAATAATTAAAATAAAATTCATAAAATGATATCTGAAATAGGTATTATATATGCCAAAAAAAGTTAAAACAGGTGCATAATACCAAAGATATCTCAAAAAGTGGAATTCGAGACTGAAAATGCTTACCTCTTTTCCAAACATTCATGAACGAACATTAAATTCATTTATAAAAAACAAATAAATAATAATAAATTAATTAAAAACTTTACTGGTATCCATTTTATTTCATACATTTTATAAATATTCATTCTCTACATGAATTATTCTAATTTTCCACATTAGGACTTCGTAGTTTAGATCGTTTATACTTTTTTAGTAAAAGTGGTGTTTGCATCTATTATTTTTCTAGTTTCAATAACTATTATATCATATACGATACTTTTATAGATGATCCAAAATATTTTACAATGCTATAATTTCATTTAATATCATTTGTTGTTATGAACCATGAAATTTAATTCGACGATGATCATGTTTTAGTGATTTTAAATGAACAAAATGTGTTTTCTTAATTAATAAGATAAATTTTTAAATTACATTACCATAGCAAAAAAATATTATTTACATATATATATCATATTACACCAGTAAATTTTTTCTCTTTATTATCCATGATATAAATTTATTGTATGTTTTATGTTGGTTGTTTAAACCAACCCAAACATGAACCGACCATGATCATTGTATGATTATGTAATGGTTTAGTTGAAATAAAATTATAAAAAAAGAATAATGAACATATTTAGTGTTTTTAATAATGATATATAAAAATGTTAAATAATTAAAAATATCGGATAATTATATTAGGTCATTACATAAAAAACATCAGTTTCACCTTTGTTTTCTCATTTTAAACAATTGAAATATCGTTAATTTTTCTATTGATAATATAATTAATTGGATTTGTAATTGATGATACCATAAACATAATTATTTCATAAATATTATATTTATACTTTAATAAAATTATTATACCAAATCTTGTAAGGTGGTGATGGAAGATGAAACACATTATGTTGGGGAGGAGGTAGTCTCCATAATACATGAATAGAAATTTTGTTGTTCTTAATGGATGGGGGATATGAATAAAAAATTATAATACCCATTATCTAGTAACATTATAGTATATAAATGACACTAATATCATAATATTAGTGAGTTTATAAAAAATTTAAAATAACATAATTAAGAAGAAAAACTAAGTAATTGATAATACTCATGTCAAAGAATTTAATTTTTCTTAGAATTCTCCTTAGAAATGAATGCACTATGAAAACTAATAGTGACCAAAAGTTTTCTAAGGTTAAAGAGTTTCTTAGGAATTAAAAAATGAAATATTTCTTGGATAAATTTTAAGGAGAAATTTTTCTTAAATTTGATAATATATAACTCTTTAATAAGTGATGAGAAGGGTAGTTTTGGGGGTAACCCTTATATTTTCAAAAATGTATTTTTACTATACCAGTATTTTTTTATGATAAGTGTTATAACTACACTCACACAAAAAACCATCTAATGGGTAACAAACATATTGTTTATGTGTAAGGATAACTACCACCTAATTAAATGATGATAATTAATCTTTCCTTTAAGGAATATCAAGGGGACATAATGATGGAAAATACGTTTACATATTTCATATATTATATTTATTATGTCTTTAAGATTATATATAAGGCCCTGACCTTATAACATTACTTAAAATTGAATTACTTTGAATAATTCAAATTGAGGATCTTCTCAGGTTTATAGTTTTAGCGAATTAGGATATAACTATTACATCTCAAAGATTACAAAGTAGACACATCTACACAGCTTCCATCTTTCTCACAAAATAAAAACTCTTGAACAAAAGAGTCATGTCTAGTTCCTTGTTTTAGACAGCCTGACATTTCCTTGATCCCATCCTGGACCCTATTCAACTTTATGTCCTGTGAAAACGTTTCAAAAACTTGGGATGAGCATAAAAAGCTCAGTAAGGGTTATAAAAGTATGGATAGAAAACATCAGTCCATGTATACATAAGAATAAATGAAATCATACTTTACTCATAAAACATAATCAATTTAACATAACTCATGAAATCATAAAATATATGCATAACTCATTAGAAATCATAAGGTATAAAGGTAACTTGAGGCATTCATAACATTATTACGTAGGGAGTAACCCTCATGGTTACGTTTGGAATACTCATCACAGTATATTCCCTAAATCTCTTCAGATAAACCTTATCCTTTAACTCCTTCACGTTACCCAATGCATTGGAGAGCTATATCGGGCTCACCCGCCCTTATTTTATCACAGTACCACCCATCTTCATAATAATTCCCAAGAACCATAACATAATCGTATCATATAAAACATGCATAAAGGAAACATAACATTTCCACTTTTCAATCACAAGATATCAATACAACACATTGATATAAAAACATTATGAAAACCATTTTCAATACCAAAATAAAGTAAAAGTAAAATAGGGTATTTATTTTTCATTTAAAAAAAGGTATGTCATGTAGAGGAAGTTGAAACTCAAATAATGGTCACAGCGGCGGAGAAGTCGTTGTCGCTGCATACGTACGACAAAAACATTCCCTTTTGTCATTTAGTAAAACTCTTCATATAAAAATATTCCTTTTGGATAAATGTAAAATTAAAAGGGGTTTATACACCGTATAAAAGAAAGTTGTGTATAAAACAAAATATGCCTCAATGAAAGGAGATTGAGACGAAGACCCATACAAAGACAGTATCCTTGGATTAAGGATAAATCAATTACATAATTATGTTTTCCAAAAGAATACACCAAATATAAGTGGATATTAAGTGTAAAACAATCAGAGGATATTCACACATATTCATAGAACGACATATTCAAGGAGTACAAGTTTATCCCAAAGAATCAATATTGGGTTAAGAAGTTCCCTTGCAAAAATTCGACAGCCTAACAACGTCACTTTAAAATTCAGAAAATGAGTTAATGAGAGATAAAAAGGGTATATCATCACATGAACATAATATTTACATCAATAATGATATATAAGAATATATCCCAACATAATAGTATCTGAATTAAAATACATAACAAAATAATTCTTTTAAAAAGAGGAGGGTGAGAGGTTCCCTGACCGACTTGTGTATCTTTCGAAACATACACCCCTTGAAAGAAGTACAATACAAGATTGATGTAAATACACATAAAATAAAGTATATTACACAATGAGTAAAATAATGGTTAGTACATACACCACTCAAAGGAAATTGTGGAAAATGTAGCATAAATCTCGCGGGAATAAAAGTGAGATGAAAAATCCCTTATGAAAACTCAGCAGCCTAACGACGCCACTTAAAACTTCCAAAAATGGATTGATGAGATAAAATAGGGTCTCTCATCATATTAACATAAAATTTACAGAAAGAGGAATATAAAATAACGTCCCCCAACATAACAAAGAGGAGATTAAAATAAGTGACATAAAGGAGAGTACTTAAAAAGAAAGAGAGAGGTTTGATCTCTTATGAAAATTCGGCAGCCTAACGGCGCCAATCAAAACTTCCAAAAATGGATTGATGACAAAAAATAGGGTATCACAACATATGAACATAAAAATAACAGTATGTTTCATAGAAAAGAGCATCCCAATCATAAAAAATATTATCTTAAAAGGAATTACATAAAAGAGTGTACTTAAAAAGAAATAAAGGGGTATGTTCCCTTACAAAAATTCGGCAGCCTAACGGCGCCACATAAAAATTCTAAAAAAAGAATTGATGAGAGTAATTGGGGGTATCTCATCATATAAAAATAAAAATTACATTATGGTTAATATAAAAGAACATCATACAACATAATAACATGGAGCATAAATGAAATGAAAAAAAAGAGGGTACTTGAAAAGAAAGCGAGAGGTCGGATCCCTTACCTCAAGTCTAAATTGCCTTGTTCATTTCTTTATATTCCTGAATAATAAACTTTGGTCAATTTATAATTTCTTAAGGTACTCCTTTAAAGATTATTATTCAGTTCATATCACATATTATAATGTTATAATAATTGGTTAATAATGTGAGTTCATATCAGATGTTTTTGTCAATGTTTGGTACATGAGTCAAAAATGAACTTGTTTGAAAATGATTGTCCATGTAGTTATAAGTATATCATCTCTATAATAGTATTAATGATTTAAATATCTTATATATCCAGTAAATATTCATTTTATACTATTCCATAACATTTGTAGAAAAAAATAAATGAAATTCACCATTCATGGAGACAGTAGGCCGTACGTACGCATGAACGCTACTTTCATTTCTTTGACATATTAATGGAATTAAAAATAATTTAGAGAGATATATATATATTATAATTCCAGTATAATATATATGTTATATAGGTCAAATAAATTCATTAATTAAATTCTTTATACATTCCATGTATTGCATGAACGAGACACATCACTTGAGGGGGCGGTAGTCCACACTTCCTCGTATGAAATTATCGCATTTGCACAACATGAAAAGCATAAAGGTATGTTTTAAATATAAAATACAGAAGCATATAGAAAACATAAATACCATATATATCAAATATAAAATTTAGTGACATCATAATGTCCACCTTTAAATGTGTTAAAAGAATATTGAACAACCATCGTTTCATGAGGCAGTAATTCACCATCCATAGAAACAGTATGTTCTTTAACCACTAGATGGATGTGTGTAAGTTTAGCTTGAATACTTCTTTTAAAAACATCCTAGTATATTTAAGATACTAGTGTTGTTACAAAATAAAATAATAAAATGAGTTTAGGGGGTTAGAGAAGAAAAATAAAACATTAGAACACAAGAGAAGACACTACCTTTAAATCGGGTAACTCTTTTTGATTTGAGCTCAAAGGTTTCCTTGGAAAGACTTCTGCCCAAAGTGAGGCTTATAGGAGTAAGAGAGGGATTTGGAGAGAGAAAATGGGCAGGGTTTGGCCGAGCCAAAATCTTGAGAGGTGTGGGTATGGTGGTAGAGGTGGGGGCCCTTTATAAGAGGAGAGGAGGGTCACTCTTGGAAAGTCTTGAAAAGTAACATTATTATAAAATGTTTTTCGAATTTTAAAAGTCCCACAATTTTATATTTCTAGGATACGGTGATAATAGTTCGAAATACACACATCCAAGAGGTTTTTGACAAGTGTAGGTCTTATATTTTATATTATCATTTCATTTTATTTAAATCGTTAAATAACGAGGTAATCACTATATCATCATGGTGTCATAAATAATTTAATTTATTTAATGTCTAAAAATTATAAAAAAAATATCATGATGTATGAAATCATATTAGATTTCTAATGAATATTTATAGTCAAAAATATGACTTGTATAACCTCATGTAAATTTTTTTTAGTAAAACAACACATGTTTGTGACATTTTAATTTAAACTTTAAATAAAAAGTTATTAATGTCATTTTCCTACCAAAGAGGCTTCATGGGGTCCCCAAGATGACCCATGGATTTTCAAGGTCGGTCATGACACATAAAATAAGGTTAGGACATGTTTCAAGGTCATTTAAAATTATTGAAACATTTTTTTACCTTAAATTACACTAATTACCTCTAATCGCGATTAAAAACATAGAATTTACTATTCACCGAAAAATTATTTTAATCCCATTGAACAAAATTTTACTTCCTAATGGAAACCATGTATGTCGGATTTTTTGAAATTCAAAACACAGAGGTGGTAAAATTTCATTTAAACGAAAAATCCGTTTTTTAAGTACCACTTAGTGGTTTCACTATTCATCAAAAATTGAAGTTTTTCCGAAAAATACCAAAAATTCACCCTCAGCTATATTTGATATTCCGAATTATAAAATGATATGTATTTTACAAAATTCAAAACATATAAGTTACATTAATTAATTTAATAATTAATTCCTACTGTCAGAACAAATAGCGTGTTTTTATGAAACAATATATATCAAAAGATTGACACCAGTTTAAGTCCAATTTCAAAGTGAAATTAATTCCAATGAACACTATTGGATTAAATGTTAAAAATTTATTCTAATTTCACTTTAAAACCAATTGAAAAGATAATCTAATCACATAAATAAATTATATTAAAAAGAGGTTTTGAATTAAAATACAACATTTTTCACTATTCATTAAAAAATGAACTTTATCGGAAAAATACCAAAAAATTACACAATGTAAATTTTGATGCCCTGATTCTAAAGAATAATTTTATTTTTTCAAATATAACACATAAAATTGTCAAAAAGTGGATTTTAAAGAGGCTCGCCATCAACAGGCGGTTAATCGAGCTTTTAAAGAATATTAGAATGTTTACGCTTAAAATTGGATTCATTCGCATTTTTAATTCTCTAACATTTATTGTAAAAAGTATAATATATTTGAAAAATATATACAATCATTTTTTTAGTTAGTTATGTTCATTTCTGTCATTATAACGGCTAGGTGTTAACTACCATTTAAAATAAAATTATTTTATTATTAGAGTGCAACGTAAGATTTCAAAGGAACCCGTTGTTGCATATTGGGTAGGCCATCGATCATAGTGTTCCCTTTAAACTAATATAAACATTTTATTCACAAATAGGGATAAATATAAAAATGTCATATTCTTTGTTTACCTGGGGTGTTAAATCCTTCCCCCCTTTTGGGAATTGTGTCCTCGCAATTTTAAAATTGGGCTCGGAAACATCATTGAAATTCCCCCATCGGAACAAGAGTCAGAAAAACAATCACTTTAAAAGAAAGAAAGAGAAGTACAAAGGTCACTTGAGTTAACCCATACTAGGATCAATGTAGGAAAACATGGATATGGAAGAACAAGCAAAGGGTCATGTTCTGAGGGAGAGTGATAGAAAACATTTTTAGGAGAAAGTTAACCGTAAGAAAATCACAAACTTGTGGTGGTTTAAACGGTATTCAATTCCCCAGTAGGAAAAGTTAAAAGACAACATTTTTGTTTTAAGTTACTTTTCATTGAGGAATTTATTTTTGATCTTAAGGAAACATACTTACTTGTCATGTTGACTTTCAACTTTTACTAGATTTCTTACACAAACTCATACTTTTCCCAAAAGAGATAAAATATTCAAAAATAACCATAACATATTTTAACAACAAAGGTTATCTAATAACATCCATTTTTCAACCAAAAATTTTTTAACCAGTAATTTCCTCAAATTAAAGGATCATATAATCCCAAATGGTTCTTTATAACTATATCCACAAAGAAAGGATAATTATTCCTTGAATAAAATTTCCGTATATCAAACATCATGGTTACTATAAAAATTCTTCTAATGTAACCACATCATCAAACGAGACTTAATTCATCTAATAATGTCAGCATCTTAAAATCTACCATAACTCTTGAATCCCTTATATGTTGACTTCTTACTCATTAAACATTCTTCATGATCCATTAGCCATTCCTTTTCAACTTATTCTGAAATACTTCGTTCCTACAAACAAAATCTTGAATCATAGCCTAAGATTCCAATAATTGGAAAACATATCTTAAGAAATAATCCATACCTTTCATTGGTCATTGTCAGTTTCTTCATCCTCAATCGGAATGGCATTAGGTATTGGTAAATGAATATTTTCACGATCTTGGTGACCCCATTCCTGAAACTTCTTCGTAGGACATGTGTTTGCATAATGACCATGCACACCACATTTAAAACATTAAATTGATCCTTCAGAAGGAACTTCTTTCCCTTTCCTAGAGTCAACTAGATGCTTACTTTTTCCATTGTAGGTTCTTGCTTTATGACCTTCATTTCCACATGTATAGCATCTTTCTGTCCCTTTGAAACATTTTCCTATGTGTTTCTTTCAACATCTTTGACACATAGGTTTTTGAACACACATACCATTATGATTATTACCTGAACTTCCGTAGGGATTTGTTTCTCGCATATAAGATGCCTTATAAAAATCACAAAGGTTCAGGTGGTTAATCATGACTCCAGATAGTTGATTGAGGATAACCACAAGAGTTATCATTGCAGCTCCCATATCATTCAGTTGTTCTTTTATAAAACCGTCACAGTTTTCTTCAAATCCGCTGCTACTTTTCTATCTACTAGATCCAGCCATTTACTAAAACCAAAAAGGTCAGTGTGAGTATATCAGTAAAATCATCATATAATAAAGAGGAAGATAAACACCAATATATACTTATCCATGTTATCTCAAACTCATTCTAACATTAAAAAAAACAATAAATCCATCTAATATACTAACCATTGTGGCGATACACAACTTGTCACTTTTTCATAAACAACACTCTAACCTATACAGTTATCTAAACTGACCTTTGATACCAACTATAAGGCCCCGACCTTATAACATTACTTAATATTGAATTACATTGAATAATTCACATTGAGGATTTTTTCAGGATTAGAGTTTTAGAGAATTAGGACATAACTATTACATCTCACAGATTACAAAGTAGACACATCTACACAGCTTCCACCTTTCTCACAAAATAAAAACTATTGTACAAAAGAGTCATGTCTAGTTCCTTGTTTTAGATATCCTGACATTTCCTTGATCCCATCCTTGACCCTATTCAACTTTATGTCCTGTGAAAATGTGTCAAAAACTTGGGATGAGCATAAAAAGCTCAGTAAGGGTTATAAAAGTATGGATAGAAAACATTAGTCCATGTATACATAAGAATCAATGAAATCATACTTTACTCATAAAATATAATCAATTTAACATACCTCAGGAAATCATAAGATTTATGCATAACTCAATAGAAATCATAAGGAATAAAGGTAACTTGAGTCATTCATAACATTCTTACGTAGGGAGTAACCCTCATGGTTACGTTTGGAATACCCATCACAGTATATTCCCTAAATCTCTTCAGAGAAACCTTAACATTTAACTCCTTCGCGTTTCCCAATGCATTGGAGAGCTATATCGGGCTCACCCGCCCTTAGTTTATCATGGAACCACCCGTCTTCATAATAATTTCCAAGAACCATAACATAATCGTATCACATAAAACATGCATAAAGGAATCATAACAATTACACTTTTCAATCATAATATATCTATAAAACAAATTGATATAAAAACATTATGAAAACAATTTTCAATACCAAAATAATGTAAAAGTAAACACGGTATTTATTTTTCATTTAAAAATAGGGATGGCTTGTAGAGGAAGCTGAAACTCAAATAATGGTCATGGCGGCGGAGAAGTCGTTCTCGCCGCATACGTACGACAAAAACATTCCATTTTGTTGTTTAGTAAAACACTTCGTATAAAAAGATTCATTTTGGATAAATGTAAAAGACAAAGGCGTTTATACACCGTATAAAAGAAAGTAGTGTATAAAACAAAATATGTCTCAATGAAATGAGATTGAGACTAAGTCCCATACAAAGACGGTATCCTTGGATTAAGGATAAATCAATTACATAATTATGTGTGCCAAATGAATACACCAAATATAAGTGGATATTAAGTGTAAAACAATCAGAGGTTATTCACACATATTTATAGAACGACATATTCAAGGAGTACAAGTTTATCCCAAAGAATCAAAATTGGGTTAAGATGTTCCCTTGCAATAAATCGACAGCCTAACGGCGTCACTTCAAAATTCATAAAATGAGATGATGAGAGATAAAAAGGGTATCTCGTCACTTAGACATAAAATTTACATCAATAAGGATATAGAAGAACATATCCCAACATAATAGTATATGAATTAAAAGACATAACAAAAGATGTCTTTTAAAAAGAGGAGGGTGAAAGGTTCCCTTACCGACTTGTGTATCTTTCGAAACATACACCCCGTGAAAGAAGGACAATAAAACATTGATGTAAATACTCAGAAAATAAATTATATTACACAATGACTAAAATAATGGGCATTACATACACCACTCAATTGAAATTGTAGCAAATGTAGCATAAATCTAACGGGAATAAAAGTGAGATGAAAAATCCCTTACGAAAACTCGGCAGCCTAACGACACCACTAAAAACTTCCAAAAATGGATTGATGAGATAAAATAGGGTCTCTAATCATATTAACATAAAATTTAAAGAAAGAGTAATATAAAATAACATTCCCCAACATAAAAAAGAGGAGCTTAAAATAAGTGACATAAAGGAGAGTACTTAAAAAGAGAGAGAGAGGTTTGATCTCTTACGAAAATTCGGCAGCCTAACGGCGCCAATCAAAACGTCCAAAATGGGTTGATGAGAGAAAATACGGTCTCTCATCATATGAACATAAAAATTACAGTAAGATTAATATAAAATAAAATCCCAATCATAAGAAATATGAGCTTAAAAGGAATGACATAAAAGAGTGTACTTAAAAAGAAATAGAGGGGTAGGTTCCCTTACGAAAATTCGGCAGCCTAACGACGCCACTTAAAAATAGTAAAAAAAAGAATTGATGAGAGTAAGAGGGGGTATATCATCATATAAAAATAAATATTACATTATGGTTAATATAAAAGAACATCCTCCAACATAAGAGCAGGGAGCATAAATGAAATGACATAAAAGAGGGTACTTGAAAAGAAAGTGAGAGGTCGGATCCCTTACCTCAAGTCCGACTTGTCTTGTTCGTTTCTTTATATTCCTGAATAATAAACATTGCTCAATTTATAATTTATTAAGGTACTCATTTAAATATTATTATTCAGTTCATATCACATATTATAATGCTATAATATTTGGTTAATAATGTGATTTCATATCAGACGTTTTTGTCAATGTTTGGTATATGAGTCAAAAATGAACTTGTTTGAAAATGATTTTCCATGTAGTTATAAGTAAATAATCTCCAGAATAGTATTAATGATTTAAATATCTTATATATCCAGTAAATATTCATTTTATAGTATTCCATATCATTTTGAGATAAAAAGAAATGAAATGCACCGTTCATGGAGATGGTAGGCCGTACATACACATGAACGCTACTTTCATTTCTTTGACATATTAATGGAATTAAAAATAATTGAGATATATATATATATATATATATTATAATTACAGTATAATATATATGTTATATAGGTCACATAATTTCATTAATTTCATTCTTTTTACATTCCATGTATTGCATGAATGAGTCACATCACTTGAGGGGGTGGTAGTCCACACTTCCTCATATGAAATTATCGCATTTGCACAACATGAAAAGCATAAAGGTATGTTTTAAATATAAAATAAATAAGAATATGTAAAACATAAATACCATATATATCATATATAAAATAATTTTACATCATAATGTCCACCTTTAAAAGTGTTACAAGAATATTGAACAATCATCGTTTCGTAAGGTAGTAATTTTCCATCAACAGAAACAGTATGTTCTTTAACCATTAGACGTATGTGTATGTAAGTGTAGCTTTAATAATTTATATAAAAACATCCTAGTATATTTAAGATACTGGTGTTGTTACCAAATAAATGAATAAAAAGAGTTTAGGTGGTTGGAGAAAAAAAATAAAAAATAAGAACACAAGAGAAGACACTACCTTTAAATCAGGTAACTCTTTTTGATTTGAGCTAAAAGGTTTCCTTGGAAAGACTTCTGCCCAAAGTGAGGCTTCTAGGAGTAAGAGAGGGATGGGTAGAGACAAAATGGGAAGGGTTTGGGCGAGCTAAAGGCATGAGAGGTGTGGGTAAGGTGGTAGAGGTGGGGGCCTTTTATAAGAGGAGAGGAGGGGCACTCTTGGAAAGTCATGAAAAGTAACATTATTATAAGACGTTTTTCGAATTTTAAAGGTCCCAAAATTATATATTCCAAGGGTAAGGTGATAATAGTTTGAAATAAACACATCCAATAGGTTTTTTTACAAGTGTAGGTATTATATTTTACATTATCTTTTCATTTTATTTAAATCGTTAAATAACGAGGTAATCACTGCATCATCATGGTGTCATAAATAATTTAATTTATTTAATGCCTAAAAATTATAAAAAAAAATATCATGATGTAGGAAATAGTTTTATCTTTCTAATGAATATTTATAGTAAAAAATATGACTTTTATAACCCCATGTAAAAATTGTTTTAGTAAAAAAACACATGTTTGTGACATTTTAATTTAAACTTTAAATAAAAAGTTATTAATGTCATTTTCCTACCAAAGTGGCTCCATGGGGTCCCAAAGTTGACCCATGGATTTTATTGGTCGGCCATGACACATACAATAATGTTAGGACATGTGTCGAGGTCATTTAATATTATTAAAACATTATTTTACCTTAACTTACACTAATTACCTCTCATCGCGATTAAAAACATAAAAGTTACTATTCACCGAAAAAATTATTTTAATCCCATTGAACCACATTTTACTTCCTAATGGAAACCATGTATGTCGGATTTTTGAAATTCAATACACAGAGGTGGTAAAATTTCATTTAAACGAAAAATCAGTTTTTTAAGTACCACTTAGTGGTTTCACTATTCCTCAAAAATTGAGGTTTTTCCGAAAAATACCAAAAATTCACCCTAAGCTATATTTGATATTATGAATTCAAAAATGATTTCTATTTTACAAAAATCAAAACATATAAGTTACATTAATTAATTTAATAATTAATTCCTACTTTCAGAACAAATAGCGTGTTTTTATGAAACAATATATGTCAAAAGATTGACACTATTTTAAGTCCAATTTCAAAGTGAAATTAATTCCAATGAACACTATTGGATTAAATGGTAAAAACATATTCTAATTTCACTTTAAAACAAATTAAATATATAATCTAATCATATAAATAAATTATATTAAAAAGAGGTTTTGAATTAAAATACAACATTTTTCACTATTCATTAAAAATGAACTTTATCGGAAAAATACCAGAAATTTACATGAAGTAAATTTTGATGTCCCAATTCTAAAGAAGAATTTTGTTTTGTCAAATATAACACATAAAATTATCAACAAGTGGATTTAAAAGAGGCTTTCCATCATAAGGCGGTTAATCGACATTTTAACGAATATTTCAATGTTAACGCTTAAAATTGGATTCATTCGCATTTTTAATCCTCTAGAATTTATTGTAAAAAGTAAAAATATTTGAAAAATATAGATAATAATTTTGTAGTTAGTTCTATTCATTTTCATAATTACAACGGATATGATTTAACTTCCATTTAAAATAAAATTAGTTTATTAATAGAGGGCAATGTAAGATTTCAAAGGAACTCGTTATTGCATATTGGGTAAGCCATCGATCATAGCGTTCCATTTAAACTAATATTAACATTTTATTCACAAATAGGGATAAATATAAAAATTTCATATTCTTTATTTACCTGGGGTGTTACATTATATAATCCTTTTTATAACACAGAACATTATATCTGACATTTTATGTAAATATGATAATTTCATTTGAGGAAGTGTGGACTACCGCCCCCTCAAAGCAATGCGATTTTTTCACACACTACATGAAATGTATTAAATATGGGTTTTTAAAAATATATGATATATGTGATATAATAATTATACTATAATAATGATATATATATATATTCACATATGTCATTTTCCTTCTTTCATTCAATATGACAAAAAAACAGAAACAACATTCATGCATACATAAGGCTTACTATAAATAGTATATTTCATTTCATACTTATATATTATATATAATATTATAATAAAAATATACTGAATATAAATGATATTTATATCATGGTTTAGATTCATTAAATCAAGGTATATATAGAAGGACCCATGATATAACAAATTAAGACACATGCAAAGAAGAAAGTGAATATTACCTGAAGTAAAACCTTACCACATTATTGTTAACAAGGGGGTAATATAAGGGAATAATAGAAATATATTTTTTATATATAATTATATGGATCTGAATAATATTTATAATAATTTTATATTTATTATACATGTGGTTTGAATGGTTACAACGAGATTCAAGATATAAGGTAAAAGAAATTTCATCTCACTTTTATTTCCATGAGATATATGCCTTAATCAACAATCACTTGTTTTGTGTGGAATGTTTACTACCCATTAATGTATTCTATATATATTATAATTATATATATGGGTATTCAAATATCCATTTTATGATCTTTTTTTCATGGTGTTTAGTTCTAAAATGTTATCAAATCATAAAGATAGTTTTGTCACAATTTCCCTTCTTCCAGACTCATGTTTTGTTATACACCTAAATTATTTTTAGTGGTGTATATACTTCAATTTTACATGTTATATAATGAATATAATTATTTTCATGATATTTAAAGCTTCATGTAAATTCATTTTCTAACATCGAGTTTATGACCCCAAGTTACCAAGTAGTTGGAGTTTATTGACACAATCTCATCTCTTTGTTTTGATATTGTTAATGATTATGCATCCTTTGATGAAATATTTTGATATATTTCCGAGGAACACTCATGAGATTCCATTATCATATATTTATTCAATATAAATCCATATATTATTACCATTTTACACTCTTTGGTACTTAAGATAACAAAACAATGTATTTATGAAAATTCAAACTATATTTTTCTCTCGGATTGAAAAGTGGTCTTATTTTAAAAAAAATATTGTTTTAAAAAATGTTTTAAAATTATACTTGAATATAATTTTAAATGAAAATGGATTTTAAAAATGTTTTATGGTTTTAAAATATTCCTTTATAATTTTTCAAATCCATTTTCATAGAAAGTGTTTTTGAAAATATTTTATGTTTTAAAAATAATTTTTCAGTACTAAAAGGACATTTTACTCAAGAAATGTTTTTAAAAGATATTTAAAAATTATTTACCATCTAAGAGAACATTTTTTAGTGTTTATCATGAATTTCTGGGTAAATTATTCAATGTATTCATTAATATTCCTTCAATTAATGGATTATGTTTTGATGGTATGATGTTTAAGAAACGCGTTTCTCTTTCACAAGTAATGTGGTTTTGACACCCACTTCTTTTCATGGTTTATATGATTTGAATACCTATTTCTTTTCATGGGTAACTTTTATAATGAAATTATAATTAAACCTATCTTTTTTCCACTGTTATTTTATGATTACATGTTTAAAATACCAATTTCATTTCATGGGTTATTATATGATTTTTTATGATCTTTTGGAACATGTATGTATGATTTCATTATGAGATAGTGGGACATATATCTCTCTCAAATTAATTGTTTAAATATTTATATCAAAAAATATAGACTAAGGTGGTGTTGGTAATGAACCTTGATTTTTAAGATGGCCATGGGAGTGTACCACGACTACAATGAAGGTATGAGGAGTGAACTCATGATACTAAAATGGCCATGGGAGTGAACCATGTATACCATGATGGGTTCGGGTTATTCCATACTACTAAGATAGTATTGGAAGGATTCCTTGAATTCTATGGAAATAATATTATATGACTATGTGTCCGCCACAATTCCATGTCATAATCCTACATTATGCTTTAATATCTTATGTTCTTTATTACCTTAAAATTCAGATCTAATGAACTACTAAGATTTATTCCATGATACATTTTTATGTTCTTGGATATGTAGGGCATGATCTTAAATTTTCAGGATCATGTTATCATACCCTTATTTTCATGATCATGCTTGTGTATCTCCCTTTTTCCCTCACTAAGAATCATAAATCACCCCCTTTTATGTTTCCTTATCCAAGGTTATAAAGATCTGTATTATGTTCTATGTGTCTAAGAAGGGTTGTCGTCAAGAAAACCCTAGTGGGAGATGATGTATCTTATTTATGCACCATTTTTTTGTTTCCTTGTTTCCAAAGTCAATAGACTAGTATGGTCTTTGGGAATTTGTTTGTATAATTTTTTACATAATTTCACAAATGTTATGTAATGTTAATGTATGAAACGTTATGGTCACAATATTTCGTATCTGAGTAAATTTTTAGTTGACCTTTCAAATCTAGGGTGAGTAAACCATAGTGAGAACTCTATGGAAATATCTAAATATAAGTTTAAGGATAAGGAAAAGTATAGTAATGTTTCATAGATTTTTTGGTAAATGTTAGAGTGTGTGGTTTCCATGAAATACATCCCTATTTGGATACTATAAGTGGATGTGGCTCTGTCACATTTATACCTAGGGGTTTAAACTCTGACAATATTTTTTTGTCCTGGCTCCATTTAATCCGGTACATGATAATGGGCCTTACTGTACACATGGCTTGACTCTCCTAGGTGATATGCTTTGGGAATTCAAATACTCTCCAAGAGCCATCATAAAATATTTAATTATAATTTGGCTATGTATAACATAGGATAAACCTAAGGTTCCATATATTGAAGAAGGTCTCATAATTTAGACATACTATAAGTGACTTTTTATTATTATTTCGTTCCTCAATATGATAATTTTTTCATACTTATTTTTTTTTTATTTTACACTATGGTTGGAACCTAAATAAACCGACTGAGTGGAAATTTCAATGGATAATGCAATGTTTTTCCTCCTAAGAAATTGAATGTTAGGGGTGCTAGAGTGTAGAACCTTATTATTATGCTCGCATAGATTTCATAATCTATGAATAATAGATGATGTGCAAAAGGGAAAACACGAGAACAATATTTTGTTGATTCTTTCATGAGGAAACGTCCAACTTCATTCATAGGGTCTTCTGATCCGCTTGTTGATGAACAATGGATCAGTACTACAAAAAATATATTCTATGTTCTTTACTGTTCAAAGTATGAGAAAAACATTTTCGCTATTTATTAGATATAAGGAAAAGAATACCAGTGGTGGAGTCTAATCAAGAATATGAGGTAGTAATATGAGATTGAATTCATGGATTGGGATGAGTTCAAGAACATATTTTTCAATAAGTACATTCCCTATATTATCATACAATGATATTGGATGAGTACCTTGAGTTGAAGAAAATGGATGGTGAATCTGTTAGTACCTACGAGTTTAATTGAATGATATTAGAGATGAATACTTCAAGAATTATCATCCAACATAAAACTAAATTTGATATGTTCTTTAATGTATTAAATACATATCACATATGGGAACTGACCATAATAGACTTTAGTAGCTATGAATAGATTTTTCGTTGTGATATCAAGGATTAAATGGAGGTTACAATCATGTATCAACCTCATGGTTTAGATAATAGGTGGAAATGGTGTAGAAAGGAAAATCTAAAATCCATGAAGATAAGAAGATGATATTTCATTTATTCTCTTAGTGTGGGAAGAATCCTGGATGAAATTTCCTTTAAGTGGTCGAATAAATATTTTTGTGGTGGAAGGGAATTCCATAGGGCGTGTGATTGTTGATGTACTGGGAAGATGTTCGATAACATTGTGAGTGGGGAAAAATTTTAATAAAATTCACCTCCCATGATTCAGTTCTATAAGTTTAAGGAGAATGGGAATTATGCTAACTAGTTCCCAAACCCAAGGGCTAGTGATAATGATCGACGTCAGTAACCAATTAAGCAGAGGGACTAGGTAAAATCTCATGCAATCGCTATTTCTAATGAGGGGTGAGATAGAGACGTGATGAAAGGTACACTTAACATCCACTATAGAACTACTAATGTCATATTTTATTATGGATCTACCCACTTTTTTATATCGAAATAATTTTCTACTAGGGTTAATATTCAACTAAAACAATTATATATGGAATTATCAATGAAATCCCCTAATGGTATCATGATTCTTTGCGAAGTCTAAGTTTCCTCACCCCTTGAAGTTTGTGAGAATTTGATTCTTGTAAATCTTGTCATTCATCCTTTGGTTGATTTTGATGTCATCTTAGTTATGTATTTAATTTACTTACATAAATCCCACATCAATTATCAAGGAAGGGATGTTAAATTTTATATTTCAAACCCTCCTCTGATCGTCCATCAAAGTGACGATAAACATGAAATTCCTATGGAGATTACATCCATTGTATGGGTATTAATTTCTATTCTGAAGGTTTGTCTATCTCAAATGGTTGGGGAGAAAATCAATATAGATGATATGCCTACTGTTCAAGAATATGTGGGTGTATTTATGGAATAGTTTCATACTGGAAAGACCCCCTCCCTCTAAGGATTCAAATCCTAGATTAGTAATTAATAAACATAGATAATGATGGATCATCCACAAAACAACACCATGAAGTATATTAAAGAAATTTAAAACCATCTCACATGGATGTTTTAAAATAGAACATTTATAAGTACAAAATTCCCTATGTAAATAAAAAAAGTAAAGAAAATTAGTGACACGCCAATTATCCCAATCCCAAACTAATAAAAGTCAACATGATCATTGAGATCCTCCTAGAAACCTAAAAATGTTTTATATATTTAGCATGAGCATATAGGTATACTCAGTAGGAAATCCAATGTCTCTTGTACACATGTGAAAGAAGCATACTAATGCCCCTGTCTGAAAACAACAAAACCTAACAACACCTAACAGGTATACTAACCATCCCAACCTTACGAGGTAATGCACACCAAATAATTCAAGTCATGTAATTTATTATAGTTCACATAGATTATAGGGTACCCCACACCACTTCCCACCCATTAGGTACTCTTGACTAACATCATACGTCATTGCGCTCTCACCTCTTTCAAATTTACCTTGTCACAACCATCTGGGAGACACCTGGGACACAAACCACATCACAGACTACCCAAAAACTTATGGCGCACAAATGACATCACATCCAACCTAAAAAACATAGGACACCAACCACATTACATCTTGTACACACACACCTAGGCCACAAACCACATCACATCCTTTGCATAGAAACCCGGGCTACATACCACATCTCATCCTGCCTGCAGACATCTAGGCCACAAACCACACCTCATCCTTAAGACACTTGGGGAAAGAAAAAACATCTCTTCTTGAAGAAACCTATGAATGCACAACTCGCTTTCACACACCAAGGCCTCACAAACCACTACTTGCCCAAAGAATATTCGGCTATCACCGCCTAGAGTAGGGAGAAAGGAAGAGCGGGAGGTTAATCATCCATCCTCCCATCAAGTTTTTTGGGGAAATACACCCTCCCCTATGATGATGGGGTTGTTCAGCAAACAGTTCTCAACTAGGGTGAGGTGCATATTGAAATTACAAGGAAATTTATAGTATATACTTATATGATACAAATCAATCAATACCAACCTATGTGTTCCCAAAAAATGAACGTCCCAGAACTACCACCATTGCTTCCACCTCTAAATTCACAAAAACATACAATCATCCCCAAAACCCGGATTGACATTCCCAACCAATTTATTTAAACAATTCATTCTTTATTAAACCATTCATTTATCTGTTCGACCACTACTCGGGAATCTACTAAGCACAACATACAATAGGGAACATAGATCTCAGAAGGAGAAGATCCCTAATAAACTAAAGGGATATCACATTTACTCTATGTTTAACACCCATTAATGATATGTCATATATCAATCTATGGATATGGGTTCAAGCTTTATGAATGTTACTCATGCAGAGAATTTAGGAAAATTACTCATACCGATCACTTCTTTCCTCCTTCGAACTCATCCCGCTCAGGTCACATACCAACAAAACCAACCTCCAAATCATAACCCCAATCAAAAACACATTACCACACAGCCAGTTTTGTAGCCCCACTACACAAAACTTCTCATCCATTCTACAATCAACAAATATCTCATCCAGAGATTCCATTACACCACCCAAGCCATCCCATAACACAAAATCATTCTCACAACCATACTACAACTCAAATAAGAGAAAACTAAAACATCAAATCACCCTATATACCAAGGAAAAACCAAAATTCCCATATCTGACAGGGCATACCTTATTTAATTTCATTTCTTAAATTTAGGGGTTATCAAAAAAAAATATAATCCTTGGGAATACATTCATTATTCGGATATAAATGATTAACAAATTTCTATTTTTTGGGTGATACCAACCAATCTTGATCAAGAAATAACCACAAAAAAAATATCCAATGTATGAAAATCCACAAATGACCAAACTTTTCAGTGGGTTGTTTAGCCCATATAGTCACAATATCAAAATCATAAATATCAAAAGTAACGGGGCATTCAAAATGAATCCTTTTACCACTTTTGATTTCATAATACTGCTTCTTATCTTTCATTATTCTGGAAAATCATGATCTATAGGATAGTAAAAGTAGATCCCTCCCACATAACGCAAAAATTAAGAGAAACAAAGGATATCCTACCTCAAAAGGGTTTCAATGATCCTCTCATAAAAATGAGCTACACGACAGATCTCTGTTAACATCTCCTACTAGATCTACATACATCTAAGGATTTCATGGCACCATTGTACCAAAAGAAACTGAAGATAATCCCATTTAAAACCATGGGATATCTTCCACCATCACATGGAAGAAGTAATAGGAGGGAAAGTGACCAAAATTGAAGAAACCACAAGATTAGAGTAATAACGAACCATATATCGAACATGGATTTCTATGGATCAAAGGGGGGAAGAAAGGAATCAATCCTAAATGAAAGAATCTTGAAAACACTAAAGAGGGGTCATCGGGTCACCTGGGGTTGAGGAAGGGTCACTACAGTCATAGGGTTTGAAAATTAAAGTGGCTAGAAAACACTTAAAATTTACAAAAGTGGGGTATTACATGATGTTTAATACCATTTCACGCTATGTAATGCCCTGCGGTCCACTTCTTCCAAAAACACATCATGTCTCAATTTATTTTATTTTTCAGACCCTGAAACATTTCACATTGTGAACCAGCCTAAAAAATCACGATAAAAAAATTCACATCATGTAATATAGTTACATGACATGTAATCCCCCTTATTCCAGCTTTTTTTCTACTAAACTTATCCAAACTCCTCTAAGCCTCCTCTAAACACCTCCTACTACCAAATCTGGAAAAGTAATAGAATGAGAGGGAATAGATCATTACATCATATGCCTCTCAAATGATTCTCACCATCGAGAATCCAAAACCAAACCCATAAGAAAAGGAGGCCAAAAAAACTCTCTGTGAGAAACCTCTTAAGGATCTCCTCATACATATAATTTTACTACTAGCCAAATGCACCACACTAAACAACCACAAACACACTATACCACCTCAAAACTACTACCACATGCCACCTCCTCTCAAACAACCAAACTTCTACACAGTGCAACCAACTAACCACACTATCCCAAGAATAAGAATATATTAATCATGTGTTCCATGTAAATATAAAATCTTATTTGGGTAGCACTAACGTGCATGCACACATTTAATCGCATCCAAATTAATGTGTATCGATTAAGTATCAGTTCCTCCCCTTTTCATATATCAGGACATTATCGCATATAAAACTATGAACACATCGGAAACCAAATGAAAACAAATAGTATTATCAATCAGGGTTTAAACATTACATTTCCAACAAAAAAATCAAGGAAAACTCAATAAAACTATAGGTTCTATGCACGCATCAGCATTTCCTGACCCCAAGTACTCTCCCCCTGACCAGCATGCCTCCACAACACATGAACCAAGTGAATGGTCTGCCCATGAAACACCTTCTCATGATGATCCTAGATTTATAATAGCGGCTCCATGAACATCACATCGCCCTCGACATCTATCTCTCCCTAGTCAAGAACGTGGACGTTATCATGTAGATGCTAAAGAAACCGAGAGATGTGGAATACGCCATGGATTTTATCCTAATATGGTGGAAACACTGACTAGTATTCCACCACACCCACTCAGCCCAACATCTAAAAGGGACTAAAAACCTAGGAGAAAGCTTACTCCCACAAGCAAACATTCACTTCCTAGGTCTAGGGGAAACCTTCAAGAACATGAGGTCCCCAACCTTAAACTACAACGGTATCCTCCTGTGACCATCATATGACTTATTCTGGTCTTGTGCTATCTTCATCTTCTCATGAACAAGATGAAGCTTCTTTTACCTGCACTGCACTTCCTTGGGGCTAAGAACAGTTGTCTCGCCAACATCTGTATATCACAATGGTGAACGACACGATCTTGCGTACAATGATTCGAATGGAGACATTCCAAGGGAAGAGTGATAGATGTCATTATAAAAAACTTTACCAATAATAGGTGTCATACTCAAGGTCTTCCAAAGTCCAAGATGCATGATCACAACATATCCTATAATATATAGATAGTATACTCTATCTACCCCTTTATCTGGGGGAGGAAAGCACTTTTGAGGCATAACTGGGTGCCAAAAGAATGATGCAATTACCTCTAGACTCAGTAGGCAAAGAGAGTGTCCCGATCCGAGTTAATGGATCTCGGAACTCCATGTAACCACACCACCTCATCCACATACCTTTTTTCCATGGCATAGAATGTTCCTAACCCCTTGATCAATATAAAGTGATCTGATTTCATCAGTCGATCCAAAACTACCCAAATAGCATCCCAGCCACCCTGGGATCTTAGTATATCTGTGATAAAATACTTAGAATTTTCATCCCACATAAACTAGGGAAAATTCATGGGCTGTCAAAAACCACTAAGAATATGGTTCTCAGCCTTTACCTATCGGAAGACCAAGCATCTTTCCAAAGAACCATGGTACTACCTAGTTCATCCCGTTAAAGAAAATATGCACCATAAAACCATGGTACATATTAGAAATCCCTAGGTTTACCTCCAAGGTTGAGTTATGGAACTCAAGGAGTACCTCATGTATCACCACTAGAACAAACAGCTTGATGTAGAACAATATTTGGTTCTAACCATCCTCCGACCATCCCTCTGGAGCATCACCACAGCCAATTCGATCACGCATTACTTTACCTATGATTCTCCCCATTGAGAATCCTCCACCTGGTGCATCATGTAATATTACACTATCATAGGAAACAAACAACCTATAACATCATCCACTCTTACATCCATGTGCAAAGCTGAAATCTCCTCCATCGCTCTCCAAGTATCCAAAGATTCCTGAAAAACCTCCTTATATGACTTCTTCTCAATGCATCAGCCACAAAATTTTCTTTTCCTGAGGTGTAGTAGATCTCAAAAACATATTCCCAAAGAAACTTCATCCACCTATACTATCTCAATTTTAGATCTTGCTGGGAAAATATATACCTAAAAATATTATGATCCGTGAAGACCCAAAATCTCTCTCTAATTAGATAGTTCCACCAAAAATTCAAAACAAAAACAACTGTTTCTATGTCCGTATTGTGGGTGTAATAGTTACACTTATGGGGATGTAACTTCTTGGACCCATAATAGATCATTTCTCATCCTTAAATCAAGACACATCCAAAACCTAGACGGTAAGTGTCATAGAACATCTCAAATATCACCACTTCCTTAGGAAACTGAAAAACGAGAGCACAAACCAACATCCACTTAAAGTAGAAACATACTTTTTGACATTTCTCTGAATACACAAAATCATTTTCCTTTCAGGTTAGATTTGTAAATGGGGTTGTAACTCACAGTAAATTGGTTAAAAACCTCAGATAATAGCCTACGAAACTAAAGAAATGGTGAACCTATTTCACATTCTTGGGTGTTTCCCACGAAATAACTACATCAACCTTCTATGGGTCTAATACTACACACTACTGGGAAACGACATGCAAAAGGAAATTGACCTCTCATTTCTAGAACATACACTTGGAAAACCATCCATAGAGATAGTGGCATTGAAGAACCTACAAGAAAGGTCTGAGCTATTCGACATGCCCCTCTTCTGACAATGAGTATATTAAGATATCATCGATGAACATGATAATGAACTGATATAGGAACTCATGGAATAGAGAGTTATTAATTCCCATGAACACAACTAGTGTGTTCGTAACACCGAGCAACATGACTACAAACTCGAAGTTCCCATACCTGCACCTGAAGGTATTCTTCAGGATATCACACTCCTTCACCCTCAACTAGTGATATTCAAACCACATATCAATCTTATAAAACCAACTATCCACTATTAGCTGGTTGAAAATATCGTATATCCTGAGAAGAGCATAAAAGATCTTGACTGTTACCAGATTCAACCTCTGGAAGTCTACACACAGCCTTAAACTACCATCCACATTCATGGAGAACAACACAAGAGCACCACATGGAGACACACTAGGCCTGATAAAACCCTTCTTCATTAGATCATATATTTCAATCCCCATCTTCCATATCTCACAAGGTGTCATCTTATAAGGGGTCATCAAAATACGAGAAGCATCGTGATGCAAGTCTATGCTGAAGTCAACATTACTTTGACGGGGTAGCACCACAACCTCTTTGGGGAAAACATCCTGGAACTCCACAATAACTATGGGAAACTCTACCTTATCATCTTCCACCGATTCCACTAACATCTAATCCAACAAAGAAAGAAGTGTCTCAACACGCCGACTACGGAAATAGTTGATAACAACATGCATGGAACATAAACAATCGATGTCGTGTATGACATCATATGGTTTAATATGAAGCAAGAAGAGATCCCCAAGGGTTTGATTTGGTCGCATCATCAGTCTACATCCCCATCACACATAAAAAACTGGTCTAGACTCTGAATGGCATACTCAACACTAGGTTAATGGGAATCCATTTTACATATCATATGATAACATGGGATAGAGAGGGTGAAAAAATAGAGTATGAATCTCTTGAATCAAAAAAATCGCAAGAAAAGGTACTAAACAAACTTATCGTACCTCTAACTATCTTTGGACATGATGGAACTACTGCCTCAGCTATGTGAAAATGACCATGCCTGGTTCCCCTTTCTATGTGTTTAAAATCTCCTCCATGACTATGACTAGGCCAAGGCCCCTGAAAATGAGAATCATCATGAGGTCGGCCTCTACCAACTCTATCTCCAATCAGTGGAGAAAAATCATTTTTGTCCCGACTACCGAAACAGTTTCTGAGGTAACTGCTACTAAGGCTGACACTGAACCTATCCACCTCTATGATACTAAGCTCAAAAAGATAATAGAAACTTTTTTTAAAGATGTTAATGAACTCCAAAAAATAAAAACCTTAGCCCAAGTCCATATTAAGGGCATAAGGACTAGAAGTTCAAAAAGGGAATAATTGAGGTGGACTTCTTATAGATCAAAACCTTGAAGGCCGTAGAACTTGGTACCTCATGTCAGTAACCCTTCCTCTTGAAGAACTATACTAGATCTCCTCTCATGGTAGACCACCTCCCATCAGTTCATCCTCTTAATCACCTATATCATTTTCTGAACCTTGACGTACTTTGGCAATGTAAAAGGAGTAATTATGTACTGGATCAGTGGACGAGGTTCCTCCTTGAGATGTCCCACACAAGATTCTTCATCCAAAAATAGGTCTGGTGAAAAATGAAGGAGGTCGTTGAACTTGATCCCATGACCCAACACTGAAATACTCCCTTTCTAACGGGAGAGTTACTCCCACCTCTTCCCAGCCTTCATGGTCAATAAAAGGAACTATTCCCATAATTCCTTATTAAAGTCGGCCCACAAAACATATACTTCCTTACTCTCCCCCAGATAAATCATCCACCATTGGCACATAGCTCCACACATCTAGTTGATATCTAAAGAAACCTTGTACTCTGTCAGGCCTTAGATCAAACTAAAGTTGATATCAAGCTCCCTGATCTATCTTTCCATATCCATGTCCAAAAAAAATCGCTCATACTTTCCAAAAACCTTCCACTAAAAGGCATACAACTTCCTATGTCACTGTTTATCCTCCAAAACTAGATCAACCCTTCATCGATCAATCGGATCATTCTACTCAGCCTCAACATCCGGTGCCTCATGGGTATGATGACTAGGATCCATAGGTGAAAACTAAACAATGAGGGCCTAATCCAAGGAAGTAAATAATTTTTATTAATAATTCATTTTAACTAATTTATCTTGTTTTTAATTCATTCAAAAATTCCCAAAAAACCCAATTCAATTAATAACTTGAGTTATTATGATACATGAACCATTACTAGTGTCTCTACACTTCAAATGGTGTAGCCTCACTTGGTTATTCGGTAGGATTAGAGTACTTGCATCAGATCATAGGGGGGGCTAAAATCTCATATACTATCCTATATTCCCTGGACTTTTTCACACACAAATATCAACTGACATTGTTTCCCTTAAAACCCATGAAATCCTCACCGTTCTGAACCATGAATCCTTCTTATCTCACAACCATCTACTCTGATACCACTCTATCATGACCCCTCCCTCAGAAGATGCTTCTCCTAGGCTTAAAATGAAGAAATGGAGATAGTGATGGATCATCCACAAAAAAACACTATTCAATACATAAAATAAATCAAAAAACCATCCCACATGCATTTTGTAAGACATAAATATTACAAATAAAATATTCTCCAAGTAAATACCTAATGTATTTCGAAGAAGCGACATAAAAAACTATCCCAAGCCCGAACTAGTAAGGTCCATTACCGTCCGTGAAATCATCCTAGAAACTAGAAAAAAAATTTATATATATCGGGTGGGCATACATTTATACTCAGAAGGAAAGAAAAATTCTATCATTCACATCTGAAAGAATCATACTATTTCCCCTATGAGAAAATAATAAAACAAAACATCACCTCATAGGTATACTAACCATACCAACCTCACCAAGGCATGCTAACCAAATAATGAATGTCAAGTAATGTTATATAATTAACATTGATGATATGTTACCTTGCACCACTTCCCACTGATTACCCACTCATTCCTAATGTAAAATGTCCTCGCACTCCAACCTATTATGAAACTACCACGTCAAAACCCACCCACACACACCTAGGCCATAAACCACATCACACCCCACCCATAGAGACTTAGGCCAAAAACCACATCACATCCCTCCCACATACTCTTGGGCCACAAACCACATCACATTCCACCCATATACACCTGATCTACAAACCACATCATATCCCCCCACAGACACTTAGTTCACATACCACATCTCATCCCACCCATAGACAGCTTGGCCACAAACCACACCTCATCTTGAAGGCGCCTAGAGAATCACAACACATCTCATCCTGATGACACTTGGGAAAGCACATGTTTCCCACACACACCTAGGCCTCACAAACCAAAACTTAGAAAAAGAGTATTTGGTTATCACCACATAGAAGAGAGTGTAGGTAAGAGAGGATGTCCATCCATCAATTCTCCCACCATGATGTTTTGGAACGATACACTCCCATGTGACGATGGGGGTGTTCATCACATAGTGATCAACTAGGGTGGGGTGCGTATACATGTCACAATAAAAATAAAATTATATTTCATACATGATACCAACCACTCAAGTCCATACTATGGGTTTCGAAATAGAGAACATCTCAAAACTACCACCTTTGCTTCCACCTTTAAATGCACAAAATCATACAAAGATCTAGAAAACCCAATTCACATTCCCAAAAAAATTATTTATCCAAGTTAATAATTTATTAAACATGTCATTTACCAATTCCACCACTACCCAAGCAACTACTAATCACAACACACAATAGAAAAAAAAAGTTCTCAGATGGTGAAGATCTCTAATTAACTAAAGGGGCTTCACATTTCATATAAATTTAATACCTCTTCATGAAATATCATATATCGATATCCAGATATAGGGAGAAGTTTTTTGCATTTTTCTCATGGAGAATAATAGAGAGAATTACCCACACCAACCACTAATTTCCTCTTTCAAACTTATCTCACTTATGTCATCTAGAAAATGAACTAACCCATAACTCAGAACACCAACCGATAACACATTACTTCACAACCAGTTTCGTAGCCCCACTGCACAATACATCTCATCCATTCCACAATCAATAAATCCCTCAACCTGAGATTCTATTACGCCACCCACGCCACCAACAACACACAATGGTTCTCACAACCATACTACAACACAAACCAAACAAAACCCAAAAATCACATCACCCCATGAACCAAGAAAAAATAAAAGGCTCGATATTGGACCAGACATCGCTTATTAAAATCCAATTTTTTTAATTTAGGGGATATGACATAAAAATATAATCCTGGTGCATCCAATCATTATCCAGATATACATGATTAACCAACTTCTATTTTTTTGGGTGATACGAAACAATCTTGATCATGAAATAACCACAACACACATACCGAGCTTAAGCATAGCCACCAATAGCCACAATTTTCAGCTAGGAGTTTAGCCCGCATAGTCAGAATATTACAATCATAAATATCAAAACATAAAAGGCAAGGAAAATGAATCCCTCTACCCCTTTCAATTTCATTTAACTGATTCTTATCTTTCAATAATATATAGCAACCATGATCCATAGGTTAAAAAAAGTAAATCCCTCCCATACAATGCACAGACAAAGAGAAACAAAGGAAATCCAACCTCAAAAGGGTGTAACTGATCCTCACAGAAGAACGATCCATGAAACAGATCTCTTATAACCTTTACCACAAGATATTTATCCATCCAAGGAATTCACGACACCACCTCACCAACAGCAACTGAATAGAATACAATTTAGAACCATGGGAGATTATCCTCCATCACATGGAATGAATAAACGGTATGGGAAAGAGACCAAACTGGATTAAACTACATGAACAGAGGAAGAACCCACCTCATATCAAAGATGGATCTCTATATATTGAAAGTGGGATTCATCATCAAAAAATGAATCCTCAAAAAGATGAGGACGGGTTGCTGGGTAGCCTGGGGTTTAGGAAGAGTCACTACAGCCATAGGGTTTCAAAACCTGAGTGACTATAAAAACACATAAAAGTTATAGTAGCGGGGTATTACATGATGTGTAATACCCTATCACGTCATGTAATTCTCTATAGTACACTTTTGCTGAAAAAACCATCACCTCTCAATTTATTTTATTTTTCAAACCCCAAAACATTTCACACCATGAACTAGCCTGGAAAATAGATGATAAAAATCATCACATCATATAATACACTTACATGATGTCTAATCCACCTTATTCAATATTTTTCCAACATAACTTTTCAAAACCCCTCCAAACATCCCCTGAACACCTCCAATAACCAAAACTAGAAAAGTAACATAACAAGAGGGAAAAAACTGTTACACCTATCCTTCCAAAAAATGTGATGTTGAGTTCTCAATAGAACTCATACCTAGTTACACACCAATTTAAAATACGACTAATAGTATGGCCCTGATTGAGTTGTAGGAATTTAAGAAGCAACTCCTAGAAAACTATGATAAGGGATTCATTAAGACAATTGTGTCACCTTGGGGTATACCCACTGTTTTTTTGAAAAAACAATATGGATAAATGAGACTCTTAATTGATTATCTGGAGTTGTACAAGATCAGAATCAAGAACCTGTAACCTCTTCCTCATATTGATGATTTTTTTGATCAACTACATATAGTTTAATACTATCCCAAAATTGACCTTCGTTCTGGATATCATCAATTGAGGGTCAATAAGAAGGATAAACCTATGATAGTATTCTATATAAGGTATGGATACTATGAATATATAGTGACGCCTTTTGGTCTTACTAATTCCCCTATTATCTTCATGGATTTAATGAATTGAGTCTTTAGAGATTACCTCAATCAGTTTGAGGTAGTCTTTATAGATGATATTACAATCTATTCAAAGAGAAAGCAATAGTATGAAGATCACTTGATAATGTTAATAAATAACCTATGGGGTAACAATATGAATAAAATCAATGTGTGAATTTTGGCTACTAAAGGTTTCATTTTTGGGTCCCAAAATCTTAAAAGATTGTATAACTGTAGATCCATTAAAGTCTAAAGATATTGAATGTTGTCATAGACCAACCATGGTGATTAAGATTCGAAGATTTCTTGTATTATATATATATTATTAAATTATTGTTGATAATTTCTAATTAAAATATAATACTCTAACCAATTTAGATTGAAAAGGTTTCAGTTTCCTCTCGACAGATGAATGCAAGGAAAATTTCAGGGAATAGTAGAGAAGGTTAGTCAGTACACCTACACTTACATTACCCTGTAGTGGATAAGGGATTTTAATCAATAGGGATTAATCCAAGAAAGGATTTGGATGTTTTATTATGAATAATAACATGGTTATAACTTATTCTTCATGATAGTTGAATATTCCTAAGAAACATTACCCAAATCATGATTTAGAGTTAGCATCGGTAATTTTTTCATTAACGATATGGAGGCATTGAATTAATAGATTAAAGTGTGATATATATACTGATCATAAAAGTATAAAATATATATTCACTTATAAGGAGTTGAAAATGTTCTATAGAATATTATTAGAGTTGATAAAGAATTATAACTAGTCAATACATTACCACCTGGGGAAAGCGAATAAGGTGGATGATGCTTTGAGTATGAAGAATCATGCTAGATTATCCCCAATGATGATCACAAAAGATCCAATATTTATGGATTTGAAAATGATGTATCTATAAATTCTTAAGGAAGGGGAAAATAAAATCTTTCTTAAATAAATGTTCAACCCTCTATCCATGTGAAGATTATGGAGGTGTAGAAGGAAGATGTAGAGATGTAAAAGAAAGTTAAAAATTTTCATGATTTTAACCTTGATTGGGATGAAATGATGAGGTCTGGGAACTGTGTATGTGTTATTTATATAAATAATTTAAATAAGGATCTATTAGAGTATGATCATATTTTTTTATGATCTATTCATCATGGAAGTACAATAATATATAGAGGCTTGAAAGAATACTTCTGGTGGGATGGCTTCAAGAGAGATATTGGATATTTTGTATCTCGGTGCTTAGTATGCCAACAAGTTAAGGATGAATGAAAAAAAGTCTAATGTGATGTTGGATCCATTACCAATACCAGAATGGAAATGGGGGAACATCACAATGGATTTGGTATTGGACTACCCAAAACCTCTAAAGTGTTTAATTCTATATGGGTTTTAGTCAATTTCATTACTATGTTAGCACACTTCATTTCTATTAGAGATGATTTATTTTTATATCATCTTGCCATGATATACATTAAATAAGTTGTAAAGATATATCGATTACCACATTCCATTGTATCAGATTGGGATCCTAGGTTTACCTCAAAATTGTGGCAAGGTTTTCAGTAAGAACTTGATATAGAATTGATTTTCAACACTTCTCATCATACTCATATAGATGGTCATTTTGAAATAAAAATTCAAACCCTAGAGGATATGTTGAGATCTTGTTTTTTAGATTTCAAATGTGGTTGGGATCAATACCTTCTAATAGATGATTATTCTTAAAACAATAGATTTCACTATAGAATTCAGATGGAACCTTATGAATCCTTATATGGGAAGAAATGAATATATCCAACATGTTCGGATGTGTTTATAGAATGACATTATATTAGGAATGGAGATTGTCGAATAAAAAGTTGTGGTGGTTATAACCATTCAGTATCATAACAATGAGGCTCAATGATGAAAGTTATTTTTACTGATATCTGGCAGAGCGATCTAGAATTTGATGCTGGTGAAAAGGTGTTTCTACGAATCTCACCCTAGATGAAATTTAAGAGGTTTGTAAAAAAAAGGAATCTAAGCCCTAGGTATGTCATTCCCTTTGAGATTCGGGGTCGTAATGGAATGATAACCTATCACTTGGAACTTTCTCCAATTATATATCAAGTCCATGATGTTTTACAAGTATATCACCTAAGGAAGTACATACCTCACCCTTTACATATACTAAAATCAATGGTCCTACCGGTATAGTATGATCATTCTTACGAGGAACAACAACTTGAAATTTTTCATCGTACAAATAATGTTCTATGAAATAAGACAACTCACCAAGTCATAGTCTATGGAAAAATCAATGATTAGCTGAAGATACACGGTAAATTGAGGATTTTATAATATAGAAGTATCCTCATTTTTTTACCTAAATGATGAATTTTAAGGGGTATAGAATGTAACACTCCAGGTTTTTATGGAGATTTTTTCATGAAAAAAATTATATTTTTTATTTATGTCTTACAATGAACTAATTTTTACATTCCTTTCACGTGTCACTAACATGGTATACATTACATGGAACATCAACTTGGAATACGTTAAATGGAATAGTGACATGGCAGATGTTAAATGCATCACATAGTTGGCGTATGTTACACGTAACACCGATGTTTCTATGACACATCATTGTAATGTTATAATTATATAAATGAGATAATTATAACCTTGTTGTTAAATATAGTAATATAATATTAATAAATACTTTTAAAATATTTTTTATAATTTTTGTATACAAATAAAACATATTGATAATGAATGATATATTTTTTGGTAAAGTCCTTATATGTTTCAAAATATTTTTTTCTCAAATGAAATACTTTTAATGTTCTTTTGTGACAAAAATAAATTTATTTTTAGAAAAACATAAGAATAAAATTTTTTAGAATAAAATATATTTTTGACTTTATAATTTCAAAATGAAATTTAGGGTGAATTTTTGGGATTTTTCAGAGAAACATCATTTTTGGATGAATACCGAAAGATATCTGATTTTAATTAAAAACTCCCATTTCATATAAATTATTTATAAGGATAAATTATATTTTAATTTGGTTTAAAAGTTTAATTAGATTTTATTTTTATAAATTAATAAAATTTACATCATTGGAACCAATTTCACATTTAACTTGGATATAAAAACTTAGAAATCTTTTGATCATTTTTACATTAAAACCCTGCAATGTCAACCCGACTATGGGATTAATTTTAAATTGATTTATTACACTTATGTGAATGGAATTATGAAAAATAGATCAAATATTTGGAATCATAAAATTTTATAATTTGTAATAATTTCAACATAGTTTTTAACCAAAAATATTAGCTTAAGTAATTAAAATTAATTATAACAATTAAGGAAAAATGAAGATTAATAAGGGACTAAACAATAATAATTATGGACCAAATGACCTAGAAACATCACCAAGATCCATTTTATAGACATATATATACCTTATACTAAATTGGATAAAATCTGGTCCATTATTGGATCCACATGGAAAGGGAAAAACATGGGTGTGATTATTTTTCCCAAAATTTACAAGAGTGACACTCCTCCTCCACTATAAAAAGGACCCTTCTCCTAACACTTACTCATAACTCTAAAGACACTTTGGATCGACCAAAATCTAAAAAAACAAATCCCCAAAATACATCAATTATAACTTTAATACTCCATTTGGAATAAATTAATCCAATTAATACCTTTTGAGAAAACCAAAAGGCGTTACCCGATTGAGAGGTAAGGTCTTCTCTCAAACTACTTTCTTATATTTTATTTCTCCACACCATCCAACATACATATTACATGATTATATAATATAAGTAGTATATTAAATAAAATAGGATTGTTTTATGAAAATGGTTAAACATACACTCGCACACACATCCATCTATTGGGTAATGAACATACTGTTTATATGTATGGAGAACTACCACCTCATTAAATAATGATTGTTCATTTTTCCTTTACCACTTCTCATGGTGTAAATTATAGTGGAATTTTTTAAAATATTTAATATATTATATTTATTTTCTATGAAATTTAATTTATTCCTATTTATATCACATATCATTACAAATTCCTTTTGGTGTAAAGATGATAATTTAATTTGAGGAAATGTGGACTACCGCCCCTCAAAGTGATGGGATTCATTCACACACTACATGGATTTTATTAATGATGGGTTTAGTGAACTTATATAATATATATAATATAATAATTATAATGGAATAATAAAACATAGAGATATATATACACATATTAAATTAACCTTTTTCTATTAATATGTCAATAAAAACAAAAAATATATATTCATGTGTACGTATGACTTACCGTCTCCGTGAACAGTGTGTTCCATTTCATACATCTATATTATATGAATTTATATATTAAAAATATAATGAATATAAATGATAATTATTTATTTTTTTAATTTTTTTTAAATCATGATATAAGTATAGGGACCTATGATAAAAAAAATTATGACACATGTGAAGAACAAAACAAATATTATCCCATGTGAAACCTTAACATAGGATTGTTGACAAGAGGGTAATATAAGGTCATAATAAAACCATATATGGTATTATATATGAAAATATGGTTTAGGAAAATATTTATAATAAATTTATATTTATTATACAGGTAGTTTGAATGAGTAAGATGAGACACAAGACACAAGGTAAGGGAAATTTCATCTCACTTTTATTTATGTGAGATACATGCTTTAATCACCACTCAATTATTTTTTTGGTATATATAATTACCATGAATTTATTATATTTATATTATAATTAAATTTATGGTTATTCACATATCCATTTTGGGACCTCTCTTTTATGATGTTTATGTTTAAAAATTTATAAAATTAGTAAGATAGATTAGTCACTATTTTCCTTCATCTAGACTCATGTTTTATTATGGACCTAAATTCATTTCCAAGGTGTATATACTTCCATTTTATATTTTATATCATGAATCCCCTTATATTAATGATATTTCATGATTAATTTAATTTCCTTTTCTTACATATATATATATTGATCCAATGTTTCCAAGTAGTAAGAGTTTATTGAAAAAATCTCATCTTTTTTTTGAGATTTTTAATGATTATTCTTCCATTGATGAAATATTATAATCCATCCTTCAAGAATTCTAATAATTTTAAATATAATATGTTTATTCAACATATATCCCTGTATTAGTACCATTTTTCCCTCTTTGGTCTAAATATTGTCAATAAAATGTTTTTATGAAAAATCATTCCGTATTTTTCTCTTCAGTCGGAAATCTGTTTTATTAAAAAAATCATTTTTTAAAAAATAATTTTTAAAAATGTTTTAAAATGATCCTTGAATATATCATTCCAAGAAAAATGATTTTAAAAATGTTTTATGCTCTTAAAATCTTTCTTTATTATTATTCAATGATATTTTCAAATAAAATGGTTTTGGAAAATATTTTATGTTTCAAAAATCATTTTTCAATGCATAAATGATAATTTCCTCAATAAATGTTTTTAAATGATCTTTAAAAATTATTTCCATATAAGACAGTATTTATTTTTTTACACATTACTTTATGGGGAAATTATTCATTGTTTCCATTAATATTCCTTAGATTAATGGAATAAGTTTGGCAGAGATGATGCTTATGAAACCCATTTCTCTTTCATGAGTTATATTATTTTGAAACCCACTTATTTAAATGGGTTATATTGTATTAAAACATTCTTCTTTTCATGGATTATTATTACCATTAAATTATAATTAAACCTATATTTTTCTATAGGTTATGATATGATTACATGCTTATAATACCCATTTCATTTCATGGGATAATATATGATTATTTATGATATTGTGAAACATGTATGTATGATTTCATTATGAGATTGGTGGGACCTATATCTCCCTTCAAGGAATTGTGTAAAGATTTATATCTAATGAGATAGACTAATATGGTCTTGGGAATAAACCTTGACTACTAATATGGTCAGGGGATTGAACCATGACTATGAAGACAGTATGATGAGTGAAATCAGGCTACCAATATAGCCATGGGAGTAAACCATGACTTCCATGATGGTATGGACAGTGAACCCATAATACAAATATTATCTTGGTAGGAATTCCTTGGCTACTATAGAAATCATATTATTTTCTAATGTTTCTGCCACAATTCCATGTTTTATTCCTATGTTATGCTTTCAAGTCTTATGTTCTTTATTTCCTTATGATTCATGTATTATGAACTACCATGGTTTATATGATGATTCATGTTTATGATATTTTATATATAGGGTATGATCTTATATTTTCATGATCATGTTCTCATACCATTATGATAATGATTATGCTTACATATCTCCCTTGTTTACCATTATTGAGCATCTGAGTTCATCCCCTTCTTATGTTTCCTTTACCCATGTTATAAAGATATGTATTATGTTTGATGTATATAAAAATGGTCCTATTATAGAAGAGAACAGTGGGATATTTTATAGCTTATTTATGTACCAGTGTTTATGATTCCATGTTTCCAAAGACACCTGACTAGTACAGTCTTTGGGCATTATTTTGTATAACGTTTTAATTATTCTACAAATTTTTTTAATGTAAATGTATGAAAATAGATTTCTGATATATTGTTTGTGTAAGAAACAAGTGATAACCAGTAATAAATCTCACTGAATATGGATGTAGGACATACATATTTGGAAAACACTTTGGATGTTTACTATGGATCTCGGGCATCAGAGAGGCGTCCTATGTGTCCAAGTTACACTACTAGAAATGTAGGTTATACCAACAGTTTTAAACCGTTGGTATAGGCTGGAAAACTATTGTTATAGACTATACCAAAATTTTTCCAAACAGTAGGGTAGTAAGCCGTGAAGAAATCCCTATACCAAAGGTTTGATCTAAATAGTTGGTATAGGCCAATGGATGTATAGATTTACCAACGGTTGTAGGCTAACCGTTGGTATATGTTTGTATATCATTTTTACCAATGGTTTAAATGAAACTGTTCGTATATGTTGAAGACTAAACACTATACCAACAGTTTTATCACCGTTGGGATATTTTTTATATTTCTCTCAAAGTATAGCAATAGTTTTAAACCATTGGTATTGTGTATTTCCAGAACTATTGCACATCAGCCCCTCCAGTAGCCCCTCTAGTATACACCCGTATAACAAATAGCCCAAAAAACACATACAAATAGTCATAAAAAGCATAAAAACACCTCCGTTAGAACAAAAACACACATAAAACCATCAAAATATTCCAACCATGTCATATACTACAATTCCCTATTTCAATCTTCATATGAAAATAATCATCCTATAGAGTTGAATAACAGTTTCAATAATTCAAACAGTGTTTACACCTATTACAATCTTCATATGACAACCACTCTTCTAGCAGTAATTCACCTCACCCCTCCATAACCACTCCAACCCACACAACCCCCCCACCTCCCCATAAAATTATAATAGTAGGAATAGTCTGAGAAATACTTATTAGAGTTGAATAAGAGTTTGAAATTAGCTCAAATCCCATTTTTTCTGATCCTAGATTTTGATATGTAATGATTTGTGATGAATTTTTCATTGAACTTGTATTTTTTATAATATATGGTGAAACGATATTCTCTTAGGAGTCTCATCACTTATGAACCCATGAGTGAAACTACCCAACTCATGAAAAAGAGTTTGTGAGTATCGTTGATGAGTGTGAATTTCAGTTGTTGTATTCACTTAAAATGATGTCCTTTTAAAACAAAAACGAGACAGTTTGAGTGGTTCCAGACACACCACTCCTCAGATTGATGTGGGGTTTACTTGTACACATCACAAAGGACCCATGGATCGTTTTCCTAATGTATCAACACAAACCAAATGTGTTTGGTTTGTTTTCCGCATGTCAGTTGTTTTTACTTAAAAGTGTATCCATTTTAAACAAAATAATGGAAAATTGAGTGGTACTGGCCACACCGTGCTTTGGTTAGAGGCAGGTTTGACTCGTACACGTCACAAATGACCCATAGATACTTGTCCTAAAGTATCAACACAATACAAATCCATTTGGTCATATTTCTGTATGTTAGTTGTTTTTTTCATTTAAAATGTTCTCCATTTCAAATAAAAGTGAGACAATTTTAGTGGTCTCGGCCACACCGCACCTCAGATTGAGGGGGGGTTGACTATTACACGTCAAAAATGACCAATGGATCGTTTTTCTAATATTTCAATTGAATCCGAATATGTTTGGTTGGTTTTCTGTATGTCAGTTGTTGTTTTCACTTAAAATGTTGTCCATTTTAAACAAAAGAGAGACATTTTGAGTGGTGTCAGCCACACTATGCCTCAGATTGAGGCGGGGTTGACTCTTACACGTCAGAAATTACCCATGTATAATTTTCCTAATGTATCAACACAATCCAAATGAGTTTGGTCAGTTTTCCATATGTCAGTTTTTGTTTTCACTTAAAATCCTGTCCATTTCAAATAAAAGTGAGACAGTTCGAGTGGTGCCAGCCACACCGACCCTCGGATTGATGTGGGAATGACTCGTACACATCACATATGACCCTGGGAACATTTTCCTAAAGTTTTAATAGAATCCAGATTCTTTTGTTCAGTTTTCTGTATGTTAGTTGTTGTATTCACTTAAAATGATATCCTTTTGAAACAAAAGAGAGACCCTTTGAGTGGTGTCGGCCACACCATGCCTCAGATTGAGGCGGGGTTGACTTGTACACATCATAAACTACCCATGGATCATTTTTCTAAAGTATAAACACAATACAAATGATTTTTGTCGGTTTTCCGTATGCCAGTGGTTTTTACTTAAAAGCATATCCATTTAAAAAAAACACTTTGAGTGGTACCAGCCACATCGTGCCTCAGATTGAGGCAGGGTTGACTCGTACATGTCAAAAATGACCCATGGATCCTTTTCCTAAATTATCAATAGAATCTGAATGTTTTTGGTTGGTTTTCTATATGTCATTTGTTGTTTTCACTTAAAATCCAGCCCATTTCAAAGAAATGTGAGACACTTTGAGTGGTGTCGGCCACACCGTGCCTCATATTGAAGTGGGGTTCACTCATACACATCCAAAGTGACCCATGTATTGTTTTTGTAATGTTTAAACAGATTATGAATGCATTTGGTCAGTTTTCCGTAAGTCAGTTGTTTTTTTCAGATAAAATGATGTCCGTTTTAAACAAAAGAGAGACATTTTGAGTGGTGTCGGTCACACCGCATCTCAAATTGAGGTGGGGTTAACTCTTACACGTCACAAAGGAACCATGGATCATTTTCTGAAAGTATAAATACAATATGAATGTGTTTGGTCAGATTTTTGTATGTTAGTTGTTGTTTTCACTTAAAATCATGTACATTTCAAATAAAAGTGAGACAATTTGAGTGCTGCAGGCCACACCGGCCCTCAGATTGAGGCAAGGTTGACTAGTACACGTCACATATGACCCATGTATTGTTTTCGTAGTGTTTCAATAGAATTAGAATGCCTTTGGTCATATTTCCGTATGTCAGATGTTGTATTCACTTAAAATGATGTCCTTTTGAAACAAAAGAATGACACTTTGAGTGGTTCTGGCCATACCACACCTCGGATTGAGGCGTGGTTAACTATTACAAGTCAAAAATGACCCATGGATAGTTTTACTAAAGAATAAACACAATAATAATGCGTTTGGTTGGTTTTTCGTATGTCATTTGTTGTTTTTATGTAAAAGAGTATCTGTTTTAAACAAAAAAAAGACACATTGAGTTGTACCGGCCAAACAGTGCCCTGTATTTAGGCAAGGTTGACTATTACACGTCAAAAATGGCCCATGGATCCTTTTACTAATGTATGAACAGAATCCGAATGTGTTTGGTCAGTTTTCCATATGCTAGTTGTTTTTACTTAAAAGTGTATCCATTTTAAACAAAAGAAAGACACTTTGAGTGGTACAGGCCACACCGTTCCTCTAATTGAGGCAGGGTTGACTCATACATGTCCAAAATGACCCACAGATCCTTGTCCTAACGTATCTACAGAATCTTAATGCATTTGGCCAGTTTTCCATATTCTAGTTTTTTATTTAAAAGCGTATCCATTTTAAACAAAAGAAATACACTTTGAGTGGTACCGGCTACTCCATGCCTCGGATTGAGGTGGGGTTGACTCATACATGTAAAAAATTACACATGGATACTTGTACTAAAGTATCAACAGAATTCAAATGTGTTTGGTCAGTTTTCTGTATGCCAGTTGTTGTTTTCACTTAAAATGTTGTTCATTTCAATGAAAAGTGAGACACTTTGAGTGGTTTTTGCCACACTAAACCTCTTATTGAGGCGAGGTTGACTCGTACACATCAAAAATGACTCATGGATCATTGTGTTGAAGTATCGACACAATATGAATGCGTTTGGTCAGTTTTCCATATGTCAGTTATTGTTTTCATTTAAACTGTTGTCCATTTAAAATAAAAGAGAGACATTTTGAGTGGGGACGGCCACACTGTGCCTCAGATTAATGCGGGGATGACTCATACACGTCAAAAATAACCCAAGTATTGTTTTCCTAAATTATCAACACAATCTGAATGCATTTAGTCAGTTTTCCATATGCCAATTGATGTTTCCACTTAAAATCCTATCCATTTCAAATAAAAGTGACACAATTTGATTTGTTCTGGCCACACCGACTCTCAAATTAAAGAGGGGTTGACTCATACACGTCACATATGAACCATGTATCGTTTTACTAAAGTTTCAACAGAATAAAAAAACCTTTGGTCAGTTTTCATTATGTCAGTTGTTGTATTCACTTTAAATGATGTACTTTTGAAACAAAAGAGAGACACATTGAGGGGTTTCGGCCACACTGCGCCTCATATTGAGGAGGGGTTGACTCTTACATGTCAAAAACTACCCATGTATCATTTTCCTAAATTATGAACACAATCCAAATGTGTTTGATCGGTTTTCTTTATGCCAGTAGTTTTTACTTAAAAGTGTATCCATTTTAAGCAAAAGAAAGACACTTTGAGTGGTACCAGCCACACCGTGCCTTAGATTGAGGGAGGGTTGACTTTTACATGTCTTAAATGATCCATGGATCCTTGTCCTAAATTATCAACCTAATTTGAATGTATTTGTATGGTTTTCTGTATGTTAGTTTTTGTTTTCACTTAAAATCTTGTCCATATCAAAGAAAAGTGAGACACATTGAGTGGTGCCAGCCACAGTACACCTCAGATTGAGGTGGGGTTTACTCATACATGTCCAAAATGATCCATGGATCGTTTTCGTAAAGTTTCAACAGAATCCGATTGTGTTTGGTCGGTTTTCCATTTGTTAGTTGTTGTTTTCACTTAAAATAATGTCCATTTTAAACAAAAGAGAGACATTTGAGTGGTGTCGGTCACACCACATCTCTGATTGAGGCGGGATAGACTCGTACACATCACAAACGACCCGTGGATCATTTTCTTAAGGTATCAATACAATCCAAATGCGTTTGGTTGGTTTTCTATATGTCAGTTGTTGTTTTTAGTTAAAATCATGTTCATTTCAAAAAAAAAGTGAGACATTTTGAGTTGTGCCGGCCACACCATACCTCATATTGAGGCAAGGTTGACTTTTACATGTCACATATGACCCATGGATCGTTTTCCTAAAGTTTAAATGGAATCTAAATGCCTTTGGTTGGTTTTCCATATGGTAGTTGTTGTATTCACTTAAAATGATGTCCTTTTGAAACAAAAGTGAGGCACTTTGAGTGGTGTCGGCCATACCTCACCTTAGATTGAGGAGAGGATGATTATTACATGCCAAAAATGACCCATCAATAGTTTTCCTAAAGTATCAACACAATACGAATGCATTTGGTCAGTTTTCGTTATTCCAGTTGTTGTTTTCACTTAAAAGAGTATCCATTTTAAACAAAAGAAAGACACTTTGAGTGGTACCGGACACACCGTGCCTTGGATTGAGGGGGGGGGGGTGACTCTTAAACGTCAAAATTGACCCATGGATATTTTTCCTAAAGTATCAACAGAATCTGAATGTGTTTCATTGGTTTTCCATATGCCAGTTGTTTTTACATAAAAGTGTATCCATTTTAAACAAATGAATGACACTTTGAGTGTTACAAGCCACATTGTGCCTCAGATTGAGGTGGGGTTGACTCGTAAATGTCAAAAATGACCCATGGATATTTTTCCTAATGTATCAATATAATCCGAACACGTTGGTAAGTTTTCCATTTTCTAGTTGTTTTTACTTAAAAGTGTATCCTTCTTAAACAAAAGAAAGACACTTTGAGTGGTACTGGCCACGCCGTGACGCAAATTGAGGTGGGGTTGACTCATAAACATCAAAAATGCCCCATGGATCCTAGTACTAATGTATCAACAGAATAATAATGCGTTTGGTCAGTTTTTCGTATGCCAGTTGTTGTTTTCACTTAAAATGTTGTCCATTTCAAAGAAAAGTTAGACACTTTCAGTGGTGCCGACACCTCAGATTGAGGCGAGGTTCACTCGTACACATCAAAAAGGACCCACAAATCATTGTTTTGATGTTTCAACACAATCAGAATGCATTTTGTTGGTTTTCCATATGTCAGTAGTTGTTTTCATTGAAAATGTTTTCCATTTTAAACAAAATAGAGACATTTTGAGTGGTTTCGGCCACACCGTGCCTCATATTGAGGCAGGGTTGACACGTACACGTCAAAAATGACCCATGGATCCTTTTTATAAAGTATCAACACAGTCCGAATTTGTTTGGTTTGTTTTACGTATTCCAGTTGTTGTTTTCACTTAAAATCATGTCCATTTCAAATAAAAGTGAGATATTTTGAGTGGTTTCGGCCACACTACCCCTCAGATTGAGTCGGGGTTGACTCGTACATGTCACATATGACCCATGGATTGTTTTCCTAATGTTTCAACATAATAAGAATGCCATCGGTAGGTTTTCCATATGTCGGTTGTTGTATTCAATTAAAATGATGTCCTTTTGAAAGAAAAGAGAGACACTTTGAGTGGTACCGGCCATACCGCACCTCGGATTGAGGCATGGATGACTTTTACACGTCACAAATGACCCATGGATCGTTTTTCTAATGTATCAACCCAATTTAAATGCATTTGGTCAGTTTTCTATGTTATTTTCACATAAAAGAGTATACATTTTAAACAAAAGAAAGAAACGTTGAGAGGTACTTGCCACACCGTTCCTTGGATTGAGGCGGGGTTGACTCGTACACATCAAAAATGAACCATTGATCCTTGTCCTAATGTATCAACAGAATCCGAACGTGTTTGGTCATTTTTACGTATGCTAGTTGTTTTTACTTAAAAGCGTATCCATTTTAAACAAAAGAAAGACACTTTGAGTCGTACCGGCCATGCAATGCCTCAAATTGAGTCGGGGATGAGTCTTACTTGTCAAAAATGACCCATAGATCCTTTTACTAACCTATCAATTGAATCTGAAGATGGTTGGTTGGTTTTCTGTATGCCAGTTTTTTTGACTTACAACCGTATCCATTTTAAACAAAAGAAAGACTCTTTGAGTAGTACTAGCCACACCATGACTCAGAATGAGGCACAATTGACTCGTACGCATCAGAAATGACCCATGGATCATTTTCCTAAAATATCAATATAATCCAAATGCATTTGGTTGGTTTTCTGTATTCCAATTGTTGTTTTCACTAAAATGCTGTCCATTTCAAAGAAATGTGGACACTTTGAGTGGTGTCGGACACACCGCGCCTCATATTGAGGCGAGGTTGACTCGTACATGTCTAAAATGACCCATGGATAGTTTTATTGAAGTATCAACACAATCAAAATGTGTTTGGTCAGTTTTCTGTATGTCAGTTGTTGTTTTCACTTAAAATGTTTTCCATTTTAAACAAAAGAGAGTCGTTTTGGGTGGTGTCAGCCACACCACGTCTCGGATTGGGGCGGGGTTGACTTTTACACATCAAAAATGACCCATGGATCCTTGTCTTAAATTATCAACACAATCTGAATGCGTTTGGTTGGTTTTCAGTATGCCAGTTGTTGTTTTCACTTAAAATCACGTCTATTTCAAATAAAAGTGAGACAGTTTGAGTGGTTCCAGCCACACCAGCCCTCGTATTGAGACAGGGTTGAATCATACACGTCACATATGTCCTATGGATCATTTTCCTAATGTTTCAAATGAATCTGAATGTCTTTGGTTAGTTTTCCGTATGTCAATTGTTGTATTCACTTAAAATGATGTCCTTTTGAAACAAAAGAGAGACACTTTGAGTGGTGTCGGCCACACTGTAACTTGGATTGAGGCAGGTTTGACATGGGCACGTCACAAAATACCCATAGATAATTTCACAAATGTATCAACACAATCCGAATTCGTTTGGTCAGTTTTTCGTATGCCAGTTGTTGTTTTCACATAAAATTTTGTCCATTACAAATAAAAGTGAGATGGTTTGAGTTGTACCGGATACACTAACCCTCAGATTGATGCGGGGTTGACTCATTCATGTCACACATGACCCATGTATCATTTTCCTAACTTTTCATTAGAATCCAAATTTTTTGGTCAGTTTTCCGTATGTCAGTTGCTGTATTCACTTAAAATGATGACCTTTTGAAACATAAAAGAGACACTTTGAGTCGTGCCAGCCACACCGCGCCTCAGATAGAGGTTGGGTTGACTCGTACACATCAAAAGCGACCCATGGATCGTTTTCCTAATATATCAACACAATCTGAAATATTTTGTTCGGTTTTCCATATACAAGTTTTTTTACTTAAAAGCGTATCCATTTTAAACAAATGAAAGAAACGTTGAGTGGTACCGGCTATACCATGCCTCGGATTGAGGCGGGGTTGACTCGTACACATCACATATGACCCATAGATCGTTTTCCTAATGTTTCAATAGAATCTAAATTCCTTTGGTAAGTTTTCTGTTTGACAGTTGTTGTATTCACTTAAAATAATTATCTTTTGAAACAAAAGAGTGACACATTGAGTGGTGTTGGCCACACCATGCCTCGGATTGAGGAGGGGTTGACTCATACACATTAAAAATGGACCATGGATGGTTTTCCTAAAATATCTACAAAATTAGAATGTGTTTGGTTGGTTTTCCGTATGCCGGTTGTTTTTACATAAAAGAGTATCCATTTAAAACAAAAGAATGAAACTTTTAGTGGTACCGGCCACACCGTGCCTCGGATTGAGGCGGGGTTGACTCGTACACATAAAAAATGACTCGTGGATCATTTTTCTAAGGTATCAACACAATCTGAATCATTTTGGTTAGTTTACCATATGTCAGTTGTTGTTTTCATTTAAAATGTTGTCCATTTCAAAAAAAAGTGATACACTTTGAGTGGTACCAGACACACCAGGCCTTGGATTGAGGTGGGGTTGACTCATACACATCACTTGGTCATTTTCAGTGCCGCCAAGTGTGGATTAATGATCCAGGTGATTCTAATCTTCTCATTGCATCATCTTTTCGATTTGGGTTTTCACTCTTCTCTCATCTTCTTCCGAAGCTCTAAAACATTCTTTTCCATTGGGAATTAGGGATAATCTTGAAAAGAGAATAGATTGGGATCTTGGGTCTAGGTAGGAGGGTTGGGGTGACTGTCTGGGGGGTTTTCCAGGGTCCAGGGAGGAGGGTGGGGGGTTGTCCAGGTGGCTATCCGGGGTGCGGTCTGGGTTCTAGGGAGGAAGGTGGGGGGGGGGGGGGGGCTGTTCGGGAGGCTGTCCAGGTTCTAGGGAGGAGGATGGAGGGGTTGTCCGGGGTCCAGGGAGGAGGGTGGGTAATGTATCTAAAACTCTATCTAGGTATCATAAATCAAATTCTGAATGGACTACAAACTGTTGTGGGGTGTCGTCCTGGAGTAGGTCTAAATCATGGCATTACCACGGAGTGACCGCGGCGTGACTGCGGCAGGCCCACAGCATGCCCGTAGCGTGACCGAGGTCACGACCACTGCATGACCACAGCGTGACTGCGGCATGACCGTAGCGTGTTGGCCCGATCTAGCGGAATCTTCGGGGGAGCATCTTTCGGCCAGGATTCCAAATAAATCCTATGCAGTTTTCCTTCACATTATAGAAACTGATCATATGTTATAAAAAATAGACTCTGGTTTTAGGATTGTGGTATGATAAAGATACATATTTTATATTATTTTTTTAAAAGTGGTACTAGGTAGTTGAAACTATCGATTGACAGTCAAATTATTACACCCTAAAATATCACTGTGAGTTTTCGTAGATAGTGCACCTCCGTTGGAGGGGTTTTATTATAAAAACATGACTTTATTTGTCAAATGAAACAATTATATTAAAGAACACTTATTCAAGATATGAAATTCAATATAATTAAGCATAATTAAGAAATAATCTAAATTAAATTTAATGCATTCTTAAATTAAATAGGCTACAAGAGGGACTCTACCTCAAGGAGGATCCAAGCCGTCTACTTCAGCTCATGGAGCTTTATAACTAAAATATGCTGCTCCTCCACAGGGTATATACACCTTCACACACAATCAAGGACACATAGACCCTATGCACACACCTTCATGGCCATGAGCATGTGCAAGGGGATCCTTGCACATATGCTTATATGCATATATTAGTCTCCACTCACTTGTGTATGCATTTATATATATATACATGGGAACACCTAGCCCCATATGTGCATAAATCCTTCCATGGGTGACTATACACATAATGGGGAACCCACATACATATACTTACTTACCTATGCACATGCAGTCAAGTCACCCTTGACTTGGTGACTCGAAACCAATGCGCAGGGATCAACACACTACACAAAGGATATGAAGAACCTTAAAAAACATGAATGATGAAACATAACTGGTGAGAAACCAACCAGTGGCATTAAAGCCATACCTAGATTGGCAATGAAGAACCAAATCCACCCGAACCAACACGAAACGATCCAAAGCCCTACCAAAAACATAATATGGAGTAAAAAACACTAAAGCCCCAAATACATGAGGTGCGAGAAAAGTAGTAACCGTAGAATCATACCTCAGATCAAAGCCAGTGGAATGAATCAATATGAACTCCTTCTGGAACCCGTCGCAGAATATAACTACTCTATTTCCATAGGAAGCAGTCAAAGATCTAAGTGACCAATGCAATAAATAAAATAAAATAAAAACTAAACTAAAACATACCTGTCTCCTGTGACTATACCTATCACCACCCAAAATAAAAGTACCATATCACCCCATGGGTCAAATCATGGTCCTGTAAGAAAAAGGGAAACATATCAATTTTTTAAAATGATCCTATCAAATAGTACATTCCTATTAATTAAAAATTACTCTTCCTATTAATGGAATATAATCAATTTGGCCCGAGTTTCAACATAATTTTGTGTTTTTTGATACAAGGGAGGAAGTCTTATTATTCTTGGATTTTATATTTAAACGTTAGATCTTTATTTAAATAATTCTTGTATTTTTCATTATTATTTATGGTTTTAGTTCTTATCTTGTTGCCATGGGGCCTGTCCACATGAATAATTCTTGGAATGTAGGGTTCAGTTGACATTTATGCGCTTTAATGTGATTGATGTGACTAACGATGAGGATTTAGATCATGTAAAATATTACTAAGAGGATTGGGCCTTATAGTGATTGGTGTGGAAATTTTACATCTAGTGTTTGATGAGGAAATACTTCTAAGGATGGATTGGAATATTGGTAGGTTCTTAGATTGGGATGGTCCATCTGAGTATATAAAATGTATTATGAAAGGTTTTACTCCATTTAATGATTCAAGAGTTCAACTAAAGAGATGAAGGATTAGATGCTAGTTTGGGTATTGGATATTGTCCACAGATTAGCATTATAAAGCCAAGAAGCTTGGTTGGATTTAGTTTAGGGGTTATTTCAGGACTCCAACATAATCCAGAAATGTTCCCACACAATTTTTTAGAAAAACAATTCCATCTCATGGAAGACCCCAAGGCTCCTCTATCATTAAATGTTTTCTCACAATCACACCTCAAGGTATTAAATTATACAAGTGATCTACGTCATTTAGTGAGGATAACATCACTACCCTCCATCTGTAGAAAGAAGTAAAATACCTAAGGGGCCAATGCGATAAAGAAAATAAAATAAAAACTAAAAAAACATTCATTTATCCCGTGACTATACATTTAACCGCCCAATATATAAAAATCACATCTCCCCATGGGTCAAATCATGTTCCTACAAGCAAGGTGGAAATAGTTCCATTTAATAATATCTTCATTTTTCATTATGTTATTTATATTGAACGTTGTTGGAAACACCATACTAGTATACTTAGCCATCGAAAATGCACCAATGCTACATTAGTTGAGTTGAAGATCGTGCACATAACCCTCTTAACTAGGGAAAGAACCTTATAAGGACCACAATCGATGTTTAGTAGTTGATCCGACTCTTGAACCTGGATGGGAACCAGTCCATGAGCCAGATGGTCATCTTGGTCATGAGGGTGTAAACCATTTCATTATACTATACTAAGAATAAATGTGTTGGTATCTTTTCTACAAGAAATGGGAATTTCTCAAGGATTGAGTGCCAATCGTCTTCTGTTCCTATGTTAATGTCCCCTTAACTATCTGTAGAGTTCAAGGGGTGTCTCCCATGGGTGTCTTGTAGTGTGTAGAGTCTATCTATGATTTTTGTGGTGCTTCCGTATTGTGGGAAATTTGTATTTCATGGTTAGTTTAATAAATACATTAGTCAATTAGAAAATACACCCACAATCAATAGAGATATACCCACTTTTGATAGAGAATACCATCCAAATAACCAACTTGGAAAACTGAGACCAACATTTTACTTTACCAATTCCAATTACATGTTATATGCACCACCAAATTATGTTTTATGAACCAATCAATTAAATGGAATTAAACTCCCCACAATAACCCATAAAATATTATATAGCATCACTCACATCTAATTAACCCACATCATTTCACATATTAATGATGATACAACCTCATCACATATAGGATAATTCAAAACAGAAACAAAAACTTATAAACATCAAAATCAAAACTAAAAACTGAAATATTAGATAAATTTAAATAAAAATAAGGTACCAGTTAAGAAAATACCAAATTTAGGATGGTTCAGATAGAGATTCAGCATGAGATTCAGCATCTTGGAGGGGATGGAAGAAGAGGAAGCCTATGGAGCTCCTAGATTACTTAGAGGGGGGAATTTCTTTGGTTTAGGATTCTCTATTGTGAATGGGGGAGAGGAGGGGCTGCTGTTAAGTTGGGGGAAACTTTTACCAATGGTTTTAAAAAACATTGGTAAATTATTTTGGGCCACACTTATACAAACGGTTCCTTAGAATCGTTGGTAAAAGGTCCCATAAGACAACTATTTAAAAAAACTATTGATAGAGGTTTTTTAGGACTTCATTTACCAATAGTTTTATGAAACCATTGGTAAAAATATTCTTTACCAATGGTTTTATCAAACTGTTGGTTTGGAAGTGTTGGGAAAACCCCAAATTCCAGTAGTTTTATACAAGGAATCATAGTTATTGTAGTTTAGTTTCTCAGGGCTTACACAATAAGGTTTCCTTATATAAATTATATTATCATTGAAATTCCCTAATCCCATGTGATTTATGGTCAGTGTAGGAAAATATATATGAAATGTAATTTGTATCATTACATGTGGATGTGGGACTTATGTGATTAGATTTCCATTTGGATGTTTATTATAGAGCTCAGGACATGGGGAGGAATCCAAAATATCATAGCTATAGTAGGAATTAGATTCATTGTAGTTCAATAGATCGGGGTTTACAAACTAATGTTTCCCTATAATAATGATTTGATCATTACAACTCCCTAAGACCACATGTGATGTACTCATTGTATGAAAGAAGAGATTGAGAATAATTAATCTCATTAATTGTGGATGTGGGACATATGTGCTAGGACTAACTGTTGGATCATTATTATGGATCTTGATCCACGGGGAGGTTTCCTTTATACTCTGGTTATAAAAGGAATCATATTCATCAATGCTCAATGGCCCGGGGATTACACAATGCTGTTTACATATATGAATGATTTGATCATTGCAACACCCTAAGTCTGCGTGATCTAGGATCAGTGTAGAAACTAAGGGATTGAAAATAATTATTCTCAATACATGTTGATGTAGGAATTATGATCTAGGACTTCCCTTTGGATGTTTATTATCGATATCGTGCCTCAAAGAGGCCTCCTATATATCTTGGTTATAGTAATATTTTGAGTCATCATTGTTCGAATTGATCTGGACTTACTTACTAAAGACTCCCTTTGGATATCATGCCTTAGGAAGACGTCCTATATATCCTGTTTATGGTATGAATCAGAGTTCTAGAAGTTCATTTTAATTCTCTATTCACTGTTGGATGACTTTTAATGATGAAACTATGGGAATGATAACATCCTGATGGTTTAAATGTTAGACACATTAATGGACATAATCCAAAATGGATACCAATTTGTGCTTAGTACATAGGAAGGAATCCTATTTATCATGGTTATTATAGTAATCGGAGTTCCTATAGTTTAGTTGAGTTCACATTCCACTAAGTGATGTGGTTGAATGATTAACCCATTGGAATGATTAGGTACCTATGGTTGAAATGTATGAGAGATGAAGGAACTTACACTGAAGTGGATGCATATTGAGCTTGGTCCTTAAGAAGGCGTCCTATATATGCTGGTTATTTTATGATTCAAAGTTCTATAGTTTAGTTTTTCAGGACTTACAAAATAAATTTTCCCTTTATGGATGCTTGATAAGGTTATAAATTCCTCGCTTTCCGGATTGACGCGACATGATTTTCTTCCTGACATGCATTCATTGTGTGCTCCACATGCCTTGATTTTCCGATTGACATGTTAGAGGATGTTTGTCATATATGTCCAAATAAAATCACATGAAACATTTTAAATGTCCAAGGTACATCAAATAATCTGGATGGAATTTATGAATGTCATATCATGATCAAGACTGGCTTGTCTGGAGGATATCGTAAGACCAAACTGTCTTGTCCTCGAAGGTATCACATGATCTTGACTAACATTCTTAGAGGGAGTCAAACGATCTAGATTAATTTCCATTGTGTAATCATGAATGCAAGATTAAATTCTTGGAGGGAATCATAAGATTAAAAGGAACATTTTTCTAGGGTGATTCATGATACCAAATAACCTGTCTGGAGAGAGCTGCAAAAGAAAATTGACATGTCTAGAGGACATCAAAGAGGTATGGCTAGTGTGTATGGAGGACATCCCAAGAGCTAGTTGATATGACTTGTTGCTATCATGAGACTCATCTTACATCTTCCAATCCCACCATATGGTTAATGTGACATGTGTGAAAAACATTTCAAGGTTTGGATGGGGATCCCCGATAGCTTCATAAGACATGGGTGGCATGCCCAAGGGCTCTGTGTGACTTTCCATGACATATCCAGAGAACTATTCAGGAACCAAATAGTATACCAAAGAAGAATCAATATATCTAGGATAAATTTCCTTGTTTTTTTCATGACCCAAGTGGTTTATGAAAAGCGCACGAGGATAAACATATGTGTTCTTCACATAATTCTTCCATATTATTAATATTCATTCTATCCTTTTTATTACATATTCCTTAGATTTTTTTGATTGACCCTATTTTAAGTCTCGCGTGATCTATAATGTATGCAGGATATTCATCAAAAAAAAATTTAGAAGTACTTATCAAGATCTATGAGTGATCATGTGAAGTTACTATTCATGGAGAAAGATCTCTCCAGTTTTTCACTGAATATTACATAATAGAAAACATTCTGGGTCATGATATCATCCACATTGAGAAATAATCTCAGTTACATAGTAGTTTTTCTGAGAGGTTCCAATAAAACTCATATTTATTTTCATGATGGGCCGGGGGATATATAGGCCTCACCGCCCCAATTATGTGATTTTTTGTGAAGATTGTATCGTGAAAATACATATTGGAGTTGGTGGAGGGATTTGATGTCATGTGTTTCATAAGATCCTATCATAGAACATTTCAAGGGTGTCTCATGATTTCAGTGAACAAAATATCGTACCATCAATGCTATTCTTATAGGATTATATCCAATTAATGGGGTCTCGTAAAATTGTGAGGATAGGTAGAGGGTCTTCCATATTTTCAGGATAATGTGTCCAAGGGCCTTTGTGAGATCAGAATGCCTATTGAAATGCCTTCATGTGATCTTAGGCAGCTTTTCTGGGTCCTCTTATAAGAAAAGTATGTATTTTCATGGGGATTTCTTGAGATGATTCCATCTTTCTTAAGGGATTTTGTGAGGACATAGTGACCTATCAATGGGCCTTCCGAGACTGTTCTTATTTATCACATGATTTTTAAAATGAGAATAGGCTCCCATAAATTTTTTCTTTTATTTAATTATTTATTTTAAAATTAATTTGTGGTTTCATGTGTTTTATTGATGTTTGTTGAAGAAATAACTCCTCCCATTGATGATGCATCATGTGACCAGTAGAAAGTCTTATGTAGATGCACAAGTATTTCAAGGAAAATTTAATTTGTTTTTTCTTGGATCCAGAGAGGGAGTGAATGATATCATAGACATTTCAAAGTCACTTCAAAATATTAGTATGAAACACTATAAGGATTTCATATGGTGTGGTGGAAATGATTCTAATGGATTGCGTTGCCCAAGGAACTATTTGGGGGCACATTTCATTATTTATATAACCGCATGATTCTCCCATCATTGTCCTTATTACTTTTTTTATTTTATAATTTTTGGGCATATTGAGAGGTTATTTTAGTGTTTATGAAGACAATCACTCTACCTATTGATGATGAATTGAATGATATTTTCAACCATAAGAGGATCCCTCATTTTGGATATTTTCCACATATTTCCTTGGATTTTAGGATGGTTTATTAGGGGTACAATAGTTAAAAAGTCATGTGACCTGGTGAATCTTATATGGATACTTCCACATGATCAAGGATTTGTTGGGGAACCTTATAAAGAGCATAAGGACTTTCCAAAGGGGATTCGTGAGATCCTATGTAGTCTGGGTACTATGCATGGCCATCTACAAGACCATCCTAAGGTTATGAAATAACATGTCTTCTGGTGGTTCATGTGATATTCCTTATCATGGCCACATTCTTCTTCCTTTCATTTTCGGGGAATATAACATCCACATTCAAGTATTTATTCCATTGTGAATTTTTCGATTCTCATTTCGAGGGAATCAAGAAATGCCTAACCCCCCCCCCCCCCCTCAAGAATGATATCCATGGGGACAAGAGCATGGTTATTGGGAAAGTAAATTCCTTTCTTAGGAGTAAGATCTATCACCAATATTTCTCTTAGGAGAATTTTGGACTTCTATGTGAAATTTGGTATTCCGTGAATGCCCAATAAAAAGGGGATCAGAGCACAGTTCATTCACTCACTACCCATTTCTCTAGATCTCTTGCACCCTATCTCTATCACACAATTATTTTTCAAGACCTTCCCCAAAGAACCAATCAGGAGATCCATTCAGGAGACCTATTCACAAGAACTAATACAAAATATATTATTTTCACATGAGCCTATTCGATTCAAACATGAACCTATCTTCGATAATTGTCTCACATTTGGATTTTTGAATGCATGATAGTTTTGAGGGTCTAGTATAACCTTCTAGCTAGATCAGATGATCCTTCGACTATTTTTCATCTCATATGACCATGTCAAGGTCACATGGTCATGAGTCTTCTAAGGGGTCAGGCGTTTGTGCGATGCCTTGTGGGTTTATGTAATACACAATATCCTCACGAATCCAGATATTCATGATTCCTTTTGGAGATAGTGAATTCCCTATTTATTCCTGGGATTTACATAATTATAATGGAATTTTATGTATTTCATTTCATAATTTTTCATTTTATTTTCCTGACATATGCCACTTACTTTTTTTCATATGGCTTTTGGATCTAATCATAGTTCTTCGATTGTGGCTAATAAAAGATTCATGATTTCTAGGAACCGAAATGTTAACCCTCGATATCACATTAATTATGATAAAGAGGTTATGAAATGGCTTCTTCTATCCAGGATCCATTATTATCATTTTTCAAATTGGCATCCTCTATACTAGTTTGGATTGCTAGATGATATTGTCATTCTGCCTTCAGACTCCAATCTACCATCATGGTGGGTGTCAACTTATCTTGCCAAGTATTAAGATGAAAATTTATGTGGAGGGAAAAATAGAGATAGCTTGATCTAATGGGTTATCTTATATGTTTAAAAACTCTCCCTTGGGTCTAGAAGACTAATATTTTTCTCATCACCCCATCGCTCAGATCTATTTGATCATATTTATCTATTCTTGGAACAAACAGTGTGATGGATAGGGCTCAAAATGTGATCTTTATTCTGGTGGAATATTTTTTGATTAATGGTACTGGCCATTATAGTTTAGGAAAATATTCATATATTTTTTTTAACAAAAATATACAGTATCAATATTTATGAAGAATTATGGATTTCACAATTTATTCTTTATCGATAGCAAGACATTCTCAGTGAATTGGTTAGTCATTGGTGTCCTGGAACAAACATAATCCATTTTTTCCATGGTCAGATAGGAATCATCTTCTCATATATCTATCAATAGGGTGGGATACACCCTCTTAGAGATATGTACAATTAGTTCCTTCATGTCATCGAAGTCTTGGATGACCCTTTTCAAACTCTAGTATCAACGAGGGATATGCTCAAAATAATGAAGGAAAAATTGAAAAAGGATCTGATTTTTAACATACTCACCTCTTCCCAAGATTTTATTATCATTTTCTTTTTTCACAATATATCTTGCATAACATCTATAAACCACCATCGGTTCCCTTACCAGTATGTTCATTAGAGTTCTGGTTCGTATTGGGCCTTTTTGGAAGTTGGGGATCATACTTAATGGGGACGCTGTGTGAAACTATAAATATAACCAAGCCTTATGAGAGTGGGATTCATGTCCATGGTCCTGAATGGGTGTTTTTTCCATGCTGGGGATGCACATTCAAAAATATGGCTTAGTATTCTAGTGATAATAGCATGGATAACAAAGTGGTGATGACTTAATCTAGAGGTACCAAATCATTCACTCCTTTTACCAATTCATGGGCCATATTCAGTAGGCAAGTATACCCTATAGGATCAGTGGTCCTTTAATTTTTTTATTTTTTTAGATATAGGAGAAATTCCATTTCTAGAAATACTAATATACCACTAGGATCCTTGGTGCCTTATCACGTCTAATATTCCTGAACATATATGATGTTCGGGATATGTCACTAGGCTCTTATATGGTTACCTGTGTGTTCTATCAATCCGATAGCTTTTATTTCACACCTTATCCTACACCAAAAGGGACAATAATTGATAATGGTGGTAGTTCCCTTGATTAAATGTAATATAAGATCTCTATTTTGGGTGGGGTTCTTGCAGCCAAGATGGATGAGCTAATCATCAATGAGCCATACACACTTTATCTATTTTCTCATTAGTTTAGCTACAACTAAAGGGTCTCTCGTATTTCATTGGATTACATATGAGGAGATAAACACCCTGATATCATCCTCAATTATTGGATGATGTTGGAACATGACGACACTGATACTAATATCAATCATCCATCTTCGGATGCTCCTGCCATTGTATATGAGGATTATGCCCAAGCTTAGGAATATCCTACCGGAGCAGTGTGCTAAGATGAATGGTTCTTCATGTAGATACACCATTTTTTTCAAACACCCCTCTACCTATAGCAATGATTGATATGATATAGTATTTTTGTGGGATTTTGAGTAAGCGACCCCATCCTAGCGATGACCATCCTGATAAGAGGGAAGAATCTGATGAGGAAATGATCCCTCCAGAACAAGTAGTGGGAGATGAATCTGTTGAAGAATGAATATATGATTCTCCCTCTCTAGCTTATTTTTTAGATTGACTATTTATTCTTCCCCTTTTCATACCCCCTCCATCGGTCATATAATCACATAAATGGAGCAGGCTAATGTGGTAGTAGATTCAAAATTTGATCACTAAGACACCTCTAGAAATGTTTCATTACCAAGAGGAATGCCTTCATCATCTATTTAATGAATTGGGGGTAGGTTTTTTGATCTCCAATCATTATAAAAAATTATGAAACAAATTATCTTGGATTTTTATTATTTGGACACCAAAGATAGGGTCTCACACGGTCTTGAAGATTAGGCTCCCCTTGTAAAATATATTATGGAAGCCTTAATGACACTAAAAGAGATTCTCTAGTTCCTATCTTATTTGGAAACCCATATGGATACTTGGGATTTGTAGATATGGATACATGAGGAAATTATATCTTGCCTAATGTATGACCTCTCAGATTCATCATCCTCATTGGAAACTAGTCAGAAAATATTTGAGGAGATGAATACTTTAGTCAAGACTCTCCATCCAAGGGATAAAGTGGAAGAGGTGGGGTGAGAGGTACATCAGTGTTTAATTGATACTTCCCCCTAGACACTTCCAAACGTAGTCCGATCAGCTGGTAAAATCTTATTTTAGTTTGATCATCGACATGAATATTGTTTTTGATGATATTCATTTAGATAATCCGAAATATGGAGACTCCTCCTATTGCACGCTATCATTGAATGGATTTTTTAAACTCTCATGTTGTTATCTAGTTTTTATATCATTCATGACATGCATGAAATTTTTTTGATCTGATTTTATATGAATCAACAATGATACCCATCATTTTATTATTATTAAGTAAACCTCAATGTCTCGATCTGAATATTTAAATCATAATTGATTCTTATCGAGAGGTGCTCATGAACTCCTAACAACAGGAGATTCATTTTTGATATTTCTTATCCAAGTATATTGATATCACCTAATTCATAGAAGGATAATTTTTGTATAGTATATAGATCTGGGGGAGATTAATCTAACATTTTTCAAAGCTGATGGGGTTGGAGAATGTATCTTTACATTATCCAGGTCCATATGATAGTCCTTACAAGCTAGTTATATTTTACATTCTTACAGACTAAATCACTATTGTTATATTGTTTAGGGTATTTTTGCATTGAAATTATATCACTATAGTTTTGGGTCTTCTAGCTCAGACCTTATATCAGTATATTTTAGGATCATTTATCCTGGACCTTCTATCGCCATTGTTTAAGATCAATTATATCAGAACTCATATTTCTCTAGTTTAAGATATCTTAGCTTGGACCTTCTATCGCTATAGTTTGATATCTTTTATCTTGGACGTTAGGATTCCATGCTATTTAAAGTCACACTATCAGGACTTGAGAGAGGATCATGGAAGATTATGCAAACATGCAAGGAATAAGCCAAAGAACCCTAGGGTGTTGGGTTATGTTATGGTGTTGTCGAGCATCATGAGGATTAGATATACATTCCTGCAAAGAGGAGATGAATATATTGTGAGTTCAAAACCCTTATTCATCACTACCATTGTTAAATAAAGGATTCTCTACTCTTTTACAAGGTTCATAGATGATTTATGGGGGTACTATTGGGTCAGGTTAAATATGAGGGAAGATAAAATCACATGGATAGTAGGAATTTGTGTGATATAAGTCATAATCCAAAAGTTTTATTTAAGGAATATAGAATGGGGAAGACATGCTAGGGATGACCCATCACACCATGAGATTCCAGGTTCCACCACAGTGCTTCCAAGGCTCATAAGGTTTCATGCTCTTCTCTTCCAAGGATGAGATGCATATGTTTGGTAGATCAAAGCCATTACGCATCAATAGAATGGTCAATAAATTATGATCTATACTCCTTTCCAAGGGTCATGAAAGATTAATGAATACAAAATTTTCCAGATAATGAGGTTTGGTTTGGAGGAAAAGATTTCCAGAATGGTTTTGGAACCCTAGAGTAGTTCATCTCTTAGTTATGAATCTCGATCCATACACCATGTGGTTTCAAATCATGAGATCTGGGACATAAAATATTCAATAATGAAATGAATCATACCATCTGTGAAAAAGGGTTCAAAACACTGTGAAATAACATCAAGGATGTATAATCATCTAGAATAGTTTGGTTACGAGGATTTTAAATCATAGATGAAAGTGATCATGTCTTGAGTATGGTAAGGGAAAATCATATTGGAAACAAACTAGAACACATTGAGGTGTTGAGTTCTACCATAGTGACATTGGGGCTCACAAGGATCATAAATAACTTTTTTAAGAATGATGCCTTTGGTAAATGACCATAGGCGCATATGCAGGATGCCATAGGAATACATGCATAGTCAAAAAAAGGGTCCCTTAAAACTTGGTATCCTTTTCCATATGCTATGGAAAATTATGGTGATGTGAGGAACTCAAATAATGAAGTTTGTTTTATGGAATTTTCATTATTCAATAATGTTTCAAGCACCCTAAAGGTTGTGTCACCACCCAACGATCATGTTCTTGTGGCGAGGAGATGTTAAAAAACATTACTCTACAATTTTAGTAAACCAAGTGGGTCCACCAAGCATTTATTTTAATTTAACAGGGTTATAGAGTAAGCTCTATGATATTTTTGTTGTTTTTATTTATGCCATAATTTTTTCTTGAACTACATATACGAAGTTTTTATCCAGTGAAGACTTTTCTTTTTGTTAGGATGCACTTAGTGGGTTTTTATCCTAACAAGATTCGTGTCCCTTTCACTATAAGTATAACATATTATGATTTGAGACACAATATGCTAGAGATTAAGGTCATACAACATTAACCAAAGTGTATGAAGTTTAGGTTCATGACACACATGAACATAATATGAGGGGAATGTTACACAAAAACCTAATTAGAATAACCAGGGATAGGAGTACCCGAAACGCCTTTTGAGTGGAAGATGAAAATGATGAAAATCATTGATTGAGGTTCTCTGGTCATGATTAATGATAAAAAACAATCATACAAGGAATGGCATGGAACAAAACGAGGTGTTGAGTTCTTCCACAGTGGTGTCAGGGCTCGCAAGGATTAAACAATACTTTTTTCATAGTGACGCATTTGGCTGACAACTCAAATAGAGGGCCCATTAAATCCAGGTATAATTTTTTCCAAGGGCTCTAGAAGGATCTATTAAACCTGAATCAATCAAGAAATGAATTTGTTTTATTGATTGAGGTGTATAAAATATGACAGAAGGACCACATACTATGGTTGAACAAGGATAATGTATTATGATACATTGATAAGGGATGATGATGGATGATGGTTTGAATAGTTTAGACTCTTGTAGTGGGGATATATTTTGTTTTTTGTCGTTTAATGTCAAGTAGTAAGGATGTTTTCAGCACAATATTTTTATTAAGTGGTATATAAATTTTCTGTGCAGTTTAACGTCATGTGGTAAGGTCATTTGCAGTGCAGTTTATTATCATGTGGTAAGGAATTATTTTTTCCATTATAGTTCAACAACATGAGGTATATATGTGGGTATTGATGTGGAAATTTTTTCATGATATATTACATGCACAAAAATTTTGTACGTAGGTAAAACTCATACTTATGAGAAATGAGGTCTTATAAATTGGTCCTCAAATAATTTTCATTTCATATTTTTATTGTTGGCAATTTTAGCTATACAAAAGATTTGAGATATGGGTGCCACTTTGTATCCATTGATGTTAGGGATAAAGCCACACATATTTCATGAATTGGAATCTATCTTCATAGGTCTGACCCATATATAGAAGTGGGAATTGAGTCTTCTGATCATTTTAGTTGGGATTAATATTATTGATCCATGTGTCACTAGATATCCTATGAGGATAAGAGAGAAGACAATCATATTTCCTAAAGAACCATGCAGTTCAATGTCATACGGCAAAGACGTAGGCCCCCATTATGAAAAGGGGTATTGTGGCTGAACACAATGATGGAAATATGTGAATCACTGCATATACTACAGTACTAGAAATCAATACATACATAGTTTTTGAGGAAGTATCTTCCTGAACAAGTCTGACTTTTATGAATGGAGGGGAATTTTTATTCATTATTGAGACTGTACTCGAGGATTGAGGTTCAGGAGTCCCTATGTATCCTATGACTTTAGGAATCATGTCACACATTGTTCTTGAATGGAGTTGTGCTGGGAAAACAGTCACTAATAATAATGATTCTCTAGTGAGAGGTCCACATGAATGTTCTATTTTATGTTGTGAATGGGACATCAACTTTGTAGTTTAACATGTGGTGAGGACTCATGGTATGCCTTTTTAAGCCATTCATTTTGGACCCTAATGAACATGTTAGGAGCTATTATTCCTTATTCATGTGGTGAATACCTTATTGAAATTTCAAAATTCACATGAGGTATGATCAGTTTGAGAAAAAAATTATGACAAGGGTTTCTACCACAATGAGAGGACAATTTAAGTTAGGAAAAGGGAATTTTGTATCATGCAGTAGACAGTCCAAGATATAGGATCGATGTGTCCCTAAATATATGATTGAAATTTGAATCAATCCATACATTTTTCTAGAATACTAGGTAGTTTAAGTTAATTTGGAAAGGACATTATCCATGCAGTTTATAATATTGTGGTAGGGATGTGGGTTACCCATTATGAATGAGAAGTGAAAATGTTGTTGGGCCTAGAAATAGAGGTTCAATCATCACTACATATCCTGTAATAGAAGGAATGAATCCATTAATATTTATTAAAATGAGATCATCCCTATGTAGGCCAAATTCACATATGGGGACAGGGGCATTTCATCCCTCTTCCTCATAGATCTAGATCATGTGCGATGAATTATCAGTGATATATGAATTCTTGTGTAGTTTAATATCATGATGTGAGGACATATTCCACATAGTATAATTTGATGTGGTAAGGGCGAGTTCTGTTCAATTTAATGTCATGTGTTCAGGACATACCCGCCTATTTTAACATCATTCAACTATGATGTATGATTTTGTAAATTTTAACATATTTTTTTCGAGATGGATCCATACATTTTAACAAGATGTGAGATATTGTTTAGTTTAAAGTCTTGCTACCATGACATGAGATACTATGAATTTTAACGTCTTACTGCAAGTTATAATTTTATATAGTTTAAATTAATGTGATTAAGAAGATATTGAGTAGTTTAGCATCATGAATCTAGGATGAGGTGTGCTTAATGATCACTATGTATAGTATTCCTTGAGAAACCTCACATTGGTGGGGGTCACACGTTTCCCATCCATGGTGTCTGGTGAGTAAGATCCATTGTGATAGACCTTATATAAGATTTAAGGCCCTTCTCATTTGGGTTCCATCTTCAGAGGATTCTTTCATGGTATCATTAGGAATATAAGATCCAACAAAATTTCTCCTTCGATAAATGAAAAGAGGTGAAACTATTTATTAAAGTATCATGAAATTTGATATTGATAGAATTATAGGTTGTGTAGTGTATGAAACCTATTCTCATAAAGCCATTCCAATTTATCCAACTACATTTTTGATTGATTATCATCTGATTGTTTTCCACAAATGGATATTTGGAGTGATGGCAGGTAGACATCTATGCGTAACTCTTCTTCAGTCCCATACACCAATGAGTAGGGTGTTTTTGTGTATCAGTACGCTTGGTGGTACCATAGGCCCATAAAGAATGGGGGAGATTTCTCGGCCATAAATTTTTATCATTCTCACCATATTATGGATTAAATTTGAAAAATTATTATTGGAGGCCTCTATCTATCCATTTTTCAACTACATAAAAGTTATATTTGTAATTGGACTCAATATTTTACACTTGGTGCAATTTATTCCACTATGTATAATAGAATTTGGTGTCGTTGTCCAACAATAATGTGTGAGGGAATCATAACCTAAAGATAATATTTTAATTTATGAATTTTAGGATATTATCTCCACATCCTTGATAGGTATCTCCTCAATCCATTTAGAAAAGTATTCAGTAGCAATAAGGATGTACTTGAGCTTCATAGTTGCGACTTGGGAATATGGATCCACAACATATGTTACCCAAACATCAATCAAACAAGAATATTTAGTTGTATGAAGTAATTATAGGGGTTATTAGATAAAGTTTAAATGGATCTAGAATGCATGAAATTTTCTAGTGAATTCTACATGGTACTTTATCATATTTTTTGAGTAGTAACCCGACCTCCTGATTTCATGGGAAACCCTGGTCCCTAACTGATGAGCATCACAGAATCCTACATATATTTCTTCTATGATAACAAGAATATCTCATCATATTATTCATTTGAGGATGATTTCATCAAATCCATTCTTTTAGAGTTCCTTCTTCTCATTTGGTCCACCCTATAGGGTAAAGTTTGTTGTGCGATACCGAATCTATTCCCTTTTAGCCGGGTCAGTTAGGAGAGATCCATTTTAGAGATAGCCAATTATGGTATCCATCCAGAAATGTGAATATATAAATTTATCATGATCTGGGGAAGTTTTGACCTAATTTTTTTCTTCCATATCACATATGATGATTGCTGATACTATTATTTAAGGAAAAATATGGAATATTTCTTCTTACTGATCAGGGTCATCCAGGACTATGGATGCATTATCTATTACTTCAGTGTGAGAATTTTTTGATCGGGGAACATGATGACATGTGGTCTCAAAATGGAACTATTTCATCATCCCTCTCATATATCCAGTGAGAGGTCCCTATTCTTTTTTATTGATTTCATATTCTTCATTAATCTTCTTTATAACATTATCAAAATCTCCATTGATATTTTTGTAGTCTATCTATATAAATAGGTATGGTTCCAATGTAGTTATGGGGGGATTCATATTCAGCCTCATTATTCAAGAACCTTTGGATCATGACAAACAGTACGAAAAAACATCTTTTTCTAGAGAGACAAATACAATCCCTATGAAAACCTGATTGAGTTTTAGGGTTTCCATCTATTTTTTATAAGACTTTGGGAGGGTCCATTAAAATTCATCTCCCATATATAAGGAGTGTCATGGTCCTTGAATAACCCCTCATGTAGGATCATAGTGTCCGTGGGTGTAATCCCTGGGGATGGATGTTCCGTGAGGAAATCTGCCAGGACATCCCCTTTCATTGATTTCATTGACACTAACAAAATGTTGTACTACTTTAGAATGACTACCCTTTAGGCTTATATTCTATTCAATATATGATGGCCAAGGAGGTAATCGAGAAGATCAATATGAGAGACCATATAGAATTTTTGGTGCTACAAGTAATGCCAAAACAAATTCACTGTGAAGATGAGTGAAATAAAGTTCTTCCCGATATCAAAGTATCAAGTCTTGATACCTATAATTGTTTGGATGTGATATTAGAGAATTTCCTCATTCCCTGCATATTTTTTATGGGAGAGGATTTTTCCAATAAGTGTTTCATGGTTGAAAAATATAAGATGAGTCGCCTCCCATTCACCAAAGGTGAGAATTTCTATGGCTTCTTATAAGTCTTCGTCCCATTGGTAGGTGAACCCCTTATTCATTCTCCATGTGAAGGGGAGATATTTTCCGTATAATTTTTCTATGATGCACCGAATTTAGGACAGGTTCCCTTGTATCCCACAAAATTGTTTGATATTTTGTAGGATGACAATACAAATATATCACTAGTCTTCTCTAGATTGACCATTATGTCATGGTGGCATACCACAAAGATAAGGAACCCTCCCTGATGAGTATTTGAAAGATAATTTCAGTGGAATCATCTTTATTTTGTGTTATAAAATATTATAGAAAATCATTTGAATATTGGTGAAGTGATAACATCTTTAGTGGTAATTGAACACCAGGTCGTCGACATAAAATTTGGCTATTCTTCACAAGAACATGTTAATCATAGGATTCATGACACACTGATATATAGATAAAATGTTCCTTAATCCAAAGGTCTTTTCTTGATATAAAATGATTATGTGGTGTGATATAAAGGTAGTGGATTATTTATCTCTAGGGGCCATCATTATCTAATTTTAACCTTAATATCCATCTATGAAAGAAATGTCTTGGAGGATATTAGTTGCATCGATCAAGAGTTTTGTGATCAGAAATGGGAAATAATCTTTTATGAAGTGAGGATTAAGGTCCTTGAAATCAATGTAGACCATAATATTCCCATTCATTTTCATGATAGGAATGATGTTAGTGAGAAATATTGGGTATTTCACTTCATGGAAGATTTTTTATTTGATAAATTAAAAAACATCTTCCTTTACATTGGTATCATGCAAAGATTCAATCCTCTTGGATTCCTTATTAAATCCTCAATGCTCCTCAAGTAAACCGATATGGTGTGTAGACATGTATGGATTCAGTTCAACAATTTATATATACTTCCAAGAAAACACATATGATTGTTTCTATAGAAATGAAAAATATATCCCTTTTTATTTTAGGGGCATGGATGCTCTAATCAATGTAGGATGTTGGTATTATTTTATTCCCATATTTACTTGCCTGAGATTGTCAATGGTGATGGAGACTCTATCCTCAAATATGGGAGGGCATTTATTGAGTTCATCCTTATATTCTTCCACCTCTGAGTAAGTGGAGACATTTTTAGACCTAATTGGAAATATAGGAGATTCTCTTCCACTATTAGGGTGAGAGAGTCTATTAAAAGAGACATTATCATCCCCTAATTTCTGATTCATTTCCAAGAGGTTCCAGAAGAAATTTTATTTTACAATATCTTTGGGGAAAGGTGGGTTTTAAGCCTTTGGGACCAGGTCTATCACCTCAACTAGATTTATGGGTAGCACAAAGTCGATGTCAGTAATACTCCAAGGATTTATAGGATTGGTCACCAATCCATTGGGGGATAACAACTATATATCATCATCCACCATTGATTTTTTCTTCATATTTTTAGAAACCACCATTAGCATATGTGGCTTCAAAATATTAAAAGTGGGAACTGTCACCATGTATTATGATGGATTTTCCATCAATGGGGTATTTCAGACACTGATGTAATGTTAGAGGCACCACCATGTCGTTGTTGAGTCAGGGTCTTCTGAGCAAGACATTTTATATAGTGTATTTCTAAATAAATATAAACTAAGAATCATATGTGAGATCCCCCAACTATTATTTGAAGTTCATCGACCCAATAGATCATTTCTCACTCTTATCATTCCCTTGAATGGCTGGATTTTTGGGAGACAAATACCCTTCATTGTATCGGAAATGTCATAGTGTTCGAAATGGGATGGAGTTGATCCCAGAACAATTTTCGATCAAAGACCTTAAGAAATTTGAATTATTTATTATTCCCAAAACATATAGGGTCTATAAATACACGTGGATGTCATTTTTATGATCTTGGCCAGTTAACAATATAGAGACATTAAATTCTGATGCCATGGTCTCTACTCAATAAACCTTGGCTATAAAAACTTATATCACAGACACCTGTGGGATTTTTAGGGATTCAAAGAGTGAATCCTTGAGTTATTTAGAAACATGGATTGCATCGTGGATTGAAAGCTTTGATGGGACAATAGATATCTCTTTTATAATGTCATACTTTTTTTCTAGAGGTCGGTGCTTCCCAGGGTGGGGTTTATCCATGGCATATGGCTCATAAGTCAAACCAGTTGAGGTGGATGTGCCTGGTTCATGTTCAAAGATCAAAAGATCATATGCTAATAATGGCATAGGTCATGTCAGCCTTCCCTGTTTTTTGGGATGATCAGATAATCACACCCCTGCAAGGTGGCCCTAAAAAGAATATAGTCACAGATGACTTTTTGGTTGTTCTAAAACACCTCCATATATCTATTGGTCTTGAGGAGCACTTTCCTTCGGGTATCACCTACATATATGTCTTCTATGGGGATGTGACTTAAATATTGGGTTTGACTATTCCCATTCATTCCCCTATATCTTAGGATCCTATTCTAGCAGCCCCCTATTCCATGGTTTGGAAACTCATACTTTGAGGCATATTCATCACTAGAAAATGGGTTTTCCAAGTGTATAATTTAAAAAAAAACTAAATATTGACTCTTCATCACATTAGGGAAATATATTGTGGGGCAGTTCCCATGCTGTAGATGTCATACGGAATAAATATTCAAATGTAAAATCATGCGTTAGATAAGAATAAGACTCATCCTCTTCTATTTCTACATACATCTATTTACACCTACTTCAAATGGTCATTTATACCATTGGTAGGCATATATGATGTTACCTCCCATGGTGGAAGAGTTTTTTCATGTCTATGAAGTTGTGCTATCAGGGTGGCATGAGCTCGACCAACAATTTTTTGAGTCATCCAATTTTTGAAATTATGCCCATGCCTAGATGAAATTGTATACCAATAACCCTCTTGTTTTGACTGGGGAAAGGTTATATAGGACACTTTCACTATAACATTATCTGAAACCACATTTTTAGAATCAACCATGCCTTGTAGTATGTTTTGAAGATGAATGGGTCTTGGATATTATGATCCAAAATCCGATGGAAAGGTATGTAAACAAGACATGTTGTCAGGTTGACCTCATTAGGCTTCCTGGGATGTGTCAGTTTGAATAGGTTATTTCCCATGTCTATAAGGAGGTAACCTGAGACTTGTTAATTTCAAAACTAGTAGGATTTATTCAAATATTCTTCAAATATTGGGTTACCCTAATTTGTCTATGAATATTTTTGATGGAGATTTTGTGGTTACTTCCACTCTATAAGAGGTTTTGTGGTATTCAGGACCAACACTAGTGATTATATTGGAACTTCTTCTAGTTTGAGAGTGAAATATACAGCTTCTGATTTTCCTAGCCTTTAAACCTATACTAAGAGAATGTTTCTTCCAATCATTGTTCCTTTTTTCCAAACTCGTGGATCCCTCTTAGATACATCATTAGTATTAGAGGCATATGAAACTCATCCTAGTTATTTTCATCATTGGGTTCCAACAATTCCTCCTGTTAGAAATGGATGTTGAGTGAATAAGTCAAACCATTCCATCCGGTTGTGTAGTTAGAAACAATCTCATTTTCATGTTTCTTATATATTTTCAAGTCGATGATTGTTATTTTCCTCAACCTGGAGTTAAAATTATAAATTAATTGATTATTAAGGTCTTCCCATCCAGTAATCGATCCTATTAGTATATTGGTGTACCAAAATTGGAAATACTTATAAATATCAGTATAAAACACCCCAGATTGGTCATCATTGATTAATATCTTGGGCCCATCATTAGAACACATTATGATATGAAGTTTGTGAAATTCTCATCAGAGTCACCCACACCATAAAAGTTATAGAAGTTATGATTTCCAAAATTGTGTGGGAGAAAATTGTCATCCACACACTCAAGATATGGATTCCTCTTATGGAATATAAGTGAATGTTTCCCTTATATGTCTTCCATTCATATATCTAGGAACTCTATGATGTGAAGACGTTCTCATAGTATTGTTGTTTTAGTCTCCTCCCTTCATCACAGAGAAGGTGGGGACTAATGAAGTGGACCCACATTCATCTCTCATTGATTCATGATTCTTGATAAGACCGAATGATCTCCTTGGCAAGGGAGAGGTTGTCACTACATTAGAGGGACACCATGATCATTCTTGACTTACCCATTTTTTGTATATTAGCTCCCTAGATCCTAATCTTTCCTGAAAATCCTATGTCGCTCTATATATAGGATCAGATCTTTCTAGATGGATGGGAGGGGGAATATTTTCTACTACCTGAAGTTAATACCCAATGGGAATATTTCACCTTAGTAGCTCCACATTGAGTTCTCTATGATTTTTCATCTCATTCTCATATTATGAAAATTGTTCTTCCATGGAAGGAACTTTAATTCTTTGTGGGGGTGATTGGGATGTGGCAACACCTTTACTCTTTTTCTTTGGTAGTGTTACACTTCAGAGGTGGAAACTCGATATTTATAGGTTTAAGTGTTCAATGCCTCCTCTGGTAAAAGATTTATGCAGCCTTAGTTAGTGCATCCAGATCACCATCCTCTTGGGGTATATTTTTTATGTTGCACCCCTCTACATTTGAGTCTTTATATAAAATATATTTTTCTGTTGACATTGATAATATTTAAAAAATTGTATCAGGAAATGGTGGTTGTTACATTACTTTAAACACAACAGGATTATTCCACAAAACCTTCATATGGGTTGTTTCTTAATCCCTTGGACATATTGGTCTGTTTCATCTTGAGGCCTCTATGATGTATGATTTCCTTCATCGTGTGCTCCACATTTATTGTCCTATGAGAAAGGAAATAGAGTTATTTTTCAGCAGTGATTTCCAAACAATAACTAAATATACGAGGTTTTTCTTACAGTGGGAGGATTAAATGGGATACTGACTATAAATTTTTATATATGAACTTGGAAAATACTAATTCTCTCTATGGTGATAATGAAAATTACCCAAGAAATACATTGATATTTAAATTCCCCCAAACTAGAATGTAGGACCCTGGAACACCCTAAAAGGGGAGGGGTGAATCAGGGTTTCAACATTTTCATTTAAAGTGAAGGATATTATTCCTATGTTTTTAGGAACCTGTTAAACCCATATTTCATGATTCATGAAGTAGTCAAACATTCACATGAATAGAGACAACAAAACAGTTTTACTTAGCTCTCCATTAAGGGCCACTCTAAGAATCATACTCCGACAGTTTTTCGTTCATACCTAAATCCAATAGTATTCTCTAGTTTTTGAATAAAGATGTTCACAACCATTCACTATTTTCCAAGAAAACTACCTTTACATTATTTTAGGGATAACACACAGCCTCCCTCAGAACACTACCATCAACTCCCCCTTTCTCACTACATTTGTTGAAGTCAAACTATATTTAACATCTTGAATATCATATTAGTGTATTTTCATTTAAGTCATTGACCTTGAATAGCACAAGACTCTTCTTGCACTGAAGTCTGGGGTTGATGCACATGAAAGCATTGTTCACTTAATCTTGATGTTCAATATTGTTCTTCATGAATCTCCCCCGTGAGGATCATTCGTGATGCTCACAAAAAATTTAAATAAAACATTATTCAACAAACAATAACTCATCACCTAATAACTGGTCATCACGAAACTACTTTTTCTGAGATACTGTATATTTTCTCAATACTGAGATATCCTTTTCAAGATTATCAACCTCATAATAAAAACAAGATTCATAAACATTTTATCCTTAAAAAATTCTAATCAAGTAATAATTTCATAAAAATATTTCTGGGTAGAAAGAAGTTGGGGTAGCCTATTATTTATAGGATCATCCTTTAACAATGATCCCATATCTCTAATGAATTATCTATGAACCTCCAAATTCATGTTCACAAAGCACCTTTATATGTGAATGTCTAGTGAAATATTACCTACTCGTTAATAATCTTGTAGTCATATAGATATCATGAACCAGTCATCCATTCATGATTCCCCACTTCTCATAGTCATGAAGATTACCATCAACCCATCACACCATTCACGAAGATTTTTTTATAATGATTATCTTCATGAATCTCATCCTTCAAAAACCATAGTCTTCATGAAACTTAGGCCTATACCATATTGATGAAGAGTCACTCTGAGGAAGATACCTTATACTATAATATATTTAGCATGAAATGTCCCCGATAATCCCTGTGTGGATTGAAAACAAACAAAAACTAGACTCCATCTCTAGAAAAGAATAGTCTTGGGTCAAAAAAGGGGTTCTGGTTCATATTGAATGACTCTTGATTTTTTCAGGACCCTCTCAGGGGATAGTGATCCTAGTTATGATGACTGAGATATAAATTCATATATCCCAGTAGGATAGGGTTTTTCTATAGCTGCTACCAATGTGTCTGAAATAATATTAGTAGTTGATGATCAGATGGGGGAGACGATTGTATATATTTTCCTAACCTATAGGGTTGGGTTCTCACTTGGAAAGATGATATGGAAGCTACTACTGCATCCCAGTTGATGTATCATAGATGTGATCATGTGAGTGTCTATTAAAATGGTATCCTATGATGGGAATCATTCTTTACGGCGAGTTATCTGGTGAGTCAAAAATTAGGCTTCCATGTCTAAAATGTATTCCCTTTTCTTTGAGTGGCCCATTTCAAAGCTCTTTGTGTTTTCATCTTCCACCCTTCTTGATTTCTTGTCACCGTAGAAGTTGGGGAATTTATGTTTAGAGACCAATATGAATAAGTGTTACCTAGTCCCCTCATTTTCTCAAAGGCAATAAAATTACAAGATGTCATGTATGAGGGGTTAACCTATTATAGGGGTTCAATGAACTGGAAAACTCCATAATTTCCACATCCTCGAATATGGATGCATTATGTGGATTCATATATCTACTTAAAAAGAGTTTCAATTCAATGGTGGTAAGCATGTTACAGATTTATGTTGTGATTATCCGGTTTTGGATCATGAACCATGAATATAGTAGTCAGGTCCATCTTAAAATAGAGTATCTTGATTTTCTAAAGCTGATGATCATATCCTAGACAAGGTAGGGGTCAATCATTTATCCACTAATGAGTATCCCGTGTATTGTAGCATAAATAATTCATGAAATCCTTTTTTAGCTCATATAGAACCTAATAGTAAAAAGTGGTGAGGGGCCAGAACCTGGTGGGGAGGTTGTTTCTGGATAACTGTATTCATATATAAATTTCATCCTCTTCTTTATCAGACATAAATTACTATATCCGGTAAGACCATAGAAGTTGGTTCATGGGGATTTCTGCAAACCGGAGTAGAGTTTTACCAGTTGTCGATAAGAAACTATAAATTTTTGATCCAGATGTTTGGAGAACCTATCTTGGCAAAGTCTTCTGATTTTTTTATACCTCTCTATATGAATTTGTTTGGTAATTGGGAGGATTTATTTATTCTTTGGAGATATATCTATGGGGAGGTTAACCATGGAATATTTCGGGAGTAGAGTCCTTTCGATCCTCCTCCACACTACCATAAGGCAGATTATCATGATATTGATCATCTTATACTTCGATAGAAGAGTTGATGCACCCTTTGGGTGTTGATAATTTGTCTTGAAAAACCTCAAGGACACTAGCATTGAGAATATTAAGGATATAAGTCTTATTATGTGCCATTTGTCAAAATGTGCTGACTTTCCTTATGGAATTGTATAAGGATATGAGCCTGTTGTATGAAAATTTCCATAACCTATTGATAAATGTATGGTCTTATGGGAGTATGGTCCCACTTTTTATAAGATACTGAAATATTACAATGAGATTCCTTAATATTTATTGGAATATGAGTATGTCCAGAGGAATTTTCCCTTCTCACATGGGAGTCGTCGGTTAGAACAGGAGTATGAGCCTAATGCAGAGCCTTTGCAATATGCCATTGTTATTTTGTAGTAAGGTTATGAGCCTTCCATGTGGCATGTTCTAATATCAATTGGTTGGTCCTGGTTGGACCAAGAATATAATTGTAGTTTGTATATGCATTCCTCAAAACAATATTTGGGTAGACCACTAGAATGGGAAAAGGAATATGATACACCTCATGTATTTACTAAGAAAGATATTGGTGTCGTAGTTCATCAGTACAAATAGGATTATGTGCATGGATTCTATGATCTTATAGAATATTCTAGTATGTTTCCATAACCAGAATATGATTTTGTTCTGAGGCATGTGTCCTTCTCAGATGGTGATCCACATCCAAAATGGGGAAATGAGTCTGATCTTGGGCCTTTATAGTATGTCACAGGTCTATTATAAAAATAATATGAGCCTGTCACAAGGCAGTTTCCCCTCTCACATGGTGAGGCCTGACCATAATAGGGATATGAGCCTGATCATGGGCCTTTGTAATATTCCCATTGAATTTTTCTACCTGAATATTCCTTTATCTAGAGGCATGTGTTGATCTCACCTAGTGAGCCCCAATTGGAATGATAATATGATTATGATACTATGCATCGTCATTTAACATTATTTGTCAATAATCCTCCTGGATGGGAACAAGAATGTGGACTCTCTCCATAAGAACCACGTTATCATAATGATTAGAGTGCTGAGATTCACAAGCTATATGGATTGAAATATGTACATTTCCCTATATATATACAATTTTTGGAATATTCTAGAGGAGTACTTTAGCTTCTCTATGATGTAATGGAATCTTTAAAAAGTGTGAATAGGGATATAAGAAATAAAATTTTCCATCTCCACACTATACTGATAGATATCATTTATTGAAGTGGGGATCTGAGACCACTCATTTACTTATTGTACCCTCAGAATATGTTGAATGTTTCCTGCAAGGGGGTTGGGATATATGCCTCCCCCATTCCCACTACAAAAATATTCCTGCAAACCTAATCCAAGTGAGTAGGGATATGATACTTCTTGCTTGTTACTACCGGAATATAAAGAAATACATCATCAATATGAGTAGGTATATGATCCCACTCATGGCCATCAAGAACCTTCCTCGCCCTATGTGTCTTAGTTTTTTCCATCCATGGGTATCAGAGGTCGTAGTATGTCCAGTAATAGACTCAAAATGTGACTAATGGTACTGATGGGATGGTGTTGGAAATGATAGTTAACCGGATTCCTCCTCGGAGGACCCTTAACCAGAATGGAGCTATATTTGACTCCATGGTCCACCTTCATCAGATATTGAAGGTGGAGATTTTTATGATCTGAGGATAATCTGTCAAAGAATATGGTTGGGGAAACAATGGCCACAGGCTTTTCTACATCTTTCCTTGACCAATTAATACTCATCGGTTTTAGTACATTAAGACCCTCATGGTATGCTTCAAGGGTTATAGTTGTACCACATCGATGGTATTCCCAAACCATTGTGTTTTCCACCAGATGTTGATTCTATCGAGATAGTGGGGTCATTTTGTAATCTGTAGGGGTTGCAACAATAGTTGATTTATCACAACAGTAACTAGATGAATAAGTTATCTTGGATAAAGGTGTTTTTGATGAGATAAGTATCTAAATTCATGTTGATAATAAGCAACAATTTCACAAATTAGGGAAATATCATAGGCATGATGCCCTATGAATCAAATATTCTTGGTTAACAAATTGTCCTTTTATTCTTGATCTGAGCATTCTTCTAACATGGAATTGTCAAAGAAAGGATGAAATTATTTAATTACAACCCTGGTTACATAGGATCAATTGTATTATTTATTTTTGGCTTTTTTGGATTGTTTATGTAGGATATTAAAAAAAGTGGCCTATTATATAGAAAACCATAAATCCTTCTATTTAACAATTTCAGATCAGGATCATAATTGTTTTTCGTATAATATATAATGAAAAACATCCTAACACATGAATAATTGGTCATTTTATTATTTTAGACATTCATGTTGGGTTCACCATTTTTTTATTTGATAAAAAAGGCTACGACTAGAGGTGAAATGGGTTTGGCCTAATGGTTGACTATGGGGGGTTTTATTTTTTTATAAAATTATTTGACATAGGGTGACCACCATCATTATTAATGGAAAATCCCAGTGGATACCACATCTAGAACTCGGTATATAACTTCCTTCCAAAGGTAGGTGTTCTGTTGGGGTTTTAGACCTAGAGATGCTTTGGAACTCACATTGGTTGAGAGTGTGGGAGGTCAGTCTCATTCTACCCTTTTGGTTGGAGTTTTTTCCTACTAAGAGACTCTCTTATAGTTTTAAGACATGTTTTTGAATCGCTTCTTAAAACCTATAAAGGACTGTTTACCCAAATTGAATGACTATAGGTTAACAAATTTTATACGAAAAATAAGGGTATCTCATTAGAGAATCCATTTGTATGTATTAGAGGTTATTCATCCCTTTCCTACTAATTAATAACTTCTTATATTATGAAGTCGCATAACTAGAAACAATGTAATTTTTTTTCTAGGCATTGAGGTGGTTAATATTTTGAGGAGGGTTTTGCGCCACTATGAGGCATCCTATATGTCCTTTTTTAAAGGAATCAAATCCACATAGTTTGTTAAATTATATTCATTTTTACATCATGAAAAAAATACATATGTGTGGGAGCATAGGTACTAATTATTTATGCTTGATTCCTGATGAGACATCCCATGTATCCAGATTATGGAAAGAATGAGAGTTATTGTAGTTTTTTAAATCCCTTTGGACTAGCCCCAAGGTTGGTAATATTATATGGAGGTAATACTATCATGAAATTCATTGGGGATTACAAAATAAGGTATCCTAGGATGGTAGAGATTCATGATGAGAATGATATGACCATTGAAACTCCCTAAGAAGACTTGATCTTTGCCCACTGTTTGAAACAACTGATAAAAATAACCAATCGCACGCATAAGGATGCAAGAATTGTGTACCGAGAAAACCCATTGGATGTTTACTATTAATATCAGTCCTCAGAAGGATGTCCTACATTACTTTGTTATAATAGGAATCATATTTATCATATTTTAGTTTCTTAGATCTCACACATTGACATTTCCCTATATGAATATTATGATCATTGCAACTCCCTAAGCCCACGTGAGCTATGCTCGGTGTAGGAAACAAGTGATGGAAAATAATCAGTCTAATTACTTGTGGATGTGGGACTTATATGGCCATAATCCCATTTGGATGTTTATTATGGATCCTGGAGCTTGAGGAGGAGTCCTATGTATCATAGTTATAGTAGGAATTAGATTCATCATAGTTTAATGGATTGGGGCTTAGACACTGACAATGCTCTATATGAATGATATGATCATCATGACTCCCTAATCCCAACTGATCTATGATTGGTGTAGGAAATAAAGGATGAAAACTAATTAGTAACATTACTTGAGGATGTGGTAATTCTGTTCTATGATTTCCTTTTGGATGTTTATTATGGATATCAGACCTTGGGGAGGCGTCCTACATATCCTAGTTATTGAAGGAATCAGAGTCATCATTGTTCAATGGACTATGTATTACACACAGAAATTACCCTATATAAATGATATGATCATTTCAACAATGTAAGACCACAAGAACTATGATCATTGTAGGAAACAAGGGTTTAAAAAAATTATTCTCATTACTTGTGGACGCATGAATTATGTTTAAGGAATTGCCTTTGGATGTTTATTGTGGAGCTCTGGACTCAAGGAGTATTATTATATATCCTAGTTATAACAAGAATTAGCATCATCATAGTTCAATTTGATTTAGGTTTACACACTGAGGATTCCCTTTGGAGCTCGGGCCTTAGGAAGGCATCATACATATATTGTTTATAGAAATAATCATCATTCTCGTTCTCCATTCTATTTCTCATTCTGCTAATGGATGAGGTACAATTATCAAGCCATGGGAATGGTTAGGTCCAGATGGTGAGAATGTTGGATTCATGAAGGGACTTACACTGAAGTGTATGCCTATTTGTTATCGGGCCTTATTAAAGAATCCTATATATCTTGGTTATTGCAAGAATTAGAGTTCCAAAAGTTTGGTTGATTTATTAGTCCACTAATAGGTGATGTAGAACGATCCCTCCATGAGAATGATAGGGTATCGATTGTTGAAATGTCTAGGAAATTAAGGGACTTACACAGAAGTGGATTCTAATTTGATCTCGGGCCTTATGAAGGTGTCCTATATATTGGTTATTGAAGGAATAAAATTTCTTATAGTTTAGTTGGTCGGGGCTTACACACTGATGTTTCCCTTTATAGAGGCTGGAAAAGGATATCATGTCTAGGGATTCCTGAAGAAACATGGACTACTTATCTACCTGACATGTGTTTATTGTTAGCTGGACATCCCTTAATTGTCTTCTTGACATATTAATGGATTGTTTATGAAAATTTCTGAAGACAATCACGTGATACAGTTGATTTGTCCAAGGTACATCACATAATCAAGATGGCGTTTCTGAATGTCATCGGATGACCAAGGCTAGCTTGTCCAGAGGATATCAGAAGACCCAACCAGCTTTTCCATGAATCCATCACATGGTGATGACTAACATGCTTAGAGGGAGTTGCATGATCTAGTTGATTTTCCCATGTTTCATCCCTAAATATGGTTGACATTCTTGGAGGGAGACATGAGAGAAAAAGAGACATGTCAAGAGGGTGATGCATGATCCCTAATGACATGTCTTGTGGGAACTGTAAAATTTAGAAGACATATCCAGAGAATGTCATGAGATCTGGATGGCATGCCCAGAGGATGCCATAAGAGCCGGTTGACATGCCCTGGGGAAATATTGAGACTCAAATAACATGTACTAATACCATCATATGACTAAAGAAACATGTATGAAGGACATCACATGGTCTTGATGGAGAGCCTAGATGGTTTCGTGAGACTTGGGCGGCATGCTTGGGGGAACTGTGTGACTTGATATTAGATGCCTAGTTGACTCCACATGATCCAAAAAGTATACCAAATGATCATAATGAGATTTTTCCGACATTTTTTGGTGCTTTTTCATGACCTAGTTGGTTTATACAAAATGAACAACGATTAATGTATGTGTTCTTAAAATAACTCGCCTATCTTTTTATTCTTCATTCCATCCTTTTATTGCATATACCTTAAAATTTTTCATTTTTATTTTATTTTAAGCCTCACATTATCTAGCAGATATGTGGTGTAGGTTCTGAGCACAGTGAAAGCGTGGTTGGGATGGTACCGAACGTTGATGTTTACCATGATCAATGATTATTTTAGGATCAATACGATGATGAACACTAGTCACCACATAATAGATCAACGATTTAGATAAAGAAGGAAGAGGACCGAAACCATTAGAGATGATATTTCACATCATGTTTATAATTAATTTAATTAATTTCATAAATAAAATAATACTTGGATCTTTTTTATTTTCCTAGATGATGATTTTGATCATCTGGAATGACCCTTACTGATTATCTCATTGCACTTGTAGGGTTCCAAACTATAATCTCTCTAGTGGTGATCCACACATGCTCTGATGGCCTTTGATCGACATTGCTTGTTCTCCGGGTGCTAGCATAGCGAAATGAGTGTCTTGTGTCTGTCGTTATTGATCGCTTGTTATTCGGCCATGAAGAATGTCTCTCATTTTGATAGGGGTGGGAAGAGATTTATATAGAGAAATTTTTTTATCCCAACAATTCTCAATTCACCGGGTGTGTAGTTCGGTACCTGGAAAAATTGACGTATGTGTCAATTTAATGACATAGTGATTTAGTTACATTATTTAATTGCTTAATAGAAATTAAATACATTCATAACCATAGAGAAAACTGATTCTATTATTAAAAATATTGCATCATTATTTATAGTGCGTCAACTTGTGCAAAATTATAATTATAAATAAAATCCTGCATCACAAAATAATAGCAGTGTTATTTTAATTTGTGCCAACTAGTTAAATAATTATTTATCATATTGAAAATAATTGTTTTAATGCTAGACCAACCTTGTTTCTCTCGAACTCCACTTCCATTTATTGAACATCAGAATAAATAAATAAATAATTTATTCTACTAGATAAATATTTTATTTGAAACTAGTAAATAAATACTTAATAAATGTTCAATAAAACAAATAAATATATTTTACCCACAATCCGGTGAATAAATATTTATTTAATTTATGCAATCATTTTAACTTGAATAAAATTATTCCATTTTATTGAGAATAATATTTATTAAATAAATTTAAATATAATTTAACCGAGACCACCGGAAACACTTAGTGTGTGACCCTCTATGATTCTTTCTCATTGATATTATCTAGGCATGGCTAAAGTCCAAGAGTACTATCTAACAACGGGTCAAGGAACCCAGGAGAATGAACTTAATGTTGCAACAACGACATCCACATATGAATGCTCAATGTTTAATATAATCTCTTAGTCCCAATATCTTATCAAGCAGGTTTCATGGTAGTGTTAACAACTATAATGCTTGATACGTCCTTCTTTGGCTACCTAAAATAAACTCATCATTACCCCCATGGACATGGAATTTAACGCGACGGTTCTATTTCAATCAAAAGCCAAGATATCAACTTCCATAAATGGAAGGGGAAAATCCTTCCTCGACTTATCCATGAATAACATGCCACTCGTGATGAACCCAACATACCCTACTACCTGCCAACTATCTACGCAAGAGTTTTTGTTGATAAATACAAGTGTGCCAGTCATGACATTTATTATTGATAATCTTAAAGTCTATGGATCATTACACATTCTAATAGATAGAAATATATGTTGACACCAAAACATGCGGAATTCCTACTGGCGGGTCTGTTCTCATAATCTCATATCTTGGAGATTACCATGTGTGAACTTTATGAGAGCAAGTCTCATCGGCTTACAAGTACTCACACTTAACAGTCTCCCTACTATGTGTCCCATCATAGTATGACATCCAACCGTATAACTATATTTAATAATATTTTTATAAAGTTTCAAGGTTCTCGTCAATGTGGGGAACTGCCAGGACCTTTTCAATAAAAAAATATTGAAGGACATTATTACATGATAGTTGTGAAAAAAATGAACAATATGTAATAAGATGATTAATATTTAAATACATTAAATGTCCATTTAATCAATGTACAACCAATTGGTTCTAGGACACCAACTCTTACAAACTCCCACTTGGACATGATCCAACCTCCTATGACTTTCTGTCCACTGTACCTCACATGGTGATCATGTTTCTCCTGAGTCAAGGCCTTAGTCAAGGGGTCTGCCACATTATCTTTAGAAGATATAATTCTAACTATATCTTCATGTCTAAAAGAAAAATACCTCAATATATGATACATCCAAATTATGTTCTTTATCAACTGATGTGGCCTTGGCTATTTTGCGAGAGCCACCACTGTAGTATTATCAAAGTAAAATGTGATGGGATATTTATTGATAGGTATCAAATCTACCACCTGGGTGAAGCTTCACACCCAAGATACTTCTTTAGTGTCCTCATAAGCTACGATATACTTGGATTCTATTGTAGAATCTGCAACCACACTCAGCTTTGAGCTCTTCCACCTCACTGCACCTCCATTCCAAGTGAAGAAGTATCATATTTGTGACGTCATGTCATCTTGATCAGTCTAGAAACTAGAATTTGCATATCCTCTGATGACTAGTTCTTCATCTTCTCTATAAACCAAGAACATATTCTTAGTTGGCCTCAAATACTTTAGGATAATCTTAACTGCCATCCAATGGTGGTCACCTGGGTTAGCTTGATAACTGCCTACCGCACTCAATGCGTAGGTTACATCCAGCCTAGTACATAGCATGGCATTCATGACTAAACCAGTTGTTGATGCATTTGCAGTCCTTACTATTATCTTTCTTTCCTCATGTATCTAAGGACACATTTTCCTGGAAAGATGAATGCCTTGTGATGTTGGAAACAATCCACTATTAGATTTTTCCATACTTAATATTTTCAATATCTTATCAATGTATGTACTTCGACATGGTCCCAACAATCTCTTGGATCTATCACGATTGATCTTGATCCCAAAAATATATACTACATCTTCCAAGTCCTTCATAGAGAAGCATTGATTCAAACATTCCTTAATAGACTGTAAGACTGGTATATCATTTCCAATAAGTAATATGTCATCAATATATACTACCAAGATAATGAATGCACTCCCACTAATCCATTTATAGACACAAGGATCACATTTGTTCTGGATAAAACCAAATTTTGTTAAGGATTTATCAAAGAAAATGATCTATAACCTGGAGGGTTTCTTTATTCCATAAATGGATTTATGTAACATGCATACCTTATTGGAATCCTTTGGAGTCATAAACACTTCTGGTTGTTTCATGTAGACATCTTCCTAAAGGTTCTCATTAAGGAAGGATTTTTTGACATCCATTTTACAAATCTCATAGTCCGGGTAAGAGGAAATGGCCAGTAGAATTCTAATGAATTTCAGCATTTCAATGGGTGAAAATGATTCATCGCAGTCAATTCCTTCATTCCCTTTGAACCCTTTTTGAAACAGTCGTGCCTTATAGGTTCTAAAATAACCTTCCATGTCCAGTTTATTCTTGAATAACTATTTTCAACAAACAGGCTTTATGTCAACTAGAAGATCTTCCAAAATCTATACTTGGTTTTGGTACATGGAATCCATTTCAGAATACATGGATTCTTGCCACTTGGAAACAACTGTGACACTTAGGGATTAATTGTAGTTTAGAGGATCATTATTATCAAATAAGAACGAGTCACCATCCTTATTAATTAGAAAACTTTACCATTTATCTCTCTAACCTCTCTTGTACTCCTACATAGCTCTTTTGTCTCCTCAACATTTCTGTCTTCCATAGGGCTTTGTGGAATCTATTCCTAAACGAACTCTTGTATATCAAGAGCCTCAACTTTATATATGTCTATCTCTATCCCATTATCTCTTTTGGATATGTTCCCCCTCTCAATAAATATAGTGTGTCTTTCCACTCTAAACTTTTTTGTCAGAGGGGTTGCATAGGTAGTATCCCCTTGTTTCATTGGGGAATCCTATAGAGGTACATTTTATGCCTCAGGGTGCCAGTTTGTTACTTGAAGAGGCCTTAACAAATGCATTACTTTCCCACACATTTAAATTTGATAATATGTATTTCTTTCCACTCCAAAACTCGTATGGAATACAATTTATCAATTTACTTGGTACTCAGTTTAGTATGTGTGTCGTTGTTTGTAACACATTTCCCCAAAAGGATAATTGAAGACTCACATAACTAACTATTGATCTCACTATGTTTAATAGGGTGCAGTTCCTCCTTTCTCTCACACCATTCCACTAGGGAATGTATAGAGGTGTATGTTGAGGTAGGATCCCAAAATCCTATATGTAATCAATGAAGTCTTGATTAATATATTATCTACCATGGTCTGAGTGTAATTTCATAATCTTCTTACAAATATGGTTCTCAACTTCATTCTTTTATTCTTTGAACTAATCAAAATAAACAAACTAGTACGTAATTAAGTAGATATATCCTTATCTACTAAAATAATTATTATAAGTTGTGAATTATGATTAACCTCCCCTTGATTCCACTGGAAATGGTCCACACACATCATTATAAACCAATTAAAGAAGTTCTTTATCGCTTTCACCTTTCTCAATAAATGGGGCTTTGGACATTAATCCTTATAAACATGCATGACATACACCAAGTAGTTTTGCATAGAATGAATCTAAATTTCCATCTTTATGTAACTTTATCAAGAATTTATCATTTGCATGACCTATTTGGTGATGCCAAAGTTGGGTTTGGTTTGATTCATTTAAGTGTCTTTGTTATCGATTGCCATTACTTTTTTGTGTAATCCAACACATAAATACTGTTGTATAAATGTACCCTACCAAAACAAATGATATATTTGTAAAAGAAGAAACATTAATTTCCAAAATATAAATCAAATACATCTGTATGTAATATGGATACAGAAATAATGTTTTTAGTAATAGATGACACATAATAACAACACTTTAGCAACAAGATCATCCCAGTTAGCAACATGAGGTGGTAGTCCCCGACAGCTACATCAGCAAGTCTGGCGCCGCTGGCTGCCCATAGATCTACCTCCCCTCATCCAATCTTCCTAAATCCACATGGTTCCTATATTTGGATATATATGTGAGCACCAAAAGTTGTATCTAATTCCCAATTATTAGAAATAGATAGATTTCTTTTGATAACAAATACACCTGAAGCATCCCCTTACTTCTTTGGCTAGGTGCAGTACTTCTTATAGTGGCCCTTCTTGACACATGAGAAACAAATAGGCTCATGTTCTATAATGACCCATACTTTACATACATTGATATTATTTCAGAATTGAAGCACACTTATTACAACATATAACAAAACCAAGAAAGGACCGTATAGGTATAGTGTCTTTAGAAACTGGGAAACATAAACAACTGGTTCATAAAGCATCTACTTTGCCTCCCATTTATTACATCATATCTAGAGTCCCTTTTTGGCATATTCTACTTAATAACCTTCTTCCTGACCTGGGGAAATAAAACATACAAAAGGGTGAGATCAAATGCTCAGTAAGGGTAAAAAAAAAAGAAATATCAATCACATCATATACCTAAGCACATAACTTTTGGAAATCTTAACCTGCAAAAGAGATCATAATCTCATAAAATGGGATAAATCATAGTAGTGAAATGTAATCACAATAATAATAACATAAAACATTAAACTTTGTGGAATACACACATAATCATAGAGAATCATTTCTTATTAGTCAAGACTCATTGCCAAGACTATCTTAGTGGACAAAGTCCATTTCTGAACCGAGTCACCCTCGTTTCAGTCCTGTTTCACTGAACCGGTATAACCTACCATTCCAGCCACGTCTATCTCATGAGATATAAAATCTTTACCCAATGCATTGGAGGGAGATATAGGTCCCACCCATCTCATAATGATACCATTCTTATGTGTGCCACAAAATCATAAACCATACATCATAGGATAACCCATGTAACAAAAATGGGAATCTTAAACATCATGACATCATAAAAAAATTAATATAAGATAAAGGAATTACTAAAAATAATTCCATCACAACATAATCAAATCAATAGGGATAAAAACAGAACCCTTTATTATCTTAGATGGAAAATAATTTTGATAAAACACTTGAACTCCATTCTTGAGGAAAATATCCTTTCTGCTTCAAAAACACTTTTCCTTTCTTAACATGTCGTACAATTATAAACTAAAAGAAGTTGATTAAAAATAAACATGAAAACTTGTAAATGATGCTTCTTGGAAATAATGTTTTAAAAATCCATTCATGCCGTATAAGTTAAAATAACATTTTTTGTACTTTTGTCGGAAAAGTCAAAAAGTACCTCGTATGAAAAACGACAAAAGATTCCTTTCATATCCTTTACTAAAAACTCATCGAAGGGTAAAATTGGATTTAAAAAATTGTAGGTGGATGTAAATAATATTACATATTGAGGAAACATGGATATGGATGATAAAATACACCCCAGTAAATACTAAAGTATAAACAATCTCGGATAAAAATGAGATTGTGATATTTCCCTTACCTTAGGCCCGATATGCTTTGTACGGGTCTGAACCTCCTATATAATGATTTAAATAGTGTTATTGACTTATTAAAGAATCATACTTATTTTTATGATATCATATATGGTCATATTCTTAGCTGTTTAGTAGTAATATTTCATTGCTACTTGTTATTCGAGTGTTTATAACTTTTTGTTCTTATGCGTGTTTTTTCGAATAAATTCTTATTCTTATCATTAGGTTATAGATACCTCATATCCAGAATGGTATTAGTGTAATATATATCATATTCATTCATTAAATTCATTTATATAATCATTATTAAATGAAGATCATGTAGAACGAGTCGCATCACATCGTGGAGACGGAATTCCGTACGTACGCACGAGTGATGATATCGTTCCTATGATCGTCGAATTGTATTGGAGTGTATGTATACTATTTCAGAATCTGTATCACTTTAAAATAGTCATATATAGTCATTATTTACACCATTATACCCATCCAAGTAAGGTGGTGGTGGAAAATAGATTACACCACGGCGTGGAGACGGTATTCCGTACGTACGCACGCACAGTGATTTATTTTTTCGTAGGATGGATAGATGGTGAAATAGGGTTGTTTCATACTTATAATAACATATCAGTATATGAGTGATACTGATGTTATTACTTTATAATGAAACAACTAATGAAGAAGAAGTGGAAGAAGAAATAAAGATGAAAGAATCGGTAACGGACTTTACCTCTTCTTTGAAGTGCTTCTTTGAGACCTCCTTTTAGGGAACAAAAATAGGTCTTTAAAAAAGACCAGAACCTCTAGGAGGTTTATAGGGAAGTGTAGAGAAGAAATTGGCAGGGGTGGGCCGATCTTGAAGTCTCAAAGTGGTGCGAGGAAGAGGGGGAGGAGGTACCCTTTTATAAGGGAGGAGAGGGGATCCTTTGGAAAAACTAAAAATATTATTTTATTATAAAGTCAAGTTCGGTTTTACGTAGCTCCAAATTTATTTATTTCGAAGCTAAGTTGGGGATGGGTCGAAATACTATCATCCAATAGAATTTATACATGTTTAGGTTCCTATTTTAACCTTATCATTTAGATTTAACATTAAGTTAAATAATTTTACTTTCACCGTGTCTTCTTGTGTTCTTATACTATAAGGTTAATAAACTTACTATAAGCAGCCAAACGAACCCCAAGTTGTTTATTATTAATATATATAACCTTATATAAGTCATTTTTCCGAACCTTAGATTTTTAGGAATAAAATAACAATTACTAATATAATATTTGTTTTAAAAACTATTTTATTTCAATTTTGACACTATTTAGTAATTAATTTTTGTGAAAATCATAACAGAATAATTAGTTCGAAAAATGTTAATTAAATAAATAATAACATGTCATATTAATCTATAAAATTAGTGTAATTCATAAAAAGTCTCAAATTACATTTATTTTGGTTTTTATAACATCAATTATGTCAATATTTCATTAATAAGATAATTACTGCATCATCTTTGAGTCATAAATAAATTAAATTATTTAATTTATAAAAATTAAAAATAAATTACCATTATGTCGTAAATCTCTTTATCTTTCTAATGAATATTTATTGTCGAATTTATCTGATGTATAACCCCATATTAAAAATGATTTACTTATAAAACTTTGATTTTAACTATTTTAACCCTTCTTTAAATAAATTAATAATAAATGTCCTAATCTAATCCAAGTGGGCCTAAATGGTCATATTTTATTCCTAAGGTTGTTTTTGGTAGAATTATACTTATCCAATAGAATTTGGACATGTTTTAGGGTAATAATAATATCATGTTTACCCTTAATTACCCTATTTACATTTAACCGTGGTAAAAAAAGTAAAAAGTTACTATTCACCAAAAATTATATTCATCTCATTGAACCACATTTTAGTCCTTGATATTAACCGTGTCTCTCGGATTTTTGAAATTACACTCACAGAAGCAGTAAAATTAAGTTTTATGAAAAATTCAGTTTTTTTAATTACCACTTAGTGGTTTCACTATTCATCAAAAATTGAACGTTTTCAGAAAAATACCAAAATTTCACCCTAGGATAATTTTGATATTTCGAATCCAAAAATGAAGTCCATTTTGAAAAATAAAATTTATATAATTTCAAAAAGTGTTTTTTACTATTCATAACGGCTAGTTTTAATAATATTTTATAAGCATATCATTGTTTAGTGAAACTCAGTATTGCGTACGACACAAGCTATCGAGGAAGGTTGTGATTTCGTGTAAAGCAAGCCAAGAAAGTGTTGTGTGTAAAAAAAGATTCCTTTGATGATTTATATAACATAAAATCTCGAGTGTCACATTCTACCCCCCTTAAAATGAATTTTGCCCTCGAAATTCGTCACTTTGTAACAAACAGATGAGGATACCTCTCCCTAATCATATCCTCAAGCTCCCATGTAGCTTCTTCTAATTGGTGGTTCCTCCATAAAACTTTCACCAATCAAGTGGTATTGTTTCGTAGGACTTTTTCACTATAATCCAGAATCTCTATCGGTTGTTCTTCATAAGAAAGATCTTGCTCCAGCGGTATAACTTCGGAGCTGAGTACATGTGAAGGATCTGGTATGTACTTTCTCAGGAGAGATACATGGAACAAATCGTGAACTTGAGAGAGATTCTGTGGAAGCGCCAATCGGTAAGCTACCTTCCCAACACGATCCAGTATTTCAAAAGGACCGATATATGTAGGGCTCAACTTCCCCTTCTTTCCAAATCTCATGACCCTCTTCCAAGGAGATATTCTTAAAAACACTTTATCACCCACTTCAAACTCTAGGTCTTTTCTTTGGTTGTCTGCATAACTTTTCTGTCGACTCTGAGCTGCTCTTATGTGTTGTTGAATAGATCTGACCTTTTCTGCCATTTCATCAACGAGATCGGGTCCTAATAGCTTTCTTTCCCCAACTTCATCCCAGCAAGTTGGAGTCCTGCATTTCTTTCCATAGAGAGCTTCATAAGGAGCCATCTGAATACTAGAGTGAAAGCTATTATTATAAGAAAATTCCACCAAAGGTAGGTGTTGATCCCAACCACATTTGAAATCCATAGAGCAATCTCTCAACATATCTTCTAGAGTTTGAATTGTTCTCTCTACTGACCATCTGTCTGAGGATGATAAGCAGTGCTGAAACTCAACTCTTTATCCAGAGTATGCTGAAGACTTCGCCCGAACTTCGAGGTAAATCTTGGATCCCAATCAGATATAATAGAAATTGGTACTCCATGAAATCTTACCAATTCCTTTACATATATCTTGGCAAGTTGTTCCAAAGAGAAATCCTCTCTAATAGCAACAAAGTGTGCAGACTTGGTAAGACGATCAACTATGACCCAGATAGCATTATTGCCTTTGGATGTTTTAGGAAGTCCAGTGACAAAGTCCATAGTGATGTTTTCCCATTTCCATTCGGGTATGGGTAATGGTTGTAACATCCCCTTAGACTTCTGTCTCTCAGCTTTAACTTGTTGACAAACCAAGCATCGAGAGGCATATTCAGCAACATCTCTTTTCATGCCATCCCACCAGAAGTCCTGTTTCAGGTCCCTATACATCTTCGTGCTTCCAGGATGAATAGATAATGAAGAACTATGAGCCTCATCCAGCAAATCCTTATTTAATTCGGGGATGGGAGGAACACAAACCCGATTCCTGAACATTATTATCCCATCATAATCAAGGTTGAATTCAGGAACATTTCTCACCTTCTTTTGTAACTCGACATCTTCTTTTTGTGCCTCTTTAATCTTCACATGTATAGATGGTTGAACATTCATTTGAGAAAGATACGATTATTCCCCTTTCATTATAATTCCAAGATACATCCTTTGTAAATCAATAAATATTGGATCTTTTGTGATCCTCATCATGGATAAACTAGCATGGTCTTGTCGACTTAATGCATCTGCCACCTTGTTTGCTTTCCCAGGGTGGTAATGGATTGAGCAGTCGTAATCCTTAATCTGCTCCAACCATCTTCTTTGGCTCTTACTCAGCTCCTTTTGTGTGAAAATATACTTTAAACTTTTATGATCTGTATAAATATCACACCTTTCACCATAAAGGTAATGCCTCCAAATCTTTAATGCAAAGATTACCGCAGCTAACTCCAAATCATGAGTTGGGTAATTTTTCTCATGTATTTTTAACTGTCATGAGGAATAAGCTATCACCATATCATTTTGCATAAGAACACACCCCAATCCCTTCTTGGATGCATCACTGTAGATCACAAACCTTTCTCCACTACAAGGCAGTGTGAGCACAGGTGCACTGGATAACCTTCTTTTCAACTCCTTGAAATTCTCTTCACATTCTTCCGTCCAAACAAACTTAACTCCTTTCCGAGTCAACTTGGTGAGTGGATTAGATAATCATGAAAAATATTTCACAAAACGTCGATAATATCCAGCCAAACCAAGAAAACATCGGATCTCGGTTACTGTTGTTGGTCTCGACCATCTTTCGAGAACCTCTTTTTTTGCTGGATCCATAGATATCCCCTCTTTTGAGATTATGTGACCCAAAAATGAAACTTTTTGAAGCCAAAATTCACACTTGGTAAATTTGGCATAAAGCTTCTCCTTTCTCAGGGTCTTCAATATAATTCTCAAGTGATCTTTATGTTCTTCCTTCCCCTTTGAATAGACAAGAATATCATCTATAAAGACTACCACAAACTGATCAAGATAGTCTCTAAAGACTCTATTCATTAGATCCATGAAGATAGCAGGGGAATTAGTAAGACTAAATGGCATCACTATAAATTCATAATGTCCATACCTTGTACGGAAAGCCGTTTTGGTATATCGTCCCTTTTGTATCTTAATTGATGATACCCTGAACGAAGATCAATCTTGGAAAAGTATTGAGCTCCGCGTAGTTGGTCAAATAGGTCATCAATGCGTGGGAGAGGATATTTGTTCTTGATAGAGATCTTGTTAAGTTCTCGATAATCAATGTAGAGTCTCATTGATCCATCCTTCTTCTTAACAAACAGAATAGGTGCTCCCCAAGGTGACGCACTAGGGTGTATCAACCCCTTATCAAGATTCTCTTGGAGTTGCTTCTTCAATTCCTGCAACTCAATTGGGGCCATTCTATAAGGTGTCTTTGAAATAGGCAAAGCACCCGGTATGAGTTCTATTGAAAACTCAACTCTACGATTCGGTGGAAGACCCGATAATTCCTCCAGAAAGACATCATAAAACTCCCGTACAATGGGCATATTCTTAATCGTGAGTTTCTCACCAACCATTTGAGATAAATAACCTTCATTTAGTGGGATCAATACCCATAAAATGGAAGAAATTTCCACTGGAAGGTTATGTTCATCCTTGCATAGATAAATGATCATAGATTGGTCTGGAATATGAAATGTGACTTCCCTTCTTTGGAAATTGATATGAGCTCCATGTAGAGAAAGCCAATCCATGCCAAGAATCACATCAAATTCCACTATAGGAAGGATCACAAGATTTGCAGGAAGCACTTTCCCACACACTTCAATTTGAGAAGAATTATAAACTTTTGATGCGACTATTGTGCCATTAGGTGTTGTCACAGCTAACACAACATCTAATTGTTGAGGTAATACGGTGATACCCTTAGAAAATTCTTCAGAAATAAAGGAGTGGGTGGATCCAGAATCAAATAAAACATTTGCTACTTTAGAGTGGATGGTAAGTGTACCTTTCACCACATCGTTATCGTACTCCAAATCGCTGATAGAAATTGCATGTGACTTTCCTTTGTCTTTAGCCTTAAGAGTTTGTTGACGTCGACCATCATCATCAAACCTTGGATTAGGGCATTTATTGGCATAATGTCCCATCTCCTTGCACTTGAAACATTGAAGTTTAGTAGGTTCATTATGTGTATCCCTTCCTTTGTTTGCATCATTAGACATCTTCTTCCCATCATCGCGGCATTAAAATGCCCAATGACCTTCCTTTCCACATTTGAAACATTTACTTGTCCCTTTAAGGAAACTCCCTCCATGTTTCTTTCCACACTTTGAGCATAAGGGAAAGCTCATCTTCTTTTCAGTGTGCTCTTTAGATTTTCCTTTGAATTCCATTTTCCTCTTCTTATCAAACCCATATGACTGATGGGTTACTCCAATCTCCATCTCAACTTTGAGAGCACATCAAACGATTTCCTCGTACCTATTGAAGACCCTTATGGCTAAGGCCCTTCGAAGACATGGTTTTAAGCCACTAAAGAATCGATCGATCTTACTCTCAGGTTGGATAATAATACCAGAAGTGTACCTTGCATGTCTTGTAAAATTTGCTTCCTAGGTACCAACAGATTCATCATCCTTTTGCTTCGGTTCAAGAAACTCTTTCTCCATCTTTTTTCGAAGAATACGAGGGAAGTACTTATTGAAAAATAAGTTCTTGAACTCATCCCATTACAAGGACTCAATTTCACCCCTTTGCCTCGTATTCTTAATAAGATTCCACCATTTATCAGCATCACCTTACAAACGATACACTGCTAAGATGACTTTATCATGCTCAGAACATTGAAGAACTGAAAATATCTTTTCAGTAGTATTAATCCATTATTCAGAAACTAATGGATCAGTAGACCCGCTGAATGAAGGTGGACGCTGTCTCATGAAGGATTCAACAGAATGTTGCTCCTTCCTTTGCTCGTTTGGAAGTCCCGCATGATTCATAGCTTGAGAAAGTCGTGTGAGCATGGGTACAAGATTTTGCATTCCAGCTCCCATAACGTTTGGTTGCTCAGGGGGAGAATCATTGCATTGCCTGTCGCATTCCTCATTAACACGGTTCCTTCGGGTTACAGCCATTGACTAAAACCAAGAAGAATAGTGTGAGAAACACTAATTATAATAGGAAAACCACATAATCAAGAATAAAATTTCACACTTAAGGTCTTATCCTAGGTTATTCATGTCCATTTCTAAAACACTAAGATTGTGTTCTATGCTTAGACTTATCCTTAGGGTTCTTACTAAGGCTTTCACATCCTAGTTTTTAAAGGTTGACTATACCTTTCCTCTAATACCAACTATAACGACCCATACTTTACATACATTTTTATTATTTCAGAATTGATGCACACTTATTACAACATATAAAAAAACCAAGAAAGGACCATATAGGTATAGTGTCTTTAGAAACTGGGAAACATAAACAACTGGTTCATAAAGCATCTACTTTGCCTCCCATTTATTTCCTCAAATCTAGAGTCCCTTTTTGGAATATTCTACTTGATAACCTTCTTCCTGTCCTGGGGAAATAAAACATACAAAAGGGTGAGCTCAAATGCTCAGTAAGGGTAAACAAAAGAAATATCAATCACATCATATACCTAAGCACATAACTTTTGGAAATCTTAACCTACAAAAGAGATCATAATTTCATAACATGGGATAAATCATAGTAGTGAAATTTAATCCCAATTATCATAACTTAAAACATGAAACTTTGTGGAATACACACATAATCATAGAGAATCATTTCTTATTAGTCAAGACTCATTTCCAAGACTATCTTAGTGGACATCGTCCATTTCTGAACCGAGTCACCCTCGTTTCAGTCCTGTTTCACTGAACCGGTATAACCTACCGTTCCAGCCATGTCTATCTCATGATATATAAAATCTTTACCCAATGCATTGGAGGGAGATATAGGTCCCACCCATCTCATAATGATACCATTCTTATGTGTGCCACAAAATCATAAACCATACATCATAGCATATCCCATGTAACAAAATGGGAATCTTAAAAATCGTGACATCATAAAACAATTCATATAAGATAAAGGAATTCCTAAAAATAATTCCATAACAACATAATCAAATCAATAGGGATAAAAATATAACCCCTTATTATCTTAGATGTAAAATAATTTTGATAAAACACTTGAACTCCATTCTTGAGGAAAATATCCTTTCTGCTTCAAAAACACTTTTCCTTTCTTAACATGTCGTACAATTATAAACTAAAAGAAGTTGATTAAAAATAAACTTGAAAACTTTAAAAGGAAGCTTCTTGGAAATAATGTTTTAAAAATCCATTCATGCCGTATAAGTTAAAAAAACATTCTTCGTACTTTTGTCGGAAAAGTCAAAAAGTACCTCGTACAAAAAACGACAAATGATTCCTTTCATATCCTTTACTAAAAACTCACCGAAGGGTAAAATTGGATTTAAAAAATTGTAGGTGGATGGAATTAATATTATATATTGAGGAAACATTGATGTGGATGATAAAATACACCCCAGTAAATACCAAAGTATAAACAATCTCGGATAAAAATGAGATTGTGATATTTCCCTTATCTTAGGTCCGATATGCTTTGTACGTGTCCGAACCTCCTTTATAATGATTTAAATAGTGTTATTGACTTATTACTGAATCATAATTATTTTTAGGATATCATATATGGTCATATTCTTAGCTTCTTAGTAGTAATATTTCATTGCTACTTGTTATTCGGGTGTTTATATCTTTTTGTTCTTATGCGTTTTTTATCGAATAAATTCTTATTCTTCTCTTTAGGTTATAGATAAATCATTTCCAGAATATTATTAGTGTAATATATATCATATTCATTCATTCAATTCATTTATATAATCATTATGAAATGAAGATCATGTAGAATGAGTCGCATCACATCGTGGAGACGGTATTCCGTACGTACGCACGAGTGATGATATCGTTCCTATGATCATGGAATTGTATTGGAGTGTATGTATACTATTTCAGAATCAGTATCACTTTATAATAGTCATATATAGTCATTATTTACTCCATTATACCCATCCATGTAAGGTGGTAGTGGAAGATAGATTACACCACGGCGTGGAGACGATATTCCGTACGTACGCACACGCGGTGATTTCTTTTTCCGTAGGATAGATAGATGGTGAAATAGGGTTGTTTCATACTTATAATAACATATAAGTATATGAGTGATACTGATGTTATTACTTCATAATGAAAAAACTAAAGAAGAAGATGTGGAAGAAGAAATAAAGATGGAAGAATCAGTAACGGACTTTACCTTTTCTTTGAAGTGCTTCTTTGAGACCTCCTTTTAGGGCACTACAATAGGTCTTTGAAGAAGACCAGAACCTCTAGGAGGTTTATAGGGAAGTGTAGAGAAGAAATTGGCAAGGGTTGGACGAGCTTGAAGGCTCAAAGTGGTGTGAGGAAGAGGGGGAGGATGTGCCCTTTTATAAGGGAGGAGAGGGGCTCCTTCGGAAAAACTAAAAATATTATTTTATTATAAAGTCATCTTCGGTTTTAAAGCGCTAAAAATTGATTTATTTCCAAGATAAGGTGTGGATGGGTCTAAATAATCTCATCAAATAGAATTTAGAAAAGTTTAGGTTCCTATTTTAACCTTATCATTTAGATTTAACATTAAGTTAAATAATTTTACTTTTACCATGTCTTCTTGTGTTCTTATACTATAAGGTTAATAAACTTACTATAATCAGCCAAAAAAACCCCAAGTTGTTTATTATTAATATATATAAACTTATCTAAGTCATTTTTCCAATCCTTAGATTTTTAGGAATAAAATAAAAATTACTAATATAATATTTTTTTTAAAAACTATTTTATGTCAATTTTGACACTATTTAGTAATTAATTTTTGTGAAAATCATAACAGAATTATTAGTTAGAAAAAAGTTAATTAAATCAATAATAACAAGTCTTATTAATCTATAAATTTAGTGTAATTCATAAAAAGTCTCAAATTACATTTATTTTGGTGTTTATAACATCAATTATGTCAATATTTCATTAATAAGATAATTACTGCATTATCTTTGAGTCATAAATAAATTACATTATTTAATTTTTCAAAATTACAAATAAAATACCATTATGTAGGAAATCTCTTTATCTTTCTAATGAATATTTATAGTCGAATTTATCTTATGTATAACCCCATATTAAAAATTATTTACTTATTAAACTTTGATTTTAACTATTTTAACCCTTCTTTAAATAAATTAATAATAAATGTCCTAATCTAATCCAAGTGGGCCTAAATGGTCATATTTTATTCCTAAGGTTGTTTTTGGTCGAATTAAACTTATCCTATAGAATTAGGACATGTGTCAGGGTAATAATAATATCATTTTTACCCTTAATTACCCTATTTACTTTTAACCGTGGTAAAAAAAGTAAAAAGTTACTATTCACCAAAAATTATTTTCATCTCATTGAACCACATTTTAGTCCTTGATATTAACCGACTCTCTTGGATTTTTGAAATTCCACTCACAGAAGCGTGAAAATTATGTTTTATGAAAAATTCAGTTTTTTAATTACCACTTAGTGGTTTCACTATTCATCAAAAATTGAAAGTTTTCAGAAAAATACAAAAATTTCACCTGAGGATAATTTCGATATTCCGAATCCAAAAATGAAGTACATTTTGAAAAATAAAATTTATAAAATTTCAAAAAGTGGTTATTACTATTCATAATGGCTAGTTTTTATAATATTTTATTAGCATATCATTGTTTAGTGAAACTCGATATTGCGTATGACGCAAGCTATCGAGGAAGGTTGCGATTTCATGTAAAGAAAGCCAAGAAAGTGTTGTGTGTAAAAAAAGATTCCTTTGATGATTTATATAACATAAAAGTCTCGGGTGTTACATGTTCCCTTGCCTCCCCTTTGATCTTTCTTTTCTTTGAAGTTCATGAAGAAGCTTTCGTATTAAAGCTCTTCGCCTTCTCTTTCCTCTTATTCACTGTAAGGATATATGTACTTTCATGCACCATATCATTGTACACTTGGCTAATGTGGATAAGAAGATAAGATAGAGACTTCTCAACGTTGTTCATATTGAAATTGACAAAAAAATTTAGAGAATCTATATAGGATTGATAAGAAAATGAGATAGTTTCCCAATTCTCCAGGGAGTTTAAACCCTAAAAACTTCAGGCACTCAATGTAGCCAATGAGCATGAATACATGAGTCCCTTCTGGGGAACCTTCTCCAAGAATACTATAAAAGAGTGCCTTAGAGATCTAAAACCTTTCATGTATTCCTCTCTCCTGGTGAAGACCACGGAGGTGCTCGAGTATGCTATAAGCATCCATGTTTTCATGAGACTTCATAAGCTCACTAGACATTGATGATAGCATCAAACTTTGAACATCTACCTCTTCGTTCATATTTTTCACATAGAACATGAAATACTTATCACTCACATTTTTAGTAGGAGGATCAGGTAATGATGACTCTAGCACATAAGACTTCCATTCAGGGCATAGAAAAACCCGAAGGCATCTAAACCATTCCTAGAAGTTACTGCTAGTGAGGATGTAGTATTTATCCGGAATTGGTCACAAGGATAGTGCGGTTGAAGAGATTTTTGTTTTTATTTTACAATTAAATGAGTAGTTCATTAGTACTTTATTGATTACATTTTATGAAAGATAATTTTTTTTATTAAGTCTCCCACTTTTTTATCAGGTCCCAATGGCCCTCACAATTGAACTCGGAATGTCTAGTTGTCATGACGTTCTAGTGGCAAGGATCCATATTACCCATTGCATAACCCCAAACCGGGTTGGTTATGATATTAGAAGCTATTTAGGTAGGAATGTCATTGCCAACAATGGGATTGATTCTCCATGATCTGTTGAGTGGACTCCCCAATCCTAAAAATCATGACTTTGGATTTCCCTAACTCTTGCCTCCAATATTACACCATGTCTAAAAAGGGCTACTCTTCTGGATGCAATATGGTTAGGAAAACCCGAAACCTTTCATAAGGGGTTACTTTATAAAAGTAAGTGTCCCAACATGGGTTGGTCAAACACACTGTTTTATTAATTTTTTCCCTTAATTAAGTAATGAAAGGCTTGGCCTGACTTAATATTTTATTTTAGGTATTTTTATCTTTTATGAATGGATTTATTATTATAAATATCACATGCTTGTTAATAGTAAGTAGAAATTACTTTTAATGATTAACCAGGTCATGATAATATTTATGCATAAGTCTAGTTTATTTTATTTTTATCATGCATGCTTGTCTAATTCATTAATTATTTTAACGTGAAAAAACATCCATAATGATAAACCTCGAAACTTATAGAAATAAAATAAAGATAATGTTATTGAGATTTTATAATGGTTAGATTATCTTGAAGTTGATAAACTATCCCTGAACTAGGTGAGATAAATCTTGAACCTTTTCGGTTCATGTTTATAGCTTTCCACTTGTCCACCTCTGTATCTCATGGGATTGGTTTTGTATCTGCTCTATCTTGAACCACCTCCACTAGCTTGGGAGTTCCCTTATTTACATATGACTCTGTATTTTTATCTCACATGCACGTGAAGGGTAAAAAGGAGTTTTACATAAAAGAAACCTTGGGCATGCATGCCCAACATATTAATCACGAGAAGGATCGGAGGCAAAAAAAATTAATTTAAATAAATAAATTAAAATATACCATTCACATTTAAAGGTATTGGTCTAGCTCAAGATCATCTAAACATGTAATGATATTTAGGAATGAATAAAACTAGAATTAAATTCTTGAATGGTTCTTTTTTAAGAACAATCATGCTCGAATAAATTAATTATCATATTTAATTAATCAATACATTTATCTTAAATGATTTTTTGAATTTTTATGAGATTCTCATCCATCAAAATTTTAAACAAATGAATTAATTTAAAATAATCTTTGTATGTTACTTGTACCATGGAGGCAACCCGATGAATTCCTATTCATAACTATTTAGTGAGTAGAAATGAACAGTACATAGATGTTAAATTAAAACCATATATATAATGCCTATAATGTGTTGTGCCTCTAGTTTATGCCTACACGATGGTACACGTCTCAATGTCTTGTATAATATAACAATATATTTCAATAAATCTGCGTAATTTGGATGAGTACACAGCATTAAGTTCCAACTACACAACATGTACTATTTGTCACCATCCATCTGAAGTACACGCCTCGGGAAATGACATGTGTGTGTGCTTCAGATACCTTCATAGTACACTGCATGTTTAGTGGGCCACATGCCATGTAGTATTCGTGTTACATGGTTTCCAGCTAAGCCAACCATGTACGGGGTACACGGTCCAACCCTAACCTGAAGGGACCACATGTCGTGTCCCTTGTACTACATGACGTCTAATCCAAAAACTGTGTGCTACCTATTCTTAGTTAATACAAGGTGTCATTTAAGACATAAAAAGACTCCAACACATGTCTTGGTTTGGAATAATGGTCTGATGCATTTAATCTTGACTACACGTTGTGTACTACTAAATACACGCTGTTTGTTTAGGTGTTGTACGGCTCGGAAGCTTTGGCACCTCTGGATGTGATCCTCTATTTTATTTTAATCAAAATTAAAAGAAAAGATCATTTCTATATGGTGAACGAGAAATAAAAGAGGAGGAATAGATATCAAGAATCATATTTGTAGAATGATTAACTTGAATTGAAACAACTAAATTATTACATGTGTAAGTCATCAATGAAATATTTAAATAATTATAAACTATTATGTAACTTCTCTAATGCCACTTGTAGGTTCTGGGCGCAGCGGAAGCATGGTTGGGATAGTACCCAAATTTGATTTTTTCTATGATTAATGATTATTTTGGTATCAATACAATGATGAATTCTAGTCTCTATGGAATAGAATCAGTGATTTAGATAAAGAAGGAAGAGGCTTGAAACTATTATAGAGGATCATTAAAATCATGTTTATAATTTATTTAATAAATTTCATAATGAAAATAATACATGGATCTTCATAATTTTCTTCATTGATGATGTTGATCATCTGGAATGACATTTCTAGATTATCTTGTTGCACTTGTATAGGTCCAAACTAGAATACCTCTACTGGTGATCCACACCTGCTCTAATGGAATTTGATCGACACTTCTCATTCTCTGGGTACTAGAATAGAGAAATGAGTGTATTGTGTCAGTTATTCCTGATCACTTGTTCTTCGGCCTTAAAGAACGTCTATCATTCTCAAGAGGGTTGGGCAGAGTATTAAAGAGATAAATTTTTTTTCGTAACAATTCTCAATTCACGGGGTGTGTGGTTCAGTACCTGGAACAATAGATGTATGTTTCTATTTATTGGTATGGGGCTTTAGTTACAATATTTAATTGTGTAAAAACAATTAAATACAATCATAACCATAGAGAAAACCCATGCAATTAATAAGAATACCACATCATAATTAATGGTGTGCCAACTTGCACAAAACGGAATTATAAATAAAATTATGCATCACAAAACAATAGGATCGTTAATTTAATTTCTGCCAACTAGTTAAATAGTTATTTATCATCTTGAAAATAATTATTTTACTACCAGACTGGATGTGGTCCTCTCAAACTCCACTTTCATTTATTGAACACCCGAATAAATACATGAATATTTTATTATATTAAATAAATATTTTATTTACAAACTAGAAAATTAAATTTTATTATATTTTTACTAATATAAATAAATATATTTTACCAAAAATCGGGTGAATAAATACTTATTTAATTCACACAGTCATTTGAACTTGATTTAAATTATTCCATTGTCTTGAAAATAATATTTATTAATTAAATTGCAATATAATTTAACCGAGACCACCGGAAAGACTTAGTGTTTGACCCTAGAGGGTTCTTTATCATTGGAATTTTATAGGCTTTCCAAAAGTCCAAGATTACTATCTAGAAATTGGTCAAGGAACCGAAGAGAAAGAACTTAAGGTCACAGAAACGACATCCACATAAAAACTCTCACTGTGTAATATAATATCTTTGTTGTAATATATCATCATGAAGGTTTCATGATAGTCTCAACAACTTCTATGCTTGATACTTCATTCATTAACTACCTTAAATAAACTCATCATTAATCCTTGTCCATTGAATTTTGTGCAGCAGATCTATTTCAATCCAAGGTTTTAGATATCAACTTCCATAAATGGAAGGAAAAAAAATACTTCCTCAACTTAAACATTAATATCATGCCACTTGTGACACACCCAACGTGCCCTCCATCCTGCCAACTATCTGTGTGATAGTTTTCATCAGTAAATCAAAGTGTGTGAGTCGTGACACATAATAATGATAATAATAAATTTCAAGGATCATTACACACACCCGTAGATAGAAATATCTAATGACATGAAAACATGAGGAATTCCAACTTGCAAGTATGTTATCATAATCTCCTATCATAGAGATTACCAATTGAGAACTTCATGAGAGGAATTCTCATCCTCTTATGAGTATTAACCCCTAATGGTCTGCATGCTATGTGTCCCATCATAGTATATCATCCAACTGTAGATCTATATTTAAGAATATTGTTATATCATTTCAAGGTTCTCATCATATCGGTGAACATCCATGACCTTATCAATGAAACAAGGACTCTAGGAAATTATTTCATCATAGTCATGCAGAACAATGAAAAATATGTAATAAGATGTCTAATATTTAAATACATTAACTATACATGTAATCCAAGTAAAAAAAGCTGGTTCTAGGAAACAAACTCTTACCTACTGGATGTTCTTCACATGACTTACTAGAAGTCCTTCATGTGACCTATTTGTGATCATGCAATGTTCTTATGCATAGAGCATGATCACTTCAGTTGTTCTATGTATCATAACTAATGAAATCCTTTCTGAATTTGAGATCATCCGCTATGAGAAATCGTCTTTGATGTCGGGGGTATGCTGGTGTGATATTCCAAGGAAATTGCACTTTTATTTCACGCTGGGGTTGGGATTTATAAGACATTCAACCCAAATTATGTGTCCCTTTTCATAGTGTGTATTGAAAAATCTAGGCTGGAGTTAGGGGAGATTTTTGATGTCATGTGTCTTCTGAGATACTTCTGTTGGCCATTCTAGGGGTGTCATATGATTTTAAATGACTGTAAGACCATCATTTCAATGCTAAATTTATTGTATAATAACCAATTAATGGGGATTTCTAAATCATATGTACATGTTGAGGGTATTCCATATTGATAGGATGATATGTCAAAGGGCCATTCCGAGATCAGGAGGGCTATCAAAAGTCCTTTCCATGATCTTAAGAAACTTATTGATTTATCATGGGTTCTTGCAAGACATTGCTTTGTTTCACATGAAATTTATAATCATAAGAGGATCATTTTTTTTAATTTTCTATATTTGTTTATTTTATATCGACAATAGGGTTTTGTGATTTTTCTCAGGCGTGGTTTAATAAAATCACTCTCCCCATCGGGGATGCATCGCAAGACCATAAAAGTTTATATATATATGCACACAAATTTCTTTTATAAATCCGTCTATTTTTCCATAGAGATGGAGAGGGAGTGAAAGATCACCTGGAAACATTTGTGTCACTTCACATGATGAGGATGACATGGTAGTGGTATTTTTCGTGGTGAGGAAGACATGTCTCTAGGTTCTTCGGGTGTCTTATGAACCACCTAGGGTGTTACACTTGATTTTTATGAGCGGAAGGGGAACCCATCTTCCCCCTTTTTACTTCCATTGTTTATTTTAAAAATTTTGGGGATAACATGATGTTTTATGAGTGTTTTAGAAGAAAATAACTATACTTATTAGAGATGTGTCATGTGATATTTAAGACCATAAGAGGATCTCACCTTTTGGATATATTCCTCCTATTTTCCAAGTAATTTTGAACGGTTTGTTAGGTGTACTCTAGTTGAAAAGTCTTGTGAAATTGGGGTGCTTCTTTGGATACTGACACATGATAAATGATTTTATGGGGTGCCTTTATAAAAGTATAAGGAACTATTAAAGTGGATTCACATGATCTTAGGAAGGTTATGCGCTAAGTGTAACCATTCACATAACCTTCTGAACGTCATGCGATCACATGTCATCTAGAGGTTTATATGATCCTTCTTATCATGGAAACCTTCTTCTTACATTACATTTTGAGGAAAATAAAACCCATATTTATGTATTTCTTCCATTTTGAATTTTTTATGCTCATTTGGTGGGTGTCTACAATTTTTATAACCCATCTAGAGAAAGAAGTTGGATGGTCAAATAATACATATTCAACATTCCAATAATCATCTCTATGAAAAACCAATACTTTTCCCCATGTCAACAGAATAAGATTCATTCTAGGTGAACATCATACAATATGAATTATGTAAAATGTGATGTTCACACTGTATATGGAAATTAGTTTTCGGAAAATTCAACACATGAATAACATGATCATAATCCATCTAAAGAATGAAGGTGGATGGATTCAAAATAACACAACCCATAAGTGGGAAATATTTATCAAAGGTTTTATGTGTCATGAATGTATATCCTCAAAAAAATCAAATAAAACCACATAATATAATGAAAGGGATGAATGTTCCCAATTTTATTAAATAATATCAAGAGAATGAACATAACTCCATGTATAAAAGTTGAGTTACCAAAAATACATACTATTGGTGAAAAAACCAAATAAATAGCCACATTAGTTAGGGGAAATTTTTTGGATACTAAATCACATGAAATATAAATGGTATGATAAAATATCAACCTTGTAATGTGACTAAAAAATGAAATGAAAACATTATTTATAAAGTGTTTTATGTCACAAGGAATCAAAATTGAGATAAAGAAAACCCATAAGAATTTAGAAACAATATAATCAAAACCCTTAAAGGAAGTGTCTTTAAATTAAACGTAAAATACTATGATAAATATATAATTCATGATATGATATCTCAAATAGTTATTGTATACACCACAAAAACGAAATTTGGTTCATAAAACAAAACATGTCCCACTAAAAAAAATTGAGATGAAATCCCTTGACAACATTTCATGCATTTCATGAATATAGTTTATCATCATGTATCAAAAAAATATATACATTAATTAGTTAATTGAAAACCATAATCATATCCCTTTTCATTCATAATTTTAATAAATATTATTTCTCTATATGAATTTTTCTAATGTTCCACATCGAGGGTTTATAGTTTCTACCATTTTACCTAGTTTCATAAAACATGTGTTGATATCTATTTTTTACATTGTGAGTCACAATTATATAATATAATATATTTTAAGATATGTTCCATGATATTATATAAATCTATAGTTTAATTTCTTATAAATTTTGGTTATGAACCATAAAGATGGAATCAATGATGATCATGTTTTAGTGATTCTTAATTAATGAAAAAAACTTTCTTAATTAATTGGATAAATTTAGATATAACCATTAACATAAAAAACATTATTTAAACATTTATATAATATTATTATGATAAAGAAGTTCTTATAGTCTTCCACTCCATAAATATATAGTTTAGTTCAAGTAGATGGTCAAACCGGCACACACATGAACATGCCATGATTGATGGATAATTATGTTATGGTTTAGTAAAAATATGATTTTTAATGAAGCATAATGATATTATTTAGTTATTCCTAGAATGATATATCATAATTTGAAATAATGATTAATATAATGAAATTTAAATAATGTTATTACTTAGAAAAATGTCATTTTCATCTTAGTTCACTGGTTTTAAATGATTAAATTAATGAGACTAGCTTTACTAACTAAGGGGGACCAAATGATTTTTTAAATTTTGATAGGGATATATTATGAGAAAATAAATTATTTTTAAGGTTAAAATAGAATGATAGTTTTCTCCTAAAGTGGTTAAAATTCTACCGAACAAAAATTGATGGGAAGGTTAGTTTGGGGAGTAACACATACATTTTCAATAATATATGGTTACTATTCAAGTGTCAAAGGCCCAAATGATAAAAATAAAAAAGGAAATTTATTTTTTATTGAAAATAACTTCAAACTATAATTATTTAGATATCTTCGAGTGTTTTATGGATTTTTATAACTTTTTTAACTTTTCCCTAATTTACTTTTACCTTATTAATTTAATTCAATCATTAGTAATAAAATATAATGAGAAATCAGAAAATATTAAATATTTTACAAAATTTTATAATTTTAATTCCAAATTATAAAATCATTTTATCATATATAATTTTTAATAATTTTAAATGTTATTTTTAATACAAATACACTTATTCATGTAAAGACATTTTTTATAGAAATACAATTTTTTAGTATAAAATTTATATATAAGACAAAATTATCATGGATACTTATTTTAATATAATAAATCAATTTTTAATAAAAAACTAATGGATATTTTGGGATTCATGGAAAACTAAAATTTAATCTTTCTTCAAAATACATGATTCAAAGAAAAGACAGAAAATAGTTTTTTTTATTAAAGTTAAATTTTAATTAGTTGTAATAACATTGGAAATATGATTTTTATGTTCAAAGAATATTACAAAATTCATATTATTGTCTCTTAAATTTGTATTTTTTTACATGAATGGTTTTCTAAACTTTCATATCATTCTTATATAATGGTAAAACCATAAGAATTACAAGTCTTGCCAAAACCATATTTTTTAACACAAACCAACCTTTTCCATAAAAGATCAGAAATTAATAAAAATTCAATTTTTATATTAGGAATTCAACAATAATGTTAATTTTTATTAATTTAAAGTTTGAAAATTTATAAATTCATTTTTTAATAAAATCATAAAATATAATAAAATCCCATTTTTGTTTGTGAAAATTTTATTTTCAAATATTAACTGTTATTATTCTTATTTCAAATTATTTACCAAATAAATTATTTATAACCTATTATTAATATAAAAAATGAATATTTAATGACATTTTTTTGGAAATAGAAATTCATATTGCACAAAATCAAATATTTTAGAAAATATGTTTCTAAATAATAAATGATCTTTTTTGAAATTCTTTGTAATGTAGTTGAATTTCATCCATATTAAAAGTTGGATTCATTTTTTATATACATATAGTCAATAAAAAATTCACTCATATTAATTATAGATAATTCAATTGCTATGTATTAATAGTCATACTTAAACATTTATATTTTATCTAAATATGCCAAAGTTCCTTTAATGTTCGGTGTTGTGTGTGGATAAAGTTTTCAAAAAAATAACTTATTTAAATTTAATCATATATAATAATTTTAGCCCTTTTATAATATGTCCATACATGAATGTTTTTCTACATTGATTGGTTTTTATTTTGGTGAATTTATTGTATTTATGTTGTTTTCTTAGTATCAACATCAATTTTATATCAAAGGGAAAAAAGATGGGGAACATTATAGATTTCAACCAAAGTACACACATCAGTAGGGTCATTTTTATGTTATGTGGACAAATTTTAGATAACATATCTAGAAGTTATCTTAATTATTCAAATACAGGCACACATTAATGAAAAATGTGTTATCATGGATTCCAATGTTTTTTATAGATAAGTCTGAATATGTGTTATTTATCTATATAGAAAGTTGATTAAATTTTTTTTACTAAAAGTAGATAATTTGTAACAATATTCTTCATGGGGATCCCTAAAGGTACTGAAATCCTTATATTTGATCACTATTTGAATTAGAATGTATTTTTAGTACCTATCCACAAATGATAATCATTGAAATAAAAATATATCATTAATCCATAGTTTTGTGATTAAAACAATATAATTGTGATGATTTGGCTGGGGCAGTAAGTTATCACTAAGGTTAATCAGCCCTTTCCATATTCTGAGTAGAGTTGGCGAGGTGGCATACCACCTAGATCCCCCCACAAATGAATCAGGTGCATGATGTCTTCCACGTGTCGTAGCTGAGGAGGTACATGAATGATCCATTGCATGTCATCGACTGAGGCGAGATGGACATTGACGATGCGGTGTCATTTTCGGAGTTCTTGGTGGAGATAGAGGATCAGCAGGAGTGGGTCCTTTGAGGGTGGTCGATTCCTCCAGTGCACGTTCAGTGGTAGAAAAAGAATCTCCAGGATAGCACATGGGAGTAGGAGGCTCAGATTCATGCTCAGTACCCCCATTTATTTTAGCCATTTTTTTGGATTCCAGGGAAGTGAAGTCATAAAAATGGGGGTAATGTAATGTCTCGTAAATTCAATGTAATTTTTTTAATTATATATGATTATTTAATGACCATACGCTCATACATCACTTGATTCCAAGGGCCGATGAGCCTGAAATATAATTTTTAACTTTTTTTATGTTTATTTAAATAAGAGTGCATTTGGTTTTTTCTAAATTTTAAACTATTTCTCTGATAAAAAATATTAGAGCATTGTTGAACTTAGAATGTAGGGATTCACCTAGAAAATTCCTAACTTCGACCGATGAGGGTGGACTAGATAATATAATTTTTAGACATTTCAGAAAATAAATAAAATATATTAAAATGTCATTTTATTTATTTTTCTTTTCCATTGAGCAGTTGCACGTTAGCACTGCGTTGCGACAACGAGGTGAAAATAGAAGTCATTAAATGAATCTCATTAATGAGTAACTTTAACTGAAGCATAATAGAGATGTTGTTTCCAAAATTAAACGGTGTAATGATGTGATTACATGCCATAACAGAAACATTGTGACACGTTTCTCTTATAATGAGATGACGAGATGGAGAAAAAGAGAGAGATATGAGAATTTATCTGAAGTATCTACGGTGGTGAATCCAATCCAATGATGAATGAAAAGCGCATTAGCCTTCCACCATTAGAAGGATCACTAGAAACGTGGAAGGTAGATCAAGAATGGAGAATAAAGATGCGTGACACTGCTCTTCCCTGACCAACGTCTATCCCAGGTAGAGGTATACTTTTTGTGTTTTGAGTTTCCCCATTCTTCTTTCTATGACAACAAACGTGGATCAACCCACACATAGGTTGTTCGGCGGATCACTTGTTCTGGCTGGACGAAGATTATTCTCAGAGTTTTCTATCAGTGTTAAATTATTGACAGAACCTAAATCTTCATCCGCCATGTTTTAAACTCTAACAAAAAGGTCACAGGCCGACATGAACAAGGCATGTTCCCCTCCCCATTGTGCATTCTTGTGCGTTCATTATGGTCGAATCGTTGTGTTGATGGTGAAGTGTTTCTGAGGTAGTATCAGTGAAGACGGTGCCCCATGAAGGCTAGGGTAATAGACGGTTTGATGAATGGACCATCAGAGCAAACTTAGTGGTCCGTGGAAAATACTGTCAATGCGCTGACGGTGGCGTCGGTTACCAGTGACGGTGACCTGCGGCAGCAGTCATGGGTGGGCAGTGTTGCGCCACAACGGCATGCCGAGGAGGATGTTGCAGCTGGCTCAGGCTATGGTATTGAAAAAGAGCTGCTGGCTATGGGCCGACGGCTAATGGAGGCTGAATGCGGCCCGCGCCGTGCAGCCTGTGGCTTCACACCGGCAAGTGGTCCTATAGGGACCATGTTCGGGACCGAATAGGGTGGCTGGATAATCCGACTATGAGGCATAAGAACAAAGCACCCTCATGGTGTCCGGGTTGGAGGAAATCGACCTACTGTGTGGGCCGGGCTGGCGAGATACATTTGGGCCACCCGGTAGCACATGTTGGGAATGAAAGCCGGCCAGCTGGTGGGGGCCTGACTAGATAAATCTCAGTTACTGGGCGACCCAACGGACTGGACCCATGGCTGAACCGGGCTGGGTCCAGTAAGAACCAATGGGCCTGGCCCAGTAACCAGGTCAGACCTGGCTGACCTGAACCCAACTAGGTTCGGTCAGGTCGGCCAAACCAGGTTGGGTCATGCGGGACCCCTAGTCTGGGTTGGTCGGGTCGGACTAGGCCAAGACCCAATTGTTTTATGTTTACTAAAACACCAATATCATTCAGAACAAGCATTTGTTTGACGGGTTGTTCATGGCATTGGAACCCTCATGACGAGGGGTTTCTTTTGGATTGCTCTAAATAGGTTTTAATGGAATGTGAAATACGAAGAATGGATTGAAGAGTGGATTCTATTGGAATTGAGTGTGCTGCAAGGGAAAATCCTACGACTAGATGGGACCCCAAGACTTCTAACAAGTGACCCTATATGGATAAGCTACGTGCGACCCTGTATGGATAAGATACAAGTGATCTTGTGTCGATAAGATACAGTGAAACCTATGTGGATCAGCTTCAAGCAACCCTATGTGGATCATATTCAAGAGACCCTATGTGGAATAGCTACAAGTGGACCTTTTGGACTAGCTATGACAGCCTAAGTGGGAAGAAACTATGTGTGACCCAGCATACCAACAATACTCATCAGCGATGAGTACCTCAGTAGTCCAAGGTGTTCATTGTTACGACTAATAGTCTTTAATTATATAAATTAGATTATACCTGTGTGATTTTCCTTTCTTCATGATCATGCTTCGTGGTTTTCTTTATGGATTTTTTTGTTGTATTTCCTTTGTGGTTTGGGGTCACAACTAATTATTTTGTTACTCACCCCTACATGGGATTTTCTCGTACATGTTGTGTCTTGTGTAGCCATCTTCCGGAATGATGTATGACTTGGTGTCCTAGGATCTAGTGGTCCCTGTGTCATTATACATGTAGGTAGTACTTCTATGGCTTTCAAAATCTACTCTACACTTACCCATCAGGTGAGGTTTTTAGCAGGCATCATTCAGAGAACTTTTTTACTCTCTTATTTTCAATTTGTCTTTTATTGGGTTTGTATTTTGGATCTTTTGACCTTGTACCTTTAATAATTGGTTGTTTAGTGTCGTTCATGTTTACCTTTCCAATTTTTGGGACATGTTTGTGTGTGTGCGCATACAGTTACTCCTAAAAATGTCTCTCACTTGAATCTTTACGCCTTCGGTGCTAGTCGCTAACCCTTAGCCTTCGGGTGGCAGGCTTGGGGGAGTCACAACATGGACCTCGGGGGATAAGTCATGAAAATAGTGTCAGGTAAGAATTTATACACTATTGGGAATGGGTTTTCTGTATAATTAATCATGTACCAAAGGTAATCCACCCAAAAATATAGCATGAGCATTTCATACATCGAATTAAATGAAACATAATAAATGGTTTCAAAGAAAAACAAGACAAAAAGTGTATATGTTTACATAAACATACACCACAATAGAATTATAATCCAACAAACATAAAAAATAAATCGAAGGAGAATTGAACAAGATTCAATAAAATATAATAAGGCCAAGGTGGATGATACTTCTACTAGAAAAAAAATATAACCATAAACATCAAACTTTATAATAAAGTGAGTTATATTCACCTATTTTCTCCATCAACTAAATCAGAACCAAAATAGAAATCTCGGTATCTAAGAGAGACCTTGTTAATCCTATAAGGATATAGTCATGGGAGAAATATTCTTATTATTTATCCTCCCTACACCCTATTAAATTATTTTAAAAATAAAACTATTTCATACTAGTTTTAAATACATATAAAGAGTAATTATTTACATTTAAATTTAAAACAAGTATCATATTTCCCACCTTTGAAGTAAATTTATTTCTATCAATCTAGGAGTTACCACATTTAAAATAAAACAACCATTGGTATTTTTGTAAAAAATAAATTTTAATGTGATAAAAAATAATTTCAAACTACATATTGAAAGGTAATCATGAATAATAATATAAAAACATTAATTTTATATAAAAAGGATCCAAGTAATACCCCTGATATAATATATCAAAAATGGGGAAAAATATAGAATGATTGGTAAACATAGATAAAATATAATCACATGTATCATGGCAACCTAGGTTCTCTGGGTACAATATATGAAAACGATAACATAGAACTAATAATTTCAGATGTTGGATATCCAAAAACCCACCCAAACACATGATATTACCTGTAACAACTGATTTTTTTATAGTTTGATCCTTTTAATATTTATTCATATATATATATGGATTTTTACATGGAGTCAGTATTGTGTTTGGGTGTCTCAGGACACTAGAATTAATATATATATAATATTAATATATGATAAATCATGTATTAATATATATTTAGAATAAATTGTTTCCCATTTATTAGGACATCATATGTGAAATATGAGACCAATTTTGTTTTAAGAATATGGGTTTTACCCATGGTGTGATGTAAATATTGCTAGTGTTATATGTTTGGAAGAAGAAAATCATTGGAGTGTATGTTAAGTGAAATAATTAATTAATTTTATTTATTTATTTAAAGATTTAACAAAATTTCATCCCAAAATATAATTTTTATTTAAATAAAATCCCTCTGTATATGAACATAACCTCAAGAGATTAGAGAGAAGGATGAGTGTGCTAGTGACCTAGGAACATGGATCGAAAATACGTGTTCATGGAGAATTGTGAGGAAAATGAAGAATGTAGTGGGATCATCCCCTTTAATTATAGGGGACATTTTCTTCACCAATGATTGATATTTTCTTGAGGTAGGACATGTTATTTAATTTATTTATTCCTTTTAAATAATTTTCTATCCATTCATGTTTTTTTCTATTATATTATTGTTTTTACTAATCTTTACACGAGGCTGTACTAAATTACAATTCATGAAAAAAATTATTTAATTATTATTCGTTGATTTCACCCTTGTTTCTATAATTTAGGATAATTGTCTATTATATCATTAGAAAATAAGATTTTTAAATCCTTCTTCTTGTTTTCCAACCTTCTTCTTTTTTCATTCTCCTTCATTGTCCTTCAGGTTTGCAATTTGACATTTCTAGGTCATATTAGAGTGTGATCAAACGACCATATCCATGGAGTATTCTTGAATGAAATTGAGATCAGTGTACTGATTATACACTTGTATGACCATGGGTGAATTTACACTCCATGGGACCCATGTACATGTTGTGTAGCATCGGATAGCTTCCAAATTTGTGTTCACAAAAAGACAGGCCTAGGTGACCAGGTAAAGTCACATGCCATGTGACCCCAAGTAAATGTTCTGTACATTTCATTGACATGTTGTGTATACTGATGTGGCATGACCAGGTTTTAGATTCCTAAGATATTATATTCACCCTCATAGGACACACTATATACACTCCTCATAATGTTTAACATTCATATCTTTTTCTATAGAAATAAAATTTGGGCCAGTGAGTAACCTATCATGTGTTGTTTTCAACATATAACATGATGGTTGAATTTGTTTCAACAATAGAGATAAAAAATTAGGTTATAAAAGTTTGATGCTTCTTTCAATGATACTTAGAAATTTCTAGTGATCAGGTGTGATCATTAGAGTGTTAATGGGGTTAGAATTCCTTTGTCTCCCTCTAAGTGGTGGGTCCTCCGTACCATTAATTTAAAAAGAGACAGAAATACCCCCTATTATAGGGAATGTGGGTCCTATATCTATGGAGTGGACTCCCCATCATTGGGATCTATAATTGGATGGGTCCTCCGTTATAGTAGTACTCCCACGGTTGTGTTACCTAGTGGCGAGGTTCAATAACTCATTATTGAGATTTTGGGCATGATACATGGGTAGTATAAGGGACCTCTGGAGATAAATGTATAATATTCATTATTAGACAATCATTGAGAGAAATATCATCTTTCTCTCTTTGAATGGATTTATTTTGACAATATAGGCTTTTGGGTTTCTTTACCCTCATTCTTTATGAGATAACTTGACTATTTCTATTTTTATTTCTCCCTTTTTGGTTTTCGGGGTGTCCTAATGGGTATTTATTTACTCGACCATTCATGAGATTTTCCCACATATTTTGTATTTTATGTGAAAAAAATAATATTGGTGGTGATATTGGTGATCCTATATTTGGTAGAGTATTGATATTCTTGGAACTAACCATATTCAGTGGTTGGTATTGGATATTGTGAGCCAATATCACTTCAGTCATCCATTTTTATAGCTTTTTTCATGCTGGGAGATCATTTCAGGTAAGGTATGTATTTTTACCTTTTATATCAATTTTTTCGGATATAATTTTATATTTTTCCTATAGGTTGAATTATTCATGGTCAACACTATATTTTTCTGCCTTTTATTATTTCTCAAAAAAAATTCATAAAGCTGGTTGTGTACATGAAAAAAATAACTATAGGATAAGGTCTACCATTTCAGTTATTTCCTTACATAACTACTTTCACCATACCCTAGCCTATTAGATGTTGGATTGGGGTGTCACAGATATTATCATCTAATTGTGGTCAACACTAACGTTTTTTCAACATAGGATACCAAGTCTTCAATTTCAAGGAAACCAATAACACACATGTCATATAGGATTGGTTATTTTGTAATTAATGTAATTCTTCAATAAAATTCATAGATATTATCATCTAATTGTGGCACATCTTGTTATAATTTTATTTACCTATTCAATAGTTGTCAGCTAGGAAACTGATACTGGAATATAAAAATGATTAGTTGATCAATGAGGCCTCAATTCCAGGACACATTCATGAGGTGTTTCATCCACTTGTCTAGGTATATGATTGAAAACATATTGGGTAGCCGATAACTCTTGATTTTATCGAAGAATATATCTATGTTATTTTGGAATTATAATATTTTCAATGACATGGCCCTCATAGATTTCATGCTGAGTCGGACCCTCATACAGTAGAGGATCCTCTCGAGGCAATGGTTCATGTTTTTTTGGCCTATTCGGGCACTGATCGATCAAATGGTTGCATTTGGACAAGTATTTTTCATGGATTAGTAGGGTGAAAGTGGGCTCTAATTCCCCAGTTCATGATTGGACAATACTATCATCGTTATATGTCCATCAATTTTTCCGCAATGAGTATTACTCTTTGATATTTTTCTCTATTCAGATTGAGGAGATTATTGAGCAATATTAAGGTTATATGTTAGTTTTTTAGTATAACATGAGTTTTAGCAACCTCACATGTTACCCAATCGATATGGTGTTGGTTGGATTATTTTGGGAGTGTAATTTTATGAATATAATTTGAAGATAAACCCATGCTATCATGGTATCCTTATGCATTTCCAGTTTAATTAAAGTGTTGTAGTGGGCATTAGTTGTAGAGAAATTTATAGAAGAGGGATTTCAGGAAGTCCGAGCTTACAATAGATATTATGATTGTGATTTATCCACAATATCTAGTATTCATCTATTGGTATGTTCTTAGCATAGGTGGAATTCACATTCCTATACATAGACACACAAATATGCAATGCATGGTTAGTGTTGAGGTTTCCACCATCTTGATGAGGGATAATGCTATAATTGTGATGGGTGATATGGAATGCCTCATGATTTAATGACTAAAAATTATCTAGATGGTACATAGTTGGCATGTGGACCTCCATGTAAGAGAAATAATTGTTATCAAGTATATCTCATGCATGTTCAGGGCAGCCCCCAGTGTAGTAGTGATAACAGAGGAGCAGGTGGAGCTCTAGAGGGAGGATCATACTATGGAGGAAAATACTATGATCTGATTCCACCACCACCACAAGGTGGACTACTCTAGGCTTTGAGGGACAATGATTGATGGAACGAGTAGTTACAGGCTCTGTGGGATATAATAATCATTTGGATGTGATGTTTTGAAGTATTTTCTCTGTATTCCCAACATTAGCTCTAGTACTTATATACAAATGTGTGAATTAGTCCTTTATCTTCATATCCATTGTATGGAAGTTACAACATAATGTTGTGTATTTTATTTTGGAGATATGGATATAGGTTCTTATATGAATTAATTCATTATTATTTCATATCTTCTTGATAGTGCATGTTATGGTTTTGTGAAACGAGTTTATTGGGGTATATCTTGGTCATCATAATGAATCCTTATGAAATCATCTTGGGTATGGAATAATTTCCCAAAGTTATTTCCCTTATATAATATCATCATAGTAGAGTTAGATGCCTTAATTCCAATGGGATGATATTATCTTTAATGGGTGATAGAAATCTTATAGATGAATGAGTGGATATCACAAGAAAGAATATGTGACATATTACCCATCTTTTGGATAGTTTATCCATTATTGAGGTATGAACTTTTGGAATATGTTCTAAATTTATGGTGGAGGAATATATTTATGTCTTTCATATATATGTTGTAGGACTAACTTTTATTTGAATGATTGACTTTTTCATTGACTTGATCCCTGGGACTACAATGATATCTTCATCATTGTGTCATATGGTAATCTTTGAGATCTGGGAGTTGGGGATAAAGTTGAAAGGCCTTTATGATAAAGTCTTTATTAGACCTCATGTGACCCCCTGGTTGGCCCCCATTTTTTTGTGAAAAAGGTGGATTAGAGTTCGAGGATTTGAGTTGGGTATCATCACTTGAATTAGATAACAATCAAGTAAAAGAAAAACTTTTCTAGGATTGAAAACATTTTCAAAGATATTAAAGGGGAGAGATAGTTTTTAAAAATGATATTAGGTCTTTCTACCATCAGTAAATGGTTCATTATGTTGATAATACAATGAAAACATTAAAATTTATCTATGATCTCTATGAGTTCCAAGAGATGCCTTTTGAAGTGACTAATACCTTTATTGTGTTCCTAGATCTTATAAATAGAATCATCCCATTATACATGGTCTGAATCATTGTAAGACAATGATAATTTATGAAATATTTTTTAAAAATAATTTTTTTAAAGCTTATGTTACATGAAATACCGAGTTTAAACTAACAACAATGTACTACTAAAATATTATTCAATGTGACACTTTTATCCTAACAATTGGATTTGTGGGTATGAATTGAATTAATTAAAATATGAAAAATCTCTAGTTTACATATATATGTAAAATTCATCAATTGATTATCAATTGAATAGAAATAAGAATAAAATCATTTGAATGTACACGAGATTTTTTATAGAAAATTGTTTTAATGCACATAATTTTTTGATATTGTAGTAAATTAAATTAATAGATTTTTTTGAATGATTTTAATAAATTTTATATATTATATATTCATTTATATGTTATATCATTCATTTAATATTTTTTCCTATAAATGGGATAAGAAGAAACCATGTTTTATGCCTAAAATTTTATTTTTCTAAAAAAAGTCTTCATTCTGATTTTCATGCTTATTTTAAAATTAATTTCTTCCACTTATAGAATTTTAATTTGATAAAATTGATTCAATATTTAGTTGGACTAATTCTCAGAGGCAGTGAACCAGATGCTCATTGCTGAGGGCAACCTGAAGGATAGGTTGTACTCGATTCGAGTAGCAGCTTAATGTGATTTCAGTGGTGGTGCTTTAGATAAAAGAAATAAAGGACAAGATAAGTTCCAATAGGGTAGTCCGGCTAAGGACTTCAGAAGTCCCCCCATAGTGATTCGTTGATGGTTTTATTTCACTATAGGCAGCTAGGACAAGTTTAAACTCATTTTTATCAATCTCTAAAAGAGTTTCAGGCATGTGGCTAGGTTGGAAAACATGATAGGTTCTAGAGGAAACGTTCTTGGATTCCCAGAATTTAAGGACCGGGGAAGAATCAGGGTACTGAGGTTGTATTGGGATTTCTACAAGGTGGTTATATCTGAGCTTCAGCTACCCACAGTGGATGTGGTAGAGATAGCGGGACCTAGTAGAGGGTTTAGTGGCTATTTGCTGGTGCAGAACCATATGGAGGCCAAGATTTTGGTAGATGAGCACTAGGCTAGGTTCATATCATGGAGATTATAAGTGTTAAGAAGGCTGGTGATTTTACTACAGTCAGAGGTATGTCATGGTTGTAATCATTATTGGTTTTTTTTCTTTGGAATGGCGTATTTAGGCATGTATTTTTTTGATGCACGTGGGGAACATGCTATATGTATAGACTAACTAGATACTGGTTAGTAGGTTCGAATAAACTCAATTGTGTTATATATTGTTGTTTATATATATATATTAGTGTGTGTGTGTGTGTATTAAGTCATGAGGCACCATGACCCATGTGGGAATTGATGGATGTGTGTTTATTGATGTGTGTTACCATCATGGGAATCTAGGATATGTAGGTTACATGAGTTTCATAGGAATATGGGAACTATTTTAGTGAGGTAATTATTGATGTATGAGGAACCAGGTTGATAATGAGCATCTGTTGAGATGTGGGACCTCGATGGTCCCACTATGACATGGAAATGAGGCGGGTATATATGCGATGCAGAATCATATTGTGTGATAGATATGAATTGGGATCACTTGATGAGGTTTAGGGGTTATGATTTTTTATTGGAGGACATGTGAGTCTAGAAATGGTAGGTATACTAGTTGTCTTAATTGAGTTTTTGTTGGGATGTGATCGGGGTAGGTAACTACTAAGGTGGGGAGCCCCCTTGAGGTGGTTGACCTATACCCTTGACACAGGGGTAGTCTGAGTTGTTTTAATAAGGATGGGTATGTTTGGTACCATCTCTGGTTTATATTTTATAGATCCTGAATGATCTATCTTATGGTGGGGAAATTGTAATGTCCAGGGTTCTTGAAGCAAGTCAAAAACATCTTCTGTTTTGATTTTTTGAATTGGTTGGTATGCCAAATTCTTTTTCAGGCATAAAAACTCATTTCTAATTGTTACTCAATCCAAAATCCATATTTTGGATGGGTTGGAGGTTTATGTAAAGAATCAGGTGTTCATATGGGTTTTGGGTGTGTCAGAGACCTGAAGGACATGTTTTGGAGATATAGGTCACGGCGCATAGTTTGTGGAAAACTATGTTCCCTCTTCCAACTTATCATGTGACCCCTTTATTCACTAGGCATAGTTTGAGTGAAACCATGTGTATAGGGCACATGGAAATGCGATCATGTATTCATTTTTGGAAGAGGTATTCCACGGAGTTTGTAAACTATTATATAAAACTATGTGGCAATCCACATAGGTAGTTCTACATAGGTAGTACCCATGCATAGTATCCCACATAGTTGTTTCACGGTTTAGAAAACTATATGAGCTAACTGTGTGTCCTATTAAAGAGAAAAAAATTCCCCTATTCATATTTAGGGTTTTATCTTCTTTTTCTCCTCCTAGGTCACATGTACTGTAGGGGAGGTCACACCTTCTTCCCTCCTCTTCATTTTGATCCATCTCCTTATTTCATGATCCATTCTTCAATCCATTGGGTGAATTGAAGCTATATCAGTAAGTCTCTCATCACACATACCCTCTTCTTCCTTTCTCTATCCCCATGAGGCGCTAAATCTGTCTGATCCTTTTTTTATTATTTTCAGGGAATTTGATAGAAACTATAATTTCTCACAAACTGCATCAAGTTAGAGGTTAATATCGGACATGCATACATCTACGAGTCAAAGGTAGGTGGTGCATAACTTTATTCATGTTTTCATAGATTATTTGGGGGGTGTAGATTTTATCATGTTGTTGTGTAGTTTAGAGAGACCCTGAATAAATTGAATACTTGATGTTAAATTAAATGTGTGACCATATGGGATGTCTTTGGGCATTCCCAAACCTTATTCGCTCATGCGAGGCTGGGTTGGAGTCCGTTGACCACCTTGGGTAACTAGGTCGGGTGTGTTACTCTTATTAATTGATTTTTTTATTTAATTTGAGTTGTATAATTAAACTACATAGAATTTTTTATTTAAAATGAATTGATTTATACATAAGATCTTCTTATAACGTATTTTTTTACATGTAATCCTTGGGATCATGATGGGCTCATCCCAAGATATTTAGGTGGCATGGACATCAAGACTGAGCCAACATTTTTTGTTAAGTTGTGCTTATCCTAGGTTAATTGAGTGATGTTGATCATATGATTGGGCATCGTGGATATCGGTTGAGGCAGAGAGGCTATTGGTTTGCGGTCATGGCCAGTGATACTAGATAGAATGGCCATCAGACTTGAGCGACATGATTTTAGGGGAATAGGGTGTTAGTTGGATGTGTCTTAGGTAATTTTGGGGGATTTTTGCTCACATGTGATGGAAAAAGCACCGCTTGGAGTCATGTTCACATATGATGACACAGTAATGATGTGGTTTTGACCACTGTTATTGGTAGAGGAACCTGGTAGTGTGGATTAAGAATTTGTGTTTGGAGTTCTTATCATAGAAATCCAAGGGGAAGGTGAGGAGCCTTTGGATGATAGTGTTGAGACTATCAGTTGGGGGATGAGGCCCCCTATATTTACACCATTGCGTTTGGACATTTTTGGGAGTATGAAGATCTTTGTTTGTAGGGATTTCATTCTATGAGATGATAGTGATTTTTATTTGAGGAAATACATTTATGTGCCTTCAGGTGTCATGCTACGAGCTAATCGGTCATTTTGAGCAGGGTTCTGAGGGACCAGGTTTCTATTTTATTGGGCATGCCATTAAATATTAGAGATTTTTTTGGTACACAAGTTGTCATGAGGCACAAGGTGTCGGGGTGCTTATTTGGAGTTGGAACCTGAGGGATAACCAAGGTTATTCTACTTTAGGGGATGCCTTAGGACATGGGGTAAGGGTCATCTCCTCTATGGATTTTCAATCATTATTTGAGGTGGGTAAAATGTTTCTCGTGGCTGTTGAGAACCAGTGATGCTTTTGTTAAATGATTTACATTTTACAACATTTTTTTATTTCTATATACACCCTATTAAACATATACATTAGATATGAACACATGGGTGGTATCCTACTATGAAAAGTTCTCACACCCTACATGGGCCCTTCCAGACGTGTGTAGAATTTATGATGTGCATTTGGGTAAAGGTTAAGCCTTAGGAGCTGAATCATAGTGGATGTTGGCATGAGACTATAAGTTATTTCCTCACTTCGAGTTTTTTTTGTTTTCATTATTTGTATCAGCTTTCTTATATGTATGTAGCTACTGTTTTCAACCATTGGATATCCTTTTTGGTTATTTTATTGGATGAATCAGATTAGATTCATGTTTTCATGTAGTGGAAATAAGTGGTATGATTGGTTGTTTACCTGTTTACACTTATTTATTGATTATTTATTTCTATATTATTGATATTGATTGTGTTTCCGTAACTGGAATGTCTGGTTTGAGTCTTCTGAGTCTTTCCTCCCACTACATGTTATATATATATATATATATATATATATTCATGCCATTTTTATATCATTCCTTGAGGGTATATCCTCCCCACTTAACCTCTTTACACCGTCATTTTTAGTCGGAATCCTTTGAAATTTGGGGAGGTGTGCCTAAGTCCAGTGGCACTTAGACTGAATGAACAATTCGAGTTGTTAATCAGGTTGAGGATGATACATCTGGTTTGAGATAAGTTGTATGGTGAAGGTATACTTTTATAATTAAAAGGAGTAGTATTTTTGTAATAATAGATTTCCTATTCAAGGAAATTGGATCCAAAAGAGGTTAATAATGTACAGTGGATCAGTTAAGATCAGTACATATCTCATAAACACATTTGGATATATGTTTTCACCATGTTTTGTGTTTTTTTCCTTTAAATCACTTTTTACGATTATTTACTTTTACAGCGGTAACTCATTTTTTTATCCTTGGTAGCATATTTTTACATCTAAAAATTAAAAAATCACCTTATTAGATAACTATATCTTTTTTATATCATCTCTTTAAGTTAAAAATTAAATATCATGAATAATATCAAATTTCCATAACCCAAAGGATCAGTGAATTTGGAGATTAAGAACATAAGAATCATATTTTAAAACACTTGTGAATATTCTTCAATATTCGTACCCCATTCTAGGCCTCTCATAGTATATTCACCTCTTAATATCATAGGGGATGAAAATATAATATAGGTGTCCGATCAATTTCTTGGTAATGGTAAATAAAAAAAATCATGATCATAAATGAAAAAAAGATAAGAATGTGGGTATGAGGTAATATTCAAGGCTTGTGAATATAATATTTTAAAATCATACCTAAATAAAAAGAGATGGTCAATCATAAGTCAAGGCATAAGGATCTAAGCATAACATAATACACCATTCATCATAACATGAGAAAATTACAAGGAATATGAATATGGAACAAAAATAAGATATCAAACTTTGAAAAATACATTGGAGAGCTATAAAGGTCCCACCAATCACATATGATAAACCATACATATCTATTCCAAGATTACATAAGAAGATTTATAATAAAAATATCACATAATTAACCAACGGAAAAGAGACGAGTTTTAGGAATACTATAATTAAATATTTTATTTGTCATATAGAGAAATAATGTAGATGGTATCCTTAGAGATTATTCCCATTTAGAAGTGAAAAATATTTAAATAGGTTGGCATAGATGAAAAAGAACTTTTATAAGGACATCAAAATTTAATTGGATAAAGAATATGAAATACACTTCACATTATTTATATATATTTTTAAAAAATATAAAACAAATGGAATATAAATTTATTTTTAAAAATATGAAAATTGGAACATAATGTTTCTAAAAAATATTTGATGAATGTGGTGGGAAAATACATTATTGCATAAAAATTTTAAAAATATGATTTCGTTCACATGTTCCATTAAATCATAGTCAGTCAAAAAATCCATAATGAAAGAGTTAAAAGTGGTTTCATTTAGTAAATATATTAAATTTAAATTAAATATAATTTAATAAATAATATAATTATATATAAGAATAAACATAATAATAAATAATAAATATGGATATGGAGGGAAAAGGCCTCGGCTGAAAATTGGGTGAAAGGTTGGTTTTTCATAAAAGAATCACTTAAAGTGAATTATGAACTAAAAGTGAAAATTATATGTTGGGAAAATATATAATTATCATTAAAAATTATATTTTAATAAAAAAATTATTGTTTCATATGAAAATATCACACAATTCCCAAGATGGTAACTTTGTCATGTCAATCTAGATTCTAAAATGAGATTGGAATGAATAGCCCTTACCTTTTTCTCTCAAATTACATGAATGCTATTTAAACTCCATTATAATAAACATAAACATCATAATAACCTATTTTATAACCTTATTCAAATATATTAACATTTATAATCCATAATTATAATCATTCATTATACATTCATTGTATAGTTAAAATTTATTTTCCTCATCACATAATATTAATTTTTATTGTTTTGCATATCATTTATAATGGAAAGGTTGAACCCCATTACAAGACACAAAATTAAAAATTTCCATATTATAAATTTTATTTAAGTAATGATATTTCAATTATTTATTAATTCCCAAGTTCATTTGATTGAAACTATGAGAAGTGGTGGAATCCATGACGAGCTTGTTTTGGGTAATTTACCAATATCAAAGGATAACATTATGTTGATCATTAATTTATGTGTCATACTTTAATAAGCATATTAATAAAATATATTAATCCTTAATATCATATATTTTCAAAAAAAAATTATACCCATCAATGTAATGTGGTGGTGAAAAATGGAACATGTCGCTTCATGCAGGTGGTAGTGCACATGTACACATAAATGATGATTGTGTTTTTCATAGAATGGATGGAAGATAAGAAATTGAGTTATATTTTCATAATATAAATAATTTTATAACTATAATATTTATTCATTAAATTCCCCATATTAACCAGCCTGGTAATGTAGATTTGAAAAATAGAACATGTTGCTTTGTGGTAGCAGCAGTTCTCACTAATACACGAATGACGTTTTAATTTTTCTAAGGAAGAAGGAAGATAAGTAATGATTATTCCGTAAATATAATAAATTTTCCGTATAATGTTGTTACTAGTTTTTTATTTTAGGATTATATGATAAAATTATATATAGATTTATAAAACTTAAATAAATAGAATTGAAGAGCAGATATTTGTGGATATTTTCCCTAATCCTTGGAATAACACCTTTAAAAATTTGATTGAGGCTTTGATGAGAAGTTATTTAATGAGAAAAAAACCTCTAGTATGTGTATAAGAGTGTTGGAGATGTATTCGTGCATATGTTTCCTAAAATAAGGTTCTTTTCTTGTGATTAGAATAGTTATGATGAAGATATCCTTTTATAAGTGAGATGAGTATATTTTTTTCTAAAAAAGGTGAATTATTCATGAAAATTTACTCAAAAAGATATAAATAATGGAGGGGGAATGAGATAGGGTCAATAAAACCCTCGTAAAAATATTTGGATATGTGTTTTTAGAAATTTTACCCTTAAATAAACTTTTACAATAATTTACTTTTACCATGGTAACTCATTTTTTAACCCTGGTAACTATTTTTTTATCATAAAATAATATTTCTCTTATTGTAAAATTTATATATTCTGATATAAAATTAAATGACAATTTTAAATATTATATTTAAAAAAATTTTAAAAATTAATTTTAAAATAATAAATGTATAACACATTAAAGATATTTTTAAAGAAAAATATAACTTAATTTCTTAAATTTAAAATATAGGTTTGTAAACTAAAAGTAATATTTTTAAATGTTTATTTTCATTTATAAAATATATTTTTGGTCAAGAATAAGTTTTCCTAAAATTTTGTGTAATATTTTTATTCTAATGCTGTCATAAAACTCAAGGTATTTGAAAAAAATGGTTTTTTCACTATTTACCTAAAAATTAATCTTTTTAGAAAAAACCCTAAAATTAACCTTAAGATAATATTTAAATTATAAATCCAAAAATTAAATTTATTTTCTCAAAATTAAAATTCTAAAATTTAGAAATTTAACTTTAAAATTGAAACATAAAATATAATGAGAATTTTTTTCAGATGAAAATTTCTTATTAAAATATTAACTATTATTTCTATTATTTCTTAAAAATTTCTAATTAAATTAGAGGTAATATATTTTATTATATGTTTTAAAATCACATTATATAAACTATTTAAAAGTGACAATTTAAATTTATTCAGATAAAAATTTCACAATATTTTCAAACGTAGTTCTTCAAAATAACCCTTTATCATTATCATTATAATTAACTTTAATCTCAATAACTTATCATTACACCAAAATATGTAGTTACATTAATTAAATAATTTGGAAAGTATGATTAAAAATATTAAAATGTTTTTTTAGAGTCAATTTTTTAAAGTGATGAATGTTAATTTTAATGTAATCATGAGTAAAAATAAAAACAATTTTAAGAAAAATGTATCTTCTGAGTATAAAATGATTTTTTACGTAACTTTTAATAACTATTTTATGAATGTAAACTTATTTTTTATTATAAATTATCAATAAATTTCATTTAACTCACAATAATATACTAAAATTCATAGCGCGTGAAATGAAATTGTTTAGTAAAATATATTTTTGTACATAAAATGATTTTATTAATTATTAATATATACTATCTAAATTTTATCAATTAATTGGTACTAAAATGAAATTTTATTTTATTTATACATATATTTCATAATTTGGTTATCTCTCTATATACCCACTAACCTAACTGAATCATTATAACAGTTATATTTACCACTTATAATAAAATATATCACAGTTTATTATAGTTCAGGGTTTCATGTTAAGAAAGTTATTTAAAATTTTATTTATTTAAATAAAAGTTAATAAAGATTTAACACGACATTAGAAAAACTTTGTCCAACTTTTATTGATCATTAATTTAGTGTATTTTTTATTTTTAGGTAGTAAAGGGTGAATATTTGACATCCAATAGCGGAAAACATTCTTTACCAATATTGCATAAAATAGAAAAAATACTACCATTCCACCCAAAATTATTTTACTCAAGAAATAGTAGCAAAAATGATATAACACTTACTTACTTAATCTTTAGAAGAACATTCAAAACAATGTATTATTTCTCACCTTTTTCCTCCCCCACACTTGAATTCAACCTAGATCAATCATTAGCTTCTATATCTTTGTAGATGGGGATTTTTATATTATAATGTGTATTATGAATAATTTTTATTAAGGGATAATATGGTTTAATAACAAGGTATGTAATGACCCAAACTATTACAAATAAAATTTCCTTTTTAAATAAATAAATCCTTTATCAAGTAATGTAGTTGAAGAAAACACATACACAAAGTTAGAAATGATAGAAAGTTATATTCTGTTGTATTTAAAAGATCATTGAGTATCAAAATCATTGATAATATCTCTATTTTAGATTGGCTTCTATATTAGTCTATTAAAGGGTGATAAATATTTATTGACATGGATGAAATAAGTGAGATCATCGACCAATAGTATCATAACCTATAAATCCCATTTATCAAAAATTGTAGGGGCATAGAATCACTTATATTTTTAATTGACCAAGACCAATTAGTTATTTAAAAACTAACCAATGATATAAAACATTTATGACAGAATTTCAAGCTCATCAAGATCACAACTCAAACCTTTTTCATTGAACAACTACAAGAAAATATCATCATCGCACAACATACACGTAAGGAATTCACTGGTGTAATAAAAGATTATTTATGTGGACACTAATAGTATGAATATGCATATTTTTATTTTTAGTAAAATAATGATTATAGTTAAACCTTTATCATTATTACTTTATACATACTGTTATATATGAGTTGATGAAAATTATAGTTTGTTATGGAAAAAAATATATTTTTTCGGAAAATATTTGGATTTAATTAAATATTTCTTTAATAAATTAAATAAATTTGAAATAAATATTATTTTCATTTAACATTATTATTAAATAATATTTATTTCGATACAATTTGTAAAATAATTTAATGAATCCCAATTTTAATTGTTATAACATCAGAAAAATTTTATTCTAAAAAAATATTTTTATGTAAACGGGGATGTTGATTTAAAAGTGAAAATTATCATATATAAAGAATTTGATTTGTAAAAATAATATATATTTTGGAATTAGAACATCTCAAATTTTCCAAGTTATTTTTTCATAATTTGCTGAGACGGTTGATTTTTCGGATAAAAATTACATAATGTATAAATATATATAACATCACAATGACCGAAATGTGATTTAAGATATAACATAAAAGGCATAAATGAACAAATTTAAATTTCTCCTTTAAAATAATTTGTTTTTAAAATTATTTAATTAATTTATAAATCATTAATGAATCCTCTAAACCCTATATTTTATTTTATTTTTCTAAAATCAATTCATTAAAAACATGACCCACATCCACATCACAAGGGTATTATTTTAATAATTTATGTTCTTATACTTGTAAAATAATTAAAACAAACACTCTTTCATAAAAACTATAGGAAAAAATCATGGTATGGTTTGTGGTTTTTATTACTTTATCATATAGGTTACAAAACCTATGTTTGAAAATTAATAAAGAATTCCTCTCCCTTTAGATATAAAAACCTACCTAAAATCCCAATATTCATAACTAAAAAAAATTTATAATGAATTTACTATGAACATACCTCTATATATCCCTTACAAGGTTCCCCAATGCTCTTAATATCTACCCTCAGGCTTTAGGAATCACCCTTTCTAGATTGGGGATCTTCTCCTTCTCTTCTTTATTTAAGCACCTTCTTTATGTCATGCCTTTCGATTTACAATTTTTCAACTTGGAATATTTTTCTACACATACCACATACTATAATTATTATTCCTAATAATTATATTCTCTTTTATCTCTCATTCTTCCCTTCTATAAACCTTTATGTACACCCCTTATGCTATAAATATTATCCTGTGATTTTCCTTGAAAAACATTTATGTAGTGAATAACCATATTAATTTTCACTCAAGGGTATTAAAATAGATGTACCTATCCTTTATTTATTTGGTATTTACATGTATATAACTATTAATTCTTAATATTTGGGTTTTAATTTATTAAATACATATTTTTGTTGTATTATCTATATGGAAGAATTCTGTGTGTACATGATATAAAAGTGACGGGTGGACCCAGAATTATATATCCTTCCAATACATTAGGTAATGTCATTAAATAATGATATTCCATGTATGGTTAAAGGTACGTTATACTAATAACATTATGTTCTGATATCTAAGTGGTTATCCTTGACATATTCTTATGCAATCATGTTTTATATTATTTTCACATTCCCATGATTCTTTTATGATATCATTTTATATCATGTTTCGATGTTCAAGTTTCTAATTATATCCCCTATTATATTATCTTAACATGCCTATTTATTGACATTTAATTCATTAAATTATTCTAGGATTATATTATTCTCTTATTGTGATTGATATTAAACCTCTTTCTTATGTACATCATGAGGTTATCCAATGCAATATTATAAGATCCATGCAATATTAGCACATGATATGGAGCTTTTGAACAATATTATTGTATTTATTTTTAATTTTCTTATGTTATGTACCTAATTACCCAAAAAATAGACCTCATGAACTTCTAGGTTGTAATTAAGTGTATCTTTATGTAATAAATTTTGAATTAAATTGTATAAAAAATATATATTGTCATAACTTGTATTAGAGAAACGTTTAGTTGTTTTGAGATTAGGATTATAAAAATCTATTAAAATTCATAGGGATAAGGCTATATGTTGGAAAACATCCCTAAATTATTGGAAAGTTTGGGTATTTTGGTTCCAAGAAAATACATCCTTATCTGGATACTACAAGTGGATTTGGTTTCTGGCATAGATATACATAAGGGTAATAACCCTAAAAAGGGTGCATTTAGATGGAATAAATCATCACTTGGTTCATGAAAATGAACCCTTCTCCACACCTGTTTTGACACTCCCAGTGTATATTCTCAGATAAATTCACAAAATTATTATGAACCATGACTAAAGGGAATAAAAATTCTCATAATATTTTATGTTAGGAAATAGATCATGGATAACATATATTAAAACCAAAATATTAATCGGATAAAGAACATATGTCATTTATGACTTATCCATTTAATGTTCACAGTTTCCTATTTATTTGTTTAATTGATTAAAAATTATCAACCTTAACTATATTTTAGATAAAGTAAATGATTAGAACCAGAGTAAAAGAGTGAAAGGTAGGCTTATTGTCCATGGTTTTACACATTCCTTCATATCACACAAGTTTTGTAGAACTATTCAAACAATATCATGGATATATCATTTAAAATGGTAAATGGTTAAATTATTTCATCCAAAATATATAACTCCTCCTATGTAAAAATTTGTTGGATTAATTTCCCAGTAAACCATGTGATACTCCCTTTAGAAAAATTAGATGAAATTTTGTGCATGGATTGGATTTCCTTGTATAGAGCCAACACAGATTTTTGAGAGAAGGATATAATTATTTATATTGAAATTCACCCATTGATTATTTATATGTTCAAGGAGTAGGATGAATCTTCTTTGATATCATTATCTAAAGCATGGATATTATTTACTTGTGGTAAGTGTGTCTATATCAAATGATTAATACTAAGGAAAAGATAATCCTTGATGACATTTCCATTTTAAGGGGATTTGTGGATATGTTTCCCAATGAATTTTATAGTATTCTTCCTATCCATGAGGTCTAGTTCTCAATAAATCGTATTCTCAAATATTTTCTAATATTCAAGACTCCATATAGAATGGACATTGTTGAACTTCAGTAGCTGAAGAAGAAACTACTACATAATCTAGATAAAGGGTTTATATGCCCAATCTCTTCACTCATGGGTACACTAATCCTTTTCCTAAAGATGAAGGATGGGAAAATAAACCACTACATTGATTATCTTGATCTTAACAAGATCATGATAAAAAAAAAATTTCCTCTACCATGGATTGATGGCTTGTTTGATCATCTATATGGATCTCAATACTTCTCCAAAGTGGATCATTGGTCAGTATATTATCAAGTAAAGGTGAAGAAGAAGAATATACCAATGATTAATTTTCTTATAAGGTACATGCACTAAGAGTTCATAGTGATTCAATTTCGAATCACTAATTCTTCAATAATCTTCATTTAATAAATTAATAGAGTCTTTAGGGATTACCTTGACAAATTTTTGGTAGTCTTTATAAATGGTATTCTTATATACTCCCCAAGTTTGGTGGAACATGGGTAGAATTTAAATATTTTATTGAGGACCTTATAGAAGTAAAATTTATATATCAAGAATAGTAAATGTGATTTTTTATATAAAGTTTCAGTATTAGGGTATTTTATCACCAATAACTGGATATTTAGGGACCTATCAAAGGATTCAACCCCATAGAGGATGGGAAGATTCCTCCTCAGTCGCCTGGTGCTCTCATCGATCCCCCTTCCACCTTCTTCATCTTCCAACTTTCATCTTTTACTTTGGGTTTTTGCATATTTCTTCAGTGTGATGGAGATTCTCACCTCACTTTGGCTTGTTCCCTCCACTATTTCTCACTTTCTTCTCCCTTCTTCTCGGATAGAGTTGTTCGCTGGTGTGGATATCAATTTCCTCTCATAACCCCTCTTTTTTCCTAACCCTACACATCATACCTCTATTTTGGTTTTGTTCAGTAGTTATCATGAAGGTTTGAGTTGGTGCTTTTGGTGGAATTAGATGTTTTCCCTCTCCTATATGCTTTCAAGTCAAACTATCGTGTTCAACCCCATTTTTGGTTGTACTCGATGTTGATTTTTAGTCACTTTTGGATGGTACTGGAGGGGGGGGGGGTCAATAACAGTATTGACCCATGATCTTCTTTTGAGATAGCTTCCTTTTTTCATCTGTTTAGATCCTTATTCTTTGGCTAATTGGTTCGGATGGTCTCTGTTGTGGTTTGATGTCTGTATTTTTTCAAGGAGTTGCTGGAGCATTCTTGGAGACGTTTATGACTCTCTGTGGAGGATTTATGCATCTTATACTATTCCCTAGCTTCATGTGTCTCCTCTCCTCCCCAGGTCAGTTTTTCATGGTGGTTTTAAAGGAAAATTTGGGATGTGTTTTTTGAGTGGATACAAGTGTTCCAGGAAACAAGTACTGTGTTTGGTGGTGTGTGGTGGTGGAATAAGTTTTGTGTGTCGATGATTTGGGGTCATGGAAGGTGTTCTTCATCGGAGGCCATGGTTTGTTTCAGGTTTGTCTTAGTTTTATGAGAAAGTATTAATCATATATATCAGGGATCATGTATGGAGGGATTGATGGTGATTCTACATCGATGAAGTTGAAGATGTCATGGATGACATTGGGTGGAATCTATTTTCTTGTTCTACTTCACAGAAAACCTTCTCAAACATTCTACTCTGGTGGTGTTACGGTGACAACGACGATAGGTGGTAACCATAAAGGATCGAAACATGACTCTATAACATGCTGATCAAAATATCATCAGGTTTCAGTCTGGGATTTGGTGGTTTCTTAATTATGAACTTTGTATCATGTTGTTTTCTTTTAAAAATGTCTTGGTTTCTATGTTGAAGTTTGAATTTTGGTTTGTGATGAGTTTTATTTGTCTGAATTTTATTTGTGTGGTTCCCACTAATCCAAAACATGGTTTATTTTTTAAATGAAAAAAATATTGGAAGATGGACCTATCAAAAAATAGGCCATCAATGGATAAACCATACCAACATTTGCGATGGAAATCCATAGATTAATTGTATTATCTAGATAATGTCATTGATTTTTGAGAAACTTCTCACTATTTTCATGCCCATTAACCAATATTACTCAGAAAGAAGTCATATTTTTCAATATTGGTTAATGAAAAGAAATATTAAAAGAGATAAAGATGAGGCTAATGACTAAACCAGTATCCAAATTACCCACTAATGGGGAATTATTTGTGATAACATTGATGCATCCAAAAATATATTGGTTTGTGTACACATTTAAGATGAAAAGATGATAGATTATACCACATACCTATTAAATATCCATGAGTAAAAATACCCAAAACATGATCTATAATTGGTAGTAGTGATCTTTAAATTGATGATTTAGTGAGATACCTCTATAGAGAAATGTGTGACATATATATAGATCATATATACTCAAGTATATATTCACTAAAAATGAACTCACCATGCACCAAATAAGGTGGTTAGATATGATCAAGTATTTGGATTTATCAATCCATTATAATCCTTGGAAGAGGAACAAAATGTCATATGCTCTAAGTATAAAGGTTCTTACAACCTTATCCATGATGAGGATTGAATGGGATAAATTCATCTTAAACATACAAATAATGTAAATGGGAATAATAAAATAATCTTTATCCTACCTTGCTCAAATAAGTTCACATCCATTCATTCTTAATAGGATCACGTAGGCATAGAAATACAGTGAGGTGCTACATAAAAAGGTAGTAAATATTATGAAGTTGAACTTTGATAAAGATGGAGTTATAGGGTTCGGAACCTGGATAAAAATCCCACAATAACCAGAACTGAAGAGGGAAATTTTGTATGGTGTGAATATATCATCATTCTCTATCCATCTAGGAAGCACTAATATGTATATATATTTTAAGAAAACATATCATTTGACAAAATGAATAGGTATATTGCAAAGTTTTTATCTCGATGCTCGGTATTCCAACAAGTCAAGGAAGAAAGAAATAATTATAAGTGTATGATGTAACCATTTTCTATAACAATATGTAAATAGGATAACATAACCCCAAATTTTTTCATATGACTCCCTAGGAAAAATAAAGGCAATAAAAAAATTTGGGTGGTAGTCGAGTACCTTGCTTTGTTAGCACATTTCATTGCTATCAAGGAAGAACAATCCCTTAAACACATCAATATTATATACATAAGGTAAGTTTTAAGACTTTTTCTAGTTCCAATATCTATTGTATCAGATCTATAATTGAGGTTTACATTGATGTTTTTGGGAATCCTTCCATAATAATTGGATATAGAACTGAGCTTTAGCACTTCTAATCATGATCAGATGGATTTTTGATATAAAAGAACCATTAAAACTCTATATTATATACCAATATATTTTTCATTGCATTTATAAGGATGTCGGGATTATCGCCTTCCCCTAGTGTAGTTATCATATAAAAACAGTTTCCATTTTAGAATTCATATGGAACCATAAAAGGATATATGTGAAAATAGGTTTCAGACACCAATATGTTGGGATGAATTTGGAGTGTGGATGATTAGGGGACCAGATCTTTACTAAGAGATTATAGATAAGGTTCAAACCAGTCAACATTATATGAAATCCACACATATTTGAAAATAATATATATGCAGACAATCGTCGATGAGACCTAGAGTTTCAGGTTTTAGATAATGTGTTCCTTCCTAAATCATTATGGAAGAAAGTCATTTGGTTTGGGACTAAGGGAAAGCATAGTACTGGATACATAAACCACTTTGTGATACTAGATCACATTGAATCTATGGCCAATCCACTAGAAGTCTCACCTAACATATATCAAGTACATGATGTGTTCCATGTATCAATCTTAATAATGTACATAACAACCCCCTTACATGTACTGAATCTATCGGTGGTACCATTGTAGAATGATATTCTATAAAAGGAGTATTTGGTGAACATATTATATCATAGATACATTGTTCCACAAAAAATACAACCCACCATGTCAAATATTTATGGCGAAACCACAAGTTTAATGTAGAATCATGGGAACCAGAAGAGGTTGTGAAACATACGTACTCTCATATATTATAGTGGATGAAATTAAAATTTCTATAGAGAAATTTCTTAAGGAGGGAATAATGTAATTTCGTAAACTTTTATAAATTAAATTCCCTTTTAAAATTAATAAATTCCTTATTAAGTCAGGTAGTAATAGAAAACAAATGTACTACTTAGCTATTATGGACAATTCTAGTATGTTGGGTTTAAAATATTTTTAATCATTATAGTCATTGATAATATATCTAATTTACAGTGACAACTAATATTAGTATATTTTGGGTTGAAAATTTCAAATTAACAAAGATGAAATAACCGATGGCCTTGACTAATAGGGTTATACCCTATGAATCCATTTTATCAGAACATCTGAGGGAGATAGAATAATTGGGAATTTACATTGTCCAAGATCAAGAAAATATTCAACCACTAAATCATGAAAAAAAAATTTTATATGAGAGAAGTTCAATCTCATTGGGATCATATCCAAAACCATGTTCACCGAACCACCCAAATAAATCTCACCACTGCACATCATACACACAGGGAATTCACTACTATAATAAAATTTTTTATATCTCCACCATAATAGTGTGATTTTTTTGTTTTTATTTTTTATTAAATAATGATTATATTTATCGCTTTTTATTGTTACTATATATATAAATATAATTATATATGAGCTGATGGAAATTAGATTTTGTTATGAATCGAACAAAATTGTTGTTCTCAAAAATATATGGCATTAATTATAACAAATTTTTATTAAATTATAGAATTTTGAAATAAATATTATTTTCATATAATATTCTTATTAAATAATATTAATATATATACAAAAGATCATATAATTTAATGATTTCCAATGTAATCATTATAAGCATTAGAAAACTGTTATTTTCAAAATGGCCATTATTTTTCAATAAATAATAATTTTTATTTAAAAGTGAAAATTCTCATATCTAGAGAATAATTTTGATAAAATTTATATAATTTTTGGAATCATAACATTTAAATTATCCAAAGGTTATTTTTTCATAATTTTCTAAAGTAGTCAATATTTTGGCAAAAAAATAAATACGGTTTAAATTTACAGTATGCATTATAACATTATAATGACCCAAAAGTGATGTAATATATTCCATAAAATTTATTCTTGACCAAATATATATTTATCATTTAAATAAATTTTTTTAATTTTTTTTATTAATTTCTATATTTTTAATTAATCCTCCAAATCCTATATTATATTTTACGGTAATAAAATAATTTTTTAAAAATCATGACTCACTTCCACATCAACAAGGGTATTATTTTAATTAGTTTGATTATTATCCTTATAAAATTAAAAAAAATACTTTTTTCATAAAATATAGGAAAACCCCATGGGATGGTTTGTGGTTATGATTACCTAATCATATAGAATCCAAAACCTATGTTTGTAAAATTATAAAAAATTCCCATATCTTTTACTATGAAACCCACCCAACTTCCCATTCCTATTCACTAAAAAACATGGATCATGAATCTACTCTTATGTTACATCTCTATATCCATCCCATGTATCCCCCAATATCTTAAGACACCCTCCTAATCTTTAAGAATTACCCTCTCAAGGTAAGGGATCCTCTCCTTAAACTCTTTATTCAAGGACCATTATTATGTCAGGACTTTTGATTTCCAATTGATCAAATTGGGAAATAATTTTACACATTAATATTACTGTCCTTATGATTCCCAATTAATTATGGACCCCTTTATCTCTCATTAACCCCATATAAAAACATTTATGTACACCAGTTATGGTGTAGAAATTATCCTGTGATTTTCCATGCCAAGGATTTGTGTAGTGAATACCCATCCCTATTTACACACAAGGGTATTCACCTAGTTGTACAATTCCATAATTTATTTGGTATTTTCATGTATTTAACTTAAATTCCATAATAGTGGGGTTAAAATTTATGGTATACATATTTATGTTATATGATCTATGTGGCACATTTATTCAATTACATGATGTGAAAGTGATGGGTGGGCCTGGAATTATATATCTCTCAAATGGATTGGGTAATGTTTTCATCTCATGGTATTTAATGTATAGTACAGGGGAGTTTATCCTAAGAAAATTTTCTTATGATTACTTGTTGGTAACCTTGACTTATGCATATAATGTTATGTTTTATGTTGTTCCATCATTCCTATGTTGCCTTTACGACATCATCTTATATCATACTTTTAGGTTGAAATTTATGATTCTAATCTATCTTGTTTTAACTTTATATGTCTATTGAATCACATTTACTACTTTACCATATTTTATTATCTGATTATTCCCTTAATATTCTTTATATGTCACCCATTTCTTATGTACCTCTTAATGTTATCCCATACAGTTTTAGAAAATCCATAGAATATAAACATATGTTATGGAGTTTCTAAATAATTTTGTAGCATTTATTTTGTATGTTGTTATGTTTTGTACCTAATTACTGAAAGAAACTAATCCCTATGATATTATAGGTTTGTATTAAATGTATATTTATGTAATAAATATTGAATTAATGTGTATTAAAGATATGCTTTGTTATAAGCTAGTATCTAAATAGGAGTAAATTGAAAAATGAGATTTGAACAAAACTAACTTCTAAATAATTTACCACACAATGTACCCAATGATCTTATATTTTGACTGTATTATTAATAAATTTTTGTTTGTTAAATTTTTTTTAGTTATAGACAAAATATATAATTTTAAGAAAAATTCAAAATTTGGAAGTCTTTTTGGTATGTGAATAAAATGTTGGATAACATTTAATGGAATAAAATTTAAAAACTAATGGTCCTTAAATGAATTTACATCACATAGAATTTGAAAAATAAAACCAGTTACACATTCATATAAGGTGAGTAGATAGTTCAAATAAGTTTCTCCAACCTAGTATTGATTTATTTTTTTCAAGGGTTTCAATTTGAGCTCAAAATGTTTCAATAACACAATAATGTTGAAAAATAAATGCACAAAAAATTGAAAAAAGACAAAAAAAATTGAAAAAGAGAAAACCAATTTTGAAAATACTAAACTACAAAGGCTGCCTCACCCAAAAATATATGATTCAACATCTTTAATGAATTTTAATATATTTTTCAATGAAAAAATGTTTTAATGGAATCATAAAAATTAATTAATTGTTATATAAAGGCACTACCTAATGGGTATTATTGATGGATATATAGGAGGAAGGTGATCTCCTACAGTAGTTCTTAGGGTATATTTCCATAGTAATCCTTTGTATTATGACCATAAATAGTTAATGTGTTTACTATATTTATTTATCAACATATATAACTCCAAAAATATAGTCATGAGTTAAAATAAATATATTTTTCCACCTATAATTTAGTTAACCTTGAATTATCTTGAATTTAGAATTATAAAGTAGCACTTAGTCCCAAGGATGGTATTCCTTTTTTATATTGATTTTTCATGAGCCACTCTAGCTCTTTCATTTAAAATTATTGGGTGTGAAAAATATTATCTAATGTTTATTTCTAATAGATACCACTTTAGTTTCATCTCTATTCAATCTTAATCCATATCTAGATTCATCTGCCTCAATAAACTATTGGATTTTTTATCCAATTCTATAGTTAAGTGATAAATTTTCACATAAATAAAACCATATTTACACATTGTAATGTGTGCTTTATAAGTGGTCTTGTTACCCCATAAGGTACATTTCAACATTTAGATCCAATCCCTCTTTTTTTCATGATATATTTCTCTCAAATCCCCTTCATTTTTTTGTTTAAAACTTCATATTGGAAATTTGTTTACGATTGGTACGGTTTAGAAGTATTTTGGTTCACTTCATACTTCCTCATAAAAGAATCGATTCTTCTATTGATGAAATATGTCTCTTGATCATTGATTATGGTTTTAAGAACTCCAAACCAAAAAACATATTGTCCTAAACAAAAAAAAAAAACAAAATTTGCATCATTAGTTTTGGTGACCATATATTTTTCCCATTTTGAGATATAATAAATTACTATCAAGATATAAGAGTTTCCAAATGAGATGTGAATCGGTCCCATAAAGTATATTCCCTAGAAATTAAATATCTCACAAAATTTTATGGGTATTTTAGGAATTTATTTTCTTTTCTAGATAATACCATTGAATTTATATTTCTTACAACTTTTGAGAAATTCATGTTCGTCCTTAAACTAAGTAGGATAATATATTAAATATTCTAAAACATTTTAATATGTTCTTTGACTTTTCAAGCCTCCTCCATAATCTACAGTATTGAATAATGTAAACATGTATTATATATATCTCTATTATGAAAATATATCCTTATCATTTGATCGTTATAAATTTTCCAAAGATATATACCCAACCACATGTAAAATTTTTATTCATATGTAAACCAATGTATTTTATTGGGGTTCATATTATATGTAACATGGGATGTTACTAGAAAATTAACCACTTCAGCTACTAAGTTACTTTTTAGTCAATCAAATACAAATTTTCCCCAAAAATATATTCATCCACTTATTCTAGATCTATAATTTTCACTTCAGTTGCGTTGGGAAGCCTAACCTGGTGATCAAATTATAGTTATCATATCCTTTCTTATCTTTGATCTCTATATTGACCTCTTGAATATACAACATATATCCAACTAGCTTCAGTTTAGCCTTATATTTCCTCATCAAATACCTTTGGGTAGATTGATCTAAATGATTGTAAATATAATGCTTAACAAGTACGATATAAATTTATCCAAAGAAAAAACAATTGTTATGAACTCATTTTTTGTGTATTATAATTATGTTAGGAATCATCCAATATTTTTTAGTCACAATCATTGACTTACTTTTTTTATTAATCCCTTTGGAAATAAATTCCCCAAATGCATCGTCATAAGCATCATAGATAAATTCAAAAGGTTTCTCCTAGTACGGTTGTTAAATAACTAGTGGTGTGATTAGTATAATTTTTAATTCATCAAAATCATCTAGATAATCAAAATTAAAGATAAAATTAGCATATTTTAAAGAAACCTGAAAATTGTAAGAGTAATATTATTAAAATCCTTGATAAAACTCTTGTAAAATTATATATGTGATGGAAAATATCTAACATCATTTATATAATTTTGATAAGTAAATGAATTTATCTACCTCATGGAATTTTTTTAAATATCATTCCATAGTAATATTCCAATATCAACTTAAAGTAACACTTTTAATAAATAATAAAAAGGTTCTTTTCACTGCATGTTTTCAAAACTTTTTCTAAATTTCTCAAGATATGATCAAATAAATCTCAAAAAATAGTGATCCATCAGAAAATACTTCTAAGAATCCATCAATGTAATCTAAAAAGATAAATACTATACACATCAAAAATATTCTTTGGGTATTATAAAATCAAAATTTAATAATCTTGTCTGAAAAGGAACTATATGGACTTATAAGGGTCTTTTTTATTTTGTTCCTTATGTGAAATGAGAACCTGAAAGTAACTGAAAAATATATCTAAGAAACAATAACAGGTTATTCCTTCAAACTATTCGAATATCTAGTCAAGAAATGGAATAAAGAAATGATATTTCCTAGTGACTAGGTTTCTCTTCATATAATTTATACACACTCTCCATCTATTCTAAAATATAAAAAGTATCAACTCATCATTTCCATTCCTCAATATGTGATGTCTAGTTTTTTAGAAAATACATAAATGGATCTGACCCATTTTAAGAAAAAGATTGGGTAGATTATTCCTAATTCTAAGAAAATATCTATCTTATTATTCACTACCTCCATCATATTGATATTTATCTTTCTTTAGGGATGTAAAACAGGTTTGGGACTCTCTTGAAGTAAAATAATATTCATGCATATTTATTTATTTATTCATGGAAGATCTCCTAAACACTATCATATGACTTGAGAAATCTTTATAAAAATGTTCAATACATTTTTTTCTTTCCCAAAGGATAGGTTATTAACAATGATAACTGTATGTTTTTATCATCCATTAAGTTCACATACATGATTTCAATTGGAAAAGGTTTTAATTCCATATTTGAGAGTGATCTAGAAATTAAATATGATCAGGGTTACTCACTTTATTAGCTATAATTTCCAATTCAATGATGATAAATAAGATTATTATTCAGGAAATAAACAATAAAATTCATAAAAAAATAGTTGTTACCTCTTCTTTCAATCTGAAAACATATTTTCCATAATTTTGAACATATTATTTCTCTATTTAATTTTTAATCATTAAGTCTTTTCCTAAGGATAAAATTTCATGTAACATACATGAATCATCACTAGGTTTCTCTTATTAAATGTGGGAAAGTTTAATATGGTAATTATTCTCTAAAGGTTTCCTCATGAACTCAAAAAAGATGAAGTGGACTGTGTTATCTCCAAACTCCATGGTGAGTGTTCCATAATTCACATTGATGATAATCATGGATGTCATCATGAATGACCTACAAAAAATAATGGATGATTATACTAGGGTTCTATCAACCTACCTTTTGAGTATATAAAATTATTTTGTGAAGATTAAATTATAAACCCTAATAGGCACATTCTCTAATATTCCAACTAGAAATACTCTATTTATACTTGAAATTTATACCACTACTCTTGTAGGATTAGATTATCTCATGTATAAATAATTATAAACTAATTGAGGCATCACATAAATGGAAGTTCCAAAACAATATAAATCATTAGAAAAAGTCATTGAACAAATATGGAAGGGGATATAAAATTTCCCTAGATCTTGTCATTTTTTGGGAAATTTTGGGTTTATCAAATATAAAACACTTCTTGTAAATTTAATCTTAACATTAAATTTTACTATTATATTTTTAGTTCAAATCTATTTGAGCATCATAGTATACATTTGTATTTACTTGAGAGCTACTAAAAAGGGATTTTCATATCAACTTTCTAAAAAAATTGAACTTATCTTTGAAGTTATCCTTCCTATATCACCTTATATTGAATCATCCTTGATATAAATGGAAGTGGATTATGTTTGTTCTCCCTATTCTTCCTCTATAATGGTATAAATTTCACCAATTGTCTTAGAAAATCTCTCATATTCTCCTTTACTTTTTTCTTCCTTGGGAGGGATTTCAATAATATGTTCATATTTCTCTACATTACATTAATTAGGGTCTAATTGATTTTGATCAGTTTCATGTGTGACTACTGAAAGAATTTATTTAAAACTTATTTTGTTCATCATACATAAATTTTATTTTTAATAAGGAACTAGTTGTGATGGTATTTTCCCCCAGTTTTTTTTAGATAAATTCCCACAAGTCAACTAAGTTAATTTTTTAGATCCTTCACTTCATTCCTCAATTACTCAACTTCATGTCCATGTTTCTGCTACATAGGGGTTGTTCTGTTGGTTAAATATTTTTAAAATGGTCTATTTTTAAAAAATTGGTGGTTTTTTTGTAATCTGGTAAACTAATAGATTGATTGTATGACTATTGGAAGGGTGGTTGGTATTGAAAAGGATGACTTTACATTTATAATGGGGGTTGTTGTTTCTAATGGTTTTAGTAGGGGATATAATCTAAATTTTTATGATTTTTTAATCAATTTAAATATTGTTTGTTATCCCTCCATACTGTATTTTTATCTGAATTTTTTCTATACCAATATCTTACAACAAAACTTTCTAAACAATTAACCTCTACACATTGATTTCTATAATGGTAAATAGATGCACTCAAACCATAAACTCGAACTGATTCTTATTAGTCACCGGATAGATTGAGGGACGTTTTTATACCAATACATTTTAGTTCCTAAATATTGGATGCTAGAAATATAGATGAGTCATAAGATCATACCTCATGTAAAAATTAGGTACTTGTGTCTCTTTTTCCAACCTGATGTGAGTTTTAGGTAATCTTCTCAATGATTCACTTGGTTTCTTATAGTGTTTTTTCTAATAGAGTTCCTTTATATGATGAATCTAACATATTGATATCATTTTAAAGAATAATTAATAAAATAATATATGAAATTGATTTACCTCCATTACCTGGTGTGGGAAACTAGAACATAACATCTTGAACGTATCATAATACTCATAAATATTCTCCCATGAATCTTTTCTAATTACATAAATCTCTTTTCTAATAGTTTTAATTATATATGTGAGGAAAAATATCTAGATAAATATTCTTTACAATCAATCCCAATCATGGATTTCTCTTGTTTTTTATTATACAAGCACTCCTTTGTTTCTCCTTTGTGTGAAAAGGACATTTCTCTCCAATTCACTTATTCTTCTTTCAATATTTTGGGATTAAATGTTGAGAAAATAGGGGTAAACTATATGATGTTCTTATTGGTATCTCTATATATCAAACCATGAATTTTTTTTAGTAATTTAACCAAAATAGTTTTTAATTAAAAATCATTTTGTGAAACAATCATTGAAATTTTATTGTTCTAACTCCTAAACTATGGATCGCAAAGATCTCATAGAGTTATGTTGGGGTTGGATGCCATTGTGGCTGATCAGGTGAATACTAAAAGATTCACTCAATTATTTCAAGGAAATGTTCTCAAATTTATATTATTTTTTCAATTCTATAAGCCTTGTTAAATGGGTTCTCTCATTCTCAGGGTCAATAGAGTTGAGTGGGTTAGGATTAGAATATCTTTTCATACAATTTAAAAGTTAGTATTTAAAAATATATCCCCAAAAATGGTTCCATGTTTTGACACCCCAATATTGTGGAGTGTGAAAAATCAATTATTTTCCAAGGTCAAATATAGTTAAGTAGAAACATATGGTTGTCTCCGAAGAGGGTACTGAAAATCTATATGATATTATTAGTCCGAAAAGTGGTTTTTTGAGTTAGTTGATATTAAAATCCAAGATAATGTAATGAAACAAATATATTTACAACAATTTGATGAAATGTGGTTGGGTTATGTTTTCTCATCCACCTGTAATTTTATAATGGACAATAATTATTTTAATATTTGTTTGATTATTTGGATAAATAAAGGCTCCAAATTCATTTTACCTTCCTCCACTGGTTAAATTAATATTTGAGAATAAAATTAATGGAAATGACTAATAGGCCTCTCAATATTTCTTGTGTTCAATGTGATGCACCAACCCCTCTTGGTGTACATATGCAATAACCAATTGGGTTTTTGTGCTTCTGAATTCAGCTAAGAGTTTACTACTACCCTTCGCATTTGATCCAAAAATTGTCTAGATTTTGAAAAATCAAACATCTATATTAAATCACATATAGATTGATATAAGTGAATGTGGAATAATGATACTTAGAAAATGAAGTGAAAATAATGAAAAAATTAATTCAAATACATTTCTATTCGATATTATATTATATTACTAGATTCTGAAACTAATTAATAAAAAAGGTTTTATTTATAAAATTTGATAACTCAATTATTACAAAGGGACTTCCATCCCTTACCAAATCACTCAAATATTTACCCCTATTTGAGAGGGATAAAAAATATGAGATTATAGAGAGATGAAATAACATTCAGATGAAAAATAAAAAAATAAAAAAATGATGACCCAAATATAGGTGTTGTAGCCTCGGTCTGAGTCAAACTATCTTTTATAAAAACAATTTTTTTTTAGGTTTTTACTTTAATCCTCCTTCAGACTAAAAATTCATTATTTTCCATTTTCCAATTACCCCTTTTAAATAATTTTTATTGGAAACCTATTGAATCCCCCTATTTCATAGGGATGGGGAAACCATAATAATCATAAACCCTCCATTTTACATTGGATGTAGGAAACCCAAAATAAAAATCAATTTTTAAATTCAAAACTAATGTCACATGAGACATGTCCCATCATTAGATATCAAGAAACCTTCCCCCCCCACCCTCACCCAATGCAGTTTATAGGACCACTGTCAACAACCAACACCAAAAAACATCTCGTATGACCAACACCACGGAAGCCCATCAAAGACCGAACAACAAGGGAGGGTTCCACTATGGTCAATAATAAAGTGTAACGCCCCGACCCCAGCTACCCAGAGTCGGTGCATTACTTCGTAACATTGGCATGATCACAAAAGATCAAGTCTCAAAAGACCGATTAGTTTAGTATCCTTGGAAACACTAGATACATTCATAAATGCTACATTACATCATAAAGTGAAAAACTAATAACAAAGTCTTCATAGTCCACACTCATATACTCTTCTGACTATCCCTGCAGGTCATTCATAAAATAATTCTTCCCATCCTGGAAAATATTAAAACATTGAAAGGGGTGAGCTCAGATGCTCAGTAAGGATAACAATATAGCAGAAGCATTCATCAATAAACATAAACATTTAAGGCAATGTATAACTAAAACAAAAGCCTTTTAAACATGAACTTCAACATAATACGGCAAAAGTAAAATGAGATAATGCCATTCACTTCTTCACATGGATATTCTACTTGTCGAATAATCACATGCAATATCAATAACCACTTTCATAATGAGGGAATGTATAATGCCAGACATTCTGAAACACTTTGTCAAGGCCTCGGCCAAGACGTCTACAATGATTAAGGCCTCGGCCAAAACCATAAATCAAATTGGGAAAGGGCCTCAGCCAATTCCACGTCTAGTTGTCTTATGAGACCTACCGATGCATCGAGGAGCTATAGCTGGCTCCACCTGTCACTTATTAAGTCCAATACATTCCTCATATGAATAGGTTTAAACATATCATAAACCATAACATAATCGTATCACATAAAACATGCATAAAGGAAACATAACATTTCCACATTTCAATCACAAGATATCAATACAACACATTGATATAATAAAAATGCTTTCAAAACCATTTTCAATACCAAAATAAAAGAAAGTTAAAACTTTGTATTTATTTTTCATTAAAAAATGATGGCTTGTAGAGGAAGCCGAAACTCAAATAATGGTCACGGCGGTAGAGAAGTCGTTGATGCCGAATAAGTACAGAAAGAAAAACATTCCCTTTTGTCGTTTAGCAAAACGCTTCGTATAAAAAAATATTCCTTTTAAATAAACGTAAATGTCAAAGGGGTTTATACACTGTACAAAACAAATTTGTGTATAAAACAAAATATGCCTCAATGAATGGAGATTGAGACGAAGTCCCTTAAAAAGATAATTTTTAAATAAAATATATCTATTATGTGTATTGACTATATGTACACATAAAGAAAGTATAAATACAATATACGACATAATAATATCATGACATAATTTGAAAGTAGGAGATTAACCCAAAGAATGGAAGTTGGGTTATGAAATTCCCTTACCTCGTGTCTGACTTGACTCAACCGTTCTTTAACCTCCTGAATAATAAACTAGAGTTAATATATACCTTATTAAGAACCATTTTCAATTTCATTATCCTTTTTATATCACTTATTACAATGATATGAACATTCTGTAATTATTTAAGTTAATAACGGTCGTTTTGTCGATCTTAGGTACTTGAGTCAAAAATAAAATTCTTATAATTACAAGTTGTTCATGTGGTGAAATATCCATTATATCCAGAATTATATTCATGATGGAGATATCATATATATCATATATATACAGTATATACATTCATTTATAATATTACGTAACATTTAGAGGTAAGAAATGAAATGCACCGTTCATGGAGACAGTAAGCCGTACGTACGCATGAACGCTACTTTCATTTCTATTTCGTATTTAATGGAATGAAATCATAATGATATAAATGTATAATATAATTCCAGTATAATATAGTGTATAATACCATTTACTCCATCCTTTATACATCCCACATATGGCATTAACGATTCAAATCACTTTGAGGGGGCGGTAGTCCGCACTTCCTAAAATGAAATTATCGCGTTTACCCATAATGGAAATCATAAAGTATGCCATAAATGAAAAATACAGAAGAATAAGTAAAACATAAATATATTATATATCATATATAAATATAGTGGCATCTTAATGGTCACCTTTGAAGGTGTTATATGAGTGTTGAACAATCATCGTTTCGTGAGGCAGAAATTCGCCATCCACAGAAACCGTATGTTCTTTAACCATTAGATGCAGGTGTGTGTAAGTGTAGCTCTAATACTTCTTATAAAAACATCCTAGTATATTGAGGATACTGGTGTTGTTACAAAAGAAATGTATAAAAATATTTTAGGGGGTTGGAGAAGAAAAATAAAACAAAACAACATTAGAGAAGACATTACCTCAAAATCAGGTAACTCTTTTTGATTTGAGCCAAAGGCTTCCTTGGGAAGAGTTCTGCCCAAAGTGAGGCTTCTATGAGTAAGAGGGGGAAGTTGGGAGAGTATTTTGGTAGAGTTTGGCTGATCCAAATGGCTTGAAGGTGTGAATAAGGTGGGAGTGGTGGGGGCCTTTTATAAGTGGAGAGGAGGGGCACTTTTGGAAAGTAATGAAATGTTATTCTATTATACAATGCTTTTCGGATTCTAAAGGTCCCACACTTGTATAATTCGATTCTAAGGTGACAAGGGTTAGAAATATCCTCATCCAATAGGCTTTGGACAAGTGTATGCCTTGGATTTTACATTATCTTCTCATTTTATTTAAATCGTTAAATAATGAGGTCATCGCTGCATCATAATTATGTCATAAATAATTTAATTTATTCAATGTCTAAAAATTATAAAAAAAAATACTATGATTTAGTAATTTTATTTAGCTTTCCAATGACTATTTATTGTCAAAAATATGACTTTTATAACCCCATGTAAAAATTGTTTTAGTAAAACATTTTATGTTTGTGTCTTTTTTTACTTTAACATTAAATAAAAGGTATTTTTGTCATTTTCCAACTAGAGTGGCTTAATGGGGTCTCCAAGTTGACCCATGGATTGTCTTGGTCGGCCATGACTCATCCAATAGGAGTAGGACAAGTTTCAAGCTCATCTCATATTATTAAAACATTATTTTTACCTTAAACTACACTAATTACCTCTAATCGCGATTAAGAACTTAAAAGTTACTATTCACCAGAAAATTATTTTAATATCATTGAACCACATTTTACTTCTTAATGACAAGCATGTATGTCGGATTTTTGAAAAACAAATCACAGAAGTGGTAATATTTCATTTAAACAAAAAATCAGTTATTTAACTACCACTTAGTGGTTTCACTATTCATCAAAAATTGAAGTTTTTCAGAACAATGCCAAAATTTCACCCTAAGCTATAATTTATATTCCGAATTCAAAAATGATGTCTATTTTAAAAAATTCCAAACATATAAGTTGCATTAATTAATTTTATAATTAATTCCTGCTGTCACAACAAATAGCGTGTTTTTAAGAAACAATTTATATCAAAAGATTGGCAATTGTTTATGTCCAATTTCAATGTTAAGTTAATTATAATGACCAACATTGGATATAATGGTAAAAATATATTCTAATTATACTTTAAAACCACTAAATAGTATAATTTATCACTATAAATTATTTTGATTAAAAAGGTTGTTTTTAAGTATTTTTCACTATTCATAATAAATTAGAAGTTCTCAGAAAAATACCAAAAATTCAACATAGGCTAATTTCGATATTCCGAATCCAAAAATGAAGTCCATTTTGAAATATAAAATTTCTATAATTTTAAAAAGTGGTTATTACTATTCATAATGGCTACTTTGATTAGTCGCGGTGTTTTAGAACTCGAAGTTGCGTACAATGCAAGCCATTGCATTATTAAATGAGAAGCGTATCGTGGAAGCTCGGGGTGTTACATTCTCCCCTCCTTCAATAAATTGCGTCCTCGCAATTTGAAATTCTTTCTTTGAAAATAAAAGGTTGAAAAGAGAAAATACCTTTGTGGAAAACCCACATCGGAAATAAGATTAATAAATTTTAGCCTTAATAAGAGGAAAATGGAAATAAGAAAGTCACCAGCAAATTATGATCTCGATAAGGAGAACATTGGTGGCAATTAGAGACATATAATTAGAGGAAAAACGTAAATATTTGTTGGGAGTGATTGAGGTCATCAATCACAATCAACTGTCAAATTGAGGGCCTCAAAGCCTTCAATCTATGTTGATTTAAAATATCATCAGTTCAACAAGACATAAGGTATTAGGATAACACATTTTTTGTTTCAATATCCCTTTACTAAAGTTTAAGAATTAATTTATTCATTGAATAAGAGATAGGTATATATATATTTATACTTGACAATTAGAGTTTCAACCTTCAACTCATCTTTCACTCAAAAAGATTATATAACACAAAAATATTATACTTATCCTAATTGTATAAGGTTCAATTTTTAACACATACCATTTAGATTAGTAAAATTATTTTGTAATAACCAGGGACTTCCTGTAGGCTAGTGGTAGGAAATAAAGGCCTGTCACACTATGGTTGTGGGTTCGATTCCTGCAACTTTGTCCGACGCGACGGGTTATGCCCCACCCTGCAGGTTGTCCTTTTCCTAAAACTATAGTATTATAGTATTTCAAAAATAATCTTCAAAAATGTTTTAACCTTAAACAATACTATCCAAAGATCAACTTAATCCACTCCAACCTTTATAGTTATCCAAAATACCTCCGTCCATACTTTTTCTAAAAGGTCTCTATATTCCAAAATCAATTTATCAGATTCCCCAAACAAATTAAAGTTTCTCTTATTGTCACATACTAAAAATATGATTACCTTCATCATATTAAAACCTTACTGAAACAACAAGTACTGCAGTACAATCCTTATATATATATCACATTATTCTAATAACCAGAATATAATCCATGACTCCAAAAGCAGCAATACATTAATTATTCCGCTTCAACTGTAGTAACAACATAAGATTGTCCTTGATCCCTTGGCCTTTTCTTAGGTAAGTTTCCCTGATGCTTAGGACATTCATTTTCATAATGACCAATTTCTCTACAATTGTAGCATTCAACTTTGATAGCCTCTTTTTTTCCCTTGCAATCACGAGCCTGGTGACCCTTTTCTCCACATTTATAACAAACTCCCATTCCTTTTAGGCAAGTACCAGGGTGATTCTTCCCACAATTATCACATAATAGAAAATCCTTCTTTCCCTTTTTCCCATTATCTGTCTCTTGTTCCACCGTTCTATTCTTCTCTTGCTTTAATTTGTTGTCATAAGTCTTAGAGAATTCCTTTTCTGTCTTGATAGCACATGAGACAATATCTTCGTATGTTGAAAATGATTGTGATACTAAAGATCGACGGAGAAATGGTTTTAACCCATCAAAGAAACGATCAATCTTACCTCTTGGGTTATGTATATAATCTGCATCATACCTCTCTAACCTTGTAAAGTTGGCCTCATACTTTGCGACGTTCTCATCCTCCTTTTGTCTCAGACTCAAAAATTGCCTTTCCATATCTGCTCGATGGTCTTGAGGAAAGTATTTTTCTAAGAAAAGCTCTTTGAACTCCCTCCATTCCATATTCGATACGTCATCATCTTCCTTTGTATTTTGAATCAATGACCACCATTGATCGGAATCTCCAGTGAGGCGGTAAACTGCCATGATAACCTTCTCCCTTTCGCTACTTCCCAAGGCATGGAATATTTTCTCTAAAGAGTTTATCCATTGCTTAGCTACTAACAGATTTGTACCCCCATTAAATATTAGTGGTTGTTGCCTCATGAAGCGATCTAACATTGATCCTCAACGTTGCGGATCAGGGTGCTCCATACGAGTAAGGTTATTATTCATAACCTGAGTGAGTTGTCCCAGTATGGTAATAAGTTGATCAACACCAGTTGTATCTCCAGATCCACAATAATTATCTTGAGCTGGAGGGAAATCCCTACACAGAGTGTGTGCATTGATAAGGTTTCCATTCCTTCCACTAGGCACCATTTCTAAACAATGGCATAAACTAGATTAGTTTATGAATTAAAATTCATAATTCCATATTTGTAAAACACTTTACATAAATTGAACTATTTATGGATATAATCCATAATCATAAAAAGAAATTTTTCGTTTGAGGAAGTATATACTCATAACCCTTCATAGTGGTTTGTAAAGAAAATGAGAATTATCCTAAGCATATCCCCCGGGAGTGTCGTAACCAAGAGTGCAGCAAGGCCCGTTGTCGTGCACCAGTTCCCATTTGAGTCTAGCTCAAAGCGGTGTTTTCGGGTTTTACCCCTAGGTACATATGTGCCAGAGCCGCCTCTACCTGCTTGTATCCAGACAGGGATGTGTTGCTCGGAAAACTCACAACATCTCTATATTACCAAAATTCTAGGAAGCTCTTCTATACTAATCCTCAAAGTCTATCTCTGGTATATGTGCTCTAATCAGAGTTTATCTAAATCTAGCTTCCAAGGTTAGTACTAAACTGCCTCTGATACCAACTGTAACGCCCCGACCCCAGCTACCCAGAGTCAGTGCATTACTTCGTAACATTGGCATGATCACAAAAGATCAAGTCTCGAAAGACCGATTAGTTTAGTATCTTTGGAAACACTAGATACATTCATAAATGTTACATTACATCAAGTGAAAAACTAATAACAAAGTCTTCATATTCCACACTCATATCCTCTTCTGACTATCCCTGCAGGTCATTCATAAAATACTTCTTCACATGCTGGAAAATATTAAAACATTGAAAGGGGTGAGCTCAGATGCTCAGTAAGGATAACAATATAGCAGAAGTTTTCATCAATAAACATAAACATTTAAGGCAATGTATAACTAAAACAAAAGCCTTTTAAACATGAACTTCAACATAATACGGCAAAAGTAAAATGAGATAATGCCATTCACTTATTCACAGGGATATTCTACTGGTCAAATAATAAAATGCAATATCAATAACCACTTTCATAATAAGGGAATGTATAATGCCAAACATTCTGAAACACTTTGTCAAGGCCTCGACCAAGACGTCTACAATGATTAAGGCCTCGGCCAAAACCATAAATCAAATTGGGAAAGGGCCTCGGCCAATTCCACGTCTAGTTGTCTCATGAGACCTACAGATGCATCGAGGAGCTATAGCGGGCTCCACCCGTCACTTATTAAGTCCAATACATTCCTCATATGAATAGGTTTAAACATATCATAAACCATAACATAATCGTATCACATAAAACATGCATAAAGGAAACATAACATTTCCACATTTCAATCATAAGATATCAATACAACACATTGATATAATAAAAATGCTTTCAAAACCATTTTCAATACCAAAATAAAAGAAAGTTAAAACTTTTTATTTATTTTTCATTAAAAAAATGATGGCTTGTAGAGGAAGCCGAAACTCAAATAATGGTCACGGCGATAGAGAAGTCGTTGTCGCCGCATAAATATGGAAATAAAAACATTCAATTTTGTCGTTTAGCAAAACGCTTCGTATAAAAAAAAATTCCTTTTGAATAAACGTAAAAGTCAAAGGGGTTTATACACTGTACAAAATAAATTTGTGTATAAAACAAAATATGCCTCAATGAATGGAGATTGAGACGAAGTCCCTTAAAAAGATAATTTTTAAATAAAATATATCTATTGTGTGTATTCACTATATTTACAAATAAAGAAAGTATAAATACAATATACGACATAATAATATCATGACATAATTTAAAAGTAGGAGATTAACCCAAAGAATGGAAGTTGGGTTATGAAATTCCCTTACCTCGTGTCCGACTTGACTCAACCGTTATTTAACCTCCTGAATAATAAACTAGAGTTAATATATACCTTATTAAGAACCATTTTCAATTTAATTATCCTTTTTATATCACTTATTACAATGATATGAACATTCTGTAATTATTTAAGTTAATAACGGTCATTTTTTCGATCTTAGGTACTTGAGTCAAAAATAAAATTCTTATAATTACAAGTTGTTCATGTGGTGAAATATCCATTATATCCAGAATTATATTCATGATTTAGATATCATATATATCATATATATACAGTATATACATTCATTTATAATATTACGTAACATTTAGAGGTAAGAAATGAAATGCACCGTTCATGGAGACGGTAAGCCGTACGTATGCATGAACACTACTTTCATTTCTATTTCGTATTTAATGAAATGAAATCATAATGATATAAATGTATAATATAATTCCAGTATAATATAGTGTATAATACCATTTACTCCATCCTTTATACATCCCACATATGGCATTAACGATTCAAATCACTTTGAGGGGGCGGTAGTCCGCACTTCCTAAAATGAAATTATCGCGTTTACCCATAATGGAAATCATAAAGTATGCCATAAATGAGAAATACAGAAGAATAAGTAAAACATAAACATATTATATATCATATATAAATATAGTGACATTTTAATGGTCACCTTTGAAGGTGTTATATGAGTTTTGAACAATCATCGTTTCGTGAGGCAGAAATTCGCCATCCACAGAAACCGTATGTTCTTTAACCATTAGATGCAGGTGTGTGTAAGTGTAGCTCGAATACTTCTTATAACAACATCCTAGTATATTTAGGATACTGGTGTTGTTACAAAAGAAATGAATAAAAAGAGTTTAGGGGGTTGTAGAAGAAAAATAAAACAAAACAACATTAGAGAAGACATTACCTCAAAATCGGGTAACTCTTTTTGATTTGAGCCAAAGGCTTCCTTGGGAATCTTTCTGCCCAAAGTGAGGCTTCTAGGAGTAATAGGGGGAAGTTGGGAGAGTATTTGGGCATAGGTTGGACGAGCCAAATGGATTGAAGGTGTGAATAAGGTGGGAGTGGTGGGGGCCTTTTATAAGTGGAGAGGAGGGGCACTTTTGGAAAGTAATGAAATGTTATTCTATTATACAATGCTTTTCGGATTCTAAAGGTCCCACACTTGTACAATTCGTGTATAAGGTGATAAGGGTTCTAAATATTCTCATACAATAGGCTTTGGACAAGTGTATGACTTGGATTTTACATTATCTTCTCATTTTATTTAAATCGTTAAATAATGAGGTCATCGCTGCATCATAATTATGTCATAAATAATTTAATTTATTCAATGTCTAAAAATTATAAAAAAAAATACTATGATGTAGGAAATTTTTTTAGCTTTCCAATGACTATTTATAGTAAAAAATATGACTTGTATAACCCCATGTAAAAATTGTTTTAGTAAAACATTTTATGTTTGTGTCTTTTTTTACTTTAACATTAAATAAAAGGTATTTATGTCATTTTCCAACTAAAGTGGCTCAATGGGGTCTCCAAGTTGACCCATGGATTGTCTTGGTCGGCCATGAATCATACAATAGGAGTAGGACAAGTTCCAAGCTCATCTCATATTATTAAAACATTATTTTTACCTTAAACTACACTAATTACCTTTAATCGCGATTAAGAACTTAAAAGTTACTATTCACCAAAAAATTATTTTAATCTCATTGAACCACATTTTACTTCTTAATGACAACCATGTATGTCGGATTTTTGAAAAACAAATCATAGAAGTGGTAATATTTCATTTAAACGAAAAATCAGTTATTTAACTACCACTTAGTGGTTTCACTATTCATCAAAAATTGAAGTTTTTCAGAAAAATGCCAAAATTTCACCCTAAGCTATAATTGATATTCCGAATTCAAAAATGATTTCTATTTTACAAAATTCCAAACATATAAGTTGCATTAATTAATTTTATAATTAATTCCCGCTGTCACAACAAATAGCGTGTTTTTAAGAAACAATTTATATCAAAAGATTGGCAATTGTTTATGTCCAATTTCAATGTTAAATTAATTCTAATGACCAACATTGGATAAAATGGTAAAAATATATTCTAATTATACTTTAAAACCACTAAATAGTATAATTTATCACTATAAATTATTTTTATTAAAAAGGTTGCTTTTAAGTATTTTTCACTATTCATAAAAAATTAGAAGTTCTCAGAAAAATACCAAAAATTCAACATAGGCTAATTTCGATATTCCGAATCCAAAAATGAAGTCCATTTTGAAATATAAAATTTCTATAATTTTAAAAAGTGGTTATTACTATTCATAACGGCTACTTTGATTAGTCACGGTGTTTTAGAACTCGAAGTTGCGTACAATGCAAGCCATTGCATTATTGAATGAGAAGCGTATCATGGAAGCTCGGGGTGTTACATAAAGGGACCACCATTGATGACCAGAATGAAGCACCACCAACCACCATACCTAAAAATTCACCCCACAAGATGGTACCACCCCTGAAAGAGCCACCATAACCATCCCAAATTGGTATTGAAATTGAAGAACTATGTAACATCCTAATATTTTAATAGAGGAACATCATGTTTAATATAATATATGATACGAAAAAATATTATAAGATAAAGTAATACCCCGATACATTAAAATATATTTATTATTAAATAACTTAAATCTATTCAATATAATTCTATATATGAAACACCGATTTAAATGAAATGTGATTCTCTATTAAAATATTATTATTTCAAATTTCTCAATATAACTTAGTCGTTAAGTTAGTTGGTATGAATAAGAATAACTAAATTATAAAAATTATATGGTTTAGACACATATAAAATAAATTTAATTTTTCCATTAATTAGAAAAAAATAAGAACGATTTCAAATAAAATTAAATTTTTTTCTGAAAAAACATATATTTCAAAAAGGTAGTTTAGTTGTGATTTGCACACATAATTTAAAATTAATTTTTAACAATTTTAAATAATTTATTTGGAAAAAAACTTCCATTTTGAAATGATAATATCAAAATGTACTTAGGGTAATAAAAATATTTTTCAGAAAATATTTATTTTTCAGTGAATAGTAAAAAATAATGATTTTTTAAAACTGTCATTTTTCAATGAATTAAGTAATTTAAAAGCTCCAAAATCTTAATAAAATTATTTAAAGTAACATAAGTATTATTTATTCAAATCTAATCCCATTAAATTATTTTTAGTGAAATTTTATTATTATATTAGTATGTGTTTATTTTTCTGTTTAAAAATGGATTTCTTCTGAAAAGTATTTTGATGTGAAAAATGTTTCTCCTTTTTAATTAATTAAAATAACCCAAAATTATGAGGGATATAAATAAAAATTATAGATTACATACCATTAAATATTAATATGTATTTATAAAATAAATATTATTAATCATAGGGTTAATATAAAATCATCTTTAACTTGAAAACCCTCTTTTCATTGCCTATGCATGTTTAATTTTTAAAATAAATTTTAGCACTTTTGTGCATTTAATTTTATAAAATTGATAAAATATTTGGAATAATTATTATTTATATTATATAATATGGTCAAATTAATTTTATACCATAATGAGTAGTGATGACTGTAAAAATTATTTACTCTGTTCAAGGTAAAAATGGGTTTGCTGGGGGTTAAAAGAAAAATATAAGGGTTAAAAATGACTCAAAAAATGTCTAATTTCTATTTATGGTAATATTTCAATATTATACATGAAAATATATAATATATTTTAATTTTAAATATTTTTAATATGAAATACTTCATTATTATGGAGTATTTTTGAAACATTTCCAAGTGGGATCCAAGTGGGATCATTTCCCCACTTATAAAAGGACCTCTTTCCTCCTCTACTATACACAATAAAAGATCATTTTTTGACCAATAACATCCCAAAAAATATCCCTAAATTCTCTATCCACTTCCTAGAGGCATTATTTTTATTTGGAATCTCTCCTTAGAAGGATTTAGGTTTAAACCTAAAGGAGTTACCCGAAGAAGAGGTATAATCCTTAATTTTTTGTTTTCTTTTTATTTCTTCCATCAATTAATAAAAATATTTTTAATACAATATTATATAATAATGTCAGTATATTATATATAGTAAGATTTTTAGGTTAATTTTGTGACCTTAAACCATCTCCTCCCCCCTAAAATAGGAAATGAAATTGGTGTTTGTGTGTACAGCGGACTACCGCCTCAGGAACTAATGTAATTAGTTTTCCATCACCACTTCTCAAGGATCAATATAATTAATTATATAATTTTTATATATAATATTTATATAATAATTATAAATTTTTTAATTATAATATCATATATATATATATATATATTTACTTTCCATTCTATAGATAATGTGATAATGTTGTTCATGCATACGGGGGACTACTGCCTCATTAAGTAATCATTTTTTTCAGTTACACTTTCCATAGAACGTAAAAAAGGATTAATTTGATGTTTATATTTGATATTAATGGAATATTAATAATTATGTAAAATTTTTATGCAATCAAATTCTTTACCCTTTCACCTGTTATGTAAATTATAGCGTCACTCGTGTATATGTACAACCTACTATCTCCATGAAGCTATGTGATTCATTTTCCATATTCAAAATTAAATAATGATTATAAAGATGTATTTAATGGAATATAATGATATTTATCGAATTAATGTCATTATAAATATTATTTAACTATAAACTATGTTAAATATCTGGCACATTAATGATGAAATATGGAAGATAAAACATGGAAATTAACACCCGAAACAATAGTGATAAAGAATATTTTTTAACAAAAGAGAAATAAGAAATTATAAAACGGTAATATATGATATTATTAATAATAATGTGATTACATTATAAGTTAATAACATTTTAAAAACCAATATAGATAATTTTTCGGATATCTCAACTAAGGGGAAGCGTGGGGTAAGGTATTTCTTAATTCAATTTCTATTAATTGGATTAAATGTATACATAATTGATTATATTGTGCCAAGATTATGTGTGAAATAAATTTTTATTTATTTATTTTTTATTTCCGCTTTATTTTTATGTATATATTTATTACACATAATAACCCCATTAATTAACTCTCACATCAATCGTAAAAACATTTTAAGGGAATTTGGTCTCCATTTTCCTTCTTGAGATATACGTCAGGTTATACACTTATTCTCAATAATGTGGTGTATATACAGATCATCTGACATGTTATATCATGAATTTATTTATTATAGTGATATTTTGATTTTAATTTGAGGTTATTATTTCATGGGGATGACTATTTGATGTTACTAAATTGTTTAGGATTTTTTGGTATAATCTCATCATCTATCGAGATTTTTTATGATTATGTTTCCGATGATTAAATATTTGGCTCCATCTCTCCAGAAAATCATGAATTTTATTTTCATCTAGTTATTTAATTATAATACATTATTCCCTTTATTTTCATTTGTTTATTTATTTAACAGTTAAAAGGAATGTTTGTAAGAAAATCAGACTTTATTTCCCTCTTTAGTCAATAATCCCATTTCTTCCAAATCCATGAATTTTGAATTTTTTTTAATTTTTTTTACTAATATTAAATTAATAAAAATTTTATCATTAATTGTATTTTTATAAAAAAAATTAAAATTATTTTTCCCATTATTTTCGGAACATGGTACTTTTTGACTTTTCGTACTAAATTTTTAAAAGAAACCTTTGTTTTTTTAAACGTATTTGTCATGAATGTAATTATTCCAACATCATGACCAATCAATTTTTTAAAGAATAATTTTTTAGTTTCAAAAGGTTATTTAAAAAAAAGGTTTTCTTAAATGTTGGAGAAATTTTTAGATTTTAAATAAATTTTTTCAAAATGGAAATATATTTTCCTCGAGAAATGTTCAAAATGATCTTTCAAAATTATTTTCCACCCATATGACATCATTTTATGTTACTCAAAGTGAAAAATTCATTTTCTAAAAGAATTTTGATAATAATTATAAAATTACTTTCCTAAATTACAACAACCTTTGATATTATGGATTTCTTATAAATTATGTTTATATGTTCTTCACCAATATAACTATTTTATTACCCCTTCCATTTAGGGGGGTAATGCATTAATTATGATCATTTATCATATGCCTTAATTATGAAATTTCCTTTCAATATGATATGAATCAAGATTATGCAACCTATTTTGTTTTTATTGGTACTTTTTATTTTATTTATTATGATTTATTCCATTATTTTTCACACATAGATCATAAACATGTTATGATGGGTGCATCCCTTTGGATTTCCAATGAATTGGGTAAATATTTTTTCTCATTAAATGACATTTATTGGATTAAGTTGTAAATATAATCAATTATGGGACATTTACACCATGTGATATTATCTATAAAGTTAACCTTGACTCATGTTTGTGTCATGATATATGATATTGTTGCATTTCCTATGATTACAGGATCTTATGATACTAAGTTCTTTATGTTATTCTTCCATGTAATTACCCACGAGCCCTCTCTTTTATGATAACAACTTATACCTTTGAATCTCATGATTTCATTCCTTGTTATGTTTCTTTGTATGCTGGGATTTTTAGCTCACAATTTTCTTTGTATATTCCCTACGTTATCCCATGCATTTGTAAGAGCTCAAATGTATTTTAAGATAACACTATGGAGAATAAAACAAGGATACAATGTTTTATATTCCATTTGATATAATATGACCCTAGTTTTACAAATATACTAGCCATTTATAATAAAATTCTACATTAATGTATATTTATATTTAATAATCATGTAATTATATGTGCTAAAGGCTTGGGTCACTATAGTCGGTTTAATATGAAAAGGTTTAGTTAACCTTTAGAAACTAGGAAGAGAAAACATTAGTGAAAACTATATGGGTAAGTCTAAGTATAGGTACAAGGATATGTATAAGGATATGGCTATGTATAAGAAAATATCGTAGAATTTTTTTTAATTATAGTGAAAGTGGTTTCCAAGAAATTACATCCTTGTCTAGATAATACAATTTTACAGGGTTCATCCATATATTTACAAAGGGGAAATAACTCTGGAAAATGTGTATCAAGCTTGACTTGAGTATTACATGGTACATGACAACGAGTCCTACTAATCATATGTTTTTACACTCCCATGGATTTTTTTGGAAATTATCAAACTCTATAAACTATCATGAAGTATTTGAATATATGATGACCATGAAATAAAAAGATTAAACCTAAGGTGTCACATATTGAGAAAAATATGTCATGATTTAAGATGTTATATAAATTATTCTTCAGGATAATGTTTTTTCCACACTATTATTACTATTTATCATGATATTATTTTTGGTTTCATTAAATAGTTAAAATTATAATGAGTAATTTTAATGTGGAATATTATGGACAATGAAATGATTCTCTTATTGAGCAACCAAATTAAGTCCGAGTTCGATGGTGAAACTATGTTATTATTCGTAATCCTAAATATAATAATATAATTGACAATCTCCAATTGGATAACTTCATGACACACCTAATAAGTGAAAAATATGAATTTTATGTTGACCATGGAGGAAATAAAGTTAAAATTTTCTCATGTCATGACCGTTAGTAGAAGCATCAAAGATAATGTCTCAAAGAAACAAGATGATGTTTTGAGTGTAGAAAGGAATGACATAGGCAATGTAATTTATGAAGAAAATTACATGGTGTTGTTAATGCGGTTTATGGGAATATTGATCTTAGTAAGGTATTACTAAATTTTTAACGTTTTAAATGTTAAAAGTGGGGACATTATGACAATCAATTTCTAAGGGGGAAACCTCAAGAAGGGGATCAACATGGTTTGATGAGTAATGGTTTTACTGTTGATGATAAAGAGACTACAAATGAAATATGAAATGAAAGTAGTATTATGGAATAAGATCACTAATCCTGGTTAATAGTGTATGAAGAAGTGGTATGATTTATCTTTTTATGTATTTTTATTTTATAATTTTGTTGTATATAATTTTTTTCAATGAGATTTTGGATTATAAAAATTATGAAATATATAATGATTGTGTGAATTTTGGAAGAATTTTTTTCTTCATCTTAGATTAACTTAAGAGTTATGGAAACCATAATTGGTTATTTATATTAAGGTTGATAGTAATTTCAATTTCCTAAACAACCCTTCTGAGGTTTTAAGTAATTGGAATTTGAGGTGACTATAGATATTTTCGGAGACACTTTATTAGGATAATGTATATATAATCCTTTGGATTAACATAAAGGATTATTTTGGAACAATGATATTATGTTTTTGAGATATAAGATTTAAGGGTATGATATAACCGTTTATGTTAAGACCTTCTTTCGTGTTGAGGTTTTTGAGGTTATCAGGGATATAGGTTCATTTAATTAAGGAATGATCTTTGTTAAAAATTTGGTTTCACTTTTTATTTTTATAGATTAATTGATTAATATTAATTTTGTATATTATCTTAATTTTTTGTATCCCTTTTGGTTTTAATAAACATTAGAATAATATATTCTTTCTATTTTATGGATCTTATGTTCTGTTAAAAGTTAATTTTAGTGCTTCAAGAATAGAAAATATTTTTTGTAGATTACTTTTTATGGATTAAGAGATGTAGTGGAAAGTGATTGAATCACACAAAAAGGATGAAATTTTTATTATTCAATAGAAATATATCAAGTAAATATATTTCATTATATTCTTAAATTGTAAAATTTCTCCTTAACTTTAAGAAAAGGTTCTTGAAATAAAATGTTATCCTATTACCACCGTTTATGATGATATCAATGACCGTTTCAAATGTATTTGGTTTTTGGTTTTGTGGTTCATTGTTTTTCTAATTATCATTCACTTTCTTCTTATCAATGATATATATCACTCCCCATCATTATTCTAACATTATGCTTTTCTTCTATGTACAACGTTTTACATAACATCTATTGAAAGAACCTGGTTTTACCCTAAGATATGGATCCTTTAATTTTCTTTCTAAATCATTACTTTAGACCAAATATTGATGCCTAATGAGTTATAAAAGTATCTAATGTGTATGAGGATTTTTTGGAGAATGGACCACCCATTATTGGGAAAATAGACCAATTCAAACGGTTAGTGCACAATTAGCGCATGGTTTTCCAAACAGTGGAGAAGTTGTTTTTCCAGACAATGGCACCTCGCGCAGTTGGCACATGGTTGTGCAGCCAAACCGTGTGAATGCCCATTTTTTCCCATGTTTGGATTGAACCATCTCACACATTTTGTGCACGGTTTGACAGACAATGTAGACAAACCATGCATAGGCTAAAAACCTATGTGAAATTTCCAAAATTCCATTAATGATCTATTAAGCCAACCCATTCCTCCTTAATGTGAGATTATGCGGGATTGACCTATTTCTCTCTCATTCTAATGATTTTTGAAGATCTAAACTTAGAATCAAGAGATCTTCTTCATTTGGTATCCGATCGATTTTATTTTCTCCATGATGGATGTGCAATGGTAAGTACTTGAGTCCTATTTTTTCATTATTCTTCTCTTCCACTCACAACCTACATATCACCATGTGAGCATTTTTAACCTTTTCATAGATCTACTCTAATTTGAGGAAAATCAAGGGCTGATACAAGAGGATAAGGCTCCTACAACCCTAAGGTGGGTGGTCTATAACTCATCCCTAATGTTCTTTGTTTTTGGAATGTTCAAGTGGTGCCCACAAGTTTCATTGGTAACCATTTCTTAATTTAATGTGACTTGATTATACTTATTAGAATCATATGGTTATGATATTTCAAAATATGTGATTAGTTGTTAGTGGCTTCACCCACAACTCAATCTCCCTCATGTCAATGTTATGTCATAATTGGGTTATTAGTGTTTTGGCACGTTTGAGCCATCATTCAGGTGTGCCTTTAATTGACCTTTTAAAGGTGACTATTCCTATCATAATTGGAATATTATTAATGAGAATTTCATAATGGAATGTACCATTTATTCTCATCACATGACCCATCTAATGTAAGTGCTTAAAAATGTTCCTTAAATGTGAAATATGAACTATGAAATGGAAGGTATTCTAAGAATATAACTCGGCCTTATTAAAAGAGATTGAATAAAGGTTACATGTCTGTATCACCCCTTTCCTTGTTGATAGAAGGTAGTGGAGTGAACCTAAATAATTGAATAAGACTTAATGACAAACTAATACTTGATTAAATGGTTGAAATGATACTTGACCTATCCACACTAATTGAAGACTGATCTTGGACTAATGGTTTCATCTCTACATAACCTATCCACACTAATGGAAGGAAACACATAAACCAAATGAATTATTACATAATTACAATATCAAATTGGAATGGACTGACTTGATATCTCCTTGTATTCTGGGAGGAGAATACATTGGGTCGTGGGAACAACATTTTGATTCAGGGAATTAGTTTTCTTAGGTTGATACCCACCTAGACTCTGGTTCTTGTCTGTTCCTTGTATTCTTGATATACTACCGTTGGGTCCCCATATTATTCCACGATACCTCAGATACACTCCTTGGATCCAACATTAACAAGTTGGTGCCTTGGATGCACTCCTTGGACACAATCCTTTATTATCCCTGTTTTACCTTGGATTCACTCCTTGGAGTCAGTGGGTGTGTTATTGTGGAATGCCTTGGATTACACTCCTTATATTACACTCTTACCCCTTAGCTGGACTTAGATACTACAGAGTTATATTTTTTGAGTTTATGTTACCTTGGTTTTTAACCTAGAACTCCCTCACTAGATATCATCGATTGGATGCCTTGTTACATCTTGGGACCTTCACTACATATATTATCACGACGTGATGTTAGATTTTGTCATGCCTCACATGAACTATTAAGATTAAATAGTAATTGATTAATTAATGAACTTGTTACATTTTCAGACACCAGCCAAGGGTTGAAGTGGGAACTTGGTTATTTAGTTATTTTGTACTACTTTCTTTACTTTATATATATATATATATATATGCATGCCTACACACTCTTATATTCCATTACACAGACTAGATGTTACAGACACCATTGGTGGTGGTCCACTGAGATTTATCTCACACCCTATTTGGGAATCATTTGCTACCCGGATTAGATTACATGGATATAGGTTTATAAAAAGGGAAGCATGGAGCTTCCAATAGTTGATTGTGTGCTGATAGGATAGAGCTCCATAGCGATGACTGAGTTGGATCTCAGGAGGTTTTATTATGATTTGTTTTCTTTTACCTTGTGTAACATGTTACACTTATTGTATTGTATCCACTATTTCGAGTTTTCTAGTGACATGACATTACATCATCACTATTCCAGATGATATAGTTATTATTATTCTTTTTTATCTATTGCATCAATTTTCTTCCGCTATTTAATTATATTGTTTTTGATGTTTACTACTCATTTACATTCCTTATTTTGTGCTACACTATTCTAAGGAGGGAATAGTCTTCCCACAGACACACCCTAGACCCTCACTGCTAATTAGCAGCCTCTGGCATTTGGGAAGCTATGCCTGAATCCATTGGCCCACCAGGATCCGGGCACCCGTTAAGTGGAATATGGGTTTGGTTCGTCACAAAGTGGTATCATATGTGGTTTTTTATGTTGACAGCCTATTTGGATATAGTGGATTGTGGAATAGTAATGCTTTGGGCTTGGTCATAAGCCGTGCTAGGCCTTCGCGAACCCATGATCGAGGTAAAATCCATGTTAACCATAATGCAATTGTTGTTTTATTTTTCCTATTATAGTTGATATTATTTCACCTTTGGGTGACTCACATGTTTTCTGGTGTTGTTTATTATTACTCTTTGGGAACTTATTTCATCATTGTGCTGACAATATAAGGGAAATGATTATTGCTACATGAATCATTATGGACACCTATAATTCACATGTCATGCATATTTCCATTCCATATAGGTGTATTTCACTAATTTTCATTTCTTGATATTACTATGATTGTTAAGTGATTTTGTTTCAGTTGTTTGTAATTGTATTATTTTGGATTCAATTGAGTGATTTCCTGTCTCAATTCATGAGGTTTTATGGCCCCTCAAGGGTTGGAATAAGTAATTTACCAAGTCAAGCCATTATGTTATAAGTAAATGGAATTCATTTTTGGTGATAGGTGCATGGGAACTGATTCATTATAAATGACTATCCATTATAAATTGAATCCTAAATTAAAAATTATTCGGTTTCACATTCTTATTTTTAATTTTCATTTTTATTAAAGGTAAAGGAGTGAACCTAATAATTAACTGAAAATTCACATAAAACATGTAATTGAGAACATACCAATACCTAGCATTCTAAGCGTGTATTTTGGGTAGTATGCATTCGGTAGTGAGTTTTATTTCGATATTTTCTACTAGAGATTCTATATCCTTGATTCTATTTTAGTTCTATGGTGTGTGCATTGAATTTGTAGGCCAATGTCACCACGATGTCCCTATGTTATTATCCATAGAGATGGTGACGACCATGCTCCAGACATGGTGGACCCTCAGCCTCCAGTATTACTTCCAAGAGTGCCACTTGAGGCACTGCCTATTTTACCCAATCAAGGCACTAATTCCCAAGACCGTGATAGTTTCTTATGTTTGAGGCAGTCCATTCAAGGTGCTCCATGGGTTGCACCAACGATGTATGATCTGACCCGCGAGTTCCAGCATCAGCATCCTCCTACTTTTTTTAGGGTATGGAAGATCTCATGGAGCTGATTATTGGCTAGAGTCAATGTGGTCCATCTTTGAGAATCTGGAAATGACTCCATAGTGGAGAGTCAAGATTTCTACATATATGCTTAGGGATTTTCCCAAGCGTTGATTGGGTGTTGTTACCTAGGCCGAACATCATCATGGCATGTTATGGGTTGAATTCCAGACTATCTTCTATGATCAGTTCTTTCCTTCGTCGCTTAGAGATTATAAATCCAGAGAGTTAATGAATCTTGTGAAGGGTTCTATGTCTGTTATGGAATATTCAGCATGTTTCAGTTATTTACAGCGCTTTACACAACTTTTAGCCCATGATGAGCTTTCACGTGCTAGATTTTTTTAGGATGGGCTTCATTATGCCATCTGAACTTAGGTGAATGTATTTTTCCTTCCTAAATTATATAAAATAGTTGATCAGGACCATATCACTGTGTGTAACCTGAGGTATGGATCGATTACTGGGTTTAAAGGATCAGTGTTGTGTCAGGATAATAGTTCTTCTGCTGACAGGAGATGTTCCCTTGAGGCTTTTTGTCAGGGAAGTGGCAGCCAAAGTATCTAGTTTGATAGCTCGTTAGTGTGTCATCAGTGTGGAAAACTAGGGAATAATAAGCCTTAGTGTGGTAGAGACCCTATAGAGTACCGGGATTTTGGATGTATGGGCCATCATATGCTCTTTTGTAGGACATTTCCACCAGCTTCGAGTAGAAAAGGATCAGCTTTAGCTCGACCTTCAGGAGAGACTTCTTTTTTACCATGTCAGGTGGGGAGTAGGAGTAGCACCAGTAGGTCTGGATGAGGAGGAGTTATTAGTTGTGGTAGTCTGATCCCTGATCACTAGCATCTTTACTAGTGCAGCCATGATCATGGTTATCCATTTGTTCACAGGGTCATGGATCAGGTAAGTTGCTTGCCTTATAGCCGATACCCAAGGATCAGGTTGTGGGAACATCTACATTATGAGGTACTATTCTCGTATCATATACTATTGTATCTTCTTTGATTGATACAGGATCTTCAAACTCTTTTATTTTTGTATCTATTGTGGAATGTCTCAGACTAGAAATACAATATCACTATGGTGTAATGACCCCCGATGCATCATTGGGAATACAGATGGAGGGCATATGCCAGTGCAGGGACGGTCCCCCCGAGGTAGGAAGTTACCCTTTCTTATGGGATCTCTTTCTTCTAGAGATGACAGACTTCGATGTCATTCCTAGGATAGAATGGTGAGTACACTTTCACACATTTGTAAACTGTTATCTCCGCAACATTTCTTTTACATCACCAGATGGAAAAAGTTATCTATTCAAAGGAAAGTGGGATGTATCGGCTGGGAGAGTAGGACCGAAGCATCATGGGCTCAGTGGAGTGACCACCCAGATTGAAAATATTTTCATGGAGGATCATGGCTTGCTTCAAACCAATTACCCTCCTATAGTTGATCATTTCAGGGAAGTATTCTCGGATGAATTTTCTAGATTATCTCTTAACAAAGAGGTAGAGTTTACAATATATATTATTCCAAGAGCATCTCCAGTGTCCATTCCTCCATACAGGATGTCACCTATAGATCTTTAAGAGCTCAATCGGCAGATAGAGGATATAGAGACCAAAGGCTTTATATGTCCCAGTACATCCTCTTGGGGTTCACCTGTTCTTTTTTCTAAGAAGGCAGATGAAACACTATGATTATGTGTGGATTACAAATGGATGAAAAATATTATGGTTAATAACTGGTATCCACTTCCACAAAGAGATTATCTATTTTATCATCTTTGAAAAGTAAAGGTGTTCTCTACGATCGACCTGAGATTGAGTTATCATTATGTGCGACTTAGACCATCAGACATACCTCATATAACATTTTGTAGCATGTATGGTATGTATGAGTATCATGTATTGTCGTTCAGTATTATGAACGCACCTTCTGTTTTCATGGATTTGATGAATAGGGTTTTCTATACCTATTTGGAATCCTTTTTTCATTGTCTTTGTGGATGACATCTCAGTGTAACCACGCAATCATAATGACCATTCCAGACATCTTGAGATCATTCTAAGTACAATGATAGAGAAAATATTTATACCAAGCTTTCTAAATGTGTTGTCTATATCGACAAAGTCCACTTCATGGGTCATATTTTTTCATCACCAAGAGTATCTATTGACCATAAAAAGGTTAGTGTTGTTTTCTACTGGGAGAAGCCTAACAATGTTTTTGATATCAAGAGTTTCTTGTTGATGGCTAGATGTTATAAGAATTTCATAAAAGACCATTCACATCTTGGTTCACCCTTTACTAGACCTAAAAATAAGGGTGTTAAATTCTTATGGTCAGAAGTATGCGAGAAATACTTTCAAGAGCTGAACAGAAGGCTTTTCTCAGAACATATTCTAATTCATCCAAAACAAGGTAATGGTTATATCATCTCTTGTAATGCATCATGCATTGGCCTAGGAGTAGTGTTGATGTAGGAGGAAAAATTCATTGTGTATGGATCACGGTAGTTGAGGACTCATGAGAGAAATTACATGACACATGACCACAAGCTTGGAGTAGTAATACATGCCTTACATTACTAGAGACACAATATGTTGGCTGATCACCTTTTGGTGTATATATATCTCATGATCCTGAAGTATATCTTTTATCACCATAAATTGAACCTTTTATAGAAAAGATAGCTCGAATATCTACAAACCATGGATTTTGAGCTTTCTTATATTCCTGGAAAAGGAAATGTGGTTATAGATGGACTGATTCAAAAAACTCAAATGCAGGTCATACAAGAAGCCAGTATTGAATGGAAGTAATGGACCTCTTTTCCAAACTTTATCTAGTGTTTCATGATAGTCACGAGTAGTCTTACTTCTCAGCCATAATAGTTACCTATTTCCTCTATGATAAGATGAAGAGTTGGTAGTTCTTATATCCTTATGGTTTGGTTATCTTGGGGAGTATATCAGAAGATAACCCACCTCCAGAAAGGTCTGTGGATAGAGATGATGCCATGTGTCTGTGTGGACATATTTGGGTTCCTGTAGATGTGAGAGAGGATTTGATGAAAGAGTCCCATGCTTCCTAGTGGGCAGTTCATCCAGGAATCATGAAGATGTATTGAGATATGTGACACATGTATTGGTGGCCTAGGATGAAACATCATATTTTAAGATTCATCAATAGGTTTTCCACCTGTCAGCAGGTGAAGGCGGTGCACTAGAGACCTACTAGCTTATTACAGCTACTTCCAGTCTCGAAATGGAAATGGGAAGATGTTGTTATGGATTTCATAGTTGTCTTAGCTAGGTTGTTGAGGGGTAGTGATGCTATCTGGGTAGTCACTGAAAGACTAATGAAATCATCCCACTTCATTCCTATTCGGGAGACTTTCTCAGTTTATTAGGAAGGAGGACTGTATATATGTGAGATCATACAACTACACTGATTTCCAAGTACTATCATTTCCACTAGGGATTCTTGTTTCACTTCACAGTTCTGGTAGGTTTTGTAGAAAACTATGGGAACTCAGGGGCTTCTAAGAACATATTTTCACCCTTAGACTGATGGACAATCATAACAGACAAAATAGGTTTTAGGGGATATGCTTCAAGTATGAATTCTTTATTTCTTTGTTTGTTGGGAGATGCATATCCATCTCATCGAGTTCTCCTATAATAATAGTTTTCAGGAAAAAATTAAGATGGCTCATTTTGTGGCTTTATATGGTAGTCCATGCCATTAACCCTTGTATGGGCTAGATGCAGGTGACATAGCCCATCTAGGTCTACATCTCATTTAGGATACTTTAGAATAGGTCCAGCTAATCAGGAAGTGTATGACTACTATTCAGTCTTGATAGAAATCATATGTCGATCACCGTTGACAACCTCTTGAGATTGAGGATGGGGTCACTCAGTCTTGGGCATAGATGGTTATGGAATAAGGGTAAGCAGTCGCCTCATTACGTTAGGTCGTTTGAAAATCTAGAGAGAGTTGGGCCAGTAGCTTATCGGTTGCTACTACCTTAGAGGTACCATTCCGTGGACGACGTCTTTCATGTCACACAGCTTCACCAATGTCATGCCGACCCATCTCATACCATTGATCCTGAGGAAGTTGAGTTAGATGATGATTCTACCATTGTGGAGTATCTAGTACGTATCATCGACCAATGTGTGAAGGCTCTTCTAGCCATGTTTATCCCTCTCATACGGTTGATATTGTAGAACGACCAAGTACAGGATGAGACTTGGGAGTGGGAAGCTGACTTATGTTCCCAATGGACATAGTTTTTCTCAAAAAGTGTTTCCTTACCTATGGAAGGAGAACACGGGGGGGGGGGTGAGTTCTTTTATGGGGGAAACACTGTAAGAACCCTGTTTTTCACTTAGGAATGGATCATTTAATTTTCAGTACAAATAATTACATTGGACCTAATAGAGATGTGTAATGGGTTAGAAAAGGTTCTAAAGGTTTTTGGGGATGGTTTAGAGCTTAGAAAACATCTTTTTGTGAAAACATACCATGTCACATGGTTTGCGCACAGTTAGTGCATGGTGTTCCTAACCATGTAGATGTTTTTTTTTGACAGTGGCACCTTGTACGGTTGGCACATGGCCATGCATCCAAATAGTGCGAACACCCCCTTTTTCCTAGGTTTGGATAGAACCATCTCACACAGGTTTTGCACGGATTGACAAACTGTGCGGGCAAATGTTTCACTAGCTAAAAACCTATGTAAAATGTCCAAAATTCCCATAATGATCTATTAATCCAACCCCTTCCTCCCAAATCCATGATTATGTGTGATTTACCTACTTCCCACTCGTTTTGGAGTTTTTTTAATATTCGAACATGGAATCAAGATATCTTATTCATTAGGCATCCGATCGAGGTTCCGTTCATTATGTTGGATGCAAAATGGTTGGTACTTGAGTCCTCATTAGTTGTTCTTCTTCTCTCCCACTCTCGACCTAGATATTTCCATGTGAGTGTTTTTCACCTTTTCTTAGAATTACTCTAATACAAGGAAAATCATGGGTTGATACCAAAGAATAAGGTGCATGCAACCCTAAGGTGGGTGGTCTATAAGTAATCCCTAATGTTCATTGTTTTTAGATTGTTTCTGTGGGGCCCACCAGTTTCGTTGGAAACTATTTTTTAAATTAATATTCCATGAGTATACTACTTAGAATTGCATCGTTATTCTCTTTACAAATATGTGATTAGTTGTTAGTGGTTTCACCACATCTAAATCCACATCATGTTAATGATTATGTCACAATTGGTTATTAGTGTTTCAACACGTTTGAGCTACCGTTCGGGTGTGCCTTTACGTGACCTTCCTAAAGGTGAGTCTTTTTATCATAATTGTCTTGTCTTTACTGAAAATTTAAAAATGTCATTTACCATGCATTCTCACCACTTGACCCATCTAAGTTAAGTGCTTACAAATTTCCATTAAATGTGAAATATGAAATGTGAAATGGAAGGTATACTTAGTATACAACTTGTCGATATAAAAAGAAATTTAATAAAGGTTACATGTCCATAGAACCACTTTAAATGTCAATGGAAGGTAGAGGGGTGAATCTCAATAATTGAACAAGCCTTAATGACTAACTACAACTTTATTAAACAGTTCCAATGTTACATGGCCTATCCACAGTAAAGGAAGACAAGGCTTTGACCAATGGTTTCAACTCTACTTCACATATCCACACTAATGGAAGGTAAGACATGGACCAAATCAATTATTACATAATTAAAATATCAAATGGGAATGGAGGAGGATAAAACTACTACTGATAGACAGTGGTGATTACCTAAAATCTATTAACCATTGGGAGGATAAATAATGGCGAATTCCAATCGATAGATCTCCAAAAGGAGATCCTAAAGACATAAAAATACTAGATCACCATGTTAGTATTTGAAAGTGATTTAATACATTATTACTAAATTTTTTTTAATTACTCTATATTAACATTTTATTATATTATCAAATTTTTTTAAAAAAATTAGTCAGTTTTTAATTAAATTTTTTAATAATGTCAATTGTTTATGTAAATGTTTTAAATAGATACTTATTATTATTAAATTTTTTAATCTAATTATGTTTTAATTTTTTAATAAAAATAAAAAACTAGGCCCATTTTTAGTGAGGCACCTTGGCTAGCCCTTAACCACATAGCAGACACATTGGATCAACCCCATGGGTAGGCACATCATAATAAGTCCATAAGGAGGCATTGGTTATCAACATGCATAGTGCACACAAATCACATTCAGGCCTCTGTATAAGGCCCAATGTGTGTGGCCATTGGTGCATGGGTTGGGAATATGTCACATTCAAGGCCTTTAGGCACATATGTTTTCATGTGTAATCTAGTGCTAATCCCTGGTATCATGCTCCAGATGAAGATCATGGATTCCTATTTGATATACTGGTTAGTCAAACTTTTTTCGAATCGATGTTGGTTGCAAATGTGTTTCACAGTTCATCTAAATATAAAAACATTGATTCAATCTTGTCTGTCGAATTTGTTTAATATCTCTCATTCAATATTATTTGTTTTTATCCCATGCTCATGTTTCTGAACTCCTATGCATACTTCTATTCTAATTTCATTATATTCTTCGTGCATCAACTTGTTCATCTTTAAACCTATGATATTCACAGTGTCTCTATTGTTTCTAACTTATTTTCATCAATAATATGGTTTTATCTCAGTTGGTATAGGAATATCATTATAAATATTCTCTAGAGAGATTAATGGCTCGACCTATTCTTATTCAGTTTTCTATATTCTCTACTAATATTTTCATAAAGGAATTTAAATGAACCTTTATTCATCTAGTTTGAATTCCCTTTATTGGTTGCGCAATGGTGTCACTATTGGAATCCAACGGTGATTCATGATCCACTGTTGGAACCTAACGGTGATTCATGATCTATCACTAGATTTCATTGGTGAGTCATTTGACTCACCATTGGACATCAAAGGTGGGTTGTCCTTGTCCAATGATTTCTTTTATCTTTATATCCTTGGTAGAAGGTTTTTTAGGCTCCAATAGGAGATCTTACTTCTTATATCAAGTCTAGTGTATTTCTTCTTACTATTTTAAGATGTTTAAAAATATATATATTTATCAGAAAAATTTTATTATGTTCTTCATCTATTATTTCATTCTCTTTTGTTGGAAATGTTTTTTAGTGACCCACCATTGGACACTTCCAACGGTATTTCATGAGTCAATATTTGACATATAATGAAAAAAAAATATTTTGTCACCTAAATCATTTGGTTTCTAAGTGTCTTGGAATTAATTTTTTCTTGTTGAATCTTTTAGTTTTACTATGTTTTTCATGGTTGGTCATGATCCCCAACTCTCTTTTTTCAGTGGTAGGTCAGGATCCACCACTCTTTGTTTTCAATGGTAGCTCATTGATCCACCGTTAGTTGAAAATCATTTATAAAATCTTTTTTTCTTATTTTTATTAATGTTGTTAAAATAAATTTCTTTCTGAAATATTTTATTATTTTATGATAAAATATAACTACAATAGTGTATAAAAACAAATTGTACCTTTATTTTATGTACACTTGTTTATGCAGTTTGATACTAATGAAATACTCTACTTTTATTACTTTCTATTGTCTTTATATTATGGAAAATTATACATTAATTTCAAATTTTTTACAATTTGGATTTATTTAGAATTTTTATATATAAAAAAATTAATGTTATATTTTAATATTTCATGAATAAATATAAATCAAGATTTTTTTTTTTTACTATTGAATTAACAAAAAAATTTAATGGTCATATTTTAATATTTTTATACACTAAAAATTTTCATGCATATATTGGATATGAATAGACTCTTAGAGTATAGTGATTTAATGATACGAGTGATATCGTCAATGATTAAAAAAATATAAAAAAGAATATTTAATATATACATGTTTAAAAAATTTATACTTATCCACATTGATCAAAATACTTCTTATACTTTTTTTGTTCTGCTGTGATCACTGAAAATATTTATCAAATTCATCTTCAAACACCACAGTGATCAAAGAACATGAGCTACACCTGATTTATACATCATATGCTCAACAATTGATTTAATTTTTTTTATTTCTCTGTTTTAATTATACCAATCTCTTATTCTTCCTCTAGAGTTTTTTTTAATAATTTCTCATCCAAAATCTATCTCATTTGGTTATTCCTCCCATCTAAAATGAAGGTCGGGTTGTTCCTTCTTAAAAAAGGATGGTAGGTTGTGACTCCTTCAAAAGATAGGGGTTATAACTCTAGCTGTGAAAAAGGTAAGTTTCATTTGTATATAATTGTATTATCACTCCCATTCTAAAGTGATGATCTAGTTAATACTAGACTCCTCATAGTGTAGAGGATATTTATGATAGAACTAGGATCATGGTGATCCAATCCTCTATAAAAACAACCTATGTTATTTTTATTATTTCCACTACATTTTAACACTATTTTTACTCTGATATAATCATATTTTTGAAATATTTAAAATGGACTATTAACCACCCTCTAGTCACTACATCCATAGAAAGGGACCTAAAAATTGGTATCATAATGTGGTTCCTTTTTAAGGATTCGGTTTTAATTTTTTGATTATTTGTTTCTGAACTAACCTTTATCGTAGACTTAAAATTATAGGTAAAATATTCACTTATTTTTTATGTAAAATCGGGATTTTGTGATGTTCAATCCCATCAGACTACCTCACTTAAATGGAAGTGACTATTTTTATTAGAAGGAAAGAATTGAGGTTTTTCTAAAAAAATATAGGTCTCGATTATTGGGCTATAATGTCACAAATATATACACTACCTAATGTAGATTTAAAAACACTCACTGGTAATGATACTACAACATGTGTTATAAATTACAACGTTCTGAATTATTTATACTCTTCTCTAATTAGAAATATGTATTTCCATATTTCATCCGACAAAAATACTTCTGAAATATGGAGGACTTTAAAATTTACTCATCAAGGAATTGATAAGTTTCACAGAACCAAGCTAGGTATACATAGAGCTGAGTGTCAATAATTAATTATGACTGGTCAAGAAAGCATAAAAGGGTTGTACAATAGATTCACTAAGATTTCCATCAGTTTGGTTTCACTTAGAGAAACAATGAAGAATGAGGCTCTCATTAAAAGATTACTTAGTCCTCTACCCAAGAGATGGAACTCAATGAAATTCACTATTGAATAAAGTGAGGATTTCACTAAATTTTCAATATATTATTTGATATAATTACTTCTTCAATACAAACTAGAAATGAAGAATGAAAATTATGATGGTCGTGTTAAATTGGAAGGTATATCATTTTAATAAAATATAAATGTCATTGATAATTCCTAGGATTTTGAGTTACAGAAAATTGATTAGGATTAAATTACATGTTTCACTAAAGGTGTTTACAAGTACAAGATGCGAAAGTGAGGCATTCATAAGTGTCCTAGAAGAGATCATCAAAAGGGTGATAGAAAGGGTAGTAAAAGTGGTAAAAGTAGTAAATATGATGTTTCTAAATTAATATAAAATGAGTGAAGGAAAAAGGTGCATATAAAATCATATTTCCCAAAATTAAAATAATATGTAAAAAAATAAACACAATTGGGAATGAAAGTCATGTCATGTAGGATGGAGTTGTATAGAAGAGTGAGACTCAAGTACCGACGGTTCTAAAAGTGAGAAAGAATATTTTAATCTATGTTTAATGGATAAAACTATTAATGAGGTATTCTCTAATTATAATTACACATCTGGCTAGGAATATGATATTGAAAATGAATTCATATAATTAAATGTATAAAATCAATATTTTCAATGTGATATCTTGAGAATGGTTTAACAATATATGTTACTACAAATAGAAAAGGAGAATATTAATGATGAAATTAAAAAACTGAATGAATCTTTTTGAAGAATTACAGAATAGAAAAAGGCTATAGATTCTAAACTATTAAAATTTAATGATAAGAATATGAGAATAAAACATTTTTTATCAAAAACCAATAAAGATAAAGAAAGAAGATTTAAATTAGTTTGTGATGATTTAGATAAAATTTAAATGGAATGTAAGAATCTGAAACATAATTTTATGAAACTAAAAAATTCTAGATCATGTTAAAATGTGAATATATGTGATGACCATAATATTAATCAGAAAGATAATGAAAATCCTAAAAATGTAATTACATTATTAAGGAAACCATCCTAATTTTTATTCAATACCAATTGAAATATGATAATATATTGGCTATAAATAGGCCCAAAAAAGATAAAACAGGTTTTGGTTATAATAATCAAGTTTATAATTTGTATAGAACTATTTTTATAAATAAAAAATAGGAATATCTTAAATGATAATTTATTTAGATGTAATTTTAAATGGAATTATTCCAATTAATTTTCTTTATCTTTTACTCAATATTTAGGTTATACAGAGACATTCTTTTTTAAAATCGATCTTTTAGATTACCCTAAAATAAACGTATCATACCTATTTGGGTATCTAAAATTTTTATCACTATTCTATTTTGAACCAAACTAGTATGTGTACCAAAAAACCCATTTTATTGATTTTTTATAGGTCAGAAGAGTTCTAAAGTTAGATGGTATATTGATAGTGGGCTCTCAAGGCATGTGATTTGGGAAATCTCTAATTTATTATCTTTTAACACTTGTGATGGAGTTACTGTCACTTTCAGTGAAATCTATAAAGGTTTGGGTAAAGGTTTGGGATAAGTACATATTTTAAATCCTTTTATAATTTCTACTTTTTGTAGAGGGATTAAAACACAATTTAATTAGAATATTAAAACTTTTTAATGATGGTATTAGCATAAAATTATATGATAATAAATGTATTGTTTATAAAAATAATATTTTTTTGTTTTATTCTAATATAAAAATATATATATTCTAGTGATTTTTCAAAACTAACCCTAAAAAGTGTAAAATGATTAAATTTTGTTGATATAGATCACATTATATGGAACAAATATTTCGTACATGTTCATCTTCGATATTTTTAAAAGCTAGCTAATCATGAACAAGTTCTAAAACTTCAAAATTTTAGTACATTTAAATATTATGTATGTGATTTTTCTCTAAAAGGTAATATACATTGAGATAATTTTAGATATGTACAGGTGGTTAATAATACTATATACTTAGAAATACATCATCTTGAACTTTTTGGACCAATGATAACTACTAGTTTATGTAATAAAAGTTATGTTTTTTTAATTCTATATGATTTTAGTAGATTTACTTGGACCATATTCTTATCTCATAAATGTGAAACCTTAAAAAAGTTTGTTAAATTCTATAAGAAGAGTCAAAATTTGAAATATCATTTAATTTAATATATTAGAACTGATAAAGGATTATAATTTCAAAAATTCTATGAAATTAATGGATTTGTTCATAATTTTTCAGCCCCTAAAACACCAAAATAGAATGGTATTGTAGAGAGTAAAAATAATAATATTGAAGAAATGAGAAGAATAATGCGTAATGAATTCAACCTTCCAAAAATATTTCTGGGTTGAATCAGTTAACATTGATTATTATATCATTAATACAGTTTACATCAGACCTTTGTTAAAAAAATCCCAATAAGATGTTTAAGAATAAGAAACCAAAAATTGGTTATTTTAATGTTTTGGACATACAATCTATATTTTAAATACTAAAGATAATATAGAAATATTTGATTCTAAAAGTGATGAAGGTATATTTTTAAGATACTCTAATAAAATTAAGGCTTATAGGGTATATAATAAGAGATCCATGATAATGGAATAATTTATTCATGTTATGTACATTGAAAATAATGAAAAATAGAGTACCAATTCTGTTAATATTAACAAATATTTTACAGAATTCATCTTTAATGAAGATAAACCTGAAAATAATAATACATCAGTTGAGGGGGGTCATATATGATCTCAATCAGATCATTTAATTCAAAAAACTCACAAATATCACTCTTTAGTAAATTCTATAAGAAATGTTGAACCTAGAATTGGGACTAGAAAATCTATTTTAAAAAATTGTGCTAATTCTTCCTATGTATCTAATTTTGTGCATGTTAGTATTAAAGAATCTATTAAACATTATAACTAGATTTATGGAATGCATGATGAACTTTACCTATTTGATTGAAATAAATTCCATAATCTAGTTGATTTAGCTAAAGATACAATGAATATAGGAAACAAATAGATTTTTTGAAATAAATTGGATGTGTTTGGTAATATAGTTTTAAATAAGTCAAGATTAGATGTCTAAGCCTTCTTCAAGAACAAGAAATATATTTTGAATATTCATTTTCACCTGTTTGTATATTGGAATCCATTTGGATTTTATTATCCTTTTCATGTTTTAAAAATTTTCAAATGGATGAAAAATGTGCCTTTTTAAATTTTGTAATTTTAGAAGAGGTTTATGTTATAAAAACACCAGGTTTTGAAAATATTAAATTTCCAATTCAAGTTATCAAACAATATATAGACTTATAAGGTCTTAAGAAAGCTACTTGATCTTTTTGTGAAAGAGAAACTCTGTTTTTAATTCAAAATGATTTTATTAAAGGTAAGGTTGATCCAACCATATTTATAAAAAGACTTTCAAGTGAAATATTTATTATATATATTTATGTTGGTGGTATGATTTTTTCATTCAACAAATGAAAAAAAAAGTAATGAGTTTTCAAAGTTAATAAAAATTGAACTTTATATGAGCGTGATGGGGGAATTAAAATTTTTCATTTGATTACAAATTAATCGAAGGAAATATGATATTTCCTTAAATTAAGATTAGTATGATAAAAGAACATGAAAAATGTTTGGAATATATTCTTTTAAAACTATGAGAACTCTTATGAGAAAAAATTTTAAACTGGATTATAATGAATCTGTAAATTCTATCAGTGATAAATTATATTGAGGCATGATAGGAAGACTTTTGTATCTTACAGCTTCTAGGAAAGATATTATGTTTTCTATTTTTATCTATTCTAGATATCAGTCAAAACCAAAAGAAAATCACCATAAGGATATTGAAAATTAACTATATATATCAAGGGTACTAGTTTCACTAAATTTTTCTATTCTAATGAGAATTATTTTGATTTACTACCTTATTCTTGTTATAACTTTGGAGGTTGAAGACTTGACTAGAAAAGAAATGCAGGTATGTGTCACTTTTTAGAAAAAATCATAATTTAATGGATATCTAAGAAACAACTTTTAGTATCACTAAAAATATCTGAGACTAAATATGTTGTTACTACTAGTTAATTCTCATAGAGTATTTAGATAAAACAAACATTGTATGATTTTAATATCGATTTTGATAAAATTCCTCTCTACAATGATAACTCAAGTGATATTTCAATTTCTAAAAACCCTCTTCCAAAATCTATAACTAAACACACATATGTTTGAATTCATTTCCTTATGGATCATGTAAATAAAGGTGATCTATGTTCAGAATTTGTTCCTACAAAGAAACAATTAGTTGAAATTTTACCAAATCAATATATACTGTTAAATTTGAAAGGATGAAATTTTAATTGGGTATGTTAAAAGAATAAAGTTTTTTCCTGAGTTTTGTATCTCATAATTATTTTTAAAAGTTATTAAATTATTATTAGATCACACTATTTATATTTTCATTATTAAACTATAACACTATCTTAATTTTTAATGTATATTTTTTACTCAAATGATAAAATTTTACCTAATTAATTTTACATTGATTAATTTTTGATCAAAATAAATTATATTTTATACATTAATGTACTTTTTTATAAATTTCAAAAAGGAAGATATTTTTTTAGAAAATTTAATAAAATTTTTGTTTTTTAATTTACAAAAATAGGGATATTTTTTGTATTTGAATGTGATTTAATACTTTATCACTATTTGTTTTGATAAATTACTCATTATTAACCTTTTATTAAATTATCAAGTGGGTTTTAAAAGTTAATAACTATTTAATTACATGTTTTAATAATGTTAATTGTTTATGTACATTTTTTAAATTGATAATTCTTGTTATTAATTTTTTTAATCTACTTTTGTTTTAATTTAAAAAAAAAGAAAAATATTGGCCCACCTTTGTGAGGTTCCATGGATAGTCCTAAAATATCTAAGGTAACCATGGGTTCAACCCTATGGAAAGACCTGTCAGAGGCATCCCACATGAAGGAATTTTTTTCTCAATGTGCATAGTGCACACATATCATGTGTGGGTCCATATATAAGGGTCAGAGTGTGTGCATGTTGTCACATGGGTTGGTAATAGGTCGATAGCTGGGCATGTGATCCCGTGTGTATGTATGTATAAAATGGTGCTGATCCTCGATATCTTGTTAAAATCGAGGACTATCTCTTCCTATTTGATATACCAATTAGTATACCTTTCTTCAAATCTATGTGGGACTTGAATCTATTTCACTATTCATAAGAACATAAAAACTCATATTAAATCTCATATTTTAGGTATTTTTAATATCTCTTGTCTGATATCCTTTGTTTTTATCCCATGCTCATGTTTTTTAACTCCCATGCATCCTTAAATTTTAATTTCATTTTATTTTTTAGGCTTCCATTTATTCACTTGTACACCAACAAAATTTGTATTATCTTCATTGCTTATAACCGAGTTTCTTCAAGCCTATGGTTTTATCTCAATTGGTCTTAGAATCTATTAATTCATATTCTCTTGAAAAAACAATGGATCAAAATCTTCTTCTTTATTGTTCTATCTTTTCAACTAATATTTTCTTCCAAGCAATTATATGAGCCTTTTTTCATCAGGTTCTAATTCCCTTTTTTCGTTTCTCTATGGTGTTTCCATTGATCACCAACAGTGATTCATAATCTAATTTTGGAACCCAACGGTTATTCATTATCCACCATTGGAACCCAACAGTGATTTATGATCTACCACCATTTTTTAGTGGTGAGTCATTTGACTCGTCATTAGGCATCAATGGTGGTGAATATTTTCCTGCTACTTGTTTTTTATGATGTTTATATCTTTTGAAGAAGGTTCTTCAAGCTCCAAGAAGGTCTATTACTAATTCTATTATGTGTAGTGTATTTATTCTTATTATTTGATGTTGATTTAATTTTTTTATTATTTTTATCAGAAAAAATTACACTATTCTTCATCTGTTATTTCATTCTGTTGTTTTGAAATATTTTTTTTACTGATCCACCTTTGGAAACATCCAATGGTATATCATGAGTCACCATTAAACAGCCAACCATATAATGAAAATTATTTCTTATCATCCAACCTTTGGTTTCTAAGTGGCTTGAATTTTTTTTCATTTGAATCTTTTATTTTTGCTCTATTTTCAGCGGTAAGACATGAGTAATGGCTTGGAGCTCTCTGCTCTATTACTTTGCTGAAATCTGGTGTCTGAGGTGTTCTGGGAGGTCAAGGTGACATGTTCCCAACACTTTTCTAAATTTCTAGTTCATGAACAGTGGTTCCATAATAGTAGGCTATTTCCAACAGCAGGCTATTTTTCATTTTCCATATTTCTAGTTGATGAATAATGTTTCTAGAATAGTAGGCTATTTCCAACAACATGATATTTTCCTTTTCCAAGTTTGTAGTTCATGAACAGTGTTTCTAGAAAAGTAGGATATTTCCAACAGTAGGCAATTTTTCTTTTGCTGAATTTCTAGTTCATGAACAGTGTTTCCAAAACAGTATGTTATTTCCAATAGTAGGCTATTTTCCTTTTCATAATTTAATTTTCATAAACAGTGTTTCTAGAATAGTAGGCTATTTCATACAACATTAACTTTTCCCTTTCTGAATTTATAGTTCATGAACAGTGTTTCCAGAAGATTGGGCTATTTCGAATAGTAGGCTATTTTCCTTTTCCAAATTTCTAGTTCATGACTTGTGTTTCCATAATAGTATACTATTTCCAACAGTAGGCTATTTTCATTTGCCAAATTTTTAGCTCATGAACTGTGTTTCCAGAATAGTAGGCTATTTCTAATAGCATGCTATTTTCCTTTTCCATGTTTCTAGTTCATGAACAGTGTTTCCAGAACAGTAGGCTATTTCTAATAGTATGCAATTATCCTTTTCCAAATTTTTGGTTCATGAACACTGTTTCCAGAATAGTATGCTCCTTTTCACATTTGGCTATTTCCTTTACCAAATTTCTAGTTCATGAATAGTGTTTCTAGACCGATGAGGTTTCTAGACCTATGAGTTTCTACAGTGTTTCCCGACAAGTGAGGTTTCTAGATTGGTGATCCATCCAACACTTTTTCAAATTTCATTTTTGGTGTACAATGTTTTCTGCTTCCTACGGTTTCTCCCCTTTGACATTTTCTTTGACGTAAAATTCATTTAATCCCTTTTTAAAGGGATATAAGTCTAAATAAAAACCAATAACTCCTATATTAATTTTACTAAGGCTAATTATTCATTTCTTGGTCAAAATATGTGGTTTAATGTGATCTTTATTTAATGTAAAATCCAGTGTATCCTAAACAGAAACTCTGTTAAATATTCTAAAGTGACAAGATATATTCCTTCCTTTTTCTGGCTTCTTGTTCCCTGGTGTGACATTATTGATCCTTTACTTCTTTCCTTAGGGTATGTGTGATTGAACATTAATCCTCAGATCCTTTCCCCATGAAGTTTCTTCTTGGTGCATGTGCACCCCCTGTTAAGGTGTAAGAAGAAAGTGTCGATCCTTCATCAATATAAGGTAGGATCTACCTCTATTCTTGTTTTTTCTATGATCCATATCATCTTGTTTCTCATTTCAATGCATTGTAATATTATCTCCATGGTTCTAATGTAGTTTTTGTAGCTGTCAGATGGTACGGTCATGTTGCAGCATCCTCCAGTGGATGAAGTTATCATGGGGGAGGAGATTGTAATCCGTTCTGTGAATCGTCCTCATATAAAGGATGTAAAGAACCATTTGAGGTAGGGGATTCATTTCTTCTCTCTTCTATTACGTGAAAATGTTGAGTTATCATGTTTTAGACCACTAGATAACAATGTAATTAACATAAAATCATTTTAATCAGATAAATAAGTTTATATTTATTATATGTTATTGCCTCTTGTTTTTCTAGATAGTGTGATATCTATGATTTCTTTGTTTATATTTTTGTTCTTGATGGAAATTGGTAAAGAATGTAAAGCTGAAAATTGATTGATAGTTGTTTGGCTATAGATAAATAGGAATATAAATGAATCTGGTTTTTGTAGTAGTTGTTGTAATTTGATGTTAATCAAATTGATGCAGTAAGCATCATTAATCAATTTTTGATAGCTATGATAGCTTTTTTATTTAGGTTACACATAGTTGGAACCTAAAAATAATAAATCCAATAATTCTCGTTGTATTAAATAAATGGTTGTTTGATAAAAAAGATAATGGCTCGTAGGGTTCTGAGTTACCCTCTTACTTGTCATGACCAAGAGCCTTATGCTTGTAGCTATGAGAGCTCCTTGTGTTTCATGTTTGGATTCCTATCCCAATTCACATGATTTTTGTTTTCATGATTCTGTTGTTATGATGTGATCCTACAAGGATGTTGTGATATGTGGGGGCCAATAGGCCTATTGGTTGTAGAAAAAGTTTATTCCTAGAGTGGAGAGATGCATTGTTTTATGCATATGGGTGTCAGGGAGGACATTGGGGATGATGGAACAAGTTGGTTGTGAATGTTTGGATGATTTCTGTTTCATGTTGGTTGTTTATCTTCCTTACATTCCCCACTGCTCAAGGAAGGTGGTCTGTTTACCCTCTTTCTGAAAGGTGCGATGAAGCAAGGTGTATTTTACTTTCTTTCCATGTTTAGCTTTATGAGGGAGGATGGGTCTATGCTCTTTCTATAGGCAGAAAAGACTCAACATGTAGTTCATCTACTCACCATATTGAGCCCCCTTGTGTTTAGTTTCATAGAAATTTTATCTAGAATGCCTAGAAATATAGGGAATTAATAATGTTATTAATAAATGATTGAATAAATATAGTTAACCCATGAGGTTAGAGTTTGCTGGGACGAAATGTTGAGGTTGTAATTTAAAGGAATAGTGGACATTGGGTGTGATGATAATGAAATATAATTTATAAATTGTTATTATTTAATTAATGTTTAATGAATTAATGAACGTAAATTGTAAATGATAAAAATGTAATGGAGGAATTTATTCAATCTCATTAAATGGTTGTGTGATTATAGGATACCTAGTCTTAGATGTGGCAGCTGGGAGTCTAAGAGACGTTAGTTGCAGTTGAGTCTAAGAATAGGTTATTCCCATAGTGTGGTTGTGAGCTATATTATATTCGGTACTTTTTGTGTTTCTATATGCTACTCTATCCCATCAGTTAGGGAAATTGACACCCTGGGGATTCTGAACCCTATGGGGTGATTTCCCAAACATTCTAGTGGGAGGATGGATGGATGACTACCCCCTTTGGCCCTACTCTCTTCTCTAGGTAGTTACATGTGCTGGTAGGCACAGAGGATAGTTTTCCCCATATATGTGTGTAGAGGGATGTAATGTCTTGTGGTTATTCACACACATATATTGTGGACATTATTTCCTATGGATTACTATAGGTCTAACGTGTATAGGTTGTGATGGCTTGAGGATCCTTACTTGGTGTTTGAGCTGTAACGGCTTGAGGTATAATTCCCGACATCTGATACACATTTTGTGAGATGTGGTGGCTCCCAGAAACTACCTGGTCACTTTTCTTACGTGGGCATAGTGGTTTCTTTGCATGAGGTGCATGTTGGGGTTCATTGCCCAGGTGTCTGCAAGCAAGCCTTTTGGAGAGAGATTCTAAGGACGTGTGTTGTTGGGGAAAAGCGGAAAACCGATGGGGAAGTGATAGTGGGGTAGCCATGATATTCTTTATTATATTATATACTTTTGTATGTGATACATGGGGAGAGTATCCATGGTGATACTGTGAACATAGTATAACTCTTTAGGTGATAAGTTAGTTTCACTTGTTGTTCACCGTGGTTTAGCATGTTCTCTTTACTTTTTCACAAGAGGCTCTGGGTAGGATCCTACCGAGTATATTGTTATACGCACCATATCTATATAAAATATTTTATAGGTCACATGGAGTAGGTTGGTAATCCGTCTAGTTACTACTAGCTTGGGGTTGCAGGAGCTATTCGGGCTTTTTGGTTTCTTCTATTTTTTACTTTGTTTTAGTACTTTCAGTTTTTCCATTAGTTGTTGTATTTTTTCATGAAATTACATGTGTCTACTTTGGATTTTCATTTATATTTATATCTGATCTAGATTTGGTTGGTGCATGTCATATCTCTCTCTTTCTCATGTGTTCTCTTAAGAGGGTAATGCCTCACATTTGTGTGTTTATTATAACATCGGTGTTAGTCGCCAACCCATGGCCTATTGGGGGCGAGACTCACAGGTCATTATATCTCTTATCACATTACTGGCCCAGGAGGGGTACACCTTATGGGGAGGGTGTCATGTCAGAGTGGTATCCAAGGTCTGGTTGAAGGATAGGATGGAGTTTGGTTTTAGGCACAGGTGAGGTTTCATGGGTTGGTAGGGAAACAGTGACAGTCCTATTTAGCAAGTGATGTAAACACTGGAGACCAGATAAGACATATGAATTTAGGGACCCCTATGATCTGATGCGTGGACCATTATGTTTACAATGACTACTAAACAAGTTGATACTATTTATAGGAGAGAGACCTAGGAAATGATCATGCATCATTCTACTTTCTGGCTCTGTTTGAATGGGTAGACCATGGGATTGGTTTACCTAAAATGAATAAAAGAAACAAAATTATTAATTAATGTTGATTATTAAATATTCTATGTTTAAAAGATCTAACTATTGGGTATTTTGTAGGTTTGGCTCTGGGTTGTCATCCTCGTCAGGTTCGTATAGAATATGTCCAACAAGTTGTTCCAGTAGATCACCGGAAGGTAGAGGTCGACGATGACGACATATGGATGAGGAAAATAAAATCGTTTCAATGGTAGAGTCTATAGAAGTAAGAGGGATCCATTTCAGATGCAGTTAGGGAATACTGGTTGGAGGATTTTGAAATAGGCCTCAATTTGTTCTGTGCTTAGAAGGGGCACTGGGTGTCTTTGGTTGTGATGATGCTATGTGGAGCAGTGAGGCAATGGTGGGTTTTTCTCCTCGGGGATCGCGAGTAGTCGTTGATCTCATGGGAGGAGTTCTGAGAGAAGTTTAGTGTCGTGTTTATTTCATCAACTACAAAGGATTTTAGTCACCAAGAGCTTCTTACCCATCGATAGGGGAGCTACAGTTTGCGAGAGTTTGGAATTCATTTCAAGAACCCTTTACGATATGCTACCGACTTATTTCCAGATGAGGAGGCCAGGGTGAGGCATTTTGAGGAGGGTTTTTGTCCAGAGATCCAGTTCTAGGTCACCCCATTTATGCTGAAGACATATCATGATGTGTTGGCAAGGGTAGAGGTCATTGAGAGGACATTGAACGAAACTGGATCATCATGAGAGGGGAGTCTTCATGATTCTTCATAAAGCAGAGATGTGGTCCAAGGTTTCCGGTTTTCAGGGTAGAAGAGTTTATGTTCAGTAGGGGGTAGGTCCTGTCCCTCAGCATCTTGTTTCACCATGGTAAGCGGCTCTCATGACTATTCCAAGCGATTAGGAAATTTTTTTTCTTTTGGAGGGTGAGTTCATCAGCAGTGAGAGTGCTCGACCTTTCAGAGCTGCCATCCTACACCAAGTGTTCCACTCTAGGTTCCTCCACTGAGGTGGTCCCAGCTGAGGTAGAAAAAGTTGGTTTCACCAGCTTTGGGTCAGCAGAGAGCAGATAGGGTAGACAGAGGACAACCCCATGACGCTCCTCGTCCTCAAAGACCAATTTGTGGACATGGTGGTGGTCGTTCTTAGGATCAGAGAGGTCACGGAAGAGGTCGCGGTCAGCTTTATGCTTTAGCATTGCCAATGCCAGGAGATCCAAACATCGTTCTAGGTACCCTTTTCTTGTTTTATACATGGGTGTATTCCTTGTTTGATTTAGGATAAACATACTCCTTAATATCACATTCCCTTGTCCATGATTTGGGACTTGAGGTAGATAGGCTTCCAATGTCCTTGGCATTGACTACACCAGTTAGAGGTCAAGCTAACTTTTTTGAAGTATGTAGAGACTTTGAGCTAGTGCTGGGGAAGCACCTTCTTAGTGACATATCCTATATTTATGAATACAACCATATGATGTCATCCCCGGTATGGATTGGTTGTATTCGGTGCAGGCTATCATGGATTTCTCTAGGAGGCAGGTGGTGTTCATTGATGCAGATGGAGAGTGATCAGTGTTTGTTGGCAAGCGAGACGCTTGGATGGGTCAGAGGTGTGTTCCATATTTGTCATACATGGTGGATGAGATGATGTAGAGTTCTGCAGAGGTTCAGTAGTTGGAGTTTCCTAGGCTCGTAGAAGAGTACAATGATGTTTTTATAGAAAAGGTTGTAGCATTAATTCCTCGATGAGAGATCGACTTTGGGATCGAGCTATAACTAGGAGCATATCATATCTCTATGTCTTCATATAGGATGACCCCTTTTGAGTTAGGAGAGCTACCTATACATCTTAATGGTCCGTTATAGTGCATTTTTATTGGTCGAGTGTGTCACCATGGGGAGCACCAGTTTTTTTCATGAAGAAGGCTGATGGAAGTTTGCAGTTGTGTATCGATTCTCATTTCCTAAACAAAGTGATAGTTAGGAATAACTATCCTTTACCATGGATTAATTATTTATTAGATCAACCAAAGGGTTCATGTCGGTTCTCAAATATTAACTTGTAGTCAAGATATCACCAGATGCATGTGAATGATGAGGATATCCTGAAGACTACTTTCCATTTTCATCATGTGCATTATGATTTCATTGTAATGTCGTCCGATGTGAACAATGCTCTAGATTTGTTCATGGGATTGATGAAATTTTTCTTCTGTGAGTTCCTAGATAAGTCCATGCTGGTTTTCATTGATGAAATCCTTATGTACTCCATATCTGATGAGGATCATGCAGAGCATCTGTATGCCATTTCGTGAGTTCTTCGTCAACATCAGCAATTTGTGAAGTTGTCGAAGTGTGAGTTTGGGGCTTTAGAAGTAATTTTCTTGGGTCACGTTGTGTCCCAGCGGGGAGTAGTTATGGATCCAACGAATATAAAAGTAGTTTTTTCCTCGACATCCCCTAAGAGAGTGGTAAAGGTGTGAAGTTTCCATGGTATTAGAAGATACTACAGGAGGTTCATAGAAAATTTCTCATGGTTTGGGACTCCTCTAATGGCATTGATCAGGAAGAATCAGGAATTCATGTGGAATGATCATTTTCAGTCAGCTTACATGTTTCTAAAGGAAAATTTAGTAAGTTCTCTAGTTCTTTTCTTATAGCAGAGGGAGTTCAGTTTGATGTTTTCTGTGATGCTTCGCATTTGGGGTTAGGTGTTTTTATGATGTAGTAGAGATCAATTGTTTCATATGGGTATCAGCAGTTGTTTCCCCATGAGTGTAACTATTACACCCATGATATTGAGTTGGAAGATGTGGGGTTTTCTCTGAAGTTGTAGAGACATTACCTCATTGGTGAGTGATTTGTGGTTTTCACCGATCATAAGATCCTAAGGTATGTTTTCTCCCAACGTGACATAAACTTGAGACAACATTTTTGGATGGATTTCATATAGGAATACGACTTTGAAATTGCATATAAACCTGAAAAGGGGAATGTTGCAACTAATGTACTGATCCAGAAGTCACGTAGTGATGCAGTTAGTGAATCTAGTGATTCTTATAGAGTAATAGAATAACTGTCAGCATTACATCTCAATATGGGAGTAATTTGGGGAAATGGTTACCTTTTTCAGATGTAGGTGTAGTCATCTCTAGTGCAGCATGTGGAAGAGTCCTAGTTGGGGGATCTAGAGGTAGAGGTATAGGGAGACCGAGCTATTTATGGCGTCTCCCATGATGTTTTGGTATGAGGATGAACATCACCGAGTGTTGTATCACGGAAGGATATTTGTTATATTGTAAATGTGCGAGATGGTTCCCGGAGAGTTCATTAGTTTTCCTTTAGCGGTGTATCCTAGCGTGACAAAGATGTACCAATCCTTGAGGGGTCAGTTTTGGTGGTCTGGTGTGAAGTGTGAATTTGCGGAGTTTGTGTCTCAATGTTTTGTCTGCCTGAAGTTCAAGGTTGAGCACTATGTCCCTAGTGCCTTGCTCCAGCAATATGATATTCCCCAGTGGAAGTGGGTGGAAATATCAATGGAATTTTTTACTAGTTTACCTCGAGCTCTAGGAGTACATGATGTATTTGGGTGGTTGTGGACCATTTAATGAAATCATCCAATTTTATAGAAATCAAGGAGTCAATATCAGTGGATGTTTGGTCAAGGCAGTATATGGAGGAGGTGGTGAGACCCCATGGAGTCCCAAGGATGATCATTTCCAATCAAGATCCTTATTTTCCCTTTAGGGTGTGAAGAGGTCTGCCACATGATTTTGTTTCTCAGTTATGCCTTAACACTTCTTTTCATCCATAGACATTTGACCTGACAGAGTAGAATATCCCAACTCTTTAAGGCATGTTACGCTCTTGTGTCCTAGATTTTCGGGGACTAAGGATAAGGCACATACCCTTGGTGGAGTTTTCTTACAACAATAGTTTTCACTCCACCATCGGTATTGCACCATTTGAATCCTTGTATGGCTGACCTTTCCATTCTCTGTTGTGCTGGACTTTGGTCGAAGAGTAAGAAATTCTCAAACCTGAACTAGTGATGAATACAACCATGATGGTTCAGGTGATTTGTGAATGAATGAAGACAGTGCATGATCATTATAAATCATATGCCGATCAAAGCAGGATACCTTTGGAGTCTGATTTTAGGGATCACATGTTTCTAAAGGTGACTCCCCATCCAGGGAAGCAAAGGTTTGGTCATGGGAGTAAGCTTTCTCCCCAGTTTTCTGGGCCTTTCATGGTGTTTTCCCATGTTAAAGTCTTGGCATATCGAGTAGCAATTCCCCCGTAGAGGATCTGGATACATGATTTTTTCAAAGTATCACAGTTCTATCATTATCTTCACGGTGACTCACATATCATTGATTAGAGTGAGATCGATGTTGAGGATAATGTGACTATTGAGGAGAAGCTGGTAGGGATCTAGGAACACAAGTAGAAGGTGTTGTGTGGGCATTCTATTTCAGTGGTTTGGGTCTTGTTGTGACATAGTGGCATCAAAAAGAGTACATGGGAGTGGGAGTCCCATATGTGTGTCCAGTACCCAGAACTGTTTTATGTTGTTGTGTTGAGTTTTTCTTTGATTATTTCTTTTTTGTACATTTTATGTGATTTTATGCTTTACTTGTTTGGATATGGAATGATTGTTACCTTTTTCACAAATGTCGAGGTTTTCTTCTAGCTTTAAAACAGCTTAATGTCGGTTACCACTGAGAGGTATCTTACAAGGTGTTTTTTCTAACCCCTCTTTTCATCTAGGTTGGTTTTGAAATCTCAAGGATGATAATGTTTCAAGAGGTATCTAATGTAATGGAATAGAACTCTCCGGTCAATTACATTTATAAAATCTGATGCTTGAGGTGTTATAAGAGGTTAAAGTTACTTCTTCCCAACACTTTTCCAAATTTCTACTTCATAAACTGTGTTTCCATAACATTAGGCTATTTCCAATAGCAGGATATTTTTCCATTACCAAATTTCAAGTTCAGGAAAAGTGTTTCCATAATAGAAGGTTATTTTCATAAGCAAGCTATTTTCCTTTTCCAAGTTTCTAGTTCATAAATAGTGTTTCTAGAACAGTGGGAAATTTCCAACAGCATGCTATTTTCCATTGCCAGATTTCTAGTTCATGAAAAGTGTTTCTAGAATAGTAGGCTATTTCTAACAACATTCTATTCTTATTTTCTAAAATTTCTAATTCCTGAAAATAGTTTCTAGAAAAATAGGTTATTTCCCATAGTAGGTTATTTTCCTTTTCCAAATTTCTAGTTCATGAATAGTGTTTCCAGAAGAGTAGGCTATTTCCAACAGAAATCTATTTTCCTTTTCCTAATTTCTATTTCATGAAAAGTGCTTCTAGAATAGTAGAATATTTCTAATAACATGCTATTTTCCTTTTCCAAATTTATAGTTAATGAATAGTGTTTCTAGAATATGAGGCTATTTCCAATAGGAGGCTATTTTCCTTTTCCTAATTTCTGGTTCATGAAGAGTGTTTCCAATACAGTAGGATATTTCTTTCACCAAAATTCTAGTTCATGAACAATGTTTCAAGACTAGTGAGTTTTATTGACCAGTGAGGTTCTATAGTGATTCATGACCTGTGAGTTTTCCAGACCAGTGAGGTTCTGTAGTGTATCCAGGCTAGTGAGGTTTTAAAAATAGTGAGTCATACAACACATTGTCAAATTTCATGTTTGGTGTACAATGTTTCCAGCTTCCTATAGTTTCACCCCTTTGACATTTATTTTTATGTAAAATTCATTTAAGGCCTTGTTCTAAAGGATTTAAGGATGAATCAAATCCCCTAAATCCAATATTAATTTTCCTAAGGCTCAGGATGCTTTTACTTGGTCAAACCATGTGGTTTAATGCGATTTTTTTAGCGTAAAATCCAACGTATCGTAAACCACAACTCCATTGAATCCTCTAAAAGGACAAGATATATTCCTTCCTTATTATACCTTCCTTTTCCATGGTGACAGACGCTCGAACCATTCCTTATTCCCAAAGGGTCTTTATGATCAAACCTTAATCATCAGATCGTTTCCCCTTGATTTTTCTTCCTGCTTCATACACACCCACTGTTTTGGTGAAATAAGTAAGTATAGATCCTTCATCGATATAAGTTATGATATACATATGTTCTTTTATTTTCATCGATACTTCTTCTCATATTTCTCCTTTACATTCTATGTCATGTTATCTCCCTGCTTCTAATGGAGTTTTCTTGGTTTTTGGATGGTGCAGTCATGATGCGGCGTCCTCTGTTGGATGTAGTTATCATAGGGGAGGAGATCATAATCTGTTGTGTACATCTTCATCATATAAAGAACATCAAGAACCGTTTGAGCTAGGGTATTATTTTATTCTCTATTCTTTTATGTGAAAATTTAGATTAAACATGTTTTATACCATTATATCTCAATGGAATTGAGATTATGAACATTTTAATCGAATAAATAAATTTATATCAATCAATGTTATTGCCTCTTGTTTTTTTAGATAGTGTGATATCTATGCTTATTTTTTATAGATTTTTGTTCTTTATGGAAATTGGTAAATAACATAAAGCCTAAAATTAATTGATAATTGTTTTCTAAAGAAAAAGGGGATTGTAAATTAGTCTAGTTGTTGTTATTGTTGTTGTAATTTAATATAAATAAAATTGATACAGTAAGAATATTTAATCAATTTTTGATACCTAGGATAGCTTTCTATTTTGGTTACCCAAATTTTGAACCTACAAATAATAAATCAGTTAATTCTAGATGGATTAAAGAAATGTCTGTTTGATAAAAAGAGAATGCCTCGTAGGGTTTTGAGTTACCATGTTTCTTGTAAAGACCAAGAGCCTTATACATGGAGCTATGAGAGATCATTGTGTTGAAAGTTTGGGTGCCTTGTTTAAGGGTCAAGAACCCAATTGATATGATGTTTGTTTTCCTGATGCTTTTGTTTTGATGTGAACTTGGAAGACTGTTTTGATATGTGGGGGCATGGACTCCTATTTTTTTCGGCAGAAATTGACACCAAGAGTGACAAGATGCATGGGTTTATGCTTCTGGGTGTTGGGGAGGACATCCGAGAAGTTGGAATGGGTTAAATATGAATTTTTGGATGCTTGATGTTTCATATTGGTTGTTTATATTCCTTACTTTACTCACTTCTCAAAGCAGCTGGTTTTCTTGCCCTCTTTCCAAAAGGGGTGAAGACACACAAGGTATTCCTTGTGCTTTTCGTGTTTAGCTTCCTGAGGTATGATGGGAATATTCTTTTTCCACAGGAGTAAAAGACTCGATGGGTAGTTCATCTACTCACCGTGTTGACCCCCCTTGGGTTTAGTAGCTTAAAATTTTTTTCTATAATTCTTGGGAATATTGGAAAGTAATAATGTTGTTAATAAATGATTGAATAAATGATGTTAACCTAGGGGTTGGAGCTTGCTGGGATGCAATGCTGAGGTTGCAATATAAAGGAACAGTGGACTTTGGTTTTGATGCTAATGAAATATAATATGGAAAATTTTAATTATTAATTTATGTTTAAATAAATAACTAAAATAATGTGAAAATGATAAAAAGGGAATGAAGGAATGTAATCATGATATTTAAATGGTTGCGTGCTTATAGTATACCTAGTCTTAGAAGTGGAAGTCGGGAGTCTTAGAGACGTTAACTGTAGTTGAGTCTAAGACTAGGTTATTCCCATAGTGTGGTTGTGAGCTATAGTATATTCTTTACATTTGGTGTTTCTATATGCTACTCCATCTCGTTAGTTAGGGAAACTAACACCCCATAGATTCTGAGCCCTGGGGGTGTTTTCCCCAACATTCCAGTGGGAGGATGGATAGCTAAATATCCCATTTGTCCCCACTTTCTTATCTTGGTGTGTACTTGTGCTGGTAGGAACAATGGTTAGTTTTCCCCATATATGTGTGTATAGGGTTGCAATGGATTTTGGTTATTCACACACATATATTCTGGATATAGTTTCTTAAGGACTGCTATAGGTGTAACGTGTATAGGTTTTGATGTCTTGAGGATCCTTACTCAGTGTATGGGATGTAATGGATTGATGTATAATGCCTGATTATGATACACATTATGAAAGATGTGGAGTCTCCTAGAGAATACATGGATACATTTCTTACATGGATGTGGTGGTTTTGTTGCATGAGGTGCATGTTGTGGTGCGTCGCCCAGGTGTTCGCGGGCAAGCCTTTATGGAGAGAGATGCTTAGGACGTGCGACGTCGGGGCAAAGCAGAAAACAAGTGGGGAAGTGGTTGGAGGGTACCCTTGATATTCATTATTATATTATATACTCTTGTATGCAATACTTGGTGAGAGTATCCATGGTGAGGCTGGGAACTTAGTATATCTGTTTACGTGATGAGTTAGTTTCACTTGTTGTTCACCGTGCTTTAGTATGTTCTCTTTACTTTTGCACAAGACGCTCTTGGGAGTATCCTACTGAGTATACTGTTATACTCACCATATCTATTTAAACTATATTACAGTTCACTTGGAGTAGGTTTTTGATCAGGCTTGTTACTACTAGCTTGGGGTTACATGAGCTATTTGGGTTTTTTGGTTGCTACCGTTTTTACTTTGTTTTGGTACTTGCTGTTTTTTGTTTTGTTTTAGTATTTTTGTATGAAATTACAGATGTTTAAATGGGATTTTATATTATATTTCTATCTGAGTTGTAGTTTTTTGGTGTTTTTATTATCTCTATCTTTAGCATGTGTTCTATTAATAGGGTAATGCCTCCCATTTTAGTATTTAATATATAATCAGTGCTAGTTCGAAACCCATGGCCTAATGAAGGCGGGACTCTGGGGTCATTATCTTTCTTCTCACATTACCGAACTTTGAGGGGTACACCTTATAGGGGGAGGGGTCATGGAATCATGAGTCACTACTCTCTTTTTTCAATGGTTTATCATGATCCACCGCTCTCTGTTTTCAATGGTAGCATATTGATCCACCATTAGTTGAAAATCATTTAAATATTTTATTTCTTATTTTTATTAATGATGGTAAAATAAATTTAATTCTTAAATATTATATTATTTTTTGATGAAATACTGTTACAACGGTGTATAAAAATTAATTATACCTTAATTTTACGTACACTTGTTCATGCAGTTTGATACACATGCAATGCTCTGTTTTTACAACTTTAAGTTCTCTTCACATTCTAAAAAATATTATTTTTATTTTAATTGTTATACAATTGTGATTTTTTAGAGCTGTTATACATAAAATATTAAATGTTTTATTTTAATATTTCATGAAGAAATATAAATCCCTATAGTGTTTTGTTTTTAGCACGATTTTAATAACCAAGGGTAATGGTCATATTTTTATTTTTTTGTACACTAACAAGTTTGATTCTAATTTTTGTGTGTAATTTTTATCATAATAACCATAAAAACAAACCCAAGATCTATAGGTATAGTGTATTTATGATATTAGATACACAATACATCAATATATATATAAACTACATCTTCATTATTTTAATATCCATATGTGCTTCTAAACCCCCATTGAACTCTTATTATAGTATAGGATACCCTAAGGAAAAATATGAAGTAAAAGGGTGAGCTATAATGCTCAGCAAGGGAGTAAACATGATAATGAAATATAAAATATGAGATAAAAGGCATAACATGTTATCATAAAATGGGAAGGTCATATATAATCATATTGAAGAATGTAATAAATAAAATAATTTCTTGGTAAATTTCTTCATATGAATATGGAAACAACATAAAATATGACATCATATGCATAAGTAAAGGCTCACTTCCAAGAAAAGATAACATAATGTGATAGGATAACTATCTTTTCATCATACCTATTAATTCATGAGATGAAAATAATACCCAATTTATTGGAGGTATATATAATTATAGGCCCACTCTTTATATCATTACTTTTTCATGCATGTCTGTACCACATATAGAAGTAATACATAAAGCATGATCATATGAAAAACCATGAGATTGAAATGGGTTACATAATATTTTGTCAAAAAATAATGATTGGATATTTCATAAATATTTTAAATAGAAGAAGCAATTAAATATTTTGAACATTCATATTTTAAATAGGAATCATATGTCTTAAATATGAATCACGTGTTTAGAATATTTCCTAATAAATTGTGGAATGTCGGTATAGTAATACACATCTTAAACAAAGTTTTAAGAAATTGGTAGAGAGATATTAAAGAAGGTGAGAGCATGTTCTTTTAATTTAAAATGGAAATAAAGTTAAATGATTTCACATAAAATATTCACCATTTTTTGAAAAAAAAAATCAGTCAAAAAACTTTTAAATATTATCACATGAAAAATAATAAACATTAGGAAGATTTCCTATAAATAGGGTCATTTTAATAAATGATTGATAAGGGACTTATAAACATGTATAAAACCATAAAATAAATGGAAAATAAACTAGGTATATTTATGATATATCTATATATAATATAAAAGATATGTATGAGAATAATAGTGGGAGAAAATGAGGTTTAGAGAAATAAATGATCACCCAAAAATAGGGTGGTTTGGAGGATCCTTTACCTCAGTTCCTAAGACACTTGGATCATACAATTAACCCACTTAATAATAAAATTTCATTTTTTTAAATACTTTATTAAGAAAGATTTTAGAATATATATCATTTGTTATTATTATGTCATGATCCTTTGCAATCATTTTATTAATACATCATGTTTTTTACTACTATCCCGAGGGTGTTTACGTCACAATTCCACAACCAAATGGTTTTTTTATAATTATGGATGTTCTATTAAAAAATATAAAACAACACCAGAAGTGAAATTAAATTATATTCATGTCATGATATAATTTAAAATGTTCCCATATTTAGGTTTTATTTAGTATAAATTTTAATATTTAATGGCATGTTAGTCTATGTGTTTTTTTCGAACATTAGGAAATATATTTTTTATTTAGTTAAATAATTAATAATACATTATATAACATGAAATAAGTTATAATATGATTATTAGAATCACATATATCCATAAAATTTTTATTATAACCATCCATAATGTTATCGATGAACAACGAAACATGTTATCCATTGGTGTGGTAATCCACACCTAACACGGGCAAAATTTTAATTTTCTAATGAATGGGAGGAAGGTAGATAGTGGATATTACATTAATATAATAAATTCAAGTATATTTATGATAATTATATCACTATTTAATTTTTTATAGAATTCATATGAGGAGTATTAAGAGGAAAATATTAAAAGATCTTGATGAAGAACAATGCCTCTAGCTTTAGATGCTCTCTCTTAGAATACACCTTAAGAAACCTGTGATTGTTATTTTAGTGAGAAAAAACCCTCTATAAAGTTGGAAAGATTATTGGGGAAGGATATTTTTAGGTATTGGTTGAGATAAGATTCTCAAGGTGTGTAGATTAGAGTAGTGGTGATGAGATCCTTTTATAGGTGAGCAGAATGATAGTTTTGTAGAATATAATTTCTTAACATTAAAAGGGATGTCATTATTTAAGTAATTGACCCTACATTTGATAATTAATGAGTAAAATATTTGTTAAGGTCATGAAATCCCTCACCAGACAATTCAATTTTGGGATTTTGTGATATTTATCTCATCAATTAACATTTTTACCCCATTTTAACCATTAACATAGTGACTAATTTTTAACATGGTAACTTATTTTTATGCCCTAATAATAAACTGAACTTTTTAAATAATATTTAATTTGATAATTAAAAATATTAAAAAAAATTTATTCAATTAAGTTTCCAATTTTTAGAAAAATTAACTTCAATATAACTAATAAAACGTATATTTTTACTAATCATAAAAAACAATTTTTTTTTAAAAAATACTATAATTTCATCCTAGGATAATTTATATATATGAATCCAAAAATAATATTAATATTATATAAAAATAGAAATATTAAAAAAAATATTTTTAAATGAAACTAATTTCTTATTTAAAATATATTAATTTTTTCACGCATTCAAATCTTTGACCCTTATAAAAATTTACTTATGATTTTAAAAAATTATATGATCAAATAACTATTGTTTAATAAAACCATTTTATAAAAATATATTTTATTTCAAAACCATAATTTTTATTTTAATGAAAATAAAACAAATATTTTTTACTAAAAATTCAGTTATACTACCTTTGTGTCAAATATGTTTTTCTTGATTTTTAAGAACTTATTCTCATTATATTGTGATATATATTTTTTATATATGACATTTTAGGTTAATATAATAATGTGCATGTGTTTAATTATAAATTTTTAAATATTATGAGGGTGTTAATTTGGAAGGGGAATATCATTTATAATGTTCATGGTCATTACATTCTCCCCACTCTATGAAATTTCTCCATCAATATTTCATTTCATACTATAAGGTGAAAAAATGATGTATATTTTATATCATTATTTCATTGGTTTCCGAAGTTGCTTCTTCAAAATTATTGTTCCTCAAAATTAATTTTACAAGGTTAGTTGCTTTGTTGTCTAGAAAATTGTCTCTATGGTCCATGATCTTCAGCAGATCATCCTAATAAGAAATATCTTGCTTTGACTATTCCACCATTTAATTATGTACATATGAGAGATTTGATATATACTATCCTGAGAGGGATATGTGGAAAAAAATCATATACATGGGATAGGTATGATGTAATAAAGAATCTCAATGGGTTTAATATATAAATGACTTAGATTTACCATCTTCCTAAGCCTCATTACTCTATTTTCTGAAGATATATATAGGGACAATTTATCTTCAATCTCAAACTCCACATATCATTGAAGATTCTCAACATAGTAATTTTGTTGATAATGTGCTACCCTAATATATTATTTAATGAATTTTAACTTCTCTACCATTTCATTTAACAGTTAAAATCCTTAATATTTCATTAACCAACTTCATCCCAATATGGGGGTGTTATATATCTCTTCCCATAGAGGTAATCATAACAATCCATGTAAATGCTTCAGTAGAATCAACTACCATGAAGGTTCAGATCAGACGAATGTATGATCTCCAAAATTTATTATAAATAAGTAAAGCTCATAACAGATAAACAAACATACGCAACTACAACACTGTAAACGTTTTCCCATCACCATACCCATAATCAGATCCCTCATCATCCGGTGTAGCTGATTAACATTCTGAAGACTCGTATCTCTTGAAGTGATCAATGTACTTCTTCTTGCAGACATGTTCTTCCTTGGTTAGCTTCTCCTTGTAATTTCTCCTTCCACCATTTCTTGTTTCCAAGTCAGGTTCCTCTCCTCCACCCTTCTTATAGGCAGATCTTGTCTCCATTGTCTTGGGTGGGTCCGTGTAGTCCCTCTGTGGCCTTCTCATGCCTTGTGTTTTCCCATTTAGCGCCTTGCTCGGCGTCTATTTGTTCACATTCTTAACAATGTCACCGAAAGAGGGTAAGGGGTTCATCTGCACACTTCTCGGTTGAGTTATGCTACTATAAACACAATCAATTGGACTCTTCCCTTCATCACCAGGCCTTTCCACCCCCACACCACCATGTTGTACGACATCATGTTCAGTAAGGGTTGTGGCAAAATACAGAGTGCTATCATGAGTTGGAGGGAAGTGAACCTCCTCCTCTTTCATCTCTTCATCCTCCTTCAACTCTTCATTTTCCAGAACTGCGTAACGATTTGTGGAGTAAGTTAGCAAATAATCAGAATATACCTGCACTAGAATAGAAGGTGTAGTCTGATGTGGATCCACAGGATAATCAGAAATCTGTTTCTGCTCTATTCCCCTACCCATAAATTCAAAGTCAGATTTTGTAGAATCCATGCCCAAACCACCAGTATCAAGACTGGGTCTTTCAGATTGATCATTCTCATTAATGCTCACATTAGAGTCATCTAAGTGCCTATGATCACTGTAACATCCCAAGTAAATAAACAATATTACATTCTAATATTTATCAATATTTGTGAATAAAATGTTAATATTACTTTAAAGGGAATTCTATGCTCGATGGCGTACCCAATACGCAACAACGAGTTTGTTGGAAATCTTATGTTGCACTCTAATAATAAAATAATATTATATTAAATGGTAGTTAACGCCTAGCCGTTGTAATTACTAGAATGAACAGAACTAACTAAAAAATGATTATATATGTTTGTCAAATATTTTCACTTTTATCCAATAAATTTTAGAGGCTTAAAATGCGAATGAATCCAATTTTAAGCGTAAATATTCTAATATTCTTTAAAAGGTCGATTAACCACCTTTTGATGGCGAATCCTTTCTAATCCACTTTTTGACAATTTTATATGTTATATTGCACCAAATAAAATCCTTCATTAAAATCGGGATATCAAAAAAAAATTGTGTAGGTTTATGTTTTTTTTTTGATAAAGGCCATTTTTAATGAATAAGTGAAAAAGGTTGTATTTTAATTCAAAGCCTCTTTTTAATCTAATTTACTTATATGATTAGATCATATATTGAATTGGTTTTAAATTGAATTTTTGAATATATTTTTACCATTTAATCCAATGGTGGTCATTGGAATTAATTTCACTTTGAGATTGGACTTAAACTAGTTTCAATCTTTTAATAGATATTGGTTCTTAAAAACACGCTATTTGTTTTGACAGTGGTAATTAATTATTAAATTAATTAATTCAACTTATATGTGTTGAATTTTGTAAAATAGACATCATTTTTGATTTCAGAATATCAAATATAGCTTAGGGTGAATTTTTGGTATTTTTTCTGAAAAACTTCAATTTTTGATGAATAGTGAAACCACTAAGTGGTAGTTAAAAAAACTGATTTTTTTAATGAAACTTTAACACTTCTGTGATTTGAATTTCAAAACTCCAACACACATGGCTGTCATTAGGATGTAAAATTTGGTTCAATGGGATTAAAATAATTTTTTGGAGAATAGTAACTTTTAAGTTTTATTAATCACGATTAAAGGTAATTAGTGTAATTTAAGGTAATGATAATGTTATAATAATATGAAATGACCTTGAAACATGTCCTACCCTTATTGGATGATTCATTCCCAACCAATACAATCCATGGGTCAACTTGGGGACCTCATGGAGCCACTTTGGTAGGAAAATGACATTAATAACTTTTTATTTAAAGTTAAAAAAAATGTCACAAACATGTGTTGTTTTACTAAAACAATTTTTAGATGGGGTTATTCAGGTCATATTTTTTACTATAAATACTAATTTAAAATATAAAAATATTTCCTACATCATAGTTTTTTTTATAATTTTTAGACATTATATAAATTAATTTATTTATGACACCATGATGATGCAGCGATTACCTCATTAATGAACAATTTAAATAAAATGAAAAGATAATGTAAACTCTAAGTCATAAAATAGGAAAAAACCTATTGGATGAGTATATTTAAAACCCTTATCATATTATCTTCTAAATATATCAATGTGGGACCTTTAAAATATGAAACAAATTTTATAATAAAGTAACTTTTCAAGACATTCCAAGAGTGCCCCTCCTCCCTCTTATAAAAGACCCCCACCTCTACGTCCTTACCCACACCTCTCAAGCCTTTGGCTCATCCACAACCTACCCATTTCATCTGTACACATCCCTCTCTTCGTCATTGAAGCCTCACCTTAGTCATAATTCTCTTCAAGAAACCCTTTTGGTTCAAACCAAAGGGAGTGACCCGATTTAAAAGGAATGTCATCTCTTATGTTCTTTTGTTTTATTTTGCTTCTCCAACCCCCTAAACTCTTTTTATTACTTTATTTTGTAACCAAACCAGTATATTCAATATACAATGATGTTCTTATGAGATGTATTCAAGCTAAACTTACACACACCTCCGTATAATGGTTAAAGAACATACTGTTTCTGTGGATGGTGAATTACTTCCTTACGAAACGATGATTGTTCTATCTTCTCCTACCACCTCTCATGGTGGCCATTATAATGGAACTATATTTATTTATGATATATATTATATTTATTTCCTCTCTATGATTATTTATTTTACATTTAAAACATACCATTATGCTTTTAATGTTCTGCAAATGCGATAATTTCATTTGATGAAGTGTGGACTACCGCCCCCTCAAGTGATGTGACTCGTTCATGCAATACATGGAATGTATAAAGAATGAAATTAATGAACATATGTGACCTATATAACATATATATTGTAATTTAATTATAATATATATCTCATTTATTTTTAATTCCATTAAATACGAATAGAAATGAAAGTAGTGTTCATGCGTACGTACGGCTTACCGTCTCCATGAACGATGCATTTCATTTCTTACCTATAAATGTTATGTAATATTATAAATGAAAGTATATACTAGATATATATGATATATATGATATCTAAATCATGAACATAATTCTGGATATAATGGATATTTTACCACATGAACAACTTGTAATTATAAGAAGTTTATTTTTGACTCAAGTACCAATGATCGACAAAACGACCGTTATTATCATAAATAATTACATAATGTTCATAACATGGTAATAAGTGATATAAAATGAATAATTAACTTGAAAAATGTTCTTAATCACTTATAAATTAACTATAGTTTATTATTCTGGAATATAAAGAAACGAACAAGACAAGTCGGACTTGAGGTAAGGGATTCTACCTCTCTCTTTCTTTTTATGTAATCCTTTTTATGTAACTTACATTAAGCTCCTATGTCTTACGTTGGGGGATGTTCTTTTATATTCCTATTGTTGTAAATTTTATGTTAATATTATGAGAGACCCTATTTGATCTCATCAATCCATTTTTTGAAGTTTCATATGGCGCCGTTAGGCTGCCGAATTTTCGTAAGGGGATTTTCATCTCACTTTTTCTTCCCATGAGATTCATGATACATTGGCAACTATTTCCTTTTTTGTGGTTTATGTACTTACCATTATTTTACTATTTGTATAATATACTCTCATTTATGGGTATTTACATATTCATTGTATGACCCTTCTTTCATGGGGTGTGCATTTCGAAAGTTGCCCAAATCGGTAAGGGAACATTTCACACTCCTCTTTTTAAAAGACATATTTTTGTATGTATTTTAATTTACATATTTTTATGTTGGAATATGATCTTATATATCCTTATTGATTTAAATTTTATTTCAATGTTATGAGATACACTTTTTTTCTCATCAACTCATTTTATGAATTTTAAAGTGACGTTGTTAGGCTGTCGAATTTTACCAAGGGAACTTCTTAACCCAAATTCAATTTATTTCAGTTCAACTTGTAGTTATTGAATTTGTCATCCTATGAATGTGTGTGAATTAACTCTGGTTGTTTTACACTTAATATCCACTTATATTGGGTGTATTTATATTTGTCACACATAATTATGAGATTGATTTATCTTTAATTTAAGGATACCTTCTTTATAAGGGATTTCATCTCATTTTACATTTCTATTGAGACTTCATTGTTGTTATGCACCAATTCCCTCTTATATGGTTTATAGAATGTCCTTTTTAAAATTATATCATGAACAAATTTATTGTCATGATATTATAAAGTTATGATTAAATTTTATTCCCCAATTATTGTATTCAAGTGTCTCTCATTTTGATAAAAACCCTTTAACTAAAATATAGTTTTAAATGTTTTAATGATTTATTATTATAAATATTTTTCATTAATATCCATGTTTTCAAAATGTTTTATGTATTTATTTATATGGATATTAATGGTTTAAATTGATAAAATCTTCAAAGTGGTATGGGACACTTTGATTCAAAAAACTCTTTATTAAATGTTTTAAATGGTTTTTAGAATGGATTCATTATTTCAATATATTAAAATGTTATATTGTTATTGCAATGTGGGAATGATATCTTTCCTTTAAGATTAAGTTATTTTCTATGATTGTGTTATGGTTCTTGGGAATTGTTTATGAAGAAGGATGGTTTCGTGATAAACTAAAGGTGGGTGAGCCCGATATAGCTCTCCAATGCATTGGGTAAAGTGAAGGGGTTAAACGTTAAGGTTTCTCCAAAGAGATTTAGGGAATATACTGTGATGGGTATTCCAAATGTAACCATTAGGGTTACTCCCTACGTAAGAATGTTATGAATTCCTCATGTTACCTTTATGTATTATGATTTCTATGATTTATTCATGATTTTATGAGGTATGTTAAGATGCTTATGTTTTATGAGTAAACTATGATTTCATACATGGACTAATGTCTTCATTTCATATTTTTATATCCCTTATTGAGATTTTTATGCTCATCCCATGTTTTTGAAATTTTTTCCACAGGACTTGAAGTTGAATAGGCCCTTGGATGGGATCAAGGAAAGACAAGCTATCTAAAACATGGAATTGGACATGTTTCTTTTTCAGAGTTATTGTTTTATTATGGAAACTGAGTAGAGGTGTCTACATTGTTATATTGTGAGATGTAATTGTTATGTCCTGATTCTCTAAAACTCTAAACCTGAAATGATCCTCAATGTGGATTATTCATTTAATCAAGATTAAGTAATGTTTTAAGTATGGGTCCTAATAGTTGGAATCAAAGGTCAGTTTAGATAACTTTATAGGTAATGGTATTCTTTAAGCATAAGTGACATTACCATAATGGTTAGGATTTCAGAAAGAGTCATAGTTTTAGATAAAGTGAATGGTTTTAAGATAACATGAATAATTATATCATAGTATTATATGATGATTCTAATGATATACTCACACAGACATTTTTTTGGTTTAAGTAAATGGAAGGATCTAGCAGGCACCGATGTGACAACGGGTATGAAGGAAACTGGGGTGGTTCTCTAATTAAGTGATTGGATGAAATGGGGGATTCAATGTGGAATCTTGTGGTCATTCTAAACCAAATATCAAGGATTCATGATTAACCACTTGAATCATGGTGTGTTCTCTAATGCATCATATATGAGAGAACCAACTCGATGTGGAATTTCAGGTAATAATTATAAATGTAACCATTAGGGTTTATAAGATCCTTACTTTTAAGGTAATTATGGGTTACTATATGTTATGATGGAAAATGAAAGGCATGAGATAAACTTGAGGTTAAATTATGTTATGGTTTTTTTTATGATTTTATCTCTTTTTAGGGAATGTTTTAAGAATTATATAGTTTTGGAAAAATGACAACACACAGACCGTGTGACAACCCTTTGCGTCGAACAAAGCTGTGGGAATCGAACCCACAACCAAAGTGCAACTGGTAATTATCTCCTACCACTGGACTACGTGAAGTCCTTGTTTAGTTTGACTAATTCCTTTTAGTTAGTTGATTTTATGAATCAAGAGTAAGTTGATTTTGGGTTATCTATGGAAATTATTAACCAATCATGGAGGATATGTGATTAGGCTAATTACTTTTCAGTATGAGACTTTAAGAGTAAATCATGTTATTTGAAGATAAATGTTAAGGATTATCTTGGAAGACAATGTGATTAAATACTTTAGAGATTTGGGTTTCAATCTTAGTTTTGATTACATTGAAGAATTTTATGGATAGATGTTTATTGAATGGTCTTTGTTGAACTTTGTTTATTGTTTGACAAATTTTGGAGATTAAGTATAGATTTTTTTTCAAAGGATTATCCATTTTGGGTATTATCTGATATTGTACTAAACATTTTGGTTTGGTTTTGGTTAAGGTCTAAAGACATGGGAAATATATAGTTCTCTTTTATGGATTAGGATATTCTAAAGAAGTTTATTATAGTACTCTTAATGCGAACAAGTCTTCTTAAATACTCATCTTTTGGAGAAAATGTGAGTTTGAGTAAGGAATCTACTAAAAGTTGAAAGTATAAATGAAAATTAAGTATGTTTCCATATGATTTAGTTAAGCTCAAAAATAAATTCCTCAATGAAAAGTAACTTCAAACAAAAATTTTGTCTGTGAACTTTTCCTACTGGGGAATCGAATACTGTTTAACCCACCACAAGTTTGTGATTTTCTTGTGGTTAACTTTTTCCTAGACATGTTTACTATCACTCTCCATCAGAACATGGCCCTTTGTTTTCTCTTCCATATCCATATTTTCTTACTTTTAATCCTAGTATGGGTTAACACGGGTGACCTTTGTACTTATCTCCCTTTCTTTTAAAGTGATAGTTTTACTGACTCTTGTTCCGATGTGGGACTTTCAATGAAGTTTCCATGCCCAATTTTGAAATTACGAGGACTGAATTCCAAAAAGGGGGGAAGGATGTAACATCCCAGGTAAATAAATAATATTTCATTCTAATTTTTATCAATATTTTTGAATAAAATGTTAATATTAATTTTAAGGGAACGCTATTCTCGATGTCGTACCCAATACACAACAATGAGTTTCTTGGGAATCTTACGTTGCACACTAATAATAAAATAATATTATTTTAAATCATAGTTAACGCCTAGCCATTGTAATGGTGGGAATGAATAGAACTAACTACAAAATTATTATATATATTTTCCAAATATTTTTACTTTTATGTAATAAATGTTAGAAGCTTAAATGCGAATGAATCCAATTTTAAGTGTAAATATTCTAATATTCTTTAAAAGGTCGATTAACCGCTTTTTGATGGCGAATCCTTTTTGAATAAAATAGATGAAACTTTTATACAATATATTGGACCAAATAAAATTCTTCTTTAAAATCAGGATATCAAAATTTACTTTGTGTAGGTTTTTGTTATTTGTTTTGATAAAGTCAATTTTTAATGAATAAGTGAAAAATGTTGTATTTTAATTCAAAACCTATTTTTAATCTAATTTATTTACATGATTAGATCATCTTATGAATTAATTTTAAAGTTAAATTAGAATATATTTTTACCATTTAATCCAATGGTGGTCATTGGAATTAATTTCACTTTGAAATTGGACTTAAACTACTGTCAATCTTTTAATAGATATTGTTTCTTAAAAACACGCTATTTGTTTTGAAAGTGAGAATTAATTAATTAATTAAACTAATATGTGTTGAGTTTTTTAAAATATACATCATTTTTGAATTTGGAATATCAAATATAGCTTAGGGTGAATTTTTGGTATTTTTTCTAAAAAACTTCATTTTTTGATGAATAGTGAAACCACTAAGTGGTAGTTAAAAAAACTGATTTTTCGTTTAAATGAAACTTTACCACTTCTGCGATTTTAATTTCAAAAATACAACATACATGGTTTTCATTAGGATTTAAAATGTGGTTCAATGGGATTAAAATAATTTTTGGTGAATAGTAACTTGTATGTTTTATTAATCGCGATAAAAGGTAATTAGTGTCATTTAAGGTAATGATAATGTTATAATAATATGAAATGACTGTGACACATGTAATGCCCTTATTGGATGAGTCATGGCCGACCAAGACAATCCATGGGTCATCTTGGGGACCCCATGGAGCCACATTGGTAGGAAAATTACATTAACAGCTTTTTATTTAAAGTTAAAATAAAAATGTCACAAACATGTATTGTTTTACTAAAACAATTTTTACATAGGGTTATACATGTAATATTATTTACTATAAATATTAATTGAAAAGCTAAAAAATATTTCCTACATCATTGTTTTTTTATAAATTTTAGACATTAAATAAATTAATTTATTTATGACACCATGATGATGCAGCGATTACCTCATTAATGAACTATTTAAATAAAATGAAAAGATAATGTAAAATCTAAGGCATACACTTGGAAAAAACCTATTGTATGAGTATATTTCGAACCCTTATCACATTATCCCATAAATATATCAATGTGGGACCTTTAAAATCCGAAACTCATTTTATAATAATGTAACTTTTCAAGACAGTCCAAGAGTGCCCCTCCTCCCTCTTATAAAAGGACCCCACCTCTACCTCCTTACCCACACCTCTCAAGACTTTGGCTCGGCCAAACCATGCCCATTTAATCTCTCCAAATCCCTCTCCTAATCATTGAAGCCTAAACTTAGGCATAAATCTCTTCAAGAAACCCTTTTGGTTCAAACCAAAAGGAGTTACCCGATTTAAAGGTAATGTCATCTCTTATGTTCTTTTGTTTTATTTTGCTTCCCCAACCCCCTAAACTCTTTTTATTCATTTCTTTTGAAAACACAATAGTATCTTAAATATAATAAGATATTCTTATGAGAATTATTCAAACTAAACTTCGACACACCTTCGTCTAATGGTAAAATAACATACTGTTTCCGTGGATGGCGAATTACTACCTCACGAAATGATGGTTGTTCTATCTTCTCTTACCACCTCTAATGATGGCCATTATGATGGAACTATATTTATTTATGATATAAATTATATTTATTTCCTCTCTATGCTTCTGTATTTTACATTAAAAACATACCTTTATGCTTTGCATGTTGTTAAAATGTGGTAATTTCATTTGAGGAAGTGTGGACTACCGCCCCCTCAAGTGATGAGACTTGTTCATGCAATACATGGAATGTATAAAGAATAAAATTAACGAAAATATGTGACATATATAACATATATATTATACTTTAATTATAATATATATATCCCTCATTTATTTTTAATTCCGTTAAATATGAAATAGAAATGAAAGTAGCATTCATGTGTACGTACGGCTTACCGTCTCCATGAACGGTGCATTTCAATTCTTACCTTTAAATGTTATTTAATATTATAAATGAAAGTATATACTGGATATATATGATATATATGATATCTAAATCATGAATATAATTCTGTATGTAATGTATATTTTACCACATGAACAACTTGTAATTATAACAAGTTTATTTTTGACTCAAGTACCAATGATCGACAAAACGACCATTATTAACTTAAATAATTACATAATTTTCATAACATGGTAATAAGTTATATAAATGGAATAATTCACATGAAAAAGTTTCTTAATAAATTATAAATTAACTCTATTTTATTATTCAAGAATATAAATAAACGAACAAGACAAGTCGGACTTGAGGTAAGGGATCATACCTCTCTCTTTCTTTTTAAGTACTTATTTTTATGTAACATACTTTAAACACCTATTTATTACGTTGGGGGATGTAATTTTATATTCCTCTTGATTTAAATTTTATGTTAATATGATTAGATACCCTATTTGATCTCATAAATCCATTTTTTGGAAGTTTTATGTGGCGTCGTTAGGCTGCCGAAGTTTCATAAGGGGATTTTCATCTCACTTTTTATTCCCGTGAGATTCATGCTACATTGGCCACTATTTCCTTTTGTGTGGTGTATTTACTGCCAAATATTTTACTATTTGTATAATATACTCTCATTTATGGGTATTTACATCTTCATTGTATGACCCTTCTTTAATGGGTTGTGCGTTTCGAAATTTCCCCAAATCAGTAAGGGAACCTTTCACACTCCTCTTTTTGAAAGACTTATTTTGTTATGTATTTTAATTTACATATTTTTATATTGGGATATTATCTTATATATCCTTATTGATGTAAATTTTATTTCCAAGTGATTAGATACCCTTTTTGTCTCATCAACTCGTTTTATGAATTTTAAAGTGACACCATTAGGTTGTCGAATTTTACCATGGGAATTTCTTAACCCAATTTCGATTTCTTTGGGTTCAACTTGTAGTTATTGAATATGTCATCCAATGATTGTGAGTGAATGACCTATGGTTGTTTTACACTTAATATCCTCTTATATTGGGTGTATTTATATTTTTTACACATAATTATGAGAGTGATTTATCTTTAATATAAGAATACCTTCTTTATAATGGATTTCATCTCATTTTACATTTCTATTGAGACTTCATTGTTGTTATGCACCAATTCACTCTTATATGGTGTATATACTGTCCTTTGTAATATTATATCATGAATCCATTTATTCTCATGATATTATAATGTTTTGATTAAATGTTATTCGTCAATTATTGTATTCAAGTGTATCTCATTTTGTTAAAAACCCTTTAACTAAAATATCATTTTAAATGTTTTAATGATTTATTGTTATAAATATTTATCATTAATATCCATGTTTTCAAAATTGTTTTAAGGATTTATTTATATGTATATTAATGGTTTAAAATGTTAAAAGCTTCAAAGTGGTATGGGACACTTTGATTCAAAAATATCTTTATTAAATGTTTTAAATGGTTTTGAAAATGGTTTTTAGAATGGATTCATTATTTCAATATCTTAAAATGTTATATTGTTATTTCAATGGGGGAATGCTATATTTCCTTTATGATTAAGTTATGTACTATGATTATGTTATGGTTCTTTGGCATTGTTTATGAAGACGGGTGGTTCCGTGATAAACTAAGGGCGAGTGAACCCGATATAGCTCTCCAATGCATTGGGTAACGCGAAGGGGTTAAACATTAAGGTTTCTCCGAAGAGATTTAGGGAATATACTGTGATGGGTATTCCAAACGTAACCATGAGGGTTAATCCCTATGTAAGAATGTTATAAATTCCTCAATTTACCTTTATGTCTTATGATTTCTATGATTTATTCATGATTTGATGAGGTATGTTAAGATGCTTATGTTTTATGAGTAAAGTATGATTTCATACATGGACTAATGTTTTCATTTCGTACTTTTATATCCCTTATTGATCTTTTTATACTCATCCCATGTTTTTGAAATTTTTTTCACATGACTAAAAGATGAATAGGTTCTAGGATGGGATCAAGGAAAGACAAGCTATCTAAAACATGAAACATGACATGTTTCTTTTTAGGAGTTTTTGTTTTATTATGAAAACTGAGTAAAGGTGTCTACTTTGTTATCTTGTGAGATGTAATAGTTATTTCCTAATTCTCTAAAACTCTAAACCTGAAAAGATCCTCAATTTGAATTATTCATTTAATCAAGATTAAGTAATGTTTTAAGGCTGGGTCCTTATAATCACCATCTTTACAAGTAAGATCAACCTCATTTTTAATTCCATAGATAAATCTCTCAATTTACTATCATTATAGGGGTGATATGTCATATTGAAGTTCAATTTTATTCTTAACACATTTTGAATATAATTATATAAATTTTATGTGAGCCTTAGATATCAATTAGATACAGTCAATATTGTTGTTCCATGTGGTCCCACAAATTATTTTATTTATATTTTTATGAGTAAGATGAGTAACAATTCCTCTCTAATGAATATTAAGTGAGAAGTATTTACTAGATGTTATAATACAACAAGTATAACATAATTTTCTTTATATGTATTCATAAGACTCATAACAAATCCCATAGTCATTCTCTCTCATTTCTATGTAAGTATGGCTAATGGTTTCATTGTACCCTTGGGGATTTTTCCTTTTTTATCTTTACTCATTCACATAAAAATTACTTCAACATATATTTAGAAATATCCTTGTTCTTATTATCCCACTAATAGTTCTCTTAGATATCTATATACATCTTTTCACTCCATAGGTGGATAGAGAATTTTATTTGTGAGAATCAGTCAATAAATAAATCCTTAACTCAAGATATTATGGTATACATAGTCATTCTCGAAATAATATTACATTTTCTTCATCAATGTTAAAATTTTATGATTTTATCTTTATTATAGTATTTACCATCTTTAGTACCTCAACATTATCCCTTTTCAAATTCTTCATATTCTATAAAATTTATTTTTGAGCAATCATTTCTGAAAAGAGTGATATGTTCATGCCTTTATGATTCCCATGTTCATCCTATATATGTCTAATATGAATGTATCCTTATAAATCCTAATCCTTTTTGAGGTTATAGCATATTTTTTAGTTATATCATTAGTAGCTTTATTTTCCATCCCATGATGATAATTGATTGTGTAGTCATAATTATTGATCATCTCTAACCACATTCATTGGAATATGTTGATATCCTTTTATGTGAATATATAATTGAGTCTCTTGTGATTAATATACATGTCACACTTCTCTCCATATAGATAATACTACTAAATATTTAATACAAATATTTTTATAACTAACTTTGGATCATGTTTTGGATAGTTATGATCATGAATCATTAATTTTCATGAGAAATATGTTATAACGATAATATTTTACTTGAGGGGAAATCCTAATTAATTATTTGAAGCATAATTATAGATAAAAAATCCTTCCACACAAGTGGGTAACATGAATACTGGTGCAATTATTACCTTTTTCCTGAATTCCTTAAAGCTCTCAACATTCATCATTCAAGAAAAACTTTACACCCTTCAATGTTAGCTAATTTATTAGGTTTAAAAATTGTGATAATTTTCAACCAAATCTTTGATAGTACCCAGATGATCCAAAGAAACTATGAATCTCTATTACATATTTTATTTTGGGTCAGTCATCAACCACCTTTATCATCAATGGATCCATAAATATCCCCTTTATTATGATAACATGCCACAAGAATGATAATTTATCCATCCAAAACTAACATTTACTATACTATTAATATAAATTACACTTTCCCAGTATATTTAGAACAATACTAAAATAATCCCCATGTTGAAACATTAATTTGGATTATATAAGAGTACAATTTATAAAGTCTATAAAAATTTTTGTTGTCGTAATATCTAAATATTCTATTAATCAATTTTATGAAGACTTATGGATAATTAGTGAGTATGAATGGAATTTATCTGAAATCATCATGTATATACCTTGGTAAAAAAAAATTCTTGGGAATATCCTCCTTCCTTAACTTTAACAGATGATTTCGCAATAGAAATTCAACTATAGAGAAGTATGATGCCCCATGTAGTTGATCGAATAAGTCATAAATCTGGGGTAGGGGTAATTTTTCTTTATCATGATTTTATATGAGTTTATGATAATCAATGCAAAGTCACATTACATATCCTAATTTTTGGAAAATTGGATAGCACACCCCATAGTGGATCATAAGGGAATACAAAACAATTTTTTTATTTCTATTATAGTTATTTCCTTATAACTACTAATTTAATTGGGGCCATTATTGGATGATTATTTGATATGAATTGATATCAAGGTATAATTTCAATTTAAAAATCAACCTCTTTATCAAGAGGAATACTAGAAAACTCTCCAAAGAATACATCATCATATTCCCTCACAATGTGTGTATCTTGAATGGTGATCATATCCCTTATCTTAGAAATTTGAGCTACATACTTTGTCTCATAATAAAATAATATAAATGCATGAGAAGTGGTTTCTTATTGATATTCATACTTCTCCTTACACTTTTATATAATCAGAGGATGGTCTGGGACATGGAATGTGATTTCCTTCTCCAAAAAGTTAATGTAAGCTTTAAATAAGGACAGTCAATTTATACCCAATATAACATAAAATTTCACTTAAGGGTTGATGATATGGTTTTCTATATTAATCCCAAAAACATTTAATAGGGACAAGTTTTATTATTGAGATGCAAAAATTCACCATTATTTATTTTTTTTCCAATAATTTATCCTCCATGTTATGATGTAGAGTTGGAAAATTTATACTAAATATTCATGATATAAAAGCATAAATATAACTAGTATCAAATAGTACATTCATTATTCATTAATAAATAACTAGAATACAATTCACCACTTCATTTTTATGATCCACCTCAGCAATATTGGTAGAAAAATCCCATTATTTTTTTTCTTGGCCTTGATGGTTGTTTTTTCAGTTAATCTCGATAAACCTTAGCTTGGTATACTGATTTTACTAGTGTCCTTATTCCATTAAGATGAAACATCAAACCATACCTTAAGTGTTGATTTGACCCTTCTTTTATTCCATCACATTAGTGAGCTTCATCATCTCCCTTTTACATTTATTAGTTTTATATTCTTTTTTCCAGAATTATAACATCTTTGAATTCCCTTGATGTAGTGACCAAAATTCTTCTTCCTACACTAATAAAAAATGGTCAGTTGGATATTCTTCCCCCTATAATATTTCACCAATAATTTTCCAAATTTAAAATCTATTCTCTTTTTTTCACCAGCCACATGAGAATAATGAGAATCACTTATATTCAGCTCAACTTTGAGGGAACATCATAAAAATTTTTCGTAGATGTCAAAGTCTAAAATTTCAAAATATTTTTGAATAATATTCTTTATTCCACTAAATAAGATGTCAATGTAACACCCCATGATTTTATGATATGAATTTTTCTTAAATAAATTTAATTTCTTTGATAACATACTATGCAAAAAACATCGAGCTTAAACAAACTCCAAAAAATATTATTATTTTAACACACTTGTTTTCAGCTACACATTAGAATGTAGAGAATGAATGAGATTATATCAATTATAAAAATTTAATTTTCATTTTTTTATAAAATTAATTGTTTTGTTATTAGTTAATTATAAATAAAAATAAAAAACAATTGAACAAAAATGATGTGTTTTTATAAAAAACTAATTTTTACGCTCACAATGGAATTTTATCTTAATAAATTAGACGAATCAATGTTAATGAAATATCTTAATGAAATAAAAATTTTATATATTCTATATTTTTTAAAATTCATCAAATAATTATTATTGGCATAAGATGATAATAAATCCAATTTCAAGCATAAAAAATTTATTTTTCTAAAAGGAAATTTTGTCTCCTTTTGATGGCGCAACTATTTTAAAAATAAATTTTGAAACCATTATAAGTTTTATTTGAAAATAAAAACATAATTTATTTAACTTGGGATATCAAAATTATTTTGTGGTGAATTTTTGATATTTTTTGAATAAGTTTCATTTTTTGATAAATAGTGAAAAATAATGAATTTTAATTAAAACTTATTTTTCAACAAATTTATTTATATAGTTAAATTATGTTTTCAATTTGTTTTAAAGTATAATTAGTCAAATAATAAATCAACAAAACCAATTTATGACTTCTTAATCAATTTCACATTGAAATTAGATATAAAATTTTTAAATCTTTTGAACTTTTATCTTTAAAAAATAGCTTTTCATTGGGACTCTGGGTTTAATTTTAAATCTAATTTTTATAAATATGTTAATTTAATTTGGTAAAATATATATCAAATTTAGAATCATAAGTTCCAAATTATGTTTTATGTTTAATTTCATTTTTGGGTATAAAAAAGAAACCATGGAAAAAAAATTATTTACCACTGTATGGGTAAAATAGTAACAAGGGTTAATGTTAAACAATAAAAGTTCAAGACACCTAAAAATTACAACATTAAATGATTTTTTGAGGTATTTCTTAACCCTAACCATCCCCCATAAAATTAATTTAAAATATAATTCATTTAAATTAGTGCCACCTCAATGTGTCTGGCTTGAAGAATAAGATAATAATTATTTTAATCACTTAAACCCACTTATCATCGAGTATAAATACAACCTCTCACCACACCATTCTGACTCACAAGCCTTGAATCTCCTAAAATATATTCCCAAACCTATCCTCATCGCTCTCCCTACATCATAGTGCTTTTATTATCACTAAAAAAACAAATCCAAGGTCCTAAAGGGTCTCTCAAAGAGGTTTCATTCAAGAGGAGGTTGAAGTACACAAAACTAAATGGAAGCACGAGGTAATGGTTTATCATCTCAATTTTTATTCTATGAGATATATGAATTATTCAACAATTATTTATTGTCAGTGTTGAATATACTAACCTTTTATATAAAATATCTTGGATATCATTATCCTAATGTTATTCAATGCTTTATTTGATAATTATTACTTTTATAGGGATACAATTCGACTGATTACAAACTGGTAAGGAAATTCTCAACCCAATTCCCATTATTTGTGTTAGCCTTCTACTCCATTTATTATATCATACTATGATTGTGTTTGGTATGAATTTTAATTATCTTATGTTATATTTCAACTTTTTTAATGTGGATTTATATTAAATAAACATAATCTTTTAATTTTATTAATTCCCACTTCAATGATATGGCATTTATAATTAACATTAATTTAAATGGGTTTTTTCTAATTTTTAACTTAAAAATATATTTTTTTTCATGTGCATGTTTTTCAAAAATAATTACAATTTTTTTTGCCATTCTTCTACGATTTTTTAAGGAAATTTTTACTCATGTTTTAATTTTTACAAAATGAATTAAAAGGATCATTTTTTCAATTTCTAAGCAAGGTTCTTTGTGACATATACTAAAGAAATATGGAAGGAATATTTTTATACATCATTAGTAGGTTTCCCCATTGTCATGATGCCTTAATTACTTTAAGAATAATTTATAATATTACAAGGTTATTTTCAAAGTAAATGATTTCTTTTATAATTGTGTGAAATTTAAATAAAAATAGAAATAGAAAGGCTATTATCCTTAATAAATATTTCAAGTGATCTCTAAAATTTATTTTCCATCTATGATAACATTATTTGATGTTACTTATGATTTACTAGGGATATTATTCAAAGATACTATCCTTATTATTTTATGGTTAGTTTTTTGTTTATGATGGCATGATATTTATGAAACATATTTATTTTCCATGAGTTATGTTGAAATGTTTATGGAACTAATTTATCTACATGGTTTTTGATGTGATAAATGATTTATGTTTTTGTGGATCACATATGTATGTTTTTAACTATGTGATGGGTGTGACCTATATAACCCTCAAATGAATTAGGAAATGATAAATTTTCTATGATTACAAAGGGTGCATGGGAGGTTTTCTTAATACCATAAGAAGAGGATACATGGGTGGTCATTCTAAAACCACAACAACAGGGTACATGGGAGGTCATCCTCATACCTCAATAATAGGGTACATAAGAGTTCATCCTGAGCCCCAAATTAAAAGGTACATTGGAGGTCATCCCAATCCCAATTTAGGTACATGGGTGATTAACCCAAACCTAGCATACTATAAATTTATTGGTAGGTATAATTGACATATGATATTCTAAGATTATGTGTATACCACAAATTATATATCTTATTTCTTTGTTATACTCTCATGGATCTATAATTAGTTTATCTTATGATTCATGTCTTATGAATTGAAAATCATTTGATTCACGATTATGATGTTTGATATGCAGAGTATAATTTTTAAATGTTATGTTCATATTATTATAACCTTATGTTTATGTTATGGTTGATATTTATTTTTACCCTTACTAAGAATATAATATCAACCATTTCATATGTTTATTTTCCAATGATACGTAGAATGTTAAAAACATTTATATGGAAAAAAGTGTTTTAGTTGGGAAGGAATAAGTGGGGGATGATGTGGATGTTTTAGGAACCATTTTTTTTGTTTCCAGGTTTCCTAATACACTAAACCCATATGATTCTAGAATGGTTTTATCATAATCTGAATATTCATCTATTTATATGTAATATCTATGTTTGAAAAGATTGGGTAAAAACATTTGGTATCAGAGTGAAGGTTTAGTTAACCTTTGGAATCTAGGATGATAAAAATATAGTATAAACAATAATTTTATGTCTCGTTATGACCCATGAGTTTCAGAAACAATCCAGAATAAACATAGATTAAACCTAAGTTGTCATGGATTGAAATTTTATAATAATTTTTCCATTAATAAATGGTTTTCATTGTATGATTAGTGATTCTCACGCTGTTCTTTTTTGTTTATTCAATGGATATAACCTGAAGGACCTGTGTTAATGATGAATTCAATTGGAAATGAAATGATTATCCTCTTGAATAGCCAGATTTTATGGAAGGTGGAATGAAAAACCTCATTTTTATGACCACACAGCTTCATCAAGACATAAGTCACATTGATATTACAAATGAACTATATAGGGAATAAAATTTTCTTGAATCATTCTTAAGGAAATATCCACATTATTTTAGTGGAAAGACTAATCCCCTAGTTATTAAGAAATGGATTTGGACCACTAAAATGATATAATTAATTCTCTAATGTTATTATTGTGAAAAAGTTGTGGTGGGAACTTATATTTTGGAAAGATAAGTGTATCAGTGGTGGAACTTTTCAAGAATATGAGGCAATAAGATAAAATTGACTACATGGATCGGGATGAGTTCACGAACTTATTTTTCAGTCAGTAAATTCCTCGTTTTCTTCTTAGAAAAATGGAGATTTAATTTTTTCATCAATATCATGGTTATTATAATAAAATAATTATATAATTAATTGGAAACAGTGAAAACTATGGAGAGACGATGACTAGATTTACATAATTTGTGGAAGGGAACATGGACTGAAATTGTATTAAGGGGACTGGTAAATGTTTTAAGTATGGGAAAAAGGTCATTGGTAATTTGACTACTGAAGTAATGGGAATAAATATAAATCTCAAAATATTTAACCTCCCATAATTCAATGTTTCCATTGCAAGGTTTTTGGGAATTACACTAATAAGAACCCTAATTCAATGATTAATTTGGATGGTAAGATACAAAAACCTATTATGAAAAAAGAGAAAGGGAAATATTATGATATCATAATGGATGAACTGAACCATTATAATTAGGGAATATCTATCCTCCTCTACTTTGTATAGAATTTCATGATTGATTTTTAATGGATAATCCCTTTTAAAATATTATTGTTTATACATTAATGAATTTTCATGTGATTATCTACTTGGATTTTGGAATAATGAAATAAAATATTCTATCGGTATAAGGATGAACCCATGATTGCACAAAAAAATCAAATAAGAAAATTTCTTATATAAGGAATTAAAAAGTGTGTGTCTATTCAATATGGGTTTTCAGGTTTTTACCATGTTTTAATAGAATACATGATGACGGTCTTTACATGTTTGCTATATGATAATTAAGCGCTAAATCAAGTTGTTTTGGGTACTAATGATAAGTTGATTTTGGGAATTTAGTAACCTTCTTTCAGAATTCTTGGATTTTAATATTTTTTAAGGTTCATATGGGTATCCATTTCTGAGTTTTTTAACATTGATCATTGGATGAGGTTTTTTAGATTAATGTATAATTTATCAATATGAAGATTTACGTATATTGAATAACATGTGTTGTCAATTTTTTTATGATGATTACTAGAGATATAAGGAATAACATTCCATCTAATTATGGATCTTATGATCCAATAGTTAAACTGTGATTAAAAATTCAACATCATTTTGTGGAGAGAGAGGTGAATCAGAAATTGATCAAGGAACAAAAAAAGAGTGAGATTTTACATATGATATGAAATCAAGTAAGTATATCTTCTCAAATAATTGTTGAAATAAAATGTTATCCTATTATCATCATTTATGATGATGTTAATGGCCTTTTTAGACTTATTTGGTCTATGGTTTGATCTTCATTGAAATTATAATGACCACATTATCCCTCATTCTCCATAAAATTTTGATATTTAGAATTCTCTTCCGTGTCCATGTTTTCACTTTCTATTAATGTTCTCCTAATCAGAATCCAAGTTATGTGTCGATCATCACCTTTTACTTCCTCTATTTTTAGGGGATGTTTTATTAACCCCTTTTTTATGTGGGTTTTCTAAATATAAAATTTTTAGACATCTATCATTTATTTTCAAGTGAAATTTAAAATTTGCGATGAAATATATTTTTTGAAATTATTGATTGTATCGGGATGGTAGCTTATCAAAGGAAGGTTCCATCGAATCTCCCTCAAGTTCATTATTTCTTGAATGTATCTCACCTAAGTAATTACATACCTTATCATTTTTAGGTTCCCACTCAGGATAATTGTTTCAATAAAATGGGGAGGGGTGAATCAGTGATACTTTTTCTTTTCTGTTTCCTTGAAATTGAAACAACTTTTTCCTCATATTAAATATTTTTTCCCCGCAGAAAAAAAATTCAAACACACATCCATAGGAACACAATATTTTATAAGGTTTACTATTCAATACAAATAGCTACACCCTTCCTTTGGTTTCGAGATAATCTAATACAATACAATACACTAGAAAAAAATCATTGGATTACAACAAGCAGGATATTCCCTTTCACTCGTATAGTACTTTGAAGACAATCCAAAAGTACATGTGCACCCTCTTAGAACAAATAGGGTAAAACAAATTTTGTGTAAAAACTCTTGGTACATATAATTGTTTTTAAATTACACAAATGTATTCAATTGAAGAAAATTATTCAATTTCTTACATAGACGATAGTAATAACTTATTGTACTTTATTAAGGAAAAATTAGTCTGATTTTCACTATACATTTTTCCCAGTCCAATTCATCCGAGTCTGATTCTCCCGGATACAATTCTTCTTGGTACGATTATCTCAGTAAAATTCTTTTATGTACAATTCTTTCTAGTATGATTCATCAATATGAAAAGATATAGCACCTACTGAGTATTGTTGAGACAAATCGTAACTTCTTCCACAGTCTAGAAATCCCTATTATGGAAATCTCGATCTGAAAATCAAGCTTGATACGATGATCAAAAAATATGATTGAAAAGAAGAGTATATTAATTGGCTGAATACGATAATCACTAAATAATATAAGCACTTGAATATAACATTGTAATATTTTCCCTTCTCCTTTCACTTCTCCATCAAAACATCTTCAAAAAAAGTTAATATGGAAACTTATTGTTCTCTTTAAAGACATGGAGTTTCTCTCTATTATAAAGTGAAAAATAAATCGGTACTTAGAACAGTATGATGTAATTTCTTCCTTTTATATTTGACCCATAAGATGTTTTTTCGGGAATCCAAAAACCTTTTCTCCTTGAAAACATTCACCCACATCTCAATTTCCCCTAAATTTTGGGTGAATTTAGGACTTCTTCAATGCTTCTCGGTTCTTCTCGAATCTAATTCAATCTTCATATCTTCATTATAACATTTCAATTTTTTTAAAACAATGATCTATATCAATTGAATGTAAATGTATGAAGTAATGGCTACCATTCTGATTTCTGAATACAATGCTCTGTATTAATTTAATAAAATCATTATTCTAAATTTCAGGCCCCCCCTTGACAACACATTCATTAAAATCCTTCATCTCTACTCTAGATTCACTTTTAATTCTTCACTTCTTCTCTTGACTCACTTTAAAAATTAACTTGAAATGGAAAAAAAGTCATTCAAACCCTTTTTAATGGATGACTACATTGTTGATCAGTTTCTTCCATGATGATATTTATCAGACTCGTTTAAATTCCATTTCCATCAGTCTTTTTTGAAAAACAATTATGCTTATGTATGATTGAATGCCAAATACAATGGACCAGTGTCAACAGCTTTCAACTTTAGAAACTAGATTTCTCTCCAACTCAGTTTGAGTACGATTGTCAAATTTCGATCATTCTGATCATGTTTACCCTAAATATAATCTTTTCTAAGTAAAATCATTTTGGGTATGATCATCCTATATTCAATTTTCCAAGATATGTTTTTTTCTAAGTATTATCTTCAACATCCTTCTTTTAGTTTTCCACCCAAATAATATTAAACTATGTAAGATTGGGAGAAACTCTTTTCCTTTCATTCCCAGTCTGATTAATCTGGAAACAATTGACCTCATCTCTTTCACTCCCCCTTTCTTTAATCAAGCTTGCTACATAAGTTTCACAAATTAATTATGATTTATGAGAATTACCAATAAACAAAGAATCATCACATTTAATTTATCAAAGTCTTGTAGAATATTATTCTCCCATTATGATCACATCTTTTATTCTGAATCCATAGTGAATTCAATCAAAACATTTTCTTCAAAATAGCTTCTACTTTATACGATGGACTTTCTTAAACAAAGTGGTTCTTATTTTTCTAAAAAAAAATTGCATGCCTTATTTTCTTGAGTACGATGCTCAAAATGATTTTCACCAAATAGAAAGTGAGGTGATTTCTTTTCTTAAAAATATTTTCTTGACAACAAAATTCAATACTTGAAAACAACCACCTTCATTATCATCTTATTCCAAATAGTCTACCCCTTTGTATTTTTTGGTGAACCAAGTTTCAAAAATCAATGAACATTGTATCCTCAAGTAATGGATCACTTGTTAACAATTATAAGACTACATGAGCTAAATCATTATATGAAATATGAATTATTGATAGCAAAACCATTTTTCCCAAGAGTTGTGATTATAAAAAACATGTTCATATTTCTTCATTAGCTTATCATCCACTAATCTTCTTCTTTATTGACAAAATAATACAATTTTTTTCTACAACCACTCCAACAAAAAGTTAGAATATTTCACTCATAATAAAATGTTGAATTCATAGCTAACCAATGACTCCCTCTTTTTACATCCATTAAGATAGATTTATGAAACAATTCATTCTCCCCCTTGAAAACACTATACAAAGATATGATGAGAGAGGGGAAAGAGACACACGCCTCTACAATGATGAGAAAGAGGTTGAACACCCATTTTCAACCTAAATTTAGAAAAGTATTAATTCGGTAAAGATTTTCGGAGAATGTCATCAACTTGTTTTGATGTTGGAACCTACTCCAGCATCAATTCATTCTTATCCACACACTGTTTGATGAAATGAAATTTGATATCAATATTTTTTGAATGAGAATGTTGAACTAGATTCCTGGTGAGATTGATTATACTTTTATTATCACAACCCAAGAGAAAGGGTAACTTCACATCAACAAGTAAATCTTCCAATTGAGTTTTCATAGACACAAGCTCAATAGTAGATTGAGTAGTAGGGACATACTCAGCTACATCTATACTAAGATTTATTGAATTCTATTTATTTGAATTCAAACTAAAACAATTCTTTCCTATAAATAATACTCTGCCAGATATAGATCTTTTATCATCAACATTTCTTACCCAATCAATATCTGAATACCCAAACAAATCAATACTATCTGATTTGTCATACCAGATTCCAAAATCATTTGTGCCTTTGTTGTATCTACGAATTCATATTCTTGTATGTAAATTTAATTATTTTGGAGAAATATGAAATATTGTACATAAAGTTACATCATAAACAATGTGAGGTGTTGAGCAAGTCAAATATAAGAAACATCTAATCAGCTTTTGAAATTATTTCTGATCAAATTCTTTTCCTTCTCCATATTTAGACAATATTGTTCCCACTGATATCGGTATGGAAATAGGTTTTTATTTTTCCATTTTTAACCCCTTAAGAAGTTCCATAGCATAATTTTCATGAGAAATAAAAATTTATTCCTTCCTTTGTTTTATTTTTAACCCAAGAAAGAATTTAATTTCCACCGGCATAGACATTTCCAAAAACATTTTCATTTCTTTAGAATATATTACACAAATTAGTTCATCATTCCCAACAATGATAATGTCATCAATATAAACAATTACAATGATCAGACACTCTTGAATTTATTTGATGTAGATATTGAAATCTACTCTTCATTTCTTAAATATCATCATCCTTAAGAATGTATCTAATTTGGAATACCATGCCCTTAGTGCTTGTTTTATTCCATACAAGGTTTTATTCAATCTTCACACATAACGTTCATCTTTCCTAACGACAAATCTACATGTTTTTTTCAATGTAAACTTCCTCATCAAGATCACCATTCAATAATTTGGATTTTACATCCCTTTGAAGGATCTTGTAACCTCCTTGTGTAGAAATAGAAAGTAAGATTTTAATTGTTTACAACCATGAAATTGGTGAAAAGGTTTCTTCAAAATCACTACCTTCAATTTTTGAATACTATTTTCACACAAATTTTTCTTTTTTTCTTATCACTCACATTTATCATTTATCTTATTCCAAAAAACACACTTTCTGCCCGTAATGTTTTGGATTACTGTATTGGGTATGAATTCCCATGTATAATGTTTTTCAATCTGATCCAACTCCTCATTCATGGCTTGAACTCATTCTAGATACTCAAATGATTATTTTACATCATTCTACTCTACTTTTTAGCAGTTTTAGTGTCCTAAAAACTCCGCAAAGGGGAGGGAAAATACTCCGATAAATTTTTATGAAGGAATAATATGCAGGTTGAATGGAAAATTTGATAATGATATTGAAAAAATAGAATTTAGAAAAGGGTCAAATTGGTCAATGTACTGATTTCATGGAATGGTACGTGGATGGTATTTCTAGAAAATACAATGATACGCAGACAACCTATGAAATTATGGCCCATGGGGAGTTTTCCAGCCAACCATGAAGTTCACAGAATAAATGAGAAATATCACCGAGCCCCTACAAACCACGTCATTGGAAAAATGGAGGTCGATAAATTCCACCCATGAACCACGGCCCCATAAACCATTTCATTGGAGGAAAGACGATGGAGAGGTATTCCCCTACATACTCAATTCTCAGAGAGGGTGAAGCTAGTGGCATCCCACAAAACATGTCATTCGTGGAATGAAGGTGCTGATTTCTGCCACCATAAACCTTAACCCCACAAGCCTCGGTTGACCATGTCATCCGTAGGCTGGTAGATTTTTATGTGGGATTTCAAAAAAGGATTTATGTGGATCATAGATACATCCTCCTTGGCACTCTATAAAAGGACCCCAAGGGGAGCCCAAAAAAGATAAAAAATAAGGATCTGATTTTTGGAGAGCGTTGAGTTTATGGATGGAATACTTTGAAGGCAGGAAATGGATGAAGTATGGAACCATGAACAGTTTCCAGCAGTATAAACACATCGTGAAACATAAAAATAAGGAAACACAATAATTTGGTAAAACCATGAACCTAATTGGAAAACCATGAACCATACTCCCTTCATGGATGAACATCCCATGAACAATAAGGATAATGACCCTTCTTCAACCCAGCATACCACAAAACACATAACTATGCAGAAGAAATCCTACCTTCTGTAGCATTCCTCCACACAGATGGACTCCAACGACGCATACCCCCACCATATCTAGAGAGAAATTGAATCCACATACAACTATGGTATGTGGACCACATCTAGGTTCGCATACCCCATAGATACACGGATAGTATCTAGGTCCGCGTACCATATTGGTACGTGGATAGTATCGAAGCCTTCATACCACATCAGTATGTAGACGGACCCTCCACCCACTTATTAGTACTCCATTCTGAGCGTACCCCACCCCGGTTGAAAAAAATATTCATGGGGTAGGGTACCTTTGAGATTTCCACCTTTCAGTAACGATCATTCCTTTCCATTTCCATCCCATCTTATGAATTCCCTCCACAAACCAATCCATCAACATTAGGCCAAAGCCTCTTCAAAATTCACTGGACCCATATAAACAATCCATTAGACGCATCAGCGCACCGTTATGAGTATATGTACCCATGGTAAGTGAGTCATGTGGGTAATCCTAGAAAGGGCAGGGACCCCCAGAATGTCTTTAATTATACATTCCCCTGGTAACCCAGGGCCCAACCATAGAATACTCATGTGAACCTCCCCATTCTGGGGATAAAGCGTAATCACTAGATTTTCCATTAATGGGGGATAACGATGAGTAAAAGGTGACATGAATGCCTTTCCTTTTGTATAGGATTGATGATTCTCCCATTTCATAGAACCAGCTTTAGGGAACACTTCTTAAGGTGACCCTATAGCATTTCGACTGGAGGAGGCACTACTGTTTCTATCAGGATCAGCACGAGACATGTCCGTATAGGATTCCAAATCTGACAATCCTGGGTATCAACACAGGTGAGAGATGGAACATTTAAATCCCCTATCTCTCTCCCATCAATCCATCTCTTCATCTTCTTCCATCATCATCCTCATTTTCCAACATTGGATAAGAGAAGATGTGTGGATTTCTAGATCTACCACTTCCACTTGTTTCTCACACTGAGCATGACTCGTGTGGGATTATAGATTGATGATGATCACAACAACCATACACCTTCTCCAAATGAACTATGACAATTCCTACACTAAACAGGATGCGTAGGATTCTTTTCTAACATCCCAAGCCCAAGTGGGCAGCTTCCACGTTTAATCCCCACCAAAATGAACTGCAAGAACTTTGATTCCTATTCTAACCAGGATGAGTAGGTCATATTTCGGAAGGTCAAGCCCAAGAGGGTCCTTTTTATAGGTTAATCCCTAATCATTCCCCGCACAAATAGGGACTCATTTATAGTATAAGCCCCAAATTAAACCAAACTATGAGGTATTTGATTCCCAACTAAATTGGATTTGTAGGAAGCCCCCAAAAGGTCCAAAACCAATACCCAAATCACTGTAGTGTTCACCGGGCCATATCCCCATTGGTTCCATATCTACCTGGGAGACCATGCCTCTACAAAGAATCATGGGAGGATTCAGTGTAAGTCCCACATGAAATATTGGGTAGAAACCCTCAACTTAGATGTCCTTACCGCACGATGCTAAACTGCATGGATGGGTCCCCATCACATGGCCTTAAAAGGTGATATTTCCTGTTAAGTGGCACTAAACTATGTGGGTCATGATTCCTCTCACATGGATACATTGCAATCCCCTATGATGGGTTCGATCCAGATATCAAAGAAACTTCCATCCTCCCAGGATGACGATAAACTCCAAAGTGCCTCATCATACGGCTTAAACTAGTATTGTCTCTATAATTCCTGACCTATGAGTACAAATGTTTAATCTTGCAACCCAGGGGTAACCCAAAAACACATTCTTGGGAAATAACCAAGGATTAATTAAAATAATAACATTTCTTAAATATATAATAGAGCCTCTTATTAGGAAATATTTTCCCCCAAAAGGGTGCGATGAAACCGACCTCACATCCTCTCGACCAATGGAGTCATTAAGTGTCATTGGCCAAATTGACATCCAATGAGAACCTGCCTTGGGAAATTAGGTCATGAATCCTGGATACCAGGGCCTTTGGGTGTTTCTAGATCCACGAATAAACCCATTAGAGACCATCCAAGGACATCATACCTGATGTGGACCAATTTGAAACATCATCAACCCCTACAATTTCCCGCCAAGACCATTCAAATGTGGAAACTCATTCAAAATATAAAAAGGACACACTGTTGAATCCTGGTATGACCATCTCGGCCACCAAAAAGGTTCATGACATGAATGAGGTCGAAATGAAATGGTAAAACTATCATTAAATTCTATAATAGAAAGAAATATGCTGCTATATCTCAGGAAATTCTTTTTTCCATGGTACAACGTGAATCGAGATATTAAAAATATGGAAAAACTAATGTGAATCCTAAACCAAGGTGGTGGTGTTACCTCAATGATAAAAAAACAAGATTACATGGAATGTAGAACTATTTTTTTCCTCTATACACCACAATGTTAATATGGATGAAACAAATATAGTGAACATGATGTGAATCCTTAACCGAAGTGGCAGTATTATCCCACTATAATCCCCTTTCATCTAAAAAATTAAATAGGGACAAGCAAGATCATCAATTATGCAAGTGATCATGAGATGCTACTTTGACTAGGTGTTATTATATATATATATGTCATATATATATAGCAAGAATTTTTCAGATCTCACTTTGATCCAAATGGAATCTCGAAAAATTACTCAGACACACACATTAGTGACCACCCAAGCAGTTGGGTCTCCAACAACGAACATGGCTCCCTCTCCTTCCTATCAACTTCAACGTTGGGTTTCAAACATGCTGATCAAAGTGTATCACCAAAATGGTACTCTCCCTATGGTGGTGACTGCAAAGCATACCCTCTAATCGGTGAATGCTAATCAATTGCCTCCTCAGTCACGGTTGAAAATCCAGTACAGGAAGGCTCCATAGGCTCTCTCAAATCATTTCGGGAGACAATACTTGGAATGAGACAAAGAATACCTCCCTTATATTAGGGAGGAAGATGAGGTCGACACTGATGAATTCATCCCAGCTGCACAGGAATCCCTATCAAGAGCTCTTTCTTGAGGATGTGGCCACCAGTGGCATACAACGTGATGTCCTCGCTCTGAAGAGGATCCAATGCTAAGAGAACCTTCTAAATTACAATGGACATGGGGAACTATTTCTACCAACTGAGGGAAAAAAATCATAATTATTAGAAAATTATCAACCTGGTTCCTGAGGAAGTGGTCTACCACACAAACATATTAGCATATAATGGACAGGAATACAATTGTTCCCCTCCTACTAAAGCCTGCCACAAAAACACAGTAACAATATACAATTGGATACATATCCCTGCTCACAACTATGAATACTAACATGTAAATAGGGTGAAAAATTTGACAAAATGCACATTCTTACTATTCCTTATTAGTACCTCCATGTAGAAAGAGTGGAAAATTATTGGAAAATGCAGATTTCTATAAATGAGCAACAAGCTCGTCATCCAAATAGGATGGTACCCAGCTATAAGTAGGCACAACTCCCTATTTATGCACATAAACTCACCATCCAAATAGGGTGGAAAATCATGGGAAGTCATATAACACAACCGATGCATATAAGACCCACCAGTAAAATTCTATGGTAATCTATAGGTAGCTGTAATTTCCTGCCTACCACAATGAATCCCAACACCCAAATACAATGGCAAGAAAATATGAGTAGAGTCAAATTCTTGTTGATTCAAATCAATCCCATGAGACAAATACATCAACAAATGAGAAGACACAAATTCTTACTCACAAATATAAATCCCACTAGCCAAATAATATGGAAACTCGGGAAAACAGTTGGTGGTAGACACGTTCCTCTATCCCAACACTAGAGAACTGTTACTACCTATTTGCAACCCATAGAGGATAGTAGAAGGCACAAACATCTACTCTGACACCAGAATGGGAATTCATACCCATTCCATCCGAAGACATGTCTCAACACAACGTGGACATGATGAAGGATTAGACGTTGATCCTAGACTATATCCTATAGACATGTCATGAATTCACTGTGTTAGTAGTCAATGCGAGGAGTGGGTCCCACGATCTCATCCCCTTTGGTGGGGTGATCTATTCAAAAAATCAAATAGTTACCCCTGGGAAGACATGCAACCCTACTCTAGTCCGGGAGGGTCGATGGACATATTCTGTGATACAAGGACAATTGGATCAGGAAAAAAATTGCTTCAACTGGGGGATACTGGTCGAAGGTGGTGGCCACTTCAAGGCAAGCATATATCCCAACTAGAACACAACATGCTCATCAGTGTATCCTAGGGACATTTTGGAAACCAACCAAATAGGGACCCATACATGAATTTCATTACCAACCGTAGGTAGTCCATGTTTCCCGCAATATAGCATCGAAACAAGAAAGATGCTAAAGGCAATGAAAAAATAACGAGCATACTCATGATTCTGATCTGCTGGAAGCTGTAGTTCTTAATGCCATCAAACATTTATTAATAAAGTCTCTAGACCATATCAGTATATTACCAAATTATGAAAGTGGAAGCATCATTTGTGAAGGTCCTCCCCACAATGTCGCTACCAGCAACTCTAAAGGTTCTCCCCATATCACCCATAGAGGATTACTCTGTGGGACAAAAATAATTGATCATGAGATCTTATAACCAGATTTTTATTAAGGTAGCCCTCCCCTTGAACAAACGATCAGGCCTAAAGAAGTTCTTAACCTTACTATCATCCTCCCTAATGGTAATCCCCAGGGTATACTCTATACATATGTTTCTCCCTTTATTCATATGTTAAGCTATGATGGCAGTCCTCGCCATGATGTAAGTCTCAATGAAGGCCCTACTCGTAGTGAGTTTAAGAAATGAGAAGGTCCTCCCCTCATTGCAGTACATCCTGTAGGCCATACCTAGAATTTACAGTTCATATAATCTCCCTATAGCTAGATCTATGATGGTAGTCCTCACTATGATTGCAGTAATTGTGAAGGCCCTCCCCTCAATGGAGCCAAGTAGCAAGAAGGTCCTCCCCTTGATGCATTCATCCCTAAAGGTCCTCCCTAGGGTATACACCATAGAATTTATCTCTATGGTCGGGCAAAAAACATCAATTGTGTTCCTCTCCTTCTTGGAAAAAACTGTGAAGGTCCTCCCCACATCATAAATTTACATTGTTGGAAATGTCCTCCCCTCATCATGTCAAATGCAAGAAAGAACTCATATGTCAAGGAACTTAAGAAAATGGAATATGACGTATTGGATAATCTATCCCTGACAACCAATATCTTTTCTCAACTAGAAGATGTCATGTGTCCATTATCATCTTCCAAGATGCCATCATACCATTTTCATGTCAAGGAGACTCTCTCTAACCCCACTACTTGGAACGAAATCATTAAGGAGTAGTAAAAGTGGGTGGGTAAAGAAAAAGAGTCCCTGATGGAATAACAAAAATATATGCTTCTTGGGAGAAGACAATTATCTAGGGATTCCATACTATTCATGTATTTGCCTACATCCAGTTCTCAGTTCAACATACCAAGAGAATTTTTAGAAGAATGTATGCATATAATTCACCTCAATATCTGGAAAACTCTCCACCTGTTAAAAGCAATTTTTTTCCTATGATGGGTATACATATCATGTTAACCACCTAGGAGGGATTAATCATCAAATAAACCTACAATAAATTCCTTATATACAGTTTACACAATAAAAAAGGTGAAAGAAAGACCTTGAGATGGCCTACCATCATGCATTGTACAAGTTGTGCTACCTTATCAGTAATGCCCCGTATGGTGTTTATATCTGGTGATGAGGAGATCATGATGATCAACACATCACCCCACTTCCAATCCAGTAGAACCCACTGTAAGTAACAACCTGCAAATTCATCATCTCCCGATGATAGTCAAATGAAATACCTTTTTAGGAAAGGATGAACACTTGACAAGAACCATCATTGAGTAAGTCTCAAAAGCATCAGGCCCGGCGAGAGAAATCCATTGAGAAGCTCCTAAACCTCCTCCCCACGGTTTTGACCTCTATAGCCACGGTTTTTTATCGTGGATATAGCCCGATTTTCCAATAGTGATAGGGATAGTGGAAAAAAGTTGTTAACAAAAAGGATAAAAAGTTTGATAGTTGGTTGACTTGGAAAAAAATCAACTTATCCCATAGTATCCTCTAGGAATAGTTTAAGAAACCAAATATACCCCTAATATCTCCTGAGACAACATAACCAACATCCTCAGCCTCAAAATCCTGTAAAGTATGATTTCCCAAAATCAGTCCAATTAGAAGTAAGGAAAGTAAGTGTAGGAAGATGAAATTGCACCAAATCCAATGTTTTCTTTGACACATAGATTTCATGCCTGCAAATAGGATGATATGGGAAACGCCGCTCCAAACAGTAAAAATGGAGGCATATATTGAGTTAAATTCATCATTAGAAGAGGAAATAAATTTTGGGTCTGTCAATGTCATCCATTTGATGGATCCCTTCTCCGATGATGAGTATAGTTATCAAACAGAATTCCCCGTACAAACCAGGGAGTCAGGGGGAAGAAGCTACAGAATCTTGGGATATCAACGAAGACATAGCCATGGCTGAAATCAAGCTTATGGTTACACCCCAGTTCAAATCATCAATGTTGCAGAAACATGTAGAAGGACCCTCCATCATATCTGACAGGGAAAGGAAAATTCTATTGCCCCCATAAAAATCCACCTCGGTCCAATTCTTTGGAAATATCCATCATAAGAAGAACATATGACTAATTACCATCGGAATGTGAGAAGATCTTCCTTGCCTGACCCACAATGTATGGAATCTCCTCTAGCTCTGACCCCAAGGGATGACCCATCCTCATCAAATTCTCAATCCCCTAAAGTACCTATGAAAGAGAATCCAAAATATGGGAAGGACCAGCCTTTAGATCATACATATGACATTCTAAAATAGGTATATTTAGTGCCAGATAAACTCTCAATCATTGAAGCACTAAACAAATTAGTAGATATCATGGAATGACTCATCAAATCTTTATAATGTCCTGAGGAGTTCGAAGATGAGGTGGTCGCCGCTGATGTCTATGGGACACAGACCAATCCTAAAAAATTCCAAATGGTTATCTCCTTCATAGATCATGATGACGATGTCATAATGCAAGGACACATCAAACCCTTATATGTTACTGGAATAATAAATGGTGTCGATATCCAAATAACATCATCAAAAATGGATCTGGGGTTAATATCCTACCACTATGAACACTTCATTGGATAATATGCTATGAGGATTATCTAACGGCCTACACCACAACTATGTTCGAATATAATAAATGCAACCAGAAGCTGTTAGGCCAAATAATGATTGAAACCTAGTTTGGTGACCTCATAGCTCACCCATAATTTCTGGTGGTCTGAAATAATACGGTATTAAATGCCCTGTTAGGAAGTCCCTAGCTGCCTAAACATGTAGAAATCCCCTCCTCTTAGCATCAGTGCCTCAAATATAGCATTAATGGACACAGTAGGAAAATTCGTACTGTTAAGGCCCCATTTGACCTCTATCAATCACACTATACTGATTTAGGGTTCTAAGAGACGAAGGGGAAACAAACCTCAGTAAACATAATTGATTGGGCCTCCACCCCAAATGGTTTGGAAATGGTTCCCACTGATCTCCTCATGAAGCTCTCGGAAGAATAAGTAGTACCCAAAAATAAGATTGAGGGAATGAGTCCATAATCAGATGAATATTCAGCGGTCCTCATGATTTTAGTTATGGCTATCAAGCATGATAATAATGAAAGGTTCATTGACTCCTCAGATAATAGGAAATATTCAGATAAAAATTCCCCTAAACCATCATAAAAAACCCTGGGAAATCCTTACCTCACCCACCAAGGTGAGAGGAAGTATCTCATCACTCATAGAAGATGAGAAAAATCCTTTACCCTTCCCCACATCTTCTTTGGAGAAGCCTCCACAAATGTCTGGGATAGAAGAGGCTTCTTTGCATCCCAAACACCAAAACCATGACTCTTACCTCAATTATGGAACTATCATCTCAAGATTTTTTTCCCTGTCAGAAGACGAAGAGGAAGATGATGGGGATGTAGAGGAAGAAAAATAAGAGGACCTAAGAGATTCTTCACTAAAATTAGTTGATGGAATCTATACCACCATTGATGAACACATGGAAATCAACTTGGGAATGGAAGAAGACCCACAACCCACTCTGGTTAGTGCAGCCATACCTTCTAAAGAGCAAGAGTTATACTCCTCCTTCCTGAGGAATAATTGAAATGTTTTCACTTGGAATTATATAGAAATTCGAAGTCTCGATCCAGAGGTGGTGACCCACCACCTAGGCCATCCAAAGGAACATCATGGTTACAAGAAAGCTTCAAAGAGTGCGTATTTGACATGTGCTGACAAAATAGAGGCTGAATTCGATAAGATTATCAGGGATAACATCATTCAGGAGGTCCAATATCCAATCTGACTAGAAACAATTGTCCCCAATTAGAAGAAAAATGGTTATATCATGATTTGTAACAATTTCATGGGCCTCAACCAGCACTGCCTGAAAGATTATTTCCCAGTCCCAATCACCAAATTTCTAGTCAATGCAACTACTAGATATGAGGCTCTCTCTTACAAGGATAGTTTTTCAAGATATAACTAGATCCGAATTCCCTAAGAAGATGGAGAAGCCACCACCTTCAGGGCTCCCCAAGGAGTGTTTTCCTACAAGGATATGCCTTTTGATTTTGTAAAATGTAGGCACCACATATCGGTGTGCCATGCACCTCATTTTCAAAACATTCTTGGGAAAAATAATCTAATGTTATATTGATGATATGGCAGTTAAATAATGAAAAGTATCATACCATATGGAATATCATGAAACTATATTCAATAAACTATGACAACACATTATAAAAATGAACCCCATGAAATGTGCTTTTGGTGATACCTCATGGATATTCTATGGCTTCTTCATACACCACAAGGTCATCAAAGTAAACCTTGGGATGAAAAATTCCATCCTTGGAATTTCATCACCTCACAACCTCACTGAGTTAAGAAGATTATAATGAAACCTATCCTATATTCGATGCTACATATCCAAACTCATAGGAAATTTCCTTACCATCACCAGGTTGATGAAGAAAGGGGTAGAATATCAATAGAATGATGAATATCAACAAGAGTTTGAGAATCTCAAGAAATACCTCTTAAGTCCAATAGTGCTAATGCCTCATGTTGAAGGAAGACCACTCATTCTGTACATAATCGCCATGTAGTGATCCCTAGTCACATTCCTCTCACATAAGAACAATTATTGTAGCTAGAATAGTCTATATTACCTCATTAAAACCATGATCGATGATGAGACTCATTATACGAATATCGATAAGAGTTGTCTTGCATTAATATTTGTGTTCTAAAAGTTGATACATTATGTGAAACACCATTAAGTCCATTTGGTATCATGTAGCTACCCACTCAAGTATATTCTTTATTGTCCAATGTTAACTGGTTACCAGTCATATTTGGTGGTCATCCTACAGTAGTTAAATATGTAGTTCATATCACAAAAATCCATTAAAGGGCAAGAATTAACATATTTCTTGGTAGAGAATCCCTCGACAGTGGTGGCCTCATTAGATGTTGAGCTACCTGATGAGGAAGTCTTCCTAATTCAAGAGAACTCCCATATGTGGGATATATAATTTGATTGCACATCCAGAAGCATGAAAGGAAAAAATAATATAAGACCTTAATTTCAACAATGTGGGTCTGGAAGTCATACTCATATCCCTAGAAAAATCAGTTCTTCCCTATTCATTCCTATTATCATAAGGAGGCACAAACAATGAAGCAAAGTACCAGACCCACATTTCAGGTCTAGAGTTGTCACTTCAAGCACAAAATGAACAACTTAATATTAAATGTGATTCAAAATTGGTCATTAAGAAATTCAACGGTAACTATGCTATCAAGAATAAGGATATCATCCTTTTGATGAACCATTCCCATGAACTAATGGAAGAATTCTTGTCAGTGCCAAAATTGACTTATGTTCCCTGGTCACAAAATACACAAGTCGATGCATTGGAAAATGCATCCACATCTCTTTCCGACACGGATCTGAATGAAATAGTCTTATATATTTCCCACTAATGGATGATCATACCCTTCATTTGAGCCAATATGGATGAAATTAAAGATATCAGTCTCATATCAGTGTTGTATGGTCCCACCACCAGTTGGATGAATCCCCTTGCAGATTACAATCAAAGGGGAGAGATCCCACCAGATAGGGAAGGAAGGGAGAAAATACAAAGACGAGTAATAAATTTCATGATGTATGACATCACAATCCGGTATAAGATCCTTTATAAGAAAAGAATTGATAGAGTTCTTCTTAGGTGAATTGATGGAGAAGAGACCACAGTTGTCATAAAAGAAGTACATGCTAGAACTTGCAGAGCACATCAATCAATTTCAAAGATATCGCAGTACATTTAAAGGCCTGGGAACTATTATCCCCCATGATATAGTATTGTGCCACATTCACCAAAAGTGTCATTCCTTCTATGTTCAGGGAAATTTCATCCACAATCACCCGAAGTTACTTCACACAACCTCGTTGTCCTGTCCATTTTCTATATGGGTAATGGATGTCGTGGGACCATACCCTCCCACCACGACTAGGAAATTCAAATATATTCTCACAGCAACTGACTTCTTTTCCAAATGAGATGAATTTGTACCTATTAATGAAATCAGAGAAAAAATAATTATCAGCGTTGTAAAATCCAATATCATCACTAGGTTTGGTGTACCTTACACAATACTAATATAAAATGGCACCAATTTACACTCTATAGAATTAGACAAACTCAATCATGAGTATGGTATCAGAGCCAACCATTCATCCCACTACCATGCAGTAACGAATAGATTGATAAAGGATTTCAACAAGACCCTATCCAACATTATTTAAATAATGGTATATATGGATAAGAAATCTTGGTAAAACAAGATCCTACATGCTCTTTGGGATTACCAAACCACAGCCTACACCACCACCCCAGCCACCCCATACTCATTATTATACGAGACAAATACGGTTCTAACCATTGAAATTCAACTAACATCACCCCACATCGTAGTATGGGATCCACTATCTACAAATGAGCAATACAAAAAATGCTCTGATGAGATGGAGTGATTGGATGAGAAATGATTTCATATTTTTCACCATTTGGAAGTCTACCAAAATTGGACTGCATGCACCATTGATAAAAAATTTTTCCTTTGATCTTTCCTCAAAGGAGAAATGGTGTTGGTCCTCAGAACCCTGATGATACTTGGGAAGAAGCCTCCAATGTTTGAGCCAAATTGGGAAGCACCGTATGTTATACACAATGTTTACTCCAATGGGGAATATTACCAGATTTAAATGGATGGAAAGCTCACCAAAACTCCCACAAATTCTAGGTATCTAAAGAAATGTTTCATGTAACCAATAGCATGGTTAAATGTTGTGATCACAGTAAAATAAACATCACGATGAAGTCGTCTTATCTGCATGATGTTAAACTACATAATGCCACCTGCATCCATGTTTCATTACTTTAAAATAATTGACATCCCTATCATAGATACAAGATTTTAAACAATATAAGGACATGTCTTCCATACTATAAGATGTTAAACTTCTTAGCATCGTTATCATTTTCCCAAGGCATTAAGCTGAATGTTTATCACTATGTCCTGAACATTGACTTATTGCGAATGAATCAGTTCAGTGAAAGTGAAAGATAAAAATACCCCCTTCCCATGTATGGATCAAATTGGATTAGGGAGGGAATTTTATAGAACTACATATGGTCTTGATTACTTCACTCACAGGATACATAGTGATACCCAAATCTTACATCCTAGTCCAACCACCAAAATCATACAAAAAACAAAACAAAAATTCTCCCCCTCCTTGTGTATATCCAGAGCCTATGAAGGGAGTTCCTCTTACAGAACTATGTATGGATTGATTCATATTCATTAATGGGATATGTAGAGACACCTTGACCCTAATTCTTGGTCCAACTATCACATGGCATGGAATGCCTCTATTATATCATCTATTTCACCTATACTACAAGGGAACTCCACATCGCTCTTTTTCTCACACTGAGTATAAATCACGTGAGATTAGGAATGATGGTTTGAATTTCCCTCTCATAGGAAAATCATATCTGAGTATAATAAGACCATCAACTTGAAATAATGGCATAAAATTTCCCCCTCTGTGCACAGGTCAGACTGGCACAGGGATTCCTTAGAACTACATATGGATTAATTACCATTTTTCGAAGGGATACATAGTGGTTCCAGGATCCTATATCCTAGTCCATCCACCAGTAAAACTCAACAATTCACCCATATGTATGATAAAGTTAGACTGTCAAAGAGATCTTTTAAGAACCACGCATGGCTTGATGATTGCCCTGGCAAGATATGTAGTGAGGCATAGATCCTTTATACAGGTCCAACCACCATTCAAACTCATAACTATGTGGACTTTGATTACGAAAAAATTTGGATATGTAGGAAACCTTCATGAGGTTCAAGTACAAAACATCACTCACCTCATCCTTTTTCACGCTATTTCACCCTCGTCCTCACTGTATGACTTTAAACTACATGGCCTAATGTCCTAACCACATCACATTAAATTTTATGGTAGCTCAATAACTATGTGTGGCTTGATTCTCGACATGACAAGATACATAGTGACACCTAGGCTTTCTTAGGTCCATCTAGGGAAAATAAAGGAGCCCCTAATCCCCTATATGTGAAATGAAGATATATGAAGGGGATTTTAAATCTGGACTCTTACTTTTAGAATGTGTCAAAAGTTCATGCTTCCCTTTACACACAAATCATATCTATATAGAGGATCTTGTACCATATAACTAATCATGGTGTGGATGTCTCTCACATCCCCAGAAATCCCCTTTTCATCCATCAAACTCTATGCCCTAGAAAATATCAAATCACCATAATCACCCAAGACTATTGGAAATGGATGTCTAGTGTCTTGAAGACACCTTTGTTTGACTATAAACACAATGCCTAGTGGCTCTACAAATGTTTCCCACAACAATGGCCTATAAAACAAAGGAAAATTTATCCCCAGGAGAGGTTATTCCTACTTCCATGCTCACATTAGATCCTAAACCTCACATCATCCCTCCTGACTCAAGGGCTCCTAGAATCAAGGTTTACACCTTCTCCCCCCGCTCATATTTGGGATGTACTGGGAATTTCACAACCGGATTATCTCATATTTATGCTTGAGCCCTTTGATATTACATCCCTAAAACATGAAATTAAATTTTGTCATCAACTACCTTTCCGAAGGACATAAAACATCATAGACCCACAACATCAACCTTGTTCGCATCGAGTCACCCACATCCTCATCACATGATGTTAAACAGCATGGCCCAACAATGCTCTTTTCATTTCTCCCAACATCCTTAGTTTTTTGAGTGAATCCCTTTACACCCCTCATTCCTCACACAGATCATAGATCATATGGTCTAAAACATTTTAATAGGGGATTCTTAACAGTATGAAATTAAACTTCAAGGTACCCCAAATATACCTAAAATTCCCCCACTCCTTGCGCACGGATGAAACTTTTGTAGGGAATCTGATCTTGGGACACCTGGATCTTCAAAACTAGGTCTTGATCCAGAAAGGGGTTAAAAATATCCCACCCCACATACATGTCAAAACTATATTGAGAGACTCCAAATTCTGCGAGTAATTACAGCCAGAGTGTTTTTGATATGTCCACACCAACTCAGTCCATTCGTCAAACTCTATGCTTTGTGTGATCTTCGATCATCATAATCCCTCATGGCCATTGGGAATGGAAAGCCAGTGTCCTTAGAAATCCACTGATTGACAATTCACTCAATTCCCCAGAGACACTGCATATGTTTCCCATAATAATGGTCTATCAACCAAAGGAAAATTCATCCCTAGGATAGGCTTTTTCTACTTTTACATTCCCAATTTCTTTAAAGACCCAGGACATCCCTCTTGATCCATGAACCCTCAAAACTATGGTTTACACATTATTTCTTACTCACATACTAGACATGTTAGAACATCCTAGAACGATTATCCTATAGATACATGCGGATTCTATATCAACATTTTAATCGCATGACATTTAAACTGTACAATACCCGATAGCCAGTATTCACCCTTAGTCCAGGTCACATCAAAGGGTAGTTCCCCTCATAACCATGTGCAATAAATGAATATTCATAGGAAAGTTTGACATATACCCATCCTCATTTGTTAATTAGTATCAAAAACAAAAATGCCCCAACAATATGTGTGAAACTTTTCTGAATAGGAACAATCCTTAAAAGAACTACGCACAGTATGATCCATGTCATCATAGGATACGTTTAGATATCTAAATGTCATATGTCAGATCCATCCAGGAAATAATATTTTCCCATCCCTACCTGCTCAAGGGTCAAACCTGCATATAGAAAAAACTCATATGAAAAGATAAAAATTCCTCCAATTATTACCAATATTTCTGGTAAAGTTCAATATGAAATTCCACTTTTCCATGATTATAAACCCCTATTCACACACCATACACTATGTAAATAATGGTATGAATCTCCATAACCATCCCTTCCATCAGAAATAGATGTCTACTCTCTTGTGAAAACCTTTTTGGTCTATGAAAACAATGCCTCAACGACTCTAGATATGTTTCCCACAGAAATGGTCGACCAACCAAATGCAAATTCATCACCAAGAGAGGATTTTCCTATCTCTGTACGCCCCTATGACTTCAACATCTCATATCATTCCTGGGTCTCTGAAACCCCCATGATTAAGGTTTAAATATTTCCCCTTTTCCAATGCCTAAACATAAAGGACATTTATAGTCAAACTAATGTGGAAAATATGAATCATTTACCCTCCACTAGTCAAAGTGAAATGATTTCACAAAACAAATCTAAAATATCGTGGTTGTATGATGTTAAAATACACCATACATTATAAATCATTTTCACAAGACAAATTCATATAGGAATAGTTTCTAAACTATAACAAATATAAATGGCCCCATACTTTCAGATATAATTTCCCTAATAGACCACCCATTGTGGCCCCCAACAGCGAAACAAATCCAAAATTCAATACAAATTTTGTGACCATTACAAATGGATGGTCAGTGTCCTTTATATACCTTTGTTTAACTAGGAATAAAATGCCCTTGTGGATATGCACATGTTGCCCAAAAAATATCTGATCAACCAAGGGAAAATTTCTCCTCAGGAGAGGCCTTTCCCAATTTCTTATTCCCCAGGTCATCTCTGCCCCATATCACATACCATATCTAGAAATCATAAGTTAGGGTCAAGAAAAATACCTTATCCATGTCTGAAAGTCTCCTGGGAAATTCTCGATTAATGAGTCCAAAATTGGAGCCCTTTCCCCTCAAGTCATAGTCAAATTCATTTGACCCAGAACCAAATTAATGATAGTTTAGTTGGAAAAACTATAAATTGGAAATGAAAAAGAGACAACACTAACCAAAGTGAAAACCTGCAAAGGGAACCCTGGAGAGAAGTCAAGTACCGGCTCACTAAACCTATACTCCATACAGTTTAGGCAAAACATCAAGCAATAAAAAATCATCAATAGAATCAAATTTTATTAGATCAAAAACCAAAAAAGGGAGTCCCAATAAAAATTTTAGTTATACATGCTAAGAAAAAACCATTATAGGCTTAAGAAAAAATTTGGTTGATAAAGAAAAATCTACGAAGTTTGTAGGTTTTTCCATGTGACCCTAGCAGGAGTTAAACTACGTTCATTGAGCCCCTTCGCTAAAAAAAATTAGAGAAAGACTTGATTATTTACTTATCCTAGATTATGTATCAAATTGATATCTAGTTAAGATTATGGTTTCATCTATATTTAATCTTCATTGATTGTTTTTGTATGAAAATTAAGGAAATGTATTGGAGAACAGAATCTTTTTCTTCTATTACAAAAAGGAATAGAGGGTATCCATAACCTAGAGCCACTCCATGTGGGAAGTACATAACCAATAAAAAATTTATTCAGCAGTCATGTAGAGTTGAATCAATTCCTGGTTAAATTATTTAATATCCTAGAAGAGATTTAGAAAATTCATAGTCTCAGCCTCCTCACTTGGCCGCAATGCCTCTGCATCCTACACTGCCTCAAATCCAGCCTTTTACCCTTACACTACTAGCCACTTTCTTTAATCAAGAGTGTTCATGATGTTAGACCGTTCATGTTTGATCTGATCCAACTTTCCACTCTACTATTCCAGTTCCTTATTGAGCTAATCCTCTAAGGACCATTGTTTTATGGGTTTGATACGAAGCTTCACGACTTCTCTAGCCTGAAAAACATCTTCATTCATATTAATTTTTATGGAAACGGCTTGATGATCCCCAGATTTTGAAATAGAAATATGGGACTCAAGCACATCGACCATCCCGTTAGGGATCCATTGTAATAAATTATATGGAAATAAAATCCTCCCAACCTAGGACCACAAATTGTTGATGTATTTTTGGTAGCTTCAACAACATATCAATAATTGGTGTTTGAGAAATCAATCGTTAGATGTTATTCCATTGAATTTTATAGCCAAGTTGAAGGCTGACCATTCCCTCTTAATATGTATGAGAATCACTCCCATAAGATGAAATATATTTAGTAATTAACATCACAAGGGAGGGAATTGATTCTACAGCCACATGAAGATTGGATCACTTAGTAGCCTCACCCATGATAGTTGCAACAAAGGGTAGGATAAAAGTCTCTACTGAAATTGAAAATGCTTTGGGTTGTTATCCTAAAGTCATAAATGAAGAAAGTAAACACCCTCAATCCATTAAAAAAATAAAATCTAAAGAAATTGTGGTTAAAGGATGATTGGAAAACTAACCTACCCTTGTCAAAACATTGATTTCATCATCTCCCATGTTGGAATTACCTCCATATGAAGATGGTGTTGTGTCTTTAATGTAAAATTGAGATTTAGGGACGTCCAAGGGCTCCCATGACTTGGGACCATACCTGATTAGACGGGAATCCTCTAAAGAAACATCCACATGATCACTCTTAAAAATTAGTCTCATAGGAATAATAATTCTATAAAAAGTCATGATAGCCCGTTCTAAACCCATAGGAACTAGAACCATAACTCCTTATGTACTTGCATAAAAAGGCATAATGGCACATTCTAAATTGTCAGGATCTGGGATAGTAGCCTCCCCTGTGGGTGTGACTCTCAATAGAGCTAGATCAGTATGTTCAATTGGGGTGTCAATTTCAATAGGTGTTCCCTCCACAAGGGTGGGGTCTATATAGTCTAGTGCAGTTGACTCCTCAAGACCTAGATCCACTCTGGTTTCCTAAGAAAATTGGGTATCCTCACCCAATTCAGCTGCTACTATCAAAACCATCCTATATTTATCAACGATAGTGAGATCAACACACTCAATTGGGATTTCAACCTCTAGATGTACCTCCCCTATCGGGGTAGAGGTTGTCTAATTTTTTGGTCGAAATATCCATAGGGATGAGAATACCCCTGGTCTCCTCAGTTGGTCTGGTCTCTCCACCCTGTTCAAGCTGGACTACTGGTGGTCCTTCTTCTACCATAAAAGTAACAGGAGTTGTGTATGCCTAGGAGATTAATGCTTGATTACTTATTTGTTATGGATCAAAATATTCATGTGATAAATGGTCATAAAGATAAAAGTGTTTGTTCTAATTGCCCGATGGAAAGATATGTCAGTTACTTGTAATCCCCTTTATCATGTGTTTAAATAGTGGAGATGCTTGTTGGCATTTCTTAGTATTATATGGGAACAAATCTCTAATAGGAATATCAAGTGGATATGGAGGAGGAGATAATGCCCCAAAATTATTTTCAATAACATCCTTCATATCTTCGACAACACTAGGAGAACCTTCCCCAGAAATCTCCACATCCAAAGGGACATGCTCCCCAATAGCAGTTCCCCAGGGGATGTATACTAGATAAAAAATTGCCTCTTGAGGCTCCTCAGATCACTATTGATGTAAAAGAGGGGAGTTTAGAATCTTCATATGATGGAAATTAATGTTGGGGTTAGTAACTAGAAAGTCCTCTCCTTCAATATTAATTGGCTCTAAGAGTACCGCCATCCATGCTACCTGGTCAGATCACTAATGTCTATCTTTGGAAGCATGGAGATCATTGTCCATATCACTTATGAATGGGGATACCTTATCTGTTTGTTCTTTAGTATAAAAAAATATAGGGGAAATCTCTTCCCCAAAACCTGAAAGATCAAAGCATCCTCCTTGAAGTAGTTTCAAAATATCTTCAACCAATGTGCTCACCCTAAAATCATCCCAGACCCCCCATGAGCATGGAAATGTGGATGTAATGGGGATGAATATTACAGGAGGATCGTCTTAGGGAAGATGAGTATCTTTCATCAATCAGATTTACTTCCTAGGTTCTTCTGTTGCCTGGGGAACCTTGAGAGCTGACGCTTACGAGGCTCCAGGCACGAGCGAGGAGCTTACCTTACCCCAGCCATAGCATGTAAATCCAAAATCTCATCACCCTATGAAGGGTTATCATCATTATCGCCCTCGTCCTTAGTCTCTGATTTCATCATGTAAAGTACTTGATGAGAGTATTTACAATAATTTTTTCTTACAATGATCAGGTTTTCAAAGTCCGGAAGGTAACGATTTACCCTGTCAGGCTCATCATCATAAGAAATTTCATCTAGTGCCAACACACGACCAAGGATAGTGATGGAAACCTCTATCTCTCTTGGAGGATTTTCTATAAGTCTTAAGAAGACTAATCAGGAAAATATTGGTGATTCATTAAAACATCTCATTGCTTCATGGCCACTGGAGAGGAAACATCAAAAGGTATGGGTGGTTGACCCCCAGTGGTAGTTGCGATGGCTTGTGAGGATGTAACTCAAGGTCTCAAGACCTTCACTGGGGGGTTAGAATATAGAAGATTTTAAAGGACATTCCCTGGTTGGGAATGTCTATCCACTTCCTTTTTCCCCTTTCCCTTATCCTTGGACACCTTGGGGATCATAAGAGAGGAAAATAGATCTTCCATGTGTCCATTCGGATACGATTGAAACCGGGCCTCAACATAACCTTATGTAAGAAAGGGTAAAGAACCCTAATAATATAGAATCTTGAACTTGAAAGGAGTATCCTATCTGGTAAACATTATCCACAACTTTAGTGCTATCATAAGATGTTTTTCCTGACATGTGTGGTTGAGGGTTGGGGGACACAACATCTGGACACAGTAAAACTGACAGCCAAATCTATAAGGCATTTATCCTTCATAGAGAAGTTCTACATCAATATAGGTAACCAAAATACACTCTCTCAATGAAAAATGATAGAATTAGTTGGAAAAATATTCTAAATCTGCATTCACACCGGTACCAGTTGTGGAGGAGTGAGTATGATAGATGAAGAGGTCATAACAGTTAATTCGAGCTATCATCTCTCATTCATTATTTTACATCTAGTCTCCTACTTATCCTGGGTGCCCCAGCCCGATGGAAAACCCCCACTTGTTATTTTAAGGTATATTTGAAGTATAGTATGCCAAATTTGTAAGGTATTGATAAATTTTTAGCCTCCTGTGTGGGCTCTAATCCATCCCCAGAGGATTTAGAAGGTCCTTGTCATCTGATGAGGTGACCTTCCCTTGCTAACTCGGCCTAGTAAGTTGTATAATTTTTCCATGATCGAAATGTCTCGGTTGATGCATTTCTCAGTGTCCAACTGAGCTGTCATTTAAAAGTTTGTAACTCTCACACCACCAAATTCTAACACTAGTAAAAGCAAACCGTTCAAAAACATGGAAAAAAAGATACCAACTAAAACAAGTGGTCCATGTTAAGGATGAGTTCCCATCCCTATTCATGGAACCAACCCTCCTCCAAGGTAGGGTAGTAGAAACCTTATTGCCATCGTGTTTCCTTGAATGGAAAAGGCATCAGTGTGCGCACATTTGGATCCTGACCACTTATCTTGTCAAAGAAGAAAATCCTCTTATTGAATGAAATTTCTTGATTTTGGGTAGGGTTCAATGTTCTTCAAAAGATTATTCTCTTGGGAAATGAGTATTTAGCTAAATGAGGTGTCTATTCCTAATTTTCCTAGGTGGAAGAAGAGTGAAAAACTCTTCATATATGTCCCTAATGATAGGGAACCCCCAAATCAGTCGAACATCCTAGAGGCTAATGTTGACTTCCCCGTGGGATAAATTAATGGTATTGGTATCCAGACTCCATCTTCCTAGATTTTATGAAATGAGGATATTGCACTAATTTGTGTAGGTCTAGGATACCCAGATAGCCTCATATAACCCCATTTCCTACAATTAGACCAATAATTCTTCACAACTCTGATAGAATGAGAACGACCATCCCCAATCAAAGCCAAACTAACTTCTAGAGTGAAGCTTCCACCTCGATGACCTGCCATGTTGCTCATTTTCTATGAACCTTCATGCAATTCATTGGTAGCAATGGGTCGTTTCATCTGGGTTCCACCATTCCTCCTCTAGAGTCCAAGGAGTGTAGTTCAATAAGAAACCAATAGAGGAATCCTTCAGTATGAATCGCCCTCTTGGTGAGATAGGGTCCTTAAAAATGGTGATCTTGATTACCTAGGTAGTAGGTTGGTTGGCCACACATGGTTCCAGAATAGATGTATCATACTAAAGAATGAATCCCAAAATGGCCAGCTGGTCTGATATTTGATACTCCCTCTGGGTCGTGGTAGGCAGTTTCAATAAAGATTTATGCAATGGGGTGACAAGTATTTTTTCATCAAAATATTCTACAGTACTCTTATTCTTTTAATCAGTAGTCGAACTGGTCATGATAGTATCATCAGCAATAGAAAAAGCTTCGGTTTTTGCTTGAGGAAGATCCATCTCCTTCCAAAAAACATGAAAAAGGGTCATTCCAACAAAATTAATGGGAAAAGAACAAAATATTGACAAAGGACTAAAAGGAAGTATTCAAAATGAAGATTCACATAGTGAACACCAGAAAGGGTTCGAGGAATGAATTCTCCACAAACTAGTTTTTTTCGGAACACCCCGCAAGATTCTAGCCTATAAAGCAATGGCCGGCTAACCGAATAGTTCGTGGACTAAGTGAAAAACATACCAAGCCTTGCTACGCGGTCATCCCAAGTGAAGGCCTAAAAGTTTATGTTTTAAATTTGTTGTTTATTTTTTTTGAATTGAGGTTTAGTCCACAGAGTAGATGAACTACATAGTGTCTTACTACACTGAAATTCAAAACTTACATTTTAAGTTTTGAATGATTGGTTCATAAATTTAAATATTGTTTTGCTGAAGATAACAACCGTGAAGTGTTTTCATTTCGCGGACGATGGTTTTCTCCAAGTAATTGGCACATGGAAGAAAGGAAATTTAAGAGAACAATTTGGATCAATTTTCACTGATAAGTTTTTTAAATGAAAAATGACATGGGCCCTTTATATAAAGTTGTGGTCCCCCCCCCAATGGGTCCACCTTTCTATTATAAAACTAGTTCATTTCAAGGCCACTTTATACATTGGAATAGCCTTCTCTTTTTCCCGATTGGAACCCATTCCAATGGGGGGGATGAATAGGGTTTTAAAAACACCACAAAGGGGTGGAAAAATACTCCTAGAAATTTTATGAAGGAATAAGATGTAGGTTCAATGGAAAATTTGAGAATAAAATTGATGAAATTGAATTTAGAAAAGGACTAAAGTGGTACGCTAATTGATTTCTGGGAATGTCATGCAGATGGTATTTCCTGTGAATTGAACTGTACGCAAACAGCCCGAAAAACATTGGCACATAGGGAATTGGCTAGAAAACAAGGTAGTTCATGGAATAAATGAGTAATGATGCTGAGACCCCACGAACCACGTCTCTTATGGAATAGAGGTGGAGAAATTCCACCTGTGAACTATGGCCCCATGAACCACATTGTAGTAAAAAATGTGAACGATAGGTATTCGTCCGCACATTATCCCTGAAAACTCAGCTTTTATACAATGTAAGGCAAGTGGAATCCCAAGAACAAAGTTGTTCATGGAGTTAAGGTGTTGATTTCTATCACTGGAAACCTCAACCCTGAAAACCTCATTTGACTGAGTCGTCTGCAGGCCAGTAGATTTCACCATTGGATTCCGTAAAAGGTGTGGTGTGACTCATAGATACATCCTCCTCGGAACTCTATAAACAGGACCCAAGGGGAACCAAAAAAGGAGGAAAAAAGGGGGATTGCATTTTTAGAGGGCTCAAAGATTATGGATATAAGAATTCAAAGGCTGACAATAAACGATGTGTGGAACCGCAGATAGATTTCTGCAGGTATAAACACACCGCGAACCATAAAAATAATGAAATATAAAAACATTGGAAAATCGTGAACCTAATTGGTGAACTGTGAACCATACTCTCTTCATGGATGAAATTTCCCTTAATTACAGGAATAATGCCCCTTCATAAACCCATTGTACCTCATAGAAAATCTCTATACAGAAAAAATCATTCCCTATAAAGATATCTTTCACATTGATGGACTCTAGCAGTGCATACCACCACTATATGTGGACAGAACTTGAGACCTTGTACCACAAAGGTATGCAGACCACATCCAGGTATTCCTACCCTATTGGTATGTGGACAGTATCAAACTCTCCATACGACATTGGTACGTGGACAGTGTTTGGGTCCACATACCACATTGGTATGCAGACAGCCCCACCATCTTCATAGAAGTACACCATGCAGAGGGTACCCCACCCCACATAAAAATGATACATTGAATAGGGTACCTTTAGGATTTCCACTTTCTAGTATCAATCATGAAATTATATTTCTATACCATCCTCCTAATTACCTCTGCGAACCAATCCATAGATATCAGTCTAAATACGCTTCCAAATCAAATGGACCCATATGAATAGACCATCAGGTGCATCAGAACACCCTTTGGAGTCGGCATATCCATGGTAATCAGAGTCATGTGGGTAATCCTAGCAAGAGTGTGGACACTAGAATTTTCTTAAGTCTACATTCCCATGGTAAATCAAGGACCAACCTTGTAATACTCCAGTGAACATCCCTGTTCTAGGGATCAAGGTAACCACTGGATTTTTTCATTCAATGAGGGACAGTTATGACTCAAAGGGATGAAGTTTTCCTTTCCTTTTGGTCAGGTGTGATGCTTCTCCCCTCTCTCAGAACTAGCTTTAGGGAACCCCTATTAATGTGACCATATATCCATTCTAATAGAGGCAAAACTCATGTTCCTATCAATCTTGGCCCGGGATGTGTCCAAATATGTTTCCAAATGTTAATATCCAAGGTATCAACATTGGTGAGAGTTGGAACATTCAAAGCCCCTATCTCTCCCATCAAGTTGTCATCCCAACCTCTTCACTGTTATCCTTCTTTTCCATCAGCAGAGAAGGGAAGGTGTGTGGTTTTTTTGATCTATATCTTCCTCTTTTTTCCCGCACTAAGCATGACTCAAGGGGGACTAGATATTGACGATGATCATAGTAACCATACACCATATCCAAATAAACTATGAGAACTTTGATTCCTTATAAAAGTAGGATATGTAGGACACATGTCTAAAGGATTGAACTCATGTGGGTATCTTCCACATGTAAGCCCCACCCAAATGAACTATGATAACTTGGATTTATATTCTAACCATGATATATATGACGTTTATCTAAAGGCCCAAGATCAAGGGAATCCTTTTAAAAGTTTAATCCCAAATCATACCCCCCACTAATAGGTCCTCCATTACAGTGTATACCCAAAAATAAACCAAACTACGAGGGAATGGATTCCCAACTTATTGGTATATGTATGAAGCCCCCCTGAGGTCCAAACCCAACACCCAAATATCCCCAGTGTCCATTGGGCCAAATCTCTGCTGGGGCCATATCCTCCCAGGGGACCATACCTCTCTTAAGCATCTTGGGCCACATTGGTGTAAGTCCCACATTAAATATAGACTATGCACCCTATTCCTAGATGTCCTTCTCGCACGATGCTAAAATGCATTGATGGGTACCCATCGCATGAACCTAAAATATAACGTGTCTAGTTAAGTGGCACCGAATTATGTGGGCTCTCATTCCTCTCACAAGGATACATAGGAATCCCATCTCTTGGGTTTGATCCTAATATTTAAGAAACCTTCTTCCTTCCTGGATTAGGATAAACTCCAGAGCACCTCATCATATAGCTTAAATTAGTGTTGTCCCAGTAATTCCTGACCAATGCATTTTCCTGGTTAATCTTGCATCCTAGGGGTAACCCATGGACAAATTCTTGGGAAATAACCAAGGATTAATGAACATATGAATATTTATTAAATATATAAGAGAGTTTTGAAGTAGGAATTTTTTTTGGAGTTGGTTTCCTAGAACCAACTACTTTGTACTTTATTCATTAATAAATACCTTATCACATCACGATTATTCTTATGCATGACAACGCATGTGATAATGTCCCAAAGATAGCTATTTCCCTAAAATGTCATAGCGGATCCCTACTATAATGAGAACCAGAAAGTGTCATAACACTGTTCTTGAATATATATGGTCTATGGACAGATGGTGTTATCTGAGGGACACATATAATAAAGGCTATTAGGGGTCAGGACTCATAAAAATTTGAAGCACTTTCTCGTGGTGTGCACCCTTGGAAATATCCAGGAAGATATTATGATAATGAGACCCACCAGTAGGAAATACACATTTCATAGTGTCATTGGATGTTCCTATATACCGATGTGTGTATTAGTCCTTAGACATTAAGATTAATATTAATGGGTATTACAACTCGCACACATAGATGTGTTGATGAAAATTGTGAGGACACATTATTTTCAGGGAGGTAGGATTTGTTGGGTGTGTCACGAGTAATACTTCATTAATGGAAAATACGGGGAATGATTTGTCCATTCTATTCCATAATGGATGTTGATATCTCAAGCGCTTTTTGAAATTGATATAGCCAAAATAAATCCATGTCCATGGTGAGGAATGGGTAAGTTTAATTCCAGGAAGTACAAGAAATAAAAATCAAGCACAAGGTTTGATGACACATGCATGCAACCCACTTGATTAGAGATGTTGAGACAAATAGATTACATTAAAAAGTAAGCGTTTGTAGAAGGTGAGAGGTCATTGCGGCGTTAAATTTTTTCTTTATGGGTTCCTTGGAAATTTTCTAGACGCTAACCTAGGACATTAGGTAGGCTCTGCCTAATTCCACTGGGAAAGAGGCCTAGATAGTCATGCACTAAGTGTTTCCATGAATCTCAATTAAATATTCATTTAACACGTTGAATAAATATTATTCCTGATTTTGTTTTACTAATTATTCAAATATTCCTGATCGTGTTTATTTCGACACTAGTTATTCAAGGGAATATATTGTAGGTGTAATAATATATTTATTAGAGAGTAATGAAGTGATATTTATTTGAAAATTGAATAGCCATTATTCAAGGTCTAACAAATTTGGTGGAGGAAATAATGAATGTAAAAACAAAAGTACACGTCGTGTATATTAATATACACGCCGTGTAATTTTTTTGAGGATTTGTGAGAAATAATATTATTTATTTAATAAAATTATATATGGTGTAATTCATTGGACACATGTTAGGAAATAATAATAGTCAACTATTATTATTAAATATGGGGTTTTCCTAAGAATTAAATGAAATGAATAAATTATTTTGGGTGATTAATTCATTTTATTATTCTATGTAATTAAAATCTCAATTATATTATTCTCATAAGACTAGAAATTCATTGTGGTTGTTCAAAATGGATCTAGGGAAAGATCTCAAGCCAATAGATTATTATTTTCCTCTGAGAATGCTCTCAGGTTATGAGAGAGATCCTCCTCCAACAGATCAAGGAGAGAACATTGGAAGTGGCTCTCAAGACGGTCGAAGGCGGACATCACAAGCAAAGGATATTCTATGCTAGCACCTATATATCCCTTCAATGATGTCCAGAGATACATGGAGCATGTGTGGATCACCGATAGAGGAATTCCACACATGTATTATATGACGCAATGATGGATCACATTGGACCCTGATCAGAAACATCAACAAAGAGAAAATTCCATCATGGTAATTCTTCTCTTTTAATTAAATTAATTATAACAAACATTTGATGATCCTCTATATGGTTCTAGGACACCCTTAATTTCTTTCATTTTTCACTCTATTATGAAGATCCAGAATTCTAATATCATGACGGATCTCAGATTGATCATTGTTAATAGAAAATATAAAGTTAGGTAACCCACCAAACGTACTTCCACTGCACCCAAAAGCTAAAAGTGGTATCTAATGGGTCATATCATTGATTATAATTATTTATTTTTTCATTGAGGATTTATGAATTTAATAATTTATTTGTTTCAATTGATGTTAATCATTCTGAAAATCTAAATCTTGAGATCTTTTCCTCCCCTTTTGTTTCTATTTCACCTTACAAAAACAATATTTTAATTTAATTTTTATTAAAATAAAATAGAGGATCTCATATGGAGGTGCCAAAGAGTCCTGGTCGTACAACACCAGAACACATGGCGTGTATTTGGAAATACCAACGGTGTACTATAGGTTCCATTCACCGAGACTAGTCCACCAAACCAAGCTGTGTGTTGGAGTCTATCTTAGTCTTAAACGACTCTGTTTTTTGACCAAGAATAACTGGCCCATGATTTTTGGATTAAAATTTGTGTGGCTCACTGGACACGGTGTGTATTCCCTTCAGGTTAGGGGTGGACCGTGTACCCCGTAAAGGGATTTCCCAACTGGAAAATAAGTAACGCGGATACTAAATGACTTGTGGTCCATTTAACAAGTCATGTACTCTGAAGATTTCTGATGTACATCTACCACCCATGTCCCCAGGTGTGTACAACAGAGAGATGGTGAACGATAGTACACACCCTGCAGTCAGAACTACATGTTGTGTACTCATCTAAATTATGTATATTTTTTAAAATTTATTATTATATTATAAAAACCCTTTAGACATGTACCATAGTGTGGGTGTAAAGCTAAGTCACAACACATGATAGGTGTTTTATATATTTGTGTGTTTAATTTAACATCTGTGTAATGTTCATTTCTACTCATTCGGTAGTTATGAATGGGAATTCACTGAGTTTCCTCCAAGGTACAAGTTACGTACAAAGATAATTTTAAACAAATTTATTTTTTTAAAATTATGAGGGATGAGAATCTCAATAAAATTAAAAAAAATGTTTTAAGATAAAAGGATTGATTAATTAAAGATAATTAATTTATTTGAGTGTGACTTATCTTAAACAATAATGATTAAAGAATCGAATGCTAGTTTTATTTATGTGTAAATATAGTTTCATGTATGAATGATCATGAGGTATACCAAAACCATTTTATGTGAATGTTTTCATTTAAATAATTTACATAAATTAATTTTTTTGGACTGAGATCCTTCTCCACGTTAAAATATAGGTCCTACGTGCCCAAGGATTCTTTTATATAAAACCCATTTTTACCCTACACATATGGGTGAGATAAAGGCATGTGTAATGGATGGGTCTCCCAAGCTAGTAGAGGCGGCTCATGTTAAGAGACAAGATGAAACCAATCCAAGGAGATTCAAAGGTGGAAAGGTGGAAAGCTGTAAACATGACCCAAAAGGATCAAGGTGTTTCTCCCATAGGTCTTGGGTTAGATTATCAACCTCTAGATAAACTAACCAATAGAACAAGATCATGATCATAACATTTATTTTATTTCTATCAGTTTCATGGTTTATCTATTATTGGTTTGTTGTCAAGATAACACAATTAATGAATTAGATAAGCATTCAAGACGGAATTGAAATATGACCGGCTTATGCATAAATATTATCTTAGACATGGTTAATAAATTAAGTATATCTCACATAATATTAACAATCATGTAAGAAAGATAATCAAATAGAAATTTATGTGTAAGGATAAAATCCCCCAAAGAAATATTAAGTCGGTATATCCTTCCATAATATTAGTTAGAATCGAACCATAGTTCAAAGTGCTTGACCAACCACAATTGGGGTGATTTCAATAATTGAGGAATTATAATTCAAGGTTTTGGGTTGACTTGACTTGGTTCACATCATGTTTTGACTTCCGTATTAGGACATGGTGTGACCAAGTGGAAAAGTTTGATGAAATCTAAAATAAAAGGATTCTAGGATTGGAGAATCCACTCAGCAGATCAAGTAACTGCGAGTTAATGGAGATGGAATTTGGAATGCCTACCTAAAATCCTTCACATTTATTGAGCAACCTTAGTTGGGGTAAAGGAAAGGTCAATATATATCTTTTCTAATAGAATATTTGAGAACCAGAATATTCTGAAGTCAATGGTGAGTGCTATTGGATTTCGATAAAATAATGGGAGACTAATAAGTATTAATTTATATATTTGTCTCGGTTTTATCATGATAAATCAATAAACCTTTGATAACATTAATTTTAAAAATGGAAATGAAAATTACTTCAAACATATAATTGAAAACCATAATTGAGATGGAAAAGCTTCTCACCGACACCAATTTTCTGGAATGGAAGAGGTGTTTTCACATCATACTTCACCACGAGATGAAATTGTATATGATGGAATAGACTATTCTAGTTGCGCATGGAAAAGAGGCCAGTGATGAGGAAATATCTCTCTATATGAAACATATGGATTATTCCAAATATTTACAATGTTTCTTGCTATCAACCATGTCTAACGAGCTCTTGAAGCAACCTAAAAACATGGACACGTATAGCATGATGTCTCACCTTATAGATATCTATCAAGAGAAGGCGAGACAGGATAGAAGTGAGATGTCAAAAGATTTTTTTAAAACAATTCTTGGAGTGTCTTCACTAGTTGGTCCTCATGTGGTCATGATCATTGGCTACATTGAATGCCTGAAGATCTTAGGGATTAAGATCCCAAATGAGTTGTGTATAGATATCATCCTATCATCACTTCCCAATACCTTCTCTATATTTATTACCAACTACAACTTGAGAAATAATGAGAAGAGTCTATCAGAACTTCTATCCTTAATTATCTAGGTAGACAAGGACATGGGATGTGAAAAACCCACAGTCCTTATGGTTAATAAGAAAATGAAGGACAAGGAAAAGGGGCCAAGGACTTATAAACGGTCTGAAGCCCCCGAGCACTATCCCTCCAAGAAGGGGAAGATCCAAAGGTAGGGCAAGGAATGGAAGGCTATATGTTTTGTATGTGGCAATACAGTCCAGTAGAGGAGGAATTGAACCCAAAAGTGTAAGGATTCTAAATATGCATTCATTATGGAGTGTAATCTTTCCATTTCTACACACTAGGTGTTAGATATATCTTGTAGAGATCACATATATATTCAAATTCTAGAACTATGTTCATTAAGAAATATTTCCACACAAGAGGTGGATATTCAAGCTTCCAATGGCATGAGGCTAGCTGCATTAGCCATTGTCGATTACATCCTCTCATTTCCAATAGGGTTGATTTTAGTTTTACATAATTATAATTACGTTCCTAGTGTTACGAAAAACAGAATTTATGTATCAAGTTTGGATATGGATGGATTTATTTTTCATGTTTGGAAAAAAGGTTGTTTCTTTTATAAGAACAATGTATGTTATTTTATGGAAAATTTAAATAATGGTTTTTTGTTCTAAACTATGAAAACCGAGTGTTGGAAATTGATAACAAAACAAATTCACATGACTCATACAACACCCAGTTGTGGAATCACCATCTTTGTCATGTAAATAATATGTGATTGAAAAAGCTCTACCAAGATGGTTATTTAGACTTGACTGAGCTAAAACCACTTGACAGATGTCACACTTGTTTACAATGTAAAATGACTAGGATGCCTTTCGGGGGACATGGTGAAAATGCCATAAAGCTTCTAGGATTGGTACGCATAGATGTATGTGGACCATTTCTACTAGAAGCTATAGGTAGATAATCCTAATTCATTAATTTTAATGATAATTTGAGTAGATATGGATATACCTAATTAATTTGTTATAAGTCAGAGGACTTTGAAAAATTTAAGGAATTCAGGAAGGATGAAGACAATCATCTTGGTAAGATGTTAAAGAAGCTTCAATCATATTGAGGTGGAGAATATTTGAACCAAGAATTCATCTATATTTTACGGGAGTCTAGGATTATATCTCCACTCACTACTCCTTATACACTATAGTGGAATGGTGTTAGTAAAAGGAGGAACCACACCTTGTTAGACATGGTGAGGTTGATGATGAGTCATGAAAATTGTTCATTATCCTTTTGGGGATATGAATTACAGACTTTAGCATACACCTTAAACCAAGTACCAACTAAGTCAAAAAATATAATTCCCTCAGAGTTCTAGAATGGAAAGAGCCCCATTTTTTTTGCACAAACCTGTATGGGGATGATAGGCATTTGTTAAGGCCTTATCAGGAAACAAACTAGCACCCCATGACATGATGTGTATCTTTATAGGGTATCCCAAGGAAAATAAATGATATTACCTATATAACCCTTCATAGAAGAAAGTGATTATCGCCAAACAAGCCATACTTCTTGAGAGGGATCACATCCTTAAAAAGGATTATGGGAGAAAGATTGAATTTGATAGAGTTTATGATCAAGATACAAAAGATTAGGTACAAGAACAAGTTCCAAAAATCCTTGTGGAAGAAGTTCTAGAAGCACAAATACTACGTAAGAGCTCAAGAGAGGTAAGGTAACCAGAGAGATTTTGTTTATTAGTCACCGAGAATGGTAAATAATTGTTGTTACACAATGATGAACCTATATCCTAAAATTATGTAGTCGATAGATTATAAGCTGAAAGATTTCTAGAAGTTATGAAATCTGATATGGATTCCATGTATCAGATCCAAGTCTGGGTTCCGGTCGATGAGGTAGTTGATGTAAATCCTATTGGATACAAATGGGTATTCAAAAGAAATCAAGACATGGAAGGACAAGTTAGCCCATATAAGTCAAGACTAGAAGATAAATGATTCATACAACATCAAGGAATTGACTATGATGAAATATTTTCACCAGTTTTGAGGTTTAAATCCATAAGAATCATACTTTCTATAGCACCTTACAATGACTATGAGGTTTGGAATGTGGATTTCAAAACAGAATTCCTTAATGGGAAACTTCACAAAGATGACTATATGACACAACCAGAAGGGTATGAGATAGAAGGTGAAGCCAAACATGTTTTCAAATTACAAAAATCCATTTATAGATTGAAGCAAGCATCCAGGTCATAGAACATTGGATTTGATGAAACCATAACTAAATTTGGTTTCATTATAAATAAATGCGGGCCATGTGTTTATAAGATGTTTAATGGGAATGGGTTCTTTATCCTAGTAGTATATTTTTATGACATATTACTTATTGTAATTGATGAACCAGTCTTAAAGTCAGTTAAGGACTTGTTGAAAAAGTGTTTCTCTATGAAAGAATTAGGTGAAGCAGCTTACATTCGAGGGATTAGGATCATTCATGATAGATTGTAGAGGCTGCATGGACTATGTCAGGGTACATACATTAACCAGATACTAAAGTCATTTAGTATAGAATAATCAAAGAGGGGATTGATTCCAGTGTCACATGGCCAACATCTTTCAAAGAATATGTATCCTCATATACAATAAGAGAAAGATAAGATGAGTAATATCCCATATGCTTCGACTATGGGATCCATCATGTATTCCATGTAATGTACCAGGTTTGATATTTCATATGAAGTAATCATGGTAGGCGGATATCAAGAAGATCCAGGATAACAGCACTGGACTTATATTAATACTATCCTGAAGTATCTTAGAAGAACTAAGGATTTGTTCCTGGTGTATGGAGCTGATGTGGAACTTTTCATCAGAGGGTTTGATTATTCTAGTTTTCAGACATATTTGAACTATCTGATATCGTAATCAGGATTTGTTTTCTGTCTCAATGGTAGATCTGTTAGCTGGAAGAGTTCAAAGTAGCAGTTGTTTCTGATTCTACAGTGGAGTCTTAAAATATAGCAGCTCCTCATGCAACCAAAGAAACCTTTTGGGTTCACAACATTATCTAGGATCTTGATGTGTTGTCTAGTAGTAAATATACCCTCACATTGTATTATGATAATACTGTAGTGGTAGATCTTGAAAAAGAACCAAGCTAACATCAACCAACAAAGCACATTCTCCGGAAATATCACCACTTGATGGATTTATATCAAAGAGGTGAAGTTGCAGTGAGAAAAGTGTCCATAGAAGAGAACGTGGTGGACCCCATGACTAAAGGTCTATCTTAGAAGAAGCATTAATATCATGTGAGAGCAAGCAGGTTAAACGTTGTTAGTAGTTTTCTCTAGTCCAAGTGAGAGTATATTAAATTTGGTGGCCTAGAACCAACTACTTTGTACTTTATTTATTAATAAAAACCTTATCACATATTGATTTTCTCTTCCATGAAAATGGATGTAATAATGTCCCAAGGATATCTATTGCACTAAAAGGTTATAGCGGATCCCTGTTATGATGAGAATGCAGAAGTTCCATAACAATGTTCTTGAATATATTAGTTATATGGCCGAATGATGTTATTGTAAGACACAAATAATACAGTCCATTAGGGGTGAGGACTCATAAAACATTGAGGGATGTTCTCATGGTGTGCTCTGTTGGTAATATCCAGGAGGATATTATGAGAACAAGACCCACCAGTTGTAAATCCACATTTCAGAGTGTCATTGGATGTTCTTATCTACGGACATGTGTATTGGTCCTTATACTTTAAGATTATTATTAATGAGTATTACAACTAGTGCACTTAGATGTATTGGTGAAAACTCTAAAGAAACACTATTCACCGTGAGGTAGGATATGTTGGGTGCGTCACGAGTAATACTGTATTAATAGATAATGTGAGAAAGGACGTGTCCCTTATGTTCCATAATAGAAGTAGATATCTTAGTCCCTTTGATGAAATTGATATAGCCTAAATAAATCCACGACCATTGTGAGGATGGGAAATTTCTATTCTAGGAAGTCCAAGAAAGAATAATTGAGCACATGGGTTGATGGAAGCAATATGCAACCCGCTTGACTTGAGATATCGAGACAAAGGTATTACCTTACATGGTAAGCATTCGTAGGAGGTGACACGTCATTGCATCATTAACTTCTTTCTCTATGGGTGCCTTGGCGTGTTTTTAGACACTAACCTTTGAATTTTGGCAGGTTCCACCTAATGACACTGAGAAAGAGGCCTAGAGGGCCACATACTAATTGTTTCCAAGTATCTCAGTTAAATATTCATTTAACAAGTTGAATAAATATTATTCCTGATTGTGGTTTAATAATTATTCAAGGATTCTTGATCACATTTATTTCAACAATAGTTATTCAATAGAATATATCTTTGGTGAAATAATATATTTATTAGAGAGTAATACAGTGATATTTATTTGAAAAATAAATATCCATTATTCAAGGTCTAATAAATATGTTGGGGGAGATAAAGAGAATGGAAAGAGAAAACTACACATCGTGTATATTAATATACATGTTGGGTATTTTTTTCTGGGGATTTCTGTGAGATAATATTATTTATTTTGTTAAATAATATTAAGTGTAATTAGTTGAGAGCATGTTGAATACTAATAATATTCAACTGTTATTATTAGACATGGGGTTTTATTATGAATTAAATGAAATAAATAAATTCTTTTGGGTAAAAAATTCATTTTACTATTCTAAGTAATTAAAATCCCAATTATATTATTCTAAATAGCCTTGGAATTCTTTGTGGTTGTGCATAATAGATCTAGAGAAAGCACCCCATCCCAGAGAGAATTCTTTTCCTCTATGAATGATCTCATGTTATGGGAGAGATCCTCCTCCACAGGATCAAGGAGAGTGCTTTAGATGAGGCTCTCAAGGTGATCGAAGGCAGACCACGCAAGTGAAGGCTCTTCCATGCAAGAACATGGAGATCCCTTCTACAACATGTAGAGATACATGGAGAAAATTTGGATCACCAATAGAAAAATCCAACACATGGATTTTATGACGTGATGATGGATCACATCAAATCAGGATCGGAAACATAAACGAATAGATAATTCCATCATGGTAATACTTGTCTTTTAATTAAATTAATTATAACAAACATATGATGATCCTCCCTATGGTTTCGGGGCTCCCTTCCATTCTATCATTCATCATTCTATTCTAAAGATCTATAATTTTGTTATCATTATAAATTGTGGATTGATCGTTGTTAACAAAAAGAATAATTTTGGGTATCCCACAAAAGGCTCTTCCGCTACGCCCAAAACCTACAATAATTCCCTCCAAAAGGGTGTAATGAGCTCGACCTCCCATCCTCGTGACTGATAGAGTCCTTAATTGTCATTGGCCATATCTTCATCCAACGAGTGTCTATCTATGTAATGTAGGTCCATGAATCATAGATACTAGGGTCATTGGGTATTTTTAAATGTATGAATAAACTCATTTGAGGCCAAAGGAAATCATACCCAACACGAACCAACTACACACATAATCAACCCCCTACAATCACCCACTTGGACCATTAATCTATGGAATATCCTTTTCATTATAAAAAGAACACACTGCCAAGTCCCGGTATGACCCTCTGGCCCACTAAAAAGGGTCTCGGTGTGAATCTGTTTGTAATGAATTGGAAAAACGAATATAAAACTCTATAACAGCAAGTAATAAGTTATTATATATAAAACAATTCATTTTGTCTGGCCTGGTACGAAGAAATACAAGATTAAATAGATGTGTTTTTAAAAAATACCACAAAATGTTTTTTAAATATTTTTTATAAATTTTAAAAATTAAAAAATTTACATTTATTTTTAGCGGTTGTTTTTAGAAACACCGCCACAAAATTGAAGGAAAAAATTAAAAAAATATTTATTTATTATTTATTATTTACTATAATATATAGTTTATTATTTATAATTTTAATTAATTATAATGTGCCAATTAATAAATATGTATAATTATTCGTTAATAAAAATTCTAAAGTGAAAAATGTCTTCAATAAGTTGAAAATCAGATTTCAGCATCAAAAGACCATAACATTTCATCTGAGAGTCATTTTTTTCTCCACAACCAGTCAAATCAAAGCTTATGAAATGATATAAAACCACATTAGATTTAAATTTGAGAATAATTAAAAGAATAAAATTTAATATAGTTACAAGATAAGTTATAAATCTAACTAGAATTTCAAACAGCCGTAGCATTTAATTCGGGTGTCTTTTTGGGCTCTACCACATATCAAATCAAATCTTCTGATGATCTCTACACCCTTACTAATAATGGTAAACCTCTCCCACATTTTAAATGCCCAAAAGGCCCAAAGGCCTCCAAACTGAGTTTTTAGTCGTGGTAGCCAAATTTTTTAACATTCAATAGATTTGAAGCTTCATTTAAGGGGGCCTTTCTGCCACTTTTCATTAGGGACTGAATTTATTCTCAGGGATTGCATTCATATTGATATTATGGTTTTGAAATTTTATCAGTCTTCAAAATGTTGTTTTATTTATAATTAAATATATTTATATTTTCTTATATTTACCGATAATAAATATCATTTATAAATACATATTTATATAGAAATGTATTCTTAATCGTATAAATAATTTTGAAATAAATATTTCTTTTTCATTAAAATTAAAATAATAATTTTCCCTTTATTTACCCTATAAAAATTCATTAATATGTATATATATACCTATACATGTTATGTTTATATATAAATATGTGTGGCTCAATAAAAAATTTATATTTATATGTATATTCCAATATATGTAAATAAATACATATTTATATATGTATTTAAATATTTATCAATATAAATAATATATTAATATATTTTTATATAAATATTTCCTTATCATTAAATATAGTATATATAGGAATTTGTTGTAAAACTATATGAATATTTATATACACATATATAAATAATGTTTATATATACATATTAGTGTTTATTTATAAAAAGATATATATTTATAATTATATTCAAATATATGTAAATGAATATTAATATATAATATATTTAATCAAATATATATATATTTATATAAATCATACACATTCTATGAGATTTCATCTTCGTTTAAGAGTGTTTTCATATGGTTTTTATGTCATTTAGGAATTTATTCCATTGATTTAAAATCCTATTGAATTGATGGTGTTGTAATTATTGTGTTTTCTCATATTTTGAAAATTTATTATTAGTTGTATATATCCATTTATATGAATTTATGAATATTTGTGTGAATATTTAAACATATTTATGTTTATATATTTTTATATCCTATATGAGTAAATTTATTTAAAGAGAAATTTATATTTACTTATATATATATATATATTAATATACAATTATATATTTGAGTGTGTTTATATATATTCATGTAACATAAATGTGTATTTATGTATATCTATGTAAATTTTGTTATATGTATAGATATTTATAGACATTTACATCAATTTATTATTTATTATTTGTTATTTATTATTCTTTCATTATTCTTTATTAATCTTTATTTATTCTTTATTATTAATTATTTATTCCTTAATCTTTATTCTTTATTCTTTATTTTTTATTGTTTATTGTTTATGATATATGATATATTATTTATTATTTATTATTTATTATTTATAATGTATTAGGTATTAGGTATTATTTATTATTTATACAATTATTATTTATTATCTATTATTTTAATATTTATTTATTATTAGTAATTTATTTATCGATTTATTTTTATTATTAAATTATTTTTAAATAATTAATTGTTATCTATTTATTATTTAATATTTAATATATATTATTTATTCTATGTTAGTTATTATTTGTTATTTATTATTTATTATTTATTATTTATTATTTATTATTTATTATTAAATATTAAATTTTTAGTTTTTAGTTTTTATTTTCTATTTTTTATTTTTTATTCTTTATTCATTACTCTATATTCTTTATTATTTATTATTTTTATTTTATTATTTATTAAATTATTAATTATTATTCATTTATTTAATATTTATTATTTTAATATTTACTTATTATTGATTATTTATTTATTTATTTATTATTATTAAATTAATGTTAAATAACTATTTAATATTTATTTATTATAAAATATTTACTAATTATTCTTTATTTCTTATTTGTGTTTTATTTATTATTATTATTGTTATTATTATTTATTATTTATTATTTATTATTTATTATTTATTATTTATTAGTATTTATTATTATTTAGTTATTATTTATTATTTATTATTTGTAATTTATTTAATTATTATTTTTTATTTTTTATTTTAATATGTATTTAATATTTAATATTTATTTATTGATTTATTATTATTAATAAATATTGTTAAATAACTTTTTATTATTTATATATTCTTTATTATTTATTTTTTATTTGGTATTTTTTATTTTTTTATTTTTATTTTGAATTTTTTTATTTTTTATTTTTTATTTTTTATTTATTATTTAATATTTATTATTTATTAATAATTATTTATTATTAATTGTTAATTATTAATTATTAATTATTTATTATTTATTATTAATTATTAATTATTAATTATTTATAATTTATTATTTATTCAACTGTTATTTATTACTTATCATTTATTTATTTATTTATTTATTATTTTAATAATAATTAATTATTGATTTTTAGTTATTGATTTTTTAATATTAAATCATTATTAAATAACCAATTATTATTTGTTATTTGTTATTTGTTATTTATTCTTTTTTATTTATTATTTTTTATTTATTATTTATTATTTACTATTTAATATTTACTTCTAACTTTTTACTATTTAGTATTTATTATTTACTATTTAGTATTTATTATTTACTATGTATTATTTACCATTTATTTTTATATTATATTTTTATTTATTTATTATTCATATATATTATATTCATTAATAAGTAATTTGCAATCAGTTATTATTAAATATTAATAATTACTTATTAATTATTATTTATTAATTATTAATTATTGATGATTGATTAATCATTATTGATTAATACTTATTGATTAAAAATTATTTAATTTGTATCTATTTGTTTTATGCTATTTGTTATTTCAATTAATATATATAAGTATACTAAATTGTATTTATTTACAAAATGAAGAGCATGTTGGAGTGGTAAAGTCTTTGGATAATAAACAAGAGGTAAGGGGTCTAAATCTCACCAAATGCGGGATTTCTACTTATGGTATGGGCATGTGTATGGACATAGGCATGTGTATGAGCATTGTAATAATTCCATGGGCATGTTCATAAACATGGGCAAGAGTAGGGTAATAATAAATAATAAGTAATAAATAATTAATTAATTAATTAATTATGAAAATAAATAAATATATTATTTATTTATTTATGTAAATAAAAAAATTGAAAAAACTGAAAACCACAACTAAAAAACAATTGCTAAATCGGTCTGCTGTGGTTTTGAAAAATCACCGCTAATTGATTTCCGACACAAGATTTAGTGATGGTTTTCTACAACAATCACAGATGTATTTTGCGGTAGTTTAAACCGCCACTAAACGCCAATTTCCACGTAATGTATGTGTAATGGAATTGATTGTTCTTCTTGTTTGAACCTTCTCATGTTGATCACCAATAATGTTATGAGCTTCCTCTTGCTTCCTCACCATATGATGAGATTTTCGAGTATCTTCCTCATCGTTGGAAATAGGTGAGTCTGATTCTTCTTCTTGAGAAAGATTACAACTGTCTGTATCCTTATCAGAATTGTTTTCAAAACAATCTTGATCTGCTTTCCAATTTGCCTAAACATGTTGATCTTCCTCTACCTTTTCAATTACCTTTATATCAACTGAATCTACAATTCTTCATTTTTCCTTATTGAAACATCTATATCATCTTCCTTCTAGAGCAAAGCCAAGAAAAATTCCATCTTCACCTTTCTACTCAAACTTTACAAGGATTCCAACTTTCTTCTTTATAATACATGGACACCCGAAAAAATTAAATTAGTTAAAACATTGAGTTTTCCAATTAAACAAGTCATATAGAATCATATCTGAATCAAGCCTATAAAAACATTAGTTTTGAATATAAATAGCAGTACTCATGTCTTGCCTCCAATAGTAATGAGAAAGACCATGTTCAAGTAACATAGTTCTTCCCATTTTCCCAAAACATCTATTTTTTATTTCAGAAACCCCATTTGGTTGAGGAGTGTATGGGTAACTATACTCATGCAGAATTCTATGCTTCCCCAGATAACTTTCAAATTCTTCACTTCTAGATTCATCACTATTGTCGTTTCTCATCTTATTCCCAGAATACTCACATTCCTTATCATCTTCCCTTCTCAAACTTTTAAACATTTTCAATGAATTTTATTTATGTTTCTTATACTTGACACAATTAATGCGAGTAAAATCACCAATGAATGTAATGAAATAATTTTCTCCTTTTATTGATTCCATTCTCATTGTCCCACAGATATCAGAATGAATCGACTCCAGCGACTACCTTTAACAAATCTCAACTTTCTTATGCACAGAGTTTGTAATCTTTCCTTTCTCACAAATAGTACAACTCCAGTCTATTCTTCTTGGAATTTCCAAAAATTCTCACACAATATTTCTTTTAAATAACTTGCTCATGTTTCTTTGACCCATGTCTCCTAGCCTTTTTTCCACAATTGATACTCTTCCACTATACTCTTGTAGCAAGAGTTTTTTTCTCCAACCTGAAACAATTTTTCCTTTATACATTGGCCTTTTATAACAATGCTTCAATCTTCCTCACTTTCCATAATAAACCCATCTTTTTTTAAGATAACTTTTTTTCCCTTATCACACAATTTTAAAACAATAATAAAATTGTATTTCATTCCATTAATATACAATGTTTTCATCAATTTCATCTTTTCTTTTCCAGTGATGGTCAATCCAACACCTTAGATTCAGAGGGATTCTTAGGGATTCATCATTTCCATGTTGACTGTAACTGTGAATATGTTTCTCATCAACCTTCATCCCTTTATTTTTTGATCCGCCAACCATTCAATTGTCCATAAAATTCTTCCTATTATTTTCTACTTTATTAGAGCAAGAATAATTTGAACCTTTTCCAGATTCATATTATTTGAAAACTTTTTCAAACTCTGGGTTCATTGAGACTTATAAATTCCCATCATTGTTGGCCTTTTCCATGTACATAACTTTCATATCGTTCTTATTTATAGAAAAAAATCTATCATTATTTTCAACCTCTAGAAGATATATTTTGTTGATTCTTCTCAGGTTTCACCGTTTGATAACTTTCATTAACAATAGAGATAGAGTTTTTGAATTTTTTTTTTCTTAGGTCAGCTTTTGAAAGTTTTAGTCAGACCGGTTCCAACTCTTTTTCCTTTTCCATAAACATCACCTCAAAATACTCCTTATGAATCTTTTCTTCTTCAAGAGTGTTTTTTCAAATCATAAATCTCTTTTACCATCTTTTATTTCTCATCAGGAATACATTATTGATTATTTCTTAAAAAATATTCTTCCTCCAACTTCTTGTTTTTCTTCTCAAGTATTCTAATATTCTGGATACATTATTTTAACTTTTTTTTTCAAATGATACTCAAGTTTAGTTTCTTATTCTTTAGAACTAACGCTTCTAAACTTCTCATCATTCATTGTAGCAATGAAACTATTGTCAATACCAAACTCAATAAAATTTTCAAATTCAACATCACTACCTTAATCTTCTTCATATTTAGATAAGAATATTCTTCTTTTGGATTTGAATGAATTTTTTTATCTTTCCTTATTCAATACAATTTTTTTACCTCATTATTTATTCCATGATCTTATTGGATTTATTTCTTCTTCATCACAATCCTCTTATATCATTTTTTAAGGACAATTAGCCTCAAAATTCTTAATGGCTCCACATTCAAAAAATTTCATGGGATGTTTCCCTTTTTATTTCTCTATACCTCATTTATGTTTTTTAGGATAAAATTTCATCAATGTTATTATATACCCCTTTTTTAGAATCAGATTCACCAGCTCCTTAATCTTCTTTGGATTTTCATTCTTTAAATCCTTTTAAAACATTTATTTATCAACTTTTTTTTCATATCATTCTACTTTCTAATTTCATAAGTAAAGAGAGTGTTATGAAAATCATCAATAGATAATGTTTTAGTATCTTTGTCTTCCAATGAAGAAAATTTTGCATCAAACTTGTCTGGAAGGATTCTCAAAATCTTTTCAATAATTTTAGAATCATATAACTTTTCACCAAGAAATATAACAGTATACACTATGTCATTTACCCTCATAAAGAAGTCCCCAATAGATTCGTACTCACCTATCTTCTAGTGTTCATACTTTAATCTCCATATTTGAAGTTATTTATTCTTAAATGTGATATTTCCTTCGTATATTTTCTTCATTTTATACCATATTCTTTTGTTTATGGAAACATCTTTAACCCTTAAGAGTTCACTTTTTAAACGTTATGATAATATAACATTATTGTATGATCCATAATTATATAGATTTTTCTTATCAATAGATATAAGTGGATCATTAAAATCAATAGGAGGAAACCCATATGTTGTAGCTTCATGAACAAAAAATACTATAGACATAAGATTGGGCAGCATTATATCATACAAGATATGATAATTCATCCCATTGGAAACCAGAATACCTTTACTATTCACACAATTCAAATTCTACATCATGAAAGATTAGAGAAGGGAACCTTCACTCTGATGCCACTTGTAAGTTCCCAATCAGGATAATTGTCTCACTAATATGGGAGTGGTTGAATTATTTGTACTTTTTCTTTTATGTTTCCTTGAAATTGAAACCACCTTCGCCTCATGTTAAAAATTCTATTCCCTACTAAAAAAAATTCAAAAAGACATCCACAGGAACACAAGTATTTACAAGGTTCACTATTCAATATTAATAGCTACATTCCTGGTATGATTTAGTTATAATTCAATACAATAAAATCCACTAAAAACAATCCTTGTATCACAAAAAGTAGGATATTCCCTTCCACTCATGTAGTACTTTGAAGATAATCCAAAAGTACATGTGCACCCTCTGAACACAAATTGCGTAAAAAAAGTTTGTGTAACAATTCATGTTACCTGTGATTCTATTTAAATTCCAAAAATTTATTCAATTGAAAATAATTAATCAATTTTCGAACTCATAAGATGGTAAGAACTTCTGGGAATTTATCAAGGAAACCCCATTCTTGTTTTCCCATAAAATTTTTCCCACTATGATTCTTCTGAGTCTAATTCTTCCTGACATTATTCTTCTCAATATGATTCTCTAAACCCAATTATTCTGAGTCTGATTCTTTTGAGTCTGATTATTTCTGGTATGATTTCTCAATATAAAAATATATAGAACCACCAGAGTAAAATTGAGGCAAATCAAAACTTTTTCTTCCTCTATTCGTAAATCCCTAATATAGAAATTCTAATTAGATAATCTAACCTGACATGATGATCAGGCAAATAAGATTGACACAAAGAGTATGGTAATTAGGTGAATATGATTATCAATGAATACAATAAATATCTACATATATCATTGTTATCTTATCTCTTATACTTTCACTTATTCGTCAAAACTTTTTCAATAAAATTTAAAACGGATGATAATTATTCCCTCTAAAAACTCAAAACCTCTATCTCTTCTACAATGAACTGTACATCTGCCATTAGAAAAGTTTGATATACTTTTATCCTTTAATAGGTTACCTGTAATATGTTTTGTTGGGAATTCCAATAACTTTCCCTCTCAAAAAAATTCACCCAAATCTCAATTTGCCCTAAAATTCCAGGTGCATTTGTGACTTCATCAACACTTCTCGATTATTCTCAAATATTCTTCAAACTTCATCTCTTCTTCATATTAATTTTATTTCTTAAAAAGAAAGAACTATATCAATTAAATGTATGTTTACGAAGAAATTTATACCATTATGATGGCTGTATACAATTCTCCATATTAGTTGAATACAATCATTCTTTGGAATGTCAAGCTCCCCCTTGAGGGATAATTTATAAAAATCCTTTTTCTATTCTCTCAAATAAAATATACTTATTTGGTTCTTATCTTTAACCACTTGAATGATTCACTTAAAAAGGAAACAAAGTAATTCAACCCCTTTTGAATGGTTCACTACATTGTTGGTTGTTTTTTATCATGACGATTTTCATCGACCCCAGCTCAATTCCATTTATATCGTTATTTTTTTAAAAACAATTCTACATGAGTATGATGGAATGTCGAATACAATGGAATTATATCAATAGATTTCAACTTTAGCAACCATATTTCTCTCCAACTCATCTTGATTACAATTATTCAGATTCTAATCATTCTATGTATGATTTCCCTATATATGATCTTTTCTGAGTATGATAATTCTAGGTACAGTCATCCTAATTACAATTGGCTTGGATAAGATATTTTATGATTAAGATATTCAACATCCTTCTTCTTCTTTTACACCTAGATATGATTAAACTGGTTATTATTGGGAACAACATTTTTCCTTTCATTGTAATTCCGATCAATAAGAAAACAATTGACTGCATCTCTTTCACTCCCATTTTCTTTCATCAATCTTGCATCATAAGTATCAAAAATTAAATACGATTTATGAGAATTACCAATCAGAAAAGCATCATCACATTTAATTTATCATTATCATGTGTACTCTAATTCTCCCATTATGATCACTTCTTCCTTTCCAGATCCAGAGTGAATCTGATGAAATCCTTTTCTTTAGAACAACTTCTTCTTTTTATGATGGACTTTCTTAAATGAAGTGAGTCTAGTTTTCTTAAAAAAATTTAGACCAATTTTCTTGAGTAATGTGGGAAAAAAAATTTACCAAATAAAATGTGAGGTGATTTCCTTTCTTCAAAATCATTTATTGACAAAAAAAGACAACAGTTTAAAATAACCACCTCCATTATCATCTTGGTACAAATATGATTCACATGTACTAAACTCAAAGGTTATACCGCAGGAGAAATATAATTCTTATAATGAATAACCTATTAAGATTCTAGAGTGTAGAGATAAAGTTCTATGAAATAATACCACTCACCGGGTGAAATTATTTTGGCGGAACAACCAATTTGAAGAAACTATGTGGGAACCTAAAATGTGTTGAGGCATTGATATCCTCATATGTTTATATCTGAGTAAAAAATTTTAAAGGGGAAATTTATTTTAAGGGGGATAGAATGTAACACCCCATGATTTATGATATGATTTTTTTTAAATAAATTTAATTTCTTCGATAGGTTACTTTTCAAAAAACACAGAAGTTAAAAAAACTCACAAAATATTACTATTTCAACATAATAGATATCACCTAGCCATTATGATTGTGTAAATGAATGAAATGATCTAAATTATGAAAATGTAGTATACACATGTTTATAAAATGAATTAATTGTTTAAAAATTAATTATAAATGAAAATAAAAAACAATTGAACATAAAGGATGCGTTTTTATAAAAAAACTAATTTTTTTTCTCCCAATAGAATTTTGTCTTAATAAATTTAATTAATAATTATTATTGAAAAATATTAATGGAATTTATTTTTTATATATTCAATTGAATGTTTTAAAATTCATCTAATATGTTTGATAGGATTAAGATAAGAAAAAATCCAATTACAAGAAAAAAATCTATATTTTTTTAAAAGGAATTTTTGTTGCCTTTTAATGGTTCACCTATTGTAAAACTAAATTTTAACAAAATTATAGGTTTTATTTGAATGAAAATTTAATTTTTTAAAATGATATATCAAAAATATCTTAGGGTGAATTTTCTATATGTTATGATAATTTTCATTTTTTTATCAATAGAGAAAAATACTGAATTTTAATTAAAAACTGCTTTTTCATATAATTCATTTATATAGTTAAATTATGTTTTAAATTGGTTCTAAATTTTATTTAGTTCAATTATAGATAAATAAAACCAATTTAGGTCATTTTAATCAATTTAAAATTGAAATTGTATATAAAAACATTTCAATATTTTTAACTTTTCACTTTAAAAACCCGCTCATTCGTTTTGTCCGTGTGATTAATTTTAAATATAATTTTTCCTATATATTAATTTAATTTGGTAAAATAGATTCCATATCTGCAATTATAAGTTTGAAATTATATTGTAATTTTTATTTAATGTTTTTTATATAAAAAATTCTATGGTAAAAAAATTATTTATCGTAGTATAGGTAGAATAGTGACAAGGGTTAACGTTAAATGGTAAAAACTTAACATACCTAAAAATTACAAACTATAATGGTTATTTGAGGTATTTATTAACCCTAACGAGATGCCAAAACATTAATTAACAATTTAATTCATTGTAAATAATTCCAACTCAATGTGGTTATCTTTAAATATAAAACAATCATTATTTTAATCATTCAAAATCACCTCTCCGTGAGTATAAATACCACCCCTCACCACCCCATTTCGACTCACGATTCCTGAAACTCCTCAAATATCATCCCAATCCTTTTCTCCTCACTATCCCTACAACCTAGTTCTTCTAGTCTCACCAAAAGACCAAATCCAAAGTCCTTAAGGGTCACTAATGGAGGTGATATTCTTGAAGAGGCTGAAGTACACAAAACTAAAGGGAAGCATGAGGTAAGGGTTTCTCATATCACTTTTTATTATATCAGATATATGAATTATTAACCACTTATTTCATGTATGTGGTGTTTATACTAACCTTTAATATATAATATCATTAATATAATTGTCATAATTTTATTCAATGCTATATTTGATAATTATTATTTTTATGGGGCATCTAATTCAACTGATTTCAAAGTTGTAAAAGAATTATTAACCCAATTTCCATTCTTTGGGTTAACCTTCTACTCCATTGATTATATCGTACTGTGATTATGTGTGGGAAAAATTTTCATTATATTATGTTTTATTTCCACTTATTTTATGTGTATTTATAGTGAATAAAAATAATAAATTAATTTTATTAATGCTCACTTCAATGATATGATATTTATAAGCGATTTTCATTTAAAAGTTATATTTTGAATTATTTCCATAAAAAAATTTATTCCATGTCCATGTTTTTATAAAATTGTTTACAAAAATGTTTTTCTATTCTACTATGAATTTTAAAGTCATTTTTACTCATGTTTCAAATTTTAAAAAAATGGACTGAATGGATTCTTTTTTTATTAGCGAGGTTCTTTATGTTATTTCTAGTAAAAAATATAGAAGGAATGTTTTTTATATGGCATGGGTTGAATTTCCCACCACAATGACATCTAATTTCCTTGATGCTTTATTTACAAGATTAAAAGTTTATTTTCAATGAAAATTTTTATTTTATAATTCCATGGTATTTAAAAAAATTAAAAATAGAATGGATATTTTCCTTAATAATTATTTTAAGAGATATCTCAAAATTAGGGTACATGGGAGGTCATACTAATCCCAAAACAAGAGGGAACCTAGGAGGTCATCCTAAGCCCAAAATTAGAAGGTATATAGGAGGTCATTCAAAACCTGAAGTAGGTATAATGATGATTATTCCAAGAATAACATACTATAAATATCTTAGTAGGTATCATTGAGATAATATATTCTAATATTATGTTTATGAAAAACATTCTATATCTTATTACATTTTTATAATCTCACGAATATTATTCTTTAACTATCTTTTGATTCATGTCTTATGAAATGAAAATATTTTGATTCAAGATTATGATTATTGATATGAAGAGTAAAATTTTTAAATGTAATGTTAATCTTCATAAACCCTTATGTTTGTTTTATGATTCATACATATTTTTAGCCTTACTAAGCATTTGAGCCCACCCATTTCATATGTTTCTTTTTCTATGATATGAAGAAAGATAAAAACTTTGATATGTTAAAAAGGGTTCTAGTTATGAAGGAATGATAGGGAGATTATGTAGACATTTTCGGAACAAGTTTGTTTTGTTTCAAAGTTTCCAAATATACTAAAACCACACAATTCTTGTGTGGTTTTTTTGTAATATGAATATTCATATATTTAGATATAATATCTATGTATGAAAATATATATTCCTTATAGTAAACCTTACTTTTGAGGTCAATGAAAAATAAAGAGGCATATCTTAAAAGCCCTATGAGGTTTTCCTCATAAGAAATGATTGATTCACCCTCTTATTACATGAGTCCAAGAAACTCCCTCTCTATTTAAAGGTAGAGAGTGTGAGGAAAATACTTATTGAATAATATTTTCTTGAATTATTCCCACTCCATTAATTCAATGTATTCATTGGGTTTATTATTCTTCATCAGTTCCCACAACTAATCGATTTCTCTCTCTAATCTTTAAATGTCTATAATAACATTCTCTTTCTTGGAGAACTTGAGGAAAAAGAATATCTTCTCAATGGAATTAATCCTTTATTCCACAACCAAGGGATCATAAGTTCCACCAAAATTTTGAGTCCTTTGATTAATAATTAATTCTATTATATCTAATTATTTCTTAAGAAAACGAATACATTACACATTGTTCAATTTATTATTCATAACTTGAGTTAATTTTGAAAGTATCTATATTAAGTTGTTGACTCCTGGTCTAATACATTTAATCATTTATTTTAGGTAATCATCACATTTCCCATCATATTTTACATAATGATTCCTCTTATTTAATACATTTTAAAAGAATAAAATAAAGTTAATGATTATAATGGTTAAATTAATTATCATATAAAAGAACAACTATGAATTTAGAAGGAATAGATCATAAATTACATTTTTACTATAACTTATGAATTTATATGTTTCAATAGACATTATCCATGTTGATTTCCCTATTATTTTATATAACCTAATTAGTTATATAGTCCATCACCAAATTCTATAACAATATATTTATTCCTTCATAAGGCCATATAATGAGTATGTGAATTAAACAATACATATCCCCATGGAATGTCAAATCGGGTGTGTAATTAAGACCAACAGTTGTACACTGAGTGAATATTATGTTAATAGTCAACTATAATTTTTAGGGTAGTTGAATCTCTAGCAAATAATGTATCTACTTGTATGTATCAGAAAAGTATGTGACTTCTAGGAAACCACACAATCTATACTCTTCCATAATTTTAGTATGGTTTTCATCATATTAACTTATCCCATGTATTTTTTAATAATGTCTTTTAGTCCTAATACTCAAAAATAAATATACCTTTCTTTCATAACAACTATATCAACCCAAGTTTCATAGAATTTTATTACATGATTTTTAGTATAAAAATCTATTAAACACAAACCAGGGATCTGGAAGACTACTAACTTTTGGAGATTAGACACATAATACATCAACTTAAATAAAAAATAAATCATCATTATTTTGTTCTACATAATTTTCTCCTAAAACCCTTTTAACTTCTATTATTTTATATAATACCCTAGGGAAAATATAAAGTAAAATGGTGTGTTATAAAGTCTAGTAATAAGGTAAATGTGATAATGAAGTACAACATTTGAGAAAAAAGGAATAACATGGTGACATGAAATAAGAGGATCATATACAGTTATATAGAATAATGGAATAAAGAAAATTATATCATTAGAAATATCCTCACAATAATGTGTCAAGAATATAAAACATATCATCATATGTATGAGTCAAATATATCTACTATGACAGTATGACATAATGTGTTAATATATTATCCATGAACCATCCCTAGTGAGATAAAAACACGAGTCAATGATTTTTAGGGATATAAAATTCTAGTCCCACACCTCAAATCATCACATGCATATTTATATGAATTCTTCCTAAGGAAGTCATACATAGGGTATAATCATATAAAGACCCCATGACAAAGAAATGGGTTGCATGATATTGTCTCAAAACATAATAATTAAATATTTCATATATATTTAAAAGATAAAAATGAATTAATTTTTTTGGAATTTTAAATTTTAATAAAAAGTTTATATGTTTAATATTTATCCCATGTTATAAACATTTCATAAAAATGGTGGATCTGTAGGTAAAAAAATACACCTCTTAATATTTTTTAAGAAATGGGTAAATTACTTTTATAGAAGAGCACATGGCCATTTTCATTAAACCGAAATTAAACAAAAATGGGTTCCCATAAAATGTTCATCATTTTATTCTATCATGTATAAAAGTGATTTAAAATATTGTCACATGAAAACTAAAAATGATTAGGAAGGTTCCCTTTAAACAAGATCGTTTTAAGGAAATATTGAGTATGGAACTTGAAAAAAATGAATAACCTCTACAAATAAAGGGAAAATAAACTAGGTATATATGTGAGAGACATATATTCCAAAATATAAGATATAAAATATAATAAAAGATTTATAAAATGAGGTTTATATAGATAAAGCATAATATGAAATAAAAGTTTTTGGTTCAGAGGATCCATTTCCTCGGTTCTTAACTCACATGCTTCATGTGTCTAACATCTTGATTAATGAAATTAATTTTATTAAATACTTGATTAATACAAATTTTTAATCTATATTTGATTAATTATTGTTCCATTATGTTTGTTTATAATCATTTTATTAATAAATCATGATTATTCTTACTACCCCATGGGTGTTTATTGCATGATTTCAAAGCTACTTCGATTTTGATGATTATGAAAGTTGTTTTAAAATTATAACCAAAATCTCTTTGTTAAATGGTATAATTTTCATTTTATTAAAAAAAAATTGATTTTCATGTACTAATGGTTCACTAAGTATAAATGTTATTGTTTAATGGAATTTTCATCTGTGCGAATTTACCAACCATTATAGAATAGATTTTTTTTATTTATTTAAATAACTATACATATAATACACCATCATATTTAACTATAAAATTACTTATATAACAATCCCTGTTGGTGGTTATGAAAAAATCATGTTTCCCATGGAGGTGTTAATCCGTAAAAAACACAAGAAATTTTTTCATATTATAATTAATGGTAAGAAGGTAGATAGTGGCTATTCCATTAATATAGAAACATTTCTGTATATTTATGATACTGATGTCACTCTGTTAATTTTTATGGAATATATTTTTAGGAGGTATAAGAAAAAAGTATTAAAATATATTATCCAAAAGCATTTCATTTTCTTTTGGATTTCCTCTCTTAGACTACACCATAAGGAACATTGGATTGGTCTTTTGATATGACAAAAATCTCTAGAACATGGGAATGAGTGTTGGGGAGGGATTTTGGTAGGGATTGGTTGAGCTAATATTCTCATGGTGTGTAGAGAAGAGTTATTTGGAAGGGGGCCTTTTAGAGGAGAGAGAGGTGGCACTTTTTTAAATATAGTTCATTAAGAAAAAAGGGATTTAATTATTAAGGAAAGTGGATACTAAATTGATAATCTTATTAGGAAAATATTATGTGAGTTCTTTAAATCCGTCTCCCACCAATTTAAGGATGAGGTTTTGTGATATTTTTCTCATAACATAACATTTTAACCTTATTTATTACTTTATCGTGGTAACTAATTTTTACCTTGGTTACTTATTTTTATGGTCTTAAATTAAATTGGTCATATTACATAATTTTGATTATGCTAATTCCGAATATTAAATCCATTTTATTAAATTAAATTTCCAAAAGTGATAAAAATTAACTTCAATATAATTACAAATAATATTATTTTATACCACTCACTAAAAATCAATTTTTTTAAAAAAAAAATTAAAAAAATCACCCTAAGATAATTTTAATGTGCTAATTCTAAAAATAACATTAATTTTGTTATCATAATTTTTTAAATATGATAAAATTATTTTTAAAATAAAATAAATTTTTGTTGGGAAATGTTAATTTTTATGACATGATCAAATCTATTTTTATGAAAAGAATCTTTATTTAAAAACCATAATAATTTATTTTAATGGAAAAAACCATATATGTTTTACCTAGAATAAAGGTATCTTTCTTTATTCCAAACATTTGTTTCAGAATATTTAACACTTTTATATCATTATCTTGTTATATATATATCTTAAATGTAAATTATAAATTAATATAACAAAGTCCATGCTTTTAATTGTAAATTATTAATTATGATGCATGTGTTAATTTATAAGGGTAATTCAAATTATAATGTTCTTGTTCATTACACTACCCCCACTGGTACCCCTCCTGGTCCAGAAGTAAAGATGGGTGTGACCTATGAAGCCCCCCTCTAGAAGATCATGGTTTGGAAACTATCATTGGTCCTATAAGGTACTCAAATTGGTAGTATTGCCCTTAATATTCCTAGAAAAGATAAAGGAACCAAAAAATAACTCCATAATTTAAATAAATCATCCCAAACCCAATACATGATGTCATATAATGAAAATAGTGAAAATAAACCAAAGAACACTCTTATGGGAGTGAACATGAATAACAACCACTCCCAAACAACAACCATGACAACGAAATTCCCAACTTCATCAAAAAAATCCACTTATGGTCTAGAAATATATATATATATATATATATTTGTGTGTGTTTATGTATAAGGATGATCATATAAATATAATTAATATGATCCTCCCAAAAATTTCTTTTAAAAATATGGAAGAAACATATTAAATCTTTAGTGAATAAATAGATAAAGAAACACATCCCCTAAATTAAGTAAATTATATTTCCAACCACACAAGTCTCTCCCACCAAGTAATGAATAAAAATAGAATGATATAAAAGATTTTATATAATAAGGGTGCCCCATTACCACTTTACTACTAAATAAATCACCCTATACTCACATTGAATTACATCCTAGAACTCCAATCCCCTCTACAATCCGTATAAAACATCTAAAAAAATACATAACAACAAAAACTACATAATCTCATCCACATCACCATCACATACCCATATGTATAATACTAAGAGTCATCACTTCCCTATGTAAATATGGACTTCACCTTAATTCATTACATCTCATACATAGATACACATATAATAAAGTTATAAAATTAAACTGTAAGCTTCCACAACCCTTATATACATGTATAAATAACTAGGATTAATTAAAGATCATATGGGAAAAAATCCTATAACTATAATCTATCATAGCTAGAAAATGTCCACATACTAAGTCTATATCTAGATGAGAGATCTGGGTAAGGGTATTCATCTATTTATACCCTTGACAACCTAGATTTAGGGAAACACCATAAACCCAAGTCCAAATATAGTTTCTAGTTTCCCCAACCGACTCGGGTAGTAGAGAGTTATAAATAACCCAACACAATGATATTTATAGTACAACACCATAGTTGGGGAAACTACCTACCCCTATACTTATTCTAAATCTAACATATGACATGACATCCTAACTACCATTACAATGGACTTAAAAATCAAAACAATAATAATACATACATATTGAATTGTATTCTTTATTAATTAATCTAAAAATAATTACTAGTCATTTAATAATATATGATCAAAGGGGAATGAATAATAGGAAGCATTTATTAATCATGAAAATAATAAATAAATCATGTAAGACTATAAACTCGATTCAATCTTCTCATAATCAATCCTATCACATTCCAACATCATTCTCATTATTTCATGATTACTGCACCACTGCCATAAAAATAATATAACACAACTATTCATCATTCCAACTATACCATGTTTTCAATAAAAATACACCAGGGGTTAAATTATTTTAGATATATCAATGGTAGTAAGAAATTATAATATCATTGGAAATGAATATAAATTAAAATTAATACAATACTTTCCATGCATGAAAGATAATAGAAACACGGTTAAAATGCTTTCATCCTTTTATGTATTTAATTATAATAATCATATTTTTATATTATTGACTTAAGTTTATTAATTTTTCAAGAGTAAATTATGACAATCATAAATATATTTTAACAATTCTAAATTAGTTATAAATATTCTTCTAATATTCTAAAATTGAAACTTAATATCTTAAGAAGTTTTATGGATATAGAATATACTCATTTCATAGTATTTATTATTTACCACATTTTAGTTATTGATCCACTTTCAAGTGAATATGGTATGATAATTATCATGAAGAAAGAATTACATTATAAATACACACTATCTAGAATATATCAAGAAATTATAACATGGATATCATTGAAGTATTGGAACATAATATCAAGAATGGAATTAACAACATGTGAACACATTCCTGGTACATTCTTATTCTTTCCAGATTATTATCCACATTAGGTTGATAATACTATTTATTCACTCAGATATTAATCATGATAACCCCTTATCAACACTTAAAAAAATTATTAATCCCATACATAGTGGAAATATTTTTATGTTTGTTACATTGAAGTATGAAGGAAGGGCTAAGAGGTTCACAAAAACTAGAATATCATAAGGGAACTCCTTCCAAGATGTGAAGGTATAGGGGGATATGGAGAGAGTTCACACAACTTTGAACTAATAAGGAACTATTAAAGTATAGTTCCCATAATACTCACATGTGCTTGGAATTCCCCTTCTATATATGGTCATCCGACCTTCGAGAAAAAAACTAACAAATGAAATAGAGGAAGGAAGCAGTTAAAAAATTAAATTAAAGAATATAGAAGATGATATTGTGAACCACCATAGAATTTACCTTTTTAAGAATCATCACTAACTAACTTTTTTTGATATAAACATGGGAATTCCATGGTTCCTTAAAATACCATGTTGTGGCTCACCTACACACATTCCCAATTAATAAAAATAAAATTATTTTATATTGATTTAGTCAAGGCTTGATTATTTGTTATTAATTATCAAATTTAAAATCCATAAATATTTTTCTTTATTCTTGAAGGGGACAATGGGTATCTTTTTGATGAAAAATATTCATTTTCCATGATTTTTAATTTTAAACCCCCTTTTAATCATAGGATCACATCAATTATGAAATAGTTTTTTATCATAATCTCAAGCTATAACGTAATATTAATTTTTTAATAAAGAAATATAAATATATAACTCTATATTATCTACATTTAATAAGATAATATCAAGATTCTACTCAATTTTATATTAATTAAATAATTTAGTGTAATTTTTTACTTAAAATTGCATTAATCACATAACATAAATTCAATATTATACTCAATATTATGCTAATATCATAATTTAATGTCAGTATTTTACTCAATATTACATTAACGCATAACATAATTTCATGTTTCTAATAAATATTATATAATTTGAATAATGTAATATCAACTAACTCTTAAAAATGTATGGTTTTTAGTTTAAGAAGTTTGGTTTTTTTTTCTTTTTCAAAAACCAATACATAAAATTTTAAAATTAATACGTAATACTTATTGAAAAATCAAGTTTAAACCCAACATATCTATAATTATTTAAAATTCATTTAAAATTAACTTAATTTAATATAAACCTTCCCAAGACCTAAAACTTCCAAAAATTATCCCCAGACATCCTTAACTCCAAAGAAATTAGAAAGAAACTGTCAGGGAAAATTTGATCCCTTATATAATATAACACTCAAATGATTCTCATCCCCAAGGATCAAATCCATAAATTGAGAAGGAAAATCGTAAAAGTGTTAATAGAATGAATACCTCATGATAGATACCTCACATGATGTCTGGTTTTCTTGATGCTAACAAATCTAAGGCATGTATTTGACTAAATCAAACTTCATATCCTCCCTAACCCTGATGATGACCAACTACATGGTTACACTCTACTATTTAAGGATAAGGAACACCATAGGGTTTTCCTCATCTCACTCCACTAACCGATTCATAGAGTCCCTTTTTTTGTTGGTACTACCTCGGAAGATACTACTGTAATAGCTAAACCTAAAGTGGACTTCCAAATCCATGTTGACTACTAAGGAAGTTCGCACATTCTATTTTATGGTAGTCATGAAGATAATAGGAAAAACACAAAGTGAATTCTCCCAGTATGGGATTAATGACTTATGGATAAGGTAAACCAGTATGAATAATACTATAACTAACTCTCTATTTTTTATAACTTCTAATGGCTAGATAGTTGAGATCCTTTGACCGTAACACTACTCTGCTCTGTTAAGGTTCTTAATGACTCCCTTCTTATGAATGTTCAGTCTGATCTGGAATCCTTTCAATAACCTTTGACTTTTCCAACACCTTTAGAAACACTAAAAACAAGAAGAAGGTAACCTGGAACTGAATCAACGTAAAACATCCACTTCAAAATTCCTCTCTCTAGACTATTCATTGGGAAAAAGGTTTGAATCATAACACATAAGGTTCTGATGTGAATATCAAACTACCTTATGTTGGAACTCCCCTATGGCGGGAAAACATATCCTTCCAGTACGCCACCTTCCTATACAGAGAGTGTAACTCATCTAATAAATAATGGAAGAATATCCCACATGGTACTTTTGACAACTCATGTTCCCCAATATATTGGATCCTCCACTAACGGGCAGGTCCTTGTGGCATACTAATGGCCAAAAGAACCTGGTTCAACTTATCACCTAGAAAAAATCAAACTGAATGAAATCTATATCCTCTCCAAGTAAGACATGGTATCTAGATTAGAAACAAAGCACTAATACATATATAGGACCTAACAAAAAAACTCAAAAAAAACTCTTTATCCCAAAATTTTCTTCATTGACTTCAATTCTATGGTGACCCTCTGCTGCATCTTGTTGAATGTTTCTAGCATGAGTCTGATGGGGTTGTCAACCAGGATCCATACCTAAAAAAGAGAAAATTGTTAGGGACTTATTAACCTAGAATATGGAAGACTTTTGGTTTCTTAATTATTTTTTATTGTAATATCCACTATCATCTCAAATAAAACATGAGAATAAAAAATCTTGTTTGATGATCCCCACTTAAGTCTCTACCCTACAAGGAACATCACTTCTGTTAGTATGATTAGTGAACTTAAGGTCCTTGCATCAGATTACATGGGGCCCTAAAATCCTATATTCTAGACAATAACCCTTTCTCACATCACATTCTAAGTCAAACTGATATTTTTTCCATACCGACATTTTTAATTTTCACAAGTGTCTATATCCATCCTCCAAACTATATCACAACCAAAAAATATCAAACCACTATTTCACAGCCCTCCCCCATTGGTACCCATGGTCAAATTGTAATGATTATTGTGTCCCCCAAATATTTCCTCTAATCATCCATGAGTTAGTGACTAACACTGAGGATATAGAGTACACAAATTGGTGGGAATGCCATTAATATTTAAAGGAAATATAAAGGAACCACCAATAAACTTCATCATATAAATAAATAAACCCAATAAAAATACCATATTTCATATAATGAAAAATAAAAACCTAAATTAAAACATGAATGACTATTATGGAAGTGACCATGAACTACATTCACTCATGAAAACCACCATGATCTAGTAACATCTTACACTATCACCAACTCACAACCAGAGTCCTGAAAACAATGTGTGTGTGTGTGTATGAACACATGTGTGTATATGGGTGAGCATACAAGTATACTCCATAGGATCCTCCCTAAAAAAATCATGAAAATATGGATGAAGCATAATAAAGCCTTAGTGAATAAATATAGTATCCAAATTTTCACATAAATCAAATAAACTGTATATTCAACCTCATCAAGGCTCACCCAATAAATAATGGACATAAGTAACATAATAATGAATTTATAAGAAGGGTACACCGCTAACACTTTTCAACCAAACTAGTTATCCTAAACCCCAAATAATATTTTGCTCACACTCACATTCCCTCTACATGCCACACTGCACATTCTTGAAAAAACATCACCACCACAACCACATAATCTCAACCAAACCACCTTCATATCCCCATAGGTATAAAACCAAGATCTATCACATGCCTATGAAAATATGCACTTCACCTTAATCTATTAAAATCCATGCATAGATACACATGTAATCCAAGTATATGAAAAAACCATAAGCTTCCACAACCTCCATATACATGTATTCAATAAATGAGATCCATTACTACTTGTATGGATACACATATTATAATTTTAATCCACCGTAGCTCTGATATTTCCATGTACTAGGTATACATCTAGAGGATAGAGTGGGGTAATGGGAGTAGTCATCCATATGTATCCCTGAAAACCAAGTTGTTGGAAAACACCTTGAACCCAGGGAAAAATATGTGAATTATCCACCCCCAATTGACCCAGGTGATGGAGAATAAAAAATAATAGAACATAATTATATTTAGAGAACATAACCATACTAGGGGAAGCTACATAATTCTTGACTCGTTCTAAATCTAATGTCCTTTATGAAATATCAACTACCATTACTAAGGACATAGAATGCTAAATTCTATGCATACAAGAATCTCAATTCATATTCCTTATTCATTAATTATTAACCAATAAATGATCATTTAATAATATATCATCATCATCATGGATTAATATTTATATTGATCATGAATCCAAAGGGAATAAATTCATTATTATTACCATATCAATTATTATTTAATACTTTCTAGAATTTATATTTATTACTGCGATGTCATCAGAATTTAAGCATTTCAACCACACTCTTTTGAATTTATTCATCATTCAACTATTATTCCATAATACTAGGAACTAAGACACATCTATTAATATATTTAGAAAGATATAAATATTACCAAATGGAAATGAATAATAAGAAGCATGTAGTAATAATGAAAATCATAAATAAATCAATTAAGTCTCTCAACCTAAGATAATCATATAAAAATCATTCTTATAAATTTCCCATACTATTCTCACTATTATATCATTACCGCATTCTGCCACTACCAAAAAAAATATAACATAACTCTTTGTTTTTCCAACAATACTAAAATTTCAAGAAAAACACACCAAAGGTTTAATTATTTTAGATATATAAATTGAAGCATGAAATAGTAATATTAGTGATAAAAAATATCAATAATAATTAATATACTACATTTCAAAAATGAAAGATAATGGAAACAAGGTCTCAATGATTTTTTCATTTTAAATATTTATTTCCAGCAATCATATTCCTATTTTTCCATATTTATATTATCAAATTTTTTTAAGAATATCACAACAGTAATATATATATTTTAACAATGCTAAATTAGAGACAAATATTCTAATAATAAGCTCAAAATAGAGCTTATTATCTTAAGTAGTTTTATGGAAGAGGAATATATTCAATTCACAATCTTCTTTATTTACCTTTTTAAATTTTCTTATCCTTTTTAAAATACATACAATATGTGATGAATCTTGAAGAAAGCATAACTTAATAAATCCACATTATCTAGTAAATAACAAGAAACTGTAACATTTATATCATTAAAATAACATCACTTAATAAAGAGAATAACATTAAAAACATGTAAACACATTAAAAATCTGTTCATGTTATTTCTATATTATTATTTTCATTAGGTTGATCTCAATATTTATCCTATAGAGGTTTATACATGATAATACCCCATAAACACTTAAAATAAAGGTTTATGAATCCCCTACTTGGTCCAAAGGTTTGTCGGTTCATTGCATAGAAGCAGACATAAAGGGGGAGAGGTTTTCATAACCAAAATCTTAAGAAGGAACTATTTCCAATATGTGATTCTCACTGTGTGGGTATAGGGGAATGAAGAAAAGATTTCACACAATTTGGAACTCTCCAGGAACAACTGAAATAGAAGTCATAAACTACTCAATAGTGATTATGATGCCCTAGATATCTCTCTGATTATCCAATAATTAAGAAAAAAACCAAATAATGAATCAAAAGTATAGAGAAATTTTAGAATTTAATTACAATGTGTGTAAGAAGGACTCATGAACAACCAATGTGATTCCCTCTTTAAGACCCATCAATACTCACTTGTCTTCAATGTAAACAATGGAAAGGTGAGGTGTATTAAAATACCATGTAATGACTCACTTATAAACATTCATAATTAATAAAAATAGAACTCTTTTACTTTCATTTATCATAGGCGGGATGATTTATAACTACATCTCACATTTAAAATCCTTAAATTATTATTTTGAATCAATAAGGGGAGAAGGGATATAATTTCAATGAAAAATATTCATTTTCCAATGTTTTTAATTTTAGAACCTCAATCAAAAAATCACATCAATTCAGGAATATTTTTCAACTATAATGTCATGGAATAACTTGAGATTACATTTCAAAAAATATCATATCAATCATTGGATTTATACTATGTTTATTTCATAATATAATGTCTAATTTCTACTCAAGATTATGCTAATCACATAATGTAATGTCAAGATTTTAAATGAAATTACTTTAATCATATAACATCATGTTAAGATCCTACTCAATATTATGTTAACTGTATAAATAATGTCAATATTTTGCAGGATATTACATTAAAAAAATAATGTAATGTTGAGCTTTTAACTAATATTACATTGTTCAAATAATGTAATATCAACTAACCCTTTAAAACCTAATTTTTCTTATTTAAATTTTATGGTTTTTTACATTTTCAAAAAGGAATATATGAAATTTATAAAATTCATATGTTATATCTTATTGTTATCCAAATATCAAGTTAAAACCCAAAATAAAATTAGAATTATTTAAAATTTAGTTAAAATCATCATATTTTAATATAAATCATCCCAATACTCCAAAATTTCTAGAAATCACCCGTGGAAAAAACCAATGAAATGATAAAGCGTTTGAGAAAATTTGGGCCCAGGAAATATGCTCTTGAAAAATCAAAATACCTTATGTGAAAATTTGGTTTTTATAATATATTTGAATTTGTTTTAAATTTTAAGATTTATTTTATGTCTATATTCCTTATGAAGTGCTATTTTTTTCTCTTATTTTTCATCACAATAGGTCTCAATCCATAAAAAACCGTAATTTAGTGACACAATTTTCGAGATGGTTCACCAAAATTAAATATTTTTTCCTTAATAATTTTGGAGTGGTTCTTTAGAAATCGTCGAGATATTAATATTTATGACAGTTTCTTTGGAATAGCCATTAATTTTAAATCATACTTGAAAACAAAAAAACTATAGAGAGTTCACTACTACGAAATAGGTCTTTAACAGTGCTGGACTTTATTAGCGCTAAGAAAAAAAGTGCTAATAAATGTTCCCTTTATCAGCACTGAAAATAACACTGATAACGGGTTCCTTTTCATAGAACTGATAAAAGGAACCCTTTATCAGTTCTTTTTTACCATTAATAAGCAATCACCAAAATTAGCGTTTTTTTATCACTGATAAAAGGTACCATTTTTCAGCACTTTATGTTTAGCGCTGATAAAGTGTACTCATTATCATCGCTTTATTGATAGCGCTGATAAATGTCTCGATCATTGGGCCAATCCCACATTGAATTAGCGCATGGGAGGGTAGTCTTTTATATATAATTCAGATGCATCCATTCCTCAGAAGCCAATTGTGGTGATGGTCTCCCTCATACACTGTACACACTAATGTGGTCCCATCATGGGCCGACACGGGCCTAGGCCGACCCTATAATTAAATCAACCTTCAAACACCGTCATATTCAGGCCCAATAGGACCCAGACCAGTCTATTTCCAAATAATCTTATACAAAACAATAAAAAATACATGTATTAAAAATAAAAAGATAAAAATTGAAATAACTAAACAAATAATTTTTTAAAAAAATAAATTTAAAAAAATTAAAAATAATAGTTAAATAATTATTGAAAATTTATATATATATATATATATATTATAAACATTAATTAAAATTATATATTAAATATAGATATATAAAATGAATAAAATAAAATAATTAAAAAAAATAAAAAATAAAAAATGAGTAAATTAAATAAATATTAAAAAAATTATTTATTAAATAATTAGTGATAAAAATGAATAAATTTAATATAAACATATATATATAAGTGATAAATATTAATAAAAGTATATATTATATATATATATATTTAATAAAATGAAATAATTAAACAAATAAAAATAAAAAATGAACAATTTTAGAAATGTATAAAAAATTTATTAATTAAATAATTAGGAATAAAAAGAATAAATTTCATATAAATATATATATATATTATAAATATTAATAAATAATATATATTAAATATATTTTTATAAAATGAATAAATTATAATAATTAAATAAAAATTGTAAAAATGAATAAAATACAAAATTATTAAAAAAAATTATTAATGAAAAAATTATTAATAAATATAAATAAGTTTAACATAATAAAAATGTCCATAAATAAGTAAAATATCATTAATAATTATTAAAGGTGAAGGAAAAAAGAAGAAACCAAGAATGTATGAAATGCGTGGGGTCATACAAATAAGCATGGCATCATTTAAATAAGGAAATTATAGGTCTGGAGACAAATTAGGATCATTCCTGAAATCGTTCTCAGAATCAACATCGTTGGCATTTGTTTCCCACTCCAACTATGAATTTATTTTATTAATGATCTCATGGATCCTCTCTATATGAATTTCTCACTTTGTAGTGAGCTAGATCTTTGATGCCTTGGAATATGATAGGATAGAAACATTCATGGGGAAACTAGAGTAATACTTTTGTGGCCTTATTTTTGGAGGAAACACAATTGTCGTTTTTCAATTTCCACTTAAAACAACATTCTTAATATAAATAGAAACACCACTGCCTATGGATTGAAGATGAGTGGTGTCTATAAGAACCTTCTGCTTTCCCTTTCCACCTCCATCATCCAAAACATTACCCCATTTGTCAAAAATTTTGGAGGAACTGATGGAATTTTTAATCTCTTTAAGATAATCTACACTTTTTTGAACATTAGGTTTCCCAAAACCATCTTCTTAAGGGGCATGCCCTAAAAATTCTTCAGTTAGAAGCTTCAAAATACAACCCTGTTCATCAGTTATTGAGGGAGAATACCCTGACACAACACCGATAGTCGCATCTTCAGACTGTCCCACCTCACCAATGTGCTTCTCAACATAACCAATGCATTGCATGATAATCAGATTAGAGTGATTGTAACGACCCAACGTTTCATTAATGGAAATCCTTCTTGATCTAATTAAATGTCTCTTTATGTTTATATAAAATTTCATCTTCATTGGTTTTATGTTAAGAATTTTGACCATTTCTAATATAGTCGTTGAACAGTGATCACATGATTAGTATAAATATAGGGCTTTAACAAATCCAAATTTACTCAGACAAAAGAAGCGATGGCCTCATCCAGTAGAATTTCTCCATACGAAGCCCATTTGTCAGAGCTCGGAAAAGAGGTGGCATCCTTGGGATTCACTATTGACCAAGACCAAGCCGAGGTTCATCATGACAAGCTCGAATGGGACAGTCTACGGGAAAAGTGGAAGTTGGTAGAGATTACCACTCGAGCAATGTTATCCGAGCCACCCCAAGAGTCTGTCACCATCGCACACCATACCCTTAGGTCTTATAAGGCTATTTTAAATGGTTATGTAACAAATCGATAGTACTATGTTCATGTAAATTAATTATTTGTATATAATAATTTATATACATTCTTGTCATCATTGATACATTGTAAATAGTTTTTAAAGTACAAATAGTTTTTTTAGTTATTATTTAATCAAAAATTCAATTTTATTAAATTTAGGGATTTTTGAAGAAAATAATATTTTAATAAAATATTATTATTATTATTATTAAATTAATTTTTTATATATATAAATGATTATATAATTTTATGAATACAATTGTAATTTTTATTAAGGTTTGAATGTCATTTTTGTCAAAACCCATGAATTTTCGTTAAATGTTGGTTTTTATTTTAAAAGTGAAAATTAACATATTTTTAAAATTATTTAGATAAAATAAATGTTATTTATAGAATCATGATGTCGAAATTATCCAACGGTGAATTTTTCATAATTTTCTGAGACGGTCAAATTTTTGGGTAAAAATTAAATACCGTTTAAATATATGATGTGTATTATGACAAAATAATGACTCAATAGTGATGTAATAAAATACTATAATATTTATGTTCTGAAAATATATGTTTTAACATTAAAATACTTTTATTTTATGTTTTTTTGACTTACTTTTCAAAGCATTAATGGACCCTTCAAGACTTATTAAACACCTTATCTTTTTAAATTGTTTTCCATGGGTGTGTGGCTCACCTCCACATTAGAACCACTATTATTTTACGACGTTCAGACCTTGGAATTATAAAATGTTGTTTTCCTCTTCCTTTTTTCAAAAACCATGGGAAAAAAATATTGGATGGTTTGTGGTTTAGATTAATTTAATATAAGGGGTCCCAAACCTAAATAATAAAGAATCTCCTCACATTTCCTATATAAACCCGCCCATGCTCCCACTTCCTCCTCAATAAAATCCTTTGACGTTTGTCCAACCTCTGCCCTAATATCTCTAGAATCATCCAAAGTTGGACCAATCTCCCAAGAATCCTCTCTCAAGCCTCTCTCAAGCCTTTGGAAGCACACTTCCATGTAAGGGTTTTTTCATCATTTCTTCTTTTTGTCCAATTTTCTTTAAGTTGTTTTGCCCTTTTAATTTCAATTATGAATGTTGGGGTATTGTTTTGAACCTCCCTTATACTGCCCTATTTATTTTTGAATTATGGGAGACCCCTTTCTCTCTCATTAAATTACTCCCATGTACACCCGTTACTATGCCGAAATTCCAAAAGGAACTTCTCTCTCCTCATTTACATTCAAGAAATACTTTAATATCATGAATCTAAATTCCATTAATATTGTTGGTACATGTATCTATATGATCTCCTTACTTTCCATTACATGTAAATATGATGAGTAACCCCTTTCTCTCTCATCAACCATTTTTATGAATTCTTATGTCACGCCGTTACGCTGCCGAAATCGCATCAATTGTCTAAGCCAATGTCATTGGGTTGTGAATACCATGCCCATTTATCCATCAAGGGTATTCACCTTAATGCATATTTTCATATTTATTATAATGTTTCATATATGAATTCCACATTCCTTTATCATGGAATAAATTATTTTGTTTTATGAATCAATGTTTTATGATACATGTGGCACACTTATGCAAGAAATGAAATGTTTAAGAAGGGTGCGCCCTTATAGTGCTCCAATGCATTGGGTAAAGTATAGTATCATGATATGACATGTGCAGTGAGTTTTGAATCATGGTAATTCAATTGAAACGAGGGTTTACTCATGCTTCATGTGCAATGAGAATTTACTCATTCTCCATGTGCAATGAGCCTTGGCTCAAGCTAATTCCATGTAAAGTGTTGTTACCACATTTCCATGTTATGATTATCATGCTTTATTATGCCTTTATGTTCATGTTTCTCTTGTGCTCTATTGATATGCCTATTCTCTAACATGTATTTTACTCCTCATGTATTCCATGTGTACTCCCTTACTGGGCTTTATAGCTCACCCTTTTCTTATGCATGTCCTCAGGTTATCCCATGCAATGCAAAGTACGAGGGAATGTAGTGGTCATGTAAAAGAAGTTTTCAATAAAGATGTTTTATTTCATGTTTTAAGTTTTTTATGTAATGATCCTAAGACCCAAAGACACTAGACCACTCGATATTCTTTGTTGTATCAAGTGAAGTTTTATGTAATAAATCATGTTTATGTTTTAATAAAAATTAGGGTTGTCATAGTTGGTATCAGAGGATAGGTTTAGTTATTTTTTGGATTAGGATTAGAAAACCCTAGTAAAGCCTTAGATACAAGACTAAGTACAATAAAGATGTCCCTATGTTTTGGTGAGTATTGAATAAGTGGTTTATCAGGAAAATACATCCCTATCTGGATACGAGCAGGTAAAGGCGGCTCTGGCACAGATGTATCCTAGGGGTAAAACCCAAAAACACCACTTTGAGCTAGACTCAAATGGGAACTGGTGCACAAAAATGGGCCTTGCTGCACTCTTGGTTACGACACTCCTGGGGGATATATTTTCATAAATTCACAATCATAGTATGAACCCTTATAAAGGGAATTGAAAAAATTTCCCTAAGAATATATGTTTGACAGTTGATCATGAAAATCCTAGATTGAAACCTATAGACTCATGAGTTAAGGAAATAAAGGTTTATTTATAAGTTATCAACTTTTGTGTTTGGATTACCCTTTATGTGTTACCCATAACTTTCCTTTTATTCCATCCAATGGCTGGTAATATGAGGACTCAGGCTGACAACCGATGTGAAGATTAGTGTGATGACTGTACTAATGAGACGCCCAATCCAATAGGAGCAGGAATCACAAAATTTGTCACGCTCCTCTCTCATCTAACTGAAGTTTTGAATAAAAACAAGGGTCAAGAGGAACGTTCAACCCCCCCTAAGAAAGAACAAGTCGCTATCAAGAGCTTCATGAGACAAAGGCCTCCTACTTTTAGTGGATCATTCGATCCCATGATCGCTGAACAATGGATAAACTCCTTTGAAAAGATCTTCTCCATCCTTCAATGTTCTGAACAAGAGAAGGTTCTCCAGGTGGCTTGTCGTATGGAGGGTGAATCTGATCAATGGTGGACATTGATCACAAATACAAAGCCAGAGGAGGAGATCGAGGTGTTGGAATGGAAGGATTTCTGAAAGATGTTTTTCGATAAATATTTTTCGTGCACCCTCCATCTTAAGATGGAAAGGGACTTCAATTACCTCAAGAAAAAAAGATGAATAATCTATTGGAGCGTACGAGGAAAACATCACAAGGCATGCATGATACACTTCCGGATTTTTCGTTACCCCCGAATGCAAAGTTGACCGCTTCTTTGGTGGGATGAATCCTAGCCTATGGAAAGCATTGGCGATCCGTGACTTCGACAACTATGAGGAAATTGTCTGATGTGCCCTCAAGGTCGAAATAGTGATTAGAGAATCATAGGGGTATCATGGGGATAAGTAGCATAAGGTGGACTTAAATGCTGGTGGTCCGATGGATAAATTCAACGGTGCTAAGAAGATCCAGCACCCCACTTGCCAAAAGTGTGGAAAAAAGCACCCTGGAAATTACCTTAAGGGGAAGAGGAAATGCTTCAGGTGTGGAAGAGATGGGCACCTAGCTTTTAACTATCGGCAAGAAAGACCTACAGCTGCGACAGAGGAGAGGAATTATCCGTTCGAACCTCAACGTGATGTTCAATGCTACAAATGCAAAGAACCAGGGCATTTTGCAAATCAGTGCCCTAATCCAAGGGTTTTCGGAGGCAACCAACAACCTCTAAGGCAGAAAGGAAGAGCTTTTTCCATCACTTCTGTCAAAGTGAACCCCGACAACAATGTGGTGACAGGTACGCTAGTTATTCATTCAAGAATAGAGAACGTACTTTTTGATTCAGGTTCTACACATTCTTTTATATCTCAAAAGTTTATTTGAACAATCCCAGCACCACCAAAAATCATGGATGTGATGATGTCGGTGAGTACGGAAAATGGGGAAATCATTACATCCCATTAATATAAGACCCCCATGTTATAATCTGTGGATTGAATTTCCCAGTGAACCTCATCATACTCCCTCTGGTGGAATTTGATACAATTCTTGGCATGGATTGGCATTCCTTATATAGAGCAAACAAAAATTGCTGGGAGAGGTAAATCGATCTCTATATGGAGAATAGACCCCTGATTCATTACAAGGGTAAGGAGGAAGATGAATCTACTTTAGCTCCATCATCTCAAGCATGGATATTATTACCTTATGAGCACGTGTATCTGGCATAGATGATTGAGTCCAAGGAAGAAACCATCCTTGAAGAAATGCCTATTGTGAGGGAATTTGGTGAAGTGTTTCTCGAGGAACAGCCTGGTCTTCCTCCTAGAAGGGATGTTGAATTATCAATTGAACTTATAACTTGGGCTTTACCAATATCCAAGACTCCATATAGAATGGCTGTTGTAGAGCTTGAAGAGCTGAAGAAACAACTACATCAGAATCTGGATAAAGGGTTTATACGCCCAAGTGCTTCACCATGGGGTGCAACAGTCCTCTTCGTCAAGAAGAAGGATGGGTCAATGTGCCTTTTCGTCGATTATCGTGATCTAAAAAAAATCATGATAAATATCAAGTATCCTCTCCCAAGAATTGATAACTTTTTCAATCACCTGTGTGGAGTACAATACTTCTCTAAGGTGGACTTACGGTCAGGATATTATCAAGTAAGGGTGAAGAAGGAAGATATCCCCACGACTGCTTTTCACACAAGATACGGGCACTATGAATTCATAGTAATGCCTTTCAGACTCCCTAATGCTCCAGAAATATTCATGGTCTTAATTAATAGAGTCTTTAGAGATTACCTAGACAAATTTGTGGTAGTATTTATAGATGATATTCTAATATACTCCAAAACCAAGGAGGATCATGAGGATTATTTAAGAACAGTACTGGAGACTTTTCACAAGGATAATCTCTTTGCAAAGTATAGAAAGTGTGAGTTCTAGTTGAAGGAAGTCTCAATCTTTGGACATATCATCACAAGCAATGGGATATCTGTGGATCCCTCCAAAACAGATGCAATTGAGGGATGGTCAAGGCCAACATCGGTAACGGATATCCGTAGCTTCTTGGGATTAGATGGATATTATCGATGATTTGTGAGAAATTTATCATGATTGTCCAACAATCTTACCAAGATAACTCGAAAAGGAGTAAAGTTTTCCTGGAGCGATGAATGTGAAGAAAGCTTCAAGGAGTTGAAAAGAAGGATTATCAATGCGCCCATGCTCACTTTACCCACAAGTGGGGAACTTTTTGTGGTATTCAGTGATGCTTAAAAGAAGGCCTTAGGATGTGTGCTAATGCAGAAAGATAAAGTTATATCATATGCCTCAAGGCAGTTGAAAATACATGAGCGAAACTATCCAACACATGATCTGGAGTTGGCAGTGGTGATCTTTGCCTTGAAAATCTGGTGGCATTATCTCTATGTGGAGAAATGTGAGATATATACTGACCACAATAGTCTTAAATATATATTCACCTAGAAAGTGCTTAATATGCGCCAGAGAAGATGGATAGAGCTCATCAAGAATTATGACTGTTAAATCCATTACCACCCTGGAAAAGCAAACAAGGTGGAAGATGCCCTAAGTAGAAAGGACCCAGTGATTCTATCAATGATGAGAATTGAGAAGGATCCAATCTTCTTAGACATGATGAAGATAGACATGGGAATCATAGAGAAGGGAACATCATCGATAATTTCACAAATTATTGCTCAGTCGTCTCTTTTGGAAAGGTTAAAGGAAGATCAAAAGGATGATGTGGGAATTCAAGAAAAAGTGGAAGCTATCGAAAAAGGGAAATCCTCGGAGGTTAATGTTAATGAAGAAGGAATTGTGCAGTTTGGGAAAAGACTATGTGTTCCATCAAGTCTGCAGCTAAAGAAGGATCTTTTGGATGATGCACATAGTTCAAATTTCTCTATTCACCCGGGGAGCACAAATATGTATCGAGATCTCTGAGAAAACTTTTGGTGGGATAATATGAAAAAGGAGATTACTGAATATACATCAAATTGCCTGGTGTGTCAGCATGTGAAGGCAGAGAGGCAGATGTAACATCCCAAGTAAGTAATTAATAATAGATATAGTTATCTATGTCTATTTATGAATTAGATAGTGTTTTAGAGGCTTAAAATGAGAATAAATCCAATCTTAAGCATGGAATACACTAATATTTTTAAAAGATTGTTTTACTGCCTTTTGAAGGAAACCCATTTTTAATACAAAATTTTAACAATTTTATAAGCTCTATTTGTCAAAATAAACTTATTCTTTATGACTGGGACATTGAAATTTACTTTTGGTAAATTTTTGGTATTTTTCCGATAAAGTTCATTTTTTTAATGAATAGTGAAAAATGTTTTCATTTAATTCAAAACTTCTTTTTAATATAATTTATTTATATGATTATATTATCTTTTGAATTGGTTTTAAAGTTCAATTAGAATATATTTTTACCATTTAATCCAATAGTTGTTTTTGTAATTAATTTCACTTTGAAATTGGACTTAAACTAGTGTCAATGTTTTGATACTTATTGTTTTATAAAAACACGCTATTTTCTCTGACATCGGGAATTAATTATTAAATAAATTAATGTAACTTATATGTTATTAATTTTATAAAATATACATCATTTTTGAATTTGGAATATCAAATATATCTTAGGGTGATGTTTTGGTATTTTTCTGAGAAATTTCAATTTTTTATGAATAGTGAAACCACTAAGTGGTTCTTACAAAAACTAATTTTTCATTTAAATGAAATTTTACCACCTCTGTGTTTCAAATTTCAAAAATCCAACATACATAATTTATATTAAGATGTAAAATGTGGTTCAATAGGATTAAAATAATTTTTTTGAATAGTAACTTTTAAGTTTTTAATCACGATTAGAGGTAATTAGTGTTATTTAAGGTAAAAATAATGTTTTAATAATATGAAATGACCTAGAAACATGTCTACCCTTATTGGATGTGTCATGGACGACCAAGACAACCCATGGGCCGATTTTTGGGACCCCATGGAGCCACTTGGGTAAGATAATGACATTAATTCCTTTTATTTAAATTAAAAGTAAAAATGACACAAACATGTATTGTTTTCTTAAAACAATTTTTACATGGGGATATAGAAGTCCAATTTTTGACTATAAATAGTAATTGGGAAGATAAAGAGATTTCCTACATCATGATATTTTTTTTATAATTTTTAAACATTACATAAATTAAATTCTTTATGACACCATGATGATGTAGCGATTACCTCATTATTTAACGATTTAAATAAAATGAAAATATAATGTAAAATCTAAGACCTACACTTCTCAATAACCTATTGGATGGATGGATTTCAAACCCTTATCACCTTATCCTCGAAATTTATAAGTGTGGGACCTTTTGTATCCGAAAATCATTTTATAACAAAGTATCTTTTCTTAACATTCCAAGAGTGACCCTCCTCTCCTCTTATAAAAGGCCCGCACCTCTACCACCTTACCCACACTTCCAAAGCCTTTGGCTCAGCCAAAACCTGCCCATTTTGTCTCTCCACATCCCTCTATAACTCTTCGAAGCCTCTCTTTGGGCAGAAGTCTTCCCAAGGAAGCCTTTGAGCTCAAATCAAAAAGAGTTACCCGATTTAAAGGTAGAATCATCTCTTGTGTTCTTATGTTTTATTTTGCTTCTCCAACCCACTAAACTCTATTTATTAATTTATTTTTGTAAAAACATCAGTATCTTCCATATACTAGGATGTTTCTATAATAAGGATTCGAGCTACACTTACACACACCTACATCTAATGGTTAAAGAACATACTGTTTCCGTGGATGGTGAATTTCTGCCTCACGAAACGATGATTGTTGAATATTCTTTTAACACCTTAAAAGTTGGCCTTTAAGATGAAACTATATTTATATATGACATATAATATTCTTATGTTTTACTTAATCTTCTGTATTTTTCATTTATGGCATACCTTTATGGTTTCCAATATGGGTAAACGTGATATCGTCATTTTAGGAAGTGCGGACTACCGCCCCCTCAAAGTGATTTGATTTGTTAATGCCATATGTGGGACGTATAAAGGATGGAATTAATGATATTATATATGATATTATACTGGAATTATAATATACCTTTATATCATTATGATTCCATTCCATAAAGTATGAAATAGAAATGAATGTAGCGTTCATGCATACGTACGCTTATAGTCTCCATGAACGGTGCATTTCATTTCTTACCTCTACACATTGTGTAATATTATAAATGCATGTATATACTGGATATATATGATATATATGATATATACATCATGAGTATAACTCTGGATATAATGGATACATGAACAACTTGAAATTATAAAGAGTTTATTTTTTTACTCAAGTACCAATGATCGTTAAAATGACCGTTATTAACTTAAATAATTAAATAGTGTTCATAACAAGGTAATAAGTGATATAAAAGTAATAATGGACTTGAAAAAGGTTCTTAAGAAAGTATAAATTACCTCAAGTTTATTATTCAGGAGGTTAAATAATGATCGAGTCAAGTCGGACCCAAGGTATAGGACTTTGTCTCAATCTCCTTTCATTGAAGCATATTTTGTTTTATACACAACCATCTTTTATACGGTGTATAAACCCATTTGACTTTTACATTTATCCAAAAGGAATCTTTTTTATATGAAGTGTTTTACTAAACGACAAAAGGGATTGTTTTTGTCGTACGTATGCAGCGACAACGACTTCTCTAACGTCGTGACCATTATTTTAGTTTCAGCTTCCTCAACAAGCCATACCTTTTTTTGAAAGAAAAATAAATAACATGTTTTACTTTTCATTTATTTTGGTATTGAAAATGGTTTTTATAATGTTTTTATATCAATGTGTTGTATTGATATCTTGTGATTGAAAAGTGGAAATGTTATGTTTCCTGTATGCGTGTTTTATGTGATACGATTATGTTATGCTTCTTGGGCATTATTATGAAGATGAGTGGTTCCGTGATAAACTAAGGGCGGGTGAGCCCGATATAGCTCCCCAATGCATTGGGTAACATGAAAGAGTTAAACTTTAAGGTTTCTCCAAAAAGATTTAGGGAATATACTGTGATGGGTATTCCAAATGCAACCAAGAGGGTTAATCCCTACGTAAGATTGTTATGAATCCCTGAAGTTACCTTTATGTCTTATGATTTATATGATTTATTCATGATTTGTTGAGGTATGTTAAAGGGCTTATGTTTTATGAGTAGAGTATGATTTCATTGATTCTTATGTATAAATGTACTCATGTTTCCTTTCCATATTTTTATATCCCTTACTGATCTTTTTATACTCAACCCAGGTTTTTGAAATGTTTTTCACAGGTCAAGGGAAGGGTACTTGATATGATGATAGTGTCAAGAAAGTGGCAAGAAAGAATCCATGTTTTATTTTAAATATGTTTCCGTTGATGGGAAAAAATGAATACTATCTTTTATTGTAACCACTTTGTTCAAATGTGGGATGTAATGCATGTTTTATGATCTAATTATCTAAAACTCTAAACCTAAAAAGATCCTCAAGGTGTATTCTTGAAATATCTCAAGATTAAATATTGTTTATGGCTGGGGCCTTATAGTTGGTATCAGAGGTCGGTTTAGATAACTTTAGGAGTTAGATTTTATTAAATGATTATCCAAAAATAATTTTTTATGGTCAAATTGAAATGATATAGAATTTAGAGATTACCATGTTATTTCTTCTAAGACATGTTTGTTCATAATGGTTTTCTGTAGAGGAAACAGGGAAACAGTGCTATGAAGGAATACAGAAGGAAATAACCTTCCGAATCAGCATCCTGAGATGGTCGGAATTGGAACTGAACAGTTTGTTGCAGTAATGCCGCTGTTGACTCAAGTGATAAATGGTGGCGGTATCCATGCACAAGATCAGCCAGATCGACCGAAGAGGAACATGTCAGTGGTGGAACATTTCATGAGGCAACATCCCCCATCATTCAGAGGATCACCTGACCCTGTGCTAGCTGAAGGGTGGATTAAAGAACTGGAGAAGATTTTCGATGTGTTGGGGTGTTCAGACAATAAAAAGGTGAGCCTTGCTATTTATCGTTTAGAGGGTGAAGCATATCAGTGGTGGTCGATGGTTAAAAATATTAGCGACGCTAATGAGATTGATGATCTCGGATGGGATGAATTCAAAGGTATGTTTCTTGAGAAGTATTTTCCTAAGGCTGTTCAACATAGGATAGAAAACAAATTCCTGGAATTGAGGCAAGAGGAGGACTCGGTGACTGCCTATGAAGAAAGGTTAACTCGATTGGCAAGGTATGCACCAAATTTTATCTGAGACCTTGATAGTAAAATCAATCATTTTTGCTCAGGATTAAAGCCAAAATATCTAAGGTCATTGGATTATCATGAGTTTAAAAGTTATGAAAAGCTTGTTTGATGTGCTGAGAAGGTGGAAATGGAGTTTTCAAATGATCAAGTGTTCTATAACAACCAGCAGAAGAAGAGACCGTGGTGGCAGGCGAAAGGAAAGAATTATTCAAAAAGGTCTAACGGTAAGAAAACTAAGTTTCTAGTTTGTGATAAATGTTGTAAAAGGAATTATGGGGAATGTCTTCTGAATTCTGGAAAGTGCTACTGATGTGGTAAGATGGGACATAAGGCTCGTGATTGCTCTGAAAAAGATCAAGGTGATGCTATGTCCAAATATGATTTTCAGTTAGTGAAATGTTTTAAGTGCAATGAGATGGGTCATTATGCAAACGAGTGTCGGACAAAGAGATCAATTGATGGGAAGTAGTTAGACTACAAGTATAAAGGGGTGTTGAAATCCTTTGCAACTACTTAAGCAGATATTGGGACATCAAATGAAGTTGTATCAGGTAATTTGTTTGTTTTTTCAGATTATGCCAGTGTGTTGTTTGATTCAAGGTCTACACATTCTTTCATTTCTGAAATCTTTTCTAGTAAAATGGGGATACCATCTTCAAGAAATGACTCTTGAACTTGTGGTAAAAACACTTGGGGGAAATGTTGAGGCAAAAAGAATTTATATGAATCTTCATATCCTTATCCATGGAAAGAACCTACTTGCGAACCTTATTGTTTTTGTTGGTCGGAGTGGACACTCAAGAGGGGGTGAATTGAGTTCCAATTAAAATTTCTGTTAAAATATTGTCTAGCTAAAATCCCTCGATTTATAAAATAAGATAAACTGTAGTGAATTTATACAGATTGTAAATGTTCGCTTAACTTCTCAAAGATTGATTAGGTCTCAGTTAATTTAATCACAAGGCCAAACTAACTTTTGAAGATAACCTATTGATTTACAATAAGTGTAAACACTTGCTAATTTAACTATTAAAGTAGCTTCAAAATAGTTTTGTGTTTCAAAGTAATAACAGCGGAATAAATAAGATATATGTAGTATACTTTAAACTTAAATAAAAGATGAACAGAAGATATAACAAGAGGTTCAGTCTCAATCTGAGACATAGTCCTCTCAAATATATATAAATTTGATCCACACCCTGGATTGGGGTTCACAACAGTTTTACAAAACTGTCCAGGACAATCAGGGACCTCTACCACTGTTCTTCGTGGGAAAAAAAACAAAGACCAGGTCACACAAGGTCCTCTTCCACAGTTTACGTGGGTAAACAGAAGTTAAGAGAATTTGAGTAAGGATTTTGATATCCTCCAGTTCAGTGCAGGAGACAGTGTGTTTAAAGATATACAGAGTACACCACAATGCTCGAAAGTTAATAAATAAATCACGTAGAGAAGATAGATGAGAGTTTAGAAAGCTCTAGTGATTATCAATGTAGCTCTGGACTCGTTGGATTCAGCAGGAATGATTTTGAGTCCTTCTCTGGTTTTTTTGTTGAAAAACAGAGTGTCGTAGTTCAGCTTGTCTCCTTTAGGAGTGATAAAGATCTCTTGATTCATCATGTGTTCTTCAGCAGCATTGGATTGCACTCATGAGAGTTCTTTTAAGGTCGTGTACTCTTCTTCTTGTTCCGAATTTTTCTTCTTGTTCAGCACAGTGCACTTGGGTGTATGTAAGTTCTCCGTGTTGTATATTCACACTTGCAAACCCCTTCTCTTCTTGTTTCGTTGTTGCTTGTTGCACGTGTACTGCATCTCAGTCTTTCTTATATTCCACAAGTTCTAGCAGTAGGAATGATTCCCTTTTCATAGGTTCAAGATACGGTTTATTGACATGCCAAAAACTATCATTAAATAACATTAATTGCATTAAAAACAACAAATATGATCGTCAGCATTATTTAAATAATATTGACAAAATCTTAAGAAATGGTGTAACAGTGATTACGGAAACGGCGTCTTCTTCACGGTGTGTGGTTCACAGTTTGTCCTTCAGGGTGTGTCCTTCACAGTGTCTGGGTCACGGTGAGTCCTTCACGGAGAGTCCTTCACGATGTCTGAGTCACGGTGTCTGGTCACGGTGTCTGGTCACAGTGTCTGGTCACGGTGAGTCCTTCACGGTGTCTGGGTCACGGTGTCTGGTCACGTAGACAAATATCTATATTTGGACTAAGACAGTGATATGCAGAATATGGATTAAGGTTAATCATTAGAGAGTAAGAGAATGTGAATCATAAATATAAAGGTGTGATAATATATGTGAGATTTTTGATTATGCATAAGACTTGTAAATAATAAAGATTGTAATTAACATCCATAAGATTTTTTATTATAAAAACATGATGTGTAGATATTATTGAGATTGAAGAGCATTAGCAAGATGTGCAATGAAGATCAAGATTAATTAATAGTAATGAGATTTGTGATCATTAAAACATGATTAACACATGAGAAGTCCAACAATATCCCCCTTTTTGATGATCACAAATCATATATAGGCAGAATATAAATGACATGTAATATTAAAGATACTGGCATAACAATAACATTATAGAACTGATACTTGATGTTTCTCTCCCCCATTCATACTATTATAGAACTAACAACTGTAGTTGTTCTCCCCCTTTTGGGATTATCAAAAAGTAGAGAGAACGAAATGAAACACTTCATTTGGTATTAAACAAAGGGTTCAGAATACAATAAAACATGAAACAACAAAAGACATCCAATCAAAAAGAAAAACAGTCCTTGGACTCTTCAGGGATCCACCTTGTCTTTTCCTTTATCAACAGCAAGAGCTAGTGTTGAAGTAGAAGAGGGCATAGATGTGGTAGACAATGAGGGTAAGTGTAGACCTTCAAAAACAGATGGATCCAAAGTAGGAGAAGTAGAAGATCTGGGCTGTGGTTGGTCCAGAATGACTGGTCAGATTTGAGAAAGAGCTTGGCTAACTGTCATGGCAGTTGAGGCTAAGGCAGGTAGTCCAGATCTATGGGGTGAAGCAACTGGAGAAACTATAGCAGTACTCTGTACATGAAGATACAGCTTCAAAAGATTGATGAAATCAGTAATGATTTCACCACCATACTGCATAGCCTTTTCAAAATCATCCTTATTCTCTAGAAATCTGTCCAACAATCTGGTGAACTCTGAAAGTTTCTGAACTTGAGATTTAAAAGCTTGAGTCACTGGAGGGATTCTCAAATTTTCCACAAGATATCTAAAGTGATCTATCATATCACTTTTTGAGAAAATTCGGGAGATATACAAATATATTTTCTTGGAGATCTCTTGTTCAGCATCATTGGCTATCTTAGAATTAATCCTAACCAAGTCCAATGCTCTATCACTGTTCTTAATCACTTATGACAAAGAAGACAGATCCAAGCCACTGAAGGCATTTTGAAATTCTTCCTTTATTATGGATCTCAGCATAGAATCATCCAAAGAAGGTGTGGAGGTCTGACCAGAAACAGGTGAAGCCTTGATAGCTTTGGTTAGAACTTTGAGTTATTTCAGAACTATTTGCAGACATCCAGTGTATTAATCTGTAAGCTTATTCAGATTTTCCACAAGATCTCTCATGCATTCCAGCATCTTGGTGTGCCTTTTTCCAATCTTTTCATCAAAAGATAGTAGGTATGGATGAACTTGAGACACAATCTCCCTAGAAAGGAGGGAATCAGAAGACTCAGGAGAAACAACAACAGGTGCAGGGGCAGAAAGAGGAGTAGGCTCTGATCTCAAAGATAACTCATTCTGCAGACTTGCTACCATAATTTTCAGATTTGCAACATCAGCACTCAGCATCTTATTCTCTACTCTGACTTCTTGAATTTCTCGGATCATCCTTGGTTGAATATGTAAGATAATATTTTCCAAGATAATTGATGCATCTTCTTGACTTAACTGATTCACTGGGCGAGGTTGAGTGGAGACAATTTTCTCAACTCCAGCTAACAAAGTCTCTCAAAAAACATTCAGATCATCTTTGGTCACAAAGGAGTGAAGCTCAGGTAAGGATGCAGGTAAATGTAGAGGTTCAGATTCTGGTTGAGGATCAGAGTCATCTTCAGTCTCAGATTTTGATTCAGATTGAGTTTGGGGCTCTGGTTCTGGTTCTGAATGAGCTAAGGAATTCAGTTGAAACAAAGAAGAAAGATTCATTCCAGTTGCAGTCACTTGTTGTGACTCGATCACATCATATAATCTTGGGAACTCATAACGAGAGTACATAGAAAAAGTGACAGAAGGTTGAGAAGCTTCAGTAGATCCAGCTTCCACAATATCAAGATTTTGAGGTTCCTCCCCCTCAACTTGTGCTTCTCTTCCAGATTCATGAGGTTCAAGAACATGGACAAGATCCACAGGATCGTCCCTAATCTCTTCAGCAAACTCTTGCCTAGCCAGCTGAAAGGCAATTTCCATTCTTTCTTCAGCATATGGAATAATCTCAGGAAACGATTGTTCCACTGGATAAGCTTCCAGACTAGATTCTTTCTCAATAGAAAGAGTCTCTTCAACAAGATCTGCCTCTAAGGTTCCTTGCTGTTCTGAAACAGGAAAAACCAATTTCCTTACAGCATTAGGATGAGCTTCTTCCTCATGAAGAACAACTGAAGGATCCTTAGTCATTTCCTTTTCAACAACAACATCCTCTCCTTGAGGTATTTCAATTTGGATAACAGCAGGGACAACAACCCTTTCCTCTTCAATCGGAACAGTTTACATTAGAGGTATTACATGTTCTTCTCTAGGTGGTACTTTAGCTGTTACTTATTCTTGTTCTTTTTCTTCTGAATACTCAACCACTTCATCTGGTTCCAAACCAAGATCAGCTAGGTTCTTAGGCCTTCTTGAATAGTCAACATGATTAAACTTTTTATACAATTGATCACTATCCTCAACCCACTTCTTCTTCCAGGGGTTCCATATTATCTTCATCCTTATGATGATAGGCATGGATAGGCAGAAATCAAGGTCCTCTAACTTTTCTTCATTCGGTCCAACCATCACTTTTGAAACTAACATATCTGAAATCATCCTTGAGTAAAAGAAGGAGGTGGATTTGGAAGTTACTTTGATCAGCTCATAGATATGATTGATAACATACTTACACATATTGATCTTATGGCCATTCTTCAACAGGTGAATCAGGAATTCTAAGGCATTCAGCCCACAGCCATGAAGAGAAAGAGAACTTTTGACCATCGATCCAGCTGGTCACCATAAAGCTTTCTCTAAACTCAAAATAAAACTTCACATACTGATATAATTGAGATACTAGTCTCGGGTAAATAGGTCTATTTTTTCCATTGAACCATTCAAGCCATCCTTGTTCTCTTAAAACATTCAAAAATAACGATCTTCTAGACAACAACCATTCAGTTCAATCCTTTTTTTCAGGTACAACTGTATGGCTTACCAGGTTTGGGTTTAGAGATCCTTCGGGAGCTATCCTCGGTATCCTCTTTTGTTTCTTAGAGTGGCACTTCTCAGACGAGGGTGAAGATGGATGCTTCATCCTTGGCTTTCACTAAAGGTTCGGGCGAGAGGGAAGAGAAGTTTCAGGAGAGAATTTGGGTAAGGAATCGAATTAAACCCTTATGTTTTATCATTTGGGAATGTCAAACGTTGTAAAAACAAAGATGCGGGAAATAAAATAGAAGTGAAATAAAAATTACCGTGATACGGGATAAAATAAGAAAAAAAATTCACAGTGAGATCGTGAGTAGGCATTACGGTGAGACAGAAAACTAGTCATCATGGTGAGACAGTTTGTAGTCGTCACGGTGAGATAGTCAGCATTTTATATAGTCACGGTGAGACAGTGAGTTGTCAGACCGTGATCATAAAACAGTAACTTAGAAATAGTAAGTATGAAACCGTAAAGTAAAGTACAGTAAAGTATTAAACATTAAGATCAGTAAGATATTCATTTATGATTAATCATACCAAGATCATGTATGATGTAGTCTAATCATTCAGAATTTAATGGTTTAGTGAAAATATTAGCAAGTTCATATTCAGTACCAATGAATTTCAAAGTGATATCACCTTTTTGATAATGATCTCTCAAAAAGTGATGTCTTACATCAATATGTTTTTCCCTAGAATGAGAAACATGATTCTTAGAAATATTTATAGCACTTGTGTTGTCACAATTTATTGAGACATGTCTGAATTGATATCCATACTCTAGTAATGTGTGTTTCATCCACAAAATTTGTGCACAACAGCTGCCAACAGCTATGTATTCGTCTTCTACAGTAGATAATGCCACCAAATTTTGTTTTTTACTACACCATGATACTGGTGACTTTCCTAAAAGCTGACATGTTTCAGAGGTGATTTTTCTATCTAGCTTACATGCAGCAAAGTCAGCATCAAAATAACTAACTAATTCAAATGATTTTCCTTTGGGATAGAACAGTCCTAAATTGGGAGTATGCTTGAGGTATTTGAAAATTCTCTTTACAACATTTAAATTTGACTCTTCAGGGTTTGCTTGAAAATGAGCACACATACACACACTAAACATAATATCAGGATGACTAGCAGTCAGGTAGAGTAGACTTCCAATCATTCCTCTATAGGTGGTTTGATCAACAGATTTACCATTTTCATCAAGATCCATCTTACAGGTGGTACTCATGGTAGTGTCACTACTTGTTGTGCTATCCAATCCAAAACGTTTTAAAAGATCTCTAGTATATTTACTTTGAGTTAAAATAATTCCATCATCATTTTAAAATATTTGAAAACTATGAAATAATTTAAGTTCACCTATTAAACTCATTTCAAATTAATTTTGCATCATTTTTGAAAAATCAATACATAATGTAGTTTTTGAAGATCCAAAAATAATATCATCTACATAAATTTGTACAACTAAAACTTCTTTAGAAATTCATTTTATAAACAGAGTAGGAGAAGCTATTCCTTTTGTAAAACCTTTATAAATTAGAAAAGTACTTAATCTATCATAACAAGATCTTGGAGCTTGCTTTAAACCATATAAATATTTTGATAGTTTGAAAATATGATTCGGAAAATGAGGGTTTGAAAATCCAGGTGGTTGTTCAACAAAAACATTCTCAGCAGTATATCCATTTAAGAATGCACTCTTGACATCCATTTGATATAGTTTGAAATTTAGATGTGCAGCATAAGCAAGTAAAATCCTAATAGCTTCTAATCTGGCTACTGGAGAAAAAGTCTCCTCAGAGTCAATACCTTCTTCTTGACTATAGGCTTGTGCAACTACTCTAGCTTTGTTTCTAACTATGTTTCTGGATACATCTACTTTATTTCTAAACACCCATTTAGTGCCTATTGTGAAAGTGTCCTTAGGTCTTTCAACAAGAATCCAAACTTTATTTATTTCAAACTGATTGAGTTCTTCTTGCATAGCAATTACCCAAAATTCATCATTAATAACATCATCAATGTTTTTAGGTTCAAGCTGTGACAAGAAGGCTTGATCTTCAACCTGATTTCTAAGAGAAGCTCTAGTCTGTGTCCCTCTATCAAGATTTCCTACAACAGCATCTAAAGGATGATTCTTTAGAATTGTAGTTGATCTAGTAAAGGTAGGACTAGAAACTTCAGGTTCATCAACAGGTTGGGAATCAATAGGAGTAGGTTCTGGAAAATTTCAAGAACTGGTTGCCTTTATAGCAGGTTTATTTGATTTTTCATTAAGGTCCAGAACAGATAAATCTTCTTCAAGATTTTCAAGAGAGGTTTTAGGCTCATGTGGATCAGTTTCATCAAACTTGATGTGAAAAGATTCTTCCACACACTTGGTTCTTTTATTGAAAACTCAATAGGCTTTACTAGATATAGAATAACCTAGGAAAATTCTTTTATCACTCTTGGATGCAAACTTGTCAAGATTATATTTGGTATTAAGAATAAAGACTTTGCAGCCAAAGACTCTAAAGTAATTGACTTTAGGTTTTCTATGGTTCCACAAATCATAAGGGGTCCTCTTAAGAACAGGTCTGATCAAGACTCTATTGATAATATAACAAGCTGTATTTACAGCTTCAGCCCAAAAATAAATAGGCAGGTTATATTCATTAAGCATGGTTCTGGAAATTTCTTGGAGGGTTCTATTCCTCCTTTCTAATACACCATTTTGCGGAGGTGTCCTAAAGAATAGTACAGGGCATTCATGGCTTTACAATTATTATTGTAAGCAGTCTTTGTAGGTTCATCCCAAGTGGATCTAGCAGTAGTGGGAAGTTTATATTCTGATTCTATGGTAGTCCAAATATCAAAACCTATGCTTTCTAAATGAATTTTCATTTTACGTTTCCAATGATCATAGTTTGTACCATTGAAGAAAGGTGGCCGGTTAGTAGCAGCACCCTCTAGTTTATTATCCATAACTAGATTTTAGAAGGATAATTTAAAGAGATAAAAATTTAGAATTAACAAAATTTTAAGATATTTAAAGATGAAACTAAAATCACAGTTGAAAAATAGAGTATTTAAAAAATCTTTAAACAAAAACTAATCCTATGATACCAAATGTTGGTAAGAGTGGAAACTCAAGAGGGGGGTGAATTAAGTTCCAATTAAAATTTTTGTTAAAATATTGTCTAGTTAAAATACCCCTATTTATAAAATAAGTTAAACTGTAGTGAATTTATACAGATTGTAAATGTTCACTTAGCTTTTCAAAGATTGATTAGGTCTCAATTAATTTAACCACAAGGTCAAACTAACTTTTGAATCTAACCTATTGATTTACAATAAGTTTAAACACTTGCTAATTTAACTATCAAAGTAGCTTCAAAATAGTTTTGTATTTCAAAGTAATAGCAGCGGAATAATTAAGATATATGTATTATACTTTAAAATTAAATAATAGATGCACAACAGATATAACTAGAGGTTCAGTCTCCAGCCGAGACTTAGTCCTCTCAAATATATATAAATTTTATCCACACCCTGGATCGGTGTTAACAACAGTTTTACAAAACTTTCCAGGCCACGTAGGGACCTCTACCACTGTTCTTCGTGGGAAACAAAACAAATAAAAGGTCACACACGGACCTCTTCCACAGTTGACATGGGTAAACAAAAGTTAAGAGAAATTGAGTGAGGATTTTGATATCCTCCAGTTCAGTGCAGGAGACAGTGTGTGTAAAGATATACAGAGTACACCACACTACTCGAAAGTTAATAAATAAATCACGAAGAGAAGATAGATGAGAGTTTAGAAATATCTAGTGACTATCAATGTAGCTCTGGACTCGTTGGATTCATCAGGAATGCTTCTGAGTCCTTTTCTGGTTTTTCTATTGAAAAACAGAGTGTCGTAGTTCAGCTTGTCTTCTTCTAGAGTGAGAAAGATCTCTTGATTTGTCGTGTGTTCTTCAGCCACATTGGATTGCACTCATGAGAGTTCTTTTAAGGTCTTGCACTGTATTTCTTGTTTAGGATTGTTCTTCTTTTTCAGAACAGTGCACTTGGGTGTATGTATGTTCTTTGTGTTGTATATGCACACTTGCACACTGCTTCTCTTCTTGTTCTGTTGTTGCTTGTTGCACGTGTACTGCATCTCAATCTTTCTTATATTCCATGAGTTCTGGCAGTATGAATGATTCCCTTTTCATAGGTTCGAGATACGGTTTCCTGACATGACAACAACTATCATTAAATAACATTAATTTGCATTAAAAACAAAAAATATGACCGTCAGCATTATTTAAATAATATTGAAAAAATCTTAAGAAAAGGTGTCATAGTGATTATGGAAACAGTGTCTTCTTCATGGTGTCTGGTTCACGGTTTGTCCTTCACTGTTTGTCCTTCACGGTGTCTGGGTCACGGTGATTCCTTCACGGTGAGTCCTTCACGGTGTCAGGGTCACGGTGTCTGGTCACTTAGAAAAATATCTATATTTGGACTAAGACAATGATATGCAGAATATGGATTAAGGTTAATCATTAGAGAGTAAGAGAATGTGATTCATAAATATAAAGGTGTGATAATATATGTGAGATTTGTGATTATGCATAAGACTTGTAAATAATAAAGAGAGTAATTAACATCCATAAGATTTGTTATTATAAAAACATGATGTGTAGATATTATTGAGATTGAAGAGCATTAGAAAGATGTGCAATGAAGATCAAGATTAATTAATAGTAATGAGATTTTTGATCATTAAAACATGATTAACACATGAGTCCAAAAGTTTTACGTCTAGTAGAGTTTGATGTTATCCTGGGTATGGATTGGCTCTCTATTTACCATGCCAAGATTGACTGTAGAGCTAAAGATGTTTATTTTTAGAAAGAGTTTCAGTTTGTGTACAAGAATGAATCCTTACTATTGATAACTTATCAAGAGGCCAAGAAACTTGTAAAATATGGAAATGAATGTTACCTTGCACACATCGTTGAAAACAAAGGAACTGTTCAGATTAATGATGTGCCAGTGGTAAATGAGTATCCTGATATTTTTCCTGATGAGTTTCCTGGAATAATACCAGATCTAGAAGTTGAATTTACTGTTGACTTAGTTCCTGATGCTAATCCTATTTCAAAACCCCCTTATCGAATGGCTCAAATTGAACTTTTAGAGTTGAAGGAGCAATTGCAATATTTATTAGAGAAAGGTTTCATTCAACCTAGCACATCCCCATGGGGTGCCCCTGTTTTATTTGTTAAAAAGAAAGATGGTTCAATGAGACTTTACATTGATTATAAAGCCTTGAATAACATCACTATTAAGAACAAATATCCTTTTCCTGATATTGATGATTTGTTTGATCAGCTCCAGGAAGCTCAGTATTTTTCAAAGATTGACATGAGATCGGGGTACCATCAGCTGAAGGTAATGGAAGTAGATGTTCTGAAGACTGTGTTTTTTACAAGATATGGCCATTATGAATATGTAGTAATTCCTTTTGGGATAACCAATGCACCTGCTATATTCATGTAATTAATGAATATAATTTTCTGTGAGTTCTTGGATAAGTTTGTGGTGGTTTTCATTGATGATATTTTGGTGTTTTATAAAAGTAAAGAGGATCATGAAAGACATTGAAGGGTTATTTTGCAAACCTTAAAAGAAAAGAAAATGTATGGGAAATTTAGAGAGTGTGAGTTTCGGTTGCAACAAATTTCTTTCCATGGTCACATTGTTTCTAAAGATGAGATAACGGTTGATCCTGCAAAAAAAATGTTGTTGAAGAATGGCCAAGACCCAAAAATGTAACTGAGATCCGTAGTTTTCTTGGTTTTCCCGATTACCACCGAAGGTTTGTTGAAAAGTTTTCACGGCTATATAGTCCAATGACTAAGCTAACTCGGAAGGGTGTTAAGTTTATCTGGACAAAAGAATGTGATGATTGTTTTTAGGAATTGAAAAGAAGATTGGTGAATGCTCCAGTTTTGGCACTACCTTCCAGGAATGGTGAGTTTGTAATCTACAGTGATGCTTCATTGAAAGGACTTGGTTTTATCCTAATTCAAGGTGATCAGGTAATTTCTTATGCTTCACGACAGTTGAAAACTCATGAGGTAAATTACCCTACACATGATTTGGAATTAGCTGCTATAGTTTTCTCATTAAAAATTTGGAGGCATCATTTGTATGGAGTAAAGTGTGAAATATATACCGATCACAAAAGCTTAAAGTATATATTCAATCAGAAAGAATTGAACATATGGATAGAATTAATCAAGGATTATAATTGTACAATTCATTACCATCCGGGAAAAGAAAATAATGTGGCTGATGCTTTGAGTTGAAAAAGTAATTCTTCATTAACAATGTTGCGTTTGGAATGTGATACTTTGGTTAAGTATTTGATGAAATTTGGCATAGAATTTTTTGGTGCAGGATGTTCTTCTGTTTTGTTTCAGGTATCAGTGAAATATTCTCTATCAGACAAAATCAAGAAAGCACAGAAGCAAGACAGTGAGTTGCAGAAAAAGGTAGAGCTGGTTCAGAAGGGTAAGTTTCCTGAATTCAACATTGATAATGATTGTGTTTTGAGATTTGGGAAGATATTTTGTGTGCCTTGTGATTCACAGTTGAATAGAGAGTTGTTATGTGATGCTCATAGTTCTCTGTTTTCAGTTCATCCTAGCAGTACTAAGATGTACAGAGATCTGCGAGAGTATTACTGGTGGGATGGAATGAAAAGAGATATTTCTGATTTTACAGTGAAGTGTTTGAATTGTCAACAGGTTAAAGCAGAGCGGTAGTTACCAAAAGGGATGCTTCAGTCTTTACCAGTACCAGAATGGAAATGGGAGAATATATCCACGGACTTTGTTGTGGGATTGCCGAAGACACCTCGAGGTAATAATGCAATCTGGGTTATTGATGATCACTTGACTAAATGTGCTAATTTCCTTGCTATACGAGATAATTTTACCCTAGATAAACTTTCCCGTTTGTATCTTAAAAAGATTTTCAGGTTACATGGAGTTCCTCTCTCCATTGTATCTGATCGTGATCCCAGGTTTACTTCTATCTTTTGGAAAGGCCTTCAGAAGTCGTTGGGTACTGAATTAAATTTTACTAAAGCTTTTCATCCTCAATCAGATGGGCGGTCAGAATGAACAATTCAGACTTTGGAATATATGCTATGTGCTTGTTCGGTGGATTATCAGGGAAGTTGGGACCAACATATTTCTTTGGTTGAATTTTCATATAATAACTGTTTTCATTCCAGTATATAGATGGCACCATTTGAGGCGTTATATGGGAAGCGATGTCGAACTCCAGCTTTCTGGGATGAAATGGGTGAAAGGAAGTTGATGGGACCAGAATTGGTAGAAGAGTTGGCAGAAAAAGTTTAGCTGATACAGAAACACATGATAACAGCTTAGAGCAGGTAGAAGAGTTATGTGGACAACATGAGTAAGGATCTCTCTTTTGAGGTAGGTGATCATGTTTCTCAATGTCTCACCATGGAAAAGTGTGATGCGATTTGGTAAGAAAGGGAAGCTGAGTCCAAGGTTCATTGGACCATATGAAATTCTGGAGAGAGTTGGATCAGTTGCTTACCGAGTGGCTTTACATCTGAGTTTATCTCAGGTACACAATGTTTTTCATGTTTCAATGTTAAGGAAGTACATGCCAGATCCATCTCATGTTTTGAGTCCAGAGGTAGTTCAGTTGGAAGAGAATCTCTATTATGAAGAACAACTATTCCAGAGTCTTGACTATAGAGATAAAGTGTTGGGGAATAAGCTAATTCATCAGGTAAAGGTTTTGTGTAAAAACCACATGATTGAAGAGGCAACATGGGAATCTGAAAATGCAATGAGGGCAAAATACCCCCACTTATTCGATAAGTAAATAAATTGTGGGGACACAATTTTCTAAAGGGGGAACGATGTAACATCCCAAGTAATTAATGAATAACAGATATAGTTATCTATGTCTATTTATGAATTAGATAGTGTTTTAGAGGCTTAAAATGAGAATAAATCCAATCTTAAGCATGGAATACACTAATATTTTTAAACGATTGTTTTACTGCTTTTTGATGGAAAACCAATTTTAAAACAAAATTTTGAAAATTTTATAAGCTCTATATTTAAAAATAAACTTATTCTTTATGATTGGGACATCGAAATTTACTTTGGGTAAATTTTTGGTATTTTTCCGATATAGTTCATTTTTTAATGAATAGTGAAAAATGTTGTATTTTAATTCAAAACCTATTTTTAATATAATTTATTTAGATGATGATATTATCTTTTGAATTGGTTTTAAATTTCAATTAGAATATATTTTTACCATTTAATCCAATAGTGGTTGTTGGAATTAATTTCACTTTGAAATTGGACTTAAACTAGTGTCAATCTTTTGATACTTATTGTTTCATAAAAACACGGTATTTGCTCTGACAGCGAGAATTAATAATTAAATTAATTAATGTAAATTATATGTTTGGAATTTTATAAAATAAAAATCATTTTTGAATTTGGAATATCAAATATATCTTAGGGTGATGTTGTGGTATTTTTCCGAAAAACGACAATTTTTTATGAATTGTGAAACCACAAAGTGGTACTTAAAAAACTAATTTTTCGTTTAAATGAAATTTTACCACCTCTATGTTTTGAATTTAAAAAAATCCGACATACATGGTTGTAATTAAGAAGTAAAATGTGGTTCAATGGGATTAAAATAATTTTTTGGTGAATAGTAACTTTTAAGTTTTTTATCGCGATTAGAGGTAATTACTGTAATTTAAGGTAAAAATAATGTTTTAATAATATGAAATGACCTAGACACATGTCCTACCCTTATTGGATGTGTCATGGCCGACCAAGAAAACCCATGGGTCGATTTGTGGGACCCCATGGAGCCACACGGGTAAGATAATGACATTAATGCCTTTTATTTAAAGTAAAAGTAAAAATGACACAAACATGTATTGTTTTATTAAAACAATTTTTACATGGGGTTATACAAGTCCGATTTTTGACTATAAATAGTAATTGGAAAGATAAAAAAAATTCCTACATCATGATAGTTTTTTTATAATTTTTAGTCATTAAATAAATTAAATTATTTATGACACCATGATGATGTAGTGATTACCTCATTATTTAATGATTTAAATAAAATGAAAATATAATGTAAAATATAAGACATACACTTGTAAAAAACCTATTTTATGGGTTTATTTCGAACCCCTATCACCTTACCCTAGAAATATATAATTTTGGGGCCTTTTTTATCCGAAAGTAATTTTATAACAAAGTATCTTTTCTTAACATTCCAAGAGTGCCCCTCCTCTCCTCTTATAAAAGGCCCCCACCTCTACCACCTTACCCACACTTCCAAAGCCTTTGGATCGGCCAACACCTGCCCATTTTGTCTCTAAAAATCCCTCTCTAACTCTTAGAAGCCTCACATTAGGCAGAAGTCTTCCCAAGGAAGCCTTTGAGCTCAAATCAAAAAGAGTTACCCGATTTAAAGGTAGTGTCTTCTCTTGTGTTCTTATGTTTTATTTTGCTTCTCCAGCCCCCTAAACTATTTTTATTAATTTTTTTTGTAACAACACAAGTATCTTCCATATAAAAGGATGTTGTTATAAGAAGGATTCGAGATACACTTACACACACCTACATCTAATGGTTAATGAATATACTGTTTCCATGGATGGAGAATTTCTGCCTCATGAAACGATGATTGTTCAATATTCTTTTTACACCTTCAAAGGTGGTCGTTAATATTACACTATATTTATATTTGATATGTAATATGTTTATGTTTTACTAATGCTTCTGTATTTTTCATTTTTGGCATATATTTATGGTTTCCATTATGGGTAAACGCGATATCGTCATTTTAGGAAGTGAGGACTACTGCCCCCTCAAAGTGATTTGATTCGTTAATGTCATATGTGGGACGTATAAAGGATGTAATTAATGATATTATATATGATATTATACTAGAATTATATTATACCTTTATATCATTATTATTCCATTCCATAAAGTACTAAATAGAAATGAAAGTATCGTTCATGCGTACGTATGGCTTACAGTCTCTATGAACAGTGCATTTCATTTCTTACCTCTAAACGTTATGTAATATTATAAATTCATGTATATAATAGATATATATGATATATATTATATCTAAATCATGATTATAACTTTGGATATAATGCATACAAGAACAACTTGTAGTTATAAAGAGTTTATTTTTTACTCAAGTGCTAATGATCGTTAAAAGGACCGTTATTAACTTAAATAATTTCATGGTGTTCATAACATGATAATAAGTGATATAAAAGGAATAATGAACATGAAAAAGGTTCTTAAGAAAATAATAATTAACTCAAGTTTATTATTCAGGAGGTTAAAGAACGATCGAGTCAAGTCGGACCCGAGGTATGGGACTTCGTCTCAATCTCCTTTCAATGAGGCATATTTTGTTTTATACACAACCTTCTTTTGTATGGTGTATAAACCCCTTTGATTTTTACGTTTATCCAAAAGGAATATTTTTTATACGAAGCGTTTTACTAAACGACAAAAGGGAATGTTTTTGTCGTACATATGCGGCGACAACGACTTCTCCGCCGCCGTGACTATTATTTGAGATTCGGCTTCCTCTACAAGCCAGACCTTTTTTTAAAAGAAAAATAAATAACATGTTTTACTCTTCTTTTATTTTGGTATTGAAAATTGTTTTCATAATGTTTTTATTTCAATGTGTTTTATTGATATCTGGTGATTGAAAAGTGGAAATGTTATGTTTCCTTTATTCAAGTTTTATGTGATACGATTATGTTATGGTTCTTGGTCATTATTATGAAGATGGGTGGTTCTGCGATAAACTAATGGTGGGTGAGCCCGATATAGCTCTCCAATGCATTGGGTAATGTGAAGGAGTTAAACATTAAGGTTTCTCCGAAGAGATTTAGGGAATGTACTGTGATGGGTATTCCAAACGTAACCAAGAGGGTTACTCCCTACGTAAGAATGTTATGAATGCCTCAAGTTTCCTTTATATCTTATGATTTCTTCGATTTATTAATGATTTGTTGAGGTATGTTAAAGTGCTTATGTTTTATGAGTAGAGTATGATTTCATTGATTCTTATGTATACATGTTCTCATGTTTCCTTTCCATATTTTTATATCCCTTACTAAGCTTTTTATGCTCATCCCAAGTTTTTGAAATGTTTTTCACAGGTCATGGGATGGTTACTTGATATGATGATAGTGTCAAGGAAGTGTCAATAAAGAATCCATGTTTTATTTTAAATATGTTTCCATTTATGGGAAAAAATGAATACTATCTTTTATTGTAACCACTTTGTTTAAATGTGGGATGTAATGCATGTTTTATGATCTAATTCTCTAAAACTCCAAACCTGAAAAGATCATCAAGGTGTATTCTTGAAATATATCAAGATTATGTAATGTTTAAGGATGGGGCCTTATAGCAGAAGTCTGTGGGGATGATGCAACCATTTCCCATACCAGAATGGAAATGGGAGAACATCACCATGGACTTCGTCATCAAACATACGAGGACATCCAAAGGCAACAATGCAATCTGGGTTGTTGTGGATCATCTTACAAAGACTATAGACTTCATTTTTATTTGGGAGGATTTCTCATTGGATCAACTGGAACGGATATATATCACAGAAGTGGTAAGGTTTCATGGAGTACCACTATCTATTGTGTCTAACCGAGATCCAAGATTCACCTCTAAGTATTGGAAGAGTCTTCAACATGCTTTGAATACTGAACTGAACTTTAGTACGGCCTATCATCCTCAAACTGATGGCCAATCCAAGCAGACTATCCAAACCCGTGAGGATATGTTGAGAGAGTGCTCAATTAACTTTAAAAGACGATGAGATCAATATCTTCCTCTGGTTGAGTTCTCTTATAATAATAGTTTCCAATCCGAGCATCCAAATGGCACCATATGAATCCCTATATGGGAAAAGGTGAATAACACTAGCATGTTGGGATGAGGTCGGTGAACGTAAGCTACTTGGACCAGAAATGGTCGAGGAAATGGTGGAGAAGGTGAAAACCATTCAGCAGCATATCAAGGCAGCCTAGAGTCGACAAAAGAGTTATGCAGATAATTGTCGATGATACCTTGAGTTTAAAGTTGGAGACATGTGTTTTCTATGCATATCTTAGTGGAAAAAGGTCATGATGTTTGGAAAGAATGGGAAGTTAAGTCCAAGGTACATCGGCCCCTTTGAGATTCTTGATCATGTCGGGGTTGTGGCCTATCAACTTGCACTTCCACTTACTATGGTGAAAGTACATGATGTCTTTCATGTATCCCTCTTAAGGAAGTACATACCAGACCCTTCATATGTACTCTCTTCTGAGGTGGTACAATTGGAAGATGATCTTTCTTATGTGGAGAAACTAGTGAAGATCTTAGATCATAGAGAAAAAGTTCTACGAAATAAGACAATTCCCCTCGTCAAGGTGTTGTGGAGAAACCAAAATTTTGAAGAAGCGACTTGGGAATCAGAGGAAATGATAAAGCTAAGTTACCCTCATCTGTTTTAGTGTGGGAAAAGGAAAATTTTTATGGAGAAATTTCTTAAGGTGGGGATATTGTAATGACCCAATGATTCATTAATGGAAATACCCCTTGATCTAATTAAATGTCTCTTTATTATAATATAAAATATCAACTTCAATGGTTTTATGTTATGAATTTTGACCGTTTCTAATATAGTCATTGAACAGTGATCACATGATTAGTATAAATATAGGGATTTAAAAAATCCAAATATACTCAGACAAAAGAAGCGATGGCCTCATCTAGTAGAATTGCTCCATACGAAGCCCATTTATCAGAGCTCGGAAAAAAGGTGGCATCCTTGGGCTTCGCTCTTGACCAAGACCAAGATGAGCTTCATCATGTCAAGCTTTAACGGGACCGTATATAGGAAAAGTGGAAGCTGATAGAGATTACCACTCGAGCAATGTTATCTGAGCCATCCTAAGAGTCTGTCACCATTGCACACATTACCCTTAGGTCTTATGTGGCAGTTTTAAGGGGTTATGTAACAAATCTATAGTACTATGTTCATGTACATTATTTTTTTTGTATATAATAATGTATACACATTCTTGTCATCACTGATACATTTTAAATAGTTTTTAAGGTACAAATAGTGTTTTTAGTTTTTATTTAATTAAAAATTCTATTTTATTAAATTAAGGGAATTTTGAATTAAATTAAATTTTAATAAAATACTATTATTATTATTATTAAATTAATTTTTATAATATATAAATGATTATATAATTTTATGAATGCAATTGTAATTTTAATTATGGTTTGAAAGCCATTTTTGTCAAAACCAGTTTATTTTCGATAAATGTCTGTTTTTATTTTAAAAGTGAAAATTAACATAATTACAAAATTATTCAAATAAAAATAATTTTATTTTTGCAATCAATACATCAAAATTATCAAACGGTGAATTTTTCATAATTTTCTGAGACAGTCAAATTTTTGTGTAAAAATTAAATACCGTATAAATATATGATGTGTTTTATTACATCATAATGACCCAATAGTGATGTAATAAAATACTATAATCTTTATTTTCGGCCAATATATGTTTTAGCATTAAAATAATATGATTTTGGGTTTGTTTGACTTACTTTTCAAAGCATTAATGGACCCTTCAAGACTTATTAAACACCTTGTCTTTTTAAATTGTTTTCCAAGGGAGTGTGACTCGACCTCCACATAATCAACCCTATTATTTTAAGAAGTTCGGACCTTGGACTTAAAAAATATTATTTTCCTATTCCCTTTTCCAAAAACCATGGGCAAAAACGATGGGATGGTTTGAGGTTTGGATTAATTTAATATAAGGGGTCCCAAACCTAAATAATAAAGAATTACCTCACCTTTCCTATATAAACCCACCCATGCTCCCACTTCCTCCTCACTCATAGAATTTGGAGTTTTTCCAACCTCTGCCCTACTCTCTCTAGAATCCTCCCAAGGTGCCCCAATCTCTCAAGAAGCCTCTCTCAAGCCTTTGAAAGCATACTTCCAAGTAAGGGTTTTTTCTTCCTTTCTCCTTTTTGTCCATTTTTCATTAAGTTGTTTTTTCATTTTAATTTCAATTATGAATGTTGTGGTATGGTTTCACACCTCCCTCATACTTCCCTATTTATGTTTGAATTATGGAAGACCAATTTTTCTCTCATTAAATTCCTCCCATGTACACTTGTTACTGTGCCGAAATTCTGAAAGGAACTTCTCTCTCCTCGTTTACATTCAAGCAATTATTTTGTATCATTAATCTAAATTCCATTACAATTGTTGGGACATGTATCTATATGACCTCATTACTGTACATTACATGTAAATATGATGAGGAACCCCTTTCTCTCTCATCAACTGTTTTTATGAATTCTTATGTCACGCCGTTACGCTGCCGAAATCGCACCGATTTTCTAAGCTAATGTCATTGTGTTGTGAATACCATGCCCATTTCTCCATCAAGGGTATTCAACTTTATGAACATTTAATTATTGATTATAATGTTTCATGTATGAATTCCACATTCCTTTATCTTGGAATAAATGATTATGTTTTAGAATCCATGTTTTATGATCCATGTGGCACACTTATGCATGAAATGAAATGTTTAAGAAGGGTGCACCCTTATAGCACTCCAATGCATTGGGTAAAGTATACTATCATGATACATCATGTGAAATGAGTGTTGACTCATGATAATTCAAGTGCAATGAGGGTTTACTCGTGCTACATGTGCAATGAGAATTTACTCATTCTCCACGTGCAATGAGCCTTGGCTCAAGCTAATTCCATGTAAAGTGTTGTTGCCACATTTCCATGTTATGGTTATCATGCTTTATCATGCCTTTATGTTCATGTTTCTCTTGTGCTTTGTTGATATTCCTATTGTCTAACATGTATTTTACTCCTCATGTATTCCATGTGTACTCCCTTACTGGGCTTTATAGCTCACCCTTTTCTTATGCATGTCCTCAGGTTATCCCATGCAATGCTAAGTACGAGGGAATGTAGTGGTCATGTAAAGGATGTTTTCAATAAAGATGTTGTATTTCATGTTTTATGTTTTTTCGGTATTGATCATAAGCCCCAAAGACACTAAACCTCTCGATCTTGTTTGTTGTATCAAGTGAGGTTTTTTGTAATAAATCATGTTTAAGTTGTAATAAAAAGCAGGGTTGTCATAGTGACCAACATACTAAGCATGTTCATATTGAGGATCCGTAGCAGGCTCACCAAAAATATATTAATGTCTTCTTCATTTTTATTTTTTATAAAGAATTATCATTAATACATTTAATATATAAATACATTTATATATATATATATATAATATTTTGTAAAATATAATTTATATTATACAAAATATTTATTCTTACAGTAAAAAAGTTATATATTTAGTGAATAATGGTTGATAATTAAAAATTAATATTAATTAAATATACTGACAAATTATATCATGTAAGGGGCATTAATTGAATGTCGTTTGATTTTTCAATTTAAAATATATCAATCGTGTATTACATTGATTTCAAACATATATATAAGAAATTAATGCATTTTTATATGCAATGCACACACACAAATATTTACATAATTAATGAAATCTTATATTGAAACACATAGACCTAATTTTTTTGTAATTTATTCAAATTTTAGTATTCATTGTAGAATTTCATTGAGTAACATGATACATTTAATATATTATATTTTTTATAGAAAATTTTTATTTATATATTTTTAATACTATTATAGTTACGTATTATTTACTCATTTTTAATATTTTTTATTCTTTATTTTTTTGAATTTAATCATTTTCTAATATTTATTTATATATATTTATTTACTATATTTTTAATATGATTAATATGTATATATTCATGATTATTTAAATATATATACAATTATTTCAATAATTTATATTTAATTAATAAAACTTATCAATTTTTTAATTATTTTTAAAGTGCACTCATTTTTAATTATTCAATTTCACTAATTATTAACAAACATGTATTGAAGTTTATATATTCATTAATTATGTTAAAAATATATTGGTAAATAAATATTTATAAATAAACATATTTATAAATGTAAATTAACTATACTTATAAATTTACTATATTTATAATTATAAATAAATAAATATTATTTTTTAAAAAATTATTTATATGATTATAAATAAATAATTATATGCATTTAAATAATTATAAAATTATAATAAATTTATTTAAATCATGAACATATTTATTATATTTTTTTTATTTAAATCTATACTTATATTTATTTTTATTAAATACATATATAATGATATAAATATATAAATATTATTTTTTTAAAGTATTAATATAATTATAAATAAAAAATTATATATTTAAATAATTATAAAATTATAATAAATATTTTTACTATAATTATATTTATATTTGTATATATTTATTAAATATATATATATAATTATATAAATATATATAATTATCTAAATATATATAATTATCTAAATATATATAATTATATAAATATATTTAAATAATGAATATCATTACTATATTTATATTTATATTTATATTTATCTATTAAATATATATATGTAATTGGTGTCTTGGCCTAGTGGTAAAGGTACCCTATAATACTGCATCTCAAGGAATGTTCAATACCTACCAGTCCCCACTTATGTGGATTTTAAAGAGGGTGATGTGTTTACTAGGGGTTGTGCGCATGGTGGGGGTGGAGTTTGGTGGGGACTATTGGGCGATAGGTATCATCTCAGCCAAGGGTGGGAGAGCGGAAATGATGAACCTGGTGGGGTTGGTAGATGAGGTGGTGGACCTCTGGTACTGTAATGACGGACATCGCTGTGTCTGACAATGGATTCATGGTAAGACGTCAAGGAGAGGTAGCGATGGACCTTGTGATATCCGACATGCGAGGGGGTAAACCTCCGGTGAACTGCGTCGATATGCTGGTGTGTCCCACAACATATTGGATAAGCCCCCGACCCTTTGGTGAGGAAGGTGTTGTTCGGCCGGCAGGTGGCCAGATGATGATGTTGGGATCCGAGAGACAATGAAGCCATCGTAAGGTCGATGCGATAGAGCACTCAAGCAGCAGGCGGCAACTGTGTCCTGAAAAAAGTATATGGACATGGGCATATTCAGGCGTTATAGCTTCAGCCCATATGAAGGATTCATAGCATTAATAAAAAATCATCATGTGCAAGGCATCTATATTGGTAGATTTAGAGGGTATGGAGTCAACCCTCGGTACCAGGCACCATGCAGCTTTACATGGGGCAATGATAGCTGGGTAGCCTAAAGCATAGGTAGGATAGTTTGATAAAAACTATCACAATTGTGGGGGTGGAGAAATTCTTGGGGTGTTAGGTATTTTGGTTTTTTAGGGTCATGTACTAGGCCTTGTTCTACTGGGCTTACGGGGCATGTATGGTTTCCCTCTAAACCCAAGTTTGATTATCCAAAAATAAATAAATAAATCTAAAAGATGTTCAGGTAATTTGGACTATTAAGTATATATCTAATTATATAAATATATGTATAATGATATAAATATATTTTTAATTATAAATAAATAATCATAAATATATTTAAAAATTTATTTAAATATGTATGTTTACTATATTCACAAATTTATATATTTATAATTATAAATAAATAAATAAATATTTTTTTAAAAGTATTTATATAATTATAAATAAAAAATTATATATTATATTAATTGTAAAATTATAATAAATATATTTAAATAAAGAATATATTTAACATATATATAATTATATAAATATATATAATTATATAAATACATTTATAATCATATAAATATTTTTTAATTTTTTTAATTTTTTTTATTTTTAATTATAAATATAAATCATGTATTAGTGTTAATTTTTAGTGCTTATAATGAATAATTTTATTAGAGCTTCTTTATCACTGATAAAGATGGATTTTATCCACATTTTTTAGCAGTGATAAAGCTCTATCTTTATCAGTGCTAAAAAGGTGCTAACAAAGATATCATTTATCAATGCTTATTAATTTAGTGCCAATAAAATGTGTCTCTATTATCACTTTTTTGGAATCAGTGATAAAACTCACCCATGTCTATTTAAAAGAACCCAAACCACACTGATTTCAGTCACAATTCTCAATATTTCTTCAGAATTCTCATGTTGTCGGCATTCCTCCTCAAATTTCTCTTAATGAATCATGTCTCGAATCCCAGTTGTGATATTTTTTTCTCCTCCTCTATCTTTTCTTGCTTGTTCGGGTTCTACAATTTGCGTTATTGTGGTGTTTTCTTGGATTAGTGCTATCGTGCATTATTGTGGTGTTTTCTTAGCTTAGTTTTTTCCTAGCTCAATATTTTCTCCTCCTCTCTCATTTGACTCTTATTGAATTCTCAATCCTAGATGACCAAAACCTCTCCCTTCGAGTTTAATGAGCTCCTTGGAATTGGTTTGGGTTCCTTAGACCATCTCCAACCCACGGTATTTTATCTTGAAAACACTAAAATGGCACAAATATTTTTATCAAACCATACTTCATTCCTTACGCTATTTTTTAGTACAAGCAGAGTGCAACACCATATTTTTAGTACAATGTAGTAGCGCTCTCTAGTTTTTTTATTTTTTTTTATTTTTTTTACTTTAGTTCAAATTTGTATTTATTTTTGAAATATAAAAATTATAGCATAAAAAAGGTGCACTAGTTAGAGATTATTTCACTATATCTATGCTATTTTAGAGAATAGGTTACTACATTTTAGCATTGTGGGTTATAGATGATGTTAGGAATTTTAGGCTTGTAATTGGTTTATTACTCTTCTTTTTTTGTCCCTGTGGAGTGGGTTGTGAAATATGTATATTGCTAATGTCCACAATTTTAAGCACATTCTTGGGAGGTATTTGATTAGACCTAAAGTTTCATTCACATTGCATTTTATTTTTTTCATTGTAATACTCTTCATGATATGGTTTCCATATCACCACACCCAATCTCATGAAAAAACATTATTTGGTCCTCCTCTAACTAAATTTTCACTAAAAATGCTCATTTTAACCTATGAATAGCCTATATCATCTCTCTTTCACAATTCCTAAACAACCCAAATCATCACATGATCTTCTAGACACCCAAAACATTTTAAAAACATGAAAATTGGCGTATCTTCAGGGTTGGTTCCTTAACAAACAAAAATCAAATTTGTTTTCGTTCTCCCACCCAAGGTACTAAAGCACCTCCAATTTAACTCACAGTCAAATAAATTCAAATCAAACCTAATCCTGATATCACACAAAGACTCTATCTAACACCTCATGATATTTTGGAAAATTTTTATAAATTTCATGAATATTTGTAAAACCTTGTTGATGTTTATTCTTGGATAAATTGCATGGCATGTGAAATCTTGGATTTTTTTATTCTTATTTGATATTTGATGAAACTACTATCTGATAAATGAATATTCCCTGGATTGAATTTTAAAGTAATCCCATGAGAACCTCAGTATTTAGGAGAGTAGTCCAAGAAAATCATGTGAGGATTTAAAATTTTAATTTACTCATGTATTTAAAAAAAATTATTCATGTCATCTTTATAAATTTTTTATGAAATGTTTAACAATCATGATTTTCTTTTAATTGGTTGGTGAAATACATATCATTTTTATAGTCATATCTATTTTAAATTGCTATTTTGAAAAGGTAAACTTCGTTTTAAATGTTAAAGTGGATTTTGAAATGAAAATATTAGTATTTCCATTAAAATAAAGAAAAATGGATTTAGTATTTTGAAACTCATAAATTTATTTCAAATTTAACATGTTAAGTTTTAAACATTTCCATGTGTGCATATTTCCATGGAATTTTTTCAAAACTATTAAATTATTTTTTATGGATTTTGAATATGATTTTAAAATTTTCACTTGATGCTGTCCTTTTTTTAGAAAAGTGGGTTTTTATCCTATTAAGTGTTTTGAAAAAAAATAGATTTATTTTCATGTGGAATTAAAAAATCTCATTTCAATAAGATTTTAAAAAAATAAAATTGTATAATTTTTCATTTTGAAAGAGGTTTTGATATGAGATTAGGAATAATAAATCAATATGGGGTAATTTGAAATGTTTTAGTCTCATTACAAGTGTTTTTAAAGTGGTTGGTTTTAATATGGAATTTGGAAAACTTTCATAGTCATAAGATAATTAATTTCTTATTCATTGATATATTTCTTTAAACCTATTTTTTTTGTAATTCAGACACTTATGAATTAATTTATTATCGTTAATATTATTTATATTTTTTATTGCTTTTATACCAACTAGGAGCCTCTCTATAGAATCTGAAATTAGAAATATTAGGATATCATGAATCTGTTTCCACTAGGAGAGAATATTGTAGTCTTGCTGCAATAATTTTTTCTATTCATGGGATAATGGTTCAAGTATACTCGATCCAAGGTGTTAATTTTTGTAAATCCATTAGGAATGGGGAAAGGGGTATAAAAGAGTAAGGTCCTTATGAACATGTATTTTATAATCAACTCATATTTCAAACCATTATTAGTCTAAGAAACTTTTTAGCTTCGAGAAACAAACTAAGAAATGTTTTCTTGTTCTTCACCAACTCCCAGCCCGAGAACATTTAGATTTAAGGAGATAATTTTCTTCCTCATAAACATTATCTCCCAAATATTTATTATTGCATTTTTTTCTTGAGACTTATCAACTCATCTCTTCTGAATATGGACCTATGTTTTCTGAACTACTTTGAGTAGTAGTCATCCCATACTAGGTATCAGTGATCATTTTGGTTGAATTCAGAGCATAAAACCAACAATAGTGTAGTAATTATTTTCATAAATTCAATTAACCATTTAATTCAAATCATACTAAAATTAATTGAAATAATCAAATGATGGGTTCCCCTAATTCGAATTATCTATAACATTCACCTTTAATAATGAATATTTTATGTGTATTTATTTATTTTTTGTAAAAAATGAATATTTTATGATCCTAATTCGATTAATATGAATTGAAAATGGATTCATGCTAATCATATGATAAAAGATTACGAATATGGAGTTAAATATTTCATCAATTTAGAAATAGATAATTCATACAACCCTTCTCAAATCCATTTTTTGTGTTAATATTGTTTTTATTCAAGAAAAAATAATTTGGAAGATTTGGATGAACATTTCATTTTTCATAGAATAGATCAGAGCTATAAATTGTTGACTATAAATGGGTAAAAATTGAATGTACACACTGATTGGGATGATACTATGGTTTATGGATCATTTGAGATAAATACCAGTGTAAGTGGGGATAGAGATCACATGGAATAAATGATAATTTCAATTTAAGATAACCTTTTTGGTTTTATAAAGTAGTTTGAGAAGTTAAATAGTTGTGCTAAGAGGCCATTTTATACCGGTTGTACTAAATACACAACTTTGTCCGCTAAATTGATGTTATACAATTTGAAAGTTTATAGTAGGTGGAGGGACACCGAATTTACATAAATGATTGGTCTCCTGAATAATATGATACCAGAAAAAAATAAACATCCATGTAGAACATATGATGCTAAAATAATGTTACATTTAATGGTAATGATCTCTAAAAAACATGCTTGTCCAAAATATTGCATATTGTTTCACAAGGACCATGAATCACTCATAAAATTCCCTAACTGTGGAAAAATCGATACAAGAAAAATGAATCAATTATTTTGAATTTTAAATTGTGATTTCATATCATTATATTGTTTAGAAGACTATATAGATGTTAGCAAACCATCTGAAAATTGACATCGCATGTAGATATAAGAATTATAAATAGGAACCTACATTATCCATTAGATTCTCTTTAGTGGAAGAAAATTGATTATGAGTATCCTAAATTTGGAAATGAGCTGAGAAAAATTCATCTTACATTATCTATAAATGGAATAAATCCTTTTGTCATAGATAGTAGTACTCACAGTACATGGCCCATCATGTTGGTAAATTATAACTTTCCATTATGGTTATGCATAATTTTCAAATATATTATGTTGTCCATACTTATATTTGGACCAAAGAAACCTAGTAATGATATTGAAGTCTATTTGGCTTCATTAATAGAAGATATGAAATTGATGTGGGATATAGGTGTTAAAATTTATGTTGCTCATATAAGTTAGGAATCCACATTGAGGGACATGTTTTATGGGATGATAGATGACTTTAAAAATTATGGAAATTTTTCAAGTTATAGCATTAATGGAATATTGGGGTGTCCCATTTGTTAAAAATTTCACACACTCAGTTTGGTTTAAACATTCCTCAAATACTATGTCTCTAGGACATTGGAAATTTTTACCTCGACGACATAAATACTGATCTTGTATGACATCATTCAATGGGAGTACTAAACAAGGTATAACATTGTATCCACTAACCTGTGATAAACTATTCGATAAAGTGCAATATATTGACACTATTTTTAGTTAACCATTTTTGAAAAACTATATGAGATCAAATTTGAAGATGAGTCAATTTTCATTGAATTTTTGTATTATAATTATTTTTATGTCAATCATTTTCACGATGTCATGCAAAAAAAATTGTATTTGATAATGTTATTCTCACATTACTAAATGTTCCTATCAAAAAAATATAGAATAATGTCTAGGTTGGACGTGATTGTCATTGTGATAAGGGAAGATTTTTCACCGATGAAGGGCCCAGTAGATTACACTCTATCCGAATAGGAAAATTCGCAATTTTCCATTTTATTTAATGGTGTAAAATCATTGGAGGGGTATTAAAAAAATATCAAGAATATCTTGTCAATGACTAATTTGAAGTTATAAGGACTAAAATCACATGACCTAAATGTTTTTATGAAATATTTTATGCTCATTTATTTACGTTGTATTCTTCCTAAAAATGTGCTGCATACATTATCTATACATTTCTTATTTTTCAAATCCATCTACAGTAATTTTATAGACTCGTTGAAGATTCCAATCCGGAGTTAGGATGTTGAATTCATGTTACGTGAATAAGAGATGTTATTGCCACCATAATAATCTAATATAATGGTCCACCTAGTGGTTCACTTGGTTTTAGCGGTTCATCTTTGTGGTCATGTGCATTATAGATGGATGTACCCCATTGAATGGTTTATGAAGATTTTGAAAGGGTTTGTTAAGAATTGAAGTCAAATGTAAGGTTGTATTGAAGAATGATATATTGGTGAAAAAGCTATTGAATTCTTTACCGATTACCTATCAGATGTTGACAACATTGATCACCCAAAGTATCATCACAACAGATGCCTTATGGGAAAATGGATTTCCAAAAGATATGTTGTTACAATTTCCATCACAGAGCAAGAGCAAGATCACATTTACAATTACCATAATAGTGAAGATGTTGATCTATACATTGAAGCCCGCATATTAATTTTTAGAGATTTGAATCCATAAAAGGTTGAAGGATGGATATAAAATACACATAATCAATAGTTTTTAGGATGTTTCTGAGATCATATTTATAAGGAGTTATGAAAAAATTTGAAATCATTTATCGAACTAATTTGATGGCTAGCCAGTGGTCCAAATGAAAATGTTATATCTTATATTGGTTTTATAATCAATGATTATTCATTTATAAAAAATAACATTATGACTATAGTATGATGCAATATAATGGATTTATTCTAGTGGGGAAAGCAATGACCATATCTGGTTCCAATGATAGAAATAAAATTTATATGAATATGTCATATTTCGGCATTATTGAATTGATATATGAGATGGATTTTGAATTATTTAAAGTGAATATTTTCCATTTCAAATGGGTTGAAACTAGAAGTGAAGTTAAAGTTAATAAAATATGATTCATGAAGATGAATTTCTATATGTAATGGGAAATGGACGAGCTATTATTAATGGCTTCACACATATTGCAAGTATTTTATGTCTCAGATCCTAAAAATAAGAATTGCTAAACTATCATTTTGGTGACTAAAACTACCGTAGGGTTAGATTAAAATTCTATCGAAAACCTTTAATTGGGAGATCATAATTAGTTCATGGTGGTCCCAATATAGACAATGTCTTGTACATTATAGGGGAAAAATGAGGGGATTTGGAATCTCAATAGAAAATAAAAATCCCTTCAACTTTTTTTAAAAAAATAATATGTATTCAATGATAAGGTTAAATTTTTTTATAATATACTGTTATTTTCCTCATAATATTTTCTATTATATACTACATTAACATAATCTAAATTAAATTTTTGACTACTCATGCAGACAATGTCTTCTACACATGATAATGTTACCAATCCTATATATTAATTGATTTTTTATTTTGAAACTACAAAATTATTAGGGGATCAACAAAATATTGATGAAAAAAATAAGAACGGAATAACATCATAGTGATGAATAAAATTATAGAGTAAAGAAGTAAGTATATAAAATTTGAGGTTCGATGGAATCATTGCAACTAACATATTTACACAAACATGTCAATGTTCATTAGTTATGTCGGAGTCATAATGAGGATGAATGTTCGAATAGATATATATTAATCATGCCACATCCATCTTGTAATGAAGTAAAACCTTTGGGAAGATATAAAGGTAATGATACGGTATACAATCTCTATTTTACCGAAATATTATACAATAAAACGTTGATTTAATTTTCATTATTCCTTCAAAAGTATGTTTATTTTAGAGGCTTTAGTTAATAAATGTGTCTTAATGACCATTGGAAAATCCAAAAGAGGCTTTCAGACTCTTCTTACCAAGTTATATCTTAGGTATGTTGAGGGGAAAGTAAATCCTAACCAACTAGTTAGTTATGAACACATTATAAGAAAGAAACATGGAATTCTTATATCATTTTCCATGATGAGAAATAATTTCAGGTGTATTTTAGTTGATAATATATTATTTGAAGTTATATATTTTATCCGGTTTGATTCAAAAATAATAATTCCTGAAATAGAAAAGGAGTGCTGAAAATAATTAACATCCATCAAAACAAATATACCCCCAGAAAAATAAAGGATAGTATTCTTTACTAGAGAATATATTTTTATGTATTTTAAATCAACAATAAATATTTTATATGATATAAAACAACATATTTCCCTTTTTTTATATGAGTAGTGATGAATCAAAATCTGAATCCACTTCCATCCCATATCATGTGATATGAAAGGAGGCACAATTAAATAAGGAGGGTCAAATAGTTGATGAAAACAAAAAATCAATATGGGAAACAGGTGTAAGTATGACATAATCGTAATTTGTTATGCTTGATAATATTATTACATAAAAATATTTATTTATTTTCATATGATTTTTATACAGTTTAGACATAGTTATAAAAAATGATCATTCCAAAAGAAAAAATAATTTTAGTCACTTTGAATCAGCCATTAAAATATGGTTATGTTAGAGGAGTAGGTTTTATAGTGTCTTCTCAAAAATATTTTGAGAAGCAAAAAACAAAATAATATACATATAATATGATGATATTATTTCAGGAACAAATAGATGTTTTTTGAGATATTATTATCTTTTTTTGGTTTGGCAGACCAATATATGATAATGTATCAAAGAGAACCTATGGTGGAAAAATGATCTACACAAGAAGAACCAAATGACCCCACTAGCTTTGAACCTTTTCCTTCCCACCAACTGCATACCATACAAGAGGTAACCAATTTTTTTCATTACATATTATCCTAAATGGGAATCATAAAACTTTAGATAACTTTATATTACTAAAAATACATAGGGTAAAGTACTATGTGATTTATATTTATCAGCACCCACACATTACATTTTTGTAAGGGGTTTGGTGTATAATATGCCAGGATGAAATAAAAATAATAAAGAACTCCAAAAATATCACATGGGAGTGGGGATATCTTAGGATCTTAGTAGTGAGTTTCCCATTCTACTCTATGATCGGGATATTACAATGGACAATGACTCTATTGAAACTTTTGTAGCATGTTCATATAATCGTAAAAAGATACTTGAGGTATGTATTTAACAAATATTTTCATATGAAAAACCAATAATAATTTTTGAAAAAATGTATGAAGTGAGGTATGGTATTTTCGAAAGATAAAGCGATGGGTGAACAAGAGTTCCACAACACCATTTATCATTACAACTTCATGTAGAGACCACATTTAAATATTGAAATATGTATTACATTCTATATGAAGAAGAAATATATAGAAAATTCATTATAGACATAGTTTCTCTCAAGATTATAAATGAGATTCTCAAGTATGAATAGATGTGAGTCTTAGTTTTGAATACATACATAAGGGACATTTTCATAATACTTCTATCCAAAAATGATATAATGTGTTTTTTAATGTTAAAAACTCTTCATATTTTCTACTGGTATTAATATTATTACTGTATAAAGTGAAAATCATACAAATCATGGCTTAGATTAATTAATCCATATATCATTTTTATGTAAAAAGCTTCATTAGATAAGGAATAAATTGATATGAAAAAAATAGATAAAGGATGTATTTAAGAAAAAAAAAATAAAAGACAATAGACTATTTTTTATGCCTATAATAGAGGGGTAAAACTCTACAATATAATCAAATGAAATATATTTTTATTTTTTCACTAATTATTTGTATTAGTTTTTTAAGAATCATTGTATATTGATCACACTCAATGTGGACGCCCTGAATATTTATTTTTTGGATCCAATGCATGGATATCCTACAAAACGACCATACATGATGTGTATTGTGAATTTATAATACATAGAAAAAAAAATTTTGTAGATAAACATCGAATTATATATTTAATTCTATGTTTTACCAAGAATTATTTTATGATATTGAGGTCTCTAAATATAGGGTAAATAATATGTTGAAGTCGGTGACGGGAGATAAAAATCCTATCAATTAATTTAAATGGAAAATGATTAAGGTATATATAGAAATACTTAACTATCAAAACATATTTCAAAATAATATACTTATTTTGGTCAATTTTTTTAAAGAGTATGATGAAAGATAATAGAAATGATTGTGTATATTCTGTTTTCCAAATTATGATAGAGATCGTAAACCATGAAAAAATCATCATCCACGAACAGGTAATTTCCAAAGGTAATTACAATTTAATAAAAAATATTTCTTAATCATTTGTTTCCAAATATTTTCTCAGTACTATGAAAATATCTCACAACCTTCATACACAAAAGAATAATTAAATTTGTGTATATACAAGTGGATATTATACATAGTTTCAAAATGTCTGTCGATAAAAAATTTAGGTAATTACCTTATATATATGATCTATTATGAGATATGTCCTTAGAAATATAATTGGGGTGTGAATAGTTAGTATCATAATTCTTATATATTATTTTTTATATATTTCTAAAATATAAGTATAATGTATGAAATCAATTTGTTTATAAATGAGAAGAAGACATGGTGTCTGAATGTATACTGGCATCATGAAGAGGCGACTTCCAACTACATATTTTTTTAATTTTTCCATGATTTTATGTATTTATTTAGCTATTTGCTTTAACATTTTTAGAAAAAAAAATTACACTAATTCCCTCTCTATGGTTCTATCATGGGTGGGGGTAAATGATAGAATAAAATAACAATACAATAGTTTCACTTTTGTGGGTGGTGGAATTACATGGGCTATTAGATCATCAATTAGATTCATGATATAATATCCCAAATTCTTATAAAACTGATACAAGTAACACATTAATGAAAAGATGAATTCCTACTACATATTTAGTTAATTTTTTCACCATTTTATCTACTAGTTTTAATTTAATTTCCTTATTATTTTTATCTAATAATTATTATTTTTTTCATAGAACTTTTAGGAAGTAATATTTTTTTCTTCAACTATCTCCAGAAAATTCCGAATGGATAGAACATGTTGCTTTTGGGTGAGTCATTTGAAGAAGAATATGGTTTCATCTTCCATCCAAATGGAACATTTCATTTTTTTCAAGCTAATTGTAGAAATTTGAAAGAAAAAAAATATCACATACTCTACCAGATGCACCTAAATTTGATACAAAGTGTTCTCGATATGACTTGAACTATTTTTTTTAATTTAAATTTTAGTTCAAATCACACATCACATACTCAAAATTGACCAAAAACATTCCCCAGTATCCAAAATAATTCACCTATATCTATATTTTAACAAAATAATTTTGTGAGTTAAAATAAAACTTGGTAGTGGGTCATTAACTAATCATATATGTCCACTAATTTTGAACTCAGTATATTATTAGGTGTTAAAGACAAAAAATTTAGTGTTATCCACATAAATAAATTACTACCATAAGCTCATAAAACATGTGAAACAACCTTTTATCAACATAAAACAAAAATAGATCTTTCAAACCACTTGAAGCAATTATATCTTTGTAATGTAATCAGACAAAATCAATGACTTCATCTTCTTTCAGTGCATACACACCATGGATCATATCTCCCACTTAATAATCCCTTTCATAAATTATCAAATATATTAATTATGTTTATGGGATAGGGTTAGTTCCTGATCATCCTCAAGTATAGGAATGTGGTTGTTAATTTCATGTCAACCAATTTTATTCAATATACTTACAAAGATTTATACTTGTTCTCCTTGATATACCACTTTTGAAAAAGTACCCCTAAATATTTGAATTAGAATCATTTAATTTTTTATAGGTATTTATCTCTATTGTGAGGTTAATCCAACTTATGTATGTATATTAATTCAATGCTCTATTATTTCATGCTTTTCTATTCTTCCTTTGCCATAGGATAACTTTTTTATCTGTTTTTCCTCTTTCCCTGTGGATTGGTTTGTGAAACTATTTAAGAAAATTTTGTGTTTATCCTCCTTGATAGTCATTGGAAACACCTATGTCTTATATTTTCCTTACTGTAAAATTCTTCACATGTCCATTATTTCATTGTCCAACAGTAGTAATTTCATTCTATATTTTACTCCATATTTATTTTTTCCACAATATAATTATTTATGAACAATGTTAACTAGAGTTAATTGATTCATATGTCATTACAGTTGGTTCTCATATTCTTATAATATCATAAATATATTTTTCAAAACATAGAATCTTCTACCTTACAATCTATCCTCCCCCTTTCCTTGTGAAGAGAGGTTTTCTTCTAGGTATCATCATCAACTCTGTTATTTCATTCTCTTTCCATATATCAATGGTTAGTACATATGAAATATCTCTTTATAAATTAATGCATTTAGTGTTGAACATAAGTGTATGAGATTATGGTCACGATAGTCCCCCTATGTTGATTATTATTATTTATTTCTTCCATATTTTGGTTATTTTGGTTACTCTTACATTTTTTGTCTGCTTTGATTTGGCTATTTATTATAGTGGGAATAGTCCCCCCATGTTTATTCTTAGTCCCTAACCGCTATTTGGATTCCTCTCACATGTGGGGAGGAATTCATAGGGCTACTGTTGTGTCCCTCATCCAAGGTCAGGTGATTAGGGTCGGGGTACCTTAAAATTATATTAGATCCCTTTTCATTTTCCTTACAATTTAGGATTTGGTAGATATGTGGTTGGCCAATTTTGTGACATATTGTGGAACTCATTCCCTAGTTTTTCTAACTCACATACAAGGAAGAGATTAGTATTATTGGGTTATGCTATTACTATTGACTAAATTCATCGAGGGTGATACACGTGATTTTTGTATTATTATATTTGGAATTTTATGTCTTATCTCAATTAAAACAAGGTAGTAAGTTTAGGCATCATTGATAGGCACGTAGGTTTAAATATCATACACTATATTCCCTATAGGTGATTGATTTTCAAATTAATTAAATGATATAAATAATAATTTTGTGTTTTTAGAAATATATTATTGGTGAAATTTAATTAATTTACCCTAATCATGCTATATTTTTTATTCATGACTATTAATAACATATTATTATTGATGACATGGATTTGAAACTGGACCAGGCATGTTAGTATTATTTTTTATATTCCTACATTTATCATTTTATTCTACATTTTCAAAATGGTTTTGGAAAAAGAAAAATTCACCTAGCCTAAAAGGTTGTTAAAATTCGTTTTCAAAATATTTTACTTTTAAAATGGGATTTTGAAATGCTATGTGATTCTGAAATCATTTAATTATTTTTAGTAAATATAATTTGAAATTTAAAATCATATTTGGTCCCATTTGGTCCTTTAACTCAGTGAGATACTGGGTTCCCATGGAATTGTTTCAAAACAAGTAAAATGGGTGGTTTTATTAATTGTATTAGAATGAAAAGGGGGATATGTATTTGCATTGGGTTTCAAATATTCTGAAATTGTTTTCCCCAAACTGTTTTGGTGGGAAACATGGACTGAAATCGGATTTTGAATAGTGTAAATTGTTTTTCCAATTGATCTAATATTTTAGTGAGGTTTTTTAGCACTTACTTAAACTATTTTGAAGTGATGTGTGTGTGAGAACCTCTGGGTGAGTCTTTATTGATTTTTTGTGTGTAATATAGCCTGAGAAAGATACTTTATGTTGTTTGTATATTTTTTAGAATATCCTCCCTAAGGGGATGGGATCAGATGTGGTTGAATGGTTTGGAATGGATCCTTCATTAATGATAATCCATTGTAAAGGTAGTTTGGGCTTCTGATAATTGTTTATCTCTATATTGAGTGAGTATAGTGGGGTTTTATTTGGAAGGTGATTGTGTGAGTTCGGTATCTAGAAGTGAACCGTCTACTGGTTAGACAAGTGGGGTGTTGTTTTGGGTAGAGAACAATGAGTTAAATTAGTTATCTTGTGGTGTTTCCTTAGACCATTGAGATATGTATCTAGAAGTGGGATTCAAGATATTATCAGTATATAATTATGGTTTATCTTATTTTCTATTTGTTTGTTATTGGTTAGCATGGTGGTTAGTATTCACATGACATGAGTGGTATGTGAGTGGTCATTCTTTAGGCCAGAAGTGGAAATAAGGTATAATGTTATGGAACATAGTGCGTGGTAGCACATGCTCTTAGTGGTTGAGATAATAGGATGCAATGCAGGATAAAAATGGGACCAATATTTTATCATTTTGTTGTTTTTATATGGAATTAATATTAGATCTTGATAGAGTTTATAAAAACATGACATGCTAGCAGTTGAGGTGTTGCTACCTGAAATGGTTCATAGCATGAACCATGAGTTCAGAATATGAATAGGCTTATGAGTATGATATTAAGATATTTTTTGGGTAAGTTTTCTTTTTATTTTTTTTATTTCTTCTTATAAAGAAAATGTAGGACTTAGAGAGAGATAAAGCCATTGTTGTTTTTGGAATGGTAGATACCTTGTAAGACATGTCTTACTAGGAGTGTGGAGAAAGGGAAAATCTTGTATATGTGTGTTTATTTTCTTTGAGTCATTGGATTGTTTTTGTTTAGAGGAACATCCATTTTTTTAAAGGTAATTGTATAATCACTTTTAGGTGATTACCTTGATGTTTTGAAGAAATGTTGGTAGTAAGATTCTTCAGGAGCTTTGGGTGCATATGGAAGTGACTATATTGGGTAGAGACTTAGTGAAATACCATAGGAGTGGGCTTGTAATGAATATTTATATTTATTCATGGTGTTTTCCTTAATAGTTGAGTGGTGGTGTGATCTAATCAATAGTTAGGTCGTAGATGTGTCAGTGCTCATGAGGGGAGCACAATGGTTAGATGGATCCATCAAGGATCTGACCATTGAGTTGAAATGAGAGTTGTCTTCAGACATTGGTGTGTTAATTGAGTATTTTATCCACTCTCTAGGTTTTAAATCATCATGGTTGGTTAGTGATATCATTTCATTGGGTGATTTTGAATTACTTCAAGATATGTTATATAGAGAAGGAATGACTCGTGTTATTGTGTATAAATAGATATAGTGAGGTGGAAACCACATCTGAAACATTATTCAGGATGTGCTTGAAGTGGTTCGAGGATCTAACCAAGGTTTTTTTGGAAATAAATTGATTTTGGATCAGATTTTTGAGTTATACAGTGAAGCGCAATGGGAAACAGATAAAAAATGTTGGGTGTTAGTGATGAATTGATGAGCACGGATCATACAAAATAAATGAGGGAAATTAATCCAATTTTTTTGTAAGACCAGAAATTTCCACATTGGGTTGAGGTTTCCATTAATGATGGGTGTTATAAGTGTGGTTAAGTGACAACATTATATCCTTAATCAAAATTTGTGGGGACTAACACTGATCTAAATAATGTTGAGGTTGAATATATGGTTGTATCTTCTAATTTTTTTCTATATGATGTGTTGTGCTTAGTGGTCTGGTGATGTAGGAGAAGAAAAATAGTGGGTGTTGTGGCTAATGGAATTCATGAAAACCAATGAGGGTATATTATCTCTATATGGTGTTTTGGAATTCCAGGGGTGTAGTCCTTGATTTGGATGTTTTGGGATTTAGGAATGGTGAACCTATTGAGAAGGTCAATAGTCCTCATGTGTGTCAGTGTTCTGTTGAAACTAAGATGGTTCTTCCAAGAGTATTGATGAAAATAAAAATTATTTAGTGCACATAAAGTGTGACATATAGGTCTCAAAGTATCCAACTATATTAATGCATTATATTTACCCCTTAATAGTATTTATCAATGATGAATAGGAGTGAGTTGGTGATGTCGAATAATGGAGAAATAATTGGGTTGTCCTACAGACCTACAGTTAATGTTTTTGAATTAATGACATGCTTAAGTGGTTTATTTAAGAAACATATGAAATGGAGTGACATTTTGAGACATCAATACTTTGAGAAATAGTAAATTTGTTATTGTGTCTTGGGGTGAGAAGTAGATCCCAGTTTATGGATTGTTAATGGAAAATTATTTGTTATAGGAATGTGGATCCTTTAATTATTGTCCAGTATGTGTTTTCCTTGAGATGAGGAAATGCCTGTTGGGAATGGTACTAACTCAAATTTGAGTATTATGTTTGCATGGATGTATTTGGTATTGGGAAGAGGATATTAGACCTACTGGTCATATATTTGGGTATAGAGGCCATGTTATTTAAGAGAAACCCATACAAATACATCCTGAGGATGAGATGTCATTGGAGGGGTTTTTTTATTCCCCTAAGTAGTCCAAGGAGCCTTATGATTTGAATTTTATCCCATACATGCGAGTCTCGTTGTTTTTTAGCTGATGTAGTCCACTAAGGATGATTAGGGGAAAATTTAGGAAGGCTAATAAGTAGTTATCTATTTTTGGATATTTTAGGGGGCAATTGGATAGTTAGTTATTTCCCATCATCTAATAAATGAGATGACCATAAGCCTAGGGGGTTGGTGGTCCACCTTTTTTCTATTGATGCCCAACAGCAAGCATATAGACTTCTAGGAATAGGTTTTAAATACTGGAATGGGGTAATTTCACACTTGGTCCATCTTATTTCACCATCTCTTATATTTTTAAACCCCGACTCTACCTAGATCCTATAAAGCATCCTATTTGGAATATTTTTTTCTCTATCCCCCATTTAATAGGAGTTCGATGAACTATTTCTTGATGTTTATCCCATCTTGGTATGTCTAAACTCATTTATTCCCAAGATTCTTGTTTCATATTCATTCTTCTTTCCTGACCCTAATTTTATGAATTTATGTATGATTTCATCGAACTACTACATAAGAACTGATATGGGTGGTAGATCATGGAAATTAAACTTCATCAATGTTGATGTAGGAAGACATTTCCATTTTATGATATGTTTTAATGTTATATTCCTTGATTTTTTTGTGTGTTTTTTGACCTATGATACCCCTTATTTTGATATTATTGTGAAGTAGTGAGGTGAGTATCTATATAATATACCATATATAGGAATAGTATGAGTTTTGTTCCTTAGAAACTGTGCAAGAAAGTATTCTTTCAAGTATGTGTATAGTATGGTATACCTATGTAAATTTGATTCAAAGGATCTTTCCACAATCAGTTGAGGGTAGTTTGGCTACAGTAAATAGAATAGGGGTTTAGGTAATGAATCTTCATGTCTAGGAACATTGAAAATAATGAGTTGGGTCTTCATAAAATAAATAACAGTTAGGTTATCTACTTAGGAGTTTTATCTTTTAAAGTATCATTGGGTCTAGAAAGGGCTTGGATATCTTAACGAATTAGCATTGGGGTTCATGTAGTGTACCCATATGGTTTTCTACTTCAGTGATAATTAATTATCTTATCATACTACTTATAGAGATATGTCTTTTAACTTGGGTTTTTTAGATTATAAGTTGTTCGTTGGTCATAGGTAAATCTAGGATTCATTTGGGGAATGACATAGGGTCTTAGGAGATGTTCTCCCTATCTCTCTAAGATTATTTTTCAAGATGATGATGGTTGGGTTCTTGATAGGATGAGATCTAATCCTCATTGTTATGGATTATCTTGATGTGTAGTGAGAGGATAACATTGATTAAGATGTTTTTGTACCACTGGGATGATAATGGGCCATGTGGGTGAGATTTTAGGGTCAGCAATTGTTGTATAATTGTGTTTTTACATGTTTATGACAATACCCCAGCCAATTATCCATTATATGGAGGTTATTTTATGATATTTTCACAAGATACAAAGGTTGGATCCTAAAATTCAAATTGTTTAGAAATCATGGGAGGCTATATACATACTTGATTCTCACATTACATTTGAAAACTTAAAATATAAGATATTATTTTCATTAATAACATTATTATTTCCTCAATGATTCCTTTCATATAAATAACAGTAAAATTATTCAAATCCTAGGGAAAGGAAAAAAATAAAAGTGTATGATCATATGCTCAGTAAAGATATCAATACAAAAAAAGGTATCATAGAATAATTAAGGCATGAATAATATAGTAGGAAAAAATGAAGATCAAATAATGAAATATAAATAATCACATGATCTTGATACTTATCCATAGATATCATAACAATTTAAGTAATCACATGGGTTTTAATAATTTATTTTATAATGCTATAATGGATAATGTTAAACATCTTAAATGGACCATTGATGTATTATGACCTGAAATGATTCATAAATTGGTAAGGAATATTACAAATACCCAACCTAACTCATCTCAAAATTCCTTAAATAAATTGATGGGTAATGTAATTCTAGTACCCTCGCATTACATAAAAATTATAATGCATTCATCATAAAAATAAATTAATCATATTAATCACCATACTTTAATAATCAATAACTTTTTGTATTAAGAGAACTATAATATTAAATATTTATACTTCGCTCTTTAAAAATGATCCTAATCTATATATAGAATTTTTTATAGAATAATTATATTATTTCCCCCAAAAATGATATTGTTCATTATTAGATATTGACATAGATAAAAGAATATTAAAATATCACCTGAACATTTCTTAAGGAAAATACCATTTCCATTTTAAAATAACTTAGTTAAAATATAAATATATATAAAATATTAATAAAAAATTTATTTGAAATGAACCGTATAAATTATCAAATTTTGATTACAATTAAATAATAGTTCTGATATCAGGAAACATAGTTCTTGTAATATGTGTGGAAACAAATATTCTATTCAATCATTTGATAAAAAAGTGAATCATTTGGAAAATAACTGGTTGATTTATTTTATAAAATTATATATTATGTAAAAAATCAGTAAAATTAATTTAATAAATCATTGTAGAATATTGAAAACATTATTGAAGACATTTTAAAGGAAATATAGCCATGAAAGAAAAAATATTCTTCACCGAATAGAAAAAAAGTCAATTTTTCTTTAAAAAAATATCAACATTTGAGTGAATAAAGGGATTAAAATGAAATGGAACTTATATTTCTAAAAATAAAAACATTATTATAAAATAAATGGTGTTTAATATATAAATGTCAAATAATTCCCACAAATTAAACAAATAAATCCTTAAATAGTGATGAAACTGCAAAATAAACTCTTACTACATGTATGAATTCCTTCATGATGATTTTAACCTCCTATATAATAAATTTAAATTTATTATAATTATATAATGAACAATATTATTAGTTATAATATCATTTATTAATCACTTATAAGATTTAATCAACTTTTTATTAAAAAATCATTGTTTTTGACTGCTAATAGTTTCATTTTGTTCTTGTAAGTTTCTATTCTGTAGATTTACTCCTTGCATATTTTTCATGCATAAATAATATATAAAATATTAATAATCATTTAAATATCATTTATATTAATTATATACATATTTATAATCATTATTTAATGTTTTACATGAAAAATGAATCACACCGTTTTGTGGAGGTGGTAGTCCACACGTACACATGTGCTACATTATCATTTTAAATGGGTGGAAGGGTAGAAAGTTAAATGATATATTATATTTTAATAATACAAATTATGTTATAAAAATGATATATAAAAATTTTATACATTAATATAAACATCCATGAATGGTGGTGATGAAAAATGAAATATATCACTTCACGAGACAGTAGCCTGCACGAACGCACAGATGATGCTTTTGTTTCCCATTTGATAGATAAGGAAGAGAATAAAAGATGATAAATTAAAATAATAACATAAAAATATATTTTAGACACGAATTTTGTTATATAATAATTTCTATCATATAATTTAAGGAAGAATTAGAATAAATAATATGAAAACACTCATGTAAGAGCTGTACATCTTCTTTGGAATACCTCTTTTGGCTTATTCCTTAAGTCATATGTGGTTGATGTTTTGATAAAAAAAGTACCTATATATTATGTTAATGGATGTAAATAATTTATATGGATATGTATCATCAGATATATAAGGATCTTGAAGTTCTTATAATAGAGGATATATGGTGTCCTTTTATAAGTGAGAAATAGGACAAAATTTCATTTTTTCAATGGTTAAAGGATATTAATGACTTTAAAAAAAATTGATCCAAAATTACTTATCATAAAATAATAGATTATATATGTTTTAAATATGACCACAAAAAATGATTTAACTAGGTTTTATAAAATTTTAATTATTATTTTTTTAGTATAGACCTCCCATTAATCATCTTTAACCGTAATCATAATGATTTTCTTTATAATTTTTACGATTCATTATGACAAAAAGTTATATTGGCCATATTAATTTATTTAATTTATTATGATTCAAAATAAGGAATCAATATTATCAAATTCATTTTGTATAATTTTCATATAATAATTTTAAAATAAGAGTGCAAAATTCAATGAAACCTATTTTCAAAAGTGAATTTTTAAGCATAAAATAAAATTTACTTTCATTCCATTCCTATTAAAAAAATAAAATTAATGTTAAAAAATTATTATATAATCTATAAATTTCATTAAAAACATTAAAAAAATAATGAATAATTTATTTTATCAACATAAAAACATATTCTGCTCATAAAAATTTCTTTTAGGAAATTATGTTTTTTAAACTCAAAAAATGAACTTATAACATAATCAACAATAATGATGACTCCTTTGTAATTAATTAAAATATTTATAATTAATAAATATTTTATTAATCTAATATAAAATTAAAAACATAATATAATATAAAAATTAATTTATTTTATGAAATGAAATGACTGTTTCACAAAATTTTCTATTTTTCACTATTTATTGAAAAATAACTATTTTTATAAAAACTTCAAAAATTCGCCCTAAAAAATAATAACATGATTATTTAAAAAATGGTAATAATTTTTTAAAATAATTTTTTTAAAAAGTGGTGTAAATTAATTATAAATTCAACCCATTAAATGAAACAGAAACTATTTCAGAAGAAATTATATTTTTATTGAATAAAAAGACTACTGAAAATTGAGTACATATTTATTCCACATTTTTTAATACATTTTCATTATATAATGAATTTATTTTAACAACCCTAGTTTTTATGAACTTATTTTTTTGAATAAATTATATTCCTTTGATCGGTAGTGTTTCATGTTGTACCAAGTTAATCTTTCATTATAAGCCACACCAAGTAGTGCATGTGATACACTCAACACTGACTTTTAACAAAACCATGATATATTATTAATTTTTTTATTTATAAATGACCATTATAACTATGATGTTAAATTAGTGATATGAATAGTAATAAGTAAATCTAAAATATTAATGAAAATTCTTTTATATAAAAAAATTATATTGATAGAAAATATATAATCTTTGGTAGAGTCTTTATATGCTTTAAAAATATTACTTTCTCAAAAAATGTATTATATATTTTAGGGAAAAAATAAAAAAAATCACACATTTAGAAGTATAATTTTTTAAAATATACATCATTTTTTAATTCATAATTTCAAAATTATCACATTGTGAATTTGTTTGTATTTTTCTAAAAGATTTCATTTTCTTTTGAATAATAAACAATATTGAATTTTAATTGATATTTTTTTCACCTAATTTATTTACAAGGTTAAATTATATATTAAATTGATTTTAAAGTTTAATTTTTTTCTTAATTCATATATTAATCCAATTTTTGTCATTGTAATCAATTTTATATTTAAACTGGATATTAAAACTTAGTAAACTTTTGATCATTTTCACTTTAAAAATCAGTTTTCTCATCATATATGTGGGATTTGTTTTAAATTAATTCTTTCCACTTATGTTAATGGAATTATTAAAAATTTATTGATTATTAGGAATAAAAATAATTTATATTTTATAATAAGGTCAACTGAATTGTTGACCAATGTGAATAGTGAATGCAGCAAAAATTAATTACCACGGTAAAGGTAAAAATGGGCTTACACGGGGTTAAACTAAAAAGATATTGGTAAAAATATCCTATACACTTTTCTAAAAACTATTTTCTGGAAGTATTTAAAACATTAAAACTATAAGTTTATATAATGGTTCATTTTGGACCTTTTCAACATCTAGAAAATGTGGGAACACTCAATTCTTTTGAAAAATATCATGTGTGTTCTCTCCCCCACTTATAAAAGGCCACCGAGTATCCTCTCTTCATCACCTGTTAAAACCTATTTTCTTCAGAAATTTACAAACCAAATAACTTAAAAAATTCTCTCTACTCATCCTAGAATACTTTATTTGGGCATAATTTCATCCTATGAAGGCTTTCAGTGAAAACTAAAGTAGGATACCTGAATAATTGGAAACATTCATCAACGAGTGTTTTTGTTTTATTTCCTTCTAAAACCCATTGAAGTATTATTAGATCATGATTATATAAAGTCCTATTTAACATCGATATAAATAAATGTATTTATGTTATGTTAATGTCTTAAAACCATATCCACATCCAAAGAATGTGTTATGAAATAAATGTTCATGTGTATGGTGGACTACCGCATCGCTAACCGATGTCACTCATTTTTTTCTATTACCACCTTTAAAGGCTATTAAAAGTGATTGAATTAGTTTTTTTATTTTATATTTATGATATTTATGGAGTTATTATGATTCTTGAATTATTATATCACACATACCTTCATACTCACAACTTTTATAGAATATTATAATGTCATTCAAGCGTACGACAGACAACCACCTCACGAAGTGATGTAATTCGTTCATGATTTAAATGGAATATATTAAGAATGGGATTAATGAAAATATGTATATATATATATATATATTAAATAACTATGATTATGGAATGATAATATTTACCATTTAATTTTTCCATTCCCTTAATCCAAAAAGAAAATGGAAACAATGTTCAAACATACGTATGGCCTACCATTTCAATGAATGATGTATTTCATTTCCTATCATTAAATTTTATAGATTTATTTAAATACATATATAATTAATATATATTATATTTATATAATTTTTATAATTATGGCGACTTTGGAACCACAAAGAATGTAAGATGACCAAAATTATAAAAAAATCACCAAAATTAAGAAAAAAAAAGAAATTATTAACCGAGAAATAAATTTAACAAGAAATTGTTAATAAATGGGTATTAAAAGGTCATAATAAAATAATATATGGTATTATATATATTACTATGTTTATTTAATATATTTATAATAAAATTAAAATTATTATACATGAGGTTCTAACGAGTATGACGAAATTCAAGACTTTAGCTAGTAGATTTTTTTCTCACTTTTATTTTTTATGACACAGAAGCCATAATAAACACTCATTTATTAAATGAGTATTATATACTACCTCATAGAAATTTTATATGATTAGAATAATTATTTTAATTATATTTAATTTTTCATAATATGTTATTATTAATTGGGTATTATGATTAAACATATAACAAAAGCAGTAAGGGATTTTGGTCTCAATTTGACTTCTTTGAGATATACGTTATGTTATGCACCTATAATATTTCAAAAGTTATATATACGTCAAATTTGAAATGTAATGTCAATAATTTATCCATCCTCTGGATATTTTTAGTTTCATGTTATGTTATTCCCTCATGGGTCTTATGAATCAATATTACCAAAGTGGTAATGATTTTTTGTTCCAATATCATCATTAATTGGGATTGTTTATGACTAAGTATCCAATGTTAAAATCACATAATATAACTCTCAATAATTATGAATAATTTTATTCTAATTTTATTATTCAAGAAATCTTCAAGAAATTTTTATATTTTCCCACTATTTGGTACTTAAAATTATTAATAATTTTTTTTATATAAATCCATCATTATTTGTCACTTCCATCGAAAATATATTTCCAAACAAAACCTAGTTTTCTAAATATGTTTTGAAAAAAATATTACTATCTAATGATTTATAAATGAAAATTTTAACCATGTTGGTTTTTAAAAAAAATTATAGGAATATTCATGTTGTTTTCCCAAAAATTTATATTTTTCTTTTACCAAAAACAAAAAAGGAATAATAGTTTTAATATATATGAAATGAATAAAATTTCTTCATGTAGTGTACAATATTTTATTCAAATGTTACTTTATAAATTTTTTTGTTTATTTTCAAAGAATATTGTTTTAAGAAAACTCAGGCTTTAAATAGTCTTTTTTAAATAGGAAAAGATATTATCCACATCAAATGTTTTAAACGATCCTTACAAATAATTTTATATCTAATATTTTATTCATTGATGATATCTATTACTTATAGGGGTAAAATAAAAGTATTAAATTATTATTCTTTCCATAAATTTTGTATGATTATGTGGGTGTGTTTTTTATTAACCATGTTTCTCATTGACAAGTTATACCATGAGAAAATACTTATGAAACATCCTTATTTTTATAGTTTATTCTATGATGGAATGATTATTAAATATATATTTTTTTCAATAGTTTATTATATGTTTTAATGTTTATGATACCCATTTCATTTCATGGGTTATGATATGATGAATGTTTACGATATTTGGAATCACATAAATTTGGTTTTCATTATGTAATGTATGAGGATTATATCTACCTCAAATTCATCTGGTAAATATGTATATCCCATGAGATAGAATTTATTTAAATTATTATTGAACTATGTTGAATAATATAGGACTAGAACGGGAAGTGAACATAGTTCAGTAAGACATAATTGGAATGGGGGGTGAACCCAGTTTAGTAAGAAAGGGATTGAATGGGATGTAAACCTAGTTTAGAAAGGCTGGTGTGGATTGGGGAGTGAAACCATTATATTAATGGACTTCGACCACTATTAGGTTCTTGTTAGTGATCATTGACTAATGTTGAAATGATTTTCTATATTTATTTGTATGCCACAAATTTCATGCCTTATGAAAATGTTATGCTCTTATGGATCATGTTTATTGTTTCTCTTATGATTTATGTATTATGAATTATAAATATTTACTACATGACTAAATATTACTATACTTGACATAAATGGTATGGTTTTTAAATATCGATCCCATCTTCTCATACACTTATGTTCATGTTATGCTCATGTATCTCCCTTCTTTACCCATACTGAGCATCTGGGATGACCCTTTCTTTTTTTTTCCTTTACATTGGTTTCGAAGAAATGTATTATGTATGATATGTATAATAAGGGTGATATTTGTGAGTAATGTAGAGGGAGATTATTTATCTGACTAATGGATAGGTGTTTAGGTTTCCATGATACCAAAGGAAATAAACTATTAGGGTTCTTAGGTGTGTGTCTATTTAATTTAATAACTATTCATAAAAATTGTGTAATATCTATTTTTGTTATTCTAGTGCCACTATAATTGTTATAATAGGATATTTTTAGTTAACTGTTTTAATCTTGGATGAGATAACCTTTGTGAGATACCTAAGGATTTGTCTAAGGATAATTCTAAGTATGAGTCAATGAATAATAAAATGTCCTAGAATAATCATAAAGTGTTGAGAGAGTGGTTTACTAAAAATACATCCATGTCAAGATAATCCCTGGATTGAATGAATAGTCCTTGGATAAGTAATTTTGATATTTGATGAAACTACTTTCTGATAAATGAATAGTCCCTCGATGGAATTTTAAAATAATCCCATGAGAACCTCAGTATTTAGGAGAGTAGTCCAAGAAGATCATGTTAGGATTTAAAATTTTAATTTCCTCATGTATTTAAAAAAAATTATTCATGTCATCTTTATAAATTTTTTATGAAATGTTTAATAATCATGATTTTCTTTTAATTGGTTGGTGAAATACATAGCATTTTTATAGTCATATCTATTTTAAATTTCTATTTTTAAAACGTAATCATCGTTTTAAATGTTAAAGTGTATTTTGAAATGAAAATATTATGTTTTCCCTTAAAATAAAGAAAAATGGATTCAGTATTTTGAAACTCATAAAATTATTTCAAATTGAACATGTTAAGTTTTAAACATTTCCATGTGTGCATATTTTCATGGAATTTTTTCAAAAATTTTAAATTATTTTTTATGGATTTTGAATATGATTTTAAAATTTTCACTTGATGCTATCCTTTTTTATAGAAAATTGGGTTTTTATCCTATTAACTGTTTTGATAAAAATTTGATTGATTTTAATGTGGAATTAAAAAATATCATTTCATGTAGATGTAAAAAAAATAAAAATGAATAATTTTTCATTTTGAAAGTGGTTTTGAGATGAGATTAGGAATAATAAATCAATATGTGGTAATTTGAAATGGCTTAGTCTCTTTAGAAGTGTTTTTAAAGTGGTTGGTTTTAATATGGAATTTGGAAAACTTTCATAGTCATAAGATCATTAATTACATATTCATTGATATATTTCTTTAAACCTAATTTTTTTGTAACTCATACACTTTTTCATTAATTTATTATCGTTAATATTATTTATATGTCTTATTCCTTTTATACCAACTAGGAGCCTCTCCATAGTATCTGAAATTAGAAATATTAGGAAATCATGAATCTGTTTCCACTAAGAGAGAATATTGTAGTCTTGGTGCAACAATTTTTTCTATTCAAGGGATAATGGTTCAAGTATACTCGATCCAAGGTGTTAATTTATGTAAATCCATTAGGAATAGGGAAATGGGTATAAAAGAGTAAGGTCATTATGAACCTGTATTTTATAATCAACTAATCTTTCAAGCCATTGTGTGTCTAAGAAACTTTTTAGCTTTCAGAAACAACCAAGGAAATATTTTCTTGTTCTTCAGCGACTCCCAGCCCGAGAACATTTAGATTTAAGGAGAGAATTTTCTTCCTCATAAACATTATCTCTTAAATATTTATTATTTCATTTTGTTTCTCGAGACTTATCAACCCATCTCTTCTGGATATGCAACTATGTTTTGTGAACTACTTTGAGTAGTAGTCATCCCATACTAGGTATCAGTGATCATTTTGGTTGAATTCAGAGGATAAAACCAACAATAGTGTAGTAATTATTTTCATAAATTCAATTAACCATTTATTTCAAATCATACTAAAATTATTTGAAACAATAAAATGATGGGTTCCCCTAATTCGAATTATCTATAACATTCACCTTTAATAATGAATATTTTATGTGTATTTATTTATTTTTTGTACAAAATGAATATTTTATGAACCTAATTAGATTAATATGAATTGAAAATGGATTCATTCTAATCATATGATAAAATATTATGAATATGAAGTTAAATATTTCATCAATTTAGAAATAGATAATTCATACAACCCTTCTCAAATCCATTTTTGGTGTTAATATTGTTGTTATTCAATAAAACTTAATTTAGAAGAGTTGGATGGACATTTAATTTGTCATAGAATAGATTAGAGCTATAAATTGTTGACTAAAAAATGGGTAAAAATTGAATGTACACACTGATTGGGATGATACTGCGGTTTATGGATCATTTGAGATAAATAACAGTGTAAGTGGTGATAGAGATCACATGGAATAAGTGAGAATTTCAATTTAAGATAACCTTTTTGGTTTTATAAAGTTGTTTGAGAAGTTAAATAGTTGTGCTAAGAGGCCCTTTTATACCGGTTGTACTAAATACACAACTTTGTCAGCTAATTTGATGTTATACAATTTGAAAGTTGACAGTAGGTGGAGGGACACCAACTTTACATAACTTCTTGGTCTCCTGAATAATATGATACCCGAAAAAAATAAACTTCCATGTATAACATATGATGCTAAAATAATGTTACATTCAATGGTAATGATCTCTAAAAAACATGCTTGTCCAAAATATTGCATATTGTTTCACAAGGACCATGAATCACTCATAAAATTCCCTAAGTGTGGAAAAAATCGATACAAGAAAAATGAATCAATTATTTTGAATTTTAAATGGTGATTTCATATCATTATATTGTTTAGAAGACTATATGGATGTTAGTAAACCATGTGAAAATTGACATCGCATGTAGATATAAGAATTATAAAAAGGAACCTACATTATCCATCAAGTTCTCTTTAGTGGAAGAAAATTGATTATGAGTATCCTAAATTTGGAAATGAGCTGAGAAAAATTCATGTTACATTATCTATAAATGGAATAAATCCTTTTGGCGTAGATGGTAGTACTCACAGTACATGGCCCATCATGTTGGTAAATGTTAACTTTCCATTATGGTTATGCATAATTTTCAAATATATTATGTTGTCCCTGCTTATATTTGGACCAAAGAAACCTAGTAATGATATTGAAGTCTATTTGGCTTCATTAATAGAAGATATAAAATTGATGTTGTATATAGGTGTTTCAATTTATGATTCTCATAGAAGTTAAGAATCCACATTGAGGGACATGTTTTATGGGATTATAGTTGAATTTAATACTTATGGAAATTTTTCAAGTTATAGCATTAAAGGAATATTGGGGTGTCCCATTTGTTAAAAATTTCAAACACTCAGTTTGGTTGAAACATTCTTCAAATACTGTGTCTCTAGGACATTGGAAATTTTTACCTCGACGACATAAATACCGATCATGGATGATATCATTCAATGGGAGTACTAAACATGGTATAAAATTGTATCCACTAACTTGTGATAAACTATTTGATAAAGTACAATATATTGACACTATTTTTAGTTAACCATTTTCAAAAAACCATATGAGATCAAATTGGAAGACGAGTCTATTTTCTTTGAATTTATGTATTATAAATATTTTTATGTCAAACATTTTCATGATGTCATGCATAAAAAATTGTATTTGATAATGTAATTCTTACCTTACTAAATGTTCCTGTCAAAAATATATGGAATAATGTCTATGTTGGACGTGATTGACATAGGGATAAGGAAATATTTTTCATAGGTGAAGGGCCCAGTAGATTACACTCTATCCTAATATGAAAATTCACAATTTTCCATTTTAGTTAATGGTGTAAATGCTCTATATGGGTATTCATAAAATATCAAGAATCTCTTGTCAATGACTAATTTGAAGTTATAGGGACTAAAATCACATGACCTGAATGTTTTTATGTAATATTTTCTGCTCATTTATTTACATTGTATTCTTCCTAAAAATGTGCTGCATACATTATCTAGACATTTCATATTTTTCAAATCCATATACGGTAATTTTATAGACTCGGTGAAGATTCCAATCAGGAATTAGGATGTTGAATTCATGTTACGTGAATTAGAGATGTTATTCCCACCATAATTATCTAATATAATGTTCCACCAAATGGTTCACTTCGTTTTAGAGGTTCATCATTGTGTTCATGTCCATTATAGATGGATGTAGCCCATTGAATGGTTTATGAAGATTTTGAAAGGGTTTGTTAAGAATTGAAGTCATATGTAAGGTTGTATTGAAGAAGGATATATTGGTGAAGAATCTATTGAATTCTTTACCGATTACCTATCAGATGTTGACAACATTGATCACCCAAAGTATCATCACAGCAGACGCTTTATAAGAAAATTTATTTCCAAAAGTGATGTTGGTACAATTACCATCACTGAGCAAGAGCAAGATCACATTTACAATTAACATAATAGTGAAGATGTTGATCCATACATTGAAGCCCGCATATTAATTTTTATAGATTTGAATCCATAAACTGTTGAATGATCGATATCAAATACACATAATCAATAGTTTGTAGGATGTTTCTGAGATCATATTTATACGGAGTTATCAAAAAATTTGAAATCATTTATCAATATAATTTGATGGCTAGCCAATGGTCCAAATGAAAATGTTATAGCTTATATTGGTTTTATAATCAATGATTATTCATTTATAAAAAATAACATTATGACTATAGTATGATGCAATATAATGGATTTATTCTAGTGGTGAAAGCAATGAACATATCTGGTTCCAATGATAGAAGTAAAATTTATATGAATAAGTCATATTTCGGCATTATTGAATTGATATATGAGTTGAATTATGAATTATTTAAAGTGACTATTTTCCATTTCAAATGGGTTGAAAATAGAAGTGTAGTTAATGTTAATGAAATAGGATTCATGAAGAAGAATTTCAGTATGTAATGGGAAATGGACGAGCCGTTATTAATGGCTTCACACATATTGCAAGTATTTTATGTCTCGGATCCTGCAAATAAGAATTGCTAAACTATCCTTTTTGTGACTAAAAAATCGTAGGGTTAGATTAAAATTCTATAGAAACCCTTTAATTGGGAGATCATAATTAGTTCATGGTGGTCCCAATATAGACAATTTCTTGTACATTATAGGGGATAAAAAAAAGGGATTTGGAATCTCAATAGAAAATCAAAATCCCTTCATCTTTAAAAAAAATATGTATTCAATGATAAGGTTAATTTTTTTTCTAATATAATATTATTGTCCTCATAATATTTTCTATTATATACTACATTAACATAATCTAAATTAAATGTTTGACTACTCATGCAAACAATGTCTTCTACACATGATGATGTTACCAATCCTATATATTAATTGATTTTTGATTTTGAAACTACAAAATTATTAGGGGATCAACAACATATTTATGAAAAAAATAAGAACAGAATAACATCATAGTTTTGAATAAAATTATCGAGTAAAGAAGTAAGGATATTAAATTTGAGGTTGGCTGGAATCATTGCAACTAACCTACTTACACAAACATGTCAATGTTCATTAGTTATGTTGGGGTCATAATGAGGATGAATGTTCAAATTGATATATATTCATCATGTGACATCCATCTTGTAATGAAGGAAAACCTTTAGGAAGATATAAAGGTAGTGATATGGTATATATTCTCTATTTTACCGAAAAATTATACAATAAAACGTTGACTTAATTTTCATTATTCCTCCAATAGATTGTCTATTTTAGAGGATTTAGGTAATAAATGTGTCTTATTGGCCATTGGAAAATCCCAAAGATGATTTAAGACTCTTCATACTAAGTTATATATTAGGGATGTTGAGGGGAAAGTAAATCCTGACCCACTAGTTAGTTATGAACACATTATAAGAAGGAAACATGGAATTATTATATCATTTTCCATGATGATAAATCATTTCAAGTGTATTTTAGTTGATAATATATTATTTGAAGTTATTTATTTTATCTAGTTTGATTCAAAAATAAAAATTTCTGAAATAGAAAAGGAGTGCTGAAAATAATTAACATCCATCAAAACAAATATACCCCCATAAAAATAAAGGATGGTATTCTTCACTAGAGAAGATATTTGTATGTATTTTAAATCAACAATAAAAAGTTTATATGATATGAAACAACTTATTTCCCTTTTTTTATATGAGTAGTGGTGAATAAAAATATGAATCCACTTCCATCTCATATCATGTCATATGGAAGGAGGCTCAAGTAAATAAGGAGGGTCAAATAGTTGATGAAAACAAAAAATCAATATGGGAAACAGGTGTAAGTATGACATAATAGTATTTTTTTATGCTTGATAATAGTATTACATAAAAATATTTACTTATTTTCATATTATTTTTATACAATTTAGACATAACAATCAAAAATGATCATTCTAAAAGAAAAAAGAATTTTAGTCACTTTGAATCAGTTTTTAAAATATGGTTCTGTTAGAGTAGTAGGTTTTACAGTGTCTTCTAAAAAATATTTTCAGAAGAAAAAAACAAAATAATATACATATAAGATGATGATATGATTTCAGGCACAAATAAATGTTTTTCAAGATATAATTATCTATTTTTGTTTGGCAAAATAATATATGATAATGTATCAAAAAGAACCTCTGGTGGAAAAAATATCTACACAAGAAGAACCAAATGACCCTGCTAGCTTTGAAGCTTTTCCTTCCCATAAACCGCATACCATACTAGAGGAAATAAATTTTTTTCATTACATATTATCCTAAATGTGAATCATACAACATTAGATAACTTTATAGTACTAAAAATACATAGGGTAAAGTACTACGTGATTTATATTTATCGGCACCCACACATTACATTGTTGTAAGGGGTTTGGTGTATAATATGCTAGGAGGAAATAAACATAATAATGAACTCCAAAAATATCGCATGGGAGTGGGGATATCTTAGGATCTCAGCACTGAGTTTCCCATTCCACTCTATGATCTGGATATTACAGTGGACAATTATTCTATTGAAACTTTTGTAGCATGTTCATATAATCTTAAAAAGATACATGAGGTATGTATTTAACAAATATTTTCATATGAAAAACCAATAATAATTTTTTTTAAAAATGTTTGAAGTTAGGTATGGTATTTTAAAAAGATAAAGCGATGGGTAAACTAGAGTTCCACAACACCATTTATCATTACAACAACATACAGATACCACATTTAAATATTGAAATATGTATTAAATTCTATATAAAGAAGAAATATATAGAAAATTCATTATTGACATAGTTTCTCTCAAGATTATAAATGAGATTCTCAAGTATGAATAGATGGGAGTCTTAGTTTTGAATACAAACATAAGGTACATTTTCATAATACTTCTATCCAAAAATGATATAATGTGTTTTTTAATGTTAAAAACTATTCATATTTTCTACTGTTGTTAATATTATTACTATATAAAGGGAAAATAATACGAATCATGACTTAGATTAATTAATCCATATATCATTTTTACGTAAAAAGCATCATTATATAAGGAATAAATTGATATGAAAAAAATAGATAAAGGGTGTATTTAAGAAAAAAATAAAAGACAATAGACTATTTTTTATGCATATAATAGAGGGGTAAAACTCTACAATATAATCACATGAAATATATTATTATTTTTTCACTAATTATTTGTTTTAGTTTTTTAAGAATCATTTTATATTGATCACACTCAATGTGGATACCCTGAATATTTATTTTTTTGATCCAATGCGTGGATATCCTACAAAACGACCATACATGATGTGTATTGTAAATTTATAATACATAGAAATAAAAATTTTGAAGATAAAATTCGAATTATATATTTCATTATGTGTTTTACCAAGAAATTTTTTATGATTATGAGGTCTCGAAATATAGGGTAAATCATATTTTGAAGCCAGTGACGGGACATAAAAATCCTATCAATTAATTTAAATGGAAAATGATTAAGGTATATATAGAAATATTTAACTATCAAAACATATTTAAAAATAATTTACTTATTTTGGTTGATTTTTTTAAAGACTCTCATGAAAGATAATTGAAATGATTGTGTATATTCTATTTTCCAAATTATGAGAGAGATAGTAAACCATGAAAAAATCATCATCCATGAACAGGTAATTTCCAAATATAATTACAATTTAATAAAAATATTTCTTAATCATTTGTTTCAAAATATTTTCTAAGTACTATGAAAATATGTCACAACATTCATACTCAAAATAATAATTAAATATGTGTATATACAAGTGGACATTATACATAGTTTCAAAACTTATGTCAATAAAAAATTTAGGTATTTACCTTATATATATATGATCTATTATGAGATATGTCCTTAGAAATATAATTGGGGTGTGAATAATTAGTATCATAATTCTTATATATTATTTTTTATATATTTCTAAAATATAAGTAAAATGTATGAAATCAATTTGTTTATAAATGAGAAGAAGACATGGTGTCTGAATGTATACTCGCATCATAAAGAGGCGACTTCCAACTACATATTTTTTTAATTTTCCCATAATTTTATTTATTTATTTAGCAAATTGCTTTAACATTTTTAGAATAAAATTACACTAATTCCCTCTCTAGGGTTCCATCATGGGTGGGGGTAAATGATAGAATAAAATAACAATACAATAGTGTCACTTTTGTGGGTGGTGGAATTACATGGGCTATTAGATCATCAATTAGATGCATGATATAAAATCACAAATTCTTGTAAAACCCATACAAGTAACACATTAATGAAAAGATGAATTCCTACTATATATTTAGTTAATTTTTTCACCATTTTATGTAATATTTTTAATTTAATTTCCTTATTATTTTTATCTAATAATTATTTATTTTTTTCATAGAACTTTTAGGAAGTAATATTTTTTTCTTCAACTATCTCCAGAAAATCCAGAAAGGATAGAACATGTTGCTTTTGGGTGAGTCATTTGAAGAAGAATATGGTTTCATCTTCCATCCAAATGGAACATTTCATTTTTTTCAAGCTAATTGTAGAAATTTTAAAGAAAAACAAATATCACATACTCTACAAGATGCACCTCAATTTGATACAAAGTGTTTTCGTTTTCACTTGAACTATTTTTTTTTAATTTACATTTTAGTTCAAATCACACATCACATACTCAAAATTGACCAAAAACATTCCCCAGTATCCAAACTACATTCTCCAATATCTATATTTCAACAAATTAATTTAGTGAGTTAAAATAAAACTTGGTAGTGGGTAATTAACTAATCATATATGTCCACTTATTTAGAACTCAGTATAGTATTAGGTGTTAAAGACAAAAAATTTAGTGTTATCCACCTAAATAAATTACTAACATATACTCATAAAACATGTAAAACAACCTTTCATCAACATAAAACAAAAATAGATCTTTCAAACCACTTGAAGCAATTATATATTCATAATGTAATCAGACCAAATCAATGACTTCATATTCTTTCAGTGCATACACACCATGGATCATATCTCCCACTTAATAATCCCTTTCATAAATTATCAAATATAATAATTATTTTTATGGGATAGGGTTAGTTCTTGATCATCCTCAAGTATAGGAATGTGGTTGTTAATTGTATGTCAACCAATTTCATTCAATATACTTCCAAAGATTTATACTTGTTCTCCTTGATATACAACTTTTGAAAAAGTCCCCCTAAATAATTGAATTAGAATCATATAATTTTTTATAGGTATTTACCTCTATTGTGAGGTTAATCCAACTTATGTATGTATCTTAATTCAATGCTCTATTTTTTCATGCTTTTCTATTCTTCCTTAGCCATAGGATAACCTTTTTATCTATTTTTCCTCTTTCCTTGTGGATTGGTTTGTGAAAATATTTAGGACTATTTTGTGTTTATCCTCCTTGATAGTCATTGGAAACACCTAAGTCTTATTTTCCATAGTGTAAAATTCTTCACATGTCCATTATTTCATTGTCCAAAAGTAGTAATTTAATTCTCTATTTTACTCCATATTTATTTTTTCCACAATATAATTATTTATGAACAATGTTAACTACAGTTAATTGATTCATATGTCAATACAGTTGGTCCTCATATTCTTATAATATCATAAATATATTTTTCAAAAAATAGAATCTTCTACCTTACAATCTATCCTCCCCCTTTCTATATTAATAGTGGTTTTCTTCTAGGTAACATCCTCAACTCTATTATTTCATTCAGTTTCCATATATCAATGGTTAGTACATATAAAAGATATCTTTATAAATTAATTCTTTTAGTGTTGATATCTAGGTTGAGGTATTTTGTCCACTCTTCTCATAATATTGATCCCTTTAGATTCTAAAAAACATCCATAGTGTTCCCCATAACTATTACTTGATGATATCATGAATAAAATCTCATGTGTTTCTAGTTTAAAATGACACCAGAATCTAGGCACTAGTGTCACGCACAGATCCCTCCCCCATTAGCACTATAGTAGAGTCCTTATGCAATTTCAGTGTCCATGGTTTGTGGTGTTTCTTATTTGTGTTGCTCTATTAAATACATAGTCAGTTATTCATTTCATTTAAAAGGAATTTGTGTACAATGCATGAAATTTAAAAGTAATGATTACAAAATAAGTTATTATTATACTAGAAAAGCGATTCAAATACACCCTGAATCGTCTCATTATGTATGATCTCATATCCATTTGCTAGAATATGTGTAATATTATAAGGGTTCCATGTTGGGAATGAATAGTGATCTGATTATGTGGATCACGAATGTAAAATTGTGAATGATCGAAAGATAAGTGATGTAAAATCATGGCTAGTGCTGGTTTGGCTTCTATCATTGCAATTTTTTACCTAATGCACACTCATGGCCCAAACATGAAGGATAAAATAGAAAATTGACTCTTTGTTGCCATAGAGACTCCCACAGAAAACATATTTGGTTTGAACTTATGTAAATATTCAACCCATATGTCAATATTATGATGGATTGTGAGTATTAAAATTAAAATTATCACTACTAGTGGAAGAATAATCTCTCCACACTTTTTTTTTCACGCACAATTTTTGATAACTCAAGTATCACCCAGTAAAGCTGATGCACCTCCAGAAAAATCATCTCAACCTTTTATAATTCCAACAAGTTATTTTAGATGTAGAATGGTGTATATAATTATCCTGTATGGTGGAGCTATGCATTTATTCTTATAGTTTTTATTCTTTGTAACACTCATTAGTTGGTTGGTTATTTCTAAATAATTCAAAAACATATTCTCCAAAACAGTTTTTAACATCTTCATATTTGAATAAAGAGATCTTTTATATGTACTAACCATTGATATATGAAAATCACATGAAATAATAGAGTTGATGAACATAAATGCATTAATTTATAAAGTGATCTTTTATTTGTCCAAAATAGTTTTGAACATCTTCATCTCCCACTACGTTACTCACAAATATCACCCTTCTTATACATATCATACATAATACATTTCTTCAAAACCTATGTAAAGGAAAAAAGAAGAAAGGGTCATCTCAGATGCTCAGTAAGGGTAAAAAATGAAGATACATGAGAATAACGTGAACATAAGTGTATGAGAAGATGGGCACGATATTTAAAAACCATACCATTTATGTCAAGTATAGTAATATTTATTCATGTAGTAAATATTTATAATTCATAGTACATAAATCATAATAGAAACAATAAACATGATCCATAAGAGCATAACATTTTCATAAGGCATGAAATTTGTGGCATACGAATAAGTATAGAAAATCATTTCAACATTAGTCAAGGATCTGTTACAAGACCCTAATTGTGGTCGAAGTCCATTAATATAATGGGTTCACTCCCCAATCCACACCTACCTTACTAAACTAGTTTTACATCTCATTCAATCCCTTTCTTACTAAATTGGGTTCACTCTCCATTACAATTATGTCTTACTGAACTGGGTTCACTTCCCATTCCAGTCCTATATTATTCAACATAGTCCAATACTCATTTAAATGAATTCTATCTCATGGTATAAACATATTTACCAGATGAATTTGTGGTAGATATATTCCTCATACATTACATAATGAAAACTGTATTTATGTGATTCCAAATATCGTAAACATTTATGATATCATAACCCATGAAATGAAATTGGTATCATAAACATTAAATCATATAATAACCTATTGTAAATATATATATTTCATAATAATTCCATCATAGAATAACCCATGAAAATAAGGATGTTTCATAAGTATTTTCTCATGGTATAACCTGTTAACGAGAAACATGGTTAATAAAAAACACACCCACATAATCATACACAATTTATGGAAAGAATAATAATTTAATACTTATATTTTATCCCTATAAGTAATAGATATCATCAATGAATAAAATATTAGATATAAAATTAATTTTTAGGATCGTTTAAAACTTTTGATGTGGAAAATATCTTTTCCTCTTTAAAAAAGACTATTTAAAGCTTGTGTTTTTTTAAAACAATATTCTTTGAAAATAAATAAAAAATTTATAAAGTAACATTTGAATAAAATATTGTACACTACATGAATAAATACTATTCATTTCATACATACTAAAACTATTATTACTTTTTCGTTTTTGGTAAAAGAAAAATATAAATTTTTGGGAAAACAACATGAATATTCCTATAATTTTTTTTAAAAACCAACATGGTTAAAATTTTCATTTATAAATCATAAGATAGTATTATTTTTTTGAAAACATATTTAGAATACTAGGTTTTGGTTGGAAATATATTTTCGATGGAAGTGACAAGTAATGATGGATTTTTATAAAAAACGTTTTCTTAATAATTTTAAGTACCAAAGAGTGGGAAAATGAAAAAATTTCTTGGAGATTTCATGAATAATAAAATTAAAATAAAATTATTGATAATTATTGAGAGTTATATTATGAGATTTTAACATTGGATACTTAGTCATAAACAATCCCAATGAATGATGATATTGCAACAAAAAATCATTACCACTTTGGTAATATTGATTCATAAGACCCGTGAGGGAATAACATAATATGAAACTTAAAATATCAGGGGGATGGATAAATTCTTGACATTATATTTCAAATTTGATGTATATATAACTTTTGAAATATTATTGGTGCATAACATAACGTATATCTCAAAGAAGTCAAATTGAGTCCAAAATCCCTTACTGTTTTTGTTATCTGTTTAATCATAATACCCAATAAATAATAACATATTATGAAAAATTAAATAAAATTAAAATAAATATACTAATAATATAAAATTTCTATGAGGTAGTATATAGGCCTCATATAAAAAATGAGTGTTGATTATGGCTTTTGTGTCATAAAAAATAAAAGTGAGACAAAAATCTATTAGCCTAAGTCTTGAGTTTCGTCATACTCGTTAGAACCTCATGTATAAAAAGTTTAATTTTTTATACATATATTAAATAACCATATTAATATATATAATACCATATATTATTTTATTGTGACCATTTAATACCCATTTATTAACAATTTCTTGTTAAATTTATGTCTCAGTTAATAATTTCTTTGTTTTTCATAATTTTGGTGATTTTTTTATAATTTTGGTCCTTTTACATTCTTTGTGGTTCCAAATTCTACATAATTATAAAAATTATATAAATATAATATATATTAATATATATGTATTTAAATAAATCCATAAAATTTAATGATAGGAAATGAAATACATCATTCATTGAAATGGTAGGCCATACGTATGTATGAACATTGTTTCCATTTTATTTTGGGATTAAGGGAATGGAAAAATTAAATGGTAAATATAATCATTCAAAAATCATAGTTATTTAATATATATATATATACACATTTTCATTAATTCCATTTAATGTATGAACGAATTACATCACTTCGTGAGGTGGTTGTCTGTCGTACACTTGACCGTCATTATAATATTCTATCAAAGTTGTGAGTATGAAGGTATGTGTGATATAATAATTCAAGAATCATAATAACTCCATAAATATCATGAATATAAAATAAAAAAACTAATTAAATCACTTTTAATATCCTTTAAAGGTGGTAATAGAAAAAAAATGAGTGACATCGGTTAGCGATGCGGTAGTCCACCATACACATGAACATTTATTTCATAACACATTCTTTGGATGTGGATATGGTTTTAGTACATTAACATAACATAAATACATTTATTTATTTGGATGTTACATAGGCCTTTATATAATCATGATCTAATAATAATTTAATCTATTTTAGAAGGAAATAAAACAAAAACACTCATTGATGAATGTTTCATATTATTCAGGTATCCTCCTTTAGTTTTCACTGAAAGCCTTCATAAGATGAAATTATGCCCAAATAAAGGATTCTAGGATGAGTAGAGAGAATTTTTGAAGTTATTTGGTTTTTAATTTTCTAAAGAAAATATGTTTTAACATGTGATGAAGAGAGGATACTCGGTGGCCTTTTATAAGTGGGGGAGTGAAAATAGTTGATATTTTTCAAAATAATTGAGTGTTCCCACATTTTCCAGATGTCGAAAAGGTCCAAAATGAACCATTATATAAACCTATAGTTTTAATGGTCGAAATACTTCCAGAAAATAGTTTTTAGAAAAGTGTATAGGATATTTTTAACAATATCTTTTTAGTTTAACCCCGTGTAAGCCCATTTTTACCTTAACCGTGGTAATTAATTTTTGCTACAATAACTATTCACATTGGTCAACAATTCAGTTGAACTTATTATAAAATATAAATTATTTTTATTCCTAATAAGTAATCTATTTTTAATAATTCCACTAACATAAGTGGAAAGAATTAATTAAAAACAAATCCCACATATATAATGAGAAAACTGATTTTTAAAGTGAAAATGATAAACAGTTTACTATGTTTTAATATCCATGTTAAATATAAAATTGATTACAATGACCAAAATTGGATTAATATATGAATAAATTAAATAATTAAACTTTAAAATAAATTTAATATATAATTTAACCTTGTAAATAAATTAGGTGAAAAAAATTATCAATTAAAATTCAGTATTGTTTATTATTCATAAGAAAATGAAATCTTTTAAAAAAATAAAAAAAAATTCACAATGAGATAATTTTGAAATTATAAATTAAAAAATGATGTATATTTTAAAAAATTATACTTCTAAATGTGTGATTTTTTTTATTTTCCCCCTAAAATATATAATACATTTTTTGAGAAAGTAATATTTTTGAAGCATATAAAGACTTTACCAAAAATTATATATTTTTTATCAATATAATTTTTTTATATAAAATAATTTTAATTAATATTGTAGATTTACTTATTACTACTCATATCACTAATTTAACATCATAGTTATAATCATCATTTATAAATAAAAAAAATTAATAATATATATTGGTTTTGTTAAAAGTCAGTGTTGAGTGTATCACATGCACTACTTGGTGTGGCTTATAATGAAAGATTAACTTGGTACCGCATGAAACACTACCGATCAAAGGAATATAATTTATTCAAAAAAATAAATTCATAAAAACTAGGGTTGTTAAAATAAATTCATTATATAATTAAAATGTATTAAAAAATGTCGAATAAATATGTACTCAATTTTCAGTAAAGTATTTTTATTCAATAAAAATATATTTTCTTCTGAAATAGTTTCTGTTTCATTTAATGGGTTGAATATATAATTAATTTACAACACTTTTTAAAAAATTTAATTTACAAAATTATTAACATTTTTTAAATAATCATGTTATTATTTTCTAGGGTTAATTGTTGATGTTTTTATAAAAATAGTTATTTTTCAATAAATAGTGAAAAATAGAAAATTTTGTAAAATGGTCATTTTATTTCATAAAATAAATAAATTTATATGTTCCATTATGTTTTTAATTTTATATTAGATTAATAAAATATTCATTAATTATAAATAATGTAATTAATTACATATGAGTCATCATTATAGTTGATTATGTTATAAGTTCATTTTTTGAGCTTAAAATACATAATTTTCTAAAAGCAATTTTTATGTGCACAATATGTTTTTATGTTTATAAAATAAATTATTCATTATTTTATTAATGTATTTAATTAAATTTATAGATTATATAACAAATTTTTAACATTCATTTTATTTTTTTACTAGGAATGGAAAGAATGTAAATTTTATTTTGTGCTTAAAAATTCACTTTTGAAAATAGGTTCCATTGAATTTTGCACTCTTATTTTAAAATTATTATATGAAAATTATACAAAATTAATTTGATAAAATTTATTCCATATTTTTAATCATAATAAATAAAATAAATTAATATGACAAATGTAACATTTGGTAATAATTAATCATAAAAATTATAAAGAAAATCATTATGATTACGGTTAAAGATGATTAATGGGAGGTCTATACTAACAATATAATATTTAAATTGGCCTAAACCCTAGTTAAATCCTATTTTGTGGACATATTTAATACATATATAATCTATTATTTTATTATAAGTAATTTTGGATCAATTTTATTTTTTAAAGTCATTAATATCCTTTAACCATTGAAAAGTTGCAATTTTGTCCTATTTCTCACTTATAAAAGGACACCATATATCCTCTATTATAAGAACTTAAAGATCGTTATATATCCGATGATACATACCCATATAAATTATTAACATCCATTAACATAATATTTAGGTACTTTTTTGTTCAAAACATCAACCACATATGACTTAAGGAATAAGCCAAAGGAGTTATTCCAAAGAAGATGTAAAACTCTTACATGAGTGTTTTAATATTATTTATTCTAATTATTCCTTAAATTATATGATCAAATTTATTATATAACAAAATTAGTGTCTGAAATATATTTTTTTGTTATTATTTTAATTTATCATCTTTAATTCTCTTCCTTATCTATCAAATGGGATACAAAAGCATCGTCTGTGCGTTCGTGCACGCTACTGTCTCGTGAAGTGATATATTTCATTTTTCATCACCATCATTCATGGATGTTTATATTAATGTATATAATTTTTATATATCATTTTTATAACATAATTATGATTCTTAAAATATAATATATCATTTAACTTTCTACCCTTCCACCCATTTAAAATGGTAATGTAGCACATGTGTACGTGTGGACTACCACCTCCACAAAGCGGTGTGATTCATTTTTCATGTAAAACATTAAATAATGATTATAAATCTGTATATAATTAATAAATATGATATTTATATCATTATTAAAATTTTATATATGATTTATGCATGAAAAATATGCAAGGAGTAAATATACAGAATAGAAACTTACATGAACAAAATGAAACTATTAGCCGTCAAAAACAATGATTTTTTAATAAAATGTTGATTAAATGTTATAAGTGATTAATATATGATATTATAACTAATAATATATTTTATTATATGATTATAATAAATTTAAATTTATTATATAGGAGGTTAAAATCATCATGAAGGAATTCATACATGTAGTAAGAGTTTATTTCGCAGTTTCATCACTATTTAAGGATTTATTTAATTAAATTGGGGAAATTATTTGAAATTTATATATTAAACACCATTTATTTTATAATAAAGTTTTTATTTTTAGAAATATAAGTTTTATTTCATTTTAATCCCTTTATTCACTCAAATGTTGATATTTTTTTAAGGAAAATTGACTTTGTTTTTCTATTCGGTGAAGAAAATTTTTTCTTTCATGCCTATATTTCCTTTAAAATGTCTTCCACAATGTTTTTAATATTCTTAAATTATTTATTAAGTTAATTTTACTGATTTTTGACATAATATATAATTTCATAAAATAAATCAACCAATTATTTTCCAAATGATTCACTTTTTTATCGAATGATTGAATAGAATATTTGTTTCCACACATATTACATGAACTATGTTTCCTGATATTAGAAATATTATTTAATTTTAATCATACTTTGATAATTTATACGGTTCATTTCAAATAAATTTTTTATTAATATTTTATATATTTTTAGATTTTAAATAAGTTATTTTAAAATGGAAATGGTATTTTCCTTAAGAAATGTTCAGGTGATATTTTAATATTCTTTTATCTATGTCAATATCCACTAATGAATAATTTCATTTTGGGGGAAATAATATAATTATTCTATAAAAAAATTCTATATATAGATTATGATCATTTTGAAAGAGCAAATTATAAATATTCCATATTCTAGTTCTCTTAATAAAATTTTTTTTTATTATTAAGGTATGGTGATTAATATGATTCATTTATTTATATTATGAATTCATTATAATTATTATGTGATGCGAGGGTACTAGAATTACATAACCCATAAATTTATTTAAATAATTTTGAGATGAATTAGGTTGGGTATTTGGAATATGCCTTACCAATTTGTGAATCATTTCAGGTCATAATACATCAATGGTATGTTTAAGATATTTAGCATTATGCATTCTAGAATTATAAAATCAATTATTAATACCCATGTGATTACTTAAATTGTTATGATATCTATGGATAAGTATCAAGATCATGTGATTATTTATATTTCATTATTTGATCTTCATTTATTCCTACTATATTATTCATGACTTACTTATTCTATGATACCTTTTATTGTATTAATATCTTTACTGAGCATCTGATCATACACTTTTATTTTTTTTCCTTTCTCTAGTATTTGAATAATTTTACTATTATTTATATGAAAGGTATAATTGAGGAAATAATAATGTTATTAATGAAAATAATATCTTATATATTAAGTTTTCAAATGTAATGTGAGAATCAAGTATGTATATAGCCTCCCAAGATTTCTAAACAATTTGAATATTAGGATCCATCCTTTGTATCTTGAGAAAATATCATAAAATATCCTCCATATATTGGATAATAGGGATGGGGTATTGTCATAAACATGTAAAAACACAATTATACAACAATTCCCCACCCTAAAATCTCACCCACATGGCCCATCATCATCCCAGTGGTACAAAAACATCTTAGTCAATGTTATCCCCTCATCACACATCAAGATAATCTATAACAATGAGGATTAGATCTCATCTTATCAAGAACCCAACCATCATCATCTTGAAAAATAATATTAGAGAGATAGGGAGAACATATCTGAAGACCCTATGTCATTCCCCCAATGAATCCTAGATTTACCTATGACCAACGAACAACTTATAATATAAAAAACCCAAGTTAAAAGACCTATCTCTATAAGTAGTATGAGAAGATAATTAATTATTACTAAAGTAGAAAACCATATGGGTACACTACATGAACCCCAATTCTAATTCGTTAAGACATCCAAGCCCTTTCTAGACCCAACGATACTTTAAAAGATAAAACTCCTAAATAGATAACCTAACCGTTATTTATTTTATGAAGACCCAACTCATTATTTTCAATAATTCTAGACATGAAGATTCACTACCCAAACCCCTATTCTATTTACCGTAGCCATACTACCCTCAACTGATTGTGGACATATCCTTTGATTCACATTTACATAGGTATACAATACTATACACATACTTGAAAGAATGATTTCTTGCACAGTTTCAAAGGAACAAAACCCATACTCCTCCTATATAAGGTATATTATATAGATACTCACCTCACTAATTCACAATAATATCAAAATAAGGGGTATCATAGGTCTAAAAACACACAAAAAATTCAAGGAATACAACATTAAAAAATTTCATAAAATGGTAATGTCTTCCTAAATCAATATTGATGAAGTTTAATTTCCATGATCTACCACCCAAATCAATTTTGATGTACCAGTTTGATGAAATCATACATAAATTCATAAGATTAGGGTCAGGAATGAAGAATGAATATGAAACAAGAATCTTGGGAATAAATGAGGTTAGACATACTAAGATGGATAAAAATAAAAAAATTAGTGCTTCAAACTCCTATTAAATGGGGGATAGAGAAAAAAATATTCCAAATGGGATGCTTTATAGGATCTAGTTAAAGTCGAGGTTTGAGGATTTGAGAGATGGTGAAATAATATAGACCAAGTGTGAAATTACACCATTCCAGTATTAAAAATCTATTCCTAAGAGTCCATCTGCTAGCTGTTGGGCATCAATAGAAAAATGGTGGACCACCATCCCCCTAGACTTATGGTCATCTCATTTATTAGATGATGGAAAATAACTGACTAGCTAATAGCCTCCTAAAATATCCAAAAATATATAAGTACCTATTAGCCTTCCTAAAGTTTCCCCTAATCATCCTTAGTGGACTACATCAGCTAAAAACCACTGAGACTCGCTTGTATGGGATAAAATTCAAATCATAAGGCTCCTTGGACTGCTTAGGGGAATAAAAAAACCCCTCCAATGACATCTCATCCTCAAGATGTATTTGTATGGGTCTCTCTTAAATAACATGGCCTCTATACCCAAATATATGACCTGTAGGTCTAATATCCTCTTCCCAATCCTAAATACATCCATGCAAACATAATACTCAAATTTTAGGTAGTACCATTCCTGACAAGCCTTTCCTCATCTCAGGGAAAACACATACTGGACACTCATTAAAGGATCCACATTCCTATGACAAATAATTTTCCATTAACAATCCATAAACTGGGATCTACTTCAATCCCCAAGACACATTAACAAATTTACTATTTCTGAAAGTATTTATGTCTCAAAATTTCACTCCATTTCATATGTTTCCTAAATAAACCCCTAAAGCATGTCATGAATTCACAAACATTAACTGTAAGTTTGCATGACAACCCAATCCTTTCTCTATTATTCAACATCACCAACTCACTCCTATTCTCCTTTGATAAATAATATAAAAGGGTAAATATCATGCATTAATACAGTTGGATACTTTGAAACCTATATGTCACACTCTATGTGCACTAAATAATTTTTATTTTCATCAATACTCTTGGAAGAACCAACCTAGTTTCAACCGAACACTGACAAACATAAGAACTATTGACCATCTCAATAGGTTCACCATTCCTAAATCCCAAAACATACAAATCAAGGACTACACCCCTGGAATTCCAAAACACCATATTGAGATAATATACCCACATTGGTTTTCATGAAATCCATTAGCCACAAGACCCACTTTTTTTCTTCTCCTACATCACCAGACCACTAACCACAACACATCATCTAGAAAAAAAATAGAAGATACAACCTTCTATTCAACCTTAACATTATTTAGATCAATGTTAGTCCCCAAAACTTTTGTTTAATGCTATAATGTTGTCACTTAACCACACATATAGCACCCATCATTAATGTAAACCTCAACCCAGTGTGGAAATTTCTGGTCTTACAAAAAAATTGGATTAATTTCCCTCATTTATTTTGTATGATCTGAGCTCATCAATTCATCACTAACACCCAACATGTTTTACCTGTTTCCCATTTCGCTTCACTGTATAACTCAAAAATCTGATCCAAAATCAATGTATTTCCAAAAAAAGCTTGGTTCGATCCTCGAACCACTTCAAGAACATCCTGAATAATGTTTCAGATGCGGTTTCCACCTCACTATATCTATTTATACAGAATAAAACTAGTCATTCCTTCTCTATATAACTTATCTTGAAGAAATTAAAAATCACCCAATGAAATGATATCACTAACCAATCATGATGATTTAATACCTAGGGAGTGGATAAAATACACAATTAACACACCAATGTCTGAACACAACTCTCATTTCAACTCAATGGTTAGATCCTTGATGGATCCATCTAACCATTGTGCTCCCCTCATGAGCACTGACACATATGCGACCTAACTAATGATTAGATCACACCACCACTCACCTGTTCATGAAAACAATATGAATAAATATAAATATTAATTACAAGCCCACTCCTAGGGTATTTCACTAAGTCTCTACACAATATAGTCACTTCCATATGCACCCAAAGCTCCTGAAGAATCTTACCACCAACATTTCTTCAAAACATCAAGGTAATCACCTAAAAGTGATTATAAAATTACCTTTACAAAAATGGATGTTCCTCCAAAAAAATCCAATGACTCAAGGAAAATAAACACACATATACCAGATTTTCCCTTTCTCCACACTCCTAGTACGACATGTCTTACAAAATATCTACCCTTCCAAAAACAACAATGGCTTCATCTCTCTCTAAGTCCTAGATTTTCTTTATAAGAAGAAATAAAAAATAAAAAGAAAAGTTACCCAAAAAAATATATTAATATCATACTCATAAGCCTATTCATATCCTGAACTCATGGTTCATGCTATAAACCATTGCAGGTAGCAACACCTCAACTGCTAGCTTGTCATGTTTTTATAAACTTTATCAAGATCTAATATTAATTCCATATAAAAACAACAAAATGATAAAATATTGGTCCCATTTTTATCCGGAATTGCTTCCTATGATCTCAGCCACTAAGGTCATGTGCTACCACACACTATGTTCCATAACATTATACCTTCTTTCCACTTCTGGGCTAAATAATGACCACTCACATACCACTCATGTCATGTGAATACTAACCACCCTGCTAATCAATAACAGACCAACAGAAAATAAGATATAACCTAATTATATACTGATAATAGCTTGAATCACACTTCTATATCCATATCTCATTGGTCTAAGTAAACACCACAAGATAACGAATTTAACTCATGGTTCTCTGCCCAAAACAACACCCCACTAGTCTAACCATTAGAGGGTTCACTTCTAGATACCGAACTCACACAATCACCTTCCATATAAAACCCCACTCTACTCACTCTATATAGAGATAAACAATGATCACAAGACCAAACTACCTTTAGTGTTGATACGGTTTATTACCTTACTATGGATGTGTTTTCTTATGTTTGTTTTATATTTTCTGTTGGGTCTAGAATTGTCTGTTAGGCTATTTTTCCTCTTATACCTAGTGCTATTAGGATGGAGATGATACTATCTAACATTCTCATTATATGCATTATAGTTGTTTATCTAAGTAGTATTTTGAGATTTACTTTGGTAGCTGGATATCGTTTGTGCATGATTTCTTACACAGTACTGTGGGAACCTGGTGTAGTTAAACCATAGGGGGGAACGTATACTGAGGTCTTCCCCAAAGTTTTTGTTATACTTTTCACGTTGTGATAATATTGGGGGGATGGGAATATGTGCCCCTCACAGTGTCTGTAGTTCCACGTTGTGATAACACATGGGGAATTGGACATTGAGTGCTTCCTTAGAGAGGTTGAAGTTACCGTTACGAGACAATAGGGGGAATTAATGGTGAGTGCTTCCTTAGAGAGTCTTTTTCTAATCTGAACCAGTGGGGTTAGATTATGAGTAATTCCGAGAGGGTTGGTTGTGGATGTTTGGTTGTTTATTTTTAAATGTAAATGGATTTATCTTGAACTGTAGGATACTTTACTTTTTATTATGTCCTTGTTTATTACTTTATTTTGAATATTTCCTACTATATATATTCGTTGATAGTTCAGCACAGATAATTGGGTGGTTTCCTACTAAGATTAGTCTCACACCCTTCTTGTGCCATGCTTTTAGGCCCAAATAGATTATATTGATGTAGGTATAGATAAGGGAAAGTTCCCTTCTACTTCATGTACTTGTCTACTCTGGAGATGGAGAGTATGGTACCAAGATGAGGCTTGCGATGATGTTGTAGTTGTTTACTTGTTTGTCCTTTCTACATTGGTTTAGTACTGTATTCCAACATTGTGACTTATTTAGATGCTTTCCTAGATACATGTGACATGCATCATTATATATATATATATATATGTCGTATTTTTTTATTTTTAGTCTTCCACTGTTTACTTATTGTATGATGTTACTACTCCTGCTACTGTTATTTGTTTGTTTCTGTTGTTTTACTCTATCAATGATGGAATATTTTCTACACTATCACACCCCAGGCCCTCACTGCTAATCTCCAGCCTCTAGAATTTTGGAAAATGCACTAGAGGCCATGTGACCAACTGGGTACGGGGTACCTCTGGGCTGCATCTGGAACCGAGACGTTACAAAGTTGTATTATAAGAATTCTTTTCTTCTTGACATACTATTTGGATCCTATAAACTAGGATAGGAAGGAATATGTAGTTGGTAATAAGCAGTGCCTGGGAGTAGCAAACCCATGTACAAGGAAAAGCCAATATGCCTCAATTATTTAAATTTTTCTGATTTTGGAATTATTATAGTTGATTTGATTTCACTGTTGGGTGATTCACAGGTTTTGTGCTATTATCATTGATATTATTGGGGTTCTTTATTTTTCAACCCGATGAGTTAAGGGTATTCCATCTAATGCATCATATAGTAACTTGCTCTATATCACATGCCATGCATTATTTTCATGCCCTTTAGGGTGAATTACCAATTACATGTTGTTGTAAAAGATGTTGTGCCAGATATTCATGTTTTTGTGATAGATGCCTTGATTTAATACCTTCCATTTGACTGGGTATTGCCAATATGTACAGTTTCATTTGGATGAGTGCCAAACATTGGTCCCTGAGGTGTTATGGTCCCTCATGGATTGGAATTTGGTGGATCATGTGATTCATTGCACTATTATACTTGAGATACATGAATATGATTCCAAGATTTGATTCGTGGGGATTATGGGCCCCACATATCGGATTTTGACACTTTAATGTTTGTTTCAGTGTTTTTAAGGGATTTTAGAGTAGTTGTTTTAGGCTTATTTTCCAAAAAACCCAGAATACACAGTTTGTAATGATGATACATTCCATGTATCCTTCTGTTTTGGAAGGAAAGGTTTTCCATAAGTACACACCGTGTACTATATGTATATGTTGTGTAATCCTTGATCATGTGACTGACTGTGTGGGTAGAGACATGGGGTTGGAAAATGTTTGGTGACACATGTCGTGTACTTAGAGTACACGTTGGGTTATAAGAGTCGCATATCCGCCCATGTGACCAACGACATGGATGGATGAATCTCAGGTAGTACATGACATGTCCATATTGAACATGCCATGTGGAGTCGACCATGTAACCATCCATGTGACTAACACCACGGGTCAGTGAAATCCTTCAATTTCACATCGTGTCTAGCATAAAATATGTCGTGTAGAGTCAATCGTGTCTCCAACCATGTGAATAACGACATAGGTGGTTGAAAACAAAGCGGTACAAACCGTCTCGTTTTTTTTAGTGAAACCGTGTGTTTTAGCTGTGTTGGGGAACATGGGAAGGAGGAAAATATTCAAGTACACGTTGTGTCCTTGGGAGGGACACGCTGTGTGTTGGGGTGATACATGACTAGTTTTGGTAGATGTACACGCCCATGTAATGACTTATGGGAACATGTCGTGTGGTGGTTATACACACTGTGTATCCATGTTTTATAAAACATGATTCATTTCTTATCTTTTTTATTTCCTTTACTTGTATGTTTTACTTCCTGATGATCTTGAACTAAGGTGTTCCCTTGATATTCTAGAGTCATGCCACTGAGACATCCTCTAGTTGTACACCAGATATAGGGCAACGATCAGACATCAGAAATGGATGATTCGGGACTATTAGCAGATCCCCATGTCATGCCTCTCTTTGCACCAGCTATCAATCCAGACACAAGTGTTGGTGCATAGTTCCGAGATGGCTTCATAAGGTTTATGTAGACCTTCCAAGGAGAACCGCATCCTACCCCATCTATGGTAGAGTTTACCCGGGTCTTTCAGCAGCAACATCCTCCTACCTTCTCTGGGGAAGGAGAACCTCAAGCTGTAGAGTCATGGTTAGAATCCACGTTTTCTATCTTCGAGCATTTATATATTCTTCTAGAGAGGAGGTTGAAGCTCTCTATGTACATTCTTCTTGATTCTTCTAATAGATAGTGGGATGTGATTTCACAGGGAGGGAACCAGCAAGGTATTGCATGGGATGAGTTCTAGTGTCCCTCGTATGATTACTTCTACCAGGAGACATTGAAGGCCGACCGAGCTTAATAGTTCATGATTTTGGAGAAGGGTACTCTCTCAGTCATGGATTATTCTTCTCGCTTCACAGAACAGCAATGCTTCACACCCATTCCAGGGGTTTATGAGTTATTCCTTTGGAGGAAGTTTGAGGATGGTCTTAGACATGAAATTTGATCTCAGGTGAAACTATTCAAGTTGACTTCCATCACCACTATAGGTAACTAGGAGTTGATCACAGAGCGCAATCTGAGGGATTCGAGGGTTGTGAGCTAGGGCGGCTCAGCATCTGGAGTTGGTACACCTCTGAATGATAACAGGAAGCACCGTAGGGAATCTATATATGGAGATCTGAGTAGGCGGAATACTTCTTCAGGTATCCAGGTGGTATGCTACCAGTGTGGGAAGAATGGGAATACAAGGCCACATTACCTGAGAGACCCAGTGGTGTGCCGATCTTGCAGAAAGATGGGTCGTCATCAGCATTTCTGTAAGTTTTTCTCACTAGAAACTAGTGAAAGAGGTTCTTCTATGACTCCATGTTCGAGAGTAGGACCACTAGTTTCTCATCAGTGTAGAAAACGGAGTTCTCCCGGCTGTTCAATCCCATGTGGAGTTAGTGACTGTTGTAGCCAATCTCTATGATTTCAGTGACAATAGGGTGGATCATCTCATGTTGGTGAGGAAGGGTCATAGGGCCATGGTACAGGTCAGACTTTTCTAGTGGAGTAGACTCAGTAAGAGTAGGATCCCAAACCCTCTACAGTTAGAGGTATGATTCTAGTTGCCTTGGTTTTAGCTTTTTCACTTCTTGATATAGGGCTTTCCCATAGTTTCATATTTTTCGCTATTGTGGAGTGCCTTGGGCCCTGTATCTTTACTTCTGCTGGTATCTTGATGCTAAAAACTCCATTGGGGACTATAACGACTAGTGTACATCAGTGAAAGGAGTTCCCTCTTGTGGTTAGTGGGTTTCACTTATTATGGTATCTATATATCATGGAGATGATGGGCTATGAAGTCATTATCGTAATGGATAGGTTAGTTCCCTTCTAGGAAGTTGTCGATTTCTATCATTATAGGATGAGTTTCACATCACCAGTGGATGGATCATTTCTATATAAGGGTGAATGGGATATCCAGGTGAGCAGACCAGGACCCAAGCAACATGGGTTAGGAGGAGTTACAGTCCAGATTTCTAGTCTATATCTAGATGACCACGGGAATTTGTAGATTTAATTTCATCTAGTGGTCGATCGCTTCAACGATGTCTTTCCAGATGAATTTTAGGTTTTCATCTGAAGCAATAGGTAGAAGTTTATGTTGATCTTGTTCCAGGAGCGACACCTATTTCCATTCCTCCTTATAGGATGGCTACACCAGAGTTACAGGGGTTCAAGAAGAAGATAAATGATTTACAAAAAAGGGTTTCATTAGACGCAATACTATTCATTGGGGTTCTCCAGTCCTGTTTGGGAAGAAGGCAGATGGTACCCTCCAACATTGTGCGGATTATCAGAAGTTGAACCAATTGACGATCAAGAACTGATATCTGTTACCCATGATTTATGATCTCTTTTATCTGCTTCAGGGAGCTATGGTGTTCTTTAATAATGAATTGAGATCCAGTTTTCATCAGTTTCTCATTAGACCCTCTGATATACCTCTTATAGCATTTTGGAGTAGGTATGGTCTATACTAGTTTGTGGTTATGTCGTTTGGTCCCACAAACACGCTTGCAGTTTTTATGGCACTGATGAACTGAGTGTTCCATCCATACTTGGATTATTTCATGGTAGTCTTCGTGGTTGATATCTTGGTGTACTCTTACACTCTACACGGCCACAACACACATCTGGAGATCATTTTGAGTACAGTGAGAGAGAATAAGTTATATGCTAATGACTCAAAATTCCTCTTTTGGATGGACCATATTCACTTCTTGGGTCATATTATCTTAGAGGCAGGAGTAACAGTAGACCCAGAGAATGTGAAATCAGTAGTTTTGTTTGAGCATCCAAAGAACAACTTTGAGGTATAGTGTTTTCATGGGCTGGCTTGTTACTACATAAATTTCATACAGGACTATTCACGCTTAGCAACACCAATGATAGGCTGGACTAAGAAGGGTGAAAAGTATATATGGAATGATTTTTGCGACTCAGCCTTTCAGAAGCAGAAGGGCAGGTTGACATCATCACTGATACTAGTTTTTTCAGATTCAGTCAAGAGATATATTCATTAATATGATGTGTCAGGTATCGGGATGGGATTAGTGCTTATGTAGGGGGAAGGAGTCACTGCGTATGGGTCTCGGTAGTTGAGGCCACATGAGAGGAATTACCTGATGCACGATATCTAGTTGGATGTAGTTGTTCATGATTTACGATGTTGGAAACATTATCTATTGGGAGAGAATTTTTTGGTTTTCACTGACCACAAAAGTCTAAAGTAAATCTTTACTCTGTGTGATCTGAATTTGAGATAGTGGTGGTGGGTTGAGTACCTTTATTCCTTTGACATTGAGCTTGCCTACACACCTGGGAAAGGCAACACAGTGTCCGATACATTGAGCAGGAGGAATAAGATATAGTCAGTTCATGAGGCCTACTGTGAGTGGCATCTTGTGTCTCTATTCTTTGAGATGCACTAGGATTTTCACGATAGACAGGGGCATACCTTTCTTTCTTCTATAGCCGTAACCTCTACTCCACTCGATCGAGTGCGAATGAGGATGCTATCAAATTCTAAAAGCATTGTTCTACTAGAGAGTGTGTTAAGAGATGACCCTATTCTTGGATGGACCATAGGAGAGGATGAGATCTTGTGTTTTCATCGGTGCATATATGTGTCAGCAGACATATGCAAGGAGCTGATGCCGGATTTTCAATCTTCAGTTTGGGCAGTTCAACCTGGGGTCAACAAGATGTATCAAGATATTCACTATCTGTATTGGTGTCTTGGTATGAAGAAAGATGATGCTGGTTTTGTTATTAGGTGTTCCTCCTGTCATCAAGTGAAGGAGGAGTATTAGTGACCACTAGGGATTTGGTAGTAGTTACTCATTCTTGAGTTAAAGTGGAATGTTGTTGTGATGGACTTCATGACTGGTTTACTGAGGTCAGCTCGTGGTAACGATGTGGTTAGGGTTTTCATTGACAGACTCACAATGATTTCACACTTCTTAAATGATCAAGGAGACCTTCAGTGTAGATGATCTGGGAAGGTTGTACATCCAAGAGATTATACGTCTACAGGGGGTTCTGCACTCCATCATTTCAGTCATGGATTCCCCCTTTACTTCACAGGTCTGGAAGGGCCTATAGAGGACTTTGGGTACACATGTAATTCTGAGTACTGCTTACCATCCTCAGATATATGGCTAGTCTGAGTGTACGATTCATGTACTGGAGGACATGCTTTTAGCATGCGTCCTATATTTTGGAGGTTCTTGGGAGAAGCACACACCTCTTGTGTAGTTTTACCATAATAATAGTTTTCAAGAAACTATTCAGATGAAACCTTATGAGGATTTTTACAGTAGGACTTGTCGATCACCCTTGTGTTGGCTGGAGGTAAGAGAGGTAGCTATATTAGGAACTCATATTGTCCAGGAGACCACAAAGTAGATAGAGTTTATTTAGAAGAGGATGGATATTGCACAGTCATTACATAAGACTTATTATGATAAATGGAGATGACCTATGGAGTTCGAGATCATAGATTAGGTTTTCCTACATGTCAAACCATGGTTTGGACATAAGAGGATTAGGAGATAGGGTAAGCTTTCCCCAGATATGTTGGGTCATTTGAGTTTTGGGATTGAGTGGAGTTGGTTTCCTATTGATTGCAGTTACCTCAGAGGTACTGGGCTATGCATGACGTCTTCCATGTTTCTCAGCTACGATGATAATTCTCAGACCCTTCCAATTTTATTCAACCTGAGGAGGTTGAGTTGGTGGTGAATTCATCATTCGAGGAGCATCCTATCCGGATTGTTGATCGCAGCGTGAAGGTTCTTCGTGGTCGGTCGGTTCCCCTAGTACGGGTGCTATGGTAGCATAGGAGATTACATGACAATACTTGGGAGAGGGATATCAATGTAAGATCATAGTGGCCGGATTTTTTCGAGGATTCTTCTTCTATGCTATCTTAATGGGGAAATTCAAGGTCGAATTTCTTTACGGGGGGGGGGAGTTTGTAAGAACCCGGATCTCCTTTCAGGTTTGGATTTGTTTTCATGTTTCTTTTACGGGAAAAGGGGAGAAAGAAAATTTTAAGAGTACACGCTGTGTACATTCTTGTACACGTCGTGTACTCAGGCACCATGTTAGGGTTGTGTCATGGCCGCGTACACGACTGTGTGACGACTTGGCAGGGCTGATTAAAGCCAGACCCAGAAGAGGCATATACATTCTCTGTATCTTTGAAGAAACCACCATGTATTTTTATTTTTATTTGTTACATCAGACCGAGGTCACATGTCATTCACAGAAAGCTCTTAATTTTGCTTTGACTCATCTAGGTGTGAGTAAAGGTGACTGTTATTCTCTGAGCCTCCGACCTGCCGTCCATTCTCCAAATCAGACCTTGTTGATTGCATTGGAATCATATTAGTGAGTTATTAATTCTTCCAGATCCTTTTCTCTTGATTTTTCCTCCTTCGTGAGATATCCATGGTTGAAAGTTTTAGATTTTTTTGTAGATTCATGAATTTCTAGGTTGATTCAAAGGTTTAGGTTCAACTATATCGGTTGTACAACATTGAGGTAGGTGGTTTGTGCCTTTCCACATTTTTCTGTGAAATATATGCGCGAAAAGTGCCCAATACCCTAGTTTAGGGTATTCCATGTTTAGAAAATTCATCCTTGTTGACGACTTCTATGATTTGTTTTCAAGAGTAGGGATAATAGACTATAAATAGGGTTTATTACCATGCTATGGATGTGTTTGCCCATGTTTTTTTGATATTGTCCATTGGGTCTAGAATTTCTTATTAGGTAGTTTATCTTCCCTTACCTAGTGCAGTTAGTATGGAGTTGATATTATATGACATTTTTATTATATGCATTATAGTTTCTTATCCAAGTAGTATTTTGAGATTTAATTTGGCTGCGAGATATCGTTTGTGCACGATTACATACACAGGGTTGTGGGAACCTATTGTAGTTAGACCATAGGGGGAATGGACGCTGAGGGCTTCCCCATAGTGTCTATTATTCATTTATTATTCTGATACCATAGGGGGGATGTGTGTATGTTCTCCCTCATAGTGTCTGTGGATCCACATTGTGAGACCATAGGGGGAATTGGATGTTGAGTGATTCCTCAGAGATTTTTTAGTTATAGTTACAAGACCACGGGGGGAATTAATGGTGACTTCATCCTCAGAAATTCTATGTCTAACCTAAACAAGAGGGGTTGGACTGTGACTACTTACCAGAGGGTTTATTCTGGATGTTTGGTTGTTTATTTGTAAATGTAAATGAAAGTAGCATGAACTGTAGAATTTTTTAATTATTAGGTCTTCCTTTTTTATTACTCCATTTTTCATATTTCCATCTATATATGTTAATTGACAGTTAGGCATAGATATTTGGGTGTTTTACTTCTAAGATTCATCTCACTCCCTGCTTGGGTCATGCTTTTGTGCCCAAATAGATAATATTGATGCAGGTATAGATAAGGGAAATATCTCTTCTACTTACGGTACTTGACTACTGTGGAGTTTGAGAGCATGGGACCAAGATGAGGGTTGAGATTCTATTGATGTTGTTTAGTTTATTTTTCATTTATACTTTGAGGATCAACTATATCAATCGTACAACATTGATGTAGGTGGTTTGTGCCTTTCTGTAGTTATCTTAGAATTATATGTGCGAAATATTCCCAATACCCCAGTTTGGGGTATTGTGAGATTAAGAAATTTAACCCTGTTAATTCCTGATATAATTTGTTTTCTTGAGTAGGGATATTGGATTGTGGATAGGGTTTATTGCCATGATATAGACATGTTTTCCTATGTTTGTTTGATATTAGTCATTGGGTCTAGAATTGTCTGTTAATCTATTTTGATTCTCATGCCTAGTGTTGTTAGGATGGAGTTGATATTATCTAACATGATCTTTATATGCATTATAGTTTTTTATCCAAGTAGTATTTTGATATTTAATTTGGCTATTGGATATCATTTGTTCACAATTGCTTACACAGGGTTGTGAGAACCTAGTGTAGTTGGTCCATAGGGGGAATGGATGTTGGGGGTTCCTCTGATTATCTGTTATACTTTTCATATTGCAAGACCATAGGTGGGTGTATATAAGTTCTCTCTCATAGTATCCATAGTTACATGTTGTGGGACCACAGGGGGAATTGGATGTTTTGTGCTTCCTTATAGAGTCTATAGTTACCGTTACGAGACCACATGGGGAATTGACGGTGAGTGCTTCCTCAGAGAGTCTTTGTCTAAGATGAATCAGAGGGGTTGGATTGTGAGTACTTCCTAGAAAGTTGCTTATGGATTTTTGGTCGTTTATTTTTAAATGTAAATGAATGTAACTTGAACTGTTGGATTTTTTTCTTTTGAGTAATTCCTTTTTTATTACATTATTTTTCATATTTCCTGCTATATATGTTCAATGAAAGTTAGGCATATATATTTGGGTGGTTACTTACTGGGATTCATCTCACACCCTGTTTGGGTCATGATTTTGGGCCCAAAAAAGATTAAATTGTTTTAGGTATAGATAATGGAAATCTCCCCTCTCCTTCAGGTACATGACTATTGTGGAGATGGAGAGAATGTAACCAAGATGATGCTTGTGATGTTATTAGTGTTGTTTACTTGTTTTTTCTTTCTACTTTGGTTTTGTACTGTATTCCAGCATTGTTAATTGTTTGGATACTTTACTAGATACTTGTGACATGTATCATTATTTATATATATGCTGAAGTTGTCTATTTATTTTTAGTCATCTATTGTTTACTTATTTTAGGATATTACTGATTCTGCTTTTTTTTATCTATTGTTTTTCTGCTGTGTTAATCTTCCAACAAGGGAATAGTTTTGCCACTATCTCACTGAAGGATCTCACTACATGTCGGCAGCCTCTGGAATTCGGGGAAATGCGATCGATTCCATGTAACAACCGGTTACAGGGCACCTCTAGATTGCCACCAGAACTAAGATGTTACATATGTCTCCCTGTGTGTCTTTTTATTTAAAATTGACATTAATTATAGTAAAACATACAAGTTACATACACAAAAATGCGCAAACACATTAAAATGTTTTCCATACTTTAGGAAAACGATCCATAAGTCATATGTGATGTATAGGAATCATCCAAAACTCAATCTAATGAACAATGTGCCTGGTAGGACTCTGAGTGTGTCTTTTTATTTAAAATTGACATTTACTTCAATGAAAAATATAAAATACATACTCAAAACTATGTAAACACATTCAGAGTGTTTTGATATGTTTAACAATGAACTATAAGTCATTTTGATGTATAGGAATCATCCACACCTCTATCTGATGCACAGTGTGCTCGATATGACTCAAAGTGTCAGATATTAGTTTAAAATTGACATTTTACTTAAAAAAGTTTTCCACATACTAAAAACCAAGAAAACACGCTTGAATTTTGTTGATAGTTTAGGAAAATGAATCATATGTCATTTTTGATGTGTGTAAATTAGTCTCACATCAAACTGATACATGATGTGACTAATTTGACTAAATGTGTGTGTTTCCAGTTTAAAATGACATTTTAGTAAAAAATACAATTGACATACTCAAAACCAAGAAAACACATTCATATTGTTTTAATAATTTTGGGAAATGACCCATAAATCATTTGGGACTTTAAGGATTCATCTACACCTCAATCTGATGCATTTTATGCCTAGTATCACTCCCAGTGCATCTTTTTATTTAAAATTGACATTAATTTTAGTAAAAAAGACAAGTGACATACTTAAAACTGATAAAATGCATTCATATTGTTTTGATACTTTAGAAAAAAATTATAAGTCATTTATTTTGTCTAGGAAACGTCTGCACCTCAATCTGATACATGATGGGTCCGATATGACACAAAATGTCCATTATGAGTTTAAGAATGGCATTTTAGTTCAAAAATTGTGACTCATTGAAAACCAAGAAAACGTGATCAGGTTGTGTTGATAATGTAGTAAAATGATTCATAAGTCATTTATGATGTGTAGGAATCAGTCTCACATCAAACTGACACACGATGTGACTAGTATGACTCAAAGTGTGTGTTTGCGGTTTAAAATGACATTTTAGTAAAAAAAAGTAACATAATAAACACTGATCAAACACATTTGGATTGTTTTGATACATTAGTTCAATGAAACATAAATCATTTTTGATATATTTAAATTTAACTCACATCAATCCAACATATTATTTGGTTGGTATGACTACTAAAAGTCTGTGTTTTCAATATATAAGTGTTATTTTAGTTTAAAACGTGCATCACATCACCATAATTGATCAAAAAATTTCAAATTGTTTTCCCATAATTTTATTTGATATTACTTAATTAATTTACTTATCAGTTTTATCTAATAATTATTTATTTAATTATCACAGAGATAATGCTTGACGATGAACACGAAATTGGGTGACGTGCAAGAATCAACCGTAACTAAATCTGATACACAATGTTCCGGGTATGACTCAAAGTTTAGTTGAAAATTAATATTTTTTGTTTATTTTATTTATTTATAATATTACATATATAAGAATTGTTTTATTATATAGGTGCATTGGTTTTTATCGAGGTGGGATGGTTTGTTCAACAATAGCATGGGTGGGGGTCAAAGGCCAAAGACAAATAAACATTTATGTTTTTGAGTGTCTGTGAAAATTTGCACTAACTCATGTAATTGTATAAACCAATGTTTGAAATGTCTATAATATAGATTTTTTCTCATATTTGTATAGTAAATTTTTTTTTCATTTAAAATATGTATTTGTATCAGTTTTTTGCTGATGTGTCTACTGTAGTGTACCTATTTTTTATACTATTTTTGTTGATAAAGTGTGCTGTAAATTTAACTTCACACTACAGTATGTCACTTGATCAGTAATTCTAAAAGTGCTAATAAATGGCCTCTTCATCAGTGATACTAAATGCATTGATAAATGTCTCATTGATCTGTGCAATTAAAAGCGATGTTAAATGACTCATTTATCAATGTTTTTTAGCATTGATAATGGTCTATCTTTATCAGCGCTTTTCTAATGCTAATAAAAGGATAGATATTTTAGTCACTGTTTGGTAGTAAAAAAAATTTTCACTAACAATGTTCAATTTTAATTATGTTATTGGGTTGTTTTGTAGTAGTGGGGTTTTAACCATCACTAAAATAAATTTTGTAATCTGCTTATTTTTTTGCAAAAACTTTAAAACCTATGTAATTTTGTTTAAAAAGTATTAAAAAGTTTATTTATTATAGAAATAGTAATATGCATTGAACATTATATATATATATGTGTATAATTGATAATATTATTATCATTTGTTCATTTGTATATAAATACATTGTTATTTCAATACACGCACACATAAAAAATATGAATATATATAAATATATGCAAATATATTAATAAAAATACATGAATATATATATGTGTGTGTTTAATTATTAAACCACATTTTGACTACATTACATGTATGCAATATATGCCCCACAAGATGGTATGGGTTTGACGGCGAGGATTGGATTGCAGGGTCATATATACTAATATTCTAAAAATGTCACATAATTTAATATGCAGTAATTTGTGTTCCAAAACATCATTTTTTCCCACTGATGTTTGGTAATTCTCGATAATGAACACCCACAACCCCATTTGATGTAGTCATTTTAGATCAACAGTGCGAGATTTTTGTGAAGGATTAGATATCTATTACATCAACTATTAATAACTATGAACCATGTGATCCGTGACAAGTTGCATTCATGGTCATAGATCAATAATAATAAAAACCAATCAGTTTGAAAAAATTACTACAACCCATATAAACCATTTAGTTTGGTTAAATACAATTCTATATTAATAATAGTTAAATTTATTTTTTTATCTTGAGGTAGTCGGTTAAAATTATTAGATTTAAATCATAGTCCTTAACTGATTATAAATGATGGTGGGCATCCCAACCCCTCTCACCTACCATTTCATAGTACTGCAACAACAATGGTTACTACTGTAGCGGCAGACACTGTTGCAAGAACTATTTATAGTGGGGCTTTAGAAATGTGTTTTCAGCCTTTCTCCCTCCAGGTTTACGAGCCCTATATTTTGAGCTCCTCAGGTTATGTAAAAGTTCCCTTTCATCCAATTTACGAACACATTTTTTCTTTGATAATAGGGTTTGACCCCAACTTGTCTTAATGTTTGCGTTGATTGATTAAGATCTGAATTTTTTAATTTGGGATTGATTGTGGATATAAATATAACCAGTTGTGCTAGATGATATAACTATATATTATTAATAGGAATTTATCCTCTAATATCTTAGGATATCCACGTTGTTAATATATATAATTAATCCCAATTAGGTGTTTTTTTTTAACAATCAATGTTTTCTTATTTTATTAACGCGAGACACCCTTATAGTGGTGATACAACCCTTATAAAATGGAACAACTACAATATATCATGATGATTGTAAATCCCTAAATATAACATGATCATGATCTTCATACCCCCCATTGTAATCCAAACTATAATTCATCTTACAACTTTTGGAATAAGTTGAAACATGTTTCATAACTATCATGTCATCATTTTTTTAGTGAAAATAAACAAATTTTATTTCTAGGGAAAAAATAATTAATATCGCTAGAAAAAGTCATCAACAATGGTATAACAGTATTGTTGGTCTAACCACCATTAAAAGGGGATTTTTTATCAATGATGCTTATAGCATTGATAAGCAAAAACTTTTATCAGCATTACCTCTGGTGTTGATAAAGGTCATGCTGCTACAGTGTGCTGTTAAAATTACAACACACTACAACCCCAAATATATGCCGGAAATACAAACTACATCAAAAAATACAGTATATGGAAAATTAATAATTTAATTGAAATAAAAATTACATTAGAAATACAAAAAACACGCATTATATTATAGAAATTTCAAACATTGTTTTGTAAAATTATAGTAAAAAGTACAATTTATCACAAACATTCAAAAACAAAAATAGTGTCAATGTCATTGGAACCCGACCCCCTCTAAAAAAACCCAATCATTGTATCAGTTGCCAAACAAACCACCCCAAATCAACCAAAAAAACACACCTGTATAAGAACAAAATTCTTATGTTAATGATGCTATAAAGAACTAAATTAAAAAATATATAATACAATAAATCAATAAAATGTCAATGTTAAACTAAAAATGGATACATTGTGTCATACTGGTAACACCATGTGTCAAATTGAGGTGTGTCTGATTCCTACACGTCAAAAATGACTTAGGGATCGTATTCATAAAGTATCAAAACAATATGAATGCATTTTCTTGATTTTGAGTATGTCACTTGTGTATTATACTAAAATGTCATTTTAAACTGAAAATACATACTTTGAGTCATACAAGTCGCATCGTGTGTTGGTTTGAGGGGAGATCGATTCCTATGCATCAAAAATGACTTATGAATATTTTCACAAAATTATCAAGACAATCCGAGTGTATATTCTCGGTTTTCAGTGAGTGGCACCTATTTTGAAATACAATGATACTTTTATAACAATAACGGACAATTTGAGTCATACTGGTCACGCCATCCGTCAGGTTGAGATGTTCTTTATTTATGTACATCACAAATGACTTCCTTATCATTTTACTAAAGTATCAAAACAATTCTATTGCATTTTCTTAGTATAGAGTCTGTCACTTTGTCTTTTTTACTAAAATATCTATTTTAAATAAAAAGACACACTTGGAGTCTTACAAGTCACACCATGAATCAAATTGAGGTGCAATTGATTTCTACACATCACAAATGACTTATGAATCTTTGTCATATAGTAACAAAATAATTTGAATTCATTTTATTAGTTCTGAGTATATCAGTTGTGTTTTTTACAAAAATGTTATTTTAAATTGAAAACACACACTTTGGGTCATACCAACCACATCATGTGTTTTTTTGATGTGATACTAATTCCTACAAATCTAAAATGACTAATAAATCATTTACCTAAATTATCAGGAAAATATGAGTGCATTTTCTTGTTTTTATTGAGTGACCCATGTTTTGAACTAAATTATCAATTTTAAATTGATAACGTACACATTGTGTTATACCAGGTCCAATGTGTTTCAAACTAAGGTGAGGTTGAATTCAACATGTTAATAATGACTTATTGATCATTTTCCTAGAGTATCAAGCAATATGAATGTGTTTTCACGGTTTTGAGTATGTGATGTGTGTTTTTAACTAAAATGTCAATTTTAAACTGAAAACATACAATTTGAGTCATACCAGACACACCATGTGTCTGATTGAGGCATGACTGATTCCTAAGCATAAAAAATGATTTTTTATCATTTTCCTGAAGTATCAAAACAATTTGAATGTATTTTCTCTGTTTTGAGTAGATCAAATTTCTTTGAAAATAAATTGTAAATTTTAAATAAAAAAACACATTTGGAGTCATACCTAGTCACACCATGAATCGGATTGAGATGTGATTAATTCCTAAATGTCCAAAATTATTTATGAATCTTTTCTCTAATGTATAAAAATAATAACAATCTGTTCGGTCATTTTTGAGTATGTCAGTGGTGTATTTTTACTAAAATGACATTTTAAATTGAAAACACACAACTTGATTCCTACCAGTCACATCATTTTTAATTTGATGTGATATTAATTATTATAAGTCTCAAATGACTCATGATTATTTTTACTATATTATCAAGACAATCCGAACATTTTTTTCTTAGTTTTCAATGAGTGACAAACGTTTTGAACTAATTTGCCAATTTTAAACTGATAACAGACACTTTGGGTTATACCGAGCACACCATGTATTGGATTTATGTTTGGTTGATTCCTACATATCAAAAATGACTCATGAAATATTTCTTAAAGTTTCAAGACAAAATGAATGTGATTTTTTAGTTTTGAGTATGTGATTTATGTTTTCAACTAAAATGTCAATTTTAAACTAAAAACACACACTTTGAGTCATACAGGACACACCATGCGTTGGATTCAGGTGTGAACTATTCCTATACATCAAAAATGACATATGGGTCATTTCATAAAGTATTAAAAAAATCCGAATTTGTTTTCTCTATTTTGAGTATGTTACTTTTCTTTCTTACTAAAATGTTAATTTTAAATAAAAAGACATCCATAGAGTCAAACCAGTAACATTGTTCATCGGGATGAGGTTCAAATGATTCCTATATGTCAAAAATGACATACGAATCATTTTTGTAAAGTATCAAAACAAACTAAATGTGTTTGCTCACTTTTGAGTATGCAACTTGTGTTTTTTACTAAAATGTCATTTTAAACTAAAAACATGCACTTTGAGTCATATTGATCACATCGTGTGTCAATGTGAAGTGAGTTTTATTTACACAAGTCAAAAATGACTTATGAATCGTTTACAAAAATTATCAAAATTATATGAGTGTGTTTTCTTAGTTTTCAGCGAGTGACAGAATTTTTGAATTAAAATTTTATTTTTAAATAGATAATGGATAAAATTAGTCATACTGGGCACATTGGGTATCAAATTGAGGTGAGAATGATTGTTACATGTCAGAAATGAATTAATAATAATTTTCCTAAAATACCAAAACAATCATAATGTGTTTTCATCATTTTGAGTATGTCACTTGTCTTTTCTTACTAAAATGACAATTCCAAATAAAAATACACACATGGAGTCATACTAGTCATATTTTGCACCAGATCTAAGGGAAAATGATTCCTCCACAGAACTAATGACTTATAGATAATTTTACTAAAGTATCAAAATAATTAGAAATATTTTTCTCAGTTTTGAGTAAGTCATTTTTTTACCAAAGTGTCATTCTAAACTAACAACACGCACTTTGAGTCATACCGATCACATTGTGTTTTAGTTGGATGTGGAAATGATTTCTACATATCACAATTGACTTATGAATAAATTTATTAAATTATCAAGATAATTTGAGCATGTTTTCTCATTTTTTAGTTAGGGACACATGTCTAGAACTAAATGGAAATTATAAACAGATAACAGACACTTTGAGTCATATCAGTCACACCATTTATCAGATTAAGGTGGAGATGATTCCTACACATAAAAATGACTTATGGTTCATTTTCATAAAGTATAAAACAATATTAATGTGTTTTATGGGTTTCGAGTTTTTCACTTGTGTTTTTTACTAAAATGTCAATTTTAAATAAAAAGACACATTTGGAGTCATACCGGTCACGCCATGCATTGGATTGAGGTGCGTATAATTCCTACCCATCTAAAATGAATTATGGATATTTTTTCTAAGGTATAAAAATAATACAAATTTGTTTTCTCAATTTTGATTATGTCACTTGTCTTTTTTACTAAAATGTCATTTTAAACAAAAAACATGGACTTTGAGTCATATTGGTCACATCGTGGGTCAGTTTGATATGAGACTGATTCATACACATCAAAATGAATTATGATTTTTCCCCTAAATTTTCAAGATAATCCTAGTTTTTTTTCTTTGTTTTTAGTTAGTAGAACACATTTTGAACTAAAATGTCAATTTTATACTGATAACGAACACTTGGAGTCATACCAGTCACACCGCATATCAGATTGAGGTGCAGTTGATTACCACACATAAAAAATTACTTATGTATCATTTTTTCTAAATTATCAAAAAATAAGAATATTTTTTCTTATTTTTTAGTCTGTGACATGTGTTTTCATCTAAATTGACAATTTTAAACAAGAAACACACACTTCGAGTCATACTAGGAAAACCATGTATCAGATTGAGATGTGGTTGATTCCTACATGTCACAAATGACTTATCGATCATTAACCTCGAGTATCAGATAAAAATAATTGGTAAATTAACTAAAAAATTGATAAGATGATGAGAGAGTCAACTAAATAAGTTGCAGGTAGTCACCTTTCACGATGTGTGTATATATTCGGACACCTGGCACATTGGCCATTCATTTCTAAACCAATATATTCCCTCTTCTGAATATGAGGACTATCAAAATTCATAGTAGTACTAGAAAAATAAAAATAAACAAAGTATTAATAAATATTTTAAAAGTAATTGTAATTATATTAAAAAATACTTCTTTTGGGATACTATTTTGTTGACGACATGTGATATCATTCATAAATTTGTGAACATAATAACCACAATATTTTCTATTAGTTTATTTTGGACACTATAGAAACATTGATAAAAATATGTAATTTTTTTGGATATATGTTTTGATAGTGGAATCTTATTATACACACTTTGATACATATTCCCATGTAGAAGTTGAAAGGGTCCTTGTATTCATGGTATGTCCTCATTCCATGATTTTAAATATATTTAAATATATCCCTATCATAATATAATTTCCATTAAAACATTATATAAAATGTATAACATTGATTTTAGTTTTTATACTTTTCATGCAGTGTATTACAAATTGATAAACATCATAATGTGTGGTCTTTTATTGGGTATCCGTGCATTGATTCTAGAACATAGATCATTGGAGTATCCAATAAGAATGCAATGAGTAACCAATTCGGCCTAAAAAATATAAATAAGTAATGAAATCAATAAAATTATATTTTATATGTTTAAATTGTGGAGTTTTACCCCTGCATTAAGGGTATTATGAGGATTCTATCATCTGTAAGTTTTAATTCAAACATAGAGGCCAATTTTTCCTCTATTACTTTAATTTTATTTGGTTCTAATTTTAATTCTTATGTAGAAGTGATATGAGGACTAATGAGTCCAAATTTCTATTTTAGGGTTTTACCTTCAAATAGTATTCATACATATGTCTGCAAAAAATATGAATAGTATCAATCATAATAAACATAAGAGGTTAGCTATTTGAAAAACAAATCATGAAAACACACCTCACACGTTAATTTATTACTGAGACTCTTAACCATTCATGTGTGAGGATTTCATTTACATTCTCAAGACCAATATAGTCTGTAATGGCCTCACCATACATATGTTTTTTATAATCAATTGTAGTTGTAGCACCATTTTCTAACATTTTATCAATATGTAACTTTAATGTTTATAAATAATGAAGTTTAATAGGTAGTGTAATGTTAATTTGTGAAGATATTTTCGATTGGTTGGTTGATCCTTTAGATAGTTTGGATTTTCCCTTTGGTTTCACCCCTTACCTATGTCTGTCTATAATAAAATTCATCAGTTTAGAACTTTTTTAATTAATTATTAAATATTTTTCATGAAAATAAAACCGGAAATGCATTCCTCCATATAGACATATTTTCTTGTTATATTTAAGGGCCATTCTATAAATGTTACAATAGCTCTCTCAACAGTATGAATATCCGCATCATCAAGTGGAATAGGTAGCGCAGTGCTCGGATCATTAGATATGTTAATCATAACCCTCATGTGACTTGCTGGAAGATGTCTACTATGTATAATATATCCTTGGATATTGTACATGGTATCCCTCACAAAAAGGAAATGTTTTGGTGTTGATAAATATATATGAAAATCATTTTCACCCTGTAAAATATTAGTATAAGAAATGTATTAGTGTCTACCTGATTCACATTTAACAGAAGAAATTATAAAAATAATTATTACCTCTTCTAAGATAGCTCTTGAAGAAATGTCTTACCTCAAAGATTGTGGTGGAAGGTATATCCTTATAGTGGTTGTTCTTATGTTGTTTATTCTCATTGATTCTTTCCCATAACATTTCATCCAACAATAATTGACAATTATATTTTTCTTCAATAGAATCTAATAATGTCTAAAACTCTCCCATTTTTCATTTCTATCCCCCCTATTTATTTATTTTATAAAAATATGTATGGTATAACACCCCAAAACTTGCACCTCTAACACGGTCATACTGTTCTGGCCACTTCAAGGCCACTGATAGCAGTTGTTCATTGGGTATAGATGATGATGATTCTTATGTCCATGTAGGGTAAAAAATATTGAAAATTATGTAATCATTACTATGTAAAACTTATTTAAAGGGAAACAAATTTTTATTATGTCATACTTACACATGTTTCCCAAACTCTTTGTGAGATTTCATCTATTAGTGTCCCTTCATTATTTACACATGTATCCTTCCATAGCACATGATGTGGGAAATAAGTAGATTTGAAATTTGGTACGTCTATTCACATACAAATATATGAATATAATTATGTTGTTATTTCATGTCACATAAAAGTATTATGATAGATTTAAAATAGGTACCATTTTTTTCAAGTGAAGCATACCCCGCCCTTTCATTACAGTAGGGGTACGTTGGTTCTACAGCCTATTTTTTTCATCACTTAGTTTATGTTTCATATATTAAAAATTATTAATCAAAGGGATTAATATGTACTATCATGCAATGTATTATCAGTCACAATGTACCTAAAAAGATTCCTCCTCATGATGACCAAAAAACGCATCCCATGCCTGTTGGTTTATCAAGTGTTCATACATCTGTGGTGGGTGCAGGTTTATTTTCCCTTCAGCATCTTTGAGATGAAATGTTGTAAGAATTTCACAAAATTCAACATATTCCATTTCAGTGAGTATTAATACAAATTTCATTTAAGATTCATATATTATAAATTCACTCTACAAGGCATGATGAACTGTAAGTCAATATTTCAATATTTTGTTTTTTTTAATAAAGAAAGTATATCACAATATTACCCTAATCTCTTCCTAAATCAGTGTCATAAGTATGAGAACAATATTGTTCCATGAATTTACATCAATTGACACATCCATGCGAGTGGTGAGCCCAATGTAACTACTGAACATGGCTTTGTTGGTGTTAACATGTTGTTTATGTGTATTCCATCCAAACTCGAATTTGATGCCATTGTTTATCACCTTAATATTATTTTTCAACACTATCATGCTACATCACTCTTTTTTTAGGTCACAGTTGTTCACCATATACAATTTCCTCTGCATCAACATCATCAATATGATCTTCCTGGGTATTGGTAACATCTTTATCTGCATAATTTTGTTCCTTTGTTTTGGGAGCACCAAAATTTTGAGAAGCCTAGTGTTCCTCAAGATTAGAAGCATCGACATTTGTAGAAGTCATTATCGGCAGAACTGGTTGAACATTTAATTTTGAATACTGAAATGTAGCAGCGAACATATAATAATATAAGGAAACACAATTTATGTTACCAAACAATATAACCTTATTATTGATCTCTTTTTTTAAAGGTTGAAAGGATTTTACCCCACTATCGAGTATCGAACCCCTTTCATTATGGTCTCTTGTAACATACAAGAACCCTTATATACTAAGACAACTGTGAAATGATTGTGATTTACCAACGAAAGAGTCATCCTTAGTTGAATTGACATCTGAACCATCAGTGGTTTTGGACGATAACAAAACAATTGAATAGTATTGTTTTGAGGGATATGCAAAATAAAATACTTGTATTACCTATCATGTCACTATAAATAGTCTATCTTTGTACCATTCCTTACTAAAATCCACTTTCAAGAATTCTAATTCATTTATTTTAACAGTACTCCTATTATTAACCCACATTAATTGACAAATCAGCACTTAAAATGTTGTATAACCCAACTCCATTTTTTTAATGATTACAAATTATAACACATTCTCATAAAATTTATTTCAATCCTTGGTACCAAATACATGAATCACTTCATGCACAAGTATTACTTCACTATTTTTCATGGTACTACGTTTATCATGTTTAATTTAATAGAATTTATAACCATTATAAGATAATATATGCACTCTGGGTCCTCTGGTTATCCATCAAAGTCTTTTTGAAATTGAATCCGAATATTCAGATGAATCCTTAAAAATATGGTCTCAAAACCATCATATAAAATTTTTATTGGGTGTATTTTATATCCAGACTTCATCCCTTGATAGATTCAAATTCCTAATAATTTTTTTATGGGTTTCAATATATGGGGAAACCTATAAACTATTATAAAAAATGTAAGGACAGTCCCACTCTTGATCTGTAATAGTAATTGTGACAACATATATTACAAAAATTCCTTCACCCACAACCCACTTTGTGTGACAAGATTTCAGTAGACCAATTCTTTCCACACCAGACATATAGTTGGTACAAAATTCAGTGGCTTCATCAACACCATATCACCCTGCAATACAACCTTATGGATGGATTTTATTTTTGGCACATCCATTCAAACTCTTCATATATTTTTCAATGAGGTACATCCATATATAAGGTATAGGACCACATAATCAAATCTCTATTACTAAGTGAACCATTATGTTAACCATAATATCAAAGAATGATAGTGGGTATAACATCTCTAATTGACATTATACGATAGAAATTTTCTTTTTCCATAGTTGGAGGTTTCATCAAGTCTATCACTTTACTATATATAGCTTTGAAAAAGAAACATAGCTTGGTTAATGTATGACGTACATTCTTGGAAAAAATTCTACATAAATCTATAGGCATTAGATCTTGCATCAAAACATGATAGTTATGTGATTTCAAACCCTTTAACTTTAAATCCTTCATTGAAATGATAGGATTGATATTCGATAAATACCATAATAGAACCTTTACATCATTCAACAAACTGAAAAATGGACATCTACCTCATCTGGAAAGAGTGTAAGTAGCCATAGGAAGAAAAGTTAAATTTTCACCCTTCACTTGAGACAACACTTCACATATTCTCATGTTAATCATGTCCAACATAGCCTTAATTAAAATCCTTAATTTGTTGGATAAATTTAGTAATGTTCCAATGACACTATCACATACATTTTTTTCTACATACATGACATTAAGAAAATTCCTGACGTACAAACAATTCCAGTATGGTAATTCAAAAAAAATTGATCACTTTTTTCAACTAGTTTTCATAAGATTTTTTAAAAAACATTTACCAAAATCTATTTCTATATCTTGTAATTTCTCCAACAGTTGATCACCAATTAGTGGAGCCAGTGTTGTATGTTCTTTTGAACTCCCATTGAATGATGTCATCCAAGATTTATACTTATGTCACGCGCGTAGAAATATGTGATGCACTAGAAACATAGTCATCGATGAATGTTTAAACCTAATTGACTATATAAATTATTCATAAATGGGTCACCATTGAATTCCTTTAATGTTGTATCTGGAAAAATTTCCATAAGAGGGAAAGTCATTTATCATCCCTTATAACATGGCTCTCAACTTGAAATTTGTTTTATGCAAGCATCTACAATGTAACACCAGAATCCCACAATAATTTCAAATCATGAATCAATGGATCCAAATAAACATCAATATCATTACCTAGTGGTTTTGTTCCTCATATAAGCCCAGATAACATAATATGTTTTCATTTCATGCATAACTATTATGAAAAGTTATAATTTTCCAACATAACATGCCATGTATTGTGAGTGCTACTTTGAAATCCAAAAGCATTCACTCCATAGCGAAAGATGAAGTTTGCTCAACTCATTTCCAAATTCAAGATACTCATGATCAATTCTCTTATATAGAGGAGAGTTTTCTAGGTGACAAAGTTTCCCATATTTATTTCCTGTATCATCATGCCATGTCAATTGTCTTGCAGTCTCCTCACTTCATTATGGGCACCTAAACCTTGTAATTATTAAAAATTATCGTACAACTTTCATAAGACCCAATTCATCATTCTTGTAACGAGAAGTACCACACTTTGAGAATTTTTTATGTGATTTGTGGTCCTTGATAAATAGTAATAGTCATTTTTAAAACCATGTATTCTTTCATAGATCATACCCATTAAACATAGCATTCATTTAGTGTCATATGTTTGGAAAGGAAGATCATTCTCTTCTAGGATCATTTAATTCAAGAGAGAAAGTTATTCAGTAAAACCGATTTCACTCCATCCATTGGAAGCTTTAAAAATATAAAGCATTACTATGGATGATAATGTTGTATATTTAGTACAACCAGCATACAATGGAATCTTCACACAAATCATTAACTTCTCAAACAATATTAGACAATCACAAAGTTCATCTTCAGCTATAATTGTCGTTTCCTCAATATGATCTTCATCATCATTCACACCTGCAATAACATCATTAATATGGTTTTTATTATTGTCCACACTTGTAATCATATCTGACGATCCATAAAATGCATTCTTATCCCAGTAACTAGCAACATTTAGTTTTCTCCTTGGTTAGTCCAACATTCATTACTTTCATCTATTCCGTGAGAGATCAAGTGTTCTTTCAACAAATTCAAACTAATTGGTCATGAATAACAACAGTGTAAACACAAACAATATATTTTAGATGGGTCATATGCATGATTTTTTGAAAACTTGATGAACTATCACTACTGAAAAATGGCTTATTGCAATGGGTTATTTGTAACGGTTCAGGGACCCGTTATAAATCACCTGTCAGAAGGGGTTATTTCTGAATGGTGGGTAAGGACCCGTCGCAAAAGGAATGGCGGGAAAAGCATCCAAACCGCGAGTAGGGTATTTGCGATGGTGTCCATATTCCCGTCGCAAATTCCCAACATCAGTTTTTACTATTTGGGATGGGATACTTTTCATGTTGCAAATAGTATATCGGCAAATACCTATTTTCGACCGGACCAATTAGAAATAATCTTTTTTGATCGGCAGTAATTAATGCAGACAATGGGCATTTAGGACGGGTTCCATTGCAAATACTCCCATCACAAATAATCTAACAAATTTATACCCCCATCTGTTTTCCCCTCATTCTACTCCTATCTCAACATCTCTCCCCATCACTTCTGAAAAATTTACTTCTAAAATTTTTCACAGTTTAATCTTTTAAATCAGAGCATAATTTGAGGCTTTTATACTCCTAAGGCTTCAATTTCAATGTATTTATCTATTTTTTTGTTTAGTTAATTTATTTTATTTTAAATTATTTTGAATTTTTGTTACTTAGATGCAATTAAATTAAATTAGAATTTTATATTTTTTTCAGTATTAATTTTAATGAATAATTATGTCTAAGTGTTAATTATGAATAACTTGTAATAAATTGTAATAATTATTAATAAATTGTAATATTTAGTAATAAAGTTTAATAATTAGTAATAAACAATAATATTTAGTAATAATTTGTAATAATTAGTAACAAACTGCAATAATTCTTAACAATTAGTAATAAATTGAAATAATTAGTAATAAATGGTAACAATTAGTGATAAATGACAACAATTAGTAATAAAAGGTAATAATTATTAATAAATGATAATAATTATTAATAATTATCAATAATTAGGATCAATTAAAAATAATTTGGATTACTTAGTAATAATTCTCAATAATTAGTAACAAATTGTAATATTTTGTAATAAACTGTAATAATTAGTGATAAATTGTAATAATTAGTAATAAATTGTATAAATTAGTAATAAATTTTAATAATTAGTAATAATTTGTAATAATTTGTAATAATTAGTAATAAATGGTAATAAATAGTAATAATAAATGGTTATAATTCATAATAAATGGTTATAATTGGTAATAAATGGTAATAATTAATAATAAATGGAAATAATTAATAATAAATGACAATAATTAGTAATAAATTGCAATAAATAACAATAAATTGTAATAATTAGTAATAATTAGCAATAAATTGTAATAAATTGTAATAATTAGTAATAAATTGTAATAATTAGTAATATTTATTAATAATTAGTAATTATTCGTAATAATTAGTAATAAATTGTAATATTTTGTAATAATTAGTAATAAATCGTGATAATTCATAATAATTCGTATTAATTAATAATAATTAGTAATAAATGGTAATAATTAGAAATAAATGGTAATAATTAGTAATAAATGGTAATAATTAGTAATAAATGGTCATAATTAATAATAAATGGTAATAATTTGTAATAAATGGTAATAATTTGTAATAAATTGTAATAAATTGTAATAAATTGTAATAATTATTTATAATTAGGATTAATTGGTAATAATTAAGATTAATTATTACTAATTAGGATTAATTAGGATTAATCAGGAATGATTAGGCTTAAATAGTAATAATTTGGATTAATTAGTAATAATTTTGATTAATTAGTAATAAATTGTTATAATTCATAATTAATTGTAACAATTCATAATAATTTTTTTTAATTGGAAATAATTTTTAATAATTAGAAATAATTTTTAATAATTAGAAATAATTATCAATAATTATAATTAATCAGTAATAATAAGGATTAATTAGAATTAATTAATAGTAATTAGTAATAAATTGTATTAATTAACAATAATGGGTAAAAAATTGTAATAATTAGTAAAAATTAGTAATAAATGGTAATAACTTGTAATAAATGGTAATAATTTGTAATAAATGGTAATAACTAGTAATAAATGGTAATAATTAGTAATAAATGGTAATAATTAGTAATAAATGGTAATAATTTGTAATAAATTGTAATAATTAGTAATAATTAGTATTAATTAGGACTAATTAGAAATAATTTAGATTAATTAGTAATAATTAGTATTAATTAGTAATATTTTGAATTAATTTGTAATACTTAGGATTAATTTGTAATTATTAGAATTAGTTTCTAATAATTAGGATTAATTAATAATAATTATGATTAATTAGGATTAATTTGGATTAATTAGTAATAATTAGTAACAATTAGTAAGAATTAAGATAAATTAGTAATAATTAGAAAGAATTAGTAAAAATTAGGATTAATTTGTAATCATTAAGATTGAGGACTAATTATTGGAATAAATTCGAGTACTTTGATAAACTAGCACAATTTCTAGTGGATTGGTGACATTCCTTTAGATCAATACCTTAGCTCCTTGCAACTTTCTCCCAATGAAATCAGTATGGAAAATGTGCTCTAATGTACATCGAAGCAGATTTTTATTGTGATTTAAGCCAGAGAAAGCTGCAAGGAGGTGAGTCATCAGACAAAAGAGGCTCTTCTACCTAATAACTCATCTCCATAGAACTTCTCTGACTAAAATCACTATGAAAGGTATGCTCCATATGTCGAAGATGACTTTTCATAGTGATTTTAGGCACATAAAGTTTCAAGGGGATGAGTCATCAGGAAAAAAAGTTTCCGCCAATCCGTTTGAAATTGTTACACAAATATTTAGCAGTAATTAGTACAAAAATACCTATAATTAATAATAATTAGGTGTAATTATTGTAAATTTTTATAAATGAGTGTAGATTAGTATAAAAAATTAAAAAAATATTATAAATAACTATAAAATAATATAAATTATTATAAATTTCTAGAAAATATAATTTCATTGTCTTCTATTTTTTTGATAGTGTTTATTTTTTATCTAATTATACAAAATTAATATTTATTTCATATTTTTTAGAAAAATATGGAATAAGGAAGTAGAAAAAAGTCACTATTAGATGATTGTTGTTGGATAAATCATTGTATGAATCCAAATGGTTCTGGTTTAAAGTCTATATATATTGAGGGTGTTCAAGCATTCATATAATTTACATCATCAGAAAAAAAAATTCAGAAGGAACAATTAAGTGTCCTTGTAAAAAATATACTCTAAAGAAGTATGCCACATTTAACAACATTGGAGATCAATTATTGTGTTTTGGTCTTCAACCAAATAATGCTTTTTGGTATCAACATGGTGAATGAAGTTCCAAAGATGATACTAATAACTTGGTTTTGAATCCTGCACGGTTTCCAAATTTAGTACAAGATGTGGTAGATATGTCTTTTAGAAAAACTAAAACTCAGGATGATATTGACATAACTACTAAGTTTGAACCATATTATTTATATGAGTTTTTGAGGTACATTGATGATGCATTATATCCTGGTTTAAAGATAAAAATGTTTGAAGTAGTTTCTAAATTTATGTATATTTAATTATATAATGGAATGTCAAATAGTTATTTTGGTCATATATTCTATTTGTTAAAAACACTGATACCCAAAGGGAAAGTGTTTCATAAAAATTGCTATAAGAACAGGATGCTGGTTCGTAATCTGGGTCTTGGTTATTAGAAGATTCACGCATGTTTAAATGAATGCATATATATTATGGTGAAAATGAGTCATTATATAGTTATCTGACATGTGGAAAATCAAGGTATTAAGAACCACAACCAAGGAATTATAGATTTTCCTCTGTAAAAAAATTGAAATATTTCATGCTCACACCTTGATTACAACATTTATTTATGCATGAAAACATAACATCATTGATTTAATGACACAAAACCAATATTTCAACCAGTAAAATCATCAATTATACCTCTAATGGTGATTCGTGGAAGCATTTTGACCATGTGCATACATATTTTTCTTTAGAATACTGATATATATGATTGGGTCTTTCTACTAATGGTTTCTATCATTTTTTTTCTTATATTAGTCAATATTCATGTTGTATTATCTTTATAACTCTATAAAATTTACTTCCACGAATGTTGATGAAGGATCCATATAACTTTTTGAACTTATTAATTCCAGGTCATCCGAAAAATAATATTAATATTTATTTCAAACCATTTATTGATGAGTTAAATTCATTATGAAGTAATGGTGTTAGTATATATGAAATTGCTAAGAAACAAATCATCCTACTAAAAGCTGCACTGATGTAGAAAATTAGTGACTTTCCAGTATATGGCATGTTATCTGGCAGGAGTACACATGGTCTAAAATGATGTCCATACTGTGTGAGATACAAAAAAGAATATATGCTCGTCAATGGAAAAAACCTTGTTTCTTTACTATCATCGCAGATTTCTTCCAACTGATCATATCATTTTTTAAGAAACAAATATCATTTCAGAAAAAGAACATTTGAAAAAGATGGGCCTCCAATAATGATCTTAGGTACATAGTTAAAATAAATTGTCTCTTTATTACATCCAATAACATTTGGACCAACAAAAAATTGATGGGTTTGTAAAATATCACAATTGGATAAAACAGAGCATTTTTTGGGATTTTCCATATTGGTATGATTTTTTGGTTTGTCACATGTGGGATGTAATGCATATTGAGAAGAAATATTTTGATAATTTATTTCATATTGTTTTGGATACACCAGTTAAGACCAAAGATAATGTTAAGGGATGATTAAATATTGCCCAAATTTGAATGCGACCAAAACATGAACTGTTAGAAAATGTCAGATCAGATAAGTTAATGAAGGAAAAAAGAAGATTATACTCTATCCAAAGAGGGTTGCTTATTATTTTGTTAGTGGATTTCAGATTTGAGTCTTCCAGATGGAAATTCTTCTAATTTGAGGAAATATGTCAGAAATTTTCATATTACTGGATTTAAAAGTCATGAATGCCTTGTTTTAATGGAAATACATCTGCTAATTAGATTAATATGATTGTTAAATCCTTTGATTTGGGATTTTCTAACCGAGATATCATATTTTTTCCTAGACATTTGTGCATCAAAAATAAACGACAATGCCATAATAAAACTATATGAAGATGTCATTTTAATTGTATGTAAACTGGAAAAAAATTCCAACCTAGTTTTTTTTACTCAATGGAACATTTGATATTAAATTTACCACATAAAACATAATGTGGAGGTCCAATACAGTTTCGATGGATGTACCTACTTGACATATGCTTTTAGAAATTGAAAAAAAGCACGTTACAAAGCATCAGTTAAAGGTTCAATTGCTCAAGTTTATTTTCAAGAAGAAATTTCTTTTTTCTGCACTCATTACTTTCAATATGAATATCCTTCAAAACCCAACTGCATGAGTTATTATGAGGGAAATATTTATGATGACATAGAAATAAATTATTATATTTCAATCAGCATAAACTAGTCTTCGGGGGATTTCATGAATGATGAATTTCAAATGTTGAACATTATAGAGCTCAAACATATATTCTACTCGACTGTGGAAAAATTACACCATTTGTACTATGACTGCTCCTATCACTTATTCTATAATTTTTATAATAATACATTAATTTTATTTTATTTTGAGGTTATATGATAATCATATCAAGAAACAATTTCCACAAATTACAGTAGATACTTTTGAATAACATCAAAAAAATTACCTACTGGTTTAAAAAACTGGTAATATAAATTATTTTTTATTTCACATAAAAAATATTTTAAATATTATTATAGTGAAAATTGTTTTTACAAATTTTTCAGGTATCTCAACATGCTGATAAAATTGATAATTGATTGTTTTTATTGAGTAACCCACCGTCCAAAATGGTTAAATATTATAATTCATATATGGTGAATAATTTGTGATATCATACACATGCATATGGGGAATCAAAAAATGATTAGTGGTGTTTTCTTGAGAGGATCTCATCATAGAGAAATTGAAATTGACTTTTACAGCATTCTGGAACAAATCATTGAATAGTGTTATCTAGGAAAACATTATATAACAATGTTTAAATGACCGTAGTTGGATACTGAGAGAGGCCTGGGTGTTCATCTGATCCATGGAATCATTGATATTAAATATTAATGTCTTATTTCACTAAATGAACCATTTTTATTCTCTCATCAGGAGCATAAAAGTTTTTATGCTAATTACTGTGCCACTTTAAGGGAGTTGGGTGATTGGTGGAGCCCAATAAAAATTAAATATTAAAAGAATCAGTTTACTAAAAGTGAATGTGGTTTCACTGAAGTTCATGGAATTGAATTTTTTCAAGAGACTGCTCTGAATACATCTTTTACACAAAGAGACATGAATATCATTTATGACACCCCATAGATAAGGGTTGATGGTGATGATGATATTAATGATGTTACAAAAGAATTCGAAATGACAAGATATGATGAAACTGAAACTAATATGGAAATTGATGATGGTGAAGAAGAAGATGAAGACATTGACATAGACAGCTATAAAGATGAGAATGAAGATGGACATTGACACAATTAAATGCTGGTTATAATCATATATAATATATATCTATATATAATAGTATTTTTCAGCTGTTTTATAACAACGATCATTTCATGTTTCATATGGATGAGGATCTGTATCATTTGTTATAGGAGGCTGATCTACCATTGGATGACCAGGAGGTCGGATCATCCGAACCTCAGCCTGCTAGCGGTTCATGGGGAACTCCAAGGGGGTGTGGTCTTTCCCAACTGAATATTCCTCACCCAATCCCCAAGAGATGTCCACATTTTGGGTTCGATCCACGCATGCAGAGATATTATTACCAATGTATTTTAGGTAGTTCAAATTAATTTAATTATATTCTAATTGTTTGATTAATTTGTTTTTCACAAAATTACGCATATAGATATTGTACAGGGGAGAAAAATATTGTGCAACTATTTTTTTGTTCCATGGGTGTCTTGAGATCAGATTCCCATTGATGTACAACACCACATGTTCGAACATTGGTTGGTTTGTAAATAAATAATATTTATTTATAAATTAATTTAATAAATAACTTTATATAATAAAGTATTTATAGGTTTTATGCTACCCCATTGATGAGAGCATGCATGCAGCTATCTAGAAGTCTTGACAGGGAGCTATGCGTCTGCAGTGCACTCGGTTTTTTTACAATTTTAAAAGGAAGGAGATGGAGAATATATGAATGAAGGAGTTTGACGATACATTTCTTGTCCACTTATTTGATATATTTCATCTCCGTTTTGGGATGAATTATGTACACAATGTTTGAGTAGGCGGTTTCAGAGTAGATCATCAGAAGGTAGGAAAAATTGGGTGAGATCGGAGGTGACACATTGAGCTCGTAGTCGTACATTCAGTACGCATAGGGAACATATGGTAAGTACATTTTTTTAAATATTATATATAACATTAATTGTAAATGGTTTATTTTATATTCATATAGGAGGTCGCACAACCTAATGTTATGGAGTATAAAATTTATAAGGGGATGTACAAATATCTAACAACTATAGAGATTAGAGGTGCTCGATAGCATCAGATTGTCGTAAGAAAAATTTATTTTTGTGTTTTAAATTTAATTAAAAATAATATTTTAACTATTTTAAATATAAATTGAAATTAAATGAGTCATATGAGGTTGTGACGTCTCATGACCATGTTGAGAGTTAGTTCGAGACAGGCAGTCAGACCAATGGATCCTGATTTAATGAGGTAACATGGATACGAATGACCCAGCATGCCTTCGAGAAATGCAGAGTTGTTAGTATCAACTCTTGATAAACACTTGTGGGTTTTATGGAACCTATGTGATGTCGGTGCGCTACTCAAGAGGATCTCACGAAGAGTCTTCATCATCTCATGCACAGTATGAGGGGCATCTACGAGCTTAGTGTGAGCTTATTGAGACTCTGCATAGTGAGCAAGAGCAGATGCGTTAGTGGCAGTAGCGACAGCAGGATTAGTTCCTATGATAACAACAATAGTAGCCAGAGATACAGGATGATATGCATTGATGGTGACATTAGCAGGTACATGAGCATATGGAGAACATGCGATGTCTAACTCACAGTTTAGGGATGAAGTTCCCTCCACCATCTCCTCCAACTCCTCTAGAATACCCTCCCCCTAAGTGATGTAATTTTATTTTATAATGAAACATTTGAATGTATTTTTTTTTTGTAATATTCACTCTTTAATGTTTTAAATAGTGTTTTTTATATTTTTATGAATAATACCATTTTTATTATTATTTTAATTTTTGTATTATATTTATTATTTTATTTATTTATTTATTTATTTATTTTTGTGAACACTCATTGTTATATTATATTACATATATTAATATTATTATTTCATTAATATTAAAAAAATATTATTATATTAATTAATTATTTAATAATTAATTTTATTTTATGAATATTAGTATTATTATTTTATTTATACTAATATTATATTATTATTACTATTGTTATTTTATAAATAATTTTATTGTAATAATATTAATATTATGATTTCATTTATATTAATATTTTTTTTCAATTATTTGCGACAGGCCCATCACAAATACTAATTGTGACGGTCCGTCGCAAAAGGTTTATTTTTTTATATATTCACCAGTAGTTGAGATGATCCGTCGTAAATACAAATTGTGATGCTCTGTCACAAAAAAGGTAAAAATCGGGAAACTGTTTGTGACGGGTGGTCGACCCGTCCCAATAGAGTTTTTAAAAAATTACAGAATCTTTTTGCAATGGTGGAACTTCCGGTCACATATAATTACATTTTTGCGATGCCCTTTTCCACAATGGGTCATTTACAATGGGGAACCATCACAAAAGACCATTTGGGATGGGAACCCATCGCAAATGACCCATCGAAATAAGTTGTTTTTTCAGTAGTGTCCTTCACCCCATCCTTATACACTTTTGTCATACAAATTTGATCAATCCATTTTGGATTCATATGCATCCTATTTGATTTTATAATAATAATATTTAACAAAATAAATAATGAAAAAAACAATTTCATAGAAAAGGTTCATCTTATGATTAAACTATTAGTGTAAGGTAAGACTATTAATAGTAATGATTTTAAATACATAAATTGGTTTATTAATGTTTATGAATTTACTAACGTGGTTTATCATTAAACTCTTATATATTATATGAACCTAATATACAATCTCTTTCACTAATTCGAGTCCCATGAGAGACCATTTCCCTACTAGAACTCAACATAGAGGTTATCAACATACTACCTTTAAAAAAAAGATGTTTGAGGGTGAGAAATGAATTAAAAGTGTTTATATACCTTGATTTTAATATGTAATTATAATTTCAATACAAAAGAAATAGATAAACATTAAAATAATACAAATATATTAATACAAATTTTGAAATTTTAAAAAATGTTTAAACAAGCGTGATTTCACATATTCAATAAAATCATTTAAATAATCCATATATTTATTTACATGAAAAATATAAATTTATAAATATTTTTATAAAAATATTATAAATTATAAAGTGGTAAAATTAAAATTAAGAATTTTAATAATTATATTTATATAGATTTACAATTTCTTATATATACCTATATTTTTTATAATTATAGATGTATAAATTGTATTGATTTTATAAAAAATATTATTAAATAATATTTATAATTAAAAACTGTATTTTCCATAAAAATTAATAAATATTTTCTAAGGTATATCATTAAATATATTAATGTATAATTATATTCGTAAATAATTATATGTATGCATAAAAAATATTTAAAATATTCATTAATTGATAAATATTAATTAATAATTTAATTATTATAATAATTTAATTATTATAATAATATAGAATATTTTTATAAAATTCAATTACCAAATTTCTCAATATAGGTTCATTTTATAAATTCATTTAAATATCTACAGTTTCGTTTTTCAATTATTGATTTATATATATGGTCATCTTTATTCCCAGATATATATGTTTGTGTGTGTCTAAAAAACCAAATTACTTGTGCGTGTCTGTGCGTTATAAATGAATTCAACCCATAAATGTGTACATAAAATTATATACAAGGCACGTAATATTAATTTTACTATGATTTCTATATAAAATAAACGAGAATTAATTACCACTATATAAGAATTTTATATTAATTAATATTTCTATATAAATATTCATAATTACTAATTATATATTAATATATATGATATTAGTTGTATTATACATAAAAATAGTTCACTACTATGTGTGCATCGGTCTGAAGAAACAAAGGACATGGATGTGTTTGTGTGTAATAGGTGAACTCAACACATAAATGTCTATAATATTAATTTTATTCTAATTTCTATATAAAATAATCTAAAAATAATTTATAATATAAAAAAATTCTTTAATTAATTAATATTTTTATTGTTAGCCTCAAAAGGAGATTCAATGAAAAGATAACATAAGTGGGGGTGAATTAGGGTTTAAAACTTCTCCAACGTAAATACTTTTTCTTAAACTTCCACTGCCCAAGATGATCTAGAATTCAATATTAAAACCCTTTGGTTATTTTTTATATGATGATGATTTTATCATTAATAATATATAGTCTTTATCTTTTAAAATAGATGATTCAATGATGCTTAACTCACACACACCGATTATGTCTAGCAGAATATAAACTAGCAGGAAAACATAATGAAATGATTTTTATTTGGTTCACCCACACTAGGATAATCAAGGAGAATACAATTGACAATGTCATGATGTGCCAAAATACAATAAAAAAATTAATATATAAATATAATTATATATTTAATACTTAGCTCATAGAAGATTTATCTGAAAATGTTGTTAAAGATGTGGGGAAATTCTGGTGACCAACAATTATCAGTGGATAAATGTCACACATGGCAAGTGTCAGTCACCCAAATTTTTACACCCCTTCTAGATGCGTGAGGGAAGTGACTCGACATTCATATCCATGGGTAAAATTTTAAAACAACAAAATAAAAACTAAAAATGATAAAACCTTTAACATCAGATGTTAATTCGTCGGAGAGAGAGAATGCGAGTGAGAGAGAGAGCGCAACAATGAGTGAGAGTAGAAACATGGGTGAAGGTAGGGAGGGAGAGCAGAGATGAAGACAATACGTAGGGGGAGTTATGGAGATGATATTAAGGAGGGGGATCAGTGGTGACGGTAGAATGGAGGGAGAGCAGTGGAGCTCGAGGGAGGGAGAGCGGCGATGCTTGAGGGAGGGAAGTAGTGACGATGGAGGGAGAGCGAAGGGGAGGGAGAGGAGAGACGAGGGAGGGAGAGTAATAGTGAGGTTTCACATCTACCATAGATTTAAGGGATGGATGAATCTCAGCTAGTTAGGGTTAAATTTATAATGTGGAAAAATGTTTTTATCGGTGCTCCCATAAAATCACTCATAAAAGGTGCTTTTATAAGTGCTGAAATAAAAAAGATCAGATAGAAATTCATCTATATCAGTACTTTTTTAGCAATGATAATGATTTTTATTTATCATCACTCGAGAAGCATAGATAACTATTTAATAATATAGTTAACATAAATAAAAATTTTAAATACATATAATTATAATTAAATATTAATATATATAATTTTAAATAAATATATTTAAAAATATTTGAATATAATAATAATAATAATTATATAATTATATATAATTATATAATTTTAAATATAAAAAATATAATTATTATTTTAATATAATTATTCTAATTTTATAATTATTTAAATATATATACTCAAAAGGTTCAGGAGACAGGCGATCCTACTCCTAAAAAATTTATTAGAAAAATAAAATTGAGAAAGACAAAAAGTGGATGGATGGGTTACATAATGTGGAATTACATCATCCATAATGTAGGACAATAAGTCAAGAATATAATTTTTCCCATAATCATGATCAAATTCATCATCAAAATTTCACACTCTAACTGTGAGTTCATTTTATTGAAGAGCATCGAGTACTTTTCCTTGAGCTTTTCCTCCTCTAGAGTGAGTTGACTCATAGATTCCTTATAAGAAGATATGGTAGACACATTTTGGTCACATCATCATGTAATATATCAATAATCTTAGACACATCCTCTAATATGACCTTTTGTATTCCTACCCCATCACCATGGCTTTTGATGAAAAAATATTTTCAGGTTCTTCTTTCTCAGTGACAAATTCTAGGGGAATTTACACTTATAGGTGGAGTTCCTGAATAATAGGAGTCTGTTCCAATTTATATGTCAGCACATATGTCATAGGTTTCTAGTTATGGGCATGTTGAAAACTCTCTCAATCCACCACTCTTACCTTACCATTAGAAATCACTTTCACTTCATGTGGTGCTTCACCACTTACTTCTCCGTGCTCAAGATACCGGGAATCCTCTTTTCCTTTTACAGACATTGTGAGCAGGATAGGAGAAACATCCTCATTAGAATCAATATTATTTGAAAAAACATATGTATTACTAACACTTGTATCATGTTTTTAAGTATCATCTCATCCCTAATCATCATCATCACCATTCCCATATTCCTTAGTGGGTTTTGATCAAATATCAGGAGATGCAACAATATCTCTATCTGAAGGTGGTACCTTTTTTCCATGAGAGGGTGAAAGATGAGAAGACACATGAGTATCATAAACATGCTCTAATTCATAAATCTCAACCCATGTCCTACTCCCTTTTATAACCACTTTTTAAGGCCCAACATCGTCAATTTTATTTTTAGAGACCGTTGCATCATGACTAACAACCAGAGTAGTGTGATCAAAGTATCTTCCTTGCTAGATCATGAGACACACCATATACATTGAGCATCTTCATGGCCTCCAAAATTATAGATGATATAAATTATTTATTTTCAAAAAGTGTCTTTGACAAGTGCAATGGTGTGACAGCCAATACAAAATAAAGTTAATTTTTCATACCTTATAGTCAGATCAAAATTGGATTCCATAGTATTCAGTGCGAAAAATTAAATTGGAATTGAATTGAGATCCACCTCAATAAGAAATCTTGCAAAAAAACCAATGCATGCCTCTTCCCTTTCTTGGTCAAGATTATTTAGAGTTCCAATGGATCAAGTAATGTCAAATAGAATCGGAGGAAGCTGTAATATCAAATTAAAGCACTAAATTCAAAGAAAAACATGATTTTTTGTGTTTCAGACCACAAATGGGTTGAAGTTAGGATCCCAATCTTGGATGCACATGATTCCTAGACTGAGAGAGATCTAACCAAAACCCCATGCCTTATGCTTCACCTCTTTAGAAGAAAAAACAAATTGGAAATTCCCTCTCCCAATGGGGATGCACTTCAAGTCACAAAACACCAAAACAAAAGCTCCTCACTATTACATGTCTTTAGTACTCCATGGTTTTTGACCAGTCAGAAAAACCACCCTAATTATAATTGAATCCTCATAGATTTTAAACTGATTGAAGAGAAAATATTGACTAACCCGATGTGAGAAGAGTTACCTCTTCGAAATATCTGATTTTCATCGTTATTGCTTGAGGTGAAACCAAGTTTTTCATCTCTGGATTCGTGTGATTGACTTCCAGGTGGCTTTGAACCCCAAATTGGCTTCACTAAAGTTGATGTCGTTGGCCCACAAGGAAGATGACAGGTAGATCCCACATACAAGGCCCTTGATTGAAAACCAGGGTTGGATGAGACATCCACCAAAACACTTGTGTGAGTCAAATCTACCTTGAGAGAGTAAGTAGATATAAGATTCTTCCTGATTTGAGTCCTCCATGACCGCTAAACAGCAGCCATTAGTGGAGCTCAAGAGTGACTCTTGCAACCCTATCCACCATCATTTATCTGTTTGATGCTAACAATTGATCCAGTTAAATACACCACCATTCATGATGATCCAAAACTGGATACCACTAGTTGATGATGATGTAGCAGTAGATGAACTGAAATCCACCTATCTACAACTATTGGGTCCGACCAATTGATGAAAAAGAGGTCATTGATTTAAAAAAGCCCAAGGTCAAACACCACCCACTATTACCTATTCCATTTAAATATATATATATATATATAATTATAATAACAAATAAATATATTTATAAATATTTGTATTTTATTATATATATATATTATTATAAACCACTATTCTTTATCACTTCCAGTATTAGAAATGTTACCGCACTTCCCAATTCTCATGGACCAGAATAAATTATGAATCTCTTGATAATAATTCACATCCTACTAGATATTAGATGGCCTAGACCCATCATTATGTTGATTATGTCCTGAGAAATCCATTTATAGTGGTGCCACCATACAAACTTTCCCTTCATACTATGAAGCAGTATCCTTTGGTGTAGTACACTGAACAAGAGCCTCATTTTTCGACTCCTGCATTTATGCACCTTGCTGAGTGTCAGCCCCTATGTGATGACCTTGCGTTCTAATACCATTAGTAGAATAGGGAAAAGGTCAGTCATAGAAAGAGTAATTTCCTATCATCTTTTAAACTTTATCACTTATAGGTCCATCACTAACATTTTCCTTTCCCATTTTTAGAGGGGAATGCATTTCACCAGTAAAAACTACATGATTCTGCTCTGTCTACCTCCTCATTTTCATCCAAAAAGAATTCTCAAGATTTCCTTTTAAAGAAAAAATGGAGAACCATATTTTTATGATATTTATGCATGATATGACCAATAGTTTTAAAATAGGGATAGAAATCAGGAAGTATTCCATATTCCACTTCTATAGGGATATCATTATCCAGTACTAACAACGCAATGTTATGAATCAAACATGAGCTTAATTCAACCTCCACCAGAACTCTATAATAATGACCGAATTTGGATACCATATTGATCCTATCCATTTTGACCACTATTCCCAAAATAGTGGAAACATCAAATAAAATCATAGAATATAGAGGATCCGGTTAAGACAAATAAAAATTAATCCATACTTGAGATCTAGTATTTTTTAAAGCAAATAGATTGAACTAAAAATCCAATTCTTAAAAAAACCATACATGGATTTAATGAAATTGATCTAATGCCCCCAAGATCTGAATTTCAACTCCTTTGATGAAAAAATGATTTAAAAAGTTCTCCAAACCAAGGGAATACATCTCCAATTAGAAAAACCACATATAGAAGATAACTTTGAACTATAATATCAGGTATCCAAATAATTACCATTGGAAGAACAAGCCTGAAAATGATTGAGTTTTCAAAAATATTGAATCTCTTAAGAATAGCCTAATTTCTCTAAATTACATGGTTAGAGTCACCTTTCTTCACAATTTTATCTGGAACAAAATCCTTCATGTTCGTAAAATTTCATCTAGTTGAGTCTCCTAAAATTACCACATGAACCAAATGATAACTCACCCTAATTTTCAGATTAAAACCTGATCGACCCTCCCCTGCCACCTAGACCAAAACCATAGCTCTGGGAAGATGCATCCCACCACACTCATCCCCCATGATCATCATATATTTAGGATGGTTTACCTCAAATGCTTCAATCACCAAAGATCGATGAGCTCTGTTTGAATCTACCATCGCCTTCGCTGTCCGAAAAGCATCATTCTCATTAGTCTCCACCACTTCAGTTTCGGATAGATCACTCATCTCTATCGCCATTCACAAATATTGATGAACACCATTCACCTCGGCCTCCATCACCATGTTCTGCTAAGCTCCACTCATCTCAAACAAGCCAATGGTAACAGTTCGATGAGATTGGGTTATCTCACCCGCCCCATCCAAAGAACCATAAAGTCTTGATGAGGCATTCTTATACTAAGGTTCATCCTCCAAAGATCCATTCGAAACTAGATTGTGACAGAGAAAGTGTGGTAAATACATAAAAATAGAGAAAACCTAAAATCCCTCATTATTTCCATGTGAGAGCTCCCACACTCCCATCACGCCTCTTATATAAAATATTAATATATTATATTTATTTTTATTAGATAATCATTTCGTAATTAATGTATATAAATAAACTATTAGTCATTTTGAAAAATATAAATTTTATAATTTTTTTATATAAAATTTTGAAAATAAGATTCATTTTTAATTAAAAGTTATATATATCATATTTATATATTATATTTACATATATATACTTATTGTAATATGAATATTATTTACGAATATATAAATATAAATATATTTATAATTTTAATTTTAAAATTTTTTATAGATATAATTATAAATAAATATATTTATAAATATTTGTATATAATTATAAAGTAATTTATATAATTATATATAGTTAAATAAATATATATATTTTTATTAAAATATAAGTATAAATATTTATAAATATAATAAATATAATTATTATAATATTATAATTATTTGAATAAATTAATAAACAATTATCTATTTATTTATAATAAAAATTATATATATATATATATATTTGTATATAATTTCAAATATATTGATATAATTATATAATTATATAATTATATATATGTATATATATATTAAGTGTTTCGGGGTAAAATTATATTAAACATATACACCACACGCACAGACTGGAAAGGCAAGCTATAACCTCCCAAGGGTTAGCTCACCTATCAAGCCTTATTTATTCAGTACATGCCTTGAAGGCCAAGTGGATATGAAACCCATTAAATAGCCCAAAGGCCCATCGACTGGTCAGAATACCTAGTGTAGTGTTATGCCTGGATCATACTGCATGCATTACCAGGCTTGCATCACCACTTGCCTGTGTCATACGTCATGAATGTGTCTCCACCTGCATGTGGAAATTCACTCCCACCATGATTTGATCTTGGGGCTGATTTCAGATTATGGGGAGCATTTACTAATTTAGAAATCCCCCAAATGCATAATTATATATATGAATATAATTATATATATTTATATAATTACCAGAATGGTTCATCCATGAATTTGGAAACCAAATCCATGACTCCAAATTTATATAATTAAATAATTATATATATATATTAATATATAATTATATATAATTATATATATAATAAATATATTTATCATTTAAATATATTAATTATAAATTTTTAAATATATATATATATATAATTATAAATAAATATATTTACAAATATGTATATATATATTTATATAATTATGTAATTAAATATATTTATTAATATATAAATATATAAAATTATAAATATAATAAATATATTAAAAGATGGCGATATGACTTTTGCGCTTCTCTCCCCGTGAGAATGGATATTAGGATTTCATTTCGTGATAATCTCTTCCTCAGATCTGGTTTCTGTTCTGGTGGAGGCTCCTACTTCTTGTTAAAAGGTAGTGGAAGTTAGGTCTGGTTCACGGGAGGTGTGATTGCACTCCTCATAGGGGGATTGGAATCAAATGTCAATGGATATTTGGATTTACGATGCCTCGAAGGTGATTTTTAAGTCACATGATCCAGATCCGGTGTATGTATAGGCTCGTACTGATCATTCGAAGGTGGTTGAGGCCGGATCTAGCTCATGGGAGGTGTAACTAGTCTCCCCTAATGGAGATCGTGATCCTATATCAGATAAGATACCTTTGGATCCCTAGATTCATGATGCCCCGAAGGCGGTATTCACATCGAGAGCTACGAATGCTCCCTATGAGAGAATCATTCTTTGCTCCTATTCAGATTCTTCTACGCATAGGTGTATCTCGCAGAATGACATTATTTTCATTGTTTAAGATTTCCCAAGATATTTTAATATATAATTGAGGAATGGAAACATTCTAGTATAGTGTGGCTCACTCCACAGGTGAAGTGTGAACCCTCGAAGCTGTATGATCGGAAAAATCGATTGGTTCATATTTGGGGTTTTCATGGTTGGCATACTTTGTCAATAGACATGGGTTTTTTTCACAATAGATTGAATTAGTATGAGCTCAAGCTAAAGGTGTGGAGTTGTGGGTTTATTAATCTCAAGCCAGGGGTCCTTAGATTTTCAGACCGAGATGCCTTGTTTGATTCGTATCAGGACAAAATATCTTATCTTCAATCTTGGATTCGAGTGAGGGGAATAAATTGGTTTTTTTGGAATCCAAGAATTATTTGGGATGTTTCTTTGGTTATAGGTACAACAATTAAAATTGATAAGAAATCTATGGAGGTCAGGTATCATCAATATTCTAGGATCTTGGTTGAATTTGAGCTTAATTTAACGTTAGGTGAAACTGTTTATTTAGTCACTAGGGACTTTAAATTTGAGCTTGATATTGAATATGATTATGTTACTGTGTTTTGTGCTAATTTCTTATGTATCAGTAATATTAAATACAATTTCTTTACTGGGTTGAGATGTAGTAACTATAAAAATTATATTCACCGGGCTGAAAATTATAAGAATAAATTACCTTTCTTTGATGCATCCAAACCCATGGGTGGAAATTCTGGGAAGGATGGATTGAGGGGAGCTACTCCTATGCCAACACAGACCTACAATACTATGAATGTAATTGGACTTGATCATTCAACATGAGCACATTGACCAACAACATCAATTTCTAATGCGGTCTCTCATATCAACAAGTCTTGTGATGGGCCCCTTAATGTGATATCCAATGATGCTTTACTTTGTGCTCTGATGGTTTTTGAAGATAGGGGTTTTGGTGGTATAGACCCCTATATAGAGTCCCATGATTCTAGAATTATGTGGGGGATGATTCCTACGGTTTCCCATAGCTTCATACCAAAGTTTCTACCATCACCTAGGGTGTGGAAATTTCCCATGAATATGTTGACGCTAACCATCTAGGTAATATATCCATCAATGATTGTGATGTTGTGGCACCTATGGATGGTCATCATTTAGTAAATGTGCCAATGCAGGATGTAAGGGATAATGATTGAGTTATGAAAAAAGGAATATTTTTAGAGGATGATTAGGTCTATCAGCGGGTTACCCATGGGGAAATGGTCTACGAACACCCTTTGAAAGCAATGCATCAAACAAGGCTAAATAAGCTTTCATCGAGGATGTGGAGGGAGACCTATAGTTGGATACTCTAGGAGGGAAGGTGATATCTAATGAAATTTACACCACTCCACCAAATCTTAATTTGGGTAATTTTTATTTACTTGATATTTCAAATCGGTCCATGAGAAGGGATGTGTTCTGTGAAGAATTTGGTTCCTTTCATGAGGAAGACCCTAATGATGACTCTGGATTGCTGTTTAAAAACTTTTCCATGGGAGATCAATTTGATATTGAGCCTCATGTTGAGGATGATGATTCACTGAGCATGGATGATCATGACATCACATGTCATGCTCCTAAGCAATGAATGAAAGATAGACAACTAAGAGGAAGGGGTGACTCCTAAGGAAGGGGCGACATACACAAAAAGGGGTGAATGAATGGTTTTTTATTCTTTGGTATGGCTGACACTTTGATTGTATTGTTTTCCATCACTTTCGGTGTCCTTTGTAATTTATTTTCATTAATAAATTTTCGTGTACCATGGTTTTTAAACCATTGTTCACAGCATTCTGAGTATAATAAAAACATTAATTATTTAAATATATTTAATATAATTTTATAATTATTTAAATAAATATTTATTTATATATAATTTTATAATTTTTTTAAAACATTATATATATTTATAATTTTATAATTAACTATTTAAGTACATTCCTTACATACACATATACGCAAGTTCTATATATATGTATATCCCATGTACATATGCATATATATTTACACATACATTCATCTATACATATACAATATCTACACGCACATGAATGACATAATGCATACACATATATGCCCATAGACATTGATATAAATATATATGTTCAAATAACATATATTAACTATACAACAATTATAATTATATAATTGTTTGAATTATTAAAAAAATACATATTAATATATCATATTTATATTAATTATATAAATTTATTTTTAAATTAATATATATAAATAAATATTATATTTTTAACATAAATATGATAATTATATATATATATTAATAAAAATTTTATTAAAATATTTAATTAGTGCTAAGAATATCATTGATAAAGATCCACCTTTATCAACACTTTTTTAGTGATGATAAAAGATACATTTATCAGCACTTTTAGCTAGTACCAATAAAGGTTAAAATTTTATCAATTCTTTATGTTAAGCACCAATAAAACCTAATGTTTTCTATGGTGCGATATATCTTAGTGATTATTATATTATAAATTTTAAATTGTTAGATTTGAAAGGGGTGATTTCCATTCCTCAAAAGAAGTAAGCAGATCGATTGAATTTTGGCAATCAACTAGAGAGGAAAAATGAAAAACACGTTTTTCCTTATACATTATACAATATATGAATGAACAACCGATGAAAAGTTAAATAAATCTAGAGTGAATCAAGAAGTAGCCTCGACCAAATGATCTTGATGACCTCTGGCCTACACATCAACATCCTTTAACACAATTGATCCATATTAAACATAACCAATTGGGAGGGTGAATGTTTTTGATAGATTAAAACAAAAAATCAAGATAAAATTTCTTTCATTTCAATCAATTTGGAGTGCATGAACCATGTCCTCCCAACCACTAGGGATAATTTGGATCGACATATCAACCACTATATCTAAGAGAAACAGCTTAAGCCTCATTAGGATCAACTATCTAAGGAGTCAGGAGTTTGGAAAGGGTAACAACAACAAGGGACTTGACCACCCTCACTTTTATCTGAGGGTCATTATCTAATTACTTATAGTTTGAAAACCCATGGCTTAGAAGAGTATATTAATTTCTTAAATTGATCATTGAGTCATATTAATTTTTTTCAAAATTTTTCTAAATTACCCACTATCAGAAGAATACATTGAGTAAAAAACAAGTGAAACATCCATCTCGACATATATGTTATCATGTATAGGCAATTTTAGACACAAGGTCACATTATCCACCCATAGAAATTAACTAATCATCTTATCAATTTCTATGAGTACCAAATAAATCCCTATAATTTGAATATATTAGGCCTCATGTTTTGGGTCTCATACTTTGTTGAAATTCATCATCTAATAAAGAGTAAAAATTTATAATTTTTCAATAGGTGGGACTCAAATGACCATGCTCAAGAAAATTTATCATCATAGAAAAAATGGATGCTAAATTGCAGTGATTGAGTAGTCCTATAATTGTTGGATTTTTTAAAAACCAAGAGAAATTAGAAAACCTATTGAACATATCTAACAAAAAGTGATCAGAATTTAACATTTCAATGAACATGAGAGAATGAAAATTAGCCACTACTAGGTATTTTATAGTCGAAAATTTGAAAATTGGAGCACATTAAAATGATTTCGAAGCCTTTGAAGAAATTGACATAACATTTGAGTTCCAGTGATTCCATATAGGAAGTAAAGGGGAAATAGGGTCACTAGAAAATATCTAATTGTATAATAGATGATGAAGGGATTGAATCCATAATCTAAAGCACATGATTTGACCCCACAAGGAGGGTTTTCACTGTCATCCTCACCACAATTTTTCAGGTCAAATGTTCACCATTTGATATATCGATCCTTGAGAGAGAGAGAGTGTATTCCTGTATTATTTTTTTGATAATTATGTCTTCAAATTTTATTTTTCAAAAACAGAAAATACATTACACTCAAATTAACATAAATTATAATTTCATTAAATGATGAAATCAAGAATCCCCTAAATCCAATTTTTATCATATATTAAATATAGAACCCTTTTATGATTAAGAAACACTATAGGGTATGAATCAAGGTTCTAAATCATTTAAGAATAAACTTTGACAACACTTATCATTGATTATAATGAAGGTATCATTCACACACTCTCTATCATGTGGATAATGTAAAAAAAAGTCAACACTAATTTTTCTATAAGTTTCACTCCTCAATGTGTGTGGTTAGTCCTTTGTTTTTTGTGGCTATTAACTTACATCACATATTTTCTATTCTTATTAAGAGAATCTAAATAGGGAATGTGGATGACCTTGAACCTTTTGAAAAGTTTCTCTTAATCACCAGTGTGCCTCCCACACAAAATGCAATAATATATATGTTATGACATCTATAATTATGTTGAAAAATCCTGAACAAGTATCGATTTATAAAGTAAAAATAATTTTTCATCAATATTTAATCAATACTCTTAAAAAACATTAAATCATCTTAATTGAATTCCTAACTATCTATCTTAATTTTTTGTAGTTTATTTCATAGAGACATATTTTTTTTCAATGACTATCCTGTAAAAAAGTTTCTTAACTAAATATCAATGAACAGTATCTCATTGATACAAAAAAAATTAGGATGATGATATGTGTGTTTTTATTTGATTTAATAGTCAAATAATTCTATTAAAAACAAATTCAATCCTCCTAAAATTTTCTCTATATTCCCAAAATATTAGTTTATCAAATTTTAAATGAAGTTTCTCTCCAAACCATGACATTATTAATTCTTATCATGACATGGTGCTTCCAGGACGAAGATAATATTCTGAAAATAATGATTATCTCCCATTTTATCATAATATTTAGAGTTCTTACATGATTTGGAAATCCTATATAAATAATCACCATGATCATTTTGGATTTATGATGATATAGTTATTTTCTTGCTCACCTCAAGCCACACAAAGAATTAAAAAATCACAGCATGGTATTTTATTCCTTCCATGGAACTCAATGTTAACAAAATCAGCTTAAAAACCATGTCATTGGACATAGAATGGTTATTATATTCAACCCATTTCATCCATATGGAGTATATATGACCACCTTAACCAAAACAACTCAAAGGTTTTCCTTCAACTACACCATTACATGGTGTTTTTTCACTTATGTGGCCATATAAATCATAGAGTTTCATATAAATAATTAATATTCTTCATTATATAAAATGGAATCCTTTTTATGAGCATTTTTTACTCAACCATGGTGTGGTTAACTCTACCCTGACCTGGTTTTCTACTTCAATAAATAAATTTCTTTAAAATCCCCCACATGTTTCAAGACACTCATTAGAATTCATCAAATAATTTTTCTTAATAAAACATAAATACTTTTCATAAAAGTAAAATAAATCAACAATTTATAAACTAATTAAAATAAAATATTATATAGAGATCATTTCAATAGTTAAATCTCCATGGAGTATAATAACCCCCATATACAATATTATTTACTTCAAACTAAAATAGAGTATTTCTGGATTTTGAGTAATAATTACACACAAGTTTTATTTGGAATTATATTTAAAATTTTAAAGAGGGATTCAATGTGGGTTTTAAAATAACGGAAGTGAGTGATATAACATAGTTGTACTAGGTAATGGGTGGGATCACATCAATTATTTCATGACCCACTCCACCCAGGTACCCCTATGAACTTGACAATGAGAGAAGCGAGATAATCGTACTCGAATCTCACCTCCAATATGACATAGGTTAGAAACAACCACTGAGGGTATATCATACAAAAAATGGGTGGAATTTCATTCTAATAACATGATGAACAAGATATAAGATAAAACCTAAAAACAAATAACGATCATAATTGAAGATAAAAGATATCCCAATACATTCATATAATTTTATACAATTGAACAACCACAAGAAACTAAAAGTACCAAAAAGGAAGCCTCATTAGTGACCTCAAATCCCAAACTACTCCTGAACAACTCCAAGAGAATATAAAGTCTATAGAAACCACTAAACAAATCTAATGGTCCTAATAAATAGTTTATGTATGCTTAGGGTGATAATAATAGGTATAATCAGTGTGATCCTCCCTAGAGCCTCTTGTGAAAAAGAGAAATAAAGCATACTAAAGCCCAATGAACAACAAGTGAGACGAAATCATCATGTAATCTAATTTTCTATGTTCCTATCCTCACCACATATCTCTCATCAAGAATCCCAAACATGTAATCATATAATATCCAACATAATATCAAATAAAGGTACCCAACTACCACTTCAACACTACATTCCACTGTACCCCATCTCTCATTTCCTGGGCCATATTTATCTAAATATAAGCCCGCTCAAAAACAGATGGGAAACATTAAAATATCATTCAACCTATGCATCACATAATCTCATCATCATCACATATCATGAAACTTATTCATCACATTATTTCATCATAAACATTCACAAATCCAGATATTAACCGAGTAGTTTCTAGGAGGCACCACACCCCAACATCATGTTTTATACCTCAATATATCACCTCCCATACATGAAATACCTATAATAATACTTAGGATACTATATCCAGAGATACATGTGTGTGAAATATCAACAAAATCATTACATACCTCTACACATATATTGAAAAGGTAACCACCATGCATAATATCACAAAATACGACAAGGATAAGAGAGTGAGGAAAGAGGGGTAGTCATCCATCTATTCCTATCCAACCTGGATGTTGGGGAAAAACAATTCTATATTCCATTGTGTTTAAATATCCCTACCAATGTGGGTTAGGTAGAATATTAAATTACATAGAATAAGAATATACATATAGCCCATTGGAAACTACCCAAAATTAACCTCAACTGCAACTATCATCTCTCAGTCACTGAGTTAACACTGATAAAAACTATATATCCTATTAGAAAAAAATAATTTAAATATATTTTTTGTAAATAAACTTTTTATATTCACTATTTCACATTTACATTAATTTCAATCCAACTTCCATGCCCCATAAGAAGAATCCAACCGATCCCATGGTTCCTCAAAATTTATCACCATTCAAAACTCCATTCAATCACCAACCCAGTGGGTTAATTTATTCAACATTCATTATCATTCCATAATTACAGGTACTCTTGGAATCATTGTAAGCTACCATAAAAATGTTCATCCACGATGGACTTATAGATGCATTATGTAGCGGGGAAAGGAAAATAATAACAAGAAACCCAACCATCCATCCATTACATAAAATTTATTATCGAACAAGCATCGCGTATTTTAGAACAAAAAAATGGGAATGACTAGCATTAACCCACAACATTATTCCCAATTCCATCCCCAATACCAACAAGCACATCACTATGAATCCCACCATCATAGGCATCAATTTCTACCACAAAACGTGTGTACCTTCCCATTATCATCAACCATCAACCATCATTGGTAATCATCATGTTACATCCCAAGGATCCCCATCCATAAAAATCACACAAGTAATCAAGAAAAAAATTTGAATAGGGAAACTTTTCTTTAAACCAAATTCATCATCCCTTCCAAAGAAAATGGGCTCACTCGAACCCAAATAATTGTTTTTATCAAATAACCAATTCATTACCATATTGAATTAACCAATTCATTTATCAAATGTTACAATCACAAGAAACCTAAGGTATCATCTATCAAAAAAAATAATACATGTAAACATCCTTTCATGGATAACTTCTATTTTTATCAAACTATAAGGAAGAACATTTTCAACTAAACTTGCCTCTTTTTTATTTTGCTGATTATTTCAAGATTTACATTATTAAAAAACATTCAAGCATAATAGACCTCCTAACTATAACATAGACATTGATAACACACTATCAATTAAATAAAGATTCAAACTATTTTCACAGAATAAACACATGTGATCACTTATAACAAAATCCAATTATTTTATTTAATATGGTTTAATATTTATTATGGTTAATTCCACCATTACCCAAAGAGATAAAGCAAGGAAAATTTAAAATTTCACAAAGGAACAATGAGAAGTAATGAATATCCTACCTTTATTTATAAGTTAAACATTATACTCACAAGAATAGATGACCAATGATCAACCACTACTAGATGAAACACTACCAAGAAAAAAAGATCCATTGGATCCTATCATTGGAAATCCTCCAACCAACGTTGCTCAGATCTCAGTAAAAAATAGAGATATTTTCACAAAGAAATCTAACAAAATGAAATAATGATGGAAGGGAGGAAATGAGAGGAAAATTAGGCACCTTAAACCAAGGATTATCGATTATCCATGTTCCGAGTTATAATACCAAAGGAGTTGATCACAGTGTGACAAATATTGGTAGAACAAATACTTACCCAATGATAATTATTGTCAATAAAGCCTCAATATAGAAAGGAAACCCAACCTTTTCTTCTAAATATGAATACTAATAAGTAACCTAAGGATCACATTTTAGTATCATTTATGGACAAAAATAAATAGAAAAAATACCTCATTCTATTTAAAAAAGATGATGAATACCACTGAAAACTGATGAGCGCTGCTCAAAGGAACTGATATTAGAACACAATAGACCATCCAAACAGGATTTTAATGTCTATGGTTAGGCCTATTGAAGATATTCAGGTATTGGAATAGATAAGAAGTTATGAATTTGATGTCTCGATAATCGTCACCATGTCATTATTTTGATACACAAAAGGTGATCATGGATCAGTTCATTGAATAGGGAGATTCTCTATTTAGGATAAAAGAGAGATGAAAACGATCTTTGAAATTAAATTGGATGGATAGTACCACAAATTAGAGCTTCATCTTGTTTATATAGTGGGGTTTAAACACCTGAAAATGGATTCATGGGCCCTAAATATATGTTACCCACTAAATAAGAAATAAATGAGATATTATGACCAATTAACCATGTAATAAAAAAATTTATATGTTTATCAATCAATTTTAATTTAATAAATATATTACACAATAAAAGAAATTTATTTAATTGATTCAATATTCCCATAAATATTAAAAAAGCCTTGAATATTAAAATAATATTCATTCATTAAATATTTTTTCATTTATTCACTTTAATACTAGTAAATACATTAAATAAACAAATTAAAATCCAATTATTCTATAATATAATAATAATGAATTCATTTATTTATTTTAATAATTTAAACATGGATATCCCATAGTCCCCTTGGCAGGGGCCACTATGTCCTATACTCATATTAATAAGAATAAACCCAGACTTTTAAATATAAAAAATGTGTGACCCTATAGGCCCTTATCTCGACTGCACTGAGTGTTACTCAAAAACCAAGAGTAAAGTATAGAAACCCATTAAGCCTCCTAAGGAGATGAGCTATATTAATAGCAATGAAAACCTCCTATGAACATACACTATGTAATATAATCTCTTTAAATAACAATTTCCCCTAAATTAGGATGCACAATTCATGTAATAATTATTTATTGCTTTATTATTCACCAAAATTACTAAAAACAACTTACCTTGTTCTACCATGTCCATGGATTTAGTGAAGGTACTATCATACTGTTCAACTAGGCTCGAGATATAACTTCATTTTGGAAGTGAGAAATTCTATCTTAATCATTCAATCAAATTTATACTACCATTGATGAACCAAACATAAGCTACCTTACCATGATATAAATGTCATGGCTTTTGTACAACATAAAAGTACATAATCAAATAGTAAACACTAAAAAATATTTTTTTAAAGAAACTAATAGACATGTTTATAGATACTAACTACTGATGAAACTAAAAACATGTGGTTTTCCTATTGAAAAGTCAGTTATCATGATTTTATCTACATGACATCACTAAGTATATACTTCATGAGAATAATTCTCAATGATTATGATCCCCCAGTGACTAATAGTCACACATCATTGGCTTTATTTAACCATGATGTATCCGGACTATATAGTATATGTTTAATATTACTGTCACGGTATCTAAATGTTTCAAATATAACTTGATAAATTCTATATCCTTTTTATACAACATGTAATCTAAAAAATTATAAAAAATATATTTGGTGTAAAAGTATATACTCAATAATGGTAATAAAAACACATGTATGTATGTTAAACAACATACATGTATTGGTATTAAAATTACAAAATGAGTTGGGTCTAGTTCACCCAGTCACAATACACCCACTTATAGTAGAGCCAAATGTTATCAATCCTCAACACACAAGATCTCAAGTGAGAATCATGCCTCTAATCAGATATGACTTTAGTTAGGGGGATTTTAAGGTTATCCTATATGGATAATTTTCCAATAGAGAATTCACCTATCTTAGTCAAATACCTCATTGTATGAAACTTTTGAAGTATATGCTCTGTCCTCTAGTGTGACCTGGGCCTCTAGAAAAGTACCACTATATTTGTGTTATCAAAATAAACTGGAATAATCTTTTTATTTCCATGTATTTCAATTATATCTTATACGAAGATTCATATATATACTGCATCATTGTCTACATTATAACCCACTATATACTTGGATTATATTATATAATTAGAGGCTGTGGGTTTATTTGAGATTCTCTAGCTCACTGCACCAACATTTAGGAAAACGACATAGCCTGACTGTGATTTCAGTTCATCATGATCTATTTGGAAAATAAATTTTTCACATCCCCCCACTACTAGTTCCTCATCTCCTCTATATACATTGGATATATCCCTTTTATGTGTCAAATACTGTTGGATAGTTTTTATAGCTTCTTAATGCAACCTGTTTCAAAATTCAAAACATACCAACATCCAAAAAAACCCGCATAGACTCAACAATACCGCCAACGAAACAACCATTTCAAAATTTTAAAATAAAAAAGCAGTAAACCATAATCACGCCGAAGAAGTAAACCATCATCACATCGAAGTAGTCATAGTACATAACATGGATTACATAATAAACCCCACTTCTGAAATATATGAGGTTATAGTCATAATTTCAATATCATCCTATGTTTGTGGATGCATTTATCATATAGATTTTGATACCATGTGAAATTCTAAAAAATCCTCTCAAATTGTTCTATATTGTACCTTTTGTGTAACTTGTCAATATATGTGCTTTGACTTATCCCTAGCAGCCTCTAAGATCTATCTCAATAAATATTAATCCCTATAATATTGTTTGCTTCACCTAATTATTTCATGGAGAAACATTAATTTAACCAGTTATTAACTAACTAGAAGACATGGATTTCATTTCCCATAGTTAATATACCATCAACTTATAATACTAGGTAAACAATTACCTTTCCAAAAAACATATTATAGAAACATGGCTCACATTCATTCTTGATACAACCAAATTATCTTATGGACTCATAAAAATGCACATTACAATATCATGGTACCTAATTAAACCCATAAATAGAAATATACAACTTCCATACATTATTGGAACTCGTTATCCTAATGAACCCTTCGGTTTGAGTCATAACAACATCTTCAACCAACTTCCCATTTTGAAAAGGAATTTTAAAATCCATCCAAATATCGCAATCATGGAAGGATACTATTTAATGTAATATTTTGATATATTTCAGCACTCTAATTGGTGAGAAGGTTTATAGTTATTTCAGGTTATATTTTGTATGAAACCCTTTGCAACTAGTTATAATTTAAAGGTATTTAATTTACCAACAATGTCAAAATTTTCTTGAATTACCAATTTCACCTAATGGGGTTTACATCAGCTGGGGGGTATACCAAAATCCAAAATTTATTTTGATACATGTATATTACCTTAAAATACATGGATTCATTCCATTTAAGAATTTCATTTCCGTCTATTATTCCTTGTTGGTTATAGGCTCATCATTTTCTATAAGAAATGTGTCACCTAACTTAGTGATAATAAAACCCTATCACTATGGATATCTAACCTCCTGAGTAGGTATACACAATACTTTTTTTGATAACATCTTTATTTCTGACTATCTCTTATAGAGATTGTTCTCATTCCAATTCTTATGCACTTGGAGCCTTAACATCATCAAAATCAAATCATTCTCCAACTCTTTCAATTTAAAAAATGTTTCCTTTCTATAAATATAGAAGGTATTTCCACAATATGATTTATATATAAATGGTTCTATAGATAATATCTATTATTTTCTATAGGATATTCTATAAAGAAGAACATTAATAGTCGTGATGATAATTTTTGTCTAGGTATAGTCTTGAAAAAAATTTGCATCGCAACACACGTATATGATACAAAGCGATTTATTTTTTATACCATAACTCATATGGTATCCCATATTCTACCTTAGTAGGTGTTTAGTTCCATCTATATGTCATTTTTTTAACATGTATCCCCAAAAGGATAATAGAATAGTATCCTGGCACATCATTTATCTAACTGTTTAAAGCATGTTTTGATTCTTCCTTTCACTAACACTATTCCATTAAGGTGTATAAGGAGGTGTGAGTTGAGATACTATCCCATAATCATTTATGTGATCATTGAAATATTGTGTGAGATACTATCTACCTTGGTCTAAGAAAAGTTCCATAATATTCATACTAATATGGTTTTCTATTTCTTGATGGTATTACTCAAATATATGAAAGGAAAATGACTTATACCACATTAATTAGGTATATCCATAACTACTATATTCATCTGTAAATGTAACGATGTAAAAATACCCACCCCTTTCCTCTATGAGAAACAAACTACACACATTAGTATAAATCAATTCCAATAGTCTTGTAGAACTTACTCATTTCCCATTGAAGGGTAGTTTAGTCAATTTACCTTATAAACAATCATGACATAAATCCAAGGGTTTTAACTAAATAGAGTCTAAATACCGTTCATTATGTAATTTATGTAAACTCTTATCATTTAAATGAATAAGTATAACGTTCCTTATATGGGTATTATACAAGTCATATTTGCTAGTTTGGTCATTGATTTCTAATATATGGTTTCTAAGTTCATGTATATTCAAGCCATTGTTAAGATGTGTTATACCGTAACTTAATTTATCCTTATAAAAGAGAAAACACTTATTTATAAACATTAAATAAATCCCCTTAGTGTGCAAAATAAATATTAATCTAATGTTTATGTCAACAAAAGGCACATAATAACAATAATTTAATACAATAACTAAACAACTAGGAAAATTCATATGATAATCTCTCACTACCAAGGCTACTAGTTTCACATCATTTAGAGCCTACAAATTGAAATCTCTTTTTCAAATCCTCTAAAATATACATGGTTCTTATATATGAATACAAATATGTTATTCACATGAAGTATCTGATACTCAACATATAGATGATAAAAGATTGAATTAAATGATAAATATATTTTATGCAGAAGCATAACCATTCTTCTTCTTCATAGTCAAGAAACTATTTTTCCTGTACCCTTATTACCACATTAAAAGAAAACAACCTTCTACTCATTACTATCACTACGAATAATTTCCTTCTTGGGAGGTTGGAGGATCAATGACTTTGTCTTGGGTTTATCCTTTGATGCCTTATCCTTTTCCTTTCTCCTCTTCTTCACTATAATGACTTAAGAGTTTGTATTCTTCATATCCTTATCATTTTGGTGAACTAAATCCAATAAGTCATGTAGTGACTTTTTCATGTTATTCATGTTAAAATTAATAATAAAAGTAAATAATCAATGCGGTAAAGATGAAATTATGGGATTAGTCACTAGTTATTGGTTTAGTTTGAACCCAAGGGAATCTAGTATATCAATGCATCCAATAATCATGAGGACATAAGATCTTTCTTGATTCCATTTTATTAACCTACACCAATAAAATGAACTTGATATATCATATCTTACTCATTGATCCCTATCCTGATATAACTCTTTGAGATGAGATAAAATCTTATAGGCATCTTCATCCTCACACATATTATGTAGTTCATTGGATATTGATGACAACATGATATACTATAAATCTAGTACATAATATAGATGATTCTTTTATTTATCTTTATCTACCTTTTTTGATCCTTGAGGAGGCTTAAAAGGATATGGGAATTCTATAACATAAATCTTACTCTCTTAGTACAACATTACGGAAAAGTGATTGTACCACTCCTAGAAATTAAGGTCAATCAAGATATTATATTTATACATTATAGATCACTATGATATTGAACCAATTATTGTAATTTAAATTTTACATATAATAAATAAATTCCCATATTAGTAATTTATCTTTGTTATTGAATATATATTACTAATTAATTTAAATAATTAAATTTCTATCACTATTTTATTTAATCCCAGTATCCATCACAACTAGATTCCTAATACCTAGTGACATGAGAATTTTAGTGGCAAGGATCCTTGAAACCTATCTTAATAATCCAAAAAATGGAAAATTCGCTACTTATAGAGTTTCAAGGAGGGATTTTGACATGTCAACCACACTGACTCAAGAATCATTGAACTATTGAGTGAATTACCAACATCTTGTAAGCGTAACCTTGATTTACTCAAAAGATTTCCGCTAAAAATGAAACAAGATCACTATGGATATTTTATTATTTATAAATTTAGTTAATTTAACCCATTTTTATCATAATAACCCCCCGTAGTAAGAGGTCCCCTCAACTAGGGATAGTGAGCACCTAGTACATCCATTTTTGTTCTTGTTTATGAAACAGATGACATTATGACATAATATTCATTTGAGGGATTTCATTATTTCTGGAAGATATAAACCATTTTATATTTTATATACACATACTATGTGAACATGATTACAAAATAAAAATAAATTAAATAGAAAACATTCATTATATCTAAAATTTTCTTAATCAAGGTATTTTTTGTTTATTATTTTATGTGATTATATAAACCTGAATATTCAAGATAATAATATATCATGTATCAATTAATTAAATAATGGAACTGGTCTTGAGAAATTACTATTAGTTAATCCATTGAGCATAAATGTATCAACCATGACCCTAGTGGATAATACCTAAGTCGTGAATTACTTTTTTTGAAGCTCGAAACCTTGTTTAATGTATCCACATATTTTCTGGAATGTATCAATATTTTGAGATGGTCCACATATTATATCATCCTCAATATTATACATAAACAAAAAGGAATACACAAAAGTATATGAAGAATAATACTCATACATGCGCAAAACCTTATATATATAAGGTAGGTAAAGACAATGCAAAGACTGTCAAAAATAAATTAATTATTACACTCATTTCATGAAATTGAAAAAATATGTTAGATAAATAAAATTTCAGACATACATTGGTCAGTTGATGCTTAAAAATTGTCATAAGAAAAATAAAAATGTGATATAAAATTATTTTTTTAATAAATTTTCCTTAAAGGAATTCTAAATAAATTAAAATTAATTTTATCCAATTTTAATCCACAAAACATTACTCATATAGTCCATTAATTTTTATAAAAACATTGTAGACATTTTTTCTTATTTTTTGATTTTTTGAGCCTTCAGGTGGCTCCAAAACCATTTGAAAGGGGATCTGGATCATATCTAACCCCAACCCATGCTAGCCGATGGTGATGCGCCGCATGCCATGTGCACTAAACTATGGTGGAGGGGGGTAGCTGTGTTGTAGCTTCCTTTTAATGATATTAAATTCCATAAATTTTGTTTTTTATAAACCCCATGAAAACTGTTGTGAGTCCCTTACTACATGACTCCCCATTTTAGGGTGACATGTTGTACAATGTTGGGGTGCCTAAGCCACCTGTGATTTTGATCTTTTCTTTCCAACTTATTCTGGAGAGCCCCCTATTTTTTCATATTTTTTGTCTTTGTATTATTTTCCCAGAGCCTACACTTTAGTATTTTTGAAAAAAATTATTTTTTTATAATTCCACATACCCATGCAAAAAAAAACCCTTATCAAAAAACACTATTTTGGCCCTCAAAATACAGATGACATATCGGGTTTCACCATAAACTACCACCATCCATCACCTCCAACTAGATTATACCATATATATATGTATGTATATATGTTTACTTTAAAATTTTAAAACCCATAAATAATGACATTTATCTAATTTAAAATTTCATATATTCGTAACATGATCGTCTATTATTAGATCGACATGGGGTTTTTTTATAATGGGACTGTTATGATTACCTATACTCAAATTCAATGAAAATTTAATCTATTCATGGCTTAAATAATCACACATTCGACTTGATACCTATATTTTTGGTACTGAGACTTGAAACATAAGAAAATAGACCGAAGTTTTAAAAAATTATCATTTATTTCACATAACAACATTTCAACCTGAAACACACTTCCAGATAAATATCCTAACGATAACATGTGAATGAATTTAATCAAAAAAATAAATTGAACAATTACCTTGTTCATTTGGAAGGTGATGATGAATACCACAAAATACTAGAACTCTTTGCTCAAAGGAACCAACATCAAAACCATATAGATCATCCACACAAGCTTAGAAAGTATATGAGTATTCCAATCATCGATATCTGAGTGCTAGTTTGGAGAACCAATGATGGTTTCAATGTCCTTATGGTCATTGTTTTTATATCCTGTTGATCTGCAAAGGATAACTTGGACATGTTCTTTGAATAGATAGTTTTTCTCCCTATGATGCAGGATACTTGAGAGAGGAGCTCTCCAATTTGAGTGGATGAATAGACCCATGAATTAGAGATTTCTCTTGCATATATAGTGGGGTTAAACAACATAGAAATGGAACCAAAAACCCTTATTATTTTTTACCCACAAAATAAGTCATAATTGAAATCTTATGGACAATTAACAATGTTATAAATATAATTTATATTTTTATCACATACTTGTAATATTAAAAATCTATTACATGATAAAATCGAGTCATTAACTTGACTTGTTATTCTACGAAATTATGGAATGAACATTAAAAAATAAAATAATATTCATTTATTAAATAATTTTCCAGATATTCACTTTAATACATGTAAATAAATTAAACAAATAAATTAAACTATAATTATTATATATTTTAATAATAATTAATTCATTTATTTCTTGGTGATCATTCAAACAATAATATCCCTCAAACCTTGTGGGGGGGTGGGGGAACTATATCCAAAACTCCTTTTCCAGAGAATAGACCTAGAAGTTTGAATATGCAGTGTGTGTGACCCTCGAGGCCCTTATCTTTATATAATTGAGTACTACTCATAGAAAAATATTAGAGACTAGAAACCCATCAAGGACCCTAAAGGAAATTAGGTATAGTTATAGCAACGACAACCTCATATGAAAACCCACCGTGTAATTTAATCAATTTATCCCATGGAATATCATAAAGTAGGGCACACACATTGTGTCATTATACTTTATTTATTTATTATTCATTAACCTTACGGAATAGACTTGCCTTCTTCTACCATGGACATGAATTTACTAAAGGTACTACCATCCAAATCAACTGGTCTTGAGATATCACTTCCTTTCGGAGGTGAAAATTTATATCATAATCACTTAATCAATACAATACCACTAATTACTCACCCAACTCAATATAAATATCCATGAAATAAATTTCATGGTTTTCATCAAACATCAAAGTAAATAATAAAATTGTGCACACTAATAATAATCTCAATTCAATACACCGATACACATTTCTTTATATAGGAACTACTAATGACACTAAAAAATATGGTGTTCGTTTTAATGGGCTAGTCATCATGACCTCATGTACTTATGATCACTATGTGCTATCGTCATGAGAAGAAGTCTCAATTATTATGATCCCATATAACCAGATAGTCAGATACCATTTGTGTCATGTTAGCATGATGTATCCGGACTATAGAAAATAAGTTGATGATTTTTGTCATGGTATCTCTAGGTTCTCATTATAGTACATGAACTACTATAACCTTTTGGTGACATGTAATCTAAAGAAATTATCATAAATATAGAGGATGCATATGTATCTACCATATTATGGTAATAAAAACACATTTGTATATATCAACCTGTATACATGTAATGGTAATCAATAAACAAAGAATTTGTGTCTTGGGGACCCACTCACAAAGGGATACTATCTTAGTAGCATGCTTATGCTAGAGAATAAGTTCCTAACCATAATAAAATTGGTTCAGAATCCCCCCAATATATACTTGAGCTATGGGATCCTCTACCTGTAGATCGTAAGTGGATGGTATTCCCCCCACACACATTGTGAGAGAAATATTCTATCTACAATGTCAGTATCCCCCCCACTTTTTAGGTGCATGAGATCCTCCACTATAGTTCCATATAGGTTATGTGGGTTATTAAATTTGGTTAATTCAAATTCATAGAGTGGAATGATAATTTCACCTATAACTATTTGTGAAGAACGAGGCCTCACAATTTATTAGGTTCTCTTTATTAAGTATATCTAGGTTCTTATTATTTGTCACCCCTTCCTTCTTGACTTATGATTTGAGCCTCCTGGTCTTTTAATATTTCTTTTTCATTTTATGGGAATCCTACTTACTATATAAATATATATTCAACCCTACATAGATATCTTTTCCCATACGTGTCATTTCATATGAAAACAACCATGGTAGATCAGGCATCAGTGGGGCTTACTAGGGCTTGTAGGTGGTGGTAGTATTTAGTGTTTATGTCTGGGATTGTTTATATAAGGGACCCATCCACCCCAAATGTTAAGGTAAATTTTCCCATTTTTGATATTGGTAATGTATCTTTCCCATTTTATTTATGGTTATACATCAGCTTACTTCCATGGACCCAAGTAATTATCGCATTCATCACTTATATTTTAGTTTGTTTTATTTATCTATATTTTATTATTATCCCTCCTGTATGGAGGTCTTTGTGTTTTTGTGTGTGTAGGTGCATTTTTCTAATTCCTCCCATTATATACGATGCACTTAATTAGTTATAGTCACAAGACCATAGACTATTAAAGGTATTATGGGGGTGGCACACTTGTCTTACCACCAATATTAATGGGAAACAACTAGTCAATTCATGTCATATTAGATTCAACCACAACCATTTTGGCTTTAAACCCGGACTCCAACCATGAACCAGTAAAACATAGGCCTCCCATCCTCACCATTTCCGCCCTTCCTCCAAGACTTATCCACAAAATATAATCTCTATGAAAATGTTCATTGATCACTATGAAATCTAAAATAGGTGATTCAATTTTCTTCATTTCTTTTAGAAAATACACCAATAGACCGCACCCACCAAATCACATAACTCCATGATATAAATGGACTACACAACAAAGGTTTAACACTAATAGAAATTTTAGAACCCAACGTCAGAATCCCATCAAAGTGACTGACCTTATATTCTATAAATTAAAACATGACATGCACCACAACATAAACGTTATGAAAATGATTATTCTAACCCTTAAGAGGATAAAAGTCATTTTTCCTATTCTAAAGTCCTTCCAATATCCACAAAAATATTTCTAATACCCATAAAAATAGCATAAATGTTTAAATAGGGATAGGTCTATATTTTATATTCATTTTAAATGATTTTCATCCTTGAGAATTAGAGAAACAATGGTGAGAACAAAAAATCCATGAAACTAAACACCTAATGAGATACATATCAAAAAAGAATATCACCATTACCAAAAGCATAATCATAGTAAAAAAGAATAAATAAAATCAATCGTATCCACATAAAATAGTCTCAATATCTCAATAATAATCAAACATAAAAAATCTGAAATTTTAGCATGCACATACCAGTCATATTCCATCATACACTCCTCCAAACCAACATTCATCGACAATAAATTAAATAATGTAATGACAGACACATGTTAAAAATTATCATATTGGTGTTGAATCTCAACTGATCTAGAAATGTATCATTATAATTAATTTCCAACCCAAACAAAAAAAATCTTATAAGATTCATCATGAAAATACTGGTGAAGTGACGAAAAATAGAAAAAATCATGATCTTAATCCATTCAAATAGGAAGATCCAATCAATATATCACCACACCAATGCACTCCAAAACCTAAAAAGGCTCAAAAAGTCAATGAGAAAACATAATCCACCAAATAAACCTCAATTATCCATTTTGAGGTGAAACCTTTAGGAACACATGACCTCCAACTCCAAATTCTAGAGGTATACTCATTAAATAAACCCATAACTTGTAACATTCTTGAAAACTCTTCATCTTCTTGAAAATATAATACATATTAATGATTATTCTCTATAAAAATTTAAGTACAAGAATTTATAAATCTTCAACCTCATTCTATCACATTGAATATTTTCATGTACACCCAAAATAGTTCTTCAAACAGAGCCCTCCCAAATGAAGAGTGATTGGTTTTATTATAGTAACACTCAACCAGATTTGGATAATTAATCCAATAACCTCAGAAATCCATAACGCAAGTATACAACATTTCTTATATAATTTGTATGGTTCACTCTATATAACCATCTATTAGAGGATGGAATGAATTTATATTTCATAACTGAGAGAAAACCACAAAAAAGATCTTTTTACACTCATAAGTAAAAATAAGGACTGTGATTAAAGATGATAATCCTAAAAGTTCAATAATGTTAAACAAACGCCTCAAAATATAGTCTTGAGAAAGTATACATTGCCCTCTTCTTCCCGATCAATACGAAATAAGATGACTTTATTAACTGATATGAAGTCACCTAGACAGAATCATATCCTCCTTGATCTAGTGGTAAAACTGTAATGAAATTAATTAAGATATCCTCCCATTTCTATCTATTTATTTTGAATAGCTACAATATACCAATATGAACACAATGTTAAATCTTATCCTTTTAACATACCAAAAACAATGAAAAAAACTACACTACTAACCTTTTTATACATGGACACTAAAAATAACTCCATAAGGAATGGAATATCTATATGTAAAATGATACACTACCAAAATTGATCCATGAATCTCCCAAATAAAAACCTTATGCATCACTAAAAGAATAAAGAGATTCCCATGAAATAACACCATACACCAATCATACTTTGATCATCCTTCAAGAGAATATCAATAGGCTACATGATCATGTGAAAACTCTACATCAGGATTTCAAAACCAAGATTCCTATACCTATTTCATCATGTATGAATACACTATCATCATAAATAAACAACATCTAAAACCAACTTCTTTTATATCAAGATACAAAGATATAAGATTCTTCATCACCCTCTATGCATCTACACACTCTTGAGTAATATATCTACACAACTTCATACTTAGTGTATTATCTACTAGATTTAATTTTCTTAATGTACATGAGATCTAAATTAAAAATCCTATAACCACTCTATATAATATGACTGAACAATATTTAAATAACATTGATATAAGATAAATCACATGCTCTTGTGATTAATGTAGACCAATTTCTTTCCATAATAATATAGTTCCACAATATATTCAAGGAAAAAATTCTTACATTGGCTCGAGACCATGGGTAACACACTTACATTCCGAAAGGCATAAAATCTGAACCCAAATGAGACTACATAAATCTAAAAAAACATAAAACAACCAAAAAAAGAAAAGATGGATCACAAAAGGCCTCATACATGAATCCCTACTCTAGAAAATGAAAAATTATAGAACTGACTAGTTTCTACTTTAGATAATAAAATTGAACCCGACACTGATCTATCTATATGAAGGAATAATATTACTAATTCAGAGTTGTCAATGAAATCACAATATCAGATATATCTGACACAAAAAATCGATAATAGCTCAAAATATAAAGGAAAGTACAAACATTTGTAACATTATTTGGAGAAACAATAGAAAAAACTACCTCATTAATTGAAGTATCAAAAAATAATTCATATTTAGACCCAATTTTCCCATGGAAATCAACCTATTTCATTCATTAAATATACTTGAATAGATTCTAATAGAGCTATTATCATATAAAAACCCTTAGATGGACCTTCAAATTCTCAGCATGAAATTCCATATACCTTAAATACATGAATATTTAATCAATTAAAAAAACCAAAAAATAATCATGTAACTCACTAATCATTGATTTCATTAGTCCCATGAAAATATTCGAGTTTTTCATGACATCTAAAGGCATAACTATGAACACAATGTGTCCATAATGACACCTGAATGTGGTTGTCTTGATATCTTATTCTTTTAATCCCATATTATGTTATCTAATACAAATTATTTAAATTTATGAACTATTAATATCCCTTAAAATGGTTTAATAAATCATCAATCCTTGTAATGGGATAGTAGTTCTTCACAATCACATAATTGCAATAAAGTGAATTAATTCACAATATTAGGTTACCATCTAATTTATTTACAAAAAACACTTAATAACCTAAAGGAACACTGTGATGGATGAAAAACTTCCAAAAGAAATCATTAATCTCAATCCAAAACTCTCATAAATCTAAAGGTGATATTCAACATTGGTACATTAAAATAAAAGAGACACTAGGTGGTAACTCTATCCCAAAATCAATATCACATCATGATGGAAGTGTGAAATTCTATTAAGAAAATAATTATATAATATTTATTCCATAATCATTGTAAATAGTACTTATTGATCTTCAAATAACCCCAAAATCAACTCCTCTAACTGAAGATAAAGAGGATTCATATAGATTTTATCTATATGATGCTCCCATTTCCCATTGAAAAGAATATGCATGACTTCTATATCGAAGAAAAAAACTCATTTATAGAATAAATAAATAATAGTTTGAAATGAATACATCCAATACATTTTAGGGATTCCATCATATTATTTTACCTCTAATCATAATTACTCCCCGACTGACTGATTTTTCCCATCATTAGCTCACAACCCTGACACACTAAAAATAAGCTTAAATCACTTATAATCGGTGTATTTAATACTAAGGGAATAATAATTTTATCCACCTTATGTATTATAGATAAAAAAATTGAATGTTGAAATGAAAGAGTGAGAATATTCAAAATCAAACAAGGAATATTCTTGGGTAAAATTTATATATATTTTTCCTTGAACTATATATAGTTCACCCAATGATGGAAACTCTATCACATGCTCTGATCATGACATTCTCCTCTCCCTTTCTTCCCATGAGGATGATCACTAATAAATCCATTATCTGAATTTATTCTATAAGGATAGGGGTTATCATGAGGCTTAACTCAACCTAATCCCTCTCCTATATATTACAAAAAGAGCTATGAACCTTGCTGGTGCTACTGATATGGCTTATGAAGAAATTTATGTAAAGCCTACACCTAAATCAGGTGACCGGATCCTTATTGATTGTCAGTAAAGGTAGGATACTACAATTTTTCATGCTCGCAACCATTAAACTAAGAGAAAACCATTACCGAACTCTTGATAATGGTCTATGTATTTCTAGATCTATAGAAACTAGAAGAAGTAAGGTAATATTGACTCCCTACTAGATGAAACAATAACTAACTAGATAACTGAGAACCTCAATAAATTACCATAGAATCTATGAAACATTGATGAATTCCATTATGATATAAACCAATCTACACTATAATATTCTCTATTACCTCTACCTTAGCCAACACCTTGATATATGTCAATAACATAAAAGATCTGACCTAAAACTGGATCTCTAAACACAGTGCGACACTGGAATGATGCACCCTGGTTTCTTTATTTAGAAAAAATTCAAAATCATAAATAATAATTTCCCTAAACTAAATTATAAACTCAAATTTACTGGAGATCTCCAGTCAATGAGAAAGAAACCATATCCTCTATTTCTCCATTAACATTTAAGAAAAAAATTCAATCTAAAATTTATGATGGAATATCTCCAATAACATCTATAACCCTTAAAAATTATCAAGAAAATAGATCTACCACTATTGGGAAGCTCCAAAAAATAATCAAATTATTAATAGAATTCAATTATCTTTCTTATCTTGAACCCAACTAAAATCAATCTCTATATTATCTAGCCAACTAACTACATATTTATCAGTAATATACCCCTCATTATTTAGTATTATCTTACATTAGAACTCACGCAATATCATTATTTTTGAATCATCCTCACCAACATCAACTATCCAATGATTCAATGGAGTATATTTGTACACTTTATTATCCAAAACTTCATGAGAAAACCGACTATGAGTCATCTCTGTATGAATATAAAATATTCCTAATATTTGTATAATAAAATTTACTAAGATGATTTAATGAAAAAAATTAATTCTATAACACTTTACAAATTCATTCATAGGAAAAAGTATTCATAATACATGAATCACACCATGTATCTACCATACAATCAACATCATCTCTTATAGCATGATCAATAATCTTATGGTCATTTCATCAGATCATAGGGAACTCTAATAACCAAGGTCCCAACCGGTCTCCCTACCCTACATCATGTAATATGATCAAATGATGTTTTCCCTGCTAAACCAATGAAATATTCATTAGTACATTACTTCCAAATCTATCCCAACTCTCAAAAAAATCTCTAATACCACCTTTTCATGACCTGACCCAGCTGAAACCCCTCTCAGGACAAAAGTAATGAAAAATTGACCCCTTAATCTTGCCTCAAACAAGTCTTGAGTTGGATACTGGATAAAAGTGTATAAAAACCCCATACTAAAGGAATTAGCCTCATAAGTCTATGGAACATCAGATAAACCCCAAATAAACTCTAGAGAATAATAAATATAACAATCCCACAATTCATGTAGTGTCACACATAAACCAAATTATTCAAATCAAAAAATAACGAGTCAACTCCTATGTTAGAAACTCCTTGAACACCAAATATCATCACACCATAAGCTGGTAATGTATATCCCTGTCACTAAATCCCCCCTATATAACTTGAATATATATAGATAGGGGTGATAATATATGTATAATTATTATATATGCACAAAAACCTTTCATTCAAATGTGGAAGAAGTTATTTATGCCTCATTTAATAAACAATGAAACCAACACATCACTTATAACATGATATCTAGTTTCCCATCCTCACCAAGGATCAATCACCCAAATTAGTATAACATTATGGTAACATTATATATATATGATGGTAAATCAAATCAACTTCCCTAATGAACTAGTTGACCCCAAACCCCAACATTTTATATCATGATGCTCCCATCCCCTCCATATCCACATAACCACATAAAATATTAATCACACCACATCATAACCACAACCACATAACCATAACCATAAAACACATCACCATATATCAAAATATATTTCACATTCTCAAGCCATATCATGATATAGTACATAATCATGAAGGAAATAAACCTTTTACCCTCACCCATCTACATTTCCCCACTCTTAACCCACATAATCCCATACCACATCATCAAGACACTAAATATTGTACTACATCTTGATGAGAAACGAGGGATGACCTGGATATTGGGGAAAACACATGGAAACCAAAAACTCAAATTGTTTTTTTCACATAAACCAAAACAGGTAGTGATGTATAAGAAATAACAAAAAATATAATGGATATATATTTAATAGCACCCAAACCTATGCTAAGGGTTAACTACCTAATATAATGACAGTAAAACTATAACTACCACCACCCCACATTATCATTACTACCACTTCTAGACACAACACAAACAAACTCCACCACTCCCCCACTATACCATTAATTCATAATAAGATCTTTCCTCACATTTCATATTATTTATTCACTTTCAATTTAATAAATTTGCAACCACTTTATATTTCATTATTTATCCACATATTAATACATTTAACTCCCACTTCATCATTAAAATAATTAATATTTACCGTCCAAATTCTATTCATTAGGCCACATATATTTACAAACATTACTATTAGATCCATGAAGTTTCATTATTAAATTAATAATTAAATTTCCACATATTATCATCCCAATATTTTATCCATGAATTTCAATACATCATCATTCCATTCTAATTAATTCCACTTCCAATTAATTATTTCATATATTTATTCATTAATTTAATTATTTACCTAAACACAATTTATGTCCTCATAACCTATTCCCAATAGTCATTTAAATATTATATTACCATTAAATATTTTTGGTATACTATGACACAACCACACATCAACCTCTCCATACCACACTTCCAATAACGACACAATATCATTATAATAACCAAAACATTAATTCCACCACATTCATAATAAATTACACACCAACCCATAACAATAATATCTAACCACCTTAAAACAATAACATATCATTACAACCTTTATCAACCTTAAAAACCAGACTTATTATTGACTCTCTAACCATAACAAACAATAATTACTATAATAATAATTTAAGTATAATAGAATCATGCATAAAAAAAATAATATGAAAACTATCTTACCTAACCATCCGTACTTTCATAATATGCTGAAAATTATATTTTTTATTTTGAAAAAGCCACATTGAGGATAAGTGGTAACCACAGTGTTCATGTGGGATACCGAAATACAAGTTTGGACCAAATTTGAAATTAAAAACACACAACCCGAGGAGGCCTCGTCCAAGGGCCAACCGCGACAGCTGGAGTCTTGTCGCCTGCATCCGTAATCATCACCTGCAAATCTCCATCATCGAACTACCATCATCTTTAAGACCATCCAACACCTATGGAGCCTGTGACCGGATCAAACGAAACCTGAGAACAATTCAATCCTAGATGAAAAACAGATCCTAAGACGATGTTGCAAACACCAACGAGAAATTCTTCATACTGCCACACCAGAACCATCAACATCTAAGACTTGAGAGGACCACCAAAGCTCGGATTGAGGCCTGTAATCTCCACCCGGAACAACATGGAGGAACGAGAACACATCCCAGAGCCTCCATGAAACCATCACAACAATTTGACCGAGAGAGCGGTGAAGGCACATGATGCCAGAGTAGCGATGAATCGGACATGGCCTCGACAGAGAAGCAACTCGCAAGGACCTCCAAACCGAACCCTCGAAGGCACGAAGAGGCTGGACACAAGCCATGGTTCTAGGAAACCCACATGGCTCGACCCGCACATCATAAACCTTCCAGAGAAGAACCGGCGCACCAGGCCAGAGTGGGGTCGGAAATGTGGCCAACCATGAGGGCAGAGCGGGGGAAGAGGTGACGAGGGCTCCACCGGGGGTCGAGGCCACCAAAAGAAATATGTGAGAGCAAAGGAGAGGGGAAATAAGAACAAGTAATAAAGAAGGGAAGGGAGAAAGGGAAGGGAGAAAGGGAAGGGAAGAAAGGAGAAAGGGTAGGGAGAAAGGGAAGGGAATAAGGTAGAAGTGGGAATCGGGGGGAGACGATGTTGGAGACGGCGCGGGCCTCCCCCCCCTGGAAATCAATCCTGACATGAAACTTGACTTATGATCTTATGTCATTCAATAAATATTTTTATATATTGTTGGTAACATAAATAGGTAACTATTAAGAACAAGTATCCTCTACCATGTATTGATGACTTGTTTGTTCAATCGCAAGGATCTCAATACTATTCAAATATTGACCTTTGATATAGATATAATCATTTGAGGGTCAAAAGAAGTAAATATCAAATATTACCCTTAAAATGACTTGTTTAGGCTATGAATTTATAGTGAAACCATTTGGACTTACTAATCCCTAGCTATCTCCATGGATCTAATGAATAATGACTTTAGAGATTACCATAATCAGATTTTGGTTGTCTTTATAGATGATATTCATATATATTATAAGAGAAATGTAGTGCATTTAGACAATTTTAGGATTGTGTTGAAGACCTTGAGGAAGAATATCCAGTATGCTTAAATTTGTAAACCTGAATTTTAGATACAGTAGGTATAATTCTTTTATTATGTAATCACAAGCGAGGAGATATTGGGGGCTTCCTTAGTGATGAAAGTTATTGAACATTGCCCTAAACTTAATATGGTGATTGAAATAAGTATTTTTCTTAGATTTTATATATAATACTGATGATTTAATCCACTATATACTGATTATTAATACACTTTATTTGAATCATGGAAGACAATGAAAATAAAGTCTGAATGTATTTAGCCTTTTAGATATTTAATACTAGAAATCACCATTTTATTTTATCAGCTAGATTTCATCAATTTTTAATGATCATATTACCGATATAATAAATACATTTTAAAAGTGATAAAATAGTTCCAAATATTCAAATAAAAAACTCAAAATAGATCTTTTTTATCTTCAGTAGTATGGAAGTAGAATACACTGAAATCATAATATTCCTTGTTTACCAACTTTAAGTTTCCTATATAGTTTCAAACACATATGGTATACATGTAATCATAAAGAAAAAAATAATAAATCCACAATATCTATATAATATCATGAAATAGTATTGTGGACATCATGGAAAAAATTATAACACCTCATAAGTTAAAGAATTTGTGACTACATGATTTATAATAAGGGTTTCAATTTATTACATTTGTAGGATATTTTTGGCTTAGTGTTTTATATAATTATGGAAATAAATTACTTCTCAGGACCTTAAAATGTGAATTGGAAACTTCCACTCAGTGTTATTTTTTTCCACAAAAATAGTATACTTAAATTTAATCTTCAATTTCATTAAAAACATGTTTTATTCATTAAAGATGAATATTGATAGTGTAAATTTATACCTTTATATAGTTCCAACTCACCCATAGGACCTGTGAAAAAAATTGAAAACATATAATGATCCCAAAAATATCAATAATGGATTCAATAAGGAAGAAACTAGTTAGTCAATTTTTAAAATCATGTAATCCCAACATATTTTTTCTTTCTATATATAATAAAACTTTATCTCAAATAATCATTTTTATTCTCATGAAATAAGATTAATTGACAAAATATTTTCATAAAACATATCATAATAAATATTACAGGAAAAAAACAATAATCATATTGGTTTCTTGTAAAACATTGGTACTCATGAAAACATTTTCTTGAAAAATATACTTTTCACCCTTAAAGTAGAATAAACATTACTTTAAACATAAGCACATTAACATAACTTATGGAATAAAAATATTTCCATGAAAAGTAATTTTCAATCATAAAAAATTCATGTAGATTCCTTGGTACATCATCTTCATATCACTCTTACAATTACACTTACAAATTGAATAACCTACTTAGTTAATTCCAACAAAATACCCTAGAGAACATAGTTATTACCCAATGCAGTAGAGTGTTATATTTGACTCATCCATCACCATGAACAATATAAATAGACCAAAAATAATATAAGACACATATAATAATTCATTTCCATAAAAAATAATAAAAATTCCTTTTTAATATATAGGAAAAATCATAGTATAAATTTATGCAAAAATTAGGAGAAATAAATTTTTCTTTAAAAAAACATAAAATGAAAAATTCCCAAAAGATAAGAGAATATGATAGTATTTTGATAATGATAAAAAATTATAGACTAATATTTTTATAGAATAATTTTAATGAAATCGATACATTATTATCATATTTTATATGTTCAAAAAATATTTCTTTCACACTTATGTAATGATGTCAAAAATAACCCATTTTGAATTTTTTTTAAAGTTTTATTTTAAAACATTTATAAAGAAATAAAACTGAATTAAAATTACATTGATCATAAAATTAAGTATAATAATAACATATCAGAAACATTTTAGAGAACATGTATATACCATAAAAATTGAAGAAAAACATTAATACATTTAAAATAAGGTTTTGAAGAAAAATACCTTACATAAGGTCCAACTCACTGCGTACATAGTTTAATTTCTATATAATAAAATTAAATTAAATTTATACTTTATTAAGAAAAAATTTAATATTTATTAAAATATATTTATCTATTTTATTTCATTTATTTAACTCTTTATATAGTTATTAAATTAGTTAAGTTCTAATTGGACATTTTGAGGACATTCAGTCCATAATCCCAAAATAAATTTGGTAGGTTGACCATGGTGAAAGGGCTCATCATTCCATAATATCCATAATATTAAAAATTTCATAATTATGATTTTTATAAATTAAATAAAATTATATAACCATCCATGAAAGGAATCTATGAATAGTTAATCACTTTGCTTCATAGACGAAGTAATCCACACATACGCCTGAACGCTGTTATCATTTTCCAACAGATGGTATGGTAAAAAAATAGATGATATGTTATCTTTATAAAATTATATTTATATCTTTAATATCATATATTTATATATATATTATATCCATCATTATAAATATCTATGAGAGGTGGTGACAGAAAATGAAACACATCACTTCATGGATATGGTAGTCCACATATACGCATGAACGATGTTTTTATACCCCATAGAATGAAAAATAAGATGAATAAGGGTTATTTAATAAACATAATAACATTATATTATACTGGATTAAGTTATTTTATTATATAATCATGGTTTAAAAATATTTTAAGGAGTTATAATAAGAACTAAAACAAATATGCCTGGTTAAAAGTTATACCTCTTCTTTGGAAAATGACCTCTTTCTTACACCTTAAGCCTTCTACATTGGTATTTTGATGAGAAAAGAATATATAGATCACAGAGAGTAATTTTTTTAAGGTATTTTATAGGTATTGTTATTGATAAGTGGTTTATGAGGTGTGATGAATAAAGGACATGTAGTTCCTTTTTATAAGTGAGGGGACTGAGAGACTTGTAATTAATCAATGTTTTAAATTAATATAAGGTTATATTCATGGTAATATGGAACCAAGGCACCCAAAATTTATATATATGATTTTATAGTGTATAACTAAACTCAAAAAATAACATTTATTCATGTTTTGGAGAAATTTGAAGCCCCACATACTAGTAGAATCCCCTTTAAACCCAATTTAACCTTAACCACAATAACCTTACATTTTTTTTACAATGATAACATAATTTTATGAAAACAAATTAATTGTCTTTCTAAAAAACATTTTGAATTAGGATTTATAATTTTTAATCAATCTAATCATATATAATATCTATAGGTTTAAGGAATTAAATTTAATATAAGTACTCAAATCACATGAAAAATCATTTTTTGGAAAATAAATGATTGAAGTGTAAAAATCATTCCACCTTAACAAAAATTATGTAGTTTATTTGCACAAATTGTTTTGGTTGATTATAAAAATGAATTTATTTATACTTTCTAATCTAGAAAAATATTAATTTCACCTTCCAAGCACACCATAAAAATGAAAAGACCCAAAAATAGTTTATAATTTGAATAAAATATAAATTATGTTTACAAAAGTCAGGATTGAGTTCCCAAATTTAAAATATTGTTTAAAAATACATTTTTTAAAAAATTTGAAATATATATGGTTGATTAAAGTATTTTATAATTTATTAAATAATTATTATATCATAATAATGACATAAAAGTGAGAGTATTTGAAAAATCCCTATTTTCAATATCCCCCCAGAAATGAAAATTTTTATAAAAATATAAAAAATTAAACATGATATAAATTTGATATATCAAAACCATAAATACATTCATAAATATAAAATTAAAATTTTAAAATTTAGAAACATAATGATTAAATAAAACTATATAATACGTTGAATACATTTTGGTTATAATAAAACTATTTCTTTTCAACTGAAAAATTACTTAAAATTATGATAGAAAATATAAATCCATAAAATATAATCATGAATATTACTAAGACATGAAATTTATTTAATATTAACATTATCTATTTTTTAATTCTTCCACTCTTAAAGAAATAATTTCCTCACAATTTTATATATCATTTAAACACTTGTGGATATTTTTCTCTCAAAGACTTTTCAGGTTCCCATGTCCCTAACTCATTTGTGTGGTTCTTCTATAAATCATTAACTAGTTGAGTTACCTTATTCCATAACACCTTCCCTATATGATCTAGAATCTACACTATATCTTCGTTATAATAAATATTCTATTTTAATCATGCAACCTCAGGTCTCAAAACACGTGTTACATTAGTTATACATATCCTTAACTATAAAAAATGAATGACGTCATGTTATTTAAATAAAATCAAAGTCAAATATACTTGTTAAGAAATGGATCCCACCTTTTATATAATTTTATATTGATAAATAAACCATAGTAATAACTTTCCTTTTTTGTCTAAAATACATAATTTTTTTATAAGAATATATTTTATTAAATATATGATCACCTACCATAAATGAAATATCTTTACTACTTTTAATTGCATAAATATTATGCATTCTTTGAGATTCCCTCATGTGCTGCAGAATCATCTTTACATTCTAAACCATTTATTCTACTTGTTTTAGTCCCAAAAACAATAATTTACCAACTTTATACCAGTATGTTGGATTCTAAATCTAATTTCCATATAATTCCTCAAAAGGTGGAATCTGTATACTAGAATTAAAATTTTCATTATAATAAAATTACACTAAAGAAAGATATTGATCCCAAATTCCCTAGTAATCTAATGACATTACCAATGCATGTCAAACAATGTATAGACTCTTCTCTATGAATTACAATCTAATTGAGTATGAAAAATATGTATTTTAATTTAATTCAGTAGCCAATAAGTTTTAAATTAATTTCTAGAATATATACATAAATATAGTATCCCTATTAGAAATAATAAATATATAGACTCTATTTAATCTAAATGTATATTTAAGATAAATTATGGAAATTTTATCTAGATACATGGTATCTCAAATGGGATAAAAATGAAAATATTTGGTTAACAAATTAGTAATAACCCAAATCAAATTATTACCTTGAGATATATTTAATAATCCTACCATGAAATATTTGGATATATTTTCCCATTTCCATTAAAACGTTGATAATGTATGAATAACTTCCTTTGGTAGTTTTCGCTGAATTTTAACCCATTGATAAGTCAACCATTTCATAGTAATGTTAGCAATATCCTTATTCATTCCTCCCCATAAATAATATTTCTTAATGAATCTGTAAATAATAATGCTTCCCATATTAATAGAAACTAGAATGTTATGATCTTCACATAACAATTCCATTCTCAAAAAGGGATCACATAGAATATACGTCCTCTTTTCAAATCATAAAATACCTTATTTTTCAAAATTAAAATCTGAAAAATTACCCTTCTTAACCAACTCTACTCTTTCTTTGAAATCATGATCCTAATTTTTAGATGTATTAATTTTATGTGATTGTGATTACTACACCAACACTGGAACCAAAATTGTTGGATTTATTACATGAAAAATTCCTAGGAAAATATTCACTAAATCTTTAACCAAATGATCCCACTCCAAATATTTCATAGATAATAATGCATTATATTTTTGGATCAATGCATCATATAACTTTTTTGATTTTCCTAGATGATAGTTAATTGAGAAATAAAAATCATTTAAAAAATCAAACCATCTTCTATGACTCAAGTTTATCTATTTTTAAGTGAACATATACTTTAAACTTTTATGGTCACTACATATTTCACATTTTAACCCATATAAAATATGTCTCATATTTTTTAAAGAAAAAACTACTATATCAAGTCAAAGATCATGTGTGGGGTAATTTTATTCATGTATATTCAATTGCTGTGATATATTTGAGATGACCTGATCATCTTGGATCAATAAAAAATCAATTCCATTCAAGAAAATTCAATATAGATAAAAAAATCATAATTTCTTGATGGAAAGGAAAACATTGGAGGATTGATAAATATTATTTTCTATTAACAAAAAAATTCATTTAATTTTTTTTTCTATATTAATTGAACTCCATTTTGAATTAAATTAGTTTTTGGGATATATAACCAATAAAATATTTCAATAAACCATTAGTAATAACCCACTAATGCATGAAAACAATGAATCTCAGTGAAAGTTTTAGGTTTTTTTCCACTCGTCCATCACGTTAGTTTTAGTAGTATCAAATGTTATACTATAATAAGAGAAAAATGACCATGAAAATAAATATTTTATAACCATAATTCACATTTACTAAAATTTCACTATAACTCTTTTTCTATTAGAGTCTTTAGAATAATCTTTAGATTTCATTCATCTTCCTCAACACTTTTAGAATAAACCAAAATTTCGTCAATAAACATAATTTTTTTATCTAAAACTCATATAAAAATATATTCAGAAGATCTATGAATATAGTGGGTTTATTATTAAAATTGATGGTAATAACCACAAACTCATAGTGGCCATACATATTATGAAACACCATCATGTGAATGTTTTCATCTTTTGGATACGAGATTAATCTTTGAAAAATAATGAAGTCCCTAAAACTATTCAGAGAAGTTATCTGTAGGTGGAACAAATATTTTTCTTAATAGTTTGTTATTGATGGATATTTAGTCAATAAAAAACCTCATGTAACCATAATTAATTTTAACAAAAATATAGGTTCACCACAAAGTGATGTCCTAGGATAAATTAAAACCTTTTCAATAAACTCTTGTAAATTCATTTTTAATTCCAATAACTCCAAAATATCCATTTGATGGGGGGGTTTAAATTGGCTTAACATTAAGAACTAAGTATATAATAAATTCAAACCTCTAGTTAGAAATAACACTTGAAAAATCACCAGGAAATACAATAATATATTTACTATTGGAACGTCACTAATATGAACAACATCTCAATTTTTTAAAATATGAGCATGATAACATTCACTACCATCTTTAATTTGTTTATTAGGTTATTGATATGTTATCATAAGGATAAAGAAATTATTATATTTTCATTCAAACTCACTCAAATTATTTAATACAACTTCTTTAGTATTTCAATATATCTTAGTATGATAAACTATAATAAAGTACATAACTTGAATATTATCAAAATTAACCATGGGAAAGAAAAAAATATTTTTAGAAAAAAACCATTCCATGAATAACCATATGAAGATTAATACAATTATTTGATGCCTTAATACTTCCAAAATTAGTTTTTACTAAAATATATCTCTCTATTTCTTGAGGTAATATTTCAATTTTACAAGTAAATTTCCTAGAAATAAGAGAAGAATGTATAAACCCAAACTCAAACAAGACTTTTGTGTAATATGAATAAATATTTATTGTACTTGTCCCCACATAATTTGATGGTCTTTTATTTTCCAAGGTTGTAATGATTTAATTTTTCAAACATTACTGATTATAGTCTTGATTATTCTTATTATTCATTATTTTCTTCTGACATACATCAGTATAATGGCCCATCTCATTTCATTTAAAACAACTCACTACCTACTTATCATATTTGGTTTGATTATTTCACTTATTATGTTCTTTTCCATCATGATCCAAATGTCACATAATACCACATTGACAACAATTTATAGATTTCATAAGATACTCTCTAGTATTCTTGTTAACAATAATATCAAAAGGGGGAAATATTGAACACTTACCTTTATATTTCTTTTATGGATACTTTTCTATTGTTTTCACCTGTACCACTTATTGCCTTCGTTGTTAAAATAGTCAAAAAAAAACCCAATCTCTATATTCTTATCACTTCATAAAACTTTCTCACAGCTTTTAAATCCATGAGATGCCAATGAACATCAAAATAATTCATTTAATCTTGAGTAAATTTTTTCAAATTTACTATAATGATCTAGAATAAAATGTGGTGCATACTAGGACTACTTAATAAAACTAGTTTCATTGGAGGCAAAAAAGCCTTACTCATTTTTCTTCAGATCCAAAAATTTACTTTTATTCATAAATTAAACAGCCTTAGGAAAATAATTCTCATGGAAAATATCTTAAAATAATATCCACTCCATGGAATAAATATCATCTTTCTACTTTTTATTCTTAATAAGATACCACCACTGATCGTCTTCTCCTTAAAAATTGTAAATAGAAATAATTACCTTTTGAGGTTCATAAAAACCTAAAACATTGAATATATTTTTGAGATCATTGATCTATCCCTTAGGGACCACAGGATTTGATGTTACACTAAAAGTTGGATGATACTATTTCATTTGATTACCTACTATAGACAAGTTTTTATATAGAGAGTTAATAACTCTCAGGCGTGAGTACCTCTACTAATAGATAAAATCAACTAATTTAACACACACAAAAATATTCTATTTCAATTACAACAATTATAGGTTACTAATTCTAAAGGATATTATTCTCCTATTTCCCTTCAATTTCAATCACAATGCTTTCTCTACTGAAAACCATTATAAAATAGACACATATTAAATGAATAAATATGGAAACTCTAAGATCCATGTTTTTATAAGAAGTATAGATCTAAATATTTCCATCATAAATCTTTTTTTATCTTTATGAGAATGAAAAATGAGTTTTTGAAGGATTTAGAAGCATTCAAGTATTTTTTGGGGCCCAGAGTTGTAGTTTATGGATAAACAGGTAGAGGCACATGGTTAGTAGTAACTGTGCATCTGAACCATATAGCCTAAAAATGGAGGTTCCTAGTTATTTTAACCATGAGAGGTAGGATGCATGATTTCACAAAACCGTCAATTTATAATTGGTATAAAAAAATGGTTTTCACACTGTTAGTACAAACTTTGTCCTAAGCTATGTAAGGTAGGGGATCACGAACAGTGTCTAATGCATGACTGGCGCATATTTGACAAACCATGTGGAAAAATATTTCTCCCCTTTTAGAAGGGTAAAATGTGCCTTTTTCCCTTTGGAACATTAACCATATTCTACCCCATTCATCTTCTCAAATTCATAGTAGCTATTTCATCTATGATCTCTCATAATCCTCAACTATGGATTTGTGCGTTATCTCCCATACAACATGTAATTCAGGCATCGTTCACCACATTGGATCACCCTCGGCAAGTATAATAATTTTCTTTCTTTTTTTCTCAGTTTCTCTTACCATCTTAAAAATTATTTTTTCAATATCCCAGATGCCCAATATTCAGGGTGTTTGTTTGGTTTTGTGAATTCTTTCATTCCAGCTCAAATTAACAGCAGATTCTAGATGAGGATTCGTCTACCAATATATGTTTGGTGTTATAATATTTTTCAATAAATGTTTTTTGTATATAAAGTGAATCATTTTTCCACACACCAGAATTTAGGCATGTTTCCTCTTAAATGTGATATTACTTAATTAAAATTTTAGAACATGATGAGATTCTCCCATAGACCCTTGATATTGTTGAAGTATTTATACCACAACAAGTACCACCCTTTGGGTGTGTTCATTATATGACATTGACACCATTATAAATTCCCTTATGACCAAACCACATACTAAGGCGGGTTTGGATTGTATATTATGATTTAAATGAATGATATAAATAAATTGTAATATTAAATGAAATAAATAAAAACTGAATGGAAATTCCATGTCACTTGAACCTAGTTCAATAATGAATTATGATCATGATTAAATGGGATTACGTTAATACTGATCACAATTATGACTTTTATTATTACCATTATATTCTATTATAGGATATCTTGCCTTAGGAAAGTCGCATATTCCTCACATGGGAATTCCTTGACTACCTAGAGGATGCTACCAGATTCAGGGATGCATCTTCCAAGTGTTGATACCCCTCATGGATTTAGTCCTTGTATTTCATTGATGACTACCCACACACAGTTTCACAAAACCATTCATTATTTTATTCATATTCAATATTCCTTGGATTTCTTCATTGTATTTGGATTCATGTATTAGGATCTAGACCATGTCATATTATCCCCTTGGGCCCCAATAAAGTCTATCATGAGTCTATCTATGAATTGTTCCTAGGGATTGGAAGATTTGTTATTTTATAAGTGAAATTTCAAGCGTTCACCCCTGTATTAGAGTAACCCCATTTTTTCCAACACCACTTCTGATATATATCAGTTGTTTTAACCTTCTAATGTCATGGTTTCACTCTCATGATATTATACACGGGTGTCTTATTTTTACATCATAGTACCTAGAATACAATTAATATATATATATATATATATCAGTTGACACAAGTTTAGAGAAATTTTTTCGTAGGACAAAGAATGTAGATTCAAATTGGTATCCTCTAGGAATCTTAGCCTATATGGTTTCATTATTTTCAGTTTTTATGAATCATTATACATGAAAACTGTCCATTTAATATTTATTGTCTAGATTGTGTTAGACACCGTTTTTGGTGGTCTAATGAATTTTACTCGCAGAATTTTCAGGCCACCAATTTGTACCTGAACAAAATTCATTAATGTAAGTAGGTACAAAGGTAAGGTCTCATTTATAGATGTTTAACAATCTATACTATGATGGAGTCTAATAGAGAAGGACAACGTTAGTGCTCGTGATTCTATTGAAGTTTATATTATAGTATTTTTTTGGTATTTTTTTATAACATGCATTGTGTATACCTACTACCATGTTCACAATATTCCTCTATTTTTGTATAGCATCATAACTTCATCATTTTATATAATATTCTTATTCTTGATTATGCCTGTTATAATTTATTAATATAGTTTACTTCAAAAACTATTCTATAATTAATTATTCAACTTACATATTGTTTTTACACTGCATCATTGGTATTTATCATTACTGCTATTATTCACTCTAATCAAGATGGTATAGCCTCCCCACCATAAAATCATTCACCCTCACTACTAGTAGGTAGTCTCTAGTGTATGGAAAGGAATTCTTGAGGCCATGTGGCCAATCGAGTTTAGTTACTTTAGGGTGAACTGCATTCAAGAAGTCATAGAAACCCTAAATATTTTCTCAGGATAAAATAATATATTGATTATAATAGATTTAGATTATTCTATTAATAAAATACTAAACAATAATTTTATATAATCATTCCATTGATACCAAAAATAACACCTCAAAACTTAAACAACCTATAACTAAATGTTTTACAGAAATGAATTCAATTTCTAACATTAGAATTATATTTTTGATTTAGAGTTTTAGAAAATTAGTAGAAAAATTACACATAAGACCCTTATAATAGTATGTGGGAACTACCCCTCAATATCCATTTTCCTTTCAGAAAAAATATGATACTAAAATTTAAAGTTGTAATTCATTAAAAACATATTCTGTTCTTTAATTTTGAATCCCCATAGTGGAACATTAGACATTTCAATGGCTCCTACTCATCCTTAGGCCCCATGGAAATCATTTGAACACATAGTATGAGAAAAAAATATTACTAGTATTTATAATAATTAATAAAACCCATTGGTCCTTTTTGAAAATCATGTATTATCATATGAAATTTTACCCTTTTACATAATAAACATTAAGCTCAGATATTCATTTTTATTATATGGAAATAAGATTCATTGCCCAAATATTTTTAAAAACACCTCATAATAAATTTTAAATGAAAAAACCATAATCATTTGGGTTTATTGTAAAACATGGGTAAGAATGAAAACATTTTCTTGGAAAACATATTTTTCACCCTTAAAGGTGGAATAAACATTCTTTAAAAAAAATTAGTTTACCTTATGAAATCAAAGTATATACTTGAAAACTAAATTTCAAACATTGGAAATTAATTTAGGTACCATGGGAAATAATCTTTATATCAAACTTACAATCACTTTTACAAGAACTCTTACAAATGGAATAACTAACATGGTTAATTCCATCATAAATCTCTGGAGGGAATAATCATTACTTAGTGAATTGAAGAGATATATTGATCTCACCCATAATTATGAACAATGTAAATGTAATAAAACATATGTAAAATATATATTACACCTTTAAAATTTAATTTTGTTTCAAGAAATATGTTTAAAAAAAATTTAAATCGTTATTACATAATAATATTGTCATCAAAGTGACAGTATTTGAAAAATCAGTTTTTTTACTATTCATCTAAAAATCAACTATTTTAAGAAAATATCAAAAATTAACATAAATATAAATTCAATATATTGAAACAAAAAATGAATCTATTTTTATCGAATTCAATTTATAAATTTTATAAATATAAATTTTAAATAAGACCATATAATACATATAAAACATTTTAATTAGAATAAAACTATTTATTTTTCAGTTAAGCAATCACTTAAAATTATTATAGTTAGAATGACTTCATAAAATCAAATATAGAATATTAATAAGACATGAAGTTTATTTATTATTAACATTACCTGGGTTTTCAACATAAAAACAGTTAATATAGTTAATAACATTAATTACATGCGAACAAATTCTTATTTTGTTCATGTTATTTCCATATGATCATCTTCAATAGGTTGATCACACTATTTATCATATGAATGATTATGAATTATATTACCACATAAACACATAATATAGAGGTTAATTAATCACATAGTTTGTGTGGAGCTTTATCATTTCATTGCACAAAATCAAATAGGAAGGGGGAAGACGTTCATACGACCAGAATCTTGTTAGGGAACTGTTACGTGGATGAAAATATCATTTCATGGGTCTATGAAGAAGAATAAGATATATCACACAACATGGAATTAATATGTAACTTCTAGAGTATTGGTCCTAAACTACTTTTATGTTCTTCAGATTCTACTTCAATCTCTAGTTATCCAATTTTTGCAAAAAAACTAGAGAATGAAATAGAGATAGAGGGTAGTTCAAGAATTTAATTACAATGAGTATAATATGTTATCATTAAAAACCATGGTGGTACCCTCTTTAATACTCACCAACACACACTTTTATTTTAGGTAAACAATAAAAATGTTTGGTGTATTAAAATACCATGTAAAGAGTCACTTATATGCATTCCAATTTAATAAAAACGGAACTCTTTTACATTTATTTAGTCAAGGAGTGATGATTTTTTACTATATATCACATTTAAAATAATTAAATATTGTTTTTTGGATAAATAAGGTGAAAAGGGATATCATTTGTTTTGAAAAATATTCATTTTAACATGTTTTTTAATTTCAAAACCCTGTTCTAATTATAAAATCATTGGAATTATGGAATATGTGTTAATTGAAATGTTAAGGTTTAACTTGATATTAAATTTCACTTTTTTTAATACCAAGTTATATCTCTAGATTAAATTTATTTCATAATTTAATCTCATGTTTCTACTTGAGATTATGTTAATCACATAATATAATGTCATGTTTTTATATAAAATTAAGTTAATCACATAATGTAATTTTAATATTCTACTCGAGATTAATTTAATTTAATAATGTAATGTCAATATTTTACTTGATATTATGTTAACCACATAATTTAATTTCCAGTTTCTACTTAATATTACATTGGTTTCGTAATGTGATATATACTAACTCTTCAAAATGCAAGGTTTCTAGATCAATATGTACAGTTTCTGACTTTTAAAAAAATGAATACAAAACATTTTTAAAATTAATACGTAATATCTTTTAGTTATAAAAAAATCATATTAAAACATAAAAATTTATATAATTATTTAAAATAAATTTAAAATTGAAATATTTTAATAAAAACCTTCCGAAAACCCCATAATTACTTGAAATTGCCCTGAAAAATACCCAAGAAATTACAATGCGTTTGGGAAACATTTCTCCCTTGCAACATGCTCTTGAAAAATGTAATAGTTTTATGTTAAAATATGATATTTAATATATATTTTATTTGAAATTTTTAGGTATATATTTTTTTATGAAGCATTATTTTTTCTATCTCTTTGTTTTCATCACAATATTTATCAAGCCACTAAAAAGGATAATTTAGTCTTGATATTTTAGATATGGTTTAGAAAAATTGAAAATTTTTCTTGATTAATTTCGAAGAAATTCTGTAGAAACTGTTACTAAATTAATATTTATTATAGTTTCTTTTGAATATCCTTTTATTATAAATCAAAATTTAAAAAATGATTGAGAGCATTTAAATTTTCACTAAAATAAGTGTCTCTTATTGCTTATTTTATTATAATAATTTGAAACACTTTGTAATATTTTAAAAACATTCAAAATGTAGATTAATTATAGTAATAATAATAATTATATGTATTTAACATTTATTTATTTAAATGTATAATTAATAATATTATTATTAATTAAAAATTTGTATATAAATATATTATAATTTCAATATATACAGACATATAAATATATAAATTCACATATATATATATAAATATATATATATATATATATATGTAAATATATAAAAATATATGAAAATTTAAAAAAAGTATGTAAATATATAAATACAAGTACATAAATATATTTATGATCTGAGTATTAAAATAAATTTTCGATACATTAGATCAATTAAAAATATAAATAAATTATAACACATAGAAAAAAAAAATATATATATATATACATATACACACATATATATATTTATATATTGAAGTGTGAGTGTGTATGTGTCTGTTAATATATTATGTGACTGTTATTTTAATATCACTCACATGTTATGAATAATATATATATAAATATCAAATGGTTAAAATTCATCATATATAGTAATATTATAAATATTAAGTGTTTATGATTGAGGTATTAATAGTATGTGTTGTCTATTATAGAAAAGGAATAAACACAAATCCATTTTACTTTATCATTTTTAATCAACAGTGTGAGATTTTTTTGAAGGACGAGTGATATGTTGCAAAACTCATTCATAATTGGGAACAACTTGATCTGTAAAATGTCTTTTTCATGGTTAGAGATCAATACTACTTATTTTTTACTTCATGAGTTTAGGACTGATCATGTCTGGTGGTTATAATTTTTTTCACATCTATTTTATTTACTTAATGATGTGGTTTTATTTTTGTGTTTAGTGAATATTTATTTACTGGTTGAAAATGAATATAACTAAAATAAACAAATCATTTTAGTTTAGTATTGTTTTAAATTAATAATTTTTATATTTCTATTTTTACTTGAAGGAAATTATTTTATAAATAATAAATTCAAATTATAGTCCTTAACTTATTAAAAATGGTAATGATCATCCCTACCCCACTCCACCCCCACCAAATCATGGTACTATAATAGATTTATATCATCGAAGGAAACTATAGCCAACATTATAGTATTGATGAGTACTGTAGAAGGTACTATTCACACTGGGTCTTTAGGAATGTGTTTGAAGCCTTTCTACCTCTGATCCTACGATTCATATACTATGGGGCCTTTGGGTCATGCAAGGGTTTCCTCTAAAATTAGTTAAAAATTGGTTTCTTTTCTTTATAAAGGGGATTTACCCTAACTTTCTTCGATGTTTTCACCGATTTATTAAGATATCAATTTAGTAATTTGGGGTTGTTTGTGAATATAAATATAATGAGATGTGTTAAGTAGTAAAAATATATAATATTAAGAGGAATTTATCCCCCAATATCTTAGTAATATATGTCATTAATGTATATAATTGAGCATAATTAATGTTTTTTTGACAAGAAATGTTTTCTTATTTTATAAATGTGAGGAACGCTTAAGTTTATAATACATCCTTTATAAAAAGGATCCATAATTTTCTACAACATATCATGGAGATTAAAAATACCTAAATAGGGAATTATTAAAATCTTCAAACCCCCATAGTAATCAATACTACTAATAACCTTATGAATTGTAGAATAAGTATAAAAACATGACAAAATTGCCACATCAGCATTAATTTTCATGAAATTTAGCACTTTTCTTTATCTATAAATTTTATATTGGAATATTTGAAAGGGATGATTCATCTTTATCAAAGGAAACGAGTATATTGAATTAATTGTGGTTTTTAACTAGAGAAGAAAAATACAAAACACATTTTTCACCATACAATCTATAATAGATGAATGAAAAACTGATTCAAAGGTAAATAAAGAGAGATAAAATCTATAATTAGCCTCAAAAAATTTATCATGATGCCTGCTAGCCAGCACGTCATCCCCCTTTAATAAAATTGATCTAGATGAAACAAAACCAAGTGGGGGAGGATATTGTTTTGGTAGATATTAGGTATAAAAACCAAGATCCACTTTCATTCCTTTAATTCAATTGGGAGTTCAAAAAAAATCCAACCATTCTCTGAGGATAATTAGGATTAACATATCAACTACTAGAGCCTGCAAAAACATCTCAATCCTCATTAAGAATAACCACCTAATGGGTTATGAGTTTGGAAAGGCTAGCAACAACCAGGGACTTAACCACATTTACTTATGTTCAAGGATCCTTCTCGAGAAACCTACAGTTTAAAAAACAAGGATTCTAAGATTATAGAAATTTCATAAATCAATCACATGGTATTATTGATTTTTTGAACTTTTTTTGAAACTACACATTATCATAAAAATACATTGATGGAGAACATGTGAAACATCCATCTTGTCAAATATGGAAGCATTCATAACTAGTTCGAAACAAAAGGTTCCATCATCCACCCTCATAATTATTCCTATCATGCTACCAATTTCTATAAGGAATTAAGGAGTCACTATAATTCTAATCTATTGGTCATCATATTATGGGTAATGACCATTATTGAAATTTATCATCCACTAAAAGAGTAAAAATTGACAATTTTCACATAGGTTTAACTCAAGTGATGATTCTTAATAAAAATTACCATTGTATAAAAATGGATGATAAAGTAGAAAAGATCGATTAGACTTATAACTTTGGCAGTTTATAAAACCTATTAGAATAACAAACCACCAAAATATTTCCACCTACAAATTATTATAACTTAACATGGAAATGAGAATGTAGGAATGATAATTAGCTGTTATATGGCATTCCATGTTTTTTAAAGGGAACATTAGACCACATTTAAATGATTTGAGACCCTTTTAAGAAAATGAAATAGCACTTGAGTGTGTAATATTCAATAGAGTAACAAAATTGAATGTAGCGACCAATTCAATTCCATATTTTTAGAAAGATGATGGAGATAAGGTACTACATCCATAGTCGAAAGCACATTATTTGACCCAAGAAGGAGGGTTGTCGCTATTGTACTGGAAAAAATATGTATGGAAAAATGTTCACCAATTGGTATATAGAACTCTATAGAGAGTGTTCATGTATTATTTTTGGATAACTAAGTCTTAATTTGTTTCCAAAAAAATGATAATACATTACACCCAAATTAATATAAATTATACTTCCATTAAATTATGAAATTGACACTATACTAACCCTAATTTTATTCTCATTTTAAATACATATCCCTTTATGATTAATAAAAAATAATGTAGTTGAATCAATGTTCTGATGGATTTAAAAAAATATAATTACAATCATCAATTATTATAATGAATGGATCATTCACTCACTCTTTCTCATGCAGGGTATATAAGCAGGAATAAGTCAACAATAAATTTTATAAGTTTCCACACTCAATGTGTGTGGTATTACTTATTTTTTTAAATTTTTACCTTAAATTATATAATTTTTTCATTGTTCTAAAGGAAACCCTAATAGATAAAATGGATGAACTTGAACCCTTTCAAAAGTTTATCATAATTACCAGTGTTCCTCCCATTCAAAATACAAGAATATGTTTGTTTTAACAACTATAAAAAAGTTGAAAAATCATGAAAAAATATTCATTGACAAAAGTAAACATCTTTTTCCTCAATTTTAAATCAATACTCCTAAAAACATAATTAAATCATATTAATTGGATTTACCACTATCTATCTCATGTGGTATCATTTTATTTCATGTATACATAGTTTTTCTTCCATGAATCTACTTCAAATAGGTTTGTAAATAATATAAAAATGAATAGTATCTTATAGATCAAAAAAACATTTAGGATTATGATATGTGAGTTTTTATTTGATTTATTATATAAATAATTCCATTACAATGAAATTCATACTTCCTAATATTTTTTCCCTCTTTCTAAAATATTAGTAGATATCAATTTTTTTTAAAAATTTGATTTTCAAACCATAGAACTATTTATTATTATATTGGAATGGTGCTTCTGGTAAAAATTCTCTATTCGTATAATATTGACCATATCCTATGTACTCTTAAAATTTAGAGTGCTTCCATGGTTTGAAAATATTGTATAAAAAATCATGATGAAAATTTTAGATTTATGATGAAATTACAACTACTTGGAGTTTTTAGGTACCATACACCGTTATTTCATCCCTTATTTTTTTAAGTTATGATTTGTTTAGGAGAAGTATCAGTAGGATTAAGGTTGGTTTGGGGGGTTCTAGAGGCCTTTAAAGAGGGGTTCATGTCTGGCATGTGATTAAGTAAAACTGTGCAACTTGATTGGAGATAGAGAGTTGGTAAATCATGTTTGGTACATGGTAAAAGCCAATCATGTGGATTTTTTTCCAAAAAATGTTTTACCTAAGATAGAGGAAAAAGTATAGTTGGTGAAAAATTTACCAAATCATGGGACCAAACCATGAAAGTGAATAAGAGATGTAGGAAACCTCACAAAAATGGAAAATGATTTTGAAAACCTTGTGGAGAGTATTACTTAATAAAAAAATAAATTTAGACCAAAAACATATTTGAAACCTCTCTTTTATTTTCTTGCATAAAGGGATCTTGGACCTAGGGACTCCAATGGTGAATCTTGGTGGTTCTTCTCCCTCGGTACTTTGAATCCGAAGGATCTAAAGCACTGGATTGTGTGGATTGCAGGTAAGATGTTGTTTCTTCCCCAATTCATTATGTATATCCTTTATATCCTCTTTTTCATTTGTGTTTAATTACAGATCAAGTAAATTCTATCCAGATCAATTGATTATATCATAATATAATTAATAATTATTAGATCATTGAAGGATCGATGATGGATGTATCAAAAATTGATTCCTGTCTCTTGAACGAATATGGATTCATCATCAATGATGGATATATTATGGTATATTGATTTAGATTCAACCACATGGATTGATATATTCTTAGAAATACTAATTATAGTGATTCTTTTATGATATATTGTGTCCTTTTCTAGTGAACTTTGGTGCAAAATCTTTATCTGGGTGTCATCTCTCAATGAATCACTGAAATTGGAATCAAAATACTAAAGGTAAGAAGTCCTTACCCTCTTATTCCCACTATATAGAATTGTTTTGAATGTTTTGTTTGTGTGTATATTCCTAGTTCATATACCCAGGAATTATAGGTGTGTTTTTTGTTTGCATGGTAGCCTATGGGACATTTTCTTAGTTGTGAATATTTTTTTCTTTGTGATATCGTACCTTATGTGTGCCGTAAATTCATAGAAAATGTAATTCTTGGAATCAAAGCTTTTAGAATAATTATTTTGATATATTGTTCCTTCAAATGTTATGAGTTCCATGTGGATATTTTCAACATTATTGGAATCTATGTTTCAATGTTCATGTTGATAGGTGGCCCTAACAGACTTAGACAAAACCATATAGGGGGAGTGTGAAAGATAATGACTCATTGGTGTTGGCTCTGTGTATGATGATTAACACCTAAGATTGGCATGCGTCTATCCTATGGGGAACAACACACACATTGGAATATAGTACATTTATTCTGATATAATATACTAATGGGGAACATCCATGAATATGAGAGAGAGTCTATTTGTTCTTCTGTTCCAAGTGTGCATACCATCATAGGTGAGCATGTAACCTAGAGTCGTGGTTGAGAATTACACTTAAAGGTGGGAAAACAGTTATTCCTTAAAAGTAAAATGTGAATTTTCATTATTAGAAGATGTATTTACACAACATGATCTTGTTCATGTTATTTATGTGATATTATATTAATCAAGTACGGTGTTGAAGTATGTATTACTAGGCTTCGTGGTTTCTTAATTGTCCCATGATAACTCGATAGATGATTTTGTTGTATTTTTGTGTGATCAGTTACTATTACATCATAAAATACACCTCTATATACATGTGCACTTATATTAAGGATGCATTTTTAGTGTCTTAATAGGTTTATACTCAAACTCTAGAGGGGAATCTCGATTCATGTACAAATATAATGATCAAGGATATAGAGAAGGTGAAGGTTCCAGTAGTACATCCATTAGGATGTTAGAGTTGGTAGATGCATGTGGTTCTGGGAAAGACTCAAGATAGCTACATCATTTTTTTAATATCCTCTTATGATTATAAAGTTGACCTACCACAATGGGGGTTTATTTGACTTATTATTGTATGAATTCATTTTTTATTGAATCCTGTCATGTTTTCTTCCAAAATTATGTTTTTATGGATTAGGATTATGTTGCCATTTTATTGTGTGTTGATAATAATGTCAGGGGTATAGTCTCGTCATTTAAATTAATACCCTCACTTATAGTCGCCCGCCTCTTGCATATGGGGAGTCACACATGAGGTAATGTGGCACTTTGGCTCAGACTAGGTGATTCTGGTTGGGGTATTACAAAATATTATTTGAGCTATGGTTTCTATTATTTTCAATTGGGGTTATGGTATAAAAGAGAGAGGCTGTATAGAACTTGAGTATCAGAGTTTCCATCTTACTTGCCAATTCTTGTCCAACATGCCTCAATGTTACTAGTTATGAGATTGATATTATAGTTTATTTGATTCTGGAGCATTCATAAATCATTAATAGACACATAGTATTGTATCCCACACACACACACACACACATATTTTTTTTCCTCATAGTAGTTCTGAAATAAAACGGTTTGACTTGTGATATCTGTTTGGTGATATATCTATCTTCTCTACTTTTGGGATATATATATGTTGGCATTAGTAATTTTAACATATTAATTCTATTATGATATATATATATGATTACGACTAATTTGAAAGTATTGTGGACGAGGCTTGAGTGGTGTGTAGAACTAGGAGGGTTATACCTCGAGTGGTTATCTCCTAGGGTAGTTCTTTGGGTAGAAACCCCTTCTGTGTGGCATGTAACTCCTTAATTTATACTCATAAGAATTTTTTTATATGTTATTTAAATATTCATTTTACATTTTATAAAATTTTATCTCAGGGACACTAGAATTATACTACTAAGGAGGATGCACCGATACCAGTACAGGATATGTAGGAGGACGCAACTGAACAAGATCCTATAGCTTCTTTAGTGGTTTTGGTGGTAAAACCACCCTAGCTCAGAGTCTCCCATATTTCACCTGACCACAGTGATGGTGCACAATGATTTTGTTTAACTATGCCTGAGACTTTTATCTATTGTGTTGTTCCTTAAGAAGGCATACAATGGCTTATGACACTATATGGATTATAAGAAGTTGAATAAAGTAATAGTGAATAACATGTAACCTATACCTAGGATTGATTATCTATTTGATCATTTATGGGGATCATAGTGGTTGTAATGACTCTTTTTTTCCTTGTAAAACCTTGTAATATTTAATGGAAAATTTTTGAGGCTAGGTTCTAAGTCTACATGGGATTCCAGGGCATAGGCGGGCTTGATATTGATATAATAAAAATATTAAATATATTATATCATTGCATGAACATTTCTATAAAATAATGTAATAACTCTCAAATGGATTCTTGTGTAAGAAATATGAGACCATCATTAAATCTGGAACTTTAGTTTTACCCTAGGCGCGACAAAATATTTGTCAGTATAGGGTGTCTAAATTAAGTAAAATCATGGATAGATAAATCAATAAATAAACTAATTAATTTATTTTTTATTGTATTGAAGAAAAACATGTATCCTCTATTTAAAACCAATTATATAAAAACACTAGGTTCATCCAAATAATCCCATAGATTCAAGATGATCCAAAGAGTAGAGACATTGATGATTGAAAATAGATCATGGAACCATAATATTTTATAAAAAGGGATTATCTTCACTAATGAAGATCCTCAATATCTCCAATGATAATGGAACACAAACCATTATTCTATTAAAATTGATCGAAACATGATTTATAATGTTTTATTATGTTGGTTTAATTCCATATTTGTTTTACACATGTCGAACGTGAATTAATTCCATAAGAAATTAATATGTAGGCCAGTTGTTAGACTATTGTTGATGAATTTATCATCATAGAATAATGAATTGATATTTTTTGTTTATCCTTGTCCATGCCTCTTCATTATTCACCTTCATGATAGTGAATTGAGTCTAACCCAAACTATGGTTGAGATTCATTCCTCACATTTATGTTATGTGGTTTTCTCCCCACATTCTTAACATATTCATCATCAGTATTCTATTTGTTTGATGGTTTGAAAAGTAACCAATGAGAAATCACTATGCAATAATTATAGAGAACAATATATCATTACTATGGGTTTATATTTGTTATAGAGAGAAAAACCAAGGTGCGAGGGTTTGATGTAAGATCAGAGATGGATCTTGGGAAGATCATATATTCTTCATATATGGGATTTGATGTTTGTTGGAGTGTGCAACGAGATCAAAACATAAGCAGATATATTGGAAGGAATATAGCTACTAGAGATGATAGAAGTATGGTCAACACAGATCCAGGTTCAACAAAGAGTTTCATAGCTGGAGCATAGGCAGCGGTGGTGTGGGGTGAAGTCATGTGAATGTTATAAGATTCTAGAAAAATTCAAACAAACATGGTGTATTGATGAAGAAGACAATCCATGTATTCCACAAGATATGATGGGTAGGGTTTCGAGAAAATTAAATATCACACATAGTGTATACCCTATACAAACCACGTGACCCACAATTAGTGGATCAATATTTTTCCCAAAGGTACGTGTTTTGAAGATGAAAAGGAATATGGGCATGACAATGGTACATGGGCATGACCCTGGTATAAGTCCATGAGGAGGTACCTGGACATGAATAGAGAACCTAGATAAAGCCAAAGTCAATGGTAATAGATAGAACACATGTCTACATGCTGAAGTATATAGAAACAAGATTATGTAGGCGATCATGAGATTTATTACATAGGTATACCACATGGTAGACAAGAAACTCTGTGTATACCCGATACACATCGTGTACTTTTTCCTAGGAAGCTTTAGGACCCTGTTTTATTTAGTGTAGACTAATATCTACAGGGTGTGCTCCCTTGATCTATCCCTATGAGGTTATAGTGATGCATCATGTCTTGAACATTGGATGTTAAACCCTCCCTGTGATTAATCTCAGATAGTATTAGGAATACCTATGTTTTTTTAAATGTATGATTCATTTTTTTCTTTCCTCCCTAGGTTTGGTTAGAAACCACATTAACAATTATCTAGGTCTGTGATCTTTATCCTAGAAAGCTATCCCTTTTTTGGTTAGGTATTACCAATAAAACTTGTATTACAACCCAAATATGAGTATCAATATTTTCTTAGTTCCAGTGTGTACTTCTTCATGGAGAGGCCTAATGAGAATGACCTCTCAGATGAACACCATTAGTGATATCAAGGATGATGGAGTGAGTTATCCTGGATGACTGTTAACTTTATGCATCGAGTAGAATACTAGTGTGGCAGTGTGGTTGTGAACATACTTTGAGATTTGGTGTCTATCTTGAGTATATCTAAGTTATTATCATCTATCATATTCTAATTGACATACCTTCAATATGATGTTCTAAAATCTCCCTCTTGATTCTTTTTGTTTAGGGATTTTGGGGTTTCCTATGGGTTATCTTAAAACTCACCCCAATGTGGGATCTACCTACACATGTTGTGTCTTATGTAGATGAAATTCCTTAATAAAGAGTCATATGAGGACTATAATCTCATAGAGAATAGAAGATCTATATAGAAAATGGTTGGTTATAGGTATTTAATTTGACATTTGTCCCCTCCCTTCTAGCAGGTTGGAATTTTTTATAGATTTGATGGAGTTATATTTATATATTTATAATTAATCATATTTTATTTCACTATGATATGATATATAGATGTACGCAAGCATTTTTTATATTAGTTATATTTTTTACACTTTAGTATTGTATTGGTGGTAATATATTTGTTAATGTGTACATGTACCTTAGGATAAGGCCTTCCATGTTTGTGTTATGCCGTATCAATGATAGTCTCTAGCCCCTAGAGTATTGTAGCCTGGCATGGGGTGTTACAGTCAGCCTATTTTCAGATAGTAGTTCCCTAGAAGGTTGGTTGGGGATATAGTGGTATTAGAAAAGGTTATTTTTGGACAAGAATTTAGAGATTTTCAAGCTATGATATTTGGTTTGAGAACAATGGTAATAATGGTAACATTTTTCGAGTTTTTCTCTCAAACCATGGAACCCAGTGTTGGTGTGGAAAATTACATATCTATTCACCGTGACTCAGATAGCCGACTTGTTGACTTGGTACATGTGGGCACTAGTTATATGTAAAAAACATGTACATGAAACATTTAAGAATAAGTTTTCGTTACCATTTCATTATTGATTTAGCTCCTCGGATATAATATTTGACCATGGTATGTGTTGATCTTTTTCAATTTTCCTCCATAATGACAATTAAATAGGATTCTGCCTTATGATTTCTAGTAATATCTTCTTATTGACAAGACTTCATTATAGGGACCTATTTAAGAGGTGGCACCTTCAGGAAATTTACAATCCTTACCACCACATGATGAGTATCTTTTGGATCTGAAATCACTGGTAGATGATATTAAAAAAAATGGATTCACTTCATGAGTTTACAATATTTATACCTCTCAAGTTTCGAGGTGTCCTAAACCCTCAATCAGTGGAGTACTGTCTTGAGGTAGTTAGGGGAGTTTTCCACCTCATTAGGACCCCTTGAGATCATATGGTGGTCCTAGAGGTGAGACATTATCATGGCTCATCATGGTGATGGTGGATTCTATTGATTGATATGCATCAAGAGTTAGATCTCCCTTGTATATATTTCAATAATATCTTTAAAGAGAAGTTATATCTAGTTTTGTTGAGAGCAATGCATATCTAGGATTTTCTAGAGCTTTAGTAGGGAAGCACGAGAGTAGTAGATTAATCATCTAGGTTCACTAAACTCTCAAAATACTCCATGTATATGGTTTGATATTCATTATTTTGAGTATATACCTTGGATTTAGGCCTCCAAAGAGATATCATGTTTTTTGTGATTTATCTTTAAATTCCTACTTATGCTAAAATTATTAATGAATCCTTAATAGTGAAGATATTCTTTACAGTAAATTCATTGAAATTTGGTGTTGGTAGTGGGAACCCAAGATATGATACTTAAATAGATAGTAAATTACATATGAATTAGCGATCTAGGTGATCTAGCAATTTCAAGAGATAGTCTCAGGATATATGGTCAACAGTTCTATGCTCTCTAGATGGATCTAGTCAGCTAAGGGGGAGGTGATGTTTATCTTCTGATAGGTGAGCACATCTCGCAGGGGAATGAATGACCTACCATGTGTCCAAGATAGATAAAATAAATGTATCTCATAAGAAGATGTAGTTTCTAGTGTAGGTAGGTCCTTAGGGTTATATACGTGGAAGAGGAGCATGGATATTAGTAGGAGGTGGTCAATGATTTGTTCAATTTCCACCACTAACCCCAGGTGGTCCATGTTAGACCAAGGAGATGGGGTTCATGGATATGGGTAGCTATGGGAGTTAGATACTTATGAACTAGAGGCTCCATGAATGATTCAAGGTAAAATCTGTTTCTTCTCTACTTTAGCTATAGTAATTATAGACTGATGTGCAATACATTCTTTCTTTTCCACATCTTTTGTTCAAGATATAGAGATTATAGTTGATACTTTGGATCAACCATTTCATTCGAAGACTCATACCAAATTAAATTCAATGGCCAATCATTTTTTAAAATAGTTTGACCAAAATTTGGGAGGATATAGATTTCTTGATGTTCTTTTATATAGTACTAATGAGGCCTTATGATTTTATTCTATGTATAAAATGGAAATCTACATTTCATACACATATTGATTTTTTTAGGCAGAGGATATGGTGTATCCAAGTTGATGGGATGAGGTTTTCCTTCATTGGTGAGAAATAAGTCTAAGAAGAGTATAATGTACTAATAAATTGTAGGATATATTTGATTTCTCGTCAATTGGCTAGTATGATTCTTGGAGAAGTGGATGTTATGAGTTACTAGTTTCCTGTAGTGGTGGTGGAGTTTGACTGCATCTTTCTTATGGATGTGTTGAGTTACCTACCCATCAAGATATTTAATCCTAAATGAACTTTAAACAATGTAATTACTTGATTTTGATGTGATAATATTATATGAATCCAACAGGTTTTTGAGATCTGAAGGTGGGGTTGGAGTATTTATAGAGGAAGAGATTTGTCAGACCTAAGGTTCTTGCTTGGTTAGCCCCAGTTCTGTTCACCAAGAAAGAGAATGGGGGATTGAGGTTGTGTTCATATTATAATTTACTAAACTAGGTGACCATGAAGAGTAAGTATCCACGATTAAGAATCAACAGCCACTTTTTCCTATTGAAAGGGGCAAGATGGTTCTCAAAAATTGACTTTATGTCGGGCTGTCAGTAGCTCTAAGTTTGAGATGAGGATATATTGAAGATAAAATTCTGATGTCGCTGTAGTCACTATGAGTACATGTTGATGTTCATAGGAGAGAATAATTCCCCATAATTGTTCATGTGACTCATGAAATGGATTTTATATCCCTTCTTGTACTGATTCGTGGTGCTCTTCATCAATGATATCCTAGTTTACTCAGTGTTTGAGGAGGAGCATATGAGAAACTTGAGGATAGTTATATACATAATCTGAGAGAACTATCTTTATGGTAATATATAGAAGTGACATTTCTATTTTTTAGATATCCTCTTCCTAGGACATGTCATCTCAGGAGAGGTTGTAGAAGTGGACCCAGCCAAAGTGGAGGCAATACATGCTTGGGAACCACCCAAGAGCATGACGAAAGTGAAAATATTACTTGGGTTGGATTTATACCATAATATATTTATGTATGATTTCTATATATTATCTAAACCCCTCACTTCATTGACATGAATTGGGTATCCATTACTTTGGAAGAAGAGGTGCTAATAAATTCTTTAGGAGTTGCGGCAGAAGTTGATGAACACCCTAATTTTGAGACATCTAGAAGAGGGTTTGGATTAGGTTTTCTTCTACAATGTCTCTAGAACTAGGTTTGGATGTGTATGATGTAGAGGAATGTGTTGATAGCTTATGGGCCCTATAAGCTGATTCCCGATGAGAAGAACTACATGAACCATGATCTAGAGAAAATATAAATGGCCTTTTCCTTGAATATTTGGTGACACTACCTAATGGGTGAATAGTTTATCATCTATTTTGACCATAGGAGTCTCAAGAATATATTTTTATAGAAGGATAATTACTTGAGATAGAGGTTGTGGATAGAGTTCCTCCAGGATTGTGACTTTGAGATAGTATGTACTCTTAAGAAGGGTATCCTGATGGAAGATGTACTTAGCCGAAGATCTTTCTTGCAGTTGTTGAGTGAGACGTTAGATCATTTGGCCTCATAGAATTTTTATTTAGTGGATGAGGATGGTGTATCTTACCTCTAGTTTAAGATTATTACATTCTTATTCATTGTTCTTGGGAGCCTCATCTTGGATATACTGACTATGTGACATTGCATATTTATATATCCACTAGACATGCTCTTTATATATTTTATAAATGTGGGGAGCATGTTATCCTTTTTAGGGTAACATATGGTACCAACGATGATGTGAGAGTAGGTTTTGAGGGAGTTTCATACAAACTACATAGTGGTATATCCCAAAGTGGTGAAGATGTACCAGGTCCTTCAATATTTGATCTAGTGGTTGGGGACAAAGAATTTTATAAATAAGCTTGTTTTTTGATGCCTCATTTTTTAGTGGGTGAGGGATGAGCACCGGGTTCAGTGGGTTTTTCTCAACCCCTTGAGTTTCTGGAGTAAAAGTGGGATGGTATCTCTACATACTTTGTGATGGGGATTTCATGATCATCTAGAGGACATGATGCTATCTAGGTGATCATACACCAACTCACCAAGTCAGCCTACTTCTTATCCATTAGAGGGTAGAATTCAGTAGAGTTTGGGATGCCTTTCCGTATATATGATAGTATGGCTTCACATACTTCCATCGATGAACATTTCAGACATTGATTCTTTCTTGATATAATGATTATGTAGAATAATAAAGGAGTCATTTGGGACTCAGTTGAGTTTGAGCATGGTGTTTCACCCCCATAAAGACAACCTAACTGACTGGACAATTTAGGTTTTGGAGTACATGATTCAGTCGTGAATGTTGGAATTTTTCCATGGTCATTGGATGACCTACCCATGGTGGAGATTGCCTATAATAATTATTACCTCTCAACTATTGGTATTAAACCATTTGATCTCCCGTATGGGAGACCTATAGGTCACCACTATGTTATACTTCTCTAGGGGAGTTATCACTCATAGGCCAAGAGTTGTTGGAATATAAAATAGTGTAGTGGAAAATCATAGAGGATATAATGAGGACTACTCATAGCCATTAGAAGTCTCATGTGGATCGATTAAAATGGATTTTGGAGTTCAACGGGGGAGACCATTCTCAACGTGGTGAGGACTCGGAAGATTTGGTAGGGGTAGAAGTATATATTTTTTATTCATTAGACCTTTCCAGATAATTTTTAGGGTTGGAGATGTGTCATACCTCTTATCCTTACCACCATAGTTATATTGGGTACATGATGTCTTCCACTTGACGCATCTGAGTATGTATGTGCAAGAACCATAACATGTTATCGACTGGGGATAGTTTAACATTGAGGATGGAGGTACCTTCATCGAGTAATCAATAGAGGTCAAGGATATTTAGGTGAATATCTTCTATAGAAAATTTATTCCCTTATTTCATGTCAAGTAGCAGCATGAGAATATATAGGAAAAAACCCAGGAGTAGGATAACTAGATGCGAGTTTAGTACCCTCACCTGTTTGAGTAGGTTTTTAATTTCCATTATGAAAATACTTGAGGTGGGTATAATGTAATGAATATATTTTTCCTTGTAATACTTTGAAATATTTAAAGGAATATTTTTAATCAAGGCACTAGGATAGAATCGGATTACAGGTGTCGGGGAGGCTCAATATAGATATAATAAAAATATTAAATATATTATATCACACATGGGATGTTATTAGAAAATAATGAAATAGCCCCTAAATTTAGTCTTAGTTGGGGAATTCAATACATTAATTGGATCGAGAATGTGGTTTTCAGCCTAGGCATTACATAATCATTGTCCTCATCAGGTGTATGTCTTAAGTGTAATCATGGAGGATTAATATATAAATAAATAAACTAATTTATTTATTATTTATTAAATGAAAAAACCCTAGTCTAATGTATTTAAACCTTTTTATGTAAAATCCTTGTATTATCCATATAACCCTATGGTTTAAAGAGATCGAAGGAGTAGAGTTGTTGACGATTGGAAACAAATTGTGGAGTTGTAATCAATTTAAAGGGATTATCTTTACTAATGAAGTTCCAATATCTCACCAATGACACTATATTGGAATCATTCTTCATCAGAGATCTATCCCAATTTGAGGTAGGATGTTTGATTATATTAGTTCAATCCTATATTTTTTATGCAATTTTGATGTGAATTAATTCCCAAACAAATTAATTCTGGATTTTATTATTGGATTATGGTTGATTAATTTATCTTCCTATAATTAGTAATTAATATTATTTTTTTATTCTTGTTTATTACTTTTCATCCAAAAAGAATTGATTCCCACTTGAAAAATAGATCAGGTTCATTCCCCATGTTTATATTTTTTTCTTTTCTCCCCACATTCTTTTCTTTTTTATAATTTTTATACCATTTTTTGGTGATTCAACAAAAACGAAGTGAACCATCATTGTACAATCATTATTTAGAAATACTTATTATTAACAAAAGTTTGGATTTGTGATCAAGATAATGACTAATGTGTTATGTGTTGTGGTAGATGATTGGATATTTACATGTAATGGATTGGGGTTTCTTAATTTGCGGGATTTGATGTTTAGTAGTGTGACATCATAGAATCAAACCATGATTAGATTAGGTTTCCAAAATCCATCCACCAGTTTCTATTATGATATGGTAAACCCAGATCCAGGTTCTCTAGAGAGTTTTATAATATGAATATTGGAAGAGGTAGATCATGATTTAGATGCATTAATTTTATGAGATTCCTGAAAAATCCAAACATACACAGCGTATAGTCAGAATAACACACGCCGTGTAGTCCCCTGGATATAACAATAAGATTTTTATGAAAATTAAAAATCGTATACTATGTATACCCTATAATTGCTATATGGATGGTATATTAGAGTGGACCCTAGTTTTATATGAGCATGGAAACAACTAGGTACATGGTCATGACCATGGAACATGGGCATGACCCCTACACAGACATGGCCAGGTACCCACACATGACCATAGTACCCATACATAGATTCAATACACAAGCATGTTTGGAGTACATGGGAATGTGATGAAGTACATAGGTATGAGATCAATTACATCTGTATGAGATGAATTACATAGGTAGACCCAAGGAATACAGGACACTCCATTTATACCCTTTACCAACTATGTTAATTTTCATAAGAAGGTTGATTCCCTCGTTCTCTTCATTCCAAACTAGTATCTATAGGCTTTGTTCCCTTGTTCAATCCTTGTCGTGATAAAATATAGTATCATGTAGGAAGAATAATATGTGATCACCTCTATGGGGTTTGTCTCATATAGAGTCTAGAATCCCTCTTTATGGACTGGGGCGAATCCCTATACCATTTCATTATTTTTTAGGTTGGGTTAGGAACCCCATTATTGATTGTGTAGGTATGTGATCCCCATCCTAGTGGATTATCCCATTTATGGCCATGTATCCACTATAGTCCATGGTTGAGATCCCCTATCTGTGTATAGATATTATTTGAGTTCCTGTGTGTACCTATTCATGGTGAGGCTTAATGAACCCGACCTATCAGATGAGAACCATCAGTGATAGAAAGGCTTGTGGAGTGAGTTTTTCTAGAAAAGAATTACCTGGACGCCTCAAGTAGATTTCTATGCTTACATTATATTTATGGCCTCACATTGAGACTTGGTTTCTATCTTGAGTATATCTATGTTATTATCATCATGTCTCAAATTCTGACATACATACCTTCGTGTTGATGATGAGTTGTCATATTTCTATGAATTCATTATATTTGGTGATTTCTAGGTTTCCTACTTGGTATTGTTATAGGCACCCCTATATGATATCATCCCACACATGTCGTTCCTTATATAGATGGAATTCCTTATGAAAGAGTCCTTAGAGGACTTTGATTAGGTATAGAATAGTTGATCTGGTTGGTCATAGTTAGTTCTATGTGTTTAATTTGACAAAATACCCTCCCTTATACTAGGATGTGATCTTTTATAGTTTTAGTGGGCCTGTATTTTTCCCTTTACACATTATCATTATTTTTTCATAATCTATTGTGGGATATAGATGTATGAATGTATTTTTGGAATAAGTTAATTTTTTACCCTTTAGCATTGTGTTCGTGGTTGGGGACATGTGAATTTTTATAAAAAATTAAGTATAATGACTCCATTATGTGAGTTATTAATACATGAAAATATTCTCTACCCCCTAGCCTATTGGAGGTGGGATCATGGTATCACAATCGGCTTACCAACAGCCAAGAAATCCCCAGTGGGTTGGGTTGTGGCAGTGGTTTTCTAAGTTAGATCTTCACTCACGCTGCCATCTGATGTGGGTCAATGAGGTTGTTATTCCCAAGAGAGTGTTTAGGAGTAGATGTGTTATGTATATGTATCTTTTTATACCTTTTGGGTTAAAAAATCAACCAACACTTTTCATATATCTCTTGAATAAAATCTTTCATCCAAACCTTTATTCCATTAACATTGTCTTCATTGATGATATCATAATATATTTTTGTACTTTATATATGAACTATAGTAACCCTGAGATTGTGTTTTTTTTTAATTTGAGAACATAAAATTAATGAAAAACTATCGAAGTGTCACATCTAGATTCTTGTTATGTAATTTCTTGGGAATATAATTTCTATGGAAGTAATTTTAGTGGACTACAAAAATTAAGTGATTGTTATGTCTTGGGATCAAACTAACATTTTTTTATATTAGGGATTTCCTTGGTCTTGTGGGGTACCATAAAAATTTCATCTAGTAATTCTCCCATTTGGAATTAATAACACAAATCCTAACCAACATGGGAGTAAATTTTGTTTGTTCGGATCAGTGTGAAGTGGATTTCCTAGATCTAAACAAGATGTTGAAGAAAACTATAGTTCAGATTGTTCCATATCTTGGTATTGGATACACCATGTACTGTGATGTCTTAGGTGATAGGTTGGGGGACATGATGATGAGGTGGGATTTGATAGTCTCTTATGGATCACATTTATTACAACCCGAAGAGTGGAATTACCTAATTCATGAATTAGAGTTGATAGTTGTGGTCCATGAGTTTACGTATTGGTGACATTATATCTTTAGTGAGACATTTATCATCCACATGGACCACAATATCATATGATACATATTCTCTCAATAGGATCTAAATTTGAGACATAGGCATTGGGTTGAGTATATAAAGATATTCAACATTGATATTACCTATGCTCCAAGGAAATGTAATGTCATTGAAGATTCCATTTGAATGAAAATGTTAGATATGAAGGAACTTAGAGGGAATAATTTATTGGAGTAATGATGTTTGATTATTTTTATGAATGAGTGGTTAGTGGATGCATTTCAAGATCTTGGAGTAATGAAATGTGAAATTTTATTCATCTTGTATTCCTTAGTGGACTGGGTAAAGGCCAAGCATGAGTCCGATCATAAGTGCATAGTGACATGGGAGAACTTGGTGGGAGATGGTTTCATTCCATGGTGGTCATTATAAGATGAAAACATGATCCATATTCATGGGATATTATTAGTTATATCTTACTTGAGGAAGTAGTTGATGATATTCTCTAATGCTTTGAAGTAGCTTGTGAATACATGGCTGAAAAAGATGTACCATGATGTCTGAAGTTAGTTTTGGTGGCTAGGTATGAAGAGGTACATCATAAATTTTTGATTAAAAAAGCCTTAACCTCTAGAGTATAAAGTCCAAGCATCAAATTCTTATGTGGTTTTCCTTAGAAACTCTGGTGCATACATAGAAGTTCGATGATGGGATGATAGACTACATTGCGGGGTTACCCAAAACCCCCAAAATTCATGATGTTGTTTTGATGATAGATGATTAATTCATTAATGTGTCTCATTTCTTACAAATTCAAGAGACCTTCTCAGTAGATGAGTTAGGAAAACTGTATGTATGATAGATTATATGCATCTATGGAGTATATTTGAGAAAATGTTATATAAGGACTTTCATTTCACACCATGGTTTTGGTTGAGAATACAAAAGGTTTTGGGTACCCAGTTGAAACTGAGTACAATGTATCATCTGTAGATAGATATATAGTTAGAGAGGATGATATGGATATTAGAGGATATTCTTTGAGAATGCATTATGGACTTCAGTTCTGTATGGAATAATCACCTAACCATATTTGAGTTCACAAACAAAAATAAATTATAGGATTCAATAACAATGGAACCTTATTAGTCTCTTTATAGTTAGTCATATTGTTCACAACTATGCTTTCATAAGGCGGGCGAGGCACCACTTGTGGGGCTAATCATTGTATAGGATACCTCTGAGAGATATTAGTTGATATGTAAGTGGTTAATCACCACTCATAAAATAAATCAATTTCACTACGATTAGAGGAGGTTACTCTTGATGTTCATTTCGGGTGACTTAGTTTTCTCACGGGTGACTCCTCAACTAGGAAATCAATGGTTGTATAAGAAATATAAGTCGACTTTGAGGATTGTTGGACTGTTTGAGATTATTATGTTTTTCAGGATAGAGATATTCTATTTGGATATCCCATTATTCTATCAAGGTTTTCATGAAGTGTTCCATGTATATTATCTTCGAAGGTACACGCCAAATGTTAATTATGTGATCTACTATGAGGACATTCAGATATAGATTGATGCATCATTTTTGGGGTTCCCAATGTATATCATAGACCATAACAAGAGTGTGTTATGAGTAAATCTGGTTTCACTCGTCAGAGTGCTATGAGAGATTGGAAATATCCAAGAAGATACAATGGAGTGAGAATTTGATTTATTATATCAGTGGAATAAGTTATTTGAGTATAAACTCTAGAGACACATCTCAAGGATGAAAATTCCTTATATGGGGTGATTATAATAGCCTAGGGATTTTTAGCTACCTTACACAATACTTTCATCCATTATTTATATGTTTTTATGTTATTAATTGTTTGGATGAAGTCTTGGGTGGATTCAAGTTGGTTTTGGTGGTTTTAGAAGCCTTTAAATGGGGTTAACATTTATTTCAGGGTTAAAGGAAATCATGTGAATCTCCCCAAGAAATCATGTGGGTTTTCTGGAGAAGGACAATTGGAAAAGATCAGTTTTCACATGGTTAGAAAAAATCATGTGACTTTTTTTCTAGAAAAAGTCTTACATAATAAATAGGAAAATGCATAGTTGGTGCATGGTTTACCGAACAGTGTGATGAAACCATATTGGGTCGCAGGAGTGGTAGAAATCCTCATACGATTGGTTCATGGTTTCGAAAACTATTTGACAAAACCATGCACTCTGTATTAATTAATTGTAAAAATTAATATTAGGCTCAAAACCCATATGAAACCTCTCATTTATTCACTTACTCTAAGAAATATTGAACACGGGGACACCAGTGGTAATTGTTTTGTTTTTCCTCTCCCTATATACACTGAATACAAAGGATATAGTATGTTAGATCATTTGGATTCATGGTATGAAGTTTTCTCTTCCTTTATTCTTCACATCTATCCTAGATATCCAATTTTTCTATTGATGTAAATCATAGATCCAATATCGATTGGATATATATATAGATTCTATCATAATTTAATGAATAATTCTTGGACCGTTGAAGTATCAGAGATGGATCTGTTGAAAATTACTTCCTCACTCTAGAACGGATCTAGATCCACCATTGATGATAGATATCATTTGGTTAGTTGATGTGGATTCTACGTTTGGGCTTGATATATTCATAGAAATCCTAATTCTAGTGACTCTATTAGGATGTATTGGGTTTTGGTTTAGTGAATTTTTGTGAATAGACATGATCCATGTGTTATCTATTGATTGATCTTGGAAATTGACATCATTACACTGATGGTAGGAAGTCTTTACCATCATGTCCCCATTTTATAGAATTGTTTAGAATATTTGGATTGTGTGTAAATGACTAGTGTAGATACCCTAGAATTATAAGTATGTTTGACATACATTGTGTGGCCCATGAGACCTTTTATTATTTATATATTATGTGTTCCTCATTATTCTATACCATACATGTGTGGTTAATTCACATCTAGTGGAATTTTTTATATACCATTTTGTTACTTGAAAAGTGTTTTATTACACGCATAGTATTTAATAGTATGTAGATCAATTATTGTGATATATTATTCCTTTTTATGTCATTAATTTTATGTGTATTTTTACATACATAGAGGAATCTTTGTTTCAGTTTCTAGGTTTATAAGAGTCCATGAAGGACTTTGATATCCCCTTAGAGGGGGAGCTTAGATGACATGACTCATAGGTGTTGGATCTGCATAGGATGGTTAGGGACTAAGCTTGGAATGTGTCTAGAACATGTGAGAACACCATACACATTGAAAGAGAGTCTATATATACTAGTATGATATAAAACTATAGGAAATTATTTTGTATGAGAGAGAGTCCATTAGTTAGGGATTACTAAGTGTGCATACGATCATAAGGGAGTAGTTAACCATGAATCTTGGGTGTTCATTACCATTAAACGCAGACAAGAAATTGTTCCTTAAAAGTGAAATTTCTATTTTCCTTAAAGGACATAGGAGTTACATGGCATGATCTTAGTGATGATATTGAATACATATGATATTCTGTCATCATGGAATTGAAAAATGTATGATTGGGATTTGTGGTATCTTGGTTAGCACCTGACCGCTTAGTGCATGATTTAGTTGTGTGCATGTGTGTTATTTTACCTCTCCATCATGAAATATACCTCTATATACATGTGAAATTATGTTAAGGATGAATTTTTTGTGTCCTAATATGTTTATACTAATGTCATACATGAGAGTCTCTATGCGTGTATATATTTCATGATCAAGGATCTAGAGAATGGAAAGACCCAACAGTGGATTTCTGAGGAGATTGTAGTTAAAATATGGAAGTGGTTTTGGAATAAAAATAGGATAGCTGTAACTGCTTCTTTTATTTTGTTATTTCCTACCGTGCTACTTATACTGTTGAAATTCCAGAATGGAGGTATGTTTGGTTCATTATTGTATGATCTGCCATGGAATTTTTCATAATATTATGCTATATTATCTTCAGTCGTGATATTTAGCTAGATTATATTTATGTTGTAATTATTGGGTGTATGGCTATGAATACTGATGGTCTAGTCTCCCCATGTTACTTAAGAACCTCAATGATACTTGGGAGCTTATTGCATATAGAGAGGCACACATGAGGTTATGTGGAATTTCCTCTCAAACCCAATAATTCAAGTTGTGGAGTTATAATATAGGTATTTTTTACCTCATCTAAATCCACCAGAAAATTGATCAACGGGAAATGGTATTTCATTCATTACATGGTATTCAATGCTAACAACATAAGCTTCAAAACCATGTCATTTTTTATGTCATGGTTATAAGATTATATCCATTTTTTCACAAAGATTGTGTATAAATTCATCAATCAAAACATTCTAAAAAGGTTTCCTTTTACTATAACACTACATTGGGTTTTTCTATGATGTAGTTACCCAAAAAAAGAGTTTCATACAAAGAATTCATATTCTTATTTATATAAAATTTAAACATTCTATGGTTATTTTTAGTAAATGATGGAATGGATAACTCTAAAATATTATAGTTTTCTAATTTAATGATGAAACTTCCCTAAAACCCTCTACGTTCTTCATAAAATATATAGGAATTATCAAATTATTTTTCATTATAAAACAAAAATACTTGTCATAATACTAAAATAAATAAATAATGTATACACTAATGGAAAATAAAATATTATATAGGGAAAATGTCTATAATTAACTCTCCATAGAGTATAATGAATTCTATATACAATCATATTTCATTCATACTAAAATAGAGTATTTTTTATTTTGAATAATCATTTTAAATTATTATTATTATTATTATTTAAAAGGTCAAATAGGGGTTTGGATAAGGATTTAGAAGAATGAGAGTGTGTTATATAACATAGTTCTACCAGGTAAAGGGTGGGATCACATCCAGAATTTTAGATCCCTTATTTTAATGATCACAAAAACATGTTTATTATATGTCTAATGGTGTCAGTGTTTTATGATATAATTTTACAATATAAGGATGTTTGGGAAATTTTGGCTAAGTACTAAAAATATCCACTACCAGAATTGAGTCACCATTGAATTTGAATCACTATTGAAGATGAGTTATTATCAGAAAAGACTCACCATTGTAGATAATTCATTGCCAGAAGAGACTCACCATTTATGATCAGTCACCTCCAAGAATGAATCACCACAGGAAAATATTCACCATCAAGATTGAATAACTACAAGATTCAACCTTCTTCTAGGAAGCATTCACTGCTAAAGATGACCTACCATTAGATGAGTCACTATTAATATGAGTCACCATAGAGATGATTCACCTTTGAGATGAGTCACCATTTATATTGGTCACCAATGAGATGAGTCACCATTGAGATGACCAATATTTGAGATAAGTTAACATTGATATGATTCACTATTGAGATGAGTCTCCATTGAACATGAGTCACCATAAGACTGACCTACCTTTAGATGACCTACCAGCAGCCTGACTCACCGTTGGCATGACTCACAACTAGATATGAGTCACCATCTATATGAGCCATTATCTCTATTTTGGGGGAATTTTAAATAAATAATTATAATTTCTATATTATCGAATTTAATGTTGAGGATTAACTTAATAATTAATCTAAAATAATTATAGGGAACATTAAAGAGAATTCCAAAGCTATGGACAAGGATGTAAGATTCATAGATGATTATTACATAAACAGTATCTTCATCTTGCAGTGCTATATATTAAAATATGTCACCACATGCATGATATGGAATGAATGTTGGAAGAGTCCAACCACATGATCTAGTGTTTCACTTAATGAATATTTTTACATGAAGTATTCTTACCTGAAACAGACTGTAGAAGAGTGGAGCATATCAAACATTTTATTCCCTTCAAATAGACCAGACAAATAGAGATTACGATACTCTATTTTACTACATTTTTCAGAGAAATGAATCAATATCCTTTCAAAGATCTATTCGAGGAGACTTAAGATTCTGGATCCACATCAGACCGAGCAACACCGTCATTTATCTATGTTTATACTGGATCTTTCCTCTTGTTTTTCTTATCATTTAGATCAGTGTGTGTTTCACCCTATTTATTTAATACAAATTGTTCCTAAAATTTAACAAGAAGATAAAATATATCTTCTTCACTCTTATTTTATTTCTACCCACAATGTTTTGCAAGAGGTCCGTGTGTGGCCTATGTTGGTTTTATTCCCACGGTGATTGTGGAAGAGGTCCCTAGTAGGTTTTGATAGCTTGTAGTTATTGTCTTTATACTCTATATAGGGTGTGGATCGATATTATATTTATATAATCCTATTAGAAGTGGGTTATTTATAGGTGGATGGAATTTGTTCTTTTCTTGAGACAGAACCCCTTGTTTTAATTCCATTGTGTGTTTTGTTTCATTTCTATGAATCAAATTAAATTTGTTTCAAATTGTAAACAAAACCAATTCTCTGATAGTTAATCAAAACTAGTTTTGATATAAAGTTTTGATTGAGTTATTTCATTTAAAAATTAATAATAATATTCATATTTTTTAACTGAGATATAATCACTATTTGAAAAATATTTTAAAAGATCAGAATATATATTGATCTACTATTTTGATTAATTGGGATTTTTATTTAAACTATGTTATTTTAATTGAACTAGTTTTTAATAGAAATTTTTTTTGGGTACTCAATTAATGACACCCTAGAGATACTCCCTCTGACTAACATTCGACATCATAGGTTTTCAAAATATTTTCAACTCTGATTTTAGTTATGGTTTAAAGAAATTAAAATTTTATTATTTATATATTTAGTTCATTAAATGGATAATAGGAAAGAAGGTTCTCATACCAATATTCCTCCTTTATTTTATTATAAAAACTATTTTAAATGGAAAATAAATGTGGAAATGAAAATTTAAATCATGGGTTTGGAAATATGGTATCCTATTGAAGATAAATATAAATTACCAATGACTAATAGGAATAAAAGGGATGATGAAACTAAACCTACATATAAGATCAAATGAAAATCCATGAATTCTATTTACCATGATTTAGTTTATGAAATTTTTAATAGGATATATTTTAGTAAATCTACTAATGAAATATGTGAAACATTAGGTATTTTATTTGATGGAAAAAAGTAATGTGAAAAAATGAGATTAAATACATATACATCTAAATATAATACATTCATGATGAAACATTTTTAGAAGATTTATATTATATATCCCAGGTTCAATGATATTTTGAATACAATGATCTTCTTGGGAAATCCAATTTCATTCAAACATAAAATCACACAACTAATGATATTTCTTCCTGAAATTTAGAGATAAACATCAGTTTCAATACGTGAATCTTGTGATATCAGGAAAATACATTTCAATGAATTGATTGGGAAATTGATAATTTATGAGTAAGAGATTTAGGATAACCTTGAATAGAATTTGAACCTTATAGGAAGCTAGTATCCTTTAAGAAAACTACATTAAAACAAAAATAAAAAGTACAAGATGAAAGGTCCATTGATGTGGAATAACCATTCGATAGTGATGAGGATATAGAAAATATGGCTAGAAGGATTAAGATAATATATAGAGAGAATAAGTTATTCAGGAAACTGAGCTATAATGGAATGTATGATAAGATAAGGAATCGTATAAAGACTATAAAATGGAGGATAATTAAAATGACATTACCTCTTAAGAGTGTAACATAAAATGACATGTTAAGGATAAATGTCCCAAGATGAAGTAAAAAAGGGAAGGATGATGATAAGAAAAGAATGTATAAGGAAAAAAGTAAAACCACATGTATTTCATATGAGGATAGCTCCAGTGACTCATACTTAACTCATGAAGAAAATCCCAATAAACAAAATATGTGCTTCATAAAAATCATATCTTAAGTACTGATTGTATCTCTTTTACATAATTCAAATCATTTTAGAGACGAGAATAATGATGAAAATATAAAAATTTAGAATATTAATGAATAATATAACATTCTTGAAGATACCTTTAATGAGCTAATATATAAATAACAAATTTTAAAGAAATGATATGCTTTATTTGAAAAAATAAAATATGATTTTCCATTAGAATGTAACATCACAAAACATAGTTTCCCAGAGTTAGTGCCTTATTTTATTACATTGGTATAAGATAAGATGAATCAGATCCCAATGGAATTAATAATTTATTAGTCTTGGTAAACGAGATACATATTTTAAATTCACATTACATTTTAAAACATAAAATACACAAACAATTTCATTGTGTCTTCCATTATTCACCCATTGTGAAAAACTACTATCATTCATAATATACTTTTTTGAATCCTTGGAAGAAATGAAACAAATTAATGGGGTGAGAAAAAATGCTCAATAAGGGTAAGCATACCAAAGGGGATATGAGTAAAAACTACATAAACAATAATATGACATGGTAAGTAACTGAAACACATGCCATTTAAATAATCACATGAGCTAAGAAACATAGCCATGAATTTTCTAATAGTAGAATAGTCACATGGAATATCAACAAATAATATCACAATGACGTAATGCATAATTATGATAATATGAAACATATCATCGAGGCCCCGGCCCAAACATCTAAAAATAAATGGTTATAGCCTTATCCAAATCCATATATGAAAATAAATGGGCAAGGCCTCAAACATGTATATATAGTTTGTCTCTTGATAACTAATGATGCATATAGGGGCTATAGTGGGCCCCTCACATCACTTACTAAGTCCAATACATTCTTATATGTAAATGGTGAAACATAAATAACTGAAACATTTCTATTGAAAAATTAGCATTCAAAATGTGAATACATAAACCATAAACCATGAATGGTATAAAAATTGCACATCTATAGTAAAAATGGTCATAAAAAAATAATTTAAATATATTAGATGGAATTATAAGAGATAAAACTAAATGAATTAAAATATTCAAAAAAGAATTTTTACAAAGATGAAGATACTTTTAAATGAGACAATGGAAATTTTCTTGAGAAAAATAATCATTCATCATTCTAAAGTGTCGCATACAACTTTGAAAAGTATAAATCATAATCTCTATAATGGAGTAATATTAAATTAAACTTATAATATCTTGAGAATAAGGATATTCAAGATATTATATATCAAAGGGTGGTACATACACCACACATAAGGAATAAGTGGTGAACACGACATGTATCTCACATAAGTAAAAGGGAGAGGACAAAACCCTTACCTTACGCTTCCTCTAGTCCAATGATCTTCAAAATACTATATAATGTATTTAATAAAATTATTAAATCATAAATGAATTATATCTATATTTATGACATTATATATAATCCTTTTATCTTATTTCATCACCAGTTTTTTTTATAATATTTTGTTGCTACCATTGATTTGGGTGTTAACTTCTTTATTCTCCTATGTATCTTTTTCCATGGAATTCGTGGTTATATTGAATAGGATATATATATAAGATATAAATAATGATATTAATGTGATAAATATAATATTTAATCATTAAATAAATTTTTATATCCATTCTTTAATGTTGGATATGGAAAATGAATCACATCGTTTCATGGAGACGGTAGGCCCTATGTACCCACAAGCGACAATGTCATTCCCTTAATAATTGAAATGATATGGAAGTTTGTGTTATATTAATTTTACTAGAAACTATATCATGTAATAATTATCATATATATCCATTATACCTATATAATTAATGTGGTGATGAAAAAAAATTACGCCACAATGTGGAGACGGTAAGCCATACATACACATGTATAGTGATTTTATTTTTCATATGATGGATAAAAGATAGAATATGGTTGTCCCATAATAATAATAATATATTATAATATATATGATTTTGGATTTATTAATTTATCATGGAAAAAAATGTCACGTGGAAGTGGAATAAGAAACAAACATGAAGTAATCATGAAAGACAATTACCTCTTCTTTGATGGACTTCCTTTAATCTCTTCTTAAGGGATCTAGGGTTATTATTTTGGATGTAGAAACACCTCAAGAACATGGATAAGGATGTTTGGAAGATTTATTTACAGGGTTTTGTCAAAATATAAGGCTCCAATTAGTGTGAATAAGTGAGGGAGGAGGTGCCCTTTTATAATTGAGGTGAGGGGAACTTTTTGAAACTCTCAAAATATTAAAATATAATAGGTATATTGAAGAGACAATGACTTAAAAATTGACATCAAATGAATATTGGAAGAAATTTTAGACCGTATATTATACCATTTGTAATTTTTTTAATATTTTTATGATTTTTGAATAATTTAATAAAATATTAATTCAATAAAGTATCATCACTATTAAAATTGATACTATTCATTTAATTTGACATCAAATACATCACGAAAAAATGCAAATTCGAATATAATGTTTTAAAAAATCAATAAAATTTCCTATATAAAAATAAAATTAACCATACAAATTAAATTGTCCCAAATTTATCAAAATTAATACTTTTAAAATCAATTATTTTATTTTTATGTTAATTAAATAAATACTATATTAGAATTTTAAAAGCATTAAAAAAATTATATAATATATAAAATTTAAAAATAAATTTATATAATGAAAATAACTAAAATTAAATGAAAATATAAATTTATGTTCATACATATCCTGAATTGTTCACCATGTGGACACATAAATGATATTAAATACAAATAGAGTGACATTTTGAAACTATATTTGATTTAAATAAACTATAAATTATTTTCTAGGAAAAGTGTCTATTAAACAACTAAAATTTTATCTTAAGGTAATTAGGGTCTAATAATCTTCAGAAAATAATTTTTAGAAATGTTAGGTTGCATTACTACCCTAATCTATGGGTTTTGACCTTTATTTAAGCACTTTAACTCTTACCGTGAAAACATATGTTTTCACCATTTGAAGGATAATATAGTTACTATAAACTGAAAAACGAACCATAAACGAGTTATGGATGAAATTTTAATCCTTATGCCAATATTTTTAAATGAATATATATTTTTATGAATTTTATTTCATTTAGTAAAATATTATTTATTTTAAAATATAATTAATGTAAATTTTGACACTATTTAGTACTTGACTTTATAAAAATATCATAAAAATAATATAACTTCAAACCAAAACTTTTAATACACCCAAAATGCGTATATTTAATATATAAAATTAATGTATGATATGAATTACATCATATTATATTTATTTTAATATTTTCAATATCATTTATTTGATATGTCCATTAATAAAAGAATTACTACATCATCATTGTGCCAGAATTTAATTTAATTATTTATTCCCTAAAAATTAACAAAATATTATCACTATGAAGATAAATATTTGATATTTCCAATAAATATTTATAGGAAAATATATATTCGGAATAACCACATATAAAAAATGTCATACATTTAAAAAACATGAGTATGAGATATTTGACTTTCTATATAATAAAATACTATAAATGTATTAAATTAATCCAAGTGGATATAAGAGGTTCTAAAATTGAATAACGGGTTATTTTGTTCTAAAATAACTCATACAATAAAATTAGGACATGTGTTATTGTAATTTTTTAGTATTTATAGTGTTATTTTAACCTTTAATTACCTCATTTAACCTTAACCGTGGTAATTTTAAAATATACTAAATTTCATATTAATATAGTCCAAAAAATAAAAGGATAATATTTAATAAATTATTAACCTATGATTAATAATATTAAATCTATTTTTTAAAATTAAACTCACCTAATTTGATATAAGTAATTTAAAATAAATCACAAAGACAGAACGAGAAGATGGGTTTTGAAAGTGAAATCATTCAAAAGATTGAAGTATATTTACATCCAAATTCACTTTGAAATTGATTGAAATGACTTAATGTATTCTAAATGAAAAAAAATTTATCAAATTATACTTTAAAACCAATTAAAAATTTAATTTAACACTAAATTATTTAGATGAAAAAACTGAAACATATCATTATTCATTAAAACATAAAACTTATCATAAAAATACCAAAAAAATTAACCAAAGTAAATTTTTATATTAAAATTTAAAATAATAAGTGTATTTCCTAAAATATATTTATAAAAGTGTCAAAAACGAAATTTAAAACAAATGTTCCATCAAAAGGCGATAAAATGATCTTTTTATAAAAATACATCTTTTATGTGTAAAATTGGATTCTTTCTTATATAATGTCTAGAAAACACATAGGATGAATCTTTAAAATTAAATTAAATATTATATATATATATCATTAATATAATCCAACAAGTGTGATTTTTTTATTTAATTTCTATAAAACACACCTGTATGAATTTAAACAGTTTTTTTAAAAACATTTCATTTATATTAAATTGGATTATACATTTATTTATAAATAATTGGTAACCAAATAATTAAATAACATATTTTATATTTTAATTAATCCTATTTATACCCATCCATTTTAAGCGTTATAAGATAATTTTATTTTAATTAATAATATTAATAGTATATCATGGTTTTTTAAGCTCAGTGTTGTGTGAAACATATACTATTGAAGAAATTGAAATTTTTTAAGAAGAGACATACCCTAAAATATTTTGGTGTTACATTCTATCCTTCCCCAATAAATTTCATCCTCAAAAATTTAAAATTTCACTTCGAAAATCAAAGTATGATACTTCAAAATTCCTTTGTGGGAAATCCACAACGAAAATAGGGTTAATAAAGTATCCTTTTAAAAAGTGGGAAAGAGAAATGTGAAGTTCACTACAAAATTAGGATTTATAATAAGATAAAATTTGTGAAAATTGAAGAATGGGTCATGTAATAAAAATTAAACTATGATGTTTTGATGGAGAGTGATAGAGAACATGGTCATCAGAAAGTATACTATCACAAAATCATAAACTTGTGAAGGGTCAAATTGTCCATTGATTTATCATTATGATAATTAAATGAATAGATTTTTTCATTCCAATTTTATTAACTATAGTGGATGGATTATTTTACAATCCAGATAGTCACTTGAGAAAATAATATTACTTGATTTCATACCATGTTATAAACATGATATTATCATTTTATTGTGCTTCAATATATTTTTAATTAATCTTCTAATCTATTAAATGGATATTCAAGATTATTTTTTTGTACCTGAAACACTTTTAATGAATCATAAGATTCATAAGTAATTTCTCTATTCTTTAAATGTTTACTGAATACAAAATGGTTATCAAATTATATTAGATATAATGAAGCACACTTTAACTTCAAATAATAATATATAAAGTTCAAATTAATCCATTCGAAGCTTAAGAATCTTTAAAAATACTTTTTTACAAATTCAAAGTCCAAAAATTTATAAATAATGTCACAAAAGTTCCAAAATCAACATAACATTAAATTCCCCAAAAAACATAATGTAGATCTTATTTTCATATACAAAATATTTTATTACCTTAAAACCCCTAATTAAAATGGTCATACTTAGAAATCCTTAAATAAGAATTATTTTAGTACAATCCTTATATATCACTTGATTATTATAACTAGAGCAACATTGACAAAATAATTCTTGAATCCAAATACAAAATCACTTTAATTATTCCACTTCGTTATTAAAAAATTTATTATGCTTCATCATATTATTCCTTAATAGCAAATTACTTTAATTTTTCTTTTGTATTCTATTCATCATTATCTGTAATACCATAACTTGTATAACCTTGATGATTCTAACCATTGACCAAAAATCAAAGCACAATGTGAGAAACACTAATCATAGTGACTTAGTCATGAATAATCATTTATATGATGTCTAAATCATAAACTATTCGTCAAAATCTATGAGTCCTTAGTTTGAACCTATATCACCCATTATCATTATCAAATATATAGGATTTTATCCAATAAATAGATTAATACTCAAATTTAGTCATATGGTTATGTTTTCAAATCCATTATTCCCTAAATCTAGTTTCTAAGGCTACTGTAAAATATCCTTTGATACCAATAGTAACGACCCCCAACCCTAGTTATCTAGAGTAGGTGACTTTATTTAATACATTTTTATAATATATAAGTAATGCCATCCAAAAGTACTGAATAGTTTAGTAATCTTGGAAAACTAGAATCCTACTTTTAATCCACAATACATTTTAAAACATAAAATACAAAAACAATTTCATTGAGTCTTCCATTATTCCTCCTTTGTGTAACCCTATATATCCGCCTTAATTTACATTTTGGAATCATATGAAAAAATGAAACATATGAAAGGGGTGATATCAATTGCTTAGTAACGGTAAGCATACACTAGAATCTATGAGTAAATATGGAAAAACAATAATATCAAAAGGTAAATAACTGAAACACATGCCATTTAAAAAATACAAAGAGTTAGAAAACATAACCATGGATATAATACTAGTAGGATAATCACATGGAATATAAGAAACTAATATCAAAATTATGGAATGCATAATTCTAGACATCTGAAACATACCATCGAGGCCTCAACCAAGACACTTGAAAATAAATGTTTAAGGCCTCAGTGAAATCAATATCTGAAAATAAATGGGAAACGAATTATCCAAGTCCATATATGGTTTTATCATTATAACTACTGATTAATATAGGTTATATAGTGGTACCACTCATCACTTACTAAGTAAAATACATTCCTCATATTAAAAGGGTCAAACATAAAAAAACATTCATATTGAGAAACTAGCATATGAAATGTGCATACTTTAACCATAAACCTTGAATGATATCAAAATAACACATCCACAATCAAAATGATCATAAAATATTCAATTAAATATGGTATATGGTATCATAAGAGATAAATATCAATGAATTACAAGATCCAACAATGTATTTTGACATATATAAAGTTACTTTTAAATGATACCATTGAAAAATTATTTAGGAAAATATTCATTAATCATTCCAAAGTGTCCCATACCACTTTGAAACATTTAAATAATAATCAATATAAAATAATAACATTATGTGAAACTAATAATATAATGATAATAAATATATTAATGTTATTATATATCAATGTTCAGTTCATATAACTCACACAATGAATATGTGGGGATAAAATAATATATCTCACAAGAGTAAAAGTGAGAAGAGAAAACCCTTCCCTTTTTTTTCCTTTAGTTATACATGATTCAACCTCTTATATAATGGTTTTAATATTGTTATTAACTTATAAAATAACCATATACATATTTTTGATATTATATAGGTTCCTATTATATTATTTTATCACTCATTTCATGATAATATTTCATTTTTACCCTTATTTCGGGTGTTAACTACTTAATTTTCTTATGCACCTTTTCCCCTGAAAGTCTCAGTTATTTTGAAAATAATATATATCTAAAATATAAATAATTTCATTAATGTTATAAATATAATTTATAAACATTAAATATATTCTAATATCCATTATTTAATATTGGATATAGAAAATTAATTGCATCATGAAGACGGTAGGTCATACGTATGTTCGAGCGGCGATATCATTCCATCAATAATTGAAAGGTTAAAAAAGTGTGTTGTATATTAATTTTTAAATAATATATATCATTTCATAATTATATTATATATCCTTTATTTCCATCAATATATCAATGCGTGTAACATGGTGATGAAAAATTGATTACACCATGATGTGGAGATATTACTCCGTACGTATACGCAAGCGGTGCTTTGTTTTATTGTATAGTGGATAAAAGGTGTAATATGGTTTCAAAATAATCATAATAAAATATCAAAATATATATTATACTGTATTTATTACATTATCTTGGAAACAACATATTAATAAGAAATGGAATAAGTAACAAACTTGATAGAGTCGATAAAGGTAATTACCTCTTCTTTAGTTGAATTTAATATTTTCTTAAAGGATCTAGGGTTGGTATTTTGGAATTAAAAACACCTCAAGAACCTATATAAGTATTTTTGGAGGAGATAATTATAGGTTTAGTTCTAAATATAAGGATAAAATTTGTGTAAAGAAGTGAAGGAGGAGGTTCCCTTTTATAATTGAGTTTAGCGGCACTTTTGGAAACTCTCAAAATATTAAAATATAATAAGGATATTCTAGATCAAAAGGATTAAAAATTGAATTTAAATGAATATTTGAGGAAATTTTAGACCATATATTATCCCATTTTTAATTTTTTTTAATATTTTTATGGTTTTTAAAAAATTTAATAAGATATTAATTCAATAAAGTATCATTATTATCAAATTTGATACTAATCATTTAATTTGACTTAATATACATCAATACAAAGTGGAAATTAGAATATAATGCTTTGAAACATATATAATATATTTTATAGATCTATAAAGTTAATTAAAAACATTAGAGATTCCAAAATATATCGAATGTAATACTTTTAAAATCAATTATTATATTTTTCTGTTAATTAAATATATACTCTATTAGCATTGCAAAAGCATTTAAGGTAATTATATAAAATCTAAAAATTAAATATATATATATATATATATAATTCTAATAATTCTAATAGTATCAAAATAGATTTTTTTCCATTCATATATTTAATTATTCACTATGTGGACACATAAATAACATTAAATACAAAGCGAGTAACATTTTGTAACCATCTTTGATTCAAATAATATATAGATTATTTTCATGAAATAATGTCCATTAAAAAACTACAATTTTATCTTAAGGTGATAAGGTTATAATCCCCTTCATATAATAACTTTTATATAAGTTTAGGTCAAATTATTACCCTTCTCTTTTGTTTTTAACCCTTATTTAAACCCTTCAACTACTACCATGGAAACATATTTTTTTCACTCATTAAAGGTCAATACAATTATTATAAAATAAAAAAAGAACCATAAATGACACATGGATGACATTTTAATAATTATTTGACTCATTTGACCTAATTCTATATTTTTATTAATTTCTTATCATTTAATAAAATACTATTTATTTTAAAGTATCATTAATGTTATTTTTGACAATATTCATTACTTGAAGTTTTAAAAATACCATAAAATAAGATAAATTAAAACCATAACCATTAATATAATCCTAATATATCTACAAATTCTATAAAATTTGTTGACGACATTAATTATATAAAATTATATATATTTTTAATAACATTTATTGGATATGTCTATTAATTAAACAATTATTGCATCACTATTGTGTAATCCTTTAATTTAATTATTTCTTCCAAAAGAATTTAAAATAAATTATTATGAGGAATATAAAAATTTTAACATTAAAATAACTATTTATAATCAAATATATCTTCTGAAAAATAACATTAAAAAATGTAATACTTATTAAAAACTTGAGTATAACATATTTGACTTTCCTTTGAATAAAACACTATAAAACACTTAAATTCATCCAAGTGGTTTAAAGGGGCCATAAAATCTTCAAAAGAATGATTTTTGTTGAAAATAATTCATTCAATATAATTAGGACAAGTCTTAAAGAAATTTACTAATATTTATAGTATTATATGTACCCTTAATTACCTGATTTACTATTAAGTATGGTAATTAAACAAAATATTAATATTACTATTCATATTGCCAAAAAACAAAAGGGGCCTATTTACTAAATTTTGAAATTATTTTTACAAATAATAAAAAAAAATTCAAAATTCAAAATATAAAATTGGGTAAAATTATTTTAATATTAACCTCGTATATAGAATGAGAAGATGGGTTTTCAAAGTGAATTCATTCAAAAGATAGAAATATTTTTTTATCCAAATTCAATATGAAATTGATTCCAATGACCTAAATTAGGTTAAATGAAAAAATGGATCTAATTACACTATAAAAATAATTAAAAATATAATTTAACAATATAATGTTTTTAGAAAATAAGCTGTTTTCAATTAAAATGAAATATTTTATCATTATTCATCAAAAATATGATTTTTTTCAGAAATATAAGAAAAATTAAACTAAAGGAATTTTCCATTTTTATTTAAAATAAAATGTTTATTTTTTCAAATATATTTAATAAATGTTTTAAAAACATTATTTAAAACAAGTGTGCTATCAAAAGTTCGTAAAACTATCTTTTTATAAAAATACATATTTTTTGTGAAAAATTGTATTTGTTCTTATATCATGTCTAGAAAAAACATATGTTTAATTTAAAAATTATATTATATATATATATATCATTAATATAATCCAAAAAATTGTCATTTGTTTATTTTATTGGTATAAAACACACTTGTGTGCATTTAAAAACTTTTTATAAAAAAATTTCCTTTATATTAGATTATTTTTTACATTTATTTCTTTTTAATTTGTAACCAACAAATTTAATAAAATATTTATATAAGTTAATTAATCCAATTAATAATGAAATATTTAATGTCTAGATTTTAATTTCATTTTTAATACTAATATTAATAGTCTATCGTAGTAAATTCAAGCTCTGTGTTGTGAGAAATGGATATAATTAATGAAATTAAGTTTATTTAAGAAGAGTTATACAATTAAATCATGTTTCATTACATAAAAAGAGAAAATAAATTATAAATTTTTGAATGAAAATACTAAATCTAATATGTATAATGAAGAATTTAATAAATAATTAGGGAGGTCTACAAATAGTAGAGAAAAACTCACTAAAATATTGGGAAAACAAATTTCACTTAAATATATTACTAGTCTGGGTTACTAACCTAGATAGAATATAGTAGTCAAGAGAAATTTTTTCTCAAAATCCAATTCAATAAATTCTTCTCCTAGTTGTTTTTCAAGTGGAACTAATAATGTTTTCATCTTAAAGAGTTTACAATATGCTTATAAGAAACCTATTACAAAAATCTGGGTTCCAAAAGCACTATTCACTAATATATTTGGACCCAAGAAAATATAGGTTCTAAAATAATTTTAGGTATAAAATAAATTTTTAGGGAAACTACTTGAAGATATCCAGTAAAATTTACTGGTATCTAGAAAAAGTTGTACGAGACATATGATTGGAGATTAAATAATCATTAAAAACTAGATAATGGTTGATGGTATACATGACACCTTTGATGACAATGATAACAGAAAAATAATGGGATTTTTCCAAATCAGTAACAATAACTCAAATTTAATTTCTAATGTACTATATGTTGATTGTTTAAAATGCAACCTATTCACATCTCATAGCTATGTGATGATGATTTTCATGAAAAATTTGAAAAAAAAGATTGTATTGTTTTTAATTATAAAAATTATTTAGTATTTACTTATTTGATAAATGAAAATGTAAATTCTATTAATCTTGATTATTTAAATTAAAAAAATGTTTCTTGCTTATGTTTATTTCATAAGGAATCATAGACATGGAATAGGAGACTTGGCCACTGTAATATTCACTCACTTATAAATCTTACTAGGAAGGGGTTAGTTAGGGATCAACCCAAAATTTAATTCCCAAATAATAGTCTATAAACTCTATCAAAAAAAGAATCAAAAAAATATTTCCAACTAAGTAAATAAGTTTCAACTTCTCAATCCCTAGAATTGGCTCAAATGGATTTGTTTGGACCATATAGAGTTTATATTTTAAATGGGAAAAACCATGTCTATGTTCATGTAGATTAATTTTCTTGGTATACTTGGTAATTTTTTTGGATTAGAAAAGTAAATCCTACAATAACTTTACCATGTATGAAAAATATATAGAAAGCCTAAGTGGACTTACGATTAAGACCTTGAGAAGTGACCATGTTCATGGGTTTGAGAATCAAGGCTTTGAATCCTTTTGCTCAAAAAATGGATACAATCATAAATTTTATACTCCTAGGACCCCATAGTATAATGGAGTTATAGAAAACAGAAATAGACCATACAATGATTAATAAATATGAATAATATATATACTTTTGAGCAAAGTCTAGGAATACAACCTGCTATATAATTAATATATTTTTAATTAAACCCATGTTAAAGATAAATCCTTATGATCTTTAAAGTAATATGATGCCTATGGTTAAATAATTTAGTGTTATAGGATTAAAATTATTTATTCTTAACATGAAGGATAATGTTGACATGTTTTCCTCCAAGGGTGATGATGAAATTTTCCTTGGTTATTCAAACTCTGGTAAATCCTGTAATGTGTTTTAAAAAAGAACCTAGAATATGTAACAGTTTTTCCATGTGATGTTTTATGAGATAAATCTACATGATAGTAAAACCCCTTTAGAAAACCTTAAATATTATTTATCCACTTTCAGCATAAATGTAAATCATACTGGTAATCCTATACAACATGAATAAAAATCATCTAGTTATATAGAACTACAGAAACTAAACTAGAACCTATAGAAGACCACGAGGTGACCAACCCATATTTTTCTAGATCTATTAGGAATATTAAATAACACCCCGTAGATTATATAGTTGGAGACTTAGATATAGTTACATAGAATAGAGATTCTCTATGAAAATAGGTTGAACATCAAGCATTCTTATCCTAGCTTGAACCAGATAATATCACTGATGTAATTAATAATGAATTATGGGTAATGTATATTCAATAAGAACTTTATCAATTTAAAATAAATAAATTTTGGGATCATTTAAATAGAACTAAATACACCTTAATTATATTTACTAAATGGGTGTTTATAAACAACGTTGATGAATCTGTCACAATAGTAAGGATTAAGTCTAGAGTAGTTGCATATGGGTATAGTCTAGAAGAGGGTATTAACTATGAGGAAAACTTTACACTAGTATCCTGGCATGAATCCATCAGAATAATACTTTCCTTTGTTGAACATATAGATTTCAAACTATATCAAATAAATATTAAAAGTGAATTCATGAATGTATATATAAATTAGGATGTTTTTGTTGAATAAACCTTATATTTCAAAACCCTCATTTCCCAAATAAGTTTTTTAGACTAAAAAATTATTCATATGGTTTCAAAAAAGCTACAAGATATTGGTATGATATTCTCAGCTTTTTTCTTATTTCCAATGTATTTTACAAAGGTATAATTGATCCTAATATTTTTATAAAAATATTTTCCAAATATGTTATTATAGTTAAAATATATGTATATGATATTATATTTGGATATCATAATTTTTTTATGTACTGATATTTCAAAAGTGATTCAAAATGAGTTTGAAATAAGTATAATGGGTGAACATAAATTCATTCATGGTTTCTGATTTTTTAGAATAAATACGGAATTATTATAAATCATAGTAAATATACTAAAGACCATTAAAAATGATTTGGTTTGGATAACACTAAATGTAGTGACCCTCCTATGAGTACCACCTATAAATTATATCTTGACAGAACTAGGAAATCGGTTGATCAATCCAATTATAGAGGCATGATTGGAAGTATTATCTACTTAAATTCTATCTGACATGACATTATGTTCAGTGTGTTTATGTGTGCTCGATTTCAAGAAAACTGACAAAATTCAAAATTACTTATTATTAAAATTATTTTTAAATACCTGAAATATACAACCAATTTAGGAATGTTTTATCCTAAAGGACAAGAATTTGACATTGTGAGTTATTCAGATGCTGATTTCAGAGGGTGAAAGTTAGATAGAAAAATCACCTCTGGAATGTGTTACCTTTTGGGGAAGTATCTATTTTGTCAATGTAGTAAGAAATGATATTATATTTCACAGTCTACTACTGAAGGTGAATATATTGCTGTAGGTAGCTTTTGTGCTCAAATTTTGTGGATGAAACACACTTTTCTATACTATGGATATCAATCCTGACATGACCCTATAAATTGTGACAACACAAGTGCTATATATATTTCTATGAACTCCATATATCACTCTAGAACAAAACAATTGATGTATGACATCAATTTTTCGGAGATCATTTTCAAAAGGGTGAGGTAACTCTTGAATACATTGGTACTGAGCATCATATTTCTAATATTTTTACTAAAAATTAAATTCAACGATAATGAACTATATCAAACATCAATTTTGAATAATTAATTTTTTTAAACATAATTTTTTGGGGACACGCCGTTTAAGTTTACCCACCATTGGAGTTTACACACCACTAGTTTTTACCCCTAGTGTTTATCCACCACTGGTGTTTACCCACTGATGTTGTTTACCCACCATTGGTGTTTACCCACAATTGGATTTTACCCACTTTTGGAACAACACACCATTGGAAATGATCCACCATTGGAATCAAAGATTCCATTGATAATTCTTATTTATAGGTTAAGTATTTAATTTTATTATGAATTAAATGTTATTTTTTATGATTTTCATATCCATAAATGATATAAATTTAACACTTATTTTAATTTCAATGCCAATCCTTCCACATGCTCGAACCTTCTCCATGAACCTTTTTATCCTAACTGTTAGCATTCCCTCAACCATGTCCAAATGATAAACCTTATTCACAATGTTTAGTGTAAATAAAGAAGCAGTTTTAACTCCTAATGATTCACTCCCTTCAAAGAAGCAGAAAGGATAATAAGAAGATCTATAGTCTAGCTGGGAAACCCATAGCTTGAAAAGTGTATAGAAGTTCCTTAGAATGAAGTTCATGTAGAGTGGTTTTAATTGATAAATTCATTTGTTATTAGAGTAATGAAATACTATGGATGGTTAGAGTGGTTCTCAAATAATTATAGGCTCTTCTTTATGTGTTTACTGAATTAGTTTTATCATAATGTCAAGTTTAATTTTTGGGTAGATAATGACTAGGTTCGAAAAATGATAAATGTAAAAAATGTGGCATTTTCTTTAAATATATTGGCTAGATATCTTAAAGTACCACACAAATGAGTTTCAAATGATTATAAAGGGATGATTCCAAGTGAAAGTGATTATTTAAAATATGATAATTCCTTAGCTCAATTGATTAGAGATGGTATATTAGGAAGATGAGTTGCAACAGAGCTTGATGGTGAGTGTCAATTTTTGTTTATGTTCTTCCAGAACATGTTGTGCCTAAGGAAAAGATATTTCAATACAATACAATACCAAGATGTATATCTACTATAAATCATGAAAAGGTAATATAAAATAAAATTATTTAGGTATTTGATGATTGATGTTATTGATATGTGAAAGACATCTTCCATGTAAAATTCCCAAATTTATTATATGATTATTTTGGACATGTAAGAGGTCAATGGTTTAGTTGCTGAGGATAAATAATCGTAAGTTAAATGTGTTGGTTTTTTTTTTGACCAAGGTAATTTGTATAATAAAAAATATTAATTGGAACCCTTGGATGTGGAAATGGGTTTATGATGTCGACAAGATTCATAGGGATTTTAATCCTTTTAATAATTTTATAAGTCCCAAGAATCTTATTGATCATGGATTGGATCCAGATGAGGTGGCTACATACTCTAATGATGAACAAGAAGAATAGAAGGTTGATAATTCTGGTAATGAAGAATAATTTTTAGTTGATGAGGGTAAGGATCATGACTTGCCTAAGATCCCTCCTGTTATCACTTTTGGTCTAGCCAATCCTCCTAAATATTAACTTGTTTGATAAACACTTCTATGTAAAGAAAGTGAAGAAGAAGAAACTGTGGTTTCTAAATAATAATAGTATAACAGTTCTTCTAGATATTATGAGGAGGTCCTATCTCATTCTGATGATGAAAATGGACATGCAAATGGAATTTATAAAGAAGATGATGAGAATGGATGTGAAGAATAAGATGAAGAAGAAAATGATGAAGAAGAATAAGATAATATAAAATAAGGGGATGGTAATAAATAATAAGTGAATGTTAAAGAATATAGAGATAGTAAAGATGAGGGAGATAGTGATGGAGATGGATGTGATGGTGGATCAGATCATGATGCCCCCAATGGCCATATCGGCACTGAGGATATTGAGATGACTCAAACAGTTGTTTCATCTCCTATCTTGTCAATTTCTTCTAGGTATGAGGAGATACTAATATTAGTTCAAGATGTTGTTAGATTTTCTATAGATGATTTGGGAGAATCTATTGACGGTGAAGAATACCTAAGCCTTATTATTCTTCATATTAATCCTATTGACTAGATAGTTATAGTTTAGACAATTGATTATCAGATAGATGTTGAGACTATAGTTTTTGAGCCTACAATTTTATCTTCTTCTAGAGTAGGTGTTTTAGCTCTTGAATAATGGGATATATATATATATAGGCTATATGAGATTTGGATTAGACAACACTGACTTTGATGATGAGTGTATTCTTCCAATGAATGATGGACCCGCTATCCCAATTCAAATAGATATATATCCAAAGGGATCCTTGGTGAAATATATTGATGATGACATGGATCTATAAAGATTTGTTTCAGTTGTTACATCAATATCTGATCCTACAAAGGCATCTAGTAATAGAGTGTCTGCACCTTTTCCAGTTATTACCCCTATACATGTTGATGTTGTTTCTAGAGCTAAACTATAGTCTTTTAGGGAAATTATTCGATATTATTTTGGTTTTATGTTGAGGAATCTGGTACCTCATATAAAAAATCATTGTGAGATAGATTTAAGATATTTTTTTAACATGTGAAACACCACATACAACCTAAAATGATGCATCGTATTCAGTATGTGGAGATAGAGAACAAAATTCTTTCCAATGAGATGGGGTCATTGAGATCAATGATGGAGGGGATGGAATCATCTTTTGATTCCAGTATAGATGTCTTGATGGACAGGTTGGATTCATTTCCTTATATACCTTATACTTCAAATGATTCACCTCCCAGTTCTTCCTTGGATGTCGAGATAATCCGATCAGTGGTTAGGTAAGAGATTTGATCTGTTTAAGGAGGTGTTTCTGATATCCCTCAGGATAATATGAGATATATTAGGCATAATAGTGGCCATGTTTATAATATGGTTAGGGAATGTCTTAGTGAAGTAAGAGTTGATATAGAGACTATTAAAAATGCAATAAATTGTTATATTTCATGGATCTACACAAAGCATGGGCTCAACTCACACTTCAATTTCTTTACAGAAAACCATATGGTTCCTTTAGTTACTAAAGCCTTCAAGGAATAGGTTAATCAACTCAAATTTATGACCCCTATTCTTAAGTTGTTTATGGAGGAGAAAAAAAATTAGTTCCATTGATATTAGAGGAAATATCATTATCGAATTAATCAGTTTGATGAAGCCTCTTCTATATTTATGTGGAACTGTAGTAGTGGATCAGGAGGTCATTCCATTAATTGGTCATCTCACTCCTCTATCCACTAACCTATAGTTTTTAGTGATTCTATTGAATGAGATCCAACTTTACTTTTACCTTATCAGTTACATCCCTTTAGAATGACACCCAAATAATCTATCCAAAATCTTAAGACTATTATTATCTGAGAGACTCCTTCTCTACATGTTTTCCCTACAACCTCAACCATAGCTACCTCAGCATCTAACAAGGTTACCTCTTCCTATGATAAATGAAATCACTTTCTATTCCTAGCACCCATATTAAGAAGCATTTAGATTTTATTTTAGTCTTTGATAGGGAATTCCTTAAGAATTTTTTGTATCTCTTTTTGAGTGTAATTCAATTGATTTTGTCCTTAATGGAATTTTTCCTCCCATTTATCTTTTTTTATCTCTTTTCATTTACTATTTTTAGTTTTAACTTTTTGATAATCACAAAAGGGGAACATTCTTATGGAATTTATTTACTCTTTTTACACAAATTTCATTTTCGATACCATCTTTAATGTTATTTACTAATACCATACCTTTGATTCCATATTTATTTAATTCATACCTTCAATACCATATTTATTTAGTATTGGTATTTACTTTATTCTCTCATACCATACATTTCTCATACCTCCTCAACTGTTTGATTCTTCATATCATTGGTACCATTTTGTTTTTAATAAAATTATATTAATCTAATTTATTTCATGAAAATTATTATTCTATATATGATTTATAAAATTTCATGATTTTTATCATCAATAAGTGGGATATTGTTGGTAAACATGTTTTAATGATAATGGAATATTCTTTATTATGTGTTTAATGGTTTCACTATTTTATGACAGCACTTTATAATGTAAGGTAGTCTAATAAATTTTGTCTATGTAATAAAAATACCCACCACTAGACTTGAGTCACTATTGAATTTGACTCACTGTTGAAGATGTGTCACATCCAAAAAAGACTCACCATTGAAGATGAGTCACTACCAGAAAAGACTCATTTTTGAAGATGAGTCACCACAAGGAATATTTCACCACTCGAAAAGAGTCACTGTCAAGATTGGGTCACCGCTATACTCTACCTACCTCTAGAAAGGAGTCACAGATGAAGAATAACTATTGTCAGATGATTCATTATTGAGACGAGTAACTATTGAGACATGTCACTATTGAGACGAATCACTGTTGAGATGAGTCACCACCAAACATGAGTCACTTCCAGACATAAACTACCATAAAATGAACTACCACTGGCCTAACTCACCATTGTCCTAAAAAACCTCCAGATATTATTCACCACTAGAATAAGCCACAATTGGTATTCTAGGATATTTTAATTAAATATTTATAATGAATATATTATTGAATTTAATTCTATGTATTATTTTAATGATCAATCTTAAAGTATTACATTGTACATTAAAGATTATGTAAAATCGAAGTATGAGGATGAAATATCCACAGATGATTATTCCTCAAATGGTGTTTGTATCTTTATGTGTTATATATTCAAATAAGACACCCTCAAGCATGACATGGTAAGATCTCTGGCCGAGTGAGAACACATGATCAAGTGTTCCACTTACTAAAGATCCTTACACAAAGAATTGTTATATGAAACCAACTATAGAAGTGTATGATTCCAAAAATTAGTTAGGACAAAGATATATTACTATGCTCTATTTTATTAAGTTTTTTAGAGAAATGACTTGAGTTCCTCTCCAAGATAAATCTGAGGAGACTCAATATTTTGGAGCACATCAGACTGAGAAACACAATCCTTTATCTATCTTTATACTTGATCTTTCATATTGTTTTCTTTTCATTTCAAGAATTGTATGGTTTACCCTGTTTATTCAATACAAATATTTCATGTTCTTTAACTGGAAGATAAAAGGTATATTCTTCACTCTAATTTTATCTTTACCCATGATGTTGTGGAAGAGGTCTTTTTATGTCTTGTGTTTATTTTATTCCCATGATTATTGTTTAAGAAGTACCTGGTAATCATAGACAGCTTGTATCAATTGTATTTATACCCGATCTAGGTTTGGGATCATGTTTTTATTTATATAATCTTCTTGGAAGAGGGTTATTTTTATGTAGAGGGGATTAGGTTTGGCCTTGAGACTGAAACCCTTGTTTTAATTCCATTGTGTGTTTTTCTTTGTTCTGTTTTTATGATTCAAACTATTATTTTTCAAACTATTAAAAAAATCACTACTTTGATAGATAATTTTAACTATTATTTATATACTGTTTTGATTGAGTAATTTGATATCAAATATAGGAAAATATTCATATTGTATTAAATGAGACATAATAACTCTTTGAAAAATATTCTAAAAGGTCAAAATTTATATCGATCTAATATTTTTGATTAATTAGTATTTTTAATTTAAATGGGAGATTTTAATAGAACTAGTTTTTAACAAAACAATTATTGGGTACTCAATTCGCCCCCATCTTTAGATACTCACTTTGAACAATATAGATGTTTTTTGAGTAGGTATGGGAACTTTACCTCTACTTTTTCCATCATGTTCCCTCTATTCAACCACCACGTACATGGTGTTATTAAAGAAAAAAATGACATTAATTTTATTTGTATAATTATTCAAGGCTTAATTTTTTAAATAATTTATTCCCATTTATTTCCTTAGGCTACACAAATTGGGATCCCTCTCCATTATTTTCCTCTTTATCCCTCATTATATCTATCCCTTATAACTTTTATGATTCATATCTGATCAATATTCCATTTATGTAATAATATTATATATAGTGTTTCTAAGATAACCCTTTTATTTTTGTTCATTATTTAATTTTTAGTTACTGTTTGGTTATAAATTTAAATTTTGATGATTCAAGGCAGTTTTCTAAAATTTTCTCTAACAAAGTCAATTTAAAAAGTAGTTTTCTGTCAAATAAATTTTGATAAAATATGATTGAAGAACCATAGTATTCCTTAAGTTAATGGTGTTATATGGGTGTGCATGTGTATGTTGGGATAAATTAAATTGGGAATAATGAACCCAAAGTCAAACCAATATAGTCCAATGAATTATTAAAATTTGGGTATAATCTAATATAACCCCCATAAGGATTATTTCTCAGTTATTATCAATATTATAAGGAGATAATTAAAATTTTCTTGCAATAAATAACGTATTACCATATAAAAGTGGATATATTAATGTGGTATGGCTTTTAGATAATTATTATCCTCCATGATTGAATTAAATGATATATTTTTATTGAACTTGATGTATATCTCATTGTGTAAAGTCTAAAGGAATATTTAAATTATTATATGATAATGTAGTATTATGCGTGTTTATTACCATGATTATTTTCAGTATCCCATATCGATAGGGTTATTAAATAATTAAATCATTTATATTGAATTTTATAAATATTATTTTTAATCCATACAATTTTTTTTGTTACCTTTACATTAGAGAATATTTATTTCCTTGATATAAATTATTTTATGACTATATATGTTATCGGTAGTTTTCATTTGACTTATGAATCAAATTATCATTTTGAATTTATATTATTTAATTTAATTGGAAATAAATTGAAATGGTGTGGTAAGGTATATGGTAACATGGAAAATAACTAAGGTAATTGTGGGCATAGTGAAGTATTATTTTGGGTGTCTTTATTTTATAATTTAGTCTCTCTTTCACTACATGATTGTATTTGTTTTTTGTGATAGATATTATTTATCTTTTCAATTCTGAACAAAACTTATTATTTCTTTTTTGGGATATGATTTGATGTCATTTTAACTTGTATTTGGATAATGTTGTGTTAGATGGGAAAGTCCTATGACTGACTGAAGTGAGAGAATAAACTCAAATTCAAGAGGTGAGTGTTTTTTATTATAAAATAGCATCGTTATACAATTGATTATTATTAATCATTCATTGGGGTCCTTGGGATAATGATTCCAGGTGAAATATCCCATGAGGCCAAAGGGGGATATATTAGGTTGATGTATTTCATTTTTTTCCCTATGGTTGAGGCCAGTGAAATATTATTATTGGGTTTATGAGGATAAATTAACACTTAACCATGGAAGCATAACAATTCTCAAAATTTATAAGGGTTTAATATATAAATAGACATATAAAATGAAGAACAATGTAATGTTTGTAAGTTAATCCTCAAATATTATTGATTCATATTCATTCATGGTGGTTGATAAATAACACCACGAGGTACCCATCAAACTCCCTCTTCTATGGTGTATGCTTAGGATGAAACTGAATCTCCCAACATAAGGAAATTAACGTTATCACTCTCATGATATGCTACTATCTCAATGTTCATATTGAGTAACATTATTAGAGATTTGGGGTGGAGAGATTCAGTCAATTCATGGGAAATATTATGATCATACATCTCAATGGTCACTTCCCCATATATGACCATCAATTTAGCTATTTTTGTGTAATGAATTTAATAAAGTGGTACAATGCATTATTAAACATCCTTTATTCATTCATTCATTAATAAAATTAATTCATCAACTATCCTAATGTTTTATCTTATGAAATTTATAATCACATATTATGTGTACAAAAACCATACAATTTGAATTTAATAATATACCACCATGGATGATTATAAGGAGCCTCGTGAATTATACCATATGATTCACAACCCCCTGACTTGTCCATGTCATACTCTATGACTATATGTATGTAGTGTCACATTATACAAAAAAATGACTTATGATATATTTATATCATAATAAAAGATATATCCAAAACTCATCAAATGAGTTTAAGGCTTTATGGAATATCTCCTCAATCTCTCACTTATGAAAAATCCATATATAATTTCTTTTATTTCACCTTACATTGCATCATATTCAATAACTTATGAAACCATATATAAAAATATTTTTGATATCATTTAAAATACTTTCTCAAAAGATAACTTTAAATTCACAGTGTGTCACATCATATTAAAGACCATGTTAACACCCATCAAAAACTCTATTCGGATATGATCTAAAATATTTTCAGAGAATCTATGTAAGTAGAAGAGTCAATCCCCGTTTATTCAAACACAATGTGTCACCCCGTGATCCTTTTTAGAATTGAAAAAATGAATTCTTGAATTCATAAATACAATCAATGTGCGTTCTCTATGAAATAATCACTGATACTCAATTTGCAAATGGATCTGTCATGATGTTAATTAAACACAAATAAAACTAGACTTGTGTTAACAACATTAATCATATTCTAGTTAATCCATTTTTTCAAGAAATGTATTGACCATGGGGCATGAAGTATGTCAATCCTATATAGAAACTCATACTTTCTTTATTCTATGATTATAGACTAAATAGGTCGATGAATACATCAGAATCCATTCACCTTTATGGATGATCACACTACATACCCATGAACCGATTAAAGAAATAAATCATATATGTTATCTAGGTATATTTTTACACATACTCAATCTATCTAAATTGATGGACCAGATTTCATACTATTCATATGAGAGAAAAAATCCCATTTTTCTTAAGCATTCATGGATTACTTGATCAACTACATACCACAACTCCCCCGGATTGGCTAACCCTTAAGGATTTTGTAATAAAGGTATCAATATATTAATGTTATTATTTTAGATATCTCATCAATATCATGTAATGTGACTCTAAATAGGAACCATACAACCATAGTATATCGAAGTTAGAGTGTGTGCCACCCCATGTGGAATATACATAGTGATTCATATAGTTAAAAAACCTATTTATACCTCATGAGCATATTATGTATCTTAATATAAAAATAATAATCTCTTTAAAATTAAAATTCCATTAAAACTTATAATACACCGTGAAAAAATTGGTTAGTGATAACTCAATGTCAGACTCTGAGAGGTAAATTAACATTTCACATTAACATATGTATATATTCTCCCAATTTGAAATAATAATTAAGTGGATATTTTTTTTGTATAACATAATATATTTAAATTATAATTTTTTTATAAATTTTAATAAAACCATACATAAGAGCGTGTCTAAAATATCACATATGATAGAACACCAGATTGACCATATGTTATCTAATTTTTTATGGGTTTTGTTAAACTCATTTCTTCCCTAGGTAATTTATAGAACATCTCTATGTGGCCATCTAATAAAACCCTCCCAATAAACTCATTAGTGGGTATAATTTATGATGCAAAAAGTTTCAATATTGGTGATACTTTGGAATCATATTCCCAATGTTCAACAACATTAATATTTTAGATTTCCTTAACTCAAGATCATAAAAGGTTTTGATGGTAATAACTTATTTTGTTTACTTATGTCTTTTTCTAAGTTGATTATCACTATTCATGGAACCCTTTCAAATAAGAATCATCCTTAAAGGTGCTATTTCATAGTAATTTTTAAATAGTTTAAACCTTTATTTGTAAACTTTGAACTTTTCAATGTCAAAATATAATCCCACTACCCTCAAAGACACTATATTCTTTTCAGAATATCATAATAAAATTCATTAAATCATTCATACATAGAAAATAACTGTTATTTCCTTTTAGTAAAAATATTTGAAAAATAAAGTACCGTATTTATATCATATGTTGTTTTTTATGTGCACGAAGAATTTTATTTAAAATAATATTATTCTTGGAAACATTACATTGATGGGTAGTGGGATCGTATCCATTATATTTTAAAAAGCTTCTAGTTAACTTCATTTATCAAGGGAAAACATTATTATCATCATATACTTATCAAGTATGTTATAGAATATAAAGAATCATAAACCATGTGTAACTTCTCATTTTTATCATATTTTTTTTCAAAAATAACTTCTCTCATCATATAAGAGAAATAAGTTGACTATAAACATCCTTTAATAAGATCCATATAATCTTGATATATTCATTTACATTTAATTCCCGGATTTATCAACACTTTTCTTAATTATTTGAATACAAACCACATGATATATTTATTATTCCCATGATTTTAAAATATTAAATACACATAATAATTTTAAATTATAAATTTGGTATCACATACCATTTAACATAAACGAATTGATTTATATACATCAATACCTAACATGTAAATTCCAGGGAGTTTCAAAAACTCCATATGGTATCATAAAAAATTCTATATTATAGAATTATTACTCCTTATTAACACTATGTTTAGGTTTTAATAACCCTATCTAGCTATTTGAAGAAACATTTTTTTGACACTAACTAACTTTTATTCTTCCAATTTAAACTTTTACCAACTTTTACTATAAACATAGCACCAAAACCAAAACAACATATTCCTAGTTCATCTATCTTAAAATATTTGAGAAAATTAAGTAAAAATTTATTGAAGACATTCATGATCTGAACATTTCTATAAATTACATTAAAATGATTATAATTGGAATAATAAAACATAAGGAAACCTCCATTATCTCCACATAATTAATATATCTAATCGTATAGTATATATGAACAATGACTAAAAATTATTTGGTCATTTTGAATATAATTACATTTAATGAATAAGGGATTCCATATATTCCTCTTATAAGATTATTGAATCCAAGTGTTTAATAAATACAATAGATGGTTACTTATGAGGGTATTGTTCTAACATATTGAATTTATATACTGATAGTTTTTTCTAAATTTATCAGCCTTATTAAGTTTCTATCATTAAGATTCATATTTTGAAGGATTAATATCATAGTTTTGTTTGATGATGAATGTTTTATTAATCTAAAAAATAAGAATTTATTTGAAGAGTATAATGTTTTATAAAAATTTAATAATATTTATTATTAAACATGCTACCATAAAAATTGTTACTCTATTTAAACCAACATATAGATTAATGGGGCAAGATCCATATTTTATTAATAAATGAATCCAATTTTTCATTCAACTCAAAACATAGTTATTTAGGTAGAGCATCATAAAATTAGATTATATATGACTGTTGTATGGTTGATAGTATAATTTTTTGTCCAATCCTTTTTAAAGATAATCTCAACACCATTCCTACGATATCCATACTCTTAGGGTTTCCAAGGTAAGTGTAACCCAAATATTACCATAATATTTGGTGATCTAATTATAAGGGTTAGTAATTTCAATAATGTATTATAGAAAATAATTCATGAGCACCATGACTTGGTAGAAACTACCCATTTGAAACATTGAGGACATAACATGTTCTTTTATTAGAATGAATCTAACATTTAATATTTTTAATAGGGATTTTGAAACACCTCATGATTTTGTGAAATATTTTTTAAAAAAAAAATTAATTTTTTTGATAGCTTTAATTTCATGAAATACTAAGTATAGATTGTGTTACACATAATACCAGTTTTACCCTTTACTACATGAAAGAACAGGTTAAATAAAACATAACATACTATTAAAATATTATTATTTAATATGATAGCTATTTCACAGCTATTGGAATAGAATGTATTGATGGGATTAAATATATTATGAATATATATGGTTTAAATATGTATATAAAATTAATTTTAGCTTCCAATTAATTATAAATGAATATAAAAACCATTTCTAAATAAATGAATTATTTTTCTCAAAAAGTATTTTTATGCACAAAAACATGTTTTATCTCAATAAATTAAATAAATTACTTTTTAATGAATTATATTAAAGAAAATTTAAATATTATAAATTCAATAAATTTTTTCAAATTCATAATATGTGATTTATAGTCATGAGATAAGAATGAATTCAATTTAATGATTAAAAATTGTATTTTTTTGAAAAAGAAGATTTGTCAAATTTTTCATGCTTATATTAAAATAAAATTTTTGAAAATTTTAAAATATACATTTTAAAAAATTAACACTAATTTTTAAATCATAATATCTAAATTATTTTGGAATAATTTTTTTATAATTTTTTGGAATGATAAAATTTTCAGTGAATAGGATAAATACAGTTTTTAGTAAAAAACTGCCTTTTAATTTAAAGGATTTACAAAGTTATGTATTGTAAAAAAATGTTTTCAAAGTATAATTACTTAAATTATATATTTATTAATCTCAATTAGGTTATTGGAATAAATTTAATATACAATTCTGATACAAAAAGTTTAAAGTTCTTGAACATTTTCTTTTTTGAAAACCACATTCTCATCACGACTTAAAGTGTGATTTTAAAATAAACAATGCCATTTAATGAATGGAATTTTCAATAAATGGATTAAATATTTGAAATAATTAAAATGAATATTACATAATAAGTTCAGTTTAAATTTTTACCATAATGAATAGTGAAAACAAGAATAAATTAATTATCATGGTTAAGGTTAAACAAGTTTAATTGGGGAAAAATAAATGGATAAGGTGTAAAATGACCTAGAAATTTTCTATACTTATATATAAATTATAATATCTAGGGATAGATAAGGAACTATGTTGTATCCTTTAGGAATGTGAATAACGCAGGTACAATTTATTTTTTTCAAATATTCCACGTGTGTTCTCTCCCGCATTTATGAAAGGCCACCCCTCTCTTCTCTTCTTCAAACATCCAAAACCATTTTTTTACCAATACATGAAAAAATAAATTAGATAATTCCATGAACTCATAATAGAGTCCTTATTTTTCTACTAATACTTCCTATGAAGGCTATATGGGTAAACCTAAAGAGGCTCTCCAAAGAAGAGGTAAAATTATTAAACTTACATTTTTTTTTATTTTTTTCCACCTTGTTTAATATTATTATAATATTAATATATAATAAAAAAATTATATAACATATAATTTGATATTATTATGTTAATTTAATATCAAATATACATCTTCAATTCTATCAAATGAGAAATGAAATCGTCGCTCGTGTGTACGGTGTACTACCACGTCTCGAACCGATGTTTTTCATTTTCTATCACCACTTCTAAAGGATGGATATAATGATGAGATTAATGTTTATATAACATATTTATTATATTATTATACTGATATAATTATATTATCACACCTAAATACTAACTATCATACATATTTTAAAATAATAACATCGCTCTTGTGTACGAAAGACTACCGCCTCACGAAACGATGTGATGTGTTTTTAATTTATGTTTTACTTGGATGATAATAAGGATATATTAAACAAATATATATAATATATTTAACGTAATTATACCTTTATAATTATGATATCATATATACCTTCTTATATTCTATTATATGGGGGATATGATAACATTATTCGTGTGTACAACATACTAACACGTCGGGAAGCGATGTGATTTGTTTTTCACTAACGATTTGCATTGAAGGTAATTAGGGTAAAGTTAATGAATATATGTTATATAAAAGACAAAAAAATGATTCTTAAAAGTTAATATATTATTTACCTTTATTTCATTTCATCAATTGATAAAATGAATCCAATACTCAAACATACGTATAGCCAACCATCTCTATTAATGGTGTATTTCATTTTCTATATCTAACATTTTTATATTACTATAAAAACAAAAAAAAAATATATATAATATTTATATAATATTTAAAAATGTGGATATTAAGGATCCATGATCAAATTAAGATGGTTGAAAATGAAAAATTAAAACTTACAGGAAAAACAAAGTAGTTATTGCCAGAAACGTGATTTTAACATAGAATTGTTTATAAAATGGTAATAAAAGTTCATTATAAAATAATTTAAGGTATAATATATATATATATATGGTTCTATAATAGATATATATTAAACTTATATTTTTTCATATTATGTTTGAACATGTACGAAGGATGTTAGGACTTAAGTTAATAGATTTTGGTCTCAATTTTTCTTCTTTGGCCTTACGTTACGTTATGCACCTATATTATTTAATGAGGTGTATATATTGAACCATTAAAATTTTATATCATGATTATAATTATATTCATGATATTTAAAGTTTCTTTTTATGTTATTATTTAATGGGGCTTATGATTAAAATTTTATCAAATTGGTAAGGGTTTGATGTTACGATGTCATTTTTTATTAGGATTGTTTTTTATTATGATTTTGATGATGAAATCCTTTGATAAATATCTCAAGAAACTAATGAATTTTATTCTACAATTGTTACTTCAAGAGAATATATTTTCCCATTATTTTCCCCTATTTATGTACTCATGATCGAAAAACAAATTTTTTTAATGAAAACCATCATTATTTCTCTATTTGGTCAATTTTTTCCATACATATCCATCTTTTAAAAAGGGTCTTTAAAAAGATTTTAATGTTCCTCTAGGATTTTTTATAGTCATTTTTACCCTTGTTTGAATTTTTTTAATAAAATAAAAGGAATATTCATGTTGTCTTCAAAACAATACCAGTTTGGATTTTACAGAATATGTGAATGAAATATTTGTTTCAACTTGTATGACATTCTACACCATCATGAGCAACCATAGTTTTAAATATTACATTGTATGTGTCAAATTTTATTTTCAAAGAAACTGATTTTGAAATTCTTTTATGTTATAATTTTTTTTGAAGGTTGAAATAATATATTCCTCAAAAAATGTTTAAAATAATTTATAAATCTTTCTTTATAGGGTTTTATGGTTATTTTAAAGGAAAATGATTTCCAAAATATTTTATGAATTTCTATTTTTAAAAATATATTTTTCAATGAAATTTTATTTTCCATAAGATTTTTTTTAAATAATTTTTAAATCATGCTTTATAAGTATTCAAGATTCATTTAAAAGAAATTTATTTCTATATTATTTTATTAATTTATATTTTTAGAAAGGTTATTATTAAAGAAATGTTATTTTCTATAAGAAATGTTTGAACAGATATTTCTTTAAAAATCATTTTCCATATAAGATGAAATCCTCTGATGTAACTTATTATTTATTGGGGTTATGATCCAAGGCTTCCATTCTCATTATTTATCTGAGTGTTTTAGGTTTATAATGAAATTTTTTTTATGGAACTCGTTCCTTTTTCTAAGGGTCATGTTATGATGTTATGATGCAATTATTATGAAACCTGTTTCTTTTACAAGGGTTTTGTTATAATGAATTTTTTTATGAAACCAATTTCTTTTCATGGGTTATGATATAATAAATGTTTTATGATCTTATGTTATCAATATATATTATTTTAATTATGTGGTTACTATGAACTATATATCCCTCTAATGAATTCGTAAATTATTAATATTTTAAGACATTAGACAGTAAATGGGACATTTTCCCAAGTCAAAAGTAGGTACACTGGTGGATATCATAATCCTAACATGTTATGACTGTCTCGATGGATATCCTTGAAATATCATTTTATATTATTATGTGTATTCCACAAATATATGTCCTATTACAATTATATTTTCTAATGTCCCATGTTATTTCCATTATTATTCATGTATTATGAAATTACAAGACTTATGCCATGAATTACATTTATGATCAATAATATGTAGTTTTTGGTTTTCAAATGTTATTCTCATTTTCCCATACCCATATGGTCTTGTTATTTGTATATCTCCCCTTCGGATACTTAATGATAATCTAAGATCACTCGTTCTTATGATTCCTTTCCAAAGGATATTATGAATGGTATTATGTATGATATTGATTAAAAGGGAGATTGTTATGAAGAACATAGTGGGAGATGATGCATATCACTTATAAACCAGTTGTTTATGTGTCCAAGTTTCCAAAGGAACTAGAACTCAATGATTTTGTTATGTATCAATATGAAATGTAATGAATATTCATCTACTAAGATTTAATATTTATATATGAGAATATTGGATCTCTATAGTTGGTATCAAATCAAGGCTTAGTTATAACATTGGAAAGTATGATGAGAAAACTACAGTGAGAACCATAAATATAAGTTTAGGTATAGAAAAACATCCTAGAATTTTGATGAAGTATATAGCGACTGGTTTCAATGAAATTAAATCCCTATATAGATACTACAAGTCTACATGGTTCTAGAATAGGATTACCTAGGGGTAGTAACTTTGAAAAAAGTTCATCGATCTTGACTCGAGCATTACCTGCTATACAATAGTAGGCCTTATTGTGCACCTAGAATGAAAATATTGGGGGATATGACTTTTAAATTCTTAAATTGTAGAAAAACTATCATAAAGGATTTGAATAGATTATTAATATTAATAACCTAGGTTAATCCTAAGTTTTAGTAGTTTTAAAAGAATGTTTCATTAATTAGACATCCTACAAAGTATTTTTCATTATTATGGGGTTTCCTATTACGATTATTATTGCTCAGAATACTCTTTTTGGTTTTAATCAATGGAAGGAACTAGAAGGAACTGGGTTAACATTTGATGTGATAAATATTGTTTTGATGAGAAACCAAATGGGATGATTAATATATTGACATATATTGTGATTATTACTAATAATTTATCATAATATATAATTAAAAACATCCAAATTAACCAACTCAAAGACTCAAAAAAGAAGGTAATGATAGAGTTTTCAGGGAGATTATGTGGTGGAGAACATGGAGGAAAGAATATTTAGTTTCTTAGATTTTCATAATTAAGTAGGAAGAAACCAAGTGAATGTATCAGAGGAACAAGATGATTTTTTTATTGTGGAAAATAAGGATACAAAACAAGTAATTTCTAAAGAAAAATGAAAATTTTAGTAAATGTAATGGATGAAAATAATGGGCACCCTGAGGTACCATTAAGAGTTGAATGTTTTAAATGTGTCAAGTATAGTAATTTCGAAAATATAAGTCCTAGGGGGAAATATTGTGATGAAAATTTTCCTGGTTGTGTGATTAATGGGCATACGACTGATGATAAAGAGACTACAAATGTAATATAAACGGTATGATCTATTCTTATTGTATTGTTTATGTTAAATGTATGAAGAATTATTAAATTATGTTTGATGAATATTAAGAAAATATCCCTATTTAATGTTATAGTAAATAGGTATTAGGGTATAATATAATGAATCCTAGTTAATGGTTTAAGAATAAAGTTAAATTATTGAAGTATTTTTGTATTACAACTCAAAAATTATGTTATATGAATCATGGAATATGTAAGGATTTCTCTATATAAGTTTTTCATTAAGGATTCTACAGAATATGTTGAGTGGTATTGATAACCTAAAAAAGTGATTTAATAGAAACGTGATATTTAATTCAAAACACATGATTAAGGGAAGATTACCCTTAATATGTTCTTAATGTTGAAAGAGTAGTGTTTAGTCTGAATAAAGTGATAATTGATATGGACAAAGTAAATTGGATATTATTGATGACCATAGAACTAATTAATTATTTGTGTATAATGTGTTTTATGTCATCATTTAATGAGTTTAAAATATTTTTGGTTTTAAGGAATATATTTAATAATATATGGTTTAATTTTGGGAATGAGGAAGTATACACATTTCTGTTGAGGTTTTATGGAAATTCTTGTCATTGCCACGATTCAATAGAATATATGACCAAGGTATTCAAATATTCGGAATGTGAACATTTTATGATACTTGATAATATTTGGGTTATTAATATTTATTTTATTTAGGAAAATTTAGAGACCTTATTTATAAATTTTGAATTTTAGAAGGGTTATACATTTAACTATTTATGGAATGTTACAAGTTGAACATTGGATGAGGTTTTAGATATTAATTAATTATTTAACCATATAATGTTTTATCGATATTGGATAACTTGTGAGAACTATTTTTTAATAAATAAATATAAACGGAATGTCTTATCAAACTTTTGTAGATCCTATTATCTGATAGTTCTTTATGCAATAAAAATTCAACTCTTAGAGTAAGTGATGAAGTGGTAATTGATTATGATAAAACTAAAGGATGAGATTGTTCTTATGAAATGTGATAAAATTATGTAAGTATATCTTCTTGTGAAAATCCATAACCATTAGAGAAATTATTTTGAAATAAATTTTTATACACTTACCATTATTTAATGAATGATCAGTCCTTTCACCTATCAAATATTTATGGATTTTTTGTCACTAAATTTCTCTTTAATATGTTCTATATCACGCTATATTAGTATTTGGGTATTATTTCTATCTTTCATATCCATGTTCTCAATTCCAACAAATTTTCTTCAATATTGAAACCTTGTTATGTGCTATTCATGGTGAATTTAGCACATCCCTTTATCTATTTTCAAGAGGAATTTTTATTAACCCATTTTATGATTTGGGTTTCTCATAAAGAGATATTAAAATGGTAAAACCTTGATTACCAAACACAAGTTCAAATTATGAGGATAAACATTATTTTAGGTGGTAGAATGTAAAACCATGATATAATGTGAAATATTTTTTTTCAATTTTTTTCATTTTTTCGATATCTCGTGTCACATGAAACACCAAGTTTATATTTTATTACATGAAAAACTATTTTTCATCTTGTGTTATATGAAATACCATGTTCAAACTAAACACAACACACAATTAAAATATTATTATTTAATATGATTGTTATATTACATCCATTGGAATATTGGTTATGAAAGAGATTAACTAAATTATGAAAATATATGGTTTAAACATGTATAAGAAAATAATTGTTTAGTGTCCAATTAATTAAAAATGAAAATAAAAAACATTTGAATATAAATGAAATATTTTTCTAAAAAACTATTTTTATGCACACAACCATGTTATGTCTCAATAAATTAAATGTATTAATTTTAGTTAATGATTTTTAAAAATTTATATATTATATATTCAATAATATTTTTATCATTCGTCTTATCTGATTTCTTGTCAAGAGATAAGAATAAATCCAATTCTACACTTAAAAACTATATTTTTATAAATAGTCATTTTGTCTCATTTTATGCACTTATTTTAAAATTAACTTTTTAATACACTATAATACATGATTTATAAAATTATATTAATTTTCTAAATAATCATTTAATTTTATCTTTGAGGTAATTTTAGATAATTTCCAAAAAAGATAAATTTTTCGGTGAATAGTAAAAAATACAATTTTATTTAAAAAACATCATTTTCATTTAAAGAATTTACAAAGATACTTCTTGTTTAAAAATGTTTTTAATGTAAATTTATTTCAATTTTAAATATATTAATATTATTTATATCATTATAATAAATTTAATATTGATTTTTTATATAAAACCTTTTTAAACATCTGAACATTTTCTCTTTGAAAAACTCCTCTCTCGTCCCGTTTGCGGGTATAATTTAAAAATAAAATTTTACACTAATATGAATTTAATTTGGATAAAATAATTAAATACATTGAATGAGGATAATTAATATTATCTAATAAGTTAAAATTAATTTTTTACCACAATAAATATTTAAAATAATAAATGTAATTACCATGGTTAAAGTTAAAATAGGTTTACGATGGGGTAGGGGGTAAAATAAATATATAAGGTCTAAAATTAATTTTAAAAATTTCCTAAAACAAATTTTATAGATATATTTAGACCTTAAAACCTATAAGGTTTGATAATGAAAAAATTTAGAGCCTTTTGGTATGCTAATAAGTGGGAACACACTATTATTTAAAAAATTCCTATGTATATCCTCTCCCCAACTTATAAAAGGACAACCCCTCTCCTATATTCTTCACATATCCAGAATATTTTGGTTTGACTAATTCCTACCAAAATAATTTAATTAATTTCCTCTATTTAGTCTCAAAATACTAGAGTCTTTATTTGGTTTAGTAATTCCTTCTATGATTAATTTATGGGTAAACTTAATGAGGCTCTTTCATAAAGAGGTTAAATTCTTAAACATTTGTTTTTGATTTATTTATTCTTCCACATAAATTAATATTATTAAACTATGATGATAAAATAAAAAAAATTATATCCCATATTATTATATGTTATTATTTTAATGTAATAACCTATATTAATCTCTACTTCCATAAAATTGGAAATGAAACGGTCACTCATGTGTACAATAGACTACCACCTCATGAACTGATGTTATTAATTTTCCATCACCACCACTCATTGATGGTTAAAATTATGAATTTAATGTTTATATAATATATTTATGATATTATTTTAATTATAGAATTATAATATCAAATATACCTTCTTACTTTCCAACCCATTGTTAAACAATAATGTCGCTCATGTGTACGACTGACTACTGCCCCACGAACCAATGTGATGTGTTTTTCAGTTTTGTTTTACATGGATGGTAATAAAGATTTATTAAATGAATAAATATAATATTTTTTTACCAAATTATACATTTTAAATTATTATATCATATAGTCTGTCTTAATTTATATTCTTTGGGGGATTCGATAACGTCGTTCGGGTGTTTGATAGATTACTACCTTGCAGAGCGTTATGATTTTTTTTCACTAATGTTTTTTAAGGAAGGTAATTGGGGTAAATTTAATTAATATATGTGAAATATATGACATAAAAATTATTCTATAAATTTAATATATTATATAACTTTGTTTTACTTAATCCTTCTAGAAAATGGAAACTGCATTCATGCATACGTAAGACCTACCGTCTCTAGAAATGGTGTATGTAATTTTATATGAGTAAATATAATGGATTACTATAAATAAAAATATAATTAATATATATGATATTTATATCATGGTTAAAAATATGGTTATGATTGAACCATTATTAATCAATAAGACCAAAAATAAGAAATCAAAACATACATGAAAAACAAAGCAGTTATTTCCTGAAACATGAATTTAACATTGAATTATTAATAAATGGGTAATAAAAGGTAATAATAAAAACATGTATGTTATTATAAATATAATTATGGCTCTATAATAGATCTATAATAAACTTATATTTATCACACAAGAGTTTAGAACATTTATGAAGGAAGTTGAGATATAAAGTAATAATTTTTTATCTCAATATTTCCTATTTGGAATATACGTTAAGTTATGCACATATATTAATTTATGAGGTGTATATATAGCCTATTTTACATTTTATATCATATTTATCCTTTATTTCATGATATGTAAATTTTATTTAGATTTTATAATTTAATCGGTATATTGATTTAAATGTTTCCAAAGTTATAAGGGTTTGATGTTACATTCTCATTTTTCATTAGGATTGTTTATGATTATGATTTTAATGATGAAATACTATTATAAATGTCTTAAATAACAGAATAATATTATTATCATATGGTTATGTGATTATAATATATTTTTCCCTTAATTTTACTCTACTTATTTACTTATGATTTCAAAACAATATTTTTAAGGAAAATCGACTTTATTTCTCTCTTCGGTCAGAAACCTTTTTTATTGTACATCCTTGCTTTCTAAAAAGGGTTTAAAAATTGTTATAAGTTTACTATGGGATTATTTAAATTCATTTTTTCCATTTTTTGAATTTTTATTTTTTTTAAATGAATCTTCATATCTTTTCCAAAACAAGGATCATTTTGATTTTATGAAAAATGTGAATGAAATATTTGTTTTAACATATATGAAAATTTCTGCCACCAAGACTACTCAACATTTTATAGAATCCCTTATATTTTCATTTTTTATTCTTAAAAAAAGGATTTTGAATTTTTTTATGTTTTTTAAAATATTTCTTTAAAGTGGAAAATATATTTACATCAAAAATGTATTAAATTATTTTGAATTCATCCTTTATAAATATTCAAGGTTATTTTCAAAGGGAAGGATTTCTACAATATTTTGTGAGTTTAAAGATTTAAAAGGTGATTTTTAAATATATTTAATTGTTCCAAAGAATGTTTTTAAATTATTTTTAAAGATTAATTTATATTTTTTATATTTTATTATCAAAATAAAATATTTATACAAAATTTTATTAATTTATAGTTTTGGAAAGGTGATTTTCAAAAAAATGTTACTTTCCTCAAGAAATTTTCCAAGTGATTTTTATTTAAAAATAATTTTCCATCTAAGATAACTTCCATTGATGTAAATTATTATTTAATTTTCATATGACCCATGGATATATTTTTTATTCTTTATCTGAATGGATTATATTTGTAATGAAAATACTTTTATAAAACTCATTCCCTTTTACACTGGTTATGATATGATGATATGATTAAATGATAATAAATCCCATTTATTTTCCATATATTATACTATGATTAATTTTTTTATGAAACACATTTATCTAAATGTGTTCTAATATTATTAATTATTTATGATCTTATGGAACACATATGTAAGATTTTCATTATGTGATGGTTGGGACCTATATATCCCTCCAAATAATTGTGCAATGATTAATGTTCAATGAGCTTAGAGTGTACACATGAGGTTATCCCAAGCCTAAAATGATGGTAAATAAGATTTTATCCTAATCCTAAAGTTCGAATATGGGTGGTTATACCATGCCTATCATGTTACAAATTTATTAATGGATACCCTTACAATAAGAATTTATATTCTTTTATGTATGAAAAAATCTATATATTGTTCTGATGTTATACTCTTATGGATCATATTAATTGAATATACTATTATTCATTTCTTATTAACTTCCAATATTTATTCCATGACTCGGGTTTATGATCTATGATTTGTAGGGTATAATTTTGAAATGTTATAATCGTGTTCGCATACCCATATGATCATGTTATTTTGATATCTCCCTTTTTTACCCTTACTAAGAATATAAGATCACCCTTTATTATGTTATCATTCCCTAGGATATGGAGAAAGGTATTATGTATGATATTTCTAAGAAAGGAGCTAGTTATGAAGAACTTAGTAGAAGATAATTTAGAACACATATGGAACAGTTTCTAAAAACACTAGTCTTAAACAATTATAGCATGGATCATTAATTTATTTAACGAATATTCACATTATAAGATATAATATTCATGAATGTGATGTTCTGGTCTCTATATATTTAATATCACTATCTTATCTCATGTATTACATTTACATGTACACATTATTCTAATTATTCAGTTTTAAATACAATTACACCGACATATAGAGCCCTGATTTTTTTCCTATAAGACTTTGAAATATATCTCTATATTTCTAGAGCCAGACACAAATACAGCGTTCGATTCAAAGGATCATTGTGCCCAGAATTAATTTCATAAAATTATTAAATATATTTTATATTATTCACATTAATTATTTTTTAAAGAAAACAAGATAAATATTAAAAGGAATCTTGAATTATAAAACGGAGACCACGGTTGATTCTGGAATGCATTGTTTACGCTAGGTGCGACCTAAAATAGGTCAGCATAAAGAGTTTGGATATCTATTTATTGGAATTATGTTCATTAGATAAATTAATTAATTAATTAATTAAATTAATTTGTTTAACCTAATTGATGTTTCAATAAGAATACTTCCATGATGATTTTTCCTAGGTTAGCCTCACAATCCTTGGACCATCGAGAGAAACTCCATTCTCGTTCTATAGGTGGATCATAAATGATAAAACATTTGATTAGAGAATATTATATAACATAAAATGAAATGACTTCCTTCAATATCTGGAAAAGACATTCTTCGGTGAGAAATGATCCAATATCTAGGTATATCCCTACAACTTGTGGTTTATGCCCTTTTTAATTAAATTGATTGACCAGATCAATCCCCTCTTTTGATCAGTGCCAATTATGGAATTTTCATGAAACCATGTGTCGCTTAAACTGTTTATTCTATTATTTTCCAACCTTGAATATCCCCATTATTTTTTATTGACCTATAAATCTTGGAAACAATAAATTAAACATTTGTTTTGGTGCCTTTATCTTATATTGCTTCTCGTTCATCACTAGTCAGACCAAGAGGTCCCGATTTGATGTTTTTGGGTGGTACCAAGCCTGATCAAATCCTCAAAATCATGGTAAAATGAAATATGAGTGAAGGAATAATAAATCATGGTTAGATCTAGGTTTTTTATGTGATATGGGTGACTATTTTGAAAACGAAGATAAAAACATCAACACTGGTTGAAACGAAGGCTTCCGAGATCGAGCAACGAACCACCATTATGATGGAATATGATTTCCATCCATCAAATTTCTAGAATTTACATATCCAAAATAGATCTAGTAATATCTAGTAGAAACGAGGTGATATTTCTAGTGGAATATCAAGATTCAAATCATGGAGTGTGGATCTCATGTTTTGAAAAAATACCGACTATACGATGTGTAGTTTAATGAACACACAACATGTAAGGCATTGGATTTAGTAGCTAGGGTTTCTGTAGATATCACACACCATTTGGGACCCCCACACTCCATGTGACATCATTCTGGCGGGGTCATCATGTACTCTGTGAGTACATGGGCAAGAGAATCTCCAGGCATGCCATGTACTAATGTACATGGACACGGGGTAAAGTACATGTACATGGTCAGAAGGACAATACATGTTCCCTAGTAACTTGGAAATTCCATATAGTCCATATACACAAACTATAATTCTATATGTAATGGTTCTCATGTGCGGGCCAGGGGAACAACTAAGAGGAATAGTGTTCCCACACACCGTGTACACCTTTGTTCCTACCTTCGAACATATCTATCTCCTTCGTTTGGACTTGGATTTTGGATCACAAGTAGTCTGTGCTATGTGTTTTTATATGTAGAACAAGATAGTTCCCTCCATTTATAATTTTGTTATATTATGTGAAATTCTCTTGGCATGAAACTTATTTAGGCGATGCTTGACGATGGTAGTGATCATGAAGAGGATTACTAGAGACACTAGAGTAGAAACCCCCATTAGATTGTGTGTTGGTACTATATATCTAATCATTGACTGGAACCCCCTATGAGATATGGAATGGTCCTTGAAAACTAGGGTGGAACCCCCTATCACACTATGGCATGATTTCATAACCTATAGAGTGGAATCCCCCATTATCTTTGGTGTGATTCCTCTAAAGATACTTACTGTGTAGAACCCCTCAATCAGATAGGGTATAGGTCCTTGATGACCAGAGTGGAACCCCTTGTCACACTAGGGTGAAGATCCTCAATCTATAGAGTGTAACCCACCATTATCATGTTCATGGGTCCTCTAATCCTACTTATCTAGTGGAAACCCCTGTCAGATAGGGCATGGGTCCTCGATAACCAGAGTGGAACCCCCCCTAACACACCAAATCATGGGTCCTCTAATTATAAAGTAGAACCCCCACATCATATTGGGTGAATTCCCTCTACCTACGTAGTGGAACACCCTATCAGATAGGGTGAAAGTCCATATGACATCAAAGTCAACCCCCCTGACACATTAGGGTGTGTGTTATTTATAAATACATACAGATTAGAACCCACCTGATGGAGTAGGATGCATTTCCTCTTCTCATAGTTTATTCCCGCTCGGTTGTGTGCCATAGTGGGGAGGCATGGTATTTCACATGATTACATAAATGAAGATGCCTGAGATGTTTTGCATCATTGATGGTATTTTGGAACTATTGCAGACACTTTTTCTTGGGTTTATATGTGAGATGGAAATCCCCTTACTCTATCATTTGGGATTTTTCTTACTAAGAATATGTGTGTGTGTTTCCATACCTTTGAATTTGGTTTCTCTCCTACTATGGGTTGTGAAGATGAACGAGGTATGCCACATGTTTTTCGTGTTAAGATTCTCATGGTTGGATGAGTTCACTCTCCTGCTATGGGTGGTAAAGACTCGATGTGTACTTCATCTACATGTTGTATTGAGCCTCTTTTTATTACATGAGGATGCACTTTCTCTTACTTAGGTTGAGATACATCGTTTTTACTGTCTACATTTTTTATATTCCTATTGCATCTCTTAATAACCTCTATTTAGCTTTTAGTTCTTCTTACTAGGAATGTATAAACATACCCTTGTATGGGATTTTCCCATTAATGTTTTGTCTTATGAAGATAAAAAATAGATTAGTGATGACTAAATAGAATCTTAGGGATGTTGGGTACTTTGGACAACGTACTGTTATAGAAGCATAGAGATGAATATACCGACTTTATCAGCATTTTAATTTCCATTTCTGATAGGTTGGGACATATTTCTAATTGGCCATTTATTTTTCACCTTTAATTTTTAGACTTCAGTACCATACTCTTGTATTGTCTAAGGTTTTTACATTCATGGTTGTTTCCCTAGTGTATTTCATATTTTAATTATACTCCACTACACTTTTTCATTGATATATTTCTATGTGTGTATAGGTACTTAAGAAAATTCATTCCAATGTTAGTTATGCCTTTGGTGATGGTCACTAGCCCCTGGCATATGGAGGTGGGCTTAGAGTAGTTTTGGAACAAGCTCCAGTTTGGGTTAGGTTGTGACTGATTGGTATTAGAGGTGGTTCGATCCTTGGGATGGTGTTTTGAAATGTTCCCTTATGATAATTTGTTTGGTATTAGAAAAATAGTGTCAGAGTTTCATGAGTGTAGATCTCAGGTCATGAAATCTAGTGATGGTATAAGCGACTGACATATCCATTCACTAGGACTTAGAATACCAAATTTTCATCTTAGTATATTGATACATTGGTTTTAGGGATAAATGGAACATTAATAATATGGGATTGAGTCTTTTAATTCCTTACTTGATTCAGCACCCAATTTTATATATATATATATACATATGCTCATTTTATTGTGGCGTGTATTAAATAAATTTATGGATGCCTCATCAATGAAAACCAACAAGGATACCAATTTTGGATCATTATAACAATCTCATGAGTAATGAGGCCATACAATAGGGTCCATCCTTCTAATTCTTCTTCCAAGTGGGTTGGTAGAAACACTGCCACATGTTGAGTAGAATATCATCAATGTAAACTAGACTAAGGATGCATGTCAATTAACACACTCTGCGAGTTCTAGAACTAGAGGATGATGAGGTTCCATGGTGAGATATATCCTTAGGAAGTATAGGATTGGATATATTCAATGGTAGGTGTTTTTAGGACTATATGAACACCAATGAATTAGTTGGTTGTGCTAGCAACTAGATTTTTCTAGGGATTGCTGGGTTCTAGTGGAGTTTTTTCACTCTGATGCACGATGAGTCGACACTCTCATTGCCTAAATTCTAGAAGTTGTTCTGTGAGGAGTAATAACCCTCATCTCGATCCATAGTTCGGATAAAAATATTTTTTATATATAATAGGGAGGGATGATAGTGGTTGAGTATGTCATGAGGTTCAAAATCCTTACATGGTAATCCTTTGACATGATCCGAGATGGCTACTTTTGAGAATGAGAGTTTGAGAAGATACTACATAGAGAAATATATGAAAATTTATTTCCATTGTGCATCCCCACCTATTCTAGGGTTTTGTAGGGTGCACTGGGGATAGAGAGATTCCTATCAGAGGGACACCATAAAGTTGGAGCTGGTAATGTGCACCACATGACTGAGTCGTTTGTAGTAGCTAGAAGGTGCTAGACAACTGAATATCAGTGTAAGAGACCTCCCCGTGATTAGAATCAGGAATATGGTTAGGTAAAACCAAGAGTACTAGGATATATCCTAGAGGGTCGATGCTATTATTTTGATGGGTGTGGTGATATAGTATGAGATTACTGACCCAATATGCCGAGGATCAAAGGCAGATAGCTGACAGACCACTACGGAAGAGGTAGCATTGTGATCAGCGATCACCCACATGAGGGAAGGGTGGTACCCAAGTATTTAAAAATGATAGATCAAGAGGAGATGTGGTAAGGGGTGATTTTTTGAGATCCTTTCACCACCACCACCAGAAGACCCATGTTAGTCTTAGGGAGCTGGAGGCTGGGGACACGGACAGTTGCAGGATTTTGAGACTTATGACCCCGTGATGCATTATATTATTAGAGGTATGATCTATGTTTATTATAATATTTCTTTAGTATTATTAGACACTTTTTCTATTCATTACTTCATATTTATCCTCTTAATGTGAAAGTTAGAGCACCCAGTTGAGGCGCTATCCCAATTGCCTCGTCTTGAGGTTCTAACAGGGAATACTTATTAAATATCTTTTATATTACATTATTGTGAGATATCTCTTGTTTGAGAGAGGTTCATGTGGGACCTATTGGTCATCAAGATAGAACCCTATGACTTAATATTAGGTATTTATTATTTTTCCATGGATCAAGCCCAGATTGACTGTCACCACTGATGAGTAAGATGCCTTCAAACAGATGGAATGAGATTCTCCTTTTTCTGGTGAGAGAGATCTCATGCTGATATTACTGGGTTATATAATTAAGATGCTTCATTACATCACCTATCTTTTGAAAATTATGTCACTTTGTTTATATTTCTCTTTAGGAAACTAGTTTCCTTCAGTTGTGGGGGACTATATGGAAGTTTTCCATGATGATGTTCTGAGACTACCTCCGAGGTAGGATATAGAGTTTTGTATTGAATTGAATATCAAGATCACTCTGATATTGTTTATATAATATAGAATGTTCTTTAGAAAGCTCTATGAGCTGTGGCTATAGTTGAAGTGCCTTTTAGATAAGGGTTTCATCAAGCCTATTGTGTCCCTCTAGACATCTTCAGTGTTGTTAGGGAAAAAGGGAGACAGAATATTGAAGCTTTTCATGAATTATCATCTCCTGAACCAGGCCAAAATAACTAAAAAGTACACCTTAATGATTGTTGAATACCTATATGACCATTTTTGAGGTGTGATATGGTTCTTGAATATCGATCTTAGGTTCAACTGCCACCAGGAGAGTGTTCACGTGGCTGATATTCCAAAGCTAGAATTATGATGTTGGTACAGACACTCTGAGATCCTAGTGATGACCTTTAGTGTGATCAATTCCCCTACCATGTTTATGGATTTGATCAACTAGTTATTCCAGAAGTAATTAGACCATTTTTTGGTTTTCTTCATCGAATACATAATCATCTACTCGAAATTTGATTAGGAGCATGCAAAGCACATGAAGATGTTTCTAGTTTTTATTTGAGATAACCAACTTTAGGGAAATATATTTATGTGTTAATTCTGGATTCACAAGTTTCAATTTCTAGGGAAAGTCATTTCTAAGCATTTTTTGGCTCTAGAACCCACAAAGATTGAGGAATTAATTTATTGGGGGCTACCCAAGATATTGTCAGACGTGAAAAGTTTTCGTGACTTGGAAGGGTACTACATGAGGTTTGTGGAAGAATTATTTAGGATTGAGACACATTTGACTAACCTAACATGGAAAGGTAATCCATTTTCATAGACTGAATAGTGTCTTATGGTCTTTGAGTAGTTAAGGTTGTGGCTGACAATTGCTCATGTGTTGATACTACCATAGGAGGGCATAGAGTATATAGTGTTTTGTAATAACTCTGGAGCTGGGCTTAGCTATGTGTTGAAGTAGTGGCAGATAGTTATCACAGATGCAACTGAGTCCCCAGAAGCAGAATTATGTGACTCAAGACTTAGAGATGGCATTGTTAGTTTTCATCTTGAGTATGTGTTGGCTCTACCTATTGAGGAACCACTTCATCATTTTCTCAGACCATCAGAGACTTACATCTGTCTTCACATTGAGATACTTGAACCTGAGACAGTAGTTCGAGTTATATTTACTACATGATAATGACTTTGAGATAGTCTATTATTTTGGGAAGGGAAATATGGTAGTCGATACCTTTATTATGAATTCCTAGGAATTTTTGGTAGAAGAGGCTTCCAAGCTGTTAGATTCTTTGTAGCTGACCCTAGTGGACTATGCAGGTGAAAATTTTCTACAATCGATGGAGTCGACTCCTCTTCTTCTAGCACATATGAGAGATTCCCATCTAGGAATCATCAACTATGAGGTATTTCATGACTATATATCCATGGTGGATTCACCAAATGGATATTCTAAAGGATGTAATCAATTCATCCTTTAACATGGATGAATGGTGGTCTTAGTCACAATGAGGGAGGAGGTGATTTGAGAGTTCCACACTTCTACTATAGATGTACATCCCAGTGTAGGGAAGATTTTCAAAGACCTTCATCAATAGTTTTGCGGGTCTCGTATTAGAATGATCATAGCTGAGTCTATCTCCCAGTGACTCTCCTTTTATAAAGTGAAGGATGAGCACCATGTTATGGAATGATTTTTGTATCCCCATGACCTCATAGAGTGGAAGTGGGATGACATATAAAAGGCCATTTTCACAATGAATATAAGGATAGGGATGGTCTATGAAGATATCTTTGTGATTTTTGAATGAATCATGAAGTCATCACACTTCCTTTCTAACAGGAAGCATAGTTTGATGAAGTGTTTTGGGAAGATGTACGTATGAATGATTATTTTCATTTACAGAGTCCCCTCAACAATTATCTCTGATTGCGATAAGAAGTTTATATCAAAATTATGGAGAGACATCCAGGATGAATTCATGACCTATATGAGGATGTGTATGACCTTTCAAAACTAGAAATATGGGTAGTCTAAGTGAACTATCCAGGTGTTGGAGGATATGTTGAGGGTTTTCATTTTTCACTTTAGATGAATCTGAGAGGTTATCTTACCCTTGGTATAGTTTTTTTTACAAAAACAAATAAGACTACACTATTGAGATGAAACCTTTTAGGCCCTGTATGGGAGAACCAACAAGTCACCCATATGCTGGAAAAATATTGGAGAGACATCTCTTATGAGTCCAGATTTGGTACTGGGGAAAATAGGGAAGGTCTAGGTTATTTGTGAGAGGATGAGGATGACCCAGAGCAGAGATGAATCTTATAATGATTTCCATAGTAATCCCTTGTAGTTCATGCAGGGAGAGGGTTGGTGAGATTTCTTACTGCCTATTCCTACCCACACAGATGGAGCTGGTGCACAACATCTTCCAAATGTTGTAGTTGAAGAGATATATGCATGACCCTACACACATCATCGACTGGTGTGATCTAGACATTGAGGATGGATCCACCTTTTTAGAGAAACTATGGGGGATCAGGGACTAATAAGAGAGGACCCTACGTGGATGTACCATCTAGTTGGTTGGAATATTATGGTAGTATGATAATGTATATGAGAGATCCTAGGAGATAGAGAGAGATCCAGATGAAATTTTAGTATCCTAATTTTTTTGTTTTACTTTTTGGGGATGAAAATATTATAGGAGGGAATGATATAGAGAACCTATTTTTTTCCTGTAAGAATTTGAAATACTTCTATATATATTTCTAGATCTGAATGCTGAGACGAAGTACGATTCTGATGCTCTATGTGCCCAGAATTACTTTTACGAAAATATTTAATATATTTTATATTAAACATATATAGTTTCTTAAAAAAAATGTGATAAATATTAAATAGAATCTCAAATCATAAATTGGAGACCACTATGGAGTCTGGAACAAGTTCTTTACCCTAGGCATGACATAAAATATGCTGGAATGGGGAATTCAGATATCTCTCCCAATGGAGGTATGTTTAGTGGATAAGTTAATTTATTTAAGCTAAACAAAATTTCTATAAGAATACATACATGGTGATTTTTCCATGGTTAGAATTATAATCCTGGGGCCATCAAGATATCATCCTTCCTTCTTCTATTTATGGATCATATCAGACGATGACAAAACGTTGGATCAAAGAAGATTATAGAGCAGTGAAAGAAAAAATGTCTATCAACAATTGGTGATCATGGTCTTCAACGATGAAAGATCCAATCTCTAGGTGGGACTCTTTAACATGTGATTTATTCCCTTTTTTATTAAATTTATTGAGAAGATCAATCCCCTCTTTGGATAAGTTCTAATTGTGGCCTTTTTATGAACACATATAATGATTAAATTGTTCTTTCAATTGTTTTCTATCCTCGAATATACATGTTCTTGGTCGATGGCTTAGAAATCTTGGAAATGATCGATTAAAAATAATTTGGTTCTTTTCTCCCCAATTGCTTCATGTTCTTCACCAATATGACCCTATGGTCCCAGTTTGATATTAATAGGTTGTACTTAGCCAGGTTGAACCCCCAACATCATGAAAAAATGACATAAGGGAGATGAATAAATGAGTCAGAGAAATATCTGGGTTTTTTAATAGATATGGGTGACTATTTTGATAAAGAGTGATCAACTCATCAACACCTGTTGGAACCGTGGCATGTGAGATCAAGAGAAGAACCATTGTTGCGATAAAAACCAATTACAGGCTAGTAGATACCTGAAAATTATAGATTCAGACTACATTGAATAATCTTGGGAAGAAAAGAGTTGAAATTTCTGTCATAACAACTTGATTCAACGCATGGACTGAGGATATGCAATTCTTGAAAACCCCTAACTACAGGCCACGTAGTTCAGATAACACATATCATGTTGGGCCTTGGATACAATGTATAGGGTTTCAGTTGACTATAAGTATCATATATTTTGTGGTACCCCCACCACCCACTATGTGAACTCGTGATGGTAGGATAGGAGTGTACTTCAGGAGTACACAAAAACATTCATGGCTAGGCACGCCACGTACCAATATACACCGACCAAGGAAATGTATACAGACATGGCCAAAAGGACACAACCAGATCCCAGGTATCATTGAAACACCATGTAGTCCACTTTAATGGGTTGTAATTATACACAAGCGGGGGACTGTGTGCTAGATAGGGACATGACTAGGTGGAAGAGTGGGACCACACATTATGTGGGTCCCATACAAACTATATACCCATTGGGTCCTTTTTAAGAACCTTCAAAAAAATTTATCTCATTCATTTGGACTTGATTTTAATACTACGAGTACCCTATTCTATGTGTTTTTATACATTGAATGCAATGGTTCCCTCAATTGTGTATTTAGGGATAAAATGTTAAATTTTATAAGCATGTTGATACTGGAAAATAGAAGTTATCAAGAATAGGATCATGTGAAACACTAGAGTGAAACCCCCACCATCATGGGAGCGAGTCCTTTACAGCTACTTACCAAGTGGAACACCCTATTAGATAGTCCAATGGTCCAAAATGACCATAGTGTAACCACCATGTCACACCACGGAGTGGGTCCCCAGCCTATATAGTAGTACCCCCCATCATCTTGGGCACATATCCTCTACAACTACTTATTGAGTGGAACTCCCTATCAGATAGGGCGTGGTCCCTTGAAGACTAGAGTGGAACACCCTATCACACCGTAGTGCGGTCTTTGACCTATTGAGTTGAACCCCCCCCCCCATAATCTTGGGTGCGGGTCCTCTATATTGACCTACCGAGTGGAACCCCTCTATCAAATAGGGAGCTGGTCCTCGATGGTTAGAGTTGAAACCCCCTGTTACACTAGGGCATGGGTACTTTACCTATAGAGTTGAACACCCATCATCTTGGGAGTATGTCCTCTACTACTGAGTGAAACCCCCTAATGGATAGTGCGTGAGTCCTCATGATAGCTGAGTGGAACCTCCATGATGCATTAGGGAACAAGTCCTCTGTGAATACTTACATAGTGGAACCCCCTGACGTACCAGGGTGATGGTCCTCTACTCAGAGTCTATACCCATTTGGATGTGAGGTATAGTAGTGAAGTGTGGGCCTTAACAAAATTACTTCTGGGAAGATATGTGAGATGATGTGCATCATTAATGGAATTTTGGAACTATTAGTGACACTTTTTCGTAGGCTGAGTTGTGAGATGGATATCCCCTTACTCTCTCATTTGGGCTTCTTTGGACTGAGAATATTTATATTTATATATATATATATATAAGTATCTATAACATTTGATTTGGATACTCTCTTACCATGGGCTGTGAAGAGGTGTAAGGCATTCCATGTTCTTTCAATGTTTAGATTCTCATGGTTGGATGAGTTAACTCTCCTTCTATGGGTGGCAAAGAATTAACATGTAGTCTATCTACACACAATCTTGTTCCCTTTTTCTTGGATTAGGGTACACTTTATCTTTCATGGGTTGAGTTGTATCCTTTTTAGTGTCTACACTCTTTCTATTTCTGTTGTATCTCTTGATACACCCCTTTATTTTTTTGGGTGTCCTATTAGGTTTGTATATAATCACCCCAACACAGGCTTTTCCTACGCGTGCTGTGTCTCATACAGATGATAGACAGGTTAGCAGTGACTACATAGGATCTTAGGGATACCTATTACTTTGTACCATGTATGACGGTCGCAACCTAGAGATCTTGTGTTGTAATCTCTCATAATTTTACATTCTAGCTTTTTTAGGTTGGGACATATTTCTGGTCGGAAGTGTATTTTTCCCCTTTACTTTTTTGTTTTCACTACCATACTCTCATACTGTCTATAGGTTTTACATGTATTGTTGTTTCCCAAGTGTTTTTCATGTTTTACTTTTATTCCTATACACATTCCTTATAGAGGTGTGCTTGCGGTAGTTTGGAATACTATTCCTCCCACCAAATCAATAGTTTTGAACCATACTGATTTTTAACTCTTTAGAAAAATATTGGGCAAGCTAGAAAAAAGGTATAAGAAGACTAAATCAAGTATCATAACTATCATGTAACTCCTTACATAAAAGTATGATAATTTAAAGAAGTATTATAATAATTTTAGGAAGAATTTTAACACTTTAAACTATTACATTCATCAAAATTAATAATATAACAATTATATCAACTAATAATGTATGGAATAATTACATAAATGAACAATTCATTTAATTAAATAAGGGATAGGCAATTTAAAAACAATTTAAAGACCATTTAAAAATAAATAATTATAATAAATTTATAATTGATAAATTCATTAAAGAAAATCCATAATTAAATAAATATAAATTTTTTATATTTATTTATAATATAAGATCACTCATATTATTCATTATATTAAATTTACCTTAATTATAGTGTAATATAAAATATAAATATTCAATATTTCTATTTTATTTTTTAAATAGTTTAAAATAATATAAATATCACATATTTAATACTATTTAAAGCTTGATCAAGTAAATTAACAACACTCATTTTGATGTGGTTTAAATATTTTTTCAAATAAGGCCTTAATTTTAACAATTCATAATTTAAATGTAAAATTTTATATTGTAGCCTTATTATTGTAATTTATTACAACAGATCAAAGGAGGGGTCAAAAAAAGCAAAGAAAATATATGACACCTATAAGTACTCGGGGAGACTTGAATGCTTATTATTTTAATTTATGTACATTATCAATTTTACACTTATAATTTCCTTATAAATAGTTAACACACAACAAATAAGTAAGGATTTATAATTGGAAAATGGTACATCAAAATTAATAATTAATATTTATGGATATCTATTTACTAAATGTTTCCTAAATAATTAATAATTAATTAATTTATAACCACATTTATAAATTAATAAATATCCTGAAATACTATTCACTCTAATTTATAAGTAATTTATTAACCTTTAAATCAATTCCTAATTAAAAATATAGAAAAATAAATATTTTATATTTTATATTATATGATATGATATTATTAAGTTCTAAGCTATATTTTAACATGTGTGAGATGAGTTTCATGAACTATCTAGCATACCTTATGATATTATCAATATGGATCACATAAGAAACCTAAACACATAGTGACCTGTAAAAAATAAAAAAAGTGTCTGGCCTATGTAGATGTAACCATGAATAATACTTTTATCATGCACCATTAACATAATGTGTCTAGATTTAAATAAAATTATACCTAATATGCATTGGCCATCATATCCAACAAAAAACCTAACATGTGAATAAACATTTACAGGATGACCAAAATAAAATTTAAATAAGAACATATGACTTAAATAGGATTAAAACAACAAACTAATATTCTGAATTATCAAACATATAATCAATCTTGTGTGTGAGCCATTATTATGAATGATACCAAGTGTTGGGAGTCGCTACCTTTTACATCACCCGTATAAGTGTAATATCCATAATTTCATTGGAATAATTACTTATGATAACACCCATATCATATATATGATATGGGGATGTATTTTTTAGTCACATGAACATTTCATGTCTATTCCATCGTATGTTATGATTTCCCTATGTCATAACCTATAACATGTTAAAACTATATAATTACTCTATGCCCCTACATAAGATAACCCAAATCATATAATGAAACCCCAATGCATCTTATGATATAAAATATTTTAAGAGAAGAGATATGTAAAAATTTGAATCATATTCCACATCATACTATAAAATATACAATAAAAAAATATTATTCTTTATTTTTATCATTATTTCATTATTTAAAGATCATGGTAATTCTTGGATACCAATTTTGGTTTCTAATGATAGATTAACACTAAATCAAAGAAGAAATAAAAAATAAAAACATATTTCCATGATCTATCAGAGTTGAAACAAAAACTAGGAATTTAAAATTAAGAACAAGTTTTTATTCATACCATACATGATAGATGATTATTCTTTCATCTTCAATCATTTTTGATGATGAATATCACTAATAGGTAGCCATCAAAATTTTTTCTTTTTACTATATACACAATTTGAAACCGAATCACCCAATGTATGTTCATAATATTTCTCATTAAACAATATTAAAGTATCTCATTGTGTAAAGATTGTAGAAAGAAGAGATATTTGTATGCATATATCCAGCCATGTAATGGGAAAACATAGGATCATATATCTCAATGGTCACTACCCCATATATAATCCCTTAATGATTCACATTGAGTGTCATGAGATTACTCATGAATTGAAATATAAGTGTAAATTATATTAAAACATTCATGTATTCATCCCATTAATTAATCAAGATCCCAAATATTTCATCTCCTTAAACATATATTAATAGATATTGTGGCAAATAAACATATCTGTTGACATTTGAGAATTAACTTTTATAAATTATTATAAAAATCCCCCTAAATCGTACTATATGATTCATATCCCTATGAAATTCCCATGTCAAACTCTATTACTAGAATTAGGTAGGGTCATATTATCTAATAATATTCCTCACAACATTTTTATATTATACTGAATGATATGACCACAACTCATCATATGAGTTTATGGCCTTAAGGTATATCTCCTTCGCCTATATCATTATTATTCAGAGCCGTATTATTTATAAATTATAATGTTTCTTAATTTTTAATCTATTATTGAGGGATAGATCAACCTGGATAGGCCTTTAGGATAAATAGAGTTATAGTGGCATATGTTCTTCTTACATAGTTCCTTTAGGTAAAAGTAGTAGTTGAGTCTATAAATAAATAGTCTAGATGTCATCATTACTTCTAACTGGGGGCCTAATAATTTAAGGGATATTTTTCATGATGGTAAAACCACTTGAATAGCGTATATGATGAAATGTTCCGGGGATTATTGGTCAGTATTAAACTAATATGATATCCTAATTTATCATGTGAATTCCCCTAACATCATGAAATAGGTATGGTCGAGTTCCATGATGGTCTAGTATGCAGATGGAGATCAATGATTACATAAACATATTTTTTAATAATGTATTGTTATATTCATTATTTATTCAATCTATTTTTATTATATTACCTTAGGGTATTGAGTATTTATTATTAGTTATAACAACACATATTCCGACATACATGATTACCATTTGGTGGGTATTATTGGTTTGGTGGAAATATTTTACTATGTTTTATAACCACACCTTGCCTGTATATAATTTTTTTACATGTCAAATTTATATTTTTTCATGAAATAATATATTAATACCCTTTGATAGATATGGATGAAACCTATATCTAGGTTAATTTTTTTGATGTCAGACATGTAGTTGAGGAAAAGTCTATTAAGGGGTGGAAAATGTTTACCATTTTTTATTTTTATTTTATTTTGTATATTAGTGATCCAATAAATGATTTTTAGTACCTTTTATATGATTACATCAGTTGACATGACCTGCATAATTTTATAGTTTTTACAATATCATGATCCATGAGATTTTTTAACAGTGATATTCCACTTTGATGTGTATTTTTCAGTTACTTCTTCATTTATTTGTTGGATTATTCAAATTGTTAATCTATAATTGTAAATTTCTCCATAATGATTAATCAAAAACTCTCTAGATATGGTTTCTACATATCATGATCAGAGATAGTGGTTGATTCCTTTTATCATCTTGACTTAGGCATTATAAACGATATCTAGGTAGGGGAATGATGAATTGGTAATAAAGACTTCTTTTTTGATTTTTGGATATTTTTTAGATGGATATAGGGTATTTGGGACCTAACAAGTAATAAATAAATGTGTTAGTACAATATAGTTATATAGGAATATCTATTCACCAAGGTGGTATGAGATATGATTTTTTGAATACTTATTTAATTTTAGGATGAACATAAATTATTGTTTCATTTGTCTTCTCTTAAACAAGGAGGTGATAGGGTGTGATTGTGAATCATACTAGTCATGTTGGATTAAATAACATGTTCTTTGTTGTATGTTTATGTAAATAGTAAATTTAAATTTATTTTATTAGAAATTATAATCAAAAGGGTTTAAAATAAATTAAAACATCACTTATAAATATTCAATATTTTCTAAAATAATTATGAATGGTCATTTAATTAATCATGACAACTTATATAATATTTTATTATTATTTTCATTTAATTGGTAGATTTTCTTATCTTTATGATTATTTTTTAATCATGCTATTTATTAGACATAATTATGCAAATTATAATCGACTTAATAAAATATAATAATAATTTTTTAATATAGAACTAAATAATTATTTATTTTTAGGTAAAATACTTAGGATTATAGTGGAATATAAATATGAAACATGTTGATTGAGTTAAAGGGTTCCAATGAGAATATAATTATGGGTTAAGATGCTATTTGGAAATGAGATAATTATTTGGTATGAAGGTTATATACTTTATAATATTTTATTTTAAAATAGGGATATAATGTTTTGATTATAACCATATATGATAATTGCTTATATAAAATAGATATAAAATGGGTAGTAATGAATATTATTTTGTGAAATGGGTTGTAAATTTATAAAATAAAGTATATATAATAAATATTTTATATATTTTTTGATTTATGAAAGGTAAGAGAACTTGCTATGGGTTCCAAGGTGAGAATTACATTACATATTAAAAAATTATTTCTATTGATTAATTAAATGAAAATTAATAGTGAGGTCATAATGATATTAACTTCTTATCATGATGCCTATATTAAAATTTTATGGGATATTAAGCATGTGAATGGAAATCATTATTGTTTTTTCCATCTAAAATAAAATTTTATTTGTTTTTTGGTTCTCATATTTATGTGTTAAATAGAAATCACCCACACCCTAGAAGAATTTGGTTTTTATGATGTTTAGTATTCCTTAGTTGTGTCGCTAGTGACATAAAATTCATGGTGGTGGTATATAGTAAGAGATCAAGATTTAAGATATACTTGGGATTTATTTTTCTATAAATTTATATATTTAAAGGGATCATCATTTAATGATAATTTTGTTGGTAATACTATAATGTATAGTGATGTTTTCATAACTATCATCAAGGTTATATTAATAAGAACATGTGGAGACTATTCCTTTGATTGAAGAACCTATGGTTCTATGGTTTTCAATGAGTATTTTTTGAGTATATAGAACCTTTTAGAAAGAAATTAATATGGTAAAATTTATTATAGATAAATATATTCACAATGTCTTAATATAACATTATCTAACAATTTTAGATGATTTAAGATCTCATAATCAAATAATATTGATTCAATACATCCATTAGAACTTTAAATATATTATTACCATTGTAGAAAAGTTGACTGAGTTTCTTGAAAAAATATTTGAGGGCAAAACATATCATTGTTGGAAATCTAGGAACAAAAAAACATGATGAACTATCATGGATAAGATTTCACACTTTTATTCTATGAGAAATTTTTTATAAACTATTAATTAGAGAATTTTGTAGTTGTTTATAAAATTGTAGTCATATAAAAGTATGAAGAGTTATTATGAAGTTGATTTTGAGGAATTTTTTTGGGTTATGATAGCCTTGTGATGGAAATTTTTTTTCATAGTTTATATTTTTAGAAGGTTATAAGGTAAAATTTCACTTCGTACCTCTCTACCATGACACCTACATTGAGTTGGTTGATAAGGTAATAATAATGAAAAATATATTTTCTAAACTCTAAAAGTTTTTAGGAGTAATGAAATTACAAGAAAATATTGTAAATAAACTGATGAAAATTATGGTTATGGAAATACTTAAATCCATGAGGATTATTCTTCCACACTCTAACTAGAAATAAAGGGCCTAGTGAAATTTCATCAAGGTTTCAAATTAAGGAATATTCAATTACTTTGAAAGAGTGAGCCTACAAAGTGCCACTAGTGTGTTTAAATATAGCACATAGAGATATTTTAGAGGTCTATATGCTAAAAGGTTAGAAGTTAGTAACATACATGGAAGAAAATATCTTACATAAAAGACAAGTGGTAACTCAAATTTTCAATTTTATTTGATTATTTTCATAACTCTAGTGATTTAGAACTTATTTATTGTATTTTCTTTTATAACATGAAAATATTATATAAGTTTTAGCCATAGAGATTAATTGGTATGAAGTATGGTTTCTAATGATTTATAGCTGGATAATGGTGACTTTGAATTCCATATTATCTCTTATACTTATCTATTAGCATTACCCCCCTCCACTGGTACACCTCTAGGTCTAATAATAAGGATAATAAATGGCCCTCAATGTTGCAGCTAGTATGTACCGGGCTGGTCATTAACACCAAGGGTATAAAAAATATGATGGGATGAATTACCCTAAAAATGTAAGTTTGGGAAATGAGATATGATGAGAAACAATCATCAATGTCACATAATATAAAATAAAAAAATATCCAAAAATAAATACAACAATTCATGGTATGTCAGAACAAATGAATATCAAAAATAAAAACAACAAATCAAATCATAAGTTGTAGTTCCAAACCAAGCTCCATCCCCAATCCAACCTAGCCTAACTCGGAAGACAAAACACCTCTTGGCTACATGGAATATATTTAAGGGTGAGAATAGCATGTATACTCAATAGGTTCCTCCTTATAAAATCTCATTAAAATGTGATAAAAGGATAATAATTCTCCATTGTGTGAAGATTAGAACCAATATGCACCTATATGGTTAACTACCCATTCCAAATATCATCATGGTTTAATAACCCATTATAAAATCCCAATATAATAATATAATAATCAGAATAATATTATAATAGGCCCCCCGTAACCACTTCCCCACTAGTTTTTTTTATCAAACCCCAACATCAAATGTCTTATTATTCCATCCTTACCAATCTAATGTGGGTTGGGTCACAGTCGTACCTACCCCAACACTTTAAAAGTAAAAAATATAATGTTTTATTCAGTAAAAATACACATATTACCTCATCACATCCTAAACATATCACATAAACAACCATCATCTCAAAACCAAATTAGTAGATTATTGTGATCATGAAGGACATAAACCTCATGCCCTCCTTCGACCATTCATGACCTCCACTACATAACCTTTATCCCATCATCATCACTTCACTAGGTAAACCTCATGACATACCTACACATTGCATGATCGTACTAACCTTGGGCCATCAGAGCTAGTCTACTACTAAAGGGAGAGTGGGTAATATGGGTAGTCAGATATCCACCATAAATGATCCAGATGTGGAAGAAAACACCAAGAACCAACAAATTTGGAATCAATACAATATACTACACTCAGGTAGGTCCTGTTTAGAAATTATAAGTATATAAATTAACAATTATTCTCACAAAGATCCCATCCTTAGGGTGCACAAAACTAGTCTTAACAATCATCTATTTATCCATTTCATCACTACTACCCATCCACCACTTTTACTACCTCTATAACCCAAACCTACCAATAAGTAGACAAAAAAACATTACTAACAACCAAAAAATATCATTTAAACATTCATTTAAATAATTATAGATTTGGTATGGCCAATAAATATTAGATTCATTATTATATTTATATTACATATTTAATAAAAACCCATTCTCAACTATAACAATCAATTATTCCAGCATTTATCTTCCCATTTATATCATTAATGAATTTATAATTTAATTATAAATTTTAAATTCAATCCCACAACTATACATTTCTTACCGATATAGATTTTTTAAATTTTAATTAACATCCCTCCATTACTTAATTCCCACCTTTTCCCAAACATCCATGAATTTACCACATCTTCACATTATTTATTATAGCCACAACCACATAATAGTAGGGAAAAAATATTTCCAATTATCTACAGTATATAGGATGACATCATATCATTCAAGTCATTATTATTCATATAGATCATTAAATTTATAACTTTAATTATTATTCAATACTATTAAATTATTCCAACAAAAAAGATAGTAATAAATCATATTTTTAGTTGGAGAAAATATCACAAAAATCAATTGGAATACATAAATAATAAATCCACATATAAGAAGTTCTTTAAAATTTAGAAGGCTAAAAAAACACACATATTTTAGGTTTCCCATTCCAATTCATTATCATAACTAATTTTATCTCCTTTAATTTATAATATCTTCTTTTAGTTATTCATACTATTTTATTTTAGATAATATGAAAACATTAAAAACACATAAAGTAATGTACAGATATATAGAAAATATAGGTGAAACACTTTAATTTTTCTATTTTAATCTTCCAACATTTTATCCTCTTTAATTTGATTCATAATAATTAACTAGTGAAGAAAATAAGAATTATAAAATCACAATTTATACCGAAATAAGAGATCAAGTCATGAAAACCCTACCTCAATAATATTTACATGCTAAAACACCAAAATATAGGGGAAGGAAAAATATGAACTAGTCGAGAAATACCCAGGAGAGGAGAAATATAAAATTACAAAAGGATCACAAGGCTTAGATGGGGATGACTTGATAACCAAGTCTCAATAGAAATTAAAAGGAACATCAATGCCTTAAACAGATTACACAAAATGGTTTTTTGGAAACATCATATATCAATTTAACTTGATATTCAAAAATACATGGCTAAACTTCCATTTTAATTCATATTAAATTGTTTTCCATTTATTTTTTTCTCTTGATCATTTTAAAACTCTTAAAATTCTGTGATATTAAGGGTTATATCCATTATCATTATAAGAAATTTAAAATACATGTTTCATGAGTTATTATTTTTATTTATATTCGTTAAAATCATTGTAGATCGATTTAGAGGGGAAACTAAATTTAATAAAAAAAAAGAACTATCCTCACACGACATAAAAGCAATTCATAAGGGTATGTATAAAGTAACACTGCATCATTTCAAACAATTACGCATACAAGATAATTTTAATTCCCACTATAACCTTACATGTGCCTAATACTACCCATATACGAGCTATCTACCTTCACACAAGACTAACACACAATGCATGAATCAGACCCTCACGTAGTGCTTACCCTAGCATAAATCCCAAAAGACCATCACACTGTCTAGGGAATCTAACATGTACCATGACATATCATAGGATTTGCATAGACACAAGGTATAACAAAACATGGAAACCTTTATGAAATTAATGATAACCCTAACTAGGTGAGGAACTACCTTTACGTGAGTCCACCCTTACACAAACATAGAAACTACAATTGAATACTATAATGAACTCCATCATGGCATAGAGGAAATTCTATATCCATTTTAACCTTCTATGATGAATACCATAGTGTGGAGACCCCTTAAATTATATTTCACCCTAATTTACATGAATCTATTTATATCTTGAACTTTTCCTCAACTCATCACAACAAACATCAAAATGTATAAACCAACTTATTTTATCTGTCCCCATTTCATAAAGGTGGATTCCCCATAAAAATAGTTTCTAAAATAGAAAGGTAAATAATTTTACTACCTATGGTGAACTACAACATCAAGTAGTGCCTTCTGTAAAGGTAATAAATCTTACCTTTATGAAATTACCACTCATGTTAAGGTAAATTATTTTACCCTGATGGGGAAGAAACAACTATTATATCTATACATAACACGAAATACCCACTGACATATCCATTTATGACCATTTCACTCAATGTGTCAATCCACATGAAACATTGATAAATAATTATCACCCTTTAAAAGTTCTAGTAATAAAGTCCCACCCTGTACTCAAATATTTAAGGAACTCAAACAACTACCACCACACCCACTACTAAAAAAAGATGGTCCTTAGGATGGAAAAAGTCATTTCTAGTCCTCAGAACAAATCCAAACACTCATAAATTCAAGTGAATAGACCTTAAGGGTTTATTCCATTTTACTAGATACCTCTCACTATTTCTAATCCCCAAGAATAAAAACCCCAAAAAAGATAAGAGGAGGTATGGTCCTAACTACCACCTTGTGAGAAACTTCTCAGAGATCTTGCAACAACCCAAACATTATCACTATTTATATAGGTTGGGTTGATGATAATATATGACATTAACATCTTCCCAATTCCCCTCAGGAGATACCTCTCAAATAAAGGTAATAAAATTTATGAACCATGAAATTGATGTAAGTAATGATAACCTAAATCATTAAATAAACTAGGTTAGTTCAAATAATTAATCCACAAAAACTTATTAAACGAAAAATAACAACTTATTTTTTGAGATAAATATTTCCAAAAAATGAGTTAAATTTATACTAGGTAAAATTGAAATCATCAGTCATCATGAATTAACATAAAATTGTCTTCTTAAAATCAATATTCATAAATCTAAATCAATTTCCCATGACCATCTCATTAACAGTTTAGTCCAACCCAATTACCTAATATTCAATCTAATTAAATGTATCATGAATAATATGATACTAATGTTTTATCCATTACTATATTAAAAAATTAACATACTATCCATTCAACCAACTGAAAACCATAATATTTTTTTATGGAATACTAAATTGGGTGACCAACATACTATGTAAAACATGCTATTACAAGTGGTCAATGTACATTTTATTAAAAAAATAAGGGAATCATAATTTTCTAAATGGTAATGATGTTTGTTTTAACTGGTAAAAATAAATTCAAAATTAATAAATTCTAATTACAATTATCACATTATATCAGTACACTTTATCAAAAAATAAACACTAAAAACACATTCATAAATGAAATCCAAAGTTTAACTATGCACTATATAATTTTTTATAAAGTATGATTGAAAGGGTCTTAATGAAAAAATATTAGTTCTTAAAACATGAATTTTCTTTCATGCATCCCACGTATGGAAAATATTATAAGAAACCAAAAAACTATTTTGACCAGTAACTTTTTAAATCATCTTTCAATATAATTTTTTATTTGAAACTCTTAAGATTTATTTTAAATCACAAGGCTAAGGATTTATTTATAAAATTATCTAAAACAATTATAAGATTCGTCTAAAATAATTGTAACCTTTTTAGACAAAATTTAACCCGTTTTTAGAAACAATACACATATAGGTTTAAAAAAATTTCAAGCATTAATGGTTAAATATTTTAACCTACTTCATCAAAATATAAAATCCATATTTTTGTCAAATTAATATTGACATGCACAAATTCAAAAATAATGAATCTAAATTAAAAAAATAACATTCATCATAGACCGTGTGGTTTAAGATAAGTTACTTTGTTATTTTTAAATTCCCATCATGTTTTTTAGAGAATTAGAAATTAACAAAAACAAAACAAATTAGTAATTATAGAAATCAAAACATTTACATTCATCATTTTTCACAAGTTTCTGTCATTACTTCCATAATTTTTTCCAACACCAAATTATACTAATATATATATATATATATATGATCATAAATGGGGATACCATCTTTATATATGTCTTGGGAATCCATCCACCTAACCATGATATTATCCTCTTTGGGTGGATCTATCTCACTCACATGAATTTAATACACATCATGAAAATAATGAGTCATGATAAAAGAAGTTACCCTATATTCATATGCTAAAATACACAACATACATATTTAGAATAAGATAAATCTCTGAGTTTGGTAGCATAAAATCCATTTAATTATTATTTTGTCATTATCTATATAAACCCCCCCCCCAATCAAACCATTCAAACACAAGATCAAACAATAATGATGCATGTACCTTTTATAAGTCTCTACCCTATAAAAAGTACCACCTCACATAGTCATTCAGTGGAATCTGAGTCCTTTTGTTTCTTCAGGGGGTACTAAAATCACGTGTCCTAGCCAGTTTCCCTAGATTATGTCACAAACCTAGATTAATTGATATCATTTCCCAACCAAACCATTAATTATTTATAGTGTATAACTCCAATATAGATTCTATATCTTGACCATCAATTCTGAAACCACCCACACATGAAACCCCCTATATTTTTACCCTTCCTATGTTAGAAATGATGTGATGGAATGACCCCCAAATCTCACCTCGGATAGGTCCTGGATTTGAGACTATCAATGAACGTATAAAACATATGATGAGAGGCATTACCCTCAAAATATATTTTATGGAAAAGAGATATTAGGATAAGCATATATCAACACAAAATAATATATAATAATTCAAGATCTATTTAAATAGATACAATAGTTTTTGACATGTCTTACAAAAATTCAATGAAATAAATGTTCCAAAACAACTCAAAGTAGTAGCTCCAAAGAATACCTCCTTCTCCATGCCATCCCAACCAAATATTTTTTCCAAAAACCCTCTTGAATACCTAAAATATACATTGGGGTGAGAATAACATATATACATAGTTGGATGCTCCCCAAGAACACTAAATTGTTTTTGAGAAAATCATATTAAATCTTTCGCGAGTAATGAGTATAACCAACATGCACCTAATAGGCCAACTACCCATTCCCTGCTATAGTAAGGCCCACTGACCAAGTATCCAATCCAAGTAAAATAAGATAATAATTTTATGAGTATAATCATAGGTACCCCATAACCAATTTACCATTATTTTTCATCTTTTACACCCCAATGTTAAATATCATGTGATCTTATCCATTCTTACTTGATTTGGGCCAGGTTGCAACTCGACCTACCTTAATGAACACAAGGTCTAACATCACATGTTAGTATCAGAGAAAATATACATATCACATCATCACCTTATAACCACATCACATCCACATCCATAAACTCAGAACTATAGTAGTTAGGCATCATGAATGTGAATGATACCAACTTCATTCCCTCCTCCTTCCATGAACAACCCCCACCACATAACTGTCATTACATCATCACTTGTTCCTAAGGTAAACCACATTCCACTCCAACACCTTGCATGGTCATACTAACCTTAGGCCATCAAAACTAGTCTACTACAAAAGAAAGAGAAAGGAAGAGGGGATATTCAACTATCCTCACTCGCCAACTAGGGTGTTGTAGAAATCAATTGGAAGCGAAACAATTTGAGTAGACATATAATACTCAACTAAGGTGGGGTGATTTTATAAATAATAATAAATTACATGAAAAAAATATTCATACATAAATACCATCCCATGGGTGTAAAAAACTAGTCATAACCAATTAATCTATTCCAACATTTTATCTCTACTACCCTTCCACCACCATCACTGCGTCTATGACACAAACCATCCAATATACATTAATAAACATCCATAAAAACAACCACAACTTCTTATTTAAGTACTAATTTAGAAAAATTTAGATATATCATTTCCAACCAAAGTTAAATTCATTATTCCATTTACATTTTATATTTAATGACAACCTATTCCTAGCTGTCACCCACATTTATTCTAGAAATTATCTTCCCATTAATATAAAAATTAAATTAATATTTTAATTACTAAATATTAAATTATATCCCAAAAATATTTAACAATATATAAAATTTATTTACCAAATTTTAATTAAAATCCAACCATCAATTTATTATAACATCATTCCACACAATCAGACATATATGATGCGATAAAATAATTTATCACAACCATAAAAACATAGTAATAAGTGTGTTGTCCTGAAATCGGGTGCTACTCAAAGGTTACCCATGGTCGGTTAGCCACATTGCCTCACACACATCTCCCCAAATGCCATAGGCTGCTGACTAGAGTAGAGGGTCTGGCATGTGTTTGTGGGGAGACTACACCCTCATTATGAGAGTGTATCACAATAGATAATTATAAAAACAGGTAAATAAAGGAAGCATTATGATCAAAAGATGGAAAAAGAGAAGAAAAAACTATAAACATTGGACACACAACTCATTATAGTGTAAAAAGATAAGGATAATAAATATCAAAAGAGACTAGTAATAATAATCCAAACTGATGACAATGTATTTCATGTTTTTTAAAAATTAGAAATAGGTATACATGGAAGCAGGCAATTCATTATATAAAAAATAATAAATAATAAGACAAAACCTATCAAAGTATCCCAAGATCTATCTCGGTCATCTATTGCCAAGATCTATCATAACATAATTAAGGAATATCATGTGTCCAAGGTGGGACACTTCACTATATCAATATCTTCTTAAATGAAATCTTCCCAGTTACTAATAACGGCCCAAACAGATTGTGAGATAAATCTCAATAGTCCACCACTAAAGATGCCTATAACAACGAGTACATGTAATATTAACTGACATAGTGTGAAGGTATGAATTATATAATAGTTTGCAGTAAAACAATATAAATACCCAGTACCTACTTTTGCCTCAGCTAGGGTATGAACATGTAATCATTTCATTAAATAATTATGTTTCAGTTTATATAGTAAGTCACATGAGGTATAACCATCACCGAAATCATGTCAGGGTAATAATAATAAAGGACCCATGATGTAACATGTCATCCGTTATAATGATAATAATTAAATAAGATCCAATATAATGACCTAGGCCTCCTTGACCTCAGGGGTCAAGATAACTCAGTAATAGTCTATATTACTCTACAAGAGTCTATGTAATTCATCCTAGGTGAAATGTGATAAGAAATGACTAGGACCAAGGGTGTATCCAAGGTGCCACATTTCCAAATATTTCATGCTACATCCAAGGATTTTTTCCAAGGAATCCTATAATAATAATGGATATATCCTATGGTGTCATTCTAGGTATCCACTAGTAGATACATATCGAATTACAAGGTGAGTATCAACCTTTCCAACCGACATCCTTAAATCAGAATAGATTCCACTAGTGCTCTAGTAATTCCCATGGAAATCCAAGGATGGATCAAGTCTGACAACTCCTATAATGATAATAAGGCCCAAATAAGATATCCACCTTATAATTGATTCATTTTATGAATTTTTCCTTGTATTACTCATTCCTTTTAATAATCCATTTGGTTTAAGTTGTTTCCTTTCATTAGTGTGACAAGAAATAACTAGGCATGTGACCATTTAGTACATTAATAACATTTCATTTATTTAGTTCACTCCTTTACCATTCATTAACATGAAAAGGTAGGCCAAGGAACTGCAACCATAAGGAATTTTTTTATAATAAACTAGTGTAAGTGATAACCATAATACACTTTCCAATTAAACATTTAAACATTAATTAATTAATTAGAACACTAAACTTATAATATTTAAGTGAAAATTTCATATACAAGGAAAACCATTAAAAATAATAATTCATTTTATTAAAGATGGTCATCCCATTAATAGGGTCGATCTATTGCAGACCCGAACAGTTGTGCAAATGAACGTAGCAAACCACTAAAGGCTTAATTTTTGAAAACACCATACTTGAGCTAGTTATAATTGGGAATGTAAACTATAATGATTAATAAAATATATAACAAGGGTCTTAGAATATGATTCTAATGACTATTAAAAAGTCACTGAACTAAATAGGCTATGATTGATGAAATTGGCACACACATAATTATGGTAATTTATAAAACGCAGAAACATGGGCGATGAGTCATAGACCACATACACTAATATTATATGACTCTACCCATCCTGTATTATCCTTTAGTTTGGAATTTATCAGAATAAATGAGAATAATAGAACAATACTATAAAAATAGTGCTTATGACCTTACATCTAAACTGCACCGTTGAGGGAAAGAATAATAAAGAATGATTAAAAATGAATCAAGTACTTACCGATGAACATATAACATGAAAAAAGAGGATTAAATTAGACACAGGATATGATATTAAGAACAAAAATATGAAATGGGGATTTTTGGAGCTCTAATATGAGAAAAGGGGGCTTCTTTTGTAGTTCATATGAGATTAAAGGAGAGGGAGATGAATAATTAAAAAATAGCGGCAATTCAGTCATTTAAAAAAAATTAGGGGTGCACAGCTTTGACGCACGGTTTTCCATACTATTTTCCAATAGTTTAAGGATCACTACCATTGAAGGTAACCCACATAGTTAAGCTGCATGGTTAGGGATACCAAACACCAACCATGAGAATCTCCTCTGTAAAAAACTACAAACATTCTACACGAGCGGCTGGCCCTTCGCGCATGGTTAGGGAAAACTGTGTACCCTACTTCACCCCACTTTCCATCCTCACATGGTTAGGGGAGACCATGATAAATAGTTTCACAATTTTTACTTAAATGTGTATACCATTGTTTTTCTCCACTGGTTTGGGATCCAAGTTCAGAATAAGACCAGAACACCCCCAAAACCTTTATATACTCAAAGGGCATCAATAGTTTGTATAAATTTAACTATTAGACCGAATTTAAAAGGATCCATACCTAAGATAAAATTAGGTTCTAAAATTATTCCCCCTTAAAGTAACTCATCCTTGAGATAACCTTCCATGGGAAGTGAAACACTTTATGAGATCAAATTTGGACGTCGAGAATGTATGCATGCCTCCCTCTACAAATTCTCTTCCTACAGACGTTCGTGATATCATAAAAACCATACTAAAGTAAAAAACCATCCTTAGATATCCTTCATTAACCAATCATTTATGTGTATATGATACTCCTCAAAATATGTATCAAGATCTATCTCTACATTTTCAGGATCAAAAGTATGAGGTGGGTTAGCAAGATAACTACGAAGCTTTGAAATTTGGGAGCCATCGTGTATGGAATGATACCTTTGAGGTAATAGAAACTGATAGGATACTGGAAAAAATCCCTTTGGATATCGAATATCCATACATAGCGAGGTGATCTCTTCCCTTTCCTTCCTTCCTTTTATGCCCGAGCCTGGGTGATACCCATAGGAAAACATTATTCCTAACCTTGAACTCCATAGCTCATTAATGGCGATCAGCATAATAATTCAATATAGAATGAGTAGTGTGCCTACAAATCCTAATTATATAAACCTGTTCTAATGTATCCTACATGATATGGGGATGTAGTGGTGCGACCTCTACTACCTCTAACTAGCACAGAGGTGATTGGCACGACCTGCCATACAAGGACTCCAAAAAAGCCATCTAAATCATCTCCTGAAAGATTTTATTGAATGGGAAATTTAATATAGGGATTTTATTCTCCCAAGAACCACCAAAATTATTTGTTTACACTAGGATCATGTCCTCTAAAGCTTATTTCGTCCATTCTGAATGGCCATCAGTCTAAGAGTGAAAAGATGTTCTTAGAGGCAGATTTGTTCCCATATCATTCTATAAACCCTGACGTAACTATAATGTGAAATGAGAAGCCCTATATGGAATGATAGTATGAGGGATCCCATTGAGTTGGATGATCTCAAAGACATAAAAACATCTCATTCATCAACTGAGAAGGTGTCCCAAATTGGAATAAAGTGGTCTACTTTGTCAGTTTATCAATGCCAAACCCAACAACATCTCTACCTAGTGGTAACCTCGTGTAACATCCGCAAATGATAAAGGGTTAATTGACTAAATGATATGACTCATCTCAACAAGGTGCGCCTTCCTTTTTGGGAGCATGTCTGATTAGAACTCCATAGTTAAGCATGCTTGTCCTGGAGTAATGATCAGGATGGGTGACCTCCTGGGATGTTTCCCAGGGTGTGTGTGAGTGGGGACAAAGCATACTGGAAATCACATGTGTAGCCTTGTGGGGACTATCATTAGTCAGATGACTCGTTCAGGCACGTGGGTGGACCCTGGGGTGGGCCCCACGTGTATGCGGGGCAACTGGTGGTACCTGGTGGGCCAGGACCCGACGGCCATGTTAAGGCGGGGTGGCTGTGCTATCACTAGGACCCGGTTGTTACATTTTGTATCAAAGGAGGAACCCAGCCTTAAGTGCGGTGCACTGCCTAGGTTGAGATGTAGGGCCCACAACGAGGGAGTTGTGCTCTAAAGGGGGGAGGGTGATTGTAGCATCCCCAAATGATAAACGGTTAAATGACTAAATGATATGACTCATGTCAACAAGGTGCACCTTCTTTTTCGGGAGCCTGTCGGATTAGAACTCCACAGTTAAGTGTGCTTGGCCTAGAGTAGTGATCAGGATGGGTGACCTTCTGAGAAGTTTCCCAAGGTGTGTGTGAGTGAGGACAAAGCACAATGGAAAGGACATGTGTTGGCCTGTGGGGACTATCATTAGTCAGATGACCCATTCAGGTATGTGGGTGGACCCTAGGGTGGGCCCCACGTATCTGCGAGGCAACTGGTGGTACCTGGTGGGCCAGGACCCGACGGCCATGTTAAGGCGGGATGGCTGTGCTGTCACTAGGACTTGAAGAACACGAAGAAAGCGAAGAACGTGAAGAACGCAGGATTCCTCAGAGGTCGACATCTCCTTCTGCGATGTCTCCTTCCGCGACGCCTCTTACCACGACGTCGACGACGTCTTCTTTCTTGATGTCTCTTTCCACGACGAATCCTCGTTCGACGAACCTCCGTTCAAGCTACGCTCGAGGTAGGGGTTTATGCATTTTCATTTCTTGATTTACTCCCGTTCATTATCCACGTATAATTGGACCGCATGCTATTAATTAACGGGAGGAGGCCGGACTGCACAAGCATGGCCGACCCCCTCCATTTTATATTCTTGTTGTAGCGGTACGACGGGAAGTGACGTGATGCCGTCGCACCGCGTGGGAACGAACGACAAGAATGCGCAATGACGACGCGCCGCGTTTTTAAAAATATGAACCAAGTCACGGCACCTTCGCGCCGCGCCGGAGAACCGCAAAAGCACCACGGCCGGAGCGGGGCCGCGACGGAGGGGTGTGGCGCCGTCGCGCCGCACCGGACGAATGAAGGCCGCGGCAGAGCGTGGGAAGCGTGAGCCGGAATTGGGCCGTCGGCGTCGGAGCAGGACCGGCGGCCGGAAACGGGCCGCCGGCGTCGGAGCAGGGAGGGGACCGACCGTCACTGGTCCTGTGGCAGCAGAAACCGGCCGGATGGGGCGGGCCGGCCGGACAAGAGAGAAGCCGGGGGTTCAAACCCCCGACCAGCTAGCTAGCGGCCCCCATTAAGGGGGTATGCGATTACAAACCCCCCCCCCTCGCAAACCGAACGGCTCGTCCGTTCGGCCGATCCAGCTGGTGTTGCGCGCCGGGCCGCCGGGCCGGGCCGCGCCCAGCTGGGCTGACCCAGGGGGTCTCGGGCCAGGTCGGTCCGAGCCCGAAACCCCCGTTTTCGGACCCTCTTCGGTCTTTTGAACATATCATGGGCTACGGACCTCCGATCGACGCGCCGTCAGCAGCGATACGATCCTTGGATCGAGGCGGCGTTTCGTTATATCGAACTCAAGGTTTCGGAATACTTTGGGTTCGGCCGGGTTGGTTCGTACACGAAACCAACCGGGCCCTCGGAGCGGAAACGCTCATATCTTGAGCTTCGGACGTCCGATTAACGTGCCGTCGATTTTGTAGGATTTCTCTAAGTGAGACGGATCGTTTGGCTTACTCCGCCCGAGGTTTGTACGTAGGTGGAGTACGATCGAGTTGGTTTTGACTTAAAAACCAACCGGGCCCCTGGAACGAAAAAGCCAATAACTCACAGACCGGATGTCCGATTGACGTGCTGTCTGTCTCGTTGAATTACTTTTGTTGAGACGGAACTTTTGGCATACTTAACCTGAGTTTTGGTTGCTGTTGGATATTAGCCGGGTTGGATTGAACCCGAAATCCAACCGATCCCCTGGAACGGAAAAGCTGATATCTTTCAGACTGGACGTCCGTTTGACGAACCATCAGCGGCGTTCGTGATCACGTTGAGAAACAGTCCCTATGAGTATACCCTATGAGAGTTCAGGGTATAGTTGAGATACGTCCGGGTTGGTTTGCACACAAAACCAACCGGGCCCCTATGACGAAAAGGCTAATAACTCACAGACCGGGCGTCCGATTGACGCGCTGTATGTTGCGTTGAGACCCCTATGACTTGGCGGTACTTTGAGATACTTCTTCTTGGGACTTTGAGATACATGGAGTATCGACCTATAGCTCGTGGAGCGGACCCTCCCATAGACGAGCGTGTGGAGTATGGAGACCGTGTAGCCGACTAAGACCTGACGACTGCTTGACCGACTCGACTTGGAGTGAGTCGACTAGCCCAGTGGATGGAGCACTACTTTGTTTTGGTGCAGACCCATGGAGGACGGAGCACTACCTGTGTGACAGTGTAGACCCGCTGTACTCATCCAGAGAGTACTTCTTCAGGCTACTAGGGGGTGTGCACTACTGTGTTTGGGTGGCATACCCCGGCGGGAAGCACTACTGTGTTTGGGTGGCTGACCCACGGTACTCTACAGGAGGAGTACCTCAGCAGTTTTAGGTTAGTGAGTAGTACCTCAGAGTCATGACAGGACCACTGTACACTCCAGAGACAGAGCTCTTCAGCAGTTACGGTTTCGATAATGAAAATCCTGGTTTGAGCTGAGTCTATGACCTTTGTGTTTACCTCATGATTGAGATGGGTCACTTGATAACTTAGGTATATGTATGGGCATATAGTTGGGTAGTGGTTATCCGTTGATTTCATAATCTTTGTGTTACCTCATGTTTGAGATGAGTTACTTGATAACTTAGGTATATGTATGGGAATTTACCTAAGTAGTGGTTATCTGTTGAGATATTCTTTGTGGTTATCCTTGTTGGTTTTAGTGAGACCTAGAGGGTCTCAGGGTCCCTACTAAGTATCGTTATACTCACCCATGCACGGGCTATTCCCGCACCTCTTTGTGTTGGTTGTATACGACAGGCAGAGCTGACGGAGGCCGAGTGTTCGAGGACTAGGAGGTACCCGGAGGTGGACCACACGACGAGTCAGTATTCAGAGGTGGACTTCACAGCGAGACAACACTTAGAGGGGGTTGACGGGCGAGAACATTGAAGAGATGCGCTATATGTACCTACCCTTCAGGTAGGATCCGTGGTGGACGATCCAGGAGCTGCGCTATCTATACCTACCCTTCAGGTAGGATCCGAGGAGGATGACCCATGAGTTGCTTCCTTTCTTCTAGTTGTTTGTCTTTTTCTGTTGTACTTTCGTTCAGTTGTAGCAGTACTTTCAGTTGGGTTTGTATTCTGTCCCATTTACTTTTCAGCACTTTCTTTTGTACGTAGTTTTTAACTTCCGCTTGTACTATGTGGTGTTTTATTTACTTTAATAAAGGAAATGCCTTCCCAATTATTAGGATTTACGCCTTTGGTGCTAGTCGCCAGCCCCTAGCCTATGGAAGGCGGGCTTTGGATAGTCACGGCACCGGCCTCGAGGACGGGTCGTCACAAATTGGTATCAGAGGAGTCGGTTCTACCACAGAACTTATAACTCTGATATTTTTCTTTCTGTGAAGCGATAGTGTTAAGAGTACCAAGTGTGGTTTCCAGTACAGGGAGTCCAGTGTTGGTGTGGGCAGCCGACGTATCCATACACCAGGACCCTGACAACTGATTTCCAACTTTGTGCACGAAAACACTGATTGTGTGTGTGTTTCCAGAAGTTTTTAAATGTCAGCTCAAACCACGTCAGCTCACCAGGTATAATCGTTTGACCATGTCACGTTGTTTCTTTCAGGATGCCTTTTCATGGATGACCAGCTAGAGCCCAGAGGGATGTGCGTACTGACAGCCTTCCGAGCGATGAGGCTTCGGTACAGGGCCCTCTTGCAGTTGAGGCACCAGCGGAGGAACCAGCGATACTAACATACGTTGGGCCACCGATGCCACCAGCCCCAGCAGTAGGCGATGCACGCCACTTGAGCACGCTGCACGAGTTCCAGCGCTAGAGGCCACCCAGGTTCTGGGGAGTGACGAACCCACAGGTGGATGAGGATTGGCTGGAGGCTGTGGTGAGAGTCTTCAGGCTAGTGGGGACGCCTGCAGACTTCATGGTGATCTTTGCTGCCAGCCTTCTTCAGGAAACAACAGGCAGGTGGTGGAGTAACGTGTTCCAGTTTTGCGATGGGATGTACTTCACATGGGAAGACTTCGAGACCTTCTTCAGGGTGGAGTTTGTGCCAGTACCTCTATACCCCGAGCGTGTACAAGAGATTCTGCCTTTGCCGTAGGGTTTTCGATCATTAGCCGAGTCATCTGTGGGAAGTAAACATATGATGCAGAGGTCCAGGAGGACCAGACCAATAGTTGGGCGATCTCGGGTTTTAGGACCGGTGGTGCGGGGCACCTGGGGTGGGGTCAGAGCCAGCTGTACGAGGAGCAAGAAGTGTTATGAATTCGGCAGGGAGGGTCACCTGGCATGTGACTATCTGACCCCCCGCACTGTCGATCCGCAGGCATTGGAGGAGCCACCAATGCAGAAGCAGCGACGAGTGCTTGAGCAACAGCCAAGAAATGGACAAGGCAGTAGATCTCCGAGAGCAGGTGTATAGGAGCGGAACTAGTGGATACGTCCCTTGTACTTCAAGTTTCATATTTCTGTGGTGTTCGTGTCTTTTTACTATGAGCTGCAATAATAAAAAGACACTTATCTTTGTGATGTTTGCTTTCCTGTCCTTTTGTTTGGTTGATACTGAGAGGTCCTGATTAAAACTGTTGACTTGACCCTCACTTTCGAGATTTCTACTGGAGGAGACCCAGTGACCTCACACTGATGCTGACAGTGTGACTCGACCCTTGGAGGCGAGAGTGACAGTTGGATCTCTTGGTAGTTACGTCGAGGCCTTACGACGTCATCCATGGCATGAATGCATCCTTCATGTCAGGATTGATTGTATTAGGCAATGGGCGTGGTTCATCCAGGGGATGAGACCGAGTTTCTCTTTTCGACAAAGGAGAAATTTTAGCAACTCTTCCAGATCATAGTCAAAGAAGGTACAGATCATCCAGGAGTGGATGAAGACTGCACAGTGCAGTAAGAAACATGAAACCAGCACCAGTCTTAGAAACTCGAGCGTGTTAAATGTTTCAAGAAGAGGAATCTTTAAGGAGAGATGATTCTACGAAGCAGCAGACGTGGAGGCAGAGCTAGTAGAGCAGCGTGAGGTGGTGTACATCTTAACATGCTATAACCACCCACCTTAGTTATCCCCTCCAGGATCAGGGAGCTGGAGGGCGGAGGAAGAGTGTGGTTGCATGCAGTCAAGGAGTGTGACCCAATGGCTCTAAAAATGATTCAAGGGACAGTCTGTGTCCACTACTAGCTGTTGTAGTAACAGACGTCAATATGAATCATTCCTTGCTTTCAAAAATATTGTCTCAGACCTAGAGTTTCCGGTAAGCTGTGGACTTGACCCTCACGTCTGGAGATACCTTGTGAGGAGACTCGATAATCACACTTACACCGACGGTGTGGTCAGACCATCGAGGCAAGAGTTTCAGTTGGAATCTCTTGGTGGCAGCGTCGAGGCCTTATGACGTTGGTTTGAGTATGGACTAGGCAATCACAGTTCATACACAAATTGACTGTATTAGTCAAAAAGGTTGTGGTTTAACTACGATTTCGGGATGGGTTTCCCTTGGTCGGCGAAAAGGAAACCCCAGGAAGCAGAAGATAAACTCATGCACAGGAGGGTGCGACCGATCACTCTTGAGTCAGTCAACCTTACCCTCGTGGCAGCAGTCGTTTTGAGTTTTAGTTCTAACAGGAATTAGAGACCTCTAGAGTATGAGGATGACGATCACATCCTTATACGGGTCTCACCTCAACGAGGTTTACGAAGATGTGTCCAAGGCGGAAAGTTATCTCCGAGTTTCAATGGACCTTTCTAGGTCCTCGACTGGGTAGGTGAGGTGGTTTACCGCTTGACCCATCCACCTCAGTTACACCAGGTACACAACGTTTTCCAAGTATCTCAATTGAGGAGATACGTGCTCAAGCCTTCGCATATCATCGACCATGGAGAGCTAGACTTTGGCGATGGGGTGAGTTTCACGGAGGTTCCAGTGTGAATCAAGGATCAACAAGATCGGATCCTATGAGGACGGTCGATTCCTCTTGTGTGCTTTCCTTGGTAGTATAGAAGTCTCCAGGTAAGCACATGGGAGCGGAAGGCTCAGATGCATGCTCAATACCACTTTTGTGACCCTAGTTTGTGTTGAAGTTTTACGGGGATGTAAAGCCCTGAGGTGGGAGTAATGTAAAGACCCGGAAATTTCAAGGAAAATTTTTTCTTAATATTCTTTGGAATTTTATAAGAATGCAGTTTCTAACGGCACCTGATTCCGAAGCCCGGTGTTCCCGGAATTAATTTATGAAGTTAGGCTTGGGTACGTTCAGTGAATGAACAAGCGGGTTTTTCTAACTTTTGAACCGGTTCTCGGAATCGAATTCTGAGGGCACCGATGAAACCGCAGTGCCGATAATTGCTTAGAAACACCTTTTCCGGAGTTGTGTTTTCACGAGAGAGGTTGATAAAAAATGTGGAAGATAGAATAAAAATTTTACTACAATATTTATTTTCTCTATGTGGATTTAAGCTTTGGGTGGAAGTTGGGTAACTACCAAACTTCCCATGGAAGGATATGAGAGTGGTGGGGCCCACACAAAACCCACCCCTTCACATTCCTTAACTCCCTCAACTCACATTTAAATTTGATAAGTTAAGTTTTGATAACTTATGATATTAATGAAGTGTGTTTAATGTGAGTGTTTGAATTTCAAACTCTTGAATTTCAAACCTTAAGTTGTGTTAATAAAATAAGTAAGGGACTTATTTTATTTTGGGTTGGAGGCTTGTTTCTTGAGAGCTTTGGGAGAAAAGCTAAGGGAGACTTGAGTTTCTTAATCATCTTCATCGAAGAACACAAAGAACGTGAAGAACACCGGATTCCTCGGAGGTCGACGTCTCCTTCCGCGACGCCTCTTACCGCGACGCCGACGACGTCTTCTTTCGCGACGTCTCATTCTGCGATGAATCCTCGTTTGACGAACCTCCGTTCAAGTTATGGTCGAGGTAGGGGTTTATGCATTTTCTTTTCGTGATTTACTCCCATTCATTATCCACGTATAATTGGACCGCATTCTATCAATTAATGGGAGGAGGCCGGATTGCACAAGCATGACCAACCCCCTCCCTTTTATTTTCTTGTTGTTGCGGTACGACGGGAAGTGACGCGGTGTCGTCGCACTGCGTGGTAACGAATGACAAGAATGTGCAATGCAGACAGGCCGCGTTTTTAAAAATATGAACCAAGTCACGGTGCCATCGCACAACGCCGGAGAACTGCAAAAGCACCGCGGCCGGAGTGGGGCCGCGGCGGAGGGGTGCGGTGCTGTCGCGCCACACCGGACGAATGAAGGTCATGGCCAGTATGGGGCCGTGGCGGAGCGTGGGTCGGAAATGGGCCGTCGGCGTCGGAGCAGGACCGGCGGCCGGAAACAGGCCGCACCGTCTGTCTCGTTGAATTCCTTTTGTTGAGAAGGAAATTTTGACATGCTTCGCCCGAGTTTTGGTTGCTGTTGGATAGTGGCTGGGTTGGATTGAACCCGAAATCCAACCGGGCCCCTGGAACGGAAAAGCTGATATCTTTCAGACCGGACGTCCATTTGACGAACCGTCAACGGCGTTGGTGATCACGTTGAGAAACGGTCCCTATGAGAATACCCTATGAGAGTTCGGGGTACAGTTGAGATACGGCCGGGTTGGTTCGCACACAAAACCAACCGGGCCGCTGGGACGAAAAGGCTAATAACTCACAGACCGGGCGTCTGATTGACGTGACATATGTTGCGTTGAGACCCATATGACGAGGTGGCCCTTTGAGATACTTCTTTGTGGGACTTTGAGATACTTGGAGTATCGACCTGTAGCTCGTGTAGAGGACCCTCCCAGAGACGAGCGTGCGGAGTACGGAGACCGTGTAGCCGACTGAGACCCGACGACTTCTTGACCGACTCGACTTGGAGGGAGTCGACTAGCCCAGTGGATGGAGTACTACTTTGTTTGGGTACAGACCCATGGCGGACGGAGCACTACCTGTGTGACAGTGGAGACCCACGATACTCGTCCGGAGAGTACCTCTGCAGGCTACTAGGGGGTGTGCACTACTGTGTTTGGGTGGCATACCCCGGCGGGAAGCACTACTATGTTTGGGTGGCTGACCCGCGGTACTCGACAGGAGGAGTACCTCAGCAGTCTTAAGATAGTGAGCAGTACCTCGGAGTCGTGACAGGACCACTGTACACTCCAGAGACGGGGCTCTTTAGCAGTTACGGTTTCCATAATGAAAATCCTGGTTTGAGCTGAGTCTATGACCTTTGTGTTTACCTCATGATTGAGATGGGTCACTTGATAACTTAGGTATATGTATGGGCATATACCTGGGTAGTGGTTATCCATTGATTTCATAATCTTTGTGTTACCTCATATTTGAGATGAGTTACTTGATAACTTCGGTATATGTATGGGAATATACCTAAGTAGTGGTTATCTGTTGAGATATTCTTTGTGGTTATCCTTGTTGGTTTTAGTGAGACCTTGAGGGTCTCAGGGTCCCTACTAAGTATCGTTATACTCACCCCTGCACGGGCTATGCCTGCACCTCGTTGTGTTTGTTGCAGACAATGGGCAGAGCTGATGGAGGGTGAGTGTTTGAGGACTAGACGGTACCCGGAGGTGGACCACACGACGAGTCAGTATCCGGAGGTGGACTTCACGGTGAGACGACACTCAGAGGGGGTTCACGGGTGAGAACATTGAAGAGCTGCGCTATCTGTACCTACCCTTCAGGTAGGATCCATAGTGGACGATCCAGGAGTTGCGCTATCTGTACCTACCCTTCAGGTAGGATCCGAGGAGGACGACCCAGGAGATGCTTCCTTTCTTCCAGGTGTTTGTCTTTTTCTGTTGTACTTTCGTTCAGTTGTAGCTGTACTTTCAGTTGGGTTTGTATTTTGGCCCATTTACTTTTCAGCACTTTCTTTTGTACTTAGTGTTTAACTTCCGCTTGTAATCTATGGTGTTTTGTTTACTTTTATAAAGGCAATGCCTTCCCAGTTATCAGGATTTACGCCTTTGGTGCTAGTCGCCATCCCCTGGCCTATGGAAGGCGGGCTTGGGGTAGTCAAGACATGGGCCCCGAGGACGGGTCGTGACACCTCGGTAAGATGACTATAATGTCCATGTAAAAATATTAACATTTCCTTTTTGGGACTAAAATAAGCTGTTAAAATTTGGAAATCCTCTTGTGATATGTGTTCACTTACTAACAGGTGGAACACCAAGTGATAAAACATACTATTTGAAATTTCATCCCAGGCCACTAATATTGTTGTATCATATCTTAATACATCATGGATATTTTTGGATGAACATCCCAATAAGAATCATGATAATCCCATATATATTCCTATCTAATATCTATAGGAACCCCGAAAACATCCACGAATACATAGGATATCATCTCTGTCCATAGAAAAATCCAGAGGTAGGTCATCAATTGATATACTATCTTAGAGAACCAACCCCTTAGGATATAAAAACATCTTACGATTTACCCTCTTAAAGGTTGAAGATGTAACTATTAAATCTGAGAGATAATACATCTCGTAATTGTTGTGAAACACTATAAGAATCTCATATAAGAGATACATCAATTTCCATTCATCACTGGCTTCCCATACGACTTGTGCCAGATTTTTTCGACTCAGTGCATCAACTGCTGTATTGCCTTTCCATTGTGTATAAGAAATATAAAAATAAGAGGACATATGATATTTAACCCATATTCAATTTATGAGAATCAATTCATGATGTCTAAAGATATATTTGACTCACTTGGTGTCTATATAGACCAGAAAGCACTCACCCATCAGATAGAATCTCCAGTAGTATAAGGCATGGACAACTGCCGCTAGCCCGATTTCATGTGTCTTGTAATTTTTCTAATGGGGCCTCAACATCAAAGATCCATAAGAAAAAAATCTATCCACGTGAATCAAAACTACACCAAATCTCGTGAATAATGCATCACATAACACTGTATAGCCTTTTCTAGGCTTTGGAGGCATTAGAATATGTGCCCAAACAAGCCCTCCTTTAAGATCCTAAAAGGATTTATCACTCTTCCAACCTCAAGAACATGAAACATTTCTTTATAATACTATAAAAAGGTAAATAAAGTAATGATAAGTCCTATATGAAACACCTATAATATCCAACCAATCCCAAGAAACTCTACATGTTAAACACTTTCTTGGTATTCTATTGAGAAACCACAACACTCACCATCTAAGGGTAAAAATATACTCCTTATTATGAGATAATATGACCCAAGAAGTGAAATTTTTTATCCAGAATGGACACTAAGTAAGCTTGGAATAAATAATAATATCTCTTAGTGTAATAAAAATGATCTCAACATTCTCTTCATGGTCTCTATGAGTGTGAGAATACACTAATATGTCACAAAAAAATACCATGATGAAATATTCTAGATATGGAGAAATACACTATTGATAAACTCCATGAAAATGAATGGCACATTCGTAAGACTAAATGAAATTACATGATACTCATATAAACCATACCTAGTATGGAAACTGTATGTGGTAGGTCCGATGGACTGACTTGAACCAATTGATAGCATGATCTAAGGTCGATCTTAGAGAATACCCAATCTCCTCAGATATTTCCAAAGTGATAATATATTTTAAATAGTGGATACATATTCTTGGCCATAAGATGGTTCAACCATCATCAATCCACAAAAAAATAGAGGGTCACATCAACCATCTTAGAAAAAATCATGGGTGAACCCCAAAAGGATGTTCTAGGACATATAAAAACATTGGCCTATAAATTCTCCTACTAGATATTGATCTCCTAGTGCTCATTAGTTGACATCCTTTGTGGAGGAATATAAACTGGAGATTATGTTAGAAGAAGATCAATCATAAACTCTACCTATCTCTTAGGAGATAATCCAAAAAAACATCTAAAAATATGTCCATGAAATGATCGACTACGAGAGGAATTTCTAACATATGTAGTCCCTAATCCTCCGTGATGTGACTAAAAATATGGGTTAACCCCACATAGACCATGATGATCTAGTCCCTCTCTTCTAGCTTAGACATCCCACTCACCCTTATGTAGATAACCACTTCTTTTGGTGATGTAAACGTTACCATACCATGATAGAAGTCAATAAAGGCATGACAGAAGAGCAACCAATCAATCCTATGAATGACATTGAATCATATCATCTTCAGAACAAACAGGTCCCACAAGAATGTGTAGCTGCCTACCTCAAGGAGGTAGTCCCTACATTGGCATATACCCTTTGACCATACTCCCAAATATGTATGTTGGGTAATTACACCATAGTATTCATGAATTTTTATCATCAGACATTCCACTATTGATAAATAGATGAAGGAGTGTGAATCACCTGTATCAAATAAGACATATACTATAGTGGAGGCTACTAGAATATTACCTCATACAATATGTAACGACCCAATGTTTTTAATGGAAATTTCCTTCTTATAATTATGCCATAAAATAACATGAAAACCCAACATAATGAACTAATAAGTGATAATTGACCTTTAAACATAAGTTTTTCACTTCTGGGTTTGCAATTTTGAAAATCTGACACAAACGGTTGTGTACAAAATGTTTTTTGGAGTCTAATAAAACAAAAATAATTTTTGGTGCATAGTTACCTACCCTTATGAATAGTAACATACCCTTATGAATATTGATATACCATAATGAATAGTAACCTAACCTATGGTAGTATAAAAATAATATTCAGGTTGGAAGTACGATATACCTATATTTTAGAATGAGTTAATGAGTGTTTTAAAACTCGTTTTTGATAATAAATTATGATTTTAATTAAATATTAAAATAATAAAATTTAGAAAATTATTTTTGAAAAATGGAATTCATTTTTGTATTTTACACATCGAAAAATGGTCAGGGTAAAATTTGGGGATTTTTCTAAAATACTAGAAATTTTGATGAATAGTAAAATACGGTAATTTACCGTTTATATACATTATAATCTAAATAGATTATTCCGAGAATCATCTCTGATGTCACCACCCATGGTTTGAATTCCCATGATCCATTTACTATGCTTGGTCATGGATTACATAATATTCTTTTTCTTGTGAAGAAATAATAAATTAAGGATTGTAATATCATAAAATCCCTCCTCTCCTCCACTATAAAACCCCACCTCCACTCCCTATTTTATTAACTCCACTAAATCCATGTGCCTTTCCCTTATTTTTCCCAAATATCTCCCCAAGGTTCTCCCCCACGTCCAAAAGCTCTCAGCTTTCTCAAAATACCAAAACCATTCCCCTTAAGAGGTTCTCAAAGGAGGAAGTCTCAAGAGGTAAATTCCTCTTCCCAATTTCTTTTTTTTATGTTCTTTTCTTTTTATTTCATTCCTCACCTCCCTTCACCATAATAGTATGATAAATCAAGTAACATACATATACTGGAATGTATTCATGCTATTAATATATTTTTTTATCTTCTCTCCTTTCCCCTCCATTTATTTGAAAGAAATGAAAGCATCGTTAGAGATGTGCTAATTTAACACATTCAAGGACAACAGTTTATCAATTTATATTATTATCTTTAACTGTAGTCATGAAACCATTTGGGTTATGGTTGAACTAGATTATTATATATGTAATATATCCTATTTTCGGTTCTATAATCCTTTGGTAAAAATTGAATTAATTTATAAAGAAAAACACATTCTTTGTAATCAAATCCAATGATTAACAAAAACGGTTATCACTATGGTTATATATGTAAAAATTAGGCTTCACTATAAGTAACCTAATTAAATTTAAAACCATGTAATCTCCTGGATATTAAATAAAGAATAAAACGTTAATTCTGGAGAACCACATTCATCTTACTTATAATCCAATCTTGAATATGAGTGAACCGGTCTTTTAAAGCAAAGTAAACAAACGAGATCGAACAATGAAATTGAACCTTGTAACTAATCAAAAAGACTTTGAATGAACTAAAAAGGGTTATAATAAATAAATTGAATATATAAGGATTTATGTACTTATTAAGACTATTTATTTAGGTCATTAATAACAAGTGGAGAACACCAACAGATTTAAGGTAAGGGATCCTCCCCTTTTTACTCTTAATCAAGATCGTTCTCTATGATATGCCTTTTTGTGTAATACCAAGTTATGTGGTATGTTTATACACCTTACCCATACTACCCTAATGTTTTATATGTGATGATAAACCCATTATCTCTCTCATCAAGACCTCTTAGTTACACCCGATACCATGCCAATAAACCATGATGGATCCTACCCGAACTTCCTTTATTCATTCGGGTTGCTCTATCTTTCTTTTTACCAAAATGTTGTTGACTTTTATTTTATGTAGAAATTCAAAATTCTATTTATATGCTCCAAAATCATGTTCCAATATCCATATCTCATTATATTTTGGGGATATACATGCTTTTAAGTGAATCTCTGTTCGATACATCCCAATAAGCACACTCGTTTTAAAGGAACTTCATGAACTTTTACCCAATTTCAAGTGCACTCTATCTTTTGTTTTAAGAAACCATTATCTTTTTAAATTCTCTATTTTTATTATGAAAAACTTATTGTTTCAATTCTGGTTTTATATAAAAGAATTTCTTCTTTACTATTTTAAAAGCTCTATAGTATTTTCCTTAAAACCGCACAAAAATGTTTCAATACTAATGTTTCAAAAATACATTTCAAATATGTTGTCACTTATGATTGACACCACTTACCATGTTACATGCCTATTTTACCCTATGAAAATCCTTGTATTTTCTAATTCTTTCCTTACATGTACACTTTTATGATACTCCCATTGGTTATTATATATGTCATGATTGTGGTACCCAATTCATTCCATGGGTACCATTAAGTTTATGTATGGTTGATTATGTATGATTGTATATGTGGTAAGAATATTCATGTAGAAATAATATTCATGAAAATGTTGAGATGGGTGCACCCAGATAGTTCTCCAATTCATTGGTTAAGGTTAAGTCTCAGGAGATGCGATGTAGCCTTGACCCGTACTAAAATGGGAAAATGGGATTGGCTGTTAGCCTTGACCCGTACTAAAGATATGATTTATGATTTTGCCACATTTATATGATTCCATGTTTATATGATCCCATTATTATATTAAATTATTTTATAAGTTTAATTCTTTGGATATCATTATGTCGTGCCTCCTAACTCATGTGCTTGAGATGTATCCTTATGTTCATTTCCTTACTGGGATTTTTAGATCATCCCTGTGTTCATGTGTTCCCTAGGGTACCCTATACAGATGTAAGGGCTCAAAGGAAGTTATAATCTCTTTATGGAGATTAAATAAATAATTTTTGTAGCCCCATGTTTGATGTTATATGTACCTAATATTCCTAGACACTGGACTTAACGATCCTTGGATTGTACTCTGATGATTAATTATTCTTAAAATCATGAAATGTTTTATGTAAAAGGCTTGTGTTGCTATATTTGGTATCATAGGATAGTCATGTTATTTTTGGAGATTAGTAATAGAGAGCACCTTAGTGTGAACCTTAAGGATGATACTAAGTATAAGAAAACAGTCCAAAATTTTGGTAAGTATAGAGTAAGTGGTTTATCGTGAAAATACATCCCTGTCTAGATAAGAGAAGGTAGAGGTGGTTCTAGAATAGATGTATCTAGGAATAAAACCCGAAAACACCACATTGATCTATACTCGAACGAGAAATAGTGCATGATAACGGGCCTTGATGCACTCTTGCTTATGAAACTCCCGGGGGATATGCTTTCGTAGATTCACGAGCTTAGTACAAACCATTATTAAGGGACAAAAGAATCCCATAAGAATATAAGTTAAGAAATAGATCAAGGATAACCTGGATATAATCCTGAGGAATCACAAGTTAGGATGTACTTAAGTTCATACTTTTATGTTCAATGTTTCTTTTTATGCTCAATAGCTAAGTATTCAAGACCTCTAATTATACGTTCTTTTTCTTAGTAAATGGAGGTAAATAGAATAACACATTCCAACAACCAATGTGATAGGCAATGTGATGAATGTCCTAATGACATGTCTGATGTGACGGAAGAGGGTGCTCAAAACTTCATGGCAGTACTTGCTCAGCTGGAATGAGTTATGAATAATAACTTGAATTAGGTGGAACATCCCCCTCCTCCAAGGAAAGAGCAAGTTGTCATAGAATCCTTCATGTGTCAAAGGCCTCCCATGTTTAGAGGGTCTTCTGATCCACTCCTTGTAGAACAATGGATTAACTCCATTGAAATGATTTTCTCTTTCCTCTAGTGCTTAGAAGAAGAGAAAGTTGTACTGAAAGTCTATCATTTTGATGGGGAAGCTAATCAGTGGTGGTCACTGATCAAGAATAAAAAGTCCCATGAATAAATTGAATCCATAGAATGGGAGGAATTCAAGAGGATGTTTTTCATCAAATAGTTTCCTCGAACCCTCTATCTCAAGATGGAAAGGAGTTCCTTGGACTCAAGCAGATGTAAGATGAGTCCATCGGGGTGTATGAAGCGAACTTTAAAAGGCTTGTACGGTACACCTCTGGCTTTGTCATGAACACTAAAATCAAGGTGGATCGCTTATTTAGCAGACCAATGCTGAGTCTACGAAATGTGTTGGTGATTTGAGACTTCGAAAGCTATGAGGATATTTTACATTGTTCCCTCAAGGTTGAAATAGAGATTGGATACTCTCAGTGGCCTCATGGGCCTTGTGAAGAGAAGTGGAAGATGGAGAACAACATGGTTGGTTCATCAAACAAAACCCTATGATTGAAAGAAGCCTCACTTTCCACTTTGCAAAAACTGTGGGAAGAAGAATCATGATGATTGTCTGAAGGGAACCAAGAATTACTTCCAATATAGAATGTTTGTCCATCTGGCCTAGAACTTCCAAAGGGATATGAAAAATCCTGCAAATTTTTAGGAATAATGGAATGTTCAGATCAACAATTTGTCTGTAGTGTAGTGTTATAGATGCAAGGAGATTGGGCATTATGAAAACAATTTCCCTAAGCCGAGGGTTGTTGGAGGAAATCAGCAACAACCTCTATAGCAACAAAGAAGGGATTATGCTATCACTACTGTGAAGGTGGAGCCGGAAAACAATGTGGTGATAGGTATGCTTGTTTTTAATTCAAGAATAACGAACGTACTATTTGATAATGGTTCTACTCATTCTTTAATATCTTGCATGTTTAGTAGAACTATTCAAACACCACCTCAAAAATTGGAGGAAAAGATATCGGTGAGAACAGTGAATGGGTAAATTATTGCATCCATGGTTTATAACTCCTCCTCGGTTAATGTGTTTGGACTGAACCTCCCAGAAAATCTTTTCATACTTCCTTTACTGGAGTTCGACGCTATCTTGGATATGGATTTGTTATCTTTGTAAAGGAAAAAATCAATTTTCGGGAAAGGGGGATCACTTTTTATATCCCGAAGCATCCTCCGATTCATTACAAATGTAAGGAGGAAGATGAGTCTTCTTTATGATCTTTGTTGCAAGTTTGGATACTACTTCCTTGTGAGAAAGCATACCTAGATCAAATGATTGGGAAAAAGGATAGAATAATTATTTAAGGCATTCCCATCGTGAGGGGTTACACTGATGTATTCCTTGAAGAGTTGGCTGGTCTTCCTCTTTACCGAGAGGTTGAGTTTCCAATTGAACTTATCCATGTATCTCTGCCAATCTCAAAGACACCTTACATAATGGCCATCGTAGATCTAGAAGAGATGAAGAAGTAGTTATAGGAGAATATGTATAAGGGTTTAATACGCTCGAGTGCCTCACTGTGGGGTGCTCCTGTCCTCTTCGTCAAGAAGACGGATGGATCAATGCACCTCTGCATTAATTATCGTGAGCTCAATAAAATCACTATAAAGAACAAGTATCCCCTTCAATGGATAGATGGATTGTTAGATCAGCTTCTTGGGGCAAGTTATTTCTCTAAGGTAGACCATCGTTCAGGATATCACCAACTAAAGGTGAGGAAGAATGATATTCCCAAGAATGCCTTTTAAATGTGGTATGGACACCATTAGTTCATAGTGATGCCCTTCAGACTCACTAATTCTCTAGAAATTTTCATGGATTTAATGAATAGAGTATTTAGATATTACCTCAAAAAATTTGTGGTGGTCTTTATTGATGATATTCTGATATACTCCAAGAGCAAGGAGGAACATTAGGAGCATTTGGAAACTGTGTTAAAGGCTTTGCAAAGGGAGAAGTTGTATGCAAAGTATAGTAAATGTGAGTTCTGGATGGAGGAAGTATCATTCTTGGGGAATGTTATCACCAGGAAAGTGATATCTGTGGACCCTTCAAAGATGAAGGAAATTGAGGAGTGGCTGAGGCTAACTTCTGTAATAGAGATCCGATGCTTTTTAGGTCTAGCTAGGTATTAACAACGATTCGTGAAGAACTTTTCATGATTGTCAAACCCAATGACCAAGCTGACACAGAAAGGAGTAAAGTTATTATGGACACAAGAATGTGAAGACTGTTTCAAGGAGTTTAAAAAGAGGCTTATCACTATGTCGGTACTCACACTCCCTTCAAGTGGAGAATTCTTTGTGGTATATAGTGATGCTTCTAAGAAAATATTAGGTTGTGTGCTAATTCAAAATGATAAATTGATATCCTAAACCGCAAGTCAGGTGAAAATCCATGAGAAAAACTATCCCACGCATGATATAGAGCCGGCGGCTGTGATTTTTGCCTTGAAAATATGGTGGCACTACCTTTATGGTGAGAAGTGTGACATATACACAGACAACAAGAGCCTAAAGTATATATTCACACAAAAGGAGCTCAACATGCATCAAAGGAGATGGTTAGAGCTAATCAAGGAATGTGATTTCTCTATTCACTACCATTAGGAAAAGGCGAACAAGGTTGTTAATTCTCTAAGTAAAAAAACAATATTCTTTTCTATCCATTTTATGGATTGAGAAAGACCCTATATTCTAATATATGCAAAGAATGGATTTAGAAATCATAAGGGCAGGGGATACATCTTACCTTTCCCAAATGATTCTGCAACGATCTATCCAGGAGAAGATTAAGGAAGCACGAATGGATGATGTGGAGATACAAAAGAGGGTGAATGTAGTAATGGAAGGGAAGCTGCAAGAGTTCAATATCGATGATGATGGTGGGATTTGGTTTGGAATGCGGCTTTGTGTGCCTTCATCACCTGGGATAAAGAAGGATCTATTGGAAAATGCATAGATCTCAACATTCTCTATCCATCCTGGGAGTACCAAAATGTATTGTGATCTCTGAGAACACTTCTGGTGGGATAACATGAAGAAAGAGATTATGGAATATATATCAATGTTCTTGGTATGTCAGCAAGTTAAAGCTGAGCGACAAAAGTCCAAAGGTGTGATGCATCCATTGCCTATACCCATGTGGAAATGGGAAAACGTTACTATGGACATTGTCATGGGTCTCCCGAAGACGTCGAAGGGAAAAAATGCGATATGGTTTGTGGTTGTCCGACTCACCAATACATCCCATTTCATCGATATTGGAGAAGATATCTCGCTTGAACAACTTGCAAATATATATGTGATGGAAGTGGTGATATTGCAGAGTGTTCCAATCTCAATTGTCTCTGACCATGATCCAAGGTTCACTTCTAAATTCTGGAGGAGCCTTCAACATTCATTGAGTAGTGAATTAAATTTCAGCACGGCCTATCGCCCCCAAAATGATGGCCAGTATGAAAGAACTATTCAGACACTTGAAGATATGCTTAGAGAATGTTCTCTAGAATTCAAAGGTGGATGGGATCAGCATCTCCCATTGGATGAGTTCTCATACAACAATATCTTCAACTCAAGTGTTCAGATGGCACCATAGGAAGCCCTTTATGGGAAAAAGTCCATAACACTGGCATTTTGGGATGAAGTCGGTGAGCGTAAGCTGCTAGGACCTTAAATGGTCGAAGAAATGGTGGAGAAGGTGAAAACCATCCAACAGCATATCAAGGAAGCCTATAGTTGATAAAAGAGTTATGTAGATAATTGTCGACGAGACCTTGAGTTCAATGTAGGAGACATGGTATTTCTACAAATATCCCCATGGGAGAAGGTCATGAGGTTTGGGAAGAAAGGGAAGTTAAGTCCCAGGTACATCAGCCCCTTCGATATCCTTGATCTAGTTGGAGCTATGGCCTATCGACTGGCACATCCATGTACCAAGTCGAAAGTACATTATGTATTTCAGGTATCCCTCTTAAGGAAGTACATACCAGACCCTTCACATGTACTCTTCTCAGAGGTGGTATATTTGGAGAATGATCTCTCTTATGAAGAGAAACCAGTGAAGATCTTGGATCGTAGAAAAAAAGTTCTATGCAACAAGACTACTCATCTGGTCAAGGTACTATGGAGAAACCATAAGTATGAAGAGGCAACAAGGGAATTGGAGGAAGCAATGAAGGAAAAGTACCCACATCTGTTTTTGGCCTAGAATGTAAAATGAAATTTCAAGGGCGAAATTTCTTAAGGGGGGAAGAATATAACGGCCCAATGTTTTTAATGGAAATTCCCTTACTATAATTACATTATAAAATCACATGAAAACGCAACATAATGAACTACTAAGTGATAAGTGACCTTTAAACATAAATTTTTCACTTTTGTGTTTGAAATTTTGAAAATATGACATACACGGTTGTGTTCAAGATGTTTTTTGGAGTCTAATGAAACAAAAATATTTTTTGTGAATAGTAAGCAACCCTTATGAATAGTAACATACCCTTATGAATAGTGATATACCCTAATGAATTGTAACCTCACCTATGGTAGTATAAAAATAATATTCAAGTTGCAAGTACGATATACCTATAATTAAGAATGAGTTAATGAGTGTTTTAAAACTGGTTTTTGATAATAAATTATAATTTAACTAAATATTAAAATAATCATATTTAGAAAATTATTTTTGAAAAATGGAATTCATTTTTGGATTATACACGTTGAAAAATGGTCAGGGTGAAATTTTGGGATTTTTTTGAGATACTTGAAATTTTGATGAATAGTAAAATACGGTAATTTACAGTATATATACATTATAAGCTACATAGAATATTACTAGCATCATCACTAATGTCACCACACATGGTTCGAATTCAAATGACCCATTTAATATTCATTTTCATAGAATTCTTACTATTATTTTTCTTTTGAAGAAATAATAAATTAAGTATTATAATATCATTAAATCCCTCCTCTCCTCTACTATAAAACCCCCCTTCACTGCCTCTTTTCTTAACTCCACACGAGCCTTGTGCCTTGCCATTATTCTACCCAAATCTCTCCCCAATATCCTCCCCCACGTCCAAAGGCTCTTAGCCTCCTAAAAATTCCAAAAACTTTCCCCTTAAGAGGTTCTGAAAGGAGGAAGTCTCAAGAGGTAAATTCATCTTCCCAATTTCTATTTTTCTTTTAAGTTATTTTCTTTTTATTTCATTCCTCACCTCCCTTCACCATAATATTATGATAAATCCAGTAACATAAATGTACTGGAATTTCTTCATGCTATTGGTATATTTCTTTATGTTCTCTCATTTCCCCCCATTTATTTGAAAGTAATGAATGCACCGTTTGACATGTGTTAATTTAGAACATTCAAGAACAATAGTTTATCAATTTCTATTATTATCATTAATTCTGGTCATAAAACCATTTGTGTATCGTTGAACCAGATTGTGATATATGTAATATATCCTATTTTTGGTTCTGTAATCCTTTGGTACAAATGGAATTAATTTATAAATCAAAACACATTCTTTGTAATCAAATCCACCAATTAACAAAAACCGTTATCACTATGGTTATATATATAATAATTCGACTTCACTCTAAGTAACCTAATTAAAATTAAAACCATGTAATCTCCTATATATGAACTAAATAATATAACTTCAATTCTGGACAACCACTTTCATCTTGCTTATAATCCAAACTTGAATATAAGTGAACCGGTCTTTTTAAGCCAAGTAAACAAACAAGCCCGAGTAATGTAATTGAACCTTGAAACAAATCAAAAAGGATTTGAATGAATTAAAAAATTTTATAATAAATAAATTTAATATAGAAGAGGTTATGGAATTATTAAGCCTAATTTTTTTATTCAGGTCGTTAATAACAAGTGCAGAACACCATCGAATTTAAGGTAAGGGATCCTCCCCTTTTTACTCTTAACCAAGATCATTCCCTATGCTATGCATTTTTGTGTAATACCAAGTGATGGGGTATGTTTATACACCTTCCCCATATTTTCCTAATGTTTTAAATGTGATGAGAAAACCCTTATCTCTCTCATCAAGCCCTCTTAGTTACACCTGATACCATGCCAATAAACCATGATGGATCCTACCCGAACTTCCTTTATTCCTTCGGGTTGCTCTATCTTTCTTTTTATTAAAATGTTGTTGTCTTGTCATTTTTGTAAAACTTCATCATTATATTTATATGCTCCAAACTCATATTCCAAGATCCATCTTTCATTCTCTTTTGGGGATATACATGCTATTAAGTTATTCTCTCTTTGATACTTCCCAATAAGCACACTCGTTTTAAAGGAACTTCCCGAACTTTTACGCAATTTCAAGTTCACTATATATTCTGTTTTAAGAAACCATTATCTTTATAAATTCTGTATTTTTATTATGAAAACTTTCATGGTTCAATTCTGGTTTTATATAAAAGAATGTATTCTTTAGTATTTTAAAAGCTCTATACTGTTTTCCTTAAAACCGCACAAAAATGTTTTAGTACTATTTTTTCTAAAATACATTTTTCATATGTTGTCACTTATGTTCAAGAACACTTACCATGTTATATGAATATTTTACCCTATGAACATCCATTTATTTTCAAATTGTTTCCTTACAAGTACACTTTTAGGATACGACCATTAGTTATGATTTATGTCCTGATTGTGGTACCCAATTCGTTCCAGGGGTACCCTTATGTTTGGGTATGGTTGATTATGTATGATTTTATATGTGGTGAGAATATTTATGTGGCAGGAATATTCATGAAAATGATGAGATGGGTGCACCCAGTTATCACTCCAATGCATTGGGTAAGGTTATGTCTCTTGAGATGCGATGTAGCCTTGACCCGTACTAAAATGGGAAACATTATTAGCGATTAGCCTTGACCCGTACTAAAGATATGATTTTTGATTCTGCCACATTTATATGATTCCATGTTTATATGATCCCATGCTTATATTAAATGATTTTATAAGTTTCATGCTTTGGATATCATTATGTCATGACTTCTAACTCATGTGCTTGAGATGTATCCTTATGTTCATTCCCTTACTAGGATTTTTAGCTCATCCCTTTGTTCATGTGTTCCCCAGGGTAGCCTAAGAAGATGTAAGGGATCAAAGGAAGTTAGAAGCTCTTTATGGAGATTAAATAAAGAAGTATTTTTAGAACCATGTTTTATGTTATATTTACCCAGTCTTCCAAGACACTGGAATTAATGATCCTTGGCTGGTACTCTAATGATTAATTTTTCTTAAAATCATGAAATGTTTTTTGAAAAAGTCGTGGGTCACTATTCTGTAGTCATTCTAGCACTCTGATCTTTGGGTATCAGCTATAATATAGGAAAATGACATGATATATGGCTCTATGCTATGACCAGACTACCTTATGTATGACGGTTTTGATGGAACTAGTTATAGGGAACCTAGATACCTTGAAGATGACCTCCTCCTCATCTAGTCCTGCCTGTGATAATGCTAATCCCTACCTAACATGACATAATATAATCTACACCTGAAGGTGGAGATAGTGCGGATCCTCTTCAACTAGAAGCATAAGGAAAGGTCTAAAAAATATATGAATATTAACCATATGACCTCAAGAACGATACTCAATTGGGTCTCTATCACCCTGAGGATTCGTATTCTCCTTCTATCCATATTAACGGCATAGAATAGAGTTGTTAGTGTGGTAACTCTGACTACCACTACTATGACATAAAACCTTGAGGGAATGTTTCCTACTATGAAAATAACTATTGGACTTCCTCAACACAGATTTTAAATGCCCAGTACTGTCATGTTTTATTAGGTTACTCTCAATGATATGATCATGATTGACAATCATAGAGAATGTATGTAGCTGAAAGACATTCAATTCAGTACATATAGAATACTAGATCCCATCCTCAAAGAATATAACATGAATAAGTTCATAAACATCTAGAAGAATTAAAAGGTGATGTAACTCATTAAAATTTTCTAAATAATCCATGAATGACATAACATCATACTATAGATACATGAACCCTTTCACTCAGTCGTCTATCAACATGTGAGGAAAGAACTAATCATAGAAGACAATTTAAAAATGATCCCATATCATGAAATGATTATTAACAACCTAGGTAATCACATGACACAAGTTCTTTTCGAAATCATGAATCATATAGGTATAAATATTGACCATATTCTCCAGAGGAATATCTATATACTCAAAGATAGATAGTGTGGCCTCTATCCAAGAATTAACATGCTATGTACTTCCTTCCATCGAGATGCTGGGAGGATGCTGCTGCTGGAAATCACATGTCAGATCATCCATTATAGGCGAAGGTCATGGAGCACCCTACATGGACTACATGAGACAGAGGAAACTCTCAAAAAGCTAAGAATCAGTGCCCTGATAAAGTATAGCAGGCGGTGCCTTAAGTGGAAATCCTTGTGGTAGGACTGGCTGTTCAGTGCCCACCGCATCTGGAGAATGGTCATTACCACCCTATTATCCCATGAAATGACGACATCATGGAATCATTGGCCTAAAAATTCCAAGTACATGCCTCATATCCATATTTTAATAATAGATACAAGAACTAGATGAATCAAAACATAAGGCAAAGGGCTCACTACCTGAGATATACTACCCAAACAACCCACATAAAATGCTTGGTATTGGTAAGTGTTCAAGTTTAAAATATTGGGGTTCTATTAGATGATTGTTAAATAGAACCTTGCATCATATTTTTTTGAAAAATTTTATTTTTAATCCATGTTTCACATTTTAAAGTACCATTTTCATATAAACATGTATCAAATTATGATTAAAATGGATTTTCATTTCTAGTGAATTCGGGCCCAAACCCCATATCACTGACATTGGTACCCATTTAATTTTATTCTAATGGATCGACTTGATAATTTAACCATTAAAACCAATGAGGTATCATACACATCATGATTTGAAACTAAAAATCAATTGATCATATCCAAAGAGTAGCATAAACATATATATATATATATATATATATTCAAGGCTCACTCAACAACCATAATAAATACAATCAAATGATAGAGTATAAATGCACATATATGACATGAAATATTCATGTAATGTGAATTCTAGGTTCCTATAATTATTCAAGATTTATTCTCATTTCCATTATCTCATCGGTCCAAGGATAAAAAAACTCAATCACAATAATCAAAATATCTATCACGGTGATGTCCCAGACTCAGATGGCGCTTAATGGGTGCCCTGATCCCGGTGTTCCACATGAACTCATGTGAATCTCCCTGAACTCCAGAGGCTACCGACTAGCAGTGAGGGCCAAGGGTGTTTCCATGGGGAGACAATACCCTCATTAGCAGAGTATAGCACAATGAAAGTATATAAATAATAGTAAATAGTATGATAAATATAAATAAACATTAGGCACAATGGAAAATAGAGACAACAATAATAATAACAGAAACAACTAGAATAAAATTCAGTAACTGATGTTATAATGTCATGTCACTGGAAAACTAGAAAACATGGATACAAGATAATATGCATAATATAACAACCCTCCTATTTCTTATATATTTAAACATGATTTAATTCAGAAAATTTCACTTAATACTACTCTGAGGATCAAGAGATCTAGTGTAGTTGGAAATTAGGATCATTACATGACAACATTAGACGTAAAATACAACATCTATAATGAAAAATTCTTTTACGTGACCACAAAATTCCTTTATACTTAACACTGCATGGTATAACATGAAGACATACATAAGAAAGGGGTGAGTTATAAAGCCTTGTAAGGGAGTAAACAAGTAATAACATGAAAAATGCAATGAGTGTTAGGAAATAGACATGTTAATGGATATAATATAAACATTAATATAAAGGCATGATATAGAATGATTATCATAATATGGAAATGTGGCAACAACACACAATATCATATAAGCATGAGCCAAGGATCGTTGCACATGGATTAGCATGAGTAAATCCTCATTAAACATGAATTTACATGATTAAACCCTCATTTAACTTGAATTATCTTGAGTAAACCATTATTTCACTTGGAGTATCATGATAATAAACATTACCTAAGTCATTGGAGTGCTATCAAGGCACACCCTTTATAAACATTTCATTTCAGGCATAAGTGTTCCACATGGATCATATAATGTGGAATCATTCCACATCATATATTATTCCACAATTAGAGAATGCGGAATAAAAACATATAAGTTCCATTAAATATGTATATTTTTATAAATGTGAATACTCTTGATAGATTAATGAGTATGGTATTCACTACACAATGATTTTGGCATGGAAAATCACAGTGCAACTTCGGAAGCTTAACGACATGAAATAAAAATTCATAAAGAAGGTTTATGAGAGGGAAAGGGGTATATCATCATATGTACATGAAATGGATAGTAATGGGTCATATAAATACATGTCCCATCATATTTAATTTGGACATATATGGGGTAATATAATGAAGAAACTTGAAGAAAGATGAGAAATGGAATAACTCTTACAAAATTGTGGTATGGTAATGGTTGTAAATGGGAAGTATCAATTAGATAGAAAGAGGTATCTTTTCCTTAAAACATAAGGAGGATAGTATGAGGGATGGTTTGAAATCATACCCCAACATTTGTAATTGAAAATAAAAGGGTATAACAACATAAAGAAACATGGACAAAAATTAGAAAGGAAGAAATCCCTTACTTGAGTGTGTGACTTCAAGATCTTGAGGAGGAGATTATTGAGAGATTGGGGTGCCTTGGGAGGATTATAGAGATATGAGGGCAGAATAAGGATGTACTACAAGTATTTTTAGTGAATGAGAGTTAGAGCTTGTGTGGGTTTATATAGGAAATGAGAGGTGAATTCTTTAATATTTCACAATCATAGTTTTTGGAATCTATATAATAAAATATTCAAAACCAAAAACCTTCACATGGGTTTTTTGCATGGTTTTTTTCCAAAGTGGAGTGGAAAATATATTTTCATGTCCGATGGCTGAACATATTAAAATATTAGGATTTCTTATATAGAGGTGAGTCACACTCTCAAGGAAATCATTTTAAAATGTGAAAATATTTTAAAAGTCTTGGAGGGTCCACTAAAGAATTTTAAAATTAATAAAAAAATTATAAAATCTCATTATTTTTATGTTTAAACATATATTGGCATAATATCCATTTTGTAGTATTTTATTACATAAATATTTAGTCATTATGATCTCATAAAACACATTATATATTTATAATGTATTTAATTTTTACCGAAAAATTAAATTATCTCATAAAATTAAGAAAATTCAACCATTGGATAATTTAGGCATCCTAATTCAAAAAATAATATTCATTTTATCTAAATAATTTTCATAATATGTTAATTTTTACTTTTAAAATAAAAACTGACATTTATTGAAAATTCATGGCTTTTGACAAAAACAGATTTTAGAACTTAATAAAAATTACAATTGTATTCATAAAAATTATGTGATCGTTTATATTTAATAAAAATAAATTAAGTAATAATATTTTATTAAAATATTATATAATTAAAAAATCCATTAATTTATAAAAATATATTTCTTAATTGAGTATAAATATTAAATAAAAATAATATTTGTGCTTTAAATACCATTTACAAAATAACAATAATAAAAAGAATGTATATTCATTATTATATACAAAAATATTCACTTAATAATAATGCAAGGTTATTGTTACATACCCCTTTATTACACCAGCATATTTCCTAAGAGTATGGTGTGTGATGGTGGGGCATTCTTGGGGCCATTAAGTGAACATGGTTTGGGATGTGATCTTGATGATATTGACCTTCTCTGATAAACGGTTTTCCATGCTTAAATCATTAGCTCTCATCTTGGGATTGGACTAGGGAAATTCCTAGAAATGCTATCTCCATCAAAATATTTGATAAATGGCATTGAAAGGGAATGATCATACTGGTCGAGGTCATCACTTCCCTTGTCTGTGTCAAAATGATTTGTTAAAACCCTATATATATACTAGTCATGTGATAACTATTCAACGATAATATTATCTATGGTAATGACACTTAATGGTTATTTAAACCAAATAAAAAATGTTCATGTATTTTTTATATCCCTAATACATTAAAAAAAGAATTTTACTCATGAATATTTGAGTCGTTACGACATTCCCCCCTTTAGTAATTCCTCCCATGAGATTTCTATTTCCCACACAAAAATAGATGTGGGTAAATCTGCCTCATCACTTCCTCTAGTTTGCACATTTCTTCTTCAAACATGTGGTTTCTCCACAATACATTGATGAGGGGCATTGTCTAATTTCATAGAACTTTCCCCCTATGATCTAAGATCTTCATCGACTTCTATTCATATGAGAGGTCATTATCCAATGGTATGACCTCTGGAAATAGTACTTGTGATGGGTTAGGTATGTATTTTCTCAAGAGTAATACATATAATATTTCATGTACTTGAGACAGGTTTGGTGGGAGTGCTAGTCGATAGACTAGTACTCTAATGCGATCAAGGATCTCCAAAGGTCCGATGTACATTGGAATAAGCATTCAATTCTTCCAAGATCTCATAACTCTCTTACATGTTTATAGGAAGAGAAATACCATGTCTCCGACAATAAACTCTTGTGCTCGTCGGAAGTTGTCAGCGTGGCTCTTGTTTCAAATCTGAGCAGATTTAATATGCTGCTGGATGATCTTAACCATCTCCACCATTTCTTCAACCATTTCTAGACCTAAGAGTCTTCTCTTCCCAATTTCATCCCAATATTCTAGTGTTCTTCACCTCTTCCCATAAATGGAATCATAAGGCGCCATTTCGATAAATGAGTGGAAACTGTTGTTGTAAAATAACTCAACCAGATGAAGATCTTAATCCCATCCTCCTTTGAAGTCCAATGAGTATTCTCTCAACATGTTTTCATGTGCTTGTATAGTCCACTTCTATTGGCTATCATTTTGAGGATGATAAGTTGTTATAATGTTCAGCTCAGTATTCAATGTGTGTTAGAGACTCTTCCAACACTTAGAGGTGAATCATGGATCGTGATCGGTTACAATCAATAGTGGTACTCCATACAGCTTTACCAATTTTCTGATGTATATCTGTTCCAGGTAATCTAATTAGAAATCCTATTGATTTGAAATGATGTGTGATGTCTTTGTAAGATGATCCAAAACAACCCATATAGAATTGTTTTCTTTGGTTGTATTCAGAAATACAATGACAAAGTCCATGGTGATGTTTTCCTATTTCAATGCTGGTATGGTTAATTGTTGTATCATCCCCATATACTTATTCCTATCATCCTTCACTTTCTGACATACCAGGAAATTTGATGTATTCTCAATGATCCCCATATTCATGTTATACGTCCAATAATTCTCTTAGAGATCTCGATACATCTTTCTATTTCATGGGTGAATAGAGAAATTAAAACCATGTGAATCATCCAAAAGTTCATTCTTTAACTCCTGATTTTTTGGAACACATAGTCTTGTCCCAAATCTCACAATTAAATCTTTATTAATGTTGAACTATAAGGATTTCACTTTTTCTGATAATTTCCACTTTCTTCTGAATTCCCACATCATCCTTTTGAGCATCCTTTAACCTTTACAAAAGATATGGTTGAGAAATAATTTTTGAATGGATTGATGATTTTCCCTTCTTTATGATTCTATTTTCCATCTTCATCAATTGTAAGATTATTGGATATTTTTTAATTCTTATCAATGATGGAATCATTGTGTCCTTTCTACTTAGAGCATCCACCACCTTTTTCACTATCCTAGGGTGGTAATGGATTGATCAATAATAGTCTTTCATTAGATCTAATCATCTTAATTGGAGCATATTCAACTATTTCTATGTCAATATATAATTGAGGGAATTTTGAAAAATTTATATTTCAAACTTCTCCTCAAAGAGGTAATGTCTCCAAAATTTTCAAGTGAGGATTACTAGATCCAACTACTATTCATTTTTTGATAGTTCTGCTCATGAACATTCAATTTCCATGAAGCATAGGTAATGAATTTGTCATTTATCATCAACACACAACCCATAATATTTTTTGAAGAATCATTGAATACCATGAAATGTTATCCACTTTTGGGTAGTGTGAGAACATGCACAGTGATAAGAATCCTTTTCAACTCCTTAAAGCTCTCTTCTCTTTAATCACTCCCATCAAACTTGACTCCCTTCCAAGTTATCTTGGTAAGTAGGTTTTATAATCATGAGAAATTTCTCACAAACCGGCGACAATATCCTACTATCCCAAGTAAACTACGAATAACCGTCACTGATGTTGGACTCATCCATCCCTCAATTTCATTTGTCTTGGATGGATCCACAGATATATCATTGCTTGTGATGATATGACCCAACAATGAGACCACCATCAACCAGAACTCACACTTTCTATACTTTTCATAAAGATTCTCCTTTTGTAAGGTCTCTAGTACAGTTCTTAAATTATCCTTGTAACTCCCCGACCCTAGTAAACCAGATTTAGTGCATTATTACATAACATTGGCATGATCACAAGATATCAAATCCCGAAGGACTGATTAGTTTAGTATCCTTGGAGGTAATAGATACATTCATAAGTTTTACATTACATTTTAAAATAAAAAACAACAAAAAAATTGTCTCCATTGTATACATTTATATCCCTTAGACTATCCCTATAGGTCAGTCATAATATACTTATTCTTATCCTGGGAAAAATGAAACACAGAAATCAGCGAGCTCAGATACTCATTAAGGATAACAATACAACGAAAACTTTCATAAATAATCTTAAACATTTAAGGCAATGTATAAGACTAAAACACAAACATTTTAAACTTAAACTTCATTATAATATGGAAAATATAAATCAAATAATGCCATTTACTTATTCACATAGATATTCTACTAGTTGAATAATCATATGTAATATCAATATCCAATTTCATAATGATGGAATGTATAATGCTAGACTTAATAACCACATAGTCAAGGCCTTGTGCCAATACTACAAATAAGATTTGGTCAAGGCCTTGTGCCAAGACACTATTTTGTCTCATGATACCTACCAAGTCATTAAGGAGCTATAGCGGGCTCCACCCGTCACTTACTAGGTCCAATGCATTCCTCATATGAAAAGGTTTAAACATAACAAAAACATTCATTTTAAAAATATCATACAAAATGTTAATACTTTAACCATAAACAATGAATTGTATAAAAATAACACATCCATATTCAAGCATATCACAAAACCATCAATACAATATGGAATATTTGTATCATAATAAATTAACTTCAAACATGTTTAAAATGCATCAAAGTATGTGTTCATAGATGAAATGAAAACTATTTGAAATAAATATCTTTTTCTATTTTGTAAAAATTTAAAAGTAAAATTTTTATAAAAGAAAACATTTATTTTAAAAATATTCTTATAATATTTTACCGGAAGCTTCGACGATGTCATGACGGCCTAAAATAGCCTCACCCGCAGTATAAGTTAAAAAAAGACATTCTAACATTAGTTTTGTCGAAAAGGTTATAAAGTACCTTGTTTGGAATATGAAGAAATTATTTCTTTCAAAACATATATGATAAAATATGGGTATAAAATAATTTAACCCATAGTCTATAAAATAGTAAAAATGTTTTGAATTACATCTAAAAAAACACTGATGTGGATGATAAAGAGGTCCCAGTAGATACATATTAACAACCTCAGATAAGTATAGAGATTGTAGAATTAATCCATACTTTGTACTTTTCCTTGGTCAATGGTACATTAACCTCATTTATAATTGTTAAATAATTTTTATTAAATTATATAATAATCATATACATAAAAATGATATAATATATTATATTTTAATATTTCATTGTCAATAATATTTTAGTAGTATCATTATTTTCGGTGTTAACTGATTAGTTTTCCTTTATTATATTAGTTATTTAATACATGTTTGTTATGAATATGATGTATTTGATTCATATCCAGAATGATATTATGTTCTTAAACATTTTTTTTAATCATAAAATAGAATTTTTTGTTGAATGATTACAATGGGGAATGAATCTCATTGCATTCGTGGAGATGGTAATCTGTATGTATGCACGAGCGACAATATCTTTATATTGGTGGTGAAAAATATTGTGATTAGATGGTATATAATATATATAGAATCATTATCATGTTATATTTATTATTTATATCAGTTATACTCATTATTTTACCCATCCAAATAATGAATTATTTGAATAACAAACTACACCACGACATGGAGATGGTAAGCCGTACATTCGCACGTATAGTGACTTTGTTATTTATAGGATGGATAGAATAATGAATATGGTTGTACCATATTTATAATAACATAATTCTATGTAAAATATACTGGATTTATTATTTTGTTATGGAAACAACAAAGAAAGATTAAGTGAATGAAGAAAAGAACTTGAAAGAGGGTGGTGAAATTATTACCTCTTTTTCGGGTGTTTCTTTTTGAGTTGATCAAAATGGATCCTTAGGTTGGATTTATGATCAATGTATAAAATCTAAGTTAAAGGTAGGATAGTTTAGAGGATATTTGGGTAGGTTTTGGCCGAGACAAATGGCTTTGGTTGTCTGAAATTAAGATAAGGGGAATTACCCTTTTATAAGAGAGGTGATGGTCACTTTAGAAAAAGCATGAAATGTTATTTTATAATAAAATCATTATTGGTTTATAATGGATAAAAAAATGATTTATTTTGAGGATAAGGTTGGGATGGCTTGAAATACTCTCAACAGATATGTTTTAGTCATGTTTAGGTCACCATATTAACCTTATCTTTTAGTTTTAACTCTTAGTTAAAAATTTTGACATTAATCATGTCTCTTTGTATTTTTATATTATATGGTTAATAAACTTACTATAACAAGCCAAGAGAACCCAAAGTGTTTAATTATTAATATATATAACCTTATCTATGTACTTTGTCCGAACCTTATATTCTTAGGAATATTATATCAATTAATAATATAGTATTTTTTTAGAAACTCAATTATGTCAATTTTGACAGTTTTTAGTTTTTTATATTTTTGAAAGCCATAACAACTTTATCACTTCAAATAAAATATATTTAATCAACCCTAACATGTAATATTGTCCTATAAAATTATTTTAATTCATCATAAGTCTCAATTTACATTTATATGGATATTTATAATATCAATTATTTTAATATTTCATTAATAAGGTAATTACTGCATCATCATTGTGTCATAAATAAATTAAATTATTTATTGTATAAAAATTATAAATAAAATACCCTTATTTAGGAAATATTTATATATTTCAAATTAATATTTATAATTAAATTTATAGTATGTATAACCTAGTATTAAAAATGGTTTATTTATTAAACTTTGAATTTAACTCTTTTAACTCTTCTTTAAATAAAATAATAATAAATGTCCTAATCTTATAAAAGTTGACCAAAGGGGGTAATATTTTATTCTTAAGGTTTTTTTGATAAAATTATACATATCCAATAGAATTATGACATCTATAAGGATAATTATGATATCATTTTTACCCTTAATTACCCAATTTCCTTTCAAATGTGGTAAATAAAAGTCAAAAGTTACTATTCACCAATAATTATTTTCACCTTATGGAACCAAATTTTACTTAATGATGTCAATAATGTATCTCATATTTTTTATATTTAACTCACAGAAGTGATAAATTTATGTTTTATGCAAATTTGCAAATGCCCCTAGAAGGTGGGTAAAAGACAGTAAAACGTTCGATAAAATTTTATATATCAAATATTATTATAAAATTAATCCAATGAATTATGTTCAACATATATAGGTATTATGCATCTATTTTGACCTAAAATAAATTAATATAAAAAATTATTTATTTAAATAAAAATTCAGTTTTAAACAACAACCGAGTGTTTTTCACTATTCATCAAAAATTGGAAGTTTTCCGAAGAATAAAAAAATTAACTCCAACCTAATTTTGATATTCCAAATCCAAAAACTGAATTCCTTTTTGAGAAATAAAATTTTAAAATTTCAATAAGGGGGTATTACTGTTCGTAATGTCTAGTTTGATTGGTCGTGGTGTGTTAAAACTCCATGTTGCATACAATGAAAGCTACTGCATTATTCAAAGGGAAATGTACCGTGGAAGCTTGGGGTGTTACATTCTCCACTCCATAAAATATTTTTTTCCTCAAAATTTCTAGAATATTACTGCCTAATAAGATTTAGCTGGTTCTTTACCATAAGTTCCTTGGGTTCCCATGTTTCCTCTTCCATCTTATGATTTCACCATAGAATTTTTACCAGACGAGTCATCTGGTTTCTCAGCACTTATTTTCTGGTATCAAGAATCTTGACATGCTCTTCACAATAAGACAAATCAGGTTCCAGTTCAATTTCCTCATAAGTGAGTACATGCGTTGGGTCAGGCATGTATTTTCTCAATAGTGATACGTGGAACACATTATGAACTTGGAAGATACTTGGAGGCATTTCCAAACGATAAGCCACAACTCCAATTTGATCTAGAATTTCAAAAGGCCCAATATACCTTGGACACAATTTACCCTACTTACTGAATCTTATAACACCCTTCCATTGAGATACATTCAAGAAAAGATGATCTCATACTTGAAATTGCAAATCCTTCCTCCGATTACCGGCATATATATTTTGCCGACATTGAGCTTCTTTGATGTGGGTTTGGATAATATTCACCTTTTCCATTGTTTCCTAAACAAGTTCTGGGCCTATGAGTTTTCTTTCACCAACATCAACCCAAGATGTTGGTGTGTGACATCTCTTTCTATATCATTCTTCATATGGTGCCATCTAAATTCTTGAATGGATGCCATTGTTATAGGAAATTTCTACCATAGATAAATATTGATCCCATATACCTAGAACGTCAAGTGAGAAAGATCTCAACATGTCTTCTAAGGTTTGAATAGTCTGTTCTAATTGTCCATCAATTTGAGGGTGGTAGGAATTGCTCAAAAGATGTTCAGTATCCAAGGCCTTCTGAATAATTTTCCCGAATCTTGATGTAAAACGGGTATCACGATAAAAAAATCGATAGGGGAACACCAAGGAGTCTTAAAACATCTAATATATATAGTATTTCTAGATGTTCATGTGGTAAATCTTCTCTTATAGAATGAAAATGTGCAGACTTGGTAAGATGATCAACAATGACCCATATTGCATCATTCCTTCTAGGAGTCTTTGGTAGCCCCATGAAAAATTCCATCATAATATTATTCCATTTCCACTCAGGTATGGGAAGAGGTTGCATGACTCCTCCAGGTTGTTGCCTTCTAGATTTCACTTGTTGAAAAACCATACATCTTGACACAAAATCAACAATTTCCCTATTTATGTTGTCCCTCCAAAAATTTTCCTTCAAATCTATGTATATCTTGGTGCTCCCAGGGTGTATAGAGAAATTGGAGCTTTAAGCATCATCCAACAATTCCATTTTTAGATCAGGTATATCAGGAACACAAATTCTTATCCAAAATTTCAAAATTCCATCCTCATATATGAAGTCCCTCAATCAACCATCTTTTACAGCTTTAATCATCTTTTGAAACTCCTAATCTTCATTCTGGGAAATTTTTATCCTTTCTAGAAAATATGGTTTGGCATCCATTTGAAAAAGTATTGATGTTTCACCTTCTATGGTTATTCCCATATCCATCTTTACTTGATCCATGAAAATAGGATTTGTTTCCACTATCATCTTGTTCAAAACTCAATGATCCTTTCTACTCAAAGCATCTACCCCCTTATTTTCCTTCCCCGGGTGGTAGTGTATTGTGAAATCATAATCCTTGAGTAGTTCAAGGCTTCTCCTTTGCCCCATTTTGAGTTCTTTTGGTGAGAAAACATACTTAAAACTCATGTGATCAGTATAAATCTCACATTTCCACCATAGAGATAGTGTCTCCATATCTTCAGAGCAAAGATTACAGCTGCTAACTCAAGATCATGAGTGAGATAGTTTTTCTCCAGAATTTTTATCTATCATGATGCATAGGCAGTAACTCTATCATTCTGCATAATCACACAACTAAGTCCTTTCTTTGAAGCATCACTATAAATAACAAACCCATCGTTCCCTAATGGTAGAGTCAAGATAGGAGCATTGAATAGTATTCTATACAGTTCATCAAAACATTCTACACACTCTTTTGTCCAAACAAATTTAACCCCTTTACGTGTCATCTTCATTAATGAGTTATAAAACCAAGAAAAATTCTGTTCAAAGCGTCGATAAAGACCTGCTAAACCCATAAAATTGTGTACCATAGTTATACTCGTCAGTGCTTGCCAATATTGGATTTACATGGTCTTTGAATTGTCAATATAGATTCCATCATTAGAGAAAATATGCTGAAGAAAAGAAATCTCTTGAAGCCTGAATTCACGCTTTCTAAAATTCCCATAAAATAATATCTTCTGAGGGTTTTGAGAATAGTGCACAAGGGAAATTGATGATCTTTGTATCTTTTTGAATATACCAAGATATAATCAATAAATAACACTAAAAATTCATCAATATACTCCATGAAAACACTATTAATTAGATCCATGAAGATATATGGTGCATTAGTGAATCCAAAAGGAATTACTGTAAACTCATAATGCACATACCTGGTTCGAAATGCTGTTTTCAGAATGTCTTCCTTCTTCACACAAAAATGATGATATCCAGATCAAAGGTTAATCTTTGAGAAATATTGAGATTCATGAAGTTGGTTAAATAAATTATCAATGAAAGTTAGGGGAGACTTTTTTATTTATTTTTATAGCATTGATCTCCCATTAGTCAATGCATGACCTCATAGATTCATCTTTCTACTTAACAAAAAGGACACATTCCTCCCATAGAGAAACAATGGGGAGAATAAATTCGTTATTCCTCAATTCCTATATTTATTTCTTCAATTACACTAATTACATAGTGGACATTCTATAAGGGGTCATCTATATGGGCCATGAACCAGGAATTGAATCAATGGAAAAGATAATTTCTTGTACTGGAGGATGTCCAGGTAAATCCTCTCGAAACACATCAACATATTATTGCACAATAGGTATATCCTCTAGTGGAATATTCTTTTCATCACCCTTAATTATTTCATTCTCTTATTCCACAATAATTGAATTTAGTATATCTATAGCGGGTGGATCTAGAAAAGAATCAGGTGGTGACATTTCTGCTATGCAGATAAGGTACTCCTTATCATCATCATAAATTGTAACAGCCTTCTTCTTACAATAAATTTTTACTTCATGGTCTGAAATCCAATCCATTCTAAGGATTATATCAAACTCAATCATGGGTATGACGATGAGATCACCAGATAAATAACATTTATATTCCCTAATGGGAACTGATCCACAAAACGTTTTTGCAAGGATACTTCCCTTAGAAGTTTTTACTGACAACTCCCATGTTAAGTCAAATTGAAAATATCTACTTTACATAGAAAACAAGGAAAATATAAAACAATTTGATGATCCAAAATCAAATAAAGCATTGGATAAACTTTAGGAAACCATTAAATTATATACCACCATGTCTTCAGAAGCTTCAACCTCAGTAGTTGTGATATCAAAAGCTTGGCCTTTCTCTCATTTCCTTTTTGAGGTAAGTTTCATGGGCGCATAGGACATTAATTTTCATAATGCCCCTTTTCTCAACAATTGTAGCATTCAACATTGACAGCCTCTTTCATTCCCTTGCAATCATGGGCTTGGTGGAATTTTTCACTACACTTGTAACAGACTCTCATTCCCTTCAGGAAAGTACTAGGGTTTTTCTTTTCATATTTACTATAGGATGGATATTAAACATTTCCCTTCACCCCCTTATTTCTATTTCCAGAGATTTTAACAGATATCTTGTTCTTTTTCTTTTCTTTGAAGTTGTAGGACATAGAAAATTCTTTTTCTATCTTGATAGCGCATGGGACAATATATTTGTACGATGAGAATGATTGTGAGAATAATTCTTGATGGAGAATTGTTTTTAACCCATCAATGAATCGTTTAATCTTACTCCTTGGGTTACGTATATAATCTATTTCATGCCTTACTAACCATGTAATGTTTTCCTCATACTTTGCGACATTCTCATCCTCCTTTTGCCTCAGACTCGGAAATCACAGTTCCATATCCGCTCGATGGTCATAACGAATGTATTTTTCTAAAAAAATATCTTTAAAATCCATTCATTACTTGTTTGATACTTCTTTAATTTCCTTTATGTTTTGGATTAATGACCACCATTGATCTACATCTCCCCTATGGAAATAAACTACCATGACAAATTTTTCCCCTTTCCCAACTCCCCAAAGCATGAAATATTCTCTCTAATGAAATTATCCATTGCTCAAATACCAATGGATTTTTACTCCCATTGATTTTTGGTGGTTGTTGCCTCATGAAGTGCTCTAACATTGATCCTCCACGTTTTGGATTAGGGTGATCTATACGGGTAAGGTTATTATTCCTAACCTGAGTGAGTTGTCCCAGTATGGTGACAAGCTGATCAGCACCAATTGCATCACCAGCTCCAGAAAAATTATCTTGAGTAGGAGGGTAGTCCCTACATGGATTACGTGCATTGATACAATTTACATTCCTTCCACTAGGTGAAATTTCTAAACAACGGCATACATGAGATTTGTTTATGAATCGCAATACATAATTCCAAACATGTAAAAAACATAACATAAATTGAACATTTTATGGATATAATCCATAATCATAAAAAAAATTATTTGAGGAGGTTTGTACTCATAAATTATTCATAATGGTTTATAAAGAAAATGTGAATTATTCTAAGAATATACCCCATGAGTGTCGTAACAAAGAGTGCAGTAAGACTCGTTGTCATGTACCAGGATACCCCGGGTCAAGCCCAAAACACCTTGTCAGAGATTTCACTCCTAGGTACATTTGTTCCAGAGCCACCTCTACCTACTCGTATCCAAACAGGGATGTATTTCAGGGAAAATACACAAAATCATTACATTACCAAAATTCTAGGATGTTCTTCTATACTAAACCTCAAAGTTTATCTGGGGGTAATTTCCTCTAATCGGATTTTATCTAAATCTAGTTTCCAATGTTTTTTCTATGATTCCTTTAATACCAACTGTAATTCCTCAACCCCAGTTACCTAGAGTCAGTGAATTATTACATAAAATTGGGATGATCACAAGGGATCAAATCCCAAAAGACCGATCAGTTTAGTAGCCTTGTAAGTACAAGATATATTCATAAGTTTTACATTACATTATAAAATAAAAAACAACAAAAACATTGTCTTTATTGAATACATTCATATATCTTAGACTATCCCAAAATTTCATTCATAATATACTTTTTCACATCCTAGAAAAAATAAAACCTATAAAGGGCTGAGATCAGATGCTCAGTAAGGATAACAATATAGCGGAAACTTTCATAAATAAGTATAAAACTTTATGGAAATGTATAAGACTATAAAAAATCCTTTTAAACTTAAACATAATCATAATATGGAAAAGATAAATAATATTATTCCATTTACTTATTCACATGGGTATTCTACTATTCGAATAATCACATGTAATATCAATAGCCAATTTCATAATGATGGAATGCATAATGCCAGACTTCATAACCACATAGTCAAGGCCTTGTTCCAAGACAAAAAAATAATATTTTTTCAAGGCCCTGTGCCAAGAAACAAGTTTGTCTCAATAGACCTACCGATGCATCGAGGTGCTATAGTGGGATCCACCCGTCACTTACTAAATCCAATTCATTCCCCATATGAAAAGTTTTAAACATTACATAAACATTCGTATTAAAACTATCATATGAAATGTTAAGACATTAACCATAAACCATGAATGGTATAAAAATAACACATCCATATACAATCATATCAAAAAAAATCAATACAATAAGGAAGATTTGTATCATAATAAATCAACTTAAAACAAGTTTAAAATACATCAAAGGATGTTAACATAGATGAAATGAAAAACATTGGAAATAAATACCTATTTCTATTTTGAAATCATTTAAAAGTCACATAGTTATAAAAGAAAACATTTATTATGAAAATGTTCTTATAAGATTATATGGGAAGCTTTGATGATGTCATAAAGGCAGAAAATTGATGCACACTCTGTATAAGTTAAAAAACAGACATTCTTACCATAATTTTGTCAGAAAGTCATAAATTACCTTCTATGGAAAATGACAGAAAGATTGCTTTCCAAACATATGCAGTCAAATAAGGGTATTAATTAATTTAACCTATAGTCTACTAAATATTAAATAAAAATTATTAAACTTTTTTTAAAACACTGATGTGGATGATAAATAGGTCCCAGTAAATACTTATGTATTAACAACCTCTGATAAATAAAGAGATTGTAGAATTAACCCTTACATTATTCTTTTCCTTGGTTAGTGGTACGTTAACCTCCTGTATAATAGTTAAATAGTTTTTATTAAATTATAAATGAATCGTATACATAAATATTATATCATATATGATCTTCTAATATTACTTTGTTAATAATATTTTAGTAGTATCATCGTTTCAGGTGTTAACTGATTTGTTTTCCCTTATATGCTTGGTTTTTTATGCCATGTTTGTTATAAATAGGATGTATTTGATTCATATACAAAATTATATTAAGTTATTAAACATTATTTTTAATTGTAAAATGAAATTTTTTATTGAAATACTATAATGGGGAATGAATCTCATCGTGTTCATGGAGATGGTAATCCGTACGTACGCACGAGCGACAATGTCATTATATTGATGGTGAAATCATATTGAATTGGATGGTATATAATATATATAGAATAATTAACGTGTTATATTTTTTATTTACATCTGTTATACTCATTATTATACCAATCCAAATAATGAAGTGTTTGAATAAAAAACTACACCTTGACATGGATACGGTAAGATGTATGTACGCACGTATGTTGACTTTGTCATTTATAGGATGGATATAAATGTGTAAGAACCTGGTTCTTACTTTTGAGGTATGGGTTTCTTCCGTTCTCTTATCCTTAAGTGTCTTTGAGAAAATATGGGAAAAGGGGATAAATCCCAAATTTTTGAAGTACACGCTGTGTACTTTTGGTCATGTGGGATGATTACACGGGGTGTGTGGCCATGTTGTAGAGGCCCGAAGCCTGACGTACATGGACTTTACATTACTTTTGCGGAATACTTAGTACATAACAAAAACACACACACACAAGGATCGTAATAGTTTAGTGTCTTTGGAAACTCGGAACGTAATCTTCTAATCGTGGTGAAAGATCTTCAATATCTCCCATAAAGATCTTCCCTTTTTTACCTAAAACCTTTCTTTATATCCTGGGGAAAAGAAAACATAAAAGGGTGAGCTCAAATTCTCAGTAAGGGTATAAAAAAGAAAAATCAATCACATAATATTCATAAGAACATAACTTTTGGAAATCTTAACCTGCAAAAGAGAGCATAATTTCATAACATGGGATAAATCATAGTAGTGAAATGAAATCCCAATAATCATAACTTAAAACATGAAAATTTGTGGCATTCACACATAATCATAGAGAATCATTTCTTGTTAGTCAAGACTCATTGCCAAGACTATCTTAGTGGACAAAGTCCCTTTCTGAATCGAGTAACCCTCGTTTTAGTCCTGTTTCACTGAACCGGTATAACCTACCATTCCAGCCATGTCTATCTCATGAGATATAAAATCTTTACCCAATTCATTGGAGGGAGATATAGGTCCCACCCATCTTATAATGAATCCTTTCTTATGTGTGCCACATAATCATAAACCATACATCATAGCGTAACCCATGTAATAAAAATGGAATTCTTAAACAACATGACATCATAAAACAATTCATATAAGATAAAGGAATTCATAAAAATATTTCCATCACAAAATAATCAAATCCATGTTATAATAGGGATAAAAACAGAACCCTTTTATTATCTTAGATGGAAGATAATTTTGATAAAATACTTGAACTCCATTCTTGAGGAAAATATCCTTTCTACTTCAAAAACATTTTTCCTTTCATAACATGTCATACGACTTTAAAATAAAAGAAGTTGATTAAAAATAAACTTGAAAACTTGTAAAGGAAGCTTCTTGGAAATAATGTTTTAAAAATCTATTCAGGCCGTATAAGTTAAAAAAAACATTCTTCTCGTAATTTTGTCGGAAAAGTCCAAAAGTACCTCGTATAAAAAAACGACAAAAGATTCCTTTCATATTCTTTACTAAAAACTCACCGAAGGGTAAAATTGGATTTAAACTATTGTAAGTGGATGGAAACAATATTACATATTGAGGGAACATGGATGTGGATGATAAAATACACCCTAGTAAATACTTACGAATAAACAATCTCGGATAAAAATGAGATTGTGATATTTCCCTTACCTTAGGTCCGACTTGCTTTGTAAGTGTCCGAACCTCCTCTTCTTTGGAACGCTTCTTTGAATCCTCCACTTAGGGAACTAAGATTGGTCTTTGAAGAAGACCAGGACCTCTAGGATTATTCTAGGGAAGTTGAGAGGAGAAAATGGCAGGGGTTGGCCGAGCTTGAGTGTTCAAATTGGTGTGAGGAGGAGGGGGAGGAGGTGCCCTTTTATAAGGGAGGAGAGGGGCACCTTAGGAATATCTCAAAATATTATTTTATATTAAAGTCAAAATCGGTTTATAATGGTTCCAAAGGGTCTTATTTCGAAGCTAAAGTGGGGATGGGTCTAAATCCTATCAACCAATAGGATTTAGACAAGTTTAGGGTATTATTTTAACCTTATCAATTAGATTTAACTCTAAGTTAAATAATTTAACTTTTACCGTGTCTTTTTGTTTTCTTTCACTATATGGTTAATACACTTACTATAACATGCCAAACGAACCCCAAATTGTTTATTATTAATATATATATCCTTATATAAGTCATTTGGCCGAACCTTATATTTTTAGGAATAAAATAACAATTAATAATATAATATTTGATTTAAAAACTATTTTGTGTCAATTTTGACACTATTTGATATATGATTTTTGTGAAAGTAATAACAGAATTATATGTTCAAACCAAGTTGATTAAATCAACACTAATATATCATAGTAACCTAGAAAATTAGTGGAATTCATAAAAAGTCTCAAATTATATTTATTTTGGTGTTTATAACATCAATTATGTCAATATTTCATTAATAAGATAATTACTGCATCATCATTGTGTCATAAATAAATTAAATTATTTAATGTATAAAAATTATAAATAAAATACCATCATGTAGGAAATATTTTTATCTTTCTAATGAATATTTATAGTAGAATTTATCTTATGTATAACCCCATATTAAAAATGATTTACTTATTAAACTTTGATTTTAACTATTTTAACCCTTCTTTAAATAAATTAATAATAAATGTCCTAATCTAATCCAAGTGGACCTAAATGGTCATATTTTATTCCTAAGTTTGTTTTTGGTCGAATTAAACTTGTCCAATAGAATTAGGACATGTGTTAGGGTAATAATAATATCATATTTACCCTTAGTTACCCTATTTACTATTAACCGTGGTAAAAAAAGTAAAAAGTTACTATTCACCAAAAATTATTTTCATCTCATTGAACCACATTTTAGTCCTTGATATTAACCGTGTCTGTCGGATTTTCGAAATTCCATTCACAGAAGCGGTAAAATTAAGTTTTATGAAAAATTCAGTTTTTAACCTACCACTTAGTGGTTTCACTATTCATCAAAAATTGAAAGTTTTCAGAAAAGTAGCAAAATTTCACCCTAGGCTATAATTGATATTCAGAATTCAAAAATGATTTCTATTTTAAAAAATTCCCAACATATAAGTTGCATTAATTAATTTTATAATTAATTTCCGTTGTCACAACAAATAGCGTGTTTTTAAGAGATAATAACTATCAAAAGATTGACACTTGTTTATAACTGGTTTAAATGTGAAATTACATCCAATGTCCAACATTGTATTAAATTGTAAAAAATTATTCTAATTATACTTTAAAACCACTCAAATTAATAATTTATAACTATTAATTATTTCGATTGAAAAGTTGTTTTTAATTAAAATTTAGTAATTTCCACTATTCATCAAAATATGAAAGTTATCCGAAAATTACCAAAATTTCACCTTAGGCTAAATTCGATACTCCTAATCCATAAATGAAGTCCATTTTGAAAAATAAAATTTAAAAAATTTCAAAAAGTGGTTATTACTATTCATAACGGCTAGCTTTAATAATATCTTAATAGCATATCGTTGTTTAGCGAAACTTGGTGTTGCGTACAACACACGCTATCGTGGAAGGTCGCGATTACGTGTAATTCAAGCCAAGTCAGAGATGTGTGTTGTTAAAGCTCTTTTTGGTGTAGCGTATAACACAAGACATTAATGAAATTAAAAAGAATATTTTTCATAAAATCTCGGGGTGTTACACATGTCATCAATGAAGGGTGTTGGAATCGACTACACACCGTGTAGTGATCCCTTACATGTTGTGTAGTCATTTGGCAGGCAAATAGTAAGGTGGTGGTGAGCTATGCGACAGAACACACCGTGTACTCAAGAAGACAGATCGTGTAGTCTTGCAGGAAGATGAACGATGCCACGCTGGCGGGAAGCTGCCATAGGAATAGTTTAAAAACGGGAAGTACACGCTGTGTACTCGGAAGTACATGTTGTGTAATTTGTTTTTTCTCTTAAAATGGGCAGTATCCTCCCATATTTATAGGGAAGGCATAGAATGGTAACAGGACCCGGGGGAGGAAGGCCGAATCTTTGAGGATTCGCCGAGCGCACGTTAGGAATCTGTTTCTGCCTCAGATGATCTTGTTGGAATCGCACGGGTAATCCCTCCACACTTATTTAATCATTCTTTCCAATTCTTCCTCTAATGGAAGTTATTTTCATTTAAGCGAGAATTATTTTACCTCAGATCTACGACGTCTTTGGGCGTTTCTGGAATCGACGTTCGCGTATATCATTCATTGGTGATAAAGTTTGGTGGCTTGGTGTTTATGTTCCAACTGTTGTGCGTTTTTGTTTGTTTTTGAGCAACGAACCCATATTTGGGGTGTCGTGTGGCTGAGGACATGGTTATTTTAAATACCTAGAAGTGTATATGTAATTGAATGTGATATAAAAATGCTGTTTGGGTTCACTGCTTGGATCCATGACCACCCTGGGGGTGCATTCTTATGTTTATCCATTTGGCCAGGATACCCGAGGGTATGCCTTGTTTATTTTATGCCTTTAATGAAATTTTCGTAGAATTTCCTTGAGAGGAATTGATTTTTACTACTTTTTTACATATTGGGCTTGGCCCGGTTACCTGTTTATCTTGAGGGCAGTGCTGTGATTAGTCTATGGGTATTTTACTACTTAGCCTGTGGGAAACTTCTTCTGTGCCTATGGGTAATAGACTATGTGCCTGAGGGTGACACTACGTATGCTTGAGGAAAAAATATGTTCTTCCTGTGGGCAAGTACTTGTGGGTTACGTTCCTGATTACCTGAGGGTGAGGGTTGAGTGTCTTTGGACACTGGCTGTTTACTTAGGAATCCAATGTTGTGTTTTCTTATATGAAATGGAGTAAAATATTAATAAAATGTCAAAATAACGGGTAAGTTAGTTACTTTTGAGTACTGATTAGTTTATTGCATTTTATTACTGCACACTATTGTTGCATAGTTTCACATAGTTGGGCACGGGCCTTTGGTGGGTGTCTACTGAGATATATTTCTCACACCCTGTTTGGGTAATGCTTTTCGGCCCAAATAGATTATATTTCTGTAGGTGTAGATAATGGAAAGGGTCCCTATACAGGTACTTGATTGATGTTGGGGTGTATGAGAGCATGAGACCAAGCATTGGCTCGCGATGCCGCTGGATGTTCTGTTTTTCTTTTATGTACTTGTACTTCAGTTTTATTGAATTTTATTGTAGTGTAACATGTTATGGATGTTTTATAGAATAGTGACAAGTTGCATCTTCATATATATATGACTGCTGGTTTCCCTTTTTGTTATCAATTCTTCATTTTTAGTTATATGTACTGTTAATGCTTCCGCTGTTATTGTATGTTTAAATTACATTCCACTGCGCTACACTTTGACAAATGAGGGAATATTTTCCACACTATCATACTGAGGCCCTTGCTGCTAGTCGGAAGCCTCTAGCATTTGGGGAAATGCGCTTGAGGTCACGTGGTGAACTGGGTTCGGAGCACCCGTGTAGATGATATACACGCCGTGTAGATTTGTTCAAACGTGAGCAGTGTTGCATAGCCGTGTCGAAGGACCCGGGCTGGAGAAGGGAAGATAGGTACACACCGTGTAGTCGGTATACACATCGTGTAGTCTTGTTTTTCAAAACATTAAATGCCTTCTTCCTCCGATTCCTTTTGGGGTTTCTTCGTTTTCGGTCTTGTTAATCTTGAATCTAAGGCGTGTTTTTGAACTTGTAGAGTCATGCTGCCTAGACGACTGTGCATTGTTCGCCAGGAGAGTGGAAATGATTATACTCTAGAGATGGTGGTCCATGGGCTACCAGTGGATACTCCAGCAGAGCCAGATGTGGCGCTAGCTGTTACACCGGACACAGGCGCGGAGGCTCATTTCCATGAAGGGTATATGCGGTTCATGCAGACCTTTCAGAGTGCACCGCCGGCTGCCACATCGATGGCTGAGCTAACACGTATATTCCAGCAGCATCATTTGACAACATTTTTAGTGGATGGAGGACCACAGGCTGTTAAGTCTTGGTTGGGGTCGATGCAGGCTATTTTCGAGCATCTTGAGACGCCTCCAGGGCAGAGGGTCAAGCTCGCGACGTATATGCAGCGTGATTCCGCCAAAAGGTGGTGGGATGTTACCACCCAGTCAAAGAATCACATAGAGATGGAGTGGGATGATTTTCAGTCAGTATTATATGACTTCTTCTTCCCAGAGACGCTGAGGGAAGATCGAGCTCGAGAGTTCATGAATCAGCAACAGGGCGCTATGTTAGTGATGGACTATTCCGCTCATTTCACCGAGCTTCATCATTTTCACCCGTACTGGTGGGTGATGAGATGTTGAGAGCCAGACGTTTAGAGGATGGTCTTCAGTATGAAATCTGAGCATTGTTGAATGTTTTCAGGTTTCATTTAGTACATGCTATTGTAAATCAGGTGCTGATTACATAGAGAAACCTGTGGGAATCTAGTGGTGTGGGTCAGGGCGGTTCAGCACCAGTTACTAGTACTATTTCTACTGGCAAGAGGAAGAGATAGATGAACTACTCTCAGGGTGGCAGTGCCAGCCAGTTAGTTTCTTCAGGTGGCCAGGTCATGTGCTACTCGTGTGGTAAGGAGGGGCACAAGAGACCGCAGTGTCCACGAGACCCATTGGAGTGTCGAGCTTGCAGCAAGATGGGTCATATGCATCGCTTTTGTAGGGTGTTTCCCCCAGTGGCTAGTGAGAGGGGTTCTGTGTAGACTCCGTGTGTGGGAGTAGGACCAGTGGATTCTTACCAGTCAGGGAACTGGAATATGTCAGGGCATATAGGTAGAGATGCTGGTCGTGGTCGTGGTAGCCAGACACTAGGATCTCAGAGGCAGCAGGGCGGGACAGCTCAGGGTGGCCAGGCTGTGTCGTAGGGACGTTACACTGGGCAAGCATATGCAGTGCAACAGACCTAGCAGGAGAAAGATCTCGGACCATCTATTATCATAGGTACTATTCTAGTAGCTTTTGTTTTATCTTCATTACTTTTTGATATGGGTGCTACATGTAGTTTTATATCCGTCCCCGTTGTAGAGAGCCTTGGGATCTGTGTCTCTACTTATTCTGGTATTATGACGCTAGACACTCCGTTGGGGACTAGGACGACTGGTGTACGTCAGTTCAAGGAGTGCCCCCTTGAGGTTGGTGGGTGTCGCTTCCCTTGGGACCTCTATGTATTAGAGATGATAGCTTATGACGTCATTCTTTATATGGACTGGTTGGTTCCCTTTCGAGCCTTTGTAGACTGCTATTGTCGCAAGGTGCATTTCACGTCACCAGAGGGTGGAGATTTTCTATACAAGGGAGAATGGGATGTTCAGGCGAGTCGAGCTCGACTAGAGCATCGGGGGCGAGGTGGTGTGACAGCCCAGATTGCGAGTTTATATCTGGATGATCAAGGGAATTGTTAGCAGGATTTCCCTCCAGTGGTTGATCGTTTCAGGGATGTCTTCCCAAACAACTTTTTAGGTCTTCCTACAGAGCGTGAGGTGGATTTCTCTATTGATCTGGTGCCAGGGGTAGCATTGGTTTCCATTAATCCTTATAGGATGACTACACATGAGTGGAAGGAGCTCAAGAGGCAGTTAGAGGAGTTACATGCATAGGGTTTCATCTGACCCAGTACTTCTCCTTGGGGTTCACTGGTTCTCTTTGCGAAGAAGGAGGATGGTACCCTCAGACTCTGTGTGGATTATCGGAATATGAACCAGTTGATGGTTAAGAACCGATATCCCTTGCCGAGTATTGATGATCTTATTGATGAACTTTGTGGAGCACGAGTGTTCTTGAAGATTGACTTGAGATCAGGATATCATCAGCAGCATGTGAGACCATCAGATATACTGCTTACAACTTTTCAGAGTAGATATGGTCTATACGAGTACATGTTTATGTCGTTCGGACTCACGAATGCGCCAGCAGTTTTCATGGCTCAGATTAATCATGTGTTCAATCCTTATCTGGATTATTTTGTGGTAGTATTTGTGGATGACATCTTGGTGTACTCTCACACTCGACACAACCACGCCACCCATCTTGAGATCGTATTGAGTACACTGAGAGAGCATCATATATATGCTAAGATCTCAAAGTTCCACTTTTGGATGGATCAGATTCACTTTCTGGGTCATACCATCTCAGTGGTAGGAGTTGTAGTAAACCCAGAGAAGGTGAGAGCAGTAGTTTCCTAGGAGCGGCCTAAGAATGTGTTTGAGATATGGAGTTTCTTTGTGCTGGCTGGTTACTACAGATGCTTCATACAGGACTTCTTCCACTTAGCAGTGTCGTTGATGGGTTTGACTAAGAAGGGTGTGAAGTTTGTATGGTCAGAAGCTTGCGAGACAGCCTTTCAGAACCTGAAAGGAAGGTTGACATCAGCACCGATCCTGATACTCCTAGATCAGGGGAAGAACTATAAAGTTTACTGTGACGCATCAGGTATTGGGCTAGGAGCAGTGTTGGTGAAGGTTGATCGAGTTGTTGCATACCGGTCTCGACAGTTGAGGCCACATGAGAGGAATTACCTGACGCATGATCTCGAGTTGGATGCAGTTGTTCATGCGTTGCGTTGTTGGAGACATTACATATTGGTAGAACGTTTTGTGGTTTTCACTAACCAAAAAAGTCTCAATTATATCTTTACTCAGCGGGACTTGAATCTGAGATAGCGAAGGTGGGTTAAATCCATTCAGTCTTTTGATTTTGATCTTTCCTATACACCTGGTAAAGGTAATGCAGTAGCTGATTCACTGAGCAAGAAGACTCAGATACAGGTAGTGTAGGAGGCCAGTGTTGTATGGCAGCTGATGGAATTGTTCTCTGAGATGCATCTAGAGGTGCACGACAGTCATGGGCAGAGTTATCTTTCCTATTTAGCTGTGACTTCTACCCTCCTAGATAGAGTGAGGATGAGACAACTATCTAATTCAGAAGGCCTACTTCTCCAGGAGTCGTTGGAAAGTGAGGGCCCTCCTCCTGGTTGGATGATAGGGGATAATGAGGTTCTGCATTTCCATGGATGAGTGTGGGTTCCAGGGGATATACGCGAGGAGCTGATGCGGGAGTTTCATGCTTCAACATGGGCAGTTCAACCCGGGGTTACCAAGATGTATCGAGACTTGAGATGTCAGTACTGGTGGCTGGGCATGAAGAGAGATGTAACTAGTTTTTTTACAAGGTGTTCCACCAGTCAGCAGGAGAAGGCGGAGCATCAGAGGCCAGCCGGACTGTTACAGGAGTTACCCATTTCGTATTGGAAATGGGATGATGTCACGATGGACTTAATGATTGGTTTTTCGAGGTCACCTTGAGGCAATGATGTCGTGTGGGTTGTTGTGGACCGACTCACGAAGGTAGCTCACTTTTTTCTGACCAAGGCGACCTTCGGTGTTGACGACATTGAGAAGTTGTATATCCGAGAGATCTTATGTCTTCATGGGGTCCCTCGTTCTATCATTTCAGATAGGGATGCCCGTTTTACGTCTCATTTCTGGCAGAGTTTTCAGAGGGCACTGAGTACACAGGTGCTTCTGAGCACATCTTACCACCCTTAGACCGATGTCCAGTCAGATCGTACGATACCGGTGATTTAATACATGCTGCATGCATGCGTCCTAGACTTTGGGGGATCTTGGGAGAAGCATATACCCCAAGTCTAGTTTTCCTATAACAATAGTTTCCAGGAACCTATTGAGATGGAACCATATGAGGCTTGATATGGTAGGTTGTCCCAATCACCTTTGTGCTAGTTAGAGGCAGGTGAGGCTGTATTACTGGGAATACATCTCGTGCATGAGACTTCTGAGCAGGCCCAGTTGATTCTGAAGCGGATGGCTACCACATAGTCACTTCAGAAGTCTTATGTTGATCTCAGCAGACGACCTTTGAATTTCGTGGTTTGGGATTAGGTTTTCTTGCGTGTTTCGCCGAGGATGGGACACATACAGATCAGAAGACAGGGTAAACTTTCACCGAGGTATGTGGGGCCATTTGAGATTCTGGAGAGAGTCGGGCCGGTTGCCTATCGGTTGCAGTTACCTCAGAGGTACCGAGCCATGCATGACGTCTTCCATGTTTCTTATTTGCGCCGCTATCATTCAGACCCATCTCACGTCTTTCAACCCGACGAGGCTGAGCTCGAGGCAGATCTGTCCTTTAAGGAGAATATGATTCCTATCGTTGATAGGAGCACAAAGGTTCTCTGAGGCTAGTCAGTTCCTCACGTACGGGTGCTCTGGTAGCATGGTCGAGTGCAGGATGAAACATGGGAGCGGGAAATCGATGTACATGCTCAGTGGCCAGAGTTATTCTAAGCTATACCTTCACCACCCTTGGAAGGGCAACTCGACGATGAATTTCTTTAAGGGGAAGTTTGTAAGAACCCGGTTCTCACATTTGAGGTACGTGTTTATTCCTTTCTCTTTTCCTTAAGTGTTTTTGAGAAAATATGGAAGAAGGGGGGAAATCCCAAATTTCGGAAGTACACGCCATGTACTTTTCCACACGCCATGTACTTTTGGCCGTGTGGGATGAGTACACGGGGCATGTGGCCATGTCGGCAATGAAGGGTGTAGGAACCGACTACACGCCATGGAGTGATTCCTTACACGCAATGTAGTCAGTCGGTGGGAAAATAGTAAGGCGATGGCCAGCTATGCGACAAAACACACCATGTACTCAAGAAGACACGTCATGTAGTCATGTCGGCAGATGGATAGTGTCATGCTGGCGGGAAGCCGCCAGAGGAACAATTTAAAAATGGAAAGTACATTCCGTGTACTCTGAAGTACACGCCGTGTACTTTGTTTTTTTGCATAAAATGGGAAGTAGCCTCCCCTTTTTACAGGGAATGCTTAGAACAGGAAGATGGATCGGGGGAGGAAGGCCGAATCTTCAAGGATCCTCCGAGCGCACGATAGGAATATGTTTCTACCCTAACGATCTCATTGGAACCGCACGGGTATGCCCTCCACTCTTCTTTAATCGTTCTTGCCAATTCTTCCTCTAACGGATGTTATTTTCATTGAAGTGATAATTATTTTACCTTAGATCTACAACGTCTTTGGGAGTTTCTGGAATCAACGTTCACGTATATCGTTTGTTGGTGTTAAATATAGGTTTCTTGGTGTTTATATTCCAACTGTCATGTGTTTTTGTGTGTTTTTGAGCTACGAACCCATATTTGGGGTGTCGTGTGGATGAGGTCGTGGCTACTTTAAATGCCTAGAAGTGTATAGGTAATTGAATGTGATATAAAAATGTTGTTTGGGATCACTTCTTGGATCCAGGACCACCCCGGGGGTGCGTTCCTCTGTCTAGATGTTTGGCCAGGATACCCGAGGGTATGCCTTTTTTATTTTATGCCTTTAATGAAATGGTTGTAGAATTGCCGTGAGAGGAATTTATTGTTTACTACTTTTTTACATGTTGGGCTTGGCCCAGTTACCTGTTTAGCCTGTGGGAATTGTAATACTTAGCCTGTGGGTAACTTCATCCGTGTATGTGGGCAATAGACTCTGTGCCTGAGGGCGACACTACGTACGCCTGAGGGAAAAATCTGTTCTGCATGTGGGAAAGTACCTACGGGTTACGTTCTTAATTACCTGAGGGTAAGGGTTGAGTGTCTGTGGACACTGGATGTTTACTTAGAAATTCACTGTGGTGTTTTCTTATATGAAATGGAGTAAAATATTAATAAAATGGAAAAATAACTGGTAAGTTAGTTACTTTTGAGTACTGCTTTGTTTATTGCATTTTACTACTGCACACTGTTGTTGAATTTTTTCACACAGTTGGGGACAGGCCTTTGGTGGGTGCCTACTGAGATATATTTCTCACACCCTGTTTGGGACATTATTTTCATCCCAAGAAGATTACGTTTCTGCATGTGTAGATAAGGTCATGGGTCCCTATACAGGTACATGATTACTCCTGGGGTGTAGGAGAGCATGGGACCGAGCATTGGCTCGCGATTCCGCTAGCTGTTCTATTTTTCTTTTTTGTACTTATACATCAGTTGTATTGTATTGTATTGTAGTGTAACATGTTCTGGCTATTTTATAGAATAGTGACATGATGCATCTTCATATATATAAGACTGATGGTTTCCCTTTTTGTTATCAGTTCATCATTTTTAGTTATATGTGCTGTTACTGATTCTGATGTTGTTGTCTGATTAAATTATATTCCGTTGTGCTACACTTTTACAAATGAGGGCATAGTTTCCCAACTATAAAACCTGGGCCCTTGCTGCTAGTCGGCAGCCTCTGGCGTTTGGGGAAATGCGCTTGAGGTCACGTGGCGAACCGGGTTCGGGGCACCCGTTGAGTGGCACCCGGATCCGGGACGTTTCAAAAAGATAATATTGTTTTACCATATTTATACTAGCATCACAATATTCAGAAGGTATTTTATTCATTATTTGGGTATGTAAACAACAATTAAAGAAGAAGTGGAAGAAGAAAAGAACTTGAAAGAGGGTGGTGAAATTATTAAGTCTTCTTCGGGTGTTTCCTTTCGAGTTGATCAATAAGGCTCCTTAAGGTGGCTTTATGATCAATGTAAGGCATCTTGGTTGAATGGGTGATTGTTGAGAAGATATTTGGGTAGGGTTTGTTTGATCCAAATGGCTTTGGTGTTGTGAAATTAAGATAAGGGGAAGTACCATTTAATAAGAGATTTGGGGGTCACTTTAGGAAAAGCATGAAATATTATTTTATAATAAAATTATTTTCGATTTATAATAGATCCAAAATAATTTATTTGTATGATAAGGTGGGTATGGGTCAAAAAAACTGTCAACCAATAGGTTTTAGACAGGTTTAGGTCCCCATATTAACCTTATCTTATAGTTTTAACTCTTAGTTAAATAGTTTGACATTTACCATGTCCCTACGTATTTTTATATTATATGGTTAATAAACATACTATAACATGCCAAGAGAACCTAAAGTGGTTAATTATTAATATATATAACCTTATCTGAGTCTTTTGGACAAAACATAGATTTTTTGGAATATTATATCAATTAATAATATAGTATTTGTTTTAAAAACTCAATTATTTCAATTTTGACACTATTTAGTATTTTATTTTTTTGAAAGCCATAATTTTTTTTCAATTAGAATAAAATTTATTTAATCAACCCTATCATGTCAAATTAACCTTGAAAATTATTTTAATTAATCAGAAGTCTCAATTTACATTTATATGGATATTTTTAATATCAATTATTTTAATATTTCATTAATAAGGTAATTACTGCATCATCATTGTGTCATAAATAAATTAAAATATTTTATGTCTAAAAATTATAAATAAAATACAATTATGGAGGAAATATTTTTATATTTATAATGAATATTTATATTCTAATTTATAATGTGTATAAACCTATATTAAAAATGGTTTTTTTATTAAACTTTGAATTAAACTCTTTTAGCTCTTCTTTAAATAAAATAATAAAACTTGTCCTAATATAATCCTTGTGGAAAAAAGGGGATCATATATTATTCCAAAGTATGTTTTTGTTCAAATTACAATTATCCAATAGAATTCAGACTTTTGTTAGGGTAATTATGATATCATTTTTACCTTTAATTTCCCTATTTACTTTTAACCGTGGTAAATAAAAGTCCAAAGTTACTATTCACCAAAAATTATTTTCATCTTATTAAACCATATTTTACTTAATTATGTCAACCTTGTATATTTGAGTTTTTAAATTCAACTCAAAGAGTTCGTAAAATTTTGTTTTATACAAATTTACAAATGCTCCTAGAAGGTGGGTAAAAGACGGTAAAAAGTTCGATAAACTTTTATATATCTGAACTTATTATAAAATGACTCCAATGAATTTCATTAAAAATATATAGGTATTATGTATCAATTTTGACCTTTAATAAATTAAATTAAAATAACTAATTATTTAAATAAAAATTTGGTTTTAAACCATAATGCACTGTTTTTTACTATTCATCAAAAATTTAATGTTTTCATAAAAATTCAAAAAATTCACCCTGAGATAATTTTGATATTCCGAATCCAGAAATGAAGTCCATTGTGGAAAAAAAATTATAAAATTACAAAAAATGAGTTATTACTATTCATAATGGCTAGTTTGATTGGTCTTGGTGTGTTAAAACTCCAATTTGCGTACTACGCTTACTACTGCATTATTCAAAGGAAAATGTACTGTGGAAGCTTGGAGTATTACACTTCTCATGATCCTCCTTGGTTTTTCATTATATTAGAACATCATCAATAATTACTACCACAATTTTTTCATGGTAATCTATAAAGACTTTATTCATCATGTCTATGAAGATTTCTGGAGCATTAGTGGGTCATAAATGCATTACTATGAATTCATAGAGCCCATACATTGTACGAAACTCAGTTTTGGAGATATCACCTTTCTTCACCCTTACATGGTTATATCCTAGCCACAGATCCACCCTGAAGAAGCATTTTTCTCCACGTAGCAGATAGAAGAAGTCATCAATTCGTGGAAGAGGATAATTTTCCTTTATCAGGATTTTGTTTAGCTCACGATAATCAATAATAAGGCACATTGACCCAACCTTCTTCTTGAGGAATAGGATTGCTGAACCCCATGGTGAAGCACCTGGGCATATAAACCCTTCATACAGATTCTCCAGTAGTTGTTTCATTATCTCCTCAAGCTCCACAACATCTTTTCTATATTGAGTCTTGGATATTAGAAATTCCCTAGGTATAAGATCAATCTATAATTCAAAATCTCTTCTAGGAGGAAGACTAGGAAATTCCTCTGGAAACACTTTAGCAGATTCCCTCATAATATCCATGTCTTCAAGGATGGTTTCTTCCTTAGACTCAATCAAATGAGAAATATACGCATGTTAATAGGGTAGTAATATACATGCTTGAGATGATTGTGATAATGAATATTCATCCTCCTCCATGCACTAGTACAGAATCAGGTGTAGATTTGATATATAGAGAGTGATTTCCCTCTCACTATAATTTATGTTGGCTATATATAGGGAAATACAATCCATGCTATGAATTGCATAAAATTTTACTAGAGGGAGTATATCGAGGTTATCCGATAAGTTTAATCCATAAATTTTGACAGGGGAGGAGTTCTACTCATGGAATTAAAAAATCTCCCCTTTCCAATTCTCACCAACATATCTACTTACATGATTTGGGGTGGTGTTGGGATTGTTCTACAAAACATTCGGGATATAAAATAATGCATAGAACGAGAATCAAAAAGAACATTCTCTATTCTTGTATGAATAACTAGCGTACATGTCACCACTTTGTTGTCAGTTTTTGCTTTAGCAGTAGTGATGGAAAAAGAAATCTCTTGCTACCTTCAAGGATGTTGCTTGCCTCCGAAAATCCTTGGCTTAGGGAACTGGTTTACAAAGTTCCATATTTCATTGTAGTTGATGCAATGATAAATGCTTTGAGGGTCGAACATAGCCTTCCTCTCCTCTATCACAACATCATATTTTTCTGGTTGGCAATTAATGGCTAGGTACCCTTCTCTTCCACACCTAAAGCACTTCCTCATCCCCTTAGGGAAATTTATGGGGTGGTTTTTCCCACACCCTTAGAAATAGGGGTGCTGTAATTTTTTAGCACCGTTGGATTTATCTATAGAACCTATATAATTAAAGTCCACATTCCACTTCTTATCCCCCATGATACCCCTGATATTCATTTATCTCCATTTCATCTTTTAGGGGACATCAAAAAATTTCTTCATAGACATCAAAGTCACTGATTGCATGGGATTTCAGTAGGCTAGGTTTTAACTGACCAAAGAAGAATTCAACCTTGAATTCAGGGGTAACAACAAAGCCAAAGGTGTATCAAGCAAGCCGTGTGAAGTTTTCCTCATATGCTCTGATGGATTCATCATCTTTTTTCTTGAGCTAATGGAATCCCCTTTCTATCTTAAGTCGGATGGTGTAGGGAAATTATTTATCAAAAAATGTTTTCCCAGAATCCTTCTATTCCAATTCCTTGATCTCTTATTCAGACTTCATATTTTTGACCATTGACGACCATTGATTAGCTTTAACCTCCATATGATAAGTAACTAGAAGAACCTTCTCTTTTCCAAAACACTGAAGGATGGAGAACATCTTTTCAATGGAGTTGATCCATTGTTCGACGATTGAGGGATCAGATGATCCACTGAATGTTGGGGGCAATTATCTCCTAAATCTCTCAATTACATCTTGTTCTTTCTTGGGGGGTGGGAGGGTGGGATGTCCCTCTTGGCCCATATTTCTATTAAAAAATTCTGTTAACTGTGATAGAATTGTGACAAATATTGTGATTACTGCTCCAATTGAATTGGGCATCTCGTTAGAATAGTTATGACATGGATCTTCACAACGGTTGTTAAACTGTGTCCTCCTATGACCAGCCATTGTACAGAATAAAAGAAAATATATGGGTAACATATAATAATGAATCCATTGAAAAAAGGGATATCTTGTAAATTACATTTATTTCCATAACATATTAATTTAGAGGCTTTAATCTAATTTATCCATGATCTACATCCCAATATATATTCTTAGGGGAATTTTTTTTCCCTAAATAATGGTTCATACTATGGTTATGAATTTACCATGGTATATAACCTGGGAGTGTCGAACCAATAGTGAATCCATCCCCATTTTCTTGCACCAGTTCCGGTTTATGTCTAGATCAAAGTGGTGTTTTTGGTTTTTACCCCAAGACACATCTGTGCCAGAGCCACATATACTTGTTCTTATCTATATAGGGATGTATTTTCATGATAAACCACTTACTCTATACTCCCAAAAATTTAGGGATTTTTTTATTATACTTAGTCTTATCCCTATGGATTTCACTACGGTTTTCTAATCCTAATACCAAAAATAACATAACTTATCCTTTGATACCAACTATAATAACCCTGATAATTATTATATATTTAAACATGATTTATTACATAAAATTAAACTTAAGACAGCTATGAGGATCTAGAGGTCTTGTGTATTTGGAATTAGTAACATTACATGAAAAAATAAGACATAAAATACAACATCTATAATGAAAACTGATTTTACATGATCACAACATTCCATCGTACTTAACACTATATGGGATAACCTGAGGACATACATAAGAAATGGGTGAGTTATAAATCCTAGTAAGGGAGTAAACAAGTAATAACATGAAGAATACAATTCTTGTTATGTAAGAGGCAGGTTAATGGAGCATAATATAAACATGAAAATAAATGAACAATATAACATGATTAACATAACATGGAAATGTGGCAACAACATATAATATGATATTAGCATGAGCCAAGGCTCATTGGACATGGATTAGAATGAGTAAACCCTCATTGCAGATGAATTATAATGAGTAAATATTCATTTTAAATGAATTATCATGAGTAAAACATCATTTCACATGGCTTATTATGATACTAAACATTACCCAATGCACAAGAATGCTATTAGGGCGCACCCTTTATAAACATTTCATTTCATGCATAAGTGTGCCACGTGGAACATATAATGTGGAATCATTCAACATAATAAGTTATTAAAAGATTATTAAATGAAGAATACATACATTTAAGTACCAGTAAATTTTTATATGTTCATAAATGTGAATACCATTGACATAGAAATGGGAATGGTATTCACTACACAATGATTTTGGATTGGAAAATCATAGTGCAATTTGGGCAGCATAACGATGTGTCATTAAAAGAAATAACAAAGGATTATGATAGAGAAAGGGGTATATAATCATATTAACATGAGATGTAAAATAATTGGGTCATATATATACATGTACCAACACATGAAATTCAGAAATAGAAGGCATAAGATAATGAAAAAACATGACGAAATAGGAGAGATGGAATAACTCTTAAGAAATTTCCGCATGGATATAGGTGTACATGGGAGGGATTAATGATAGATAAATAGGTCTATATTCATTAAAATATAAGGATTTAAGTTTGGTGGAGCTCAAAAATCATACCCCAACATTTGAAATTGAAAATAAAAGGGTATTATAACATAAAGAAACATGGACAAAAATGAAAAAGGAAGACATCCATTACTTGAGTGTGTGACTTCAAGAGCTTGAGGGGGGGATTCTTGAGATATTGGGGTGCCTTGGGAGGTTTATGAGTGAGTAGGGTAGATTAGGGACATGATATAGTGATTTTGAGTGAATAGAAGTAGGATCTTGGGTGGTATTATAAAGTAAATTAGAGGGAAATTCTTTAATATTTTACAAACATAGTGTTTTGAATCTATATAATTAAATATTCAAAACCAAAAACCATCCCATGGTTTTTTCCCATAGTTTTTTCCAAAGTGGATTGGAATATATTATTTTATAATTCCAACATTAAAACATATAAAAATATTAGGCTTGCTTACGTGGATGTGAGTCACACTCTCAAGGAAATCATTTTAAAATGATAAAATATTTTATAAGTCAAGGAGGGTCCATTAAATCACTATAAAATTCATAAAAAAATTTAAAATCACATTAGTTTTATGGTAAAACGTATATTGGATGAATATGCTATTTATATTATTTTATTACATCACTATTGGTTCATTATGATGTCATATAACATATTATATATTTAGAAGGTATTTATTTTTACCGAAAAATTCGATTGTCTCAAAAATTTATAAAAAATTTGCCATTGGATAATTATGACATCCTGATTCCAAAAATAATATTATTATTATCTAAATAATTTTCTAAATATATATGAATTATCACTTTTAAAATAAAAACCATCATTTATTGAAAATTAATGGGTTTTGACAAAAACAGTTTTCAAACCTTTGTAACAATTACAATTGTATTCATAAAAATTATAAGATTATTTATATCTAATAGAAAGTAATTTATTAATAATATTTTATTAAAATATTATTGAATTCAAAAATCCATTAATTCAACAAAATATATTTATAATTGAATTTAAATATTAACTAAAAATACTATTGGTTCATTTAAAACCATTTAAAAAATAAAAATAATAAAATTAATGTATATTATTTAATCTATACAAAACTAATGCACATAATCATATTGCTATGGTATTTTTATATACCCCTTTATTACATCAGCATATGCTCTAATAGTATGGTGTGTGATGGTGGGGAATTCTTTAGGCCGTTCAATGAACATGGTTGGGGTCGTGATCTCGATGATCTTGAAATTCTCTTGTAAATGGTTTTTTCTCATGATTAAGTTGTTGTTTATCAGCTTGATATTGGTCTAGGTAAAAGCCCAGAAATTCTACCTCTCTCAAAATATCTGATAATTGGGCTTCAATGTGAATAATCCCACTGGTCCAGGCAATCACTTCCCTTGTCTATTTCAGTAGGATTTGTTAAAACTCAATAAATAAACTAGTCATGTGATCATTTTTCAATGAATATTGTATCAATGATAATGAAACATCAAGGTTATTTAAACACAATAAAAAATTTCATTTATTTTCTATATCCATAAGACATTATGTCACGACTCGTCCTTGGGGCCCGTGCCGTGACTACCCCAAGCCCGCCTTCCATAGGCCAGGGGCTGGCAACTAGCACCAAGGCGTAAAACCCAACAAAAGGGAAGGAATTGCCTTTGAAAAGTAAACAAGCACCACAGAGTAAGAAAGAGGAAAAGTAAACACTAAGTAAAAACTGTACAAGCTGTGCTGAATGTAAAGGGGGCCGGAAATACAGGCCCAACTGTAAAGTACAACTGAAAAGAAAAACAGCAACTGAAAAGTAAAAGCCGCAGCGTCGAGCCGTCCTCTGGAAGTCCCACCTGATGGGTGGGTACAGATAGCCTCCACTGCTCCTCGGGTCCACCTGACCGCTCCGAGTACGTCCCGCCCAGTGGTCCACCTCCAGGTACCGTCCTGCTCCGCACGCCTCCACCACGATCAGTGTTGTCCGTCATCTGCAACCAACACAACGTAGTGCGGGCATAGCCCGTGCAGGGGTGAGTATAAGCTACACAGTAGGGACCCCGAGACCCTTGAAGGTCTCCCGAAATCCACAAAGGATAATCCACAAAGGAAAGATACAATCACGAAGTAACATCTGACACGGCTTAGGTATATGCCCATACATATACCTAATTCATCAATTCCTGTTCGGCTCCAACGTCCGAGCCCAAGCACAACCCAGTCCACACAGAAAATCAAAACGTATGCCCACACAGGATAGCCCAACACAATCCACAAAGGAGAGTAAACTGTAAATCCACACAGGATAGCTCAACACAATCCACAAAGGAGAGTAAATAGTAAATCCACACAGGAGAGCTCAACACAATCCACAAAGGAGAGTAACACAAGATTCAGCTCACACAGGTATACTTCATCGGATGACGATAAAGATGATCACTGATCCATCTAAGTCGCCGGACCCACGAAGGATCGATAGGTAACTAACCCCCGCAATGACCCACACAGGATCGGGCCCAGAAAGGACCTGTAGGCGCTGGCTCACACAGAACCGCTGAGCGCTGACCCACACAGGATCGGACCTACACAGGATCGGGCCCACACAGGACCGGTAGCACTGATCCACGCAGGATCGCTGAGTGCAGTAGTCGTCACAGTCCACTAAGGATCTCTGCACAGTCGTCGCCACAGTCCACTGAGGTTCTCTGCACGGTCGTCATCGGAGTCCACGGAGGATCTCTGCACAGTCTTCGCTGTCGAAGAAGCAGTCGCAGCCAGCCCTAGGGTTCCACACACAGTAAGCTCGTTCGGGAGGGTCCGCTCCCCGAGCCGAGAGGCTGGTACATCAACTGACACAAAGTCCGAAGTTGATGTATCCAAAAGTTCTGTATCGTCAACAGGAACTCAACGTCGCAGACGACGCGTCAATCGGACGCCCGGTCTGAGAGTTATTGGCTTTTTCGTCCCAGGGGCCCGGTTGGTTTTTAAGGCAAAACCAACCCGACTGTACTCCACCTGCGTCCAAACCTCGGTCGGAGTATGCCAAAAGATTCGTCTCACAAATAGGAATTCATCAAAACTGACGGCACGTCAATCGGACGTCCGTGGCTCAAGATATGAGCGTTTCTGCTCCGAGGGCCCGGTTGGTTTCGTGTACGAACCAACCCGGTCGAACACAAAGTATTCTGAAACCTTGAGTGCGATATACCAAAATGACCGTCTCGATCCAAGGATCGTTTTGCCACTCACGGCGAGTCGTTTGGAGGCTCTCATCTCAAGTTACGGGCGTTTGAACAAAAACCGTCTGAAAACGGGGGGTCCGGGCCCAGGCCGACCCGGCCCGACCCCCCCTGGGTCGGCCGAACCCGGTCCGACCCGGTCCCACCTGGTCTGACCCGGTCCCACCCGGTCTGACCCGGTCCGACCCGGTCGGACCGGTCTGGCTCGGCCATCCCGGACCGGCTCGGCCGCGCGGCCGAGTGGCCGACGCGGGGGGAGACGCCACCCCTCGTGACACCCCCGCGGCACCCGCAGGGTGTCGGCCAGGCAACCGGGCGCGGTTGAAGCCGCGCCCCGAGTGATGCGGGGGGAGCCTCCGCCCCCACGTCACACCCGCGGGGTGTCTCCCTGGCGCCGGACGCGGCTTCAGCCGCGTCCCGCGAGCGCCGCCGCCGCGACCGGTGCCACGGCGGTCTCATCCAGCGGCGCGCCGTGTGCCGCCGCCTCTGTGCGTCTGTGCCGCCGTGCCGGCGACCCGCGCCGCCGCCGGCTTTTGCGGGCCGTCGGAGTCGCTCCGGTGGCCCGTTCTTCTTCCCGTCTGTGCCGTTGCTCCTCCCGGGACTCGTTCTTCACTGCGGGATCATCAAACTTCCATTGCGGCATGTTTCGTCATCGCCCGTCAAATCCGCACAAGAACGAAGAACGGCGGAGGGTTGTCGGGCCATGTTTGTTTGGCCCGCACCCTCCGCGTTAGATATAAACAACGGGAGAAATTAAAGTTCAACACAAGAACGCATATCCGAAACAATTTTTAATGAAATAAAATTGTTTCTTAAAACGGGTTCCTTATTTGAACGGAAACAACAATTTTAATAATTTTAAAATTGTTCACAAAACCAGTTCTTTAACTTTTTAAAGAAACATTTACAGGAGTATAAAAAGGGGGTAATTCCAAAAAATAAAATCCCTACCTCGTAGTCATCGCGCGTGAGCGTTCTTCGCGGAATTGCTCGTCACAGAAGAGGGGGATCGTCGCGTCGTCGCGGGAAGGCGTCGCGTCATCGCGGAATCCGGCGTTGAGTTGGCGAACTCAAATAGAACAAGAACAACAGATTTAAATTATAAATAATTAAATATGTGTTTCGTTTTAAACCAAAAATAACTTTTAGAAGAAACCCGAAATCACTCACCTCAAACGGTTGGTGATCAGAGATCGGGGCGGGGAAGAACGTCTCGGATTTGGGCATCGTCGATTTCCGCGGATGACGGCGTTCTTCGCATTCTCCGCGTTCTTCGCGTTCTTCGTGAAGGAGAAAGAAGATACAAGGATTCTGTCTCATTGAGTAATCCTCCAAAAAAAAGAGAGGTTGGCCTTATTTTATTATTATGCCAACAATCGAAAACGGGTAAGAAACGACCCACCAATTCGTTGAATTAATTCAACGAAAGAAACAGCTCATTTAATTTACGAAATAAACCGCCCAATTAAATGGTCTGTTAAGAATTTAAGAAAACGCGTCAGTTGACTTTCATAATGACGGGTTTTCGCGGGTGCGGTACTTAGCGGAAAAAAACGGCGGGGCTCGTGCGGGCCCCACCTCACAAATATCCTAACAAGGGGGTAGGATATATCTGGATAGTATCCTATCCAGTTCAACTCAGTTTAAGCCGCTTTTAAGTGGCTTCAAGTGGCTTGCAAGTGGCTTAAGTGAAATAAAATAAAGTTGTCGTAAAATTATTTTATTTCTTAACTTTAAGCCCGAAAATTAAAAACCACACCCGAGAAAACGCAACTCCGGAAGAGGCGTTTCTAAGCGAATACCGGCGATGTGATTTCATCGGTGCCCTCAGAATTCGATTCCGGGCACCGGTTCAAAAGTTAGAAAAACCCAATCGTCCGTTCACTGAACGTACCAGAGCCAAACTTCGGAAAATGATTCCGAGCACACCGGGCCTCGGAATCAGGTGCCGTCAGAAATTGCGCTCTTGTAAAATTCCAACGAAAATTAAGAAAACAATTTCCTTGAAATTTACAGGTAATTAAATTACTACCACCTCATGGCTTTACGTCCCCATAAAGATACATCAAAAACTAGGGAAACAAATGTGGGTACTAAGAACGCATCTGAGCCTCCCGCTCCCATGAGCTCTCTTGGAGGTTCCCGTGCTGCCATCTGATGTGCACAAGAGGAATAGATCACCCACGTAGGACCCGCTCCTGTCGATTCTCTGTAGAGACCCGTATCCTGACGTAAATGGACATTACATTACATTTTGCGGAATACTTAGTACGTAACAAAAACACACACACAAGGACCGTAATAGTTTAGTGTCTTTGGAAACTCGGAACGTAATCTTCTAATCGTGGTGAAAGATCTTCAATATCTCCCATAAAGATCTTCCCTTTTTTTACCTAAAACCTTTCTTTATATCATGGGGAAAAGAAAACATAAAAGGGTGAGCTCGAATGCTCAGTAAGGGTAAACAAAAGAAAAATCAATCACATCATGTTCATAAGAACATAACGTTTAGAAATCTTAACCTGCAAAAGAGAGCATAATTTCATAACATGGGATAAATCATGGCAGTGAAATGTAATCACAATAATCATAACTTAAAACATGAAACTTTGTGGCATTCACACATAATCATAGAGAATCATTTCTTGTTAGTCAAGACTCATTGCCAAGACTATCTTAGTGGACAAAATCCCTTTCTGAATCGAGTAACCCTCGTTTCAGTCCTGTTTCACTGAACCGGTATAACCTACCATTCTAGCCATGTCTATCTCATGAGATATAAAATCTTTACCCAATGCATTGGAGGGAGATATAGGTCCCACCCATCTTATAATGAATCCTTTCTTATGTGTGCCACATAATCATAAACCATACATCATAGCGTAATCCACGTAATAAAAATGGGATTCTTAAACAACATGACATCATAAAACAATTCATATAAGATAAAGGAATTCATAAAAATATTTCCATCACAACATAATCAAATCCATGTAATTATAGGGATAAAAACAGAACCCTTTTATTATCTTAGATGGAAAATAATTTTGATAAAATACTTGAACTCCATTCTTGAGAAAAATATCCTTTCTACTTCAAAAACACTTTTCCTTTCTTAACATGTCATACAATTTTAAACTAAAAGAAGTTTATTAAAAAATAAACTTGAATAATTGTAAAGTAAGCTTCTTGGAAATAATGTTTTAGAAATCCATTCATGCCATATAATTTAAAAAAAATCATTCTTCTCGTACTTTTGTCGGAAAAGTCAAAAATTACCTCGTATGAAAAACGACAAAAGATTCCTTTCATATCTTTTTATAAAAACTCACCGAAGGGTAAAATTGGATTTAAACAATTGTATGTGGATGTAAATAACATTACACATTGAGGAAACATGGATGTGGATGATAAAATATACCCCAGTAAATTTCAAATTACAAACAATCTCGGATAAGAATGAGATTGTGATATTTTCCTTACCTTAGGTCCGACTTGCTTTGTAAGTGTCCGAACCTCCTGTATAATGATTTAAATCATGTTATTGACTTATTCCAGAATCATATTCATTGTTATTATATCATATATGGTCCACTTATGACTTTATATTACCCGCTCTTTTGTAAATTCATGTTAAAGTAGCGTTTTGGGTAAAATCGTCTCATTTGTCGTTCGTGTTTTTAACTTTTAATTATTCATATGATTACTTAGATCATGATTACTTAATTCCAGAATATAAAACATGATTTATATATATATATTCAGAATATAAATATATAATAAATCAGTAAATGGAAAGAAATACACCGTTCATGGAGACGGTAGTCCGTACGTACGCATGAACGCTGTTTTCGTTTCCTTATTGAATTGAATGGAATTAAGTAGATGACATACATATAAATGTAAATAATTCCAGTATCATTATTAGGTCATATATTTCATTAGTACTTATTATATATACTTTATAATCATTCATGAATGGTTAATCATTGAGAATGAATCTCATCGCGTCGTGGAGACGGTAGTCCGTACGTACGCATGAGTGATGATATCGTTCCCATGGTCGTGGCATTGTGTTGAAGTGTATGTATACTATTTCAGTATCAATATCACTTTATAATAATCATATATAGTTACTCATTAAACCATTATACCCATCCAATTAAGGTGGTGGCGGAAAATAGATTACACTACGGCGTGGAGACGGTATTCCGTACGTACGCACGCGCGGTGATTTCCTTTTTCCGTAGGATGGATAGAAGGTTAATTAGAGTTGTTTAATATTTGTAATAATATATCAGTATGTAAGTAATACTGATGTTATTACTTTATCATGAAACAAATAAAGAAGAGGAAGTTGAAGAAGAAAGAAATTGAAAAGATCGGTAATGGATATTACCTCTTCTTTGAAACGCCTCTTTGAATCCTTCACTTAGGGAACTAAGATTGGTCTTTGAAGAAGACCAGAACCTCTAGGATTATTCTAGGGAAGTGGAGAAAAGATTTTGGCAGGGGTTGGCCGAGCTTGAAGGCTCAAAGTTGTGTGAGGATGAGAGGGAGGAGGTGCCCTTTTATAAGGGAGGAGAGGGGCACCTTTGGAATTCTTAAAAATATTAATTTATAATAAATCTAAACCCACTTAAAAACCTCCAAAAATTACTCATATTCGAATATTAGATGAGATAGGGTTGTAATATCATCAACCAATCAAATTTAGACATGTTTGGATCTTATTTTAAAGCTTATCATTTTCATTTATCCTTATTTAATCTATTTAAGTTTATTTGTGGTAATAAAATTCTAAATTTTAAATTAGAACAAATAATTACTTATTTGTTGTGAATTTTCCATAATTGTTTACTTTATAACATTATAGACCATATAAATTTAAATTTATAATTTTTAAATATTTTTGTGATTTTTAAACTATTTTATAATATGTTATTTTTATGAAATAACAATAGTGTCAATTTTGACACTATTCATTTATTTGAATTTAAATAAAATACATACAGAAGATATGTTCCAAATAAAAGCTTTAATATATTAATAAAAGGTCATATGTATCTATAAAATTAGTGTATCACATTAAATAGTTCATATAATATTTATTTTATTGTTTTTAAAACCATTTATTTGGTTTATCTCTTAATAAAATAATTACTACATCATTTTTGTATAATTATTTAATATACTTATTTGTTGCATAAAAATTTAAAATAAAATTCTATGATGAAGATAAATATATTACCTTTCACAATAATACTTGTACTCGAATTTATCATCTTAAAATCACGATATGTAAATTGTTATAGTTATTAAATTATGAAGGTGACAACTTTGGCATCATTTAAAATAAAATAATATAAGTGTCATAATTGATTGTATAAGACTCCAAATGGTCAAATATTCGACCATTGGATTATTATAGTTTAAATTTACATGACCAATAAGTTTTGGTCAGGGTTTTGTGCCTTTTAATGTCACTATTAGTTTAATAAAAACTATATTCTTGATTTTTTACTAGATAAATAATTTATGCATCACTATTGTGTCACAATTAATGATAATTATTTAATCCCAAAAAATTCTAAATAAATTATCATGATGTAGATAATTTTTCTATATTACTGGAGACTATTCATGTTCGAAATTTTATGATGTTTATCACTAATTTAAAATTATTATACTTATAAGATTTAAGAGAGTGACATGTTGCCACTTTCTTTGGTTTTAATAATAATTAAATTATTTTCATGGTCAAAAGTCCATAAAATGAATCTAATCCGACCCTTAGTTGATATGGGTTTACATTTAGCCATCAAATAGAATTTTGGCATGTGTTAGGGTAATTTTATAATATTATATTTACCCTTAATTACCCGATTTACCTTTAACTATGGTAAATAAAATTTACTGTAGTTACTATTCATAATTCCCAAAAATAAAAAGTAGCCTATTAACATAATTTGGACCCACTGATTCCAAATATGGAATCCATTTTTTAAAATTCAATACACAGAAGTTGCAGAAATTAAATTAAAATTAATCCTGTTGTCGAATAAAAACGGGTTTTTGTTTAAAACATTGCAAAAGATTGAATTGATTTAACCTACGAATTCAAGGTAAACTCAATGCTAATGACATTCATTATATTAAATGGTAAAAATATATTATATTTATACTTTAAAACCATTCAATTTTACAATTTAACCACATAAGATATTACGATGAAAAAAGTTGTTTTTAATTAAAATATAGCGTGTTTTTACTATTCATTAAAATATGAAAGTTATCGGGAAAATATAAAAACGTTATATAATGTAAATTTTTACATCCTGATTCAAAAGAAGAATTTTATTTTTTCAAATTAAACATATAAACATGTCAAAAACTAGATTTAAAGTGGGTGCGCCATCAAAAGGTGGCAAAACTGCATTTTTTGAAAAATACTTATTTTACCCGAAAAAATTTATTTTGTTCTTATACCATGTTCTAGAAAATGTGTAAGATGAATAATAATGTTATAAAATTCAAAATTTAGTTAATAATATTCATAACGGTTAGTTCATGACATTATTATAATAATATATCATTGTTTATTAAAACCCGGTATTGCGTACAACACATGCTATCGAGGAAGGTCGCGATTGCGTGTAATGAAAGCCAAGTCAGGGTTGCGTGTTGTGAAAGAATCATTCGTTGTTTCGTATAAGTTAATCCAACCATATTTCATTTATACATTTAATATATATATATATATATATACTCAATGTTGCGTAGAATAACTATTATCAAAATTGTGTGTAACACGGTCCAAGAATAGTGTTGCGTATACTGCAAGCTAATACGGTGTTGTGTATAGCGCAAGGTAATCTTGGTGTAGAATAAATCACAAGACATTAATGAAATTAAAAGAATATTTTTCATAAAATCTCGGGGTGTTACATTCTACCCCCCTTAAAATGAATTTCACCCTCGAAATTCGTCGGGGTTATAAATGGTTTACTATTTGAAAGTTTCTTTGATAGAAACCCACATCGTAAAAAGGAATACCAAAACTTATCTTTAAAAACTAAAGTATAAAACGTAATGGTTACCCAAGTTAACTAATCACTGGGTATCCACATAGGAGAACATAGGTGCAAATATGGACATGGAAGAGAAATCTAACCGTCATGTTCTGATGCAGAGTGGTAGAGAACATGGCTATGGAAAAGACAACAATCACAAATCCATATATTTGTGATGATCTAAGGTACCATCTGATTAATCAGATATAAGAGCACTAGGACAACATTTTTGGTTTTCAAGATCACTTCCCTGAAGTTGAAGAATTTGAATTAGAATAAATACTTACTTTATTTTGGTACAATCTCACTGTTGTTCGTGCCTTGAACAATTTCCACTTCATCTCTTAAATAAATAAAGTTGAATTTGTTATTTGTGAAGTGTTAGCAGATCATGTGATAGAATGACGGGTCATTCCATCTGTTTGAAACAAAAGGTTAGAAAAAGTTATTAAATATACATAAGTCATTCTATAGTGAGATTAATCATATATGGTTCCTAAAATGGACTTTATACTTCATATATCATACTGCTTAATATAATAAAACTAGTTTCTACTAAACAGGGACTTCCTGTAGGCCAGTGGTAGGCGATAAAGTCCAGTCGCACTTCGGTTGTGGGTTCGATTCCCACAGCCTTATCCGACGCGATGGGCTGTCGCCCGTCCTGCAGGTTGTCCTTTTTCTAAAACTACATTACTATAACATCCCATCAATAATATCTAAAATCTTCTATCCTTAAACTAACTTATGTCCAACATAATCCATTCTAATCTTTAGGCTTATCCATAATACTACAGTCCACTCTCATAATATAGTGAAAACGATTACCAGAGATTTAATACTGTCGTTAATCCCCATATATCATAAGATATGTCTTGTTGGTCACATTCCAAACATTCGAAGGCCTTAATCATGTATTCTCTTGAATACCCATTGAACCTTAGTGAAAACATGAATGCAGTTAAAAGTTAACTCTTTCCACATACCAAAATCCAAAAATTCTATATACTCAAACCATGATATAACCTTCTCCTTATATCAGTCATGAGCTCATGAATATAATCAAACACCTCATTATCTTATTATTCCTTCATTATGCGCATATCATCTAAATTCCAAAAATATCTGAATAACCTTTCATGGATAGTGGTACCATTAATCATACACTTTCATAACTCAAGGAAAGGCAACAGTATAACAATCCTTAGATGTCTCTTTATTCCATAGTACCATGAGATTTATTATACAACATTATACATGATAAACATGTAATCATTCCACTACATTCTTAAACCATTGACCGAGCTTTAAAATTCTTTCATCTCACATATCATTTGTAGTCTCTTCATCATCATCAACATAAATACTTCCCATACGACCATACTGATTATCTTCATGATACATTCCCTTAGGGAATTGGTTTGCATAATGCCCGTACATTCCACATTTAAAACATTTAACCATTGTTGATGTCGTAGCAATACCATTAACCTCATCCATGGTGTTAACTGAAACTTTTCCATTGCACTTACTGGATTTGTGTCTTTCTTTTCCACACCCAAAGCATCTTCCAGTTCCTTTGAAACATTCTCCTTTATGCCTCTTCCCACATGATTTACATAGGGGAAATTGAACTCTATTTCCTCTATGATCATCATAAAACTCCATCTTTCTCTTATTAACCGAGTCAGGAAACATACCAAATTTTACTTTATTGATCATATTATGAGATTTCTGATTCGGCATAATAATGATGTTTGGACTTCCAAATCCCATTTCATTTGATTGCTTATGAAGAATATCATTCCATTTTCCATCATATCCTCCATTATCGTGAATCATCTTGTTTCCAGCCATTTTCTAAAACCCAAAAAGAATAGTGTGAGAGGCAAAAATCATGCTAGGGAAAACAACATAATAAAGGGGGAGTACCTTCAATATCTAACATCTTAGGTTTAATTCTATGATCGTTAGCGTAATTATAGTACTATAACCTATACGTATACTTAATCTTAGAGACATCCCTAGACACACCTTAGAAATATCTCTTAGGATCTCACTAAAGTTCTCGCATCCTAGTTTCCAAAGGTTGACTAAACCTTTCCTCTGATACCAACTGTAGCTGTCTGGAATTACTTCCAGTGGAATATAATTGATACCTATCAGGGCACTCCATGGGAGGCTACACCCCCTGGGCGGGACACACCACCATCCCCAGTGGCAGCCATTTCCTCATGAAGCCCTTGGGCGGAGAGCCATGCTTTGTCCAACGCTCACATGTGAGAGTTCCCAAGGATCGGATACATTCCTACCTCCTTTGCCTTTGATACCAACTGTAGAGACCCGTATCCTGACGTAAATGGACATTACATTACATTTTGCGGAATACTTAGTACATAACAAAAACACACACACAAGGACCGTAATAGTTTAGTGTCTTTGGAAACTCAGAACGTAATCTTCTAATCGTGGTGAAAGATCTTCAATATCTCCCATAAAGATCTTCCCTTTTTTTTACCTAAAACCTTTATTTATATCTTGGGGAAAAGAAAACATAAAAGGGTGAGCTCGAATGCTCAGTAAGGGTAAACAAAAGAAAAATCAATCACATCATGTTCATAAGAACATAACTTTTAGAAATCTTAACCTGCAAAAGAGAGCATAATTTCATAACATGGGATAAATCATGGCAGTGAAATGTAATCACAATAATCATAACATAAAACATGAAACTTTGTGGCATTCACACATAATCATAGAGAATCATTTCTTGTTAGTCAAGACTCATTGCCAAGACTATCTTAGTGGACAAAGTCCCTTTCTGAATCGAGTAACCCTCGTTTCAGTCCTGTTTCACTGAACCGGTACAACCTACCATTCCAGCCATGTCTATCTCATGAGATATAAAATCTTTACCCAATGAATTGGAGTGAGATATAGGTCCCACCCATCTTATAATGAATCCTTTCTTATATGTGCCACATAATCATAAACCATACATCATAGCGTAATCCACGTAATAAAAATGGGATTCTTAAACAACATGACATCATAAAACAATTCATATAAGATAAAGGAATTCATAAAAATATTTCCATCACAACATAATCAAATCCATGTAATAATAGGGATAAAAACAGAACCCTTTTATTATCTTAGATGGAAAATAATTTTGATAAAATACTTGAACTCCATTCTTGAGAAAAATATCCTTTCAACTTCAAAAACACTTTTCCTTTCTTAACATGTCATACAATTTTAAACTAAAAGAAGTTGATTAAAAATAAACTTGAATACTTGTAAAGGAAGCTTCTTGGAAATAATGTTTTAGAAATCCATTCATGCCGTATAATTAAAAAAAACATTCTTCTCGTACTTTTGTCGGAAAAGTCAAAAATTACCTCGTATGAAAAACGACAAAAGACTCCTTTCATATCTTTTTCTAAAAACTCACCGAAGGGTAAAATTGGATTTAAACAATTGTAGGTGGATGAAAATAACATTACACATTGAGGAAATATGGATGTGTATGATAAAATATACCCAAGTAAATTTCAAAGTACAAACAATCTCGGATAAGAATGAGATTGTGATATTTCCCTTACCTTAGGTCCGACTTGCTTTGTAAGTGTCTGAACCTCCTGTATAATGATTTAAATCATGTTATTGACTTATTCCAGAATCATATTCATTTTTATTATATCATATATGGTCCACTTATGACTTTATATTACCTGTTCTTTTGTAAATTCATGTTAAAGTAGCGTTTTGGGTAAAATCGTCTCATTTGTCGTTCGTGTTTTTAACTTGTAATTATTCATATGATTACTTAGATCATGATTACTTAATTCCAGAATATAAAACATGATTTATATATATATATTCAGAATATACATATAAAATAAATCAGTAAATGGAAAGAAATACACCGTTCATGGAGACGGTAGTCCGTACGTACGCATGAACGTTGTTTTCGTTTCCTTATTGAATTGAATGAAATTAAGTAGATGACATACATATAAATATAAATAATTCCAGTATCATTATTAGGTCATATATTTCATTAGTACTTATTATATATACTTTATAATCATTCATGAATGGTTAATCATTGAGAATGAATCTCATCGCGTCGTGGAGACGGTAGTCCGTACGTACGCATGAGTGATGATATCGTTCCCATGGTCGTGGCATTGTGTTGAAGTGTATGTATACTATTTCAGTATCAATATCACTTTATAATAATCATATATAGTTACTCATTAAACCATTATACCCATCCAATTAAGGTGGTGGCGGAAAATAGATTACACTACGGCGTGGAGACGGTATTCCGTACGTACGCACGCACGGTGATTTCCTTTTTCCGTAGGATGGATAGAAGGTTAATTAGAGTTGTTTAATATTTGTAATAATATATCAGTATGTAAGTAATACTGATGTTATTACTTTATCATGAAACAAATAAAGAAGAGGAAGTTGAAGAAGAAAGAAATTGAAAAGATCGGTAATGGATATTACCTCTTCTTTGAAACGCCTCTTTGAATCCTTCACTTAGGGAACTAAGATTGGTCTTTGAAGAAAACCAGAACCTCTAGGATTATTCTAGGGAAGTGGAGAAAAGATTTTGGCAGGGGTTGGCCGAGCTTGAAGGCTCAAAGTTGTGTGAGGAGGAGAGGGAGGAGGTGCCCTTTTATAAGGGAGGAGAGGGGCACCTTTGGAATTCTTAAAAATATTAATTTATAATAAATCTAACCCCACTTAAAAACCTCCAAAAATTACTCATATTCGAATATTAGATGAGATAGGGTTGTAATATCATCAACCAATCAAATTTAGACATGTTTGGATCTTATTTTAAATCTTATCATTTTCATTTATCCTTATTTAATCTATTTAAGTTTATTTGTGGTAATAAAATTCTAAATTTTAAATTAGAACAAATAATTACTTATTTGTTGTGAATTTTCCATAATTGTTTACTTTATAAAATTATAGACCATATAAATTTAAATTTATAATTTTTAAATATTTTTGTGATTTTTAAACTATTTTATAATATGTTATTTTTATGAAATAACAATAGTGTCAATTTTGACACTATTCATTTATTTGAATTTAAATAAAATACATACAGAAGATATGTTCGAACTAAAAGCTTTAATATATTAATAAAAGGTCATATGTATCTATAAAATTAGTTTATCACATTAAATAGTTCATATAATATTTATTTTATTGTTTTTAAAACCATTTATTTGGTTTATCTCTTAATAAAATAATTACTACATCATTTTTGTATAATTATTTAATATACTTATTTATTGCATAAAATTTTAAAATAAAATTTTATGATGAAGATAAATATATTAACTTTCACAATAATACTTTTACTCGAATTTATCATCTTAAAATCACGATATTTAAATTGTTATAGTTATTAAATTATGAAGGTGACAACTTTTGCATCATTTAAAATAAAATAATATAAGTGTCATAATTGATTGTATAAGACTACAAATGGTCAAATATTCGACCATTGGATTATTATAGTTTAAATTTACATGACCAATAAGTTTTGGTCAGGGTTTTGTTCCTTTTAATGTCACTATTAGTTTAATAAAAACTATATTCTTGATTTTTTACTAGATAAATAATTTCTGCATCACTATTGTGTCACAATTAATGATAATTATTTAATCCCAAAAAATTATAAATAAATTCTCATGATGTAGATAATTTTGTTATATTTCTGGAGACTATTCATGTTCGAAATTTTATGATGTTTATCACTAATTTAAAATTATTATACTTATAAGATTTAAGAGAGTGACATGTTGCCACTTTCTTTGGTTTTAATAATAATTAAATTATTTTCATGGTCAAAAGTCCATAAAATGAATCTAATCCGACCCTTAGTTGATATGGGTTTACATTTAGCCATCAAATAGAATTTTGGCATGTGTTAGGGTAATTTTATAATATTATATTTACCCTTAATTACCCGATTTACCTTTAACTATGGTAAATAAAATTTACTGTAGTTACTATTCATAATTCCCAAAAATAAAAAGTAGCCTATTAACATAATTTGGACCCACTGATTCCAAATATGGAATCCATTTTTTAAAATTCAATACACAGAAGTTGCAGAAATTAAATTAAAATTAATCCCGTTGTCGAATAAAAACGGGTTTTTGTTTAAAACATTGCAAAAGATTGAATTGATTTAACCTACGAATTCAAGGTAAAATCAATGCTAATGACATTAATTATATTAAATGGTAAAAATATATTCTATTTATACTTTAAAACCATTCAATTTTATAATTTAACCACATAAGATATTACGATGAAAAAAGTTGTTTTTAATTAAAATATAGTGTGTTTTTACTATTCATTAAAATATGAAAGTTATCGGGAAAATATTGAAACGTTATATATTGTAAATTTTTACATCCTGATTCAAAAGAAGAATTTTATTTTTTCAAATTAAACATATAAACATTTCAAAAACTAGATTTAAAGTGGGTGTGCTATCAAAAGGCGGAAAAACTGCATTTTTTGAAAAATACTTATTTTACCCGAAAAATTTATTTTGTTCTTATACCATGTTCTAGAAAATGTGTAAGATGAATAATAATGTTATAAAATTCAAAATTTAGTTAATAATATTCATAACGGCTAGTTCATGACAATATTATAATAATATATCATTGTTTATTAAAACCTGGTATTGCGTACAACACACGCTATCGAGGAAGGTCGCGATTGCGTGTAATGAAAGCCAAGTCAGGGTTGCGTGTTGTGAAAGAATCATTCGTTGTTTAGTATAAGATAATCCAACCATATTTCATTTATACATTTAATATATATATATATATATATATATACTCAATGTTGCGTAGAATAACTATTATCAAAATTGTGTGTAACACGGTCCAAGAATAGTGTTGCGTATACTGCAAGCTAATACGGTGTTGCGTATAGCGCAAGGTAATCTTGGTGTAGAATACAACACAAGACATTAATGAAATTAAAAGAATATTTTTCATAAAATCTCGGGGTGTTACATTCTCTATCTCCACCGGGACCTCCGCAAAAGTCGCCCCATCATCCACGTCTAGCTCCCCATAGTCAATGATGTGCGTCGGGTCGTCCACGTATCTCCTCAGCTGAGATACGTGGAAGACGTCGTGCACCCGGTGCAACTGAGGTGGCAGAGCCAGGCGATAATCCACCTCGCCAATCCTACTGAGGACCTGGAAAGGCCCGATGAAGCGTGGAGACAACTTGCCACCTCGGCCAAATCTCCGCAAACCACGTCGAGGTGAGACCCGCAAGAAGACGTGGTCGCCATCCTCAAACTCTAGTGGCCTCCGCCTCCTGTCAGCATATGACTTCTACCTGCTCTGAGTTGTCCTCATCCGCTCCTGGATGACCTGGACCTTCTCTGTCATGGCCCGGACCATCTCTGGTCCCACAAGTGCTGAATCCCCAGGGTCTGTCCAGCACAAAGGAGATCTGCAAGGCCTGCCGTACAATGCCTCATAGGGTGCCATCCCGATGGTGGAGTGGTAGCTGTTGTTGTACGCGAACTCCACTAAGGGTAGGTGGTCCTCCCAGCTGCGACCAAAGTCGAGGACACATGCGCGGAGCATGTCCTCGAGAGTCTGAATGGTCCTCTCCGTCTGACCATCCGTCTGAGGGTGAAAGGCGGTGCTCAGATGTAGCCGCGTCCCGAACGGCTCCTGCAACCCCTTCCAAAGTCGAGAAGTAAAACGAGCATCCCGATCGGAGACGATAGTCGATGGCACACCGTGAAGCCGTACAATCTCCTGAACATAGAGACGCCCCAAGCTCTCCACCGAGCCCTGCTCTCGGATGGGTAAGAAGTGTGCCGACTTGGTGAGTCGGTCAACAATCACCCAAATGGAGTCGTGACCTCTGGAAGTGTGTGGATGTCCAGACACGAAGTCCATAGATATCCCGTCCCACTTCCACTACGGGACCTCCAAGGGCTGTACCAAGCCTGCTGGTACCTGGTGCTCTGCCTTCACCTGCTGGCAGGTGAGGCACCGTGAAACGAACTCTGCCACAGCCTTCTTCATGCCCGGCCACCAGTGCTGTCGTCTAAGGTCCTGGTACATCTTTTCCACTCCAAGATGTACCGCTAGGGGAGAAGTGTGAAACTCTCTCAGAACCTCCTCTCGTAAAGTGACTGGTACCAAGGTACGTCTTCTAAAAAAGACGTCGTGCTCTGCTCCAAGGGAGAAACCATCAGGTGCCTGTCCCAAGGATATCTGTGCACGCCGTGTCTCACAGTCAGCGTCCTCACACTGTGCCTCTCTGACCCGCTGCAGTAGTGGAGGAGAGACTGTGAGAGACTGAAGGAAGGCTGCTCCGTCTCTATCCATGAAGGATATCTGCAAAGCGGCTAGCTGCTTTGTCTCCTCCTCAAGTAGATGGATGCTCATCCTCCTGCTGAGGGCATCGGCTACCATGTTCCCCTTCCCAGGAGTATAGACTATCTCAAAGTCATAGTCCTGGAGGAACTCAAGCCATCGCCGCTGTCTCAGGTTCAGGTCCTTCTGAGAGAAGACGTACCTGAGACTCTGGTGGTCAGAAAAGACTATAAAGCGCTTTCCCATCAGATAGTGCCGCCATGTCTTCAGAGCGAAGACCACTACTGCCAACTCCAGGTCATGGGTAGCGTAGTTATACTCATTCGGCCTCAAATGACGTGATCCGTAGGCAATCATGGCCTGCTCCTGCATCAGGACACACCCAAGTCCGGTCCCTGATGCATCACAGAAGACTACATATCCAACTCCCTCCTCAGGCAACCTCAAGATAGGTGCGCTGGTCAACCTCTTCCTCAGATCCTGGAAACTCTGCTGACATCTGTCTGACCACACGAAGGGTTTCCCCTTCTTCGTCAACGCTGAGAGTGGGGCCGTAATTCTGGAGAAGTCCGGCACAAATCTCCGATAGTATCCGACTAGGCCCAAGAAACTCCGCACCTCTGTCACACTCTTGGGTGGCTCCCAAGCTAGCACTGCCTCGATCTTCGCGGGATCCACTGCAACTCCCGCCTCAAAAATGATTTGCCTCAAGAAGTGGACCTCACGTAACCAGAACTGGAACTTCGAGAGCTTTTCATAAAGCTGGTGCTCTCGGAGTGTGTCTAGTACAACTCGCAAGTGGTAGGCAAGCTCCTCCTCCGTGGTCGAGTACACCAAAATGTCGTCGATGAAGACCACGACAAATCGATCGAGGTATGGCTGCAATATCCTGTTCATGAGGCTCATGAACACTGCTGGAGCATTGGTTACGCCGAAAGGCATAAACAAGAACTCATAGTGGTCATACCAACACCTGAAGGTCGTCTTCTGCACATCCTCGTCTCGAACTCTGAGCTGATGATAGCCTAACCTGAGGTCTATCTTCGAGAACCACCGTGCTCCCTTGAGCTGGTCGAAGAGATCATCAATCCGGGGTAGTGGATACTTGTTCCTCACAGTCACCTGGTTCAGGCGACGATAGTCGACACACAGTCGCAAGCTCCCGTCCGCCTTCTTGGCGAACAAAATCGAGGAAGCCCAGGGTGAAACACTGGGTCGGATGAACCCCTTGCCCTGCAAGTCCTCCAACTGTACCCGTAGCTCTCGAAGCTCGGCGGGGGCCATCCGATATGCTGGAATGGATATCGGGGTTGTCCCGGGGTACAGGTCAATACAAAAGTCTACCTCTCTGCGAGGAGGTAGCCCTGGAACGTCGTCGGGGAAGACGTCCGCATACTGATCCACCACTGCAGGAAAACTAGGACTCCGCACGTCAACTGCTCCAAGGATGAGGCTAGCCAACTGATGATTGATGGGCTGCCCTCTCCTTTGCGTGAGTCCATCATGTGCTGCTAAGGCTCCCTTCTCGCCAGTGAAGGTGAACCTGCTCCCGTCGGTGCGTACACATCGCACCATGCGCCTAATGCAGTCAATCTGAGCATGGACTGTAGATAACCAATCCATGCCCAAGATGACGTCGTAAGGCCTCGACGCCGCTACAAGAAGATCCCAGCCGAAGCTATCGCCTCCTAGAGTAAGCTCACACTGCCGGCACCAGTGCGTAATCGTCGAGTCTGCTCCCGTAGGAGTCTCTAGCCGTAAGGATCGAGCAAACGGATCTGTCGGAATCTCTGAGATCCGAAAAAGGGGAGTGGCTATGAAGGAGTGACTCACTCCTGTGTCTATAAGAACTGCAGAAAGGGTGGAATAGACACAGATCGTACCTCGAATCATCTCTGGTGCGCCGTGGTCGTAGGCCTCCGCTGCCTGGAGCTGAGCATATCTCTGCCTGCTAGCTCCCTGTGGTCGGGGCGGGCCTCCTGGTGGTGGTGGTGGCAGAGCCTCAAAACGTCGGCCACCACCTGCTGCTCGTCCAGCTCCTCTGCCTCGTCCGCCTCCTCCCTGCGGACTGCCACAGTCGACCCTATGCCTCTGCCTAGGTGGCCCCTCCACTGTCTGCTGCCCCTCGGTACGGCGGGTCGGGCAGTCACGAGCCATGTGGCCCTGCCCGCCGCACTCGTAGCACTGCCTACCTCTCGGAAGACTGGCTCCACGCTGTGTGCCCCGCACTGCTGAGCCAGTGTCCCGAGGTCGTCTTCCGGAAGGCCTGGTCTGCCTGGAACCCTGAGTCATTCGTCGGCTACCCGCTGCCGAAGACTCCGCCACATGCCTCCCTGCTATAGGTCTCGCTGTAGACTCAGCCAAAAAGCTCTCGATCAGAAGGGCTCGCTCTAGAACTCCTGCCTGGGTCGGGATGCTGAGGGAGATCAGCGATTCCCTGATCTTGTGTCTCAATCCCTGCTCAAAGGTCCGGGCCCGGAAGAAGGGGTCTCGTACCATGTCTGTCGAGTAGCCAGAAAGGTCGGTGAACCTCGCCGCGTACTGGGCGACCGTCAAGCTGCCCTACCGCAGCTGAAGAAGCTCCTGAATGCGCACCGCACAGAGTGTGGCCGGGACGAACTCTGAGCGGAAGAGGCTCTCGAAGTCCATCCAGATGAGGGAGGCCTCATCATGTACATGGAGCATCAAGCTCCACCATCATCCTGTTGCTGCGTGCAGTAGGCTCGCTGCGAGGATCACCATGAGGTCTGCTGGTGTCCTCACTAGCCTGAAAACTCAGACGACCGCCTCCAGCCAGTCCTCGGCTACCTGGGGGTCCGTCTCACCATAGAACCTGGGTGGTCGCTGGCGCTGGAACTCATGCAGAGCTCCGAGGTGTCGTGCATCGTCAGCTGCCAGTGCTGGAAGCATCGGGGGATCAGCGGGTAAAGGTACCGCTGATGCCTCTGCGGTCAACAGGCCCTGTACCGAGGCATCGTCGCTCGGCAGGCTATCGTCGCGCTCTAATCTCAGAACCCTAGCTAGCTGCTGTCGTCGGGCCATCCTGAAAAGGAAACAAGTGCGCCACGGTCAGAAAAGTATACCTGGTGAGCTGACACAAGTAATCACAAATAAAACTTGAAACACATATTCAATCAATGTTTTCATGCATTAAGTCGGAAATTAGAAGTCAGGGTCCTGGTGTACTAATATGTCGGCCGCCGCACCAACACTGGACTCCCTGGACTGATAACCACACTCAATACGCTAAACACAATTGCTTCACATAGAAGAAAGATCAGAGTCTTCGGTAGAACCGACCACCTCTAATACCAATTTGTCACGACCCGTCCTCGGGGCTCGTGTCGTGACTACCCCAAGCCCGCCTTCCATAGGCCAGGGGCTGGTGACTAGCACCAAGGCGTAAAACCCAACAAAAGGGAAGGCATTGCCTTTGAAAAGTAAACAAGCATCACAGAGTAAGCAAGCGGAAAAGTAAACACTAAGTAAAAACTGTACAAGCTATGCTGAAAGTAAAGGGGGCTGGAAATACAAGCCCAACTGTAAAGTACAACTGAAAAGAAAAACAGCAACTGAAAAGTAAAAGCCGCAGCGTCGAGCCATCCTCTGGAATTCCCACCTGAAGGGTGGGTACAGATAGCCTCCACTGTTCCTCGGGTCCACCTGACCGCTCTGAGTACGTCCCACCCAGTGGTCCACCTCCAGGTACCGTCCTGCTCTGCACGCCTCCACCACGATCAGCGCTGTCCGTCATCTGCAACCAACACAACGTAGTGCGGGCATAGCCCGTGCAGGGGTGAGTATAAGCTACTCAGTAGGGACCCCGAGACCCCCAAAGGTCTCCCGAAATCCACAAAGTATAATCCAAAAAGGAAAGATACAATCACGAAGTAAAATCTCACAGGGCTTAGGTATATGCCCATACATATACCTAAGTCATCAATTCCCGTTCGGCTCCAACGTCCGAGCCCAAGCACAACCCAGTCCACACAGGAAAGCAAAACGTATACCCACACAGGATAGCCCAACACAATACACAAAGGAGAGTAAATGTAAATCCACACAGGGTAGCTCAACACAATCCACAAAGGAGTGTAAACAGTAAATCCACACATGATAGCTCAACACAATCCACAAAGGAGAGTAACACAAGATTCAGCTCACACAGGTATACTTCTTCGGATGACGATAAAGATGATCACTAATCCATCTAAGTCGTCGGACCCATGAAGGATCGATAGGTAACTAACCCCCGCAATGACCCACACAGGATCGGGCCCACACAGGACCTGTAGGCGCTGGCTCACACAGAACCGCTGAGCGCTGACCCACACAGGATCGGACCCACACAGGATCGGGCCCACACAGGACCGGTAGCACTGATCCACACAGGATCGCTGAGTGCAGTAGTCGTCGCAGTCCACTGAGGATCTCTGCACAGTCGTCACCACAGTCCACTGAGGATCTCTGCACGGTCGTCGTCGAAGTCCACAGAGGATCTCTGCACAGTCGTCGCTGTCGAAGAAGCAGTCGCAGCCAGCCCTAGGGTTCCGCACACAGCAAGCTCGTTCGGGAGGGTCCGCTCCCTGAGCCGAGAGGCTGATACATCAACTGACACAAAGTCCGAAGTTGATGTATCCAAAAGTTCCGTATCGTCAACAGGAACTCAACGTCGCAGACGGCGCGTCAATCGGACGCCCGGTCTGAGAGTTATTGGCTTTTTCGTCCCAGGGGCCCGGTTGGTTTTTAAGGCAAAACCAACCCGACCGTACTCCACCTGTGTCCAAACCTCAGGCAGAGTATGCCAAAAGATTCGTCTCACAAAGTGGAATTCATCAAAACTGACGGCATGTCAATCGGATGTCTGTGGCTCAAGATATGAGTGTTTCCGCTCCGAGGGCCTGGTTGGTTTCGTGTACGAACCAACCCGGCCAAACTCAAAGTATTCCGAAACCTTGAGTGAAATATACCAAAACGACCGTCTCGATCCAAGGATCGCGTTTCCGCTGACGACGAGTCGTTTGGAGGCCCGTATCTCAAGTTACGGATGTTTGAACGAAAACCGTCTGAAAACGGGGGGTCCAGGCCCAGGCCGACCCGGCCCAACCCCCCCTGGGTCGGCCGAACCCGGTCCGACCCGGTCCGACCCAGTCGGACTGGTCTGGCTCGACCTGCCTGGCGTGGCTCGGCCGAGCGGCCGAGTGGCCGACGCGGGGGGAGCCGCCACCCCGCGTGACACCACTGCGGCACCCACGGGGTGTCGGCCAGGCAACCGGGCGCGGCTGAAGCCGCGCCCCGAGTGACGCGGGGGGAGCCGCCGCCCCCGCATGACACCTGCGGGACACCCACGGGGTCTCCCTGGCGCCGGACGTGGCTTCAGCCGCGTCCCACGAGCGCCGCCGCCGCGGCGGTCTCGTCCGGCGGCGCGCCGGGTGCCGCTGCCTCTGTGCGTCGGCGCCGCCGTGCCGGCGACCCGCGCCGCCGCCGGCTTCCGCGGGCCGCCGGAGTCGCTCCGGTGGCCCGTTCTTCTTCCCGTCTGCGCCGTTGCTCCTCCCGGGACTCGTTCTTCACTGCGGGATCATCAAACTTCCGTTGCGGCACGTTCTGTCGTCACCTGTCAAATCCGCACAAGAATGAAGAACGATGGAGGGTTGTCCGGCCGTGTTTGTTTGGCCCGCACCCTCCGCGTTAGATATAAACAACAGGAGAAATTAAATTTCAATACATGAACGCATATCCGAAACAATTTTTAATGAAATAAAATTGTTTCTTAAAATGGGTTCTTATTTGAACGGAAACAACAATTTTAATAATTTTAAAATTGTTCACAAAACCAGTTCTTTAACTTTTTAAGGAAACATTTACGGGAGTATAAAAAGGGGGTAATTCCAAAAAATAAAATCCCTACCTCGTAGTCGTCGCGCGTGAGCTTTCTTCGCAGAATTGCTCGTTGCGGAAGAGGGGGATCATCGCGTCGTCGCGGGAAGGCATCGCGTCATCACGGAATCCGGCGTTGAGTTGGCAAACTCAAACGGACCAAGAACAATAGATTTAAATTATAAATAATTAAATCTGTGTTTCGTTTTAAACGAAAAAGAACTTTTAGAAGAAATCTGAAATCACTCACCTCAAACGGTTGGTGATCAGAGATCGGGGCGGGGAAGAACGTCTCGGATTTGGGCATCGCCGATTTCCGCGGATGACGGCATTCTTCGCGTTCTTCGTGTTCTTCGCGTTCTTCGCGATGGAGAAAAAAGATACAAGGATTCTGTCTCAACGAGTAATCCTCCAAAAAAAAGAGAGGTTGGTCTTGTTTTATTATTATGCCAACAAACGAAAACGGGTAAGAAACGACCCACCAATTCGTTGAATTAATTCAACGAAATAAACAGCTCATTTAATTTACGAAATAAACCACCCAATTAAATGGTATGTTAAGAATTTAAGAAAACGCGTCAGTTGACTTTCATAATGATGGGTTTTCGCGGGTGCGTTACTTAGCGGAAAGAAACGGCGGGGCTCGTGCGGGCCCCACCTCACAAATATCCTACCAAGGGGGTAGGATATTTCTGGATAGCATCATATCTGGTTCAACTCAGTTTAATCCGCTTTTAAGTGGCTTCAAGTGGCTTCCAAGTGGCTTAAGTGAAATAAAATAAAGTTGTCGTAAAATTATTTTATTTCTTAACTTTAAGCCCGAAAATTAAAAACCACACCCGAGCAAACGCAACTCCGGAAGAGGCGTTTCTAAGAGATTACCGGCGCTGCGATTTCATCGGTGCCCTCAGAATTCGATTCCGGGCACTGGTTCAAAAGTTAGAAAAAACCCGCTCGTCGGTTCACTGAACGTACCCGAGCCAAACTTCGGAAAATGATTCCGGGCACACCGGGCCTCGGAATCAGGTGCCGTCAGAAACTGCGCTCTTGTAAAATTCCAAAGAAAATTAAGAAAAAAATTTCCTTGAAATTTACGGGTCTTTACAAATTATAAGAAAGGGAATATTATTCATGAATTTTCATGTAGTTACACATAACATGATCAAAAAAGAAAAATAAAACAATGACTAATCAAAGCATCCCAAGATCCAACTCAGTCATTTCCTAATAATATCCATCCTATCAGTAAGAAATCATGTGTTCAAATATTTATGCTTCCCTTTTTCCAGACATGCAGTAAGGTAATCAACTTCGGGTACCAAAAAGATCCTGAAGAGGGTGTGAAATAAATCTCAGTGGGCCACCCCCAACTGTGTTTATAACATTCATCCCATGTAATGGAATATAGTAGTGTGCCAGAATTCATATATAAAGTAAAGAAAGTAGTAAAATATAACTAACTATGCATGTACCTGCTTCTTCCCTTAGTTGGTGTCTGAACATGTAACTAGTTCATTAATTATGTAATTACCATTTATTGTTAATAGGTCACATGAAGCATAGCCACCACTAACATTACTACATGATATTATAAGTATTGGTGGTCCTATGACATAACAAGGAAACCTAAAAATGATATCAAGAGACCGAGTTCCAGGGTAATAACCACGGTAATGTAGATCTCATGGAATGCTAACTCAATAGTTTATGGGTCAAGATAAGGGGTAATAATGTAACCCAAGGAGCGTAATCAAAGGCATTTCACAATATTTGAGCCTACCGAGTCTGTGGTGATAAACTAATATAAAACAGGGATAAGCATGGACATGTACCTAGGGGATTTAACCGTGGAATCTACTAGTCAATTCCAGAACCATGGAGTGTATTCGAGGTATCATTTAATAATATAAAAGATCCTAGGATAGTATACTGAACATCCAAATAATAGATAGGAATCAGAGACTAGGTGGGTGTCAACTTAAGAATACCACATCCTTGAATCGGAATGGGGTTCCCAAGTCCCAAGGAATTATCCTCTCAGAATCCAAGACATGCTTCATTCAGTCCATTCTTATTCAATATTGTACTCATGTAATCATTCGTTAGGATCAAGTCTTATCTTCCATTAGTTTGGATAGGTCATGTATCATTGTAACAATTTATTCATTGGTTCATGCTTTGTCTTCCATTAGTGTGGATAGGCCACGTAGCATTTCAACCATTTAATCAAGTCTTAATTAACCATTATGAAATAATCAGTTATTGATGTTCAATCTTCTACCTTCCATCAATATGAAAATTGGTTATAGGGATATGTAACCTTCATTAAATTTCATTTGATAAGGCCAGGTTATATACTTAGTATACCTTCTATAACATATTTCACATTTAATAATCAATTTTAAGCACTTAACTTAGGTGGGTCCATTGGTGTGTATTCATGGTACCTTCCATTAGGAAATTCTCCTTAATAATAATAGATTTATTATAGGAAGGCTCACTTTTAGGGAATTCAAGAGAAGGCACACCCAAATAGTGGCTTAAACATGCCAAAAAACTAAAACCCAAATATGGCATAACCTTCGACATGGGGGGTGGGGATTGAGTTGTGAATGTAACCGATAAAAACTAATCAAATATTTTGAAAGACCATAACCATACGATTCTAACAAGTATAATCATGGCTTGTAAATTTAAGAAATGACTCTCGATGAAATCCGCGGGCCCCACACGAATTTTTCAAAATCAACGAACTTTAGGGAAGAGTTATAAAACACCTACCTTATTCATGTACAAAAATCCACCTTCATTATTGGCCCCTGGTTTTCCTTGGATCAGAGTAGATTTATGAAAAAGTGAAAAAACGATCACATGATGATACCCAGCCTGAGACTAAGATAGGAGAAGAATGACTAAATAAGACTCAATTACTTACCTTTGTGCATCCAACATGATGAACAGAAGCTCTATCAGAAGCCGAATGAAGGTGATATCTTGATCCCTTAATTAGGTCTTCAAAAATATCCAAATGGGTTAAAATGGAGGAAAATACCACTGGTTTACAGGTTGGGGAAGAGGAGGGAGGTTAATTAGATGATTAAAGAAAAAATAGAACAATTTAACCTTCAAAAAGCCTATGCATGGTTTGTCCGCATAGTTTGATAAACTCTACACAATCCATGCATGGGTACCTAGGAAAAAGGGGCTCTCACATAGTAAGGCCACACAGTCATGCGCCAATCATGCAAGGTGACTCAGTCTGAAAAAAATCTGCATGGTTTTACAAACTATGGGGAATTCCTACACGGTTTACTCTAAACTGTTCTCTGAGCGTGTTTTTCCCAAAAATATGGGTTTCTAGCTCCAAAAAATCCCTAGACACCCTTAGAATCTTTACCAACTCATTAGACATCCATATTTTTTACAATTTTCATATTTAGATTGAAAATTAAAGGATCCATACTTGAGTGAAAACCTAGGTTCTTAAAGTCTTCCCCTCTTAAAATAAATCACCCCGGAGTTCTCCTTCAAAGGGTAAAGGAACACTATCTAAGAATAATTCAGGCCACTGAACATGTACATCATCTTCCTGCTCCCAAGTCTCATCTTGTACATGGTCCTGATGCCATTGCACCCGTACGTGAGGGACATACCTACCTCAGATACACTTCGTGCTTTGGTCAACGATGCATAAAAGATATTACTCAAAATTGGCATTGGCATCTAACTCAACTTCCTCAAGATAAAATATAAGAGACAGGTCAGAATGATATTGGTAAAGTTTTGAGGCATGAAAGATGTCATGCATGGCACGATACCTCTAAGGTAGTAGCAAACGATTGGCTATCGACCCTTCTATATCTTAAATTCCAAACGACCTAATGTAATGAGTCGAAAAAATTCCCTACATATGTAACCATATATTCCCAAGCTTGGGTGATACCCAAAGAAAAAATGATTCCCTTCCTCAAACTCAAGAGTTCATCGATGGTGATCGCCATTAGATTTTTTTCTAGACTGAGCAGTAGTCATACGCTTCGTGACCAACTGAACTTATTCTCAAGTCTCTTAAATGAGACAATGACCTAGTAGGGATGCCTCAACTACCTCTAGGAAGCACAAGGGTGAATGGAATAGAATACCATATAATTCCTCTTATGGGGTCATATGAATTGTGGCTTTAATGCTATTATTATATGATAACTCAATGAGAGGTAAACGCTTCTCACAGGAACTGAAAAAATAAAGAACACATACTCAAATCATATCCTATAAAACCTATATTGTCAGTTCTGATTATCCATAGGTCTATGTGTGAAAAGGTTTTCATAGAAGAATATGAGTTCCCAAAGATTTATTCAAATTCTAAAAGAACCGTGAAGTGAAATGAGCATCCCTATCAGTAACGATAGTACATGGAACCCCGTGTAGTCGTATGATCTCAAAGGCATAAAGTCTTCCAAACTCATTAAGTAAGAAAGTATGCTATATCGATATGAAGTGGGATGATTTTGTTAGTTGGTCAATGAATACCCATAGACCATCGTTACCCCTCAGTGACCTAGTTAATCTGACTATAAAATCTGTAGAAATATGATCTCACTCCTATTGTGGGACTTGAACGGTTCATAACATGCCTGAAAGTATTTGGTTCGTGTCCTTCACCTACTGATAAGTGGAACACCTAGTGATATAGCATGCTATGAAGTATTTCATCCTAGACCACCAATACTAGCATCGTATATCTCAATAAATCTTTGAGATGCCTGGATAAACTGCCCATTGAGAAGTGTGAGACTTTTTCATCAACTCCTCTATCATGTTTGTGGGAACCCCGACATGTCCACGTACTTTCCTGGTGTTGTATCTATCCAGAGACCAATCCTGAGGTGGGTAATATCTTGATATACTCTCATGGATGACCAAACCATAAGGATATGAAAAACTATTACTCTTCACCTTCTCAAGGAGGGAAGAGGTAACTATTAAGGCTGATAGGTAAGACTGCTCATGACTATCATGAAACTCTAGATAAAGTTCATAAAAAAGGGACATTAATGTCCATTATTCACTGGATTCTTTTACAGCCTCCATTTTAGTTTTCCTACTCAATGCATAGTGACCACATTGCCCTTTCCAGGTGTATAGGCAAGCTTAAAATCACAAGATTTTAGATATTTGACCCATCTACGATGTCTGAGGTTCATGTCATGTTATGAAAAGATATACATGATGATATTTCATTCGGTGTACATCATAAATCACTCAACCAACAGATAATGTATCCAACAATGTAAGGCATGACAACTACTACTAGCTCAAGGTCGTGCATTGGGTAATTTCTCTGATGGGGCCCCAACTACCATGATCTATACGCAAAGACTCTATCTTAATACATTAATACTACTCCAAGGACAATGCCTAATGCATCATAGAAGATGTTATAACCTATACCTGACTAAGGAAGAATTTGAAAATGTGCTGATTTAATCCTCCCTTTAATCTCCTAAAAAGATTTCCCACATTCTTATAATCCTGTGAAATTGAAACCCTTCATTGCAAGACTCATAAGAAGTTAATAAAGACATGATATGTATTGTATGAAATCCCTTTAATATCAAGTCAGTACCAAGAAACTCCATATATCAAACATGTTGTTAGGTTTCTCCCAAGAAACTACATCACTAACCATTTTAGGGTCAATAGATACCCCTGATTCTGAGATAATATGACCCATGATGTGGAATTTTCGATCCAGAAGTGGCTCATAGAAATTTTGGCATAATGATGATGCCCTCTTAGTGCACTCGAAATGATATGAATATGTTTGGCATGGTATATATGAGTGAAAGGATACCCCCAGATATCATCCACAAAGACAAAAAAAAGAGTCCAAATAAGTGTGGAAAACCCTATTCATCAAATCTATGAAAATGGACGGAGTGTTCGTAAGATTGGATGACATAATAATATATTCATGTACACCAAACCTGCTATATAAAGTTGTACTAGGTATGTCTGATGTTATGAATCGCACCTGATGATAACCTTGTCTTTGGTCAATTTTTGAGAAGTCCTTTACTCCTCAGAGCTCATTAAAGATATCATTTATTTGAGGAAGTGGATAATGGTTCTTGACCATAAGATGGTTCAACCTACTATAATCCAAACATAAAAAAAGAGTTTCTTCTGACTTATTAGAAAAAAACATGGGTGAACCCCAAGAGGATATACTAGGTCATATAAAAAATTTAACCTCTAGATCCTTTAATAGCTTCTTGAGTAAGTTGAGTTCAGTAGGTGCCATCATGTAAGGAGGAATAGACACGATAGATACACCTAAAATAAGTTCGATTGTAAAATTTACCTCTCTCTTAAGAGGTAAGATAGAATATTATTCGGGAAAGACTTCCCTGAAATGATCAAATACTGGAGGGAAATCTATTTGATGAAAACTTTGATCCTCCATGAAAATATGTTCATTTTGGTCAGTCACTCCACCTATCCCATGATGCATCGGTCCAGCTCTCCCAGCCTGGACATTCAACTCACCTTTGAAAAGATAATGGCTTCCTTCTAGTGACGTAAAAGTGAACCTACAATGATAGAATTCTAAAAAGGAAGGATTGGGGAATAACCATTCCATCCTGAGAATGCAATCAAAGCCCGTAATCTTGATAACAAAGATATTACCCAATAAGGGGTAACTGCCTGCCTCAATGGGATAATCCCTGCATTGGTGTATTCCCTCAGTATTTTTTCCCAATGGTGTATCGAGGGTCATTACACCATGGTGATACTGTGTCTCTGTTCTGAGACTTTCCATGATAGATAGTGAAATAAAATAGTATGAAACACATGTATCAAACAAAGTAAAGAAAATAACGGGGGCTACTATAATAGTACATAAGGTTGTAGATGGTCCCATAGCCTAATCCATAGTTATCAACTGTAAATCATGAAACTGACATGATTCATGGCCCTGTGCAATAGATGTACTACCACAATCATGACTGTTGTGCTGTCATTGCTAGTGATCAGGGGTTAGAATACCATGATTGTGACCTATTCCATGTAGAGACATGTCAGTACTATTCCAACTCCATTCCTGACATGACGCAAAATAACTCGCTCCTAAAATTGGAGTTGATGTTGATCCTTTTTTTCACTTGAAGATGGTGGGAAGGTCCTGCAGAAATCCTGAAGATGAACTATACGGTCATAAGACCGAAACTCAATAGGGTCTCAATCACATTGGGTCTTCTTATTCCCTAGTCTTCCACACTAAAAAAACCCCATTGAGCTATAAAACTGGATACCCTGGCTTCCACTGCCCTAATGAGAAACCCTGGGGGTACGTTTCCTACCACCGAAAGAACTACTGGTCTGAAACAATACCAATCCTTTAAACCCAGTACTTGTGTCATCCCATAGGTAACACTCAGTGATAAGAGAATGATCAATAATTATAGAAAATATCTGTAGGAAAAATACATTAACTTGAGTTTAGATGGCATACTGGATCCCGTCCTCAAAATGTCTAGCATGCAAAATATCATCACCAGATAGAAGTGGTGAAAAGTGACTTAAATCTATGAAACATGCTGAATATTCCACAACTAACATAGAACCATACTCAAGATGAATTAACGTTGTGGATCTCTGTGTTCTTAGTGCCTGGGAAAAGAACTGATCATAGAAGGTAGTTTGGGAATAAACCCATAACACTCCCGGAGGACGATAGGCCTGGGTTACCACATCCCACCAACACTTGGCTGAATCCCAAAGCATGTATATAGAATGATTGCATGTACACTCTAGAGTTGTTTCTAGACGCTTAAAGATAGTCAACATGTCCTCTATCTAAGGCTCAACAGCCTGAGAACTGTTATCCCCTGAAAATGTAGGAGGATGCTACTGTTGGAACTTGTGGGTCAGGTCATCCATCATAGGTGAAACCTGTGGGAAGCCATGCATGGATTGGATCAGACGTAGGAAACTATCATGTACTTGGGAGACCATTCCCAGATCTGGTAAAATTGGCAGTTCCTCATGTGGTACTCTTGAAGGTAAGACTAGTAGCTCAGATCCCACCATGTCTAGAGTATGAACGTCACCAACTTCTTGGAAAGTGAAACAAGGATGCTGTGGTGGCATTGGTCTAAAAATTCCAAGAACATGCCTCAAAACAATAATATTATCATATGATAACACCACTAAAAGAATATGAATGTAGGAAAACTCGCTACCATGTTATACTACCCAAACTACCCTCTTAGAGAGCCAGGTATGAGTATGTGGTCAAGTATAAGTTTCATGTCATTTTGCTGTTAATTTCTAGGTTCACTCCTTTAACTTTAATAAAAATGACAAGGAGAGATAAGGATGTGCAACCATTTAATTTTAGATTTCATGATTCACCTTATAATGGATATCCATTTATAATGAATCAATTCCCATACACTTATCACTATAAACAATGCTCATTTATTTATAGTATAATGGATCGACTCGATAAATTACTCAACCCAACCCATGGGGGCTTATACACCCTGAGAATTGAGATAGTAAATCACTCAATCACAACCAGAAGTAATACAAGTACTAGATAACTATCACAACATCACTCGACAATCATTAGCACATCATGAAATTAAGAAGTTAAATTCACCTATATGGCATGACAATATTCATGACATTTGAATTCTAGGTGCCTATAATGATGCATGTTACAATTCTACTTCCCCTCATATCATTGGTAAAATGATGAAATAAATTCTCAATCAGAATAATATTCAACAACACCACAAAACATTCGAGTCACCCAATGGTGAAATAATATCAACTGTAATAGGGAAAATAGAACAACAATTACATTATGGGTAACTGTGATTTTACCTTGAGCATGGGTTCACGACGCCCAAGAATAGATTATGAACAAGTCCCAATCATTCCTAATCTCCAATATATTGTCTCCAAATATTAAGGAATGAAAATAAAACACCTCTGATAACAATTTGTAACGTCCCAAACCTGAATTCCACTTAACGAGAGCCCCGAGCCTAGTGGACCACATGGCCTCAAGTGCATCTCTCCAAATTCTAGAGGTTGATGACTAGCAGTGAGGGCCTAGGGTGTGTCTATGGAGAGACTATTCCCTAATTAGTAGAGTGTACCATAGTAGAAGGATATAAACAATAGTAAAAACAGAAGTAATATAATTAACCATAAGGCACAATGGAAAATAGAGACAGTGGTAATAATAACTATAATAATTGGAATAAAATTCAACAATTGATGATATAATGTCATGTCAATAGAAAACTAGAAAACATGGATACAAGACAATAGGCATAACATGTTACAAAAAGAAAAGGAAAACTAAGACTACTCCAAGAATCCTGATATCCAACTCGGTCATTTTCTAATAAGATCCATGCTATCAGCAAGCAATAAAGTGTTCGAGGTTTTATGAACACCTTTATCAACAACTTTAGTCATGTAAACTACTCCAGGTACCAAATGAAACTCAAAGAGGGTGTGAGAAAAATATAATTGGGCCACCATCAATGGTGTCTATAACATATGGCATGTATAATGAAACATATAAGTGTGCATGGATGCATATATAATGTAAAGTAAGATGGAAAATATAACTAAATACTCTAGTACTTGATTCAACCCTCGCCTCATGTCTGAACATGTAACCAGTTCAATAATTAAGTAATTACAACTTAATGTTAATAAGTCACATGAGGCCTAGCAAGCACTGGCATCACCTCATGATAGTATAAGTAGTGAAGGTCCCAAGACGTAACAAGGAAAACTGAAAATGATATCTAGTGAGGGGGGTCCATGGTAAAAACCAAGGTAACGTAGATATCACGAAACCCTAACTCAGTATTATATGAGTCTATCTAAGGGGTAAGAGTGTAATCCGAGGAGCGTAATCTAAGGCATTCCACAATATTGTGCCTATTGATTCCAAGGTGATCGACCAAGGTAAATCAAGGTTATGCAAGGACAGGGCCCTATAAAATTTAACCATGGATCCTACTAGTCAATTATGGAACAAATGAGTGTATCCAGGGTTTCATGTAATAATTTTAAGGACCCTACGGTAGTATACTGGGAATCCAAGGAGTAGATGAGAACTAGAGTCTAGGTGGGTGTTAACCTAAGAAACCCACATCATTGAATCGAAATGGGGTTTTCAAGTGCCAATGTATTCTCTTATCATAATCCAAGGTGAGCTCGAGTATTTCCATTCTGAATTGATATTGAAATCTTGTAATCATTCATTAGGTTCAATCCTCATCTTCTGCTAGTGTGGATAAGTCAAGTAGAGTTGTAACCAATAATTAATTGGTTGAAGCCTTGTCTTACATTAGTGTGGATAGTCCATGTAGCGTTGCAACCATTTAATCAAGTCTTAATTAACCATTATAGAATATTCAATTATTTTGGTCCACGCCTCTACATTCCATCAATATGGTAAGGGGTGATATAGATATGTAACCTTTATTCAATCCCATTAGATAAGGCCAAGTTATATACTTAGTATACTTTCTATTTCACATTTCACAACTAATAATCAATTTAAATCACTTAAAATAGGTGGGTCAAGTTGTGATAATACATGGTACAATCCATTATGAAATTCTTATTAATAAAAATCCATTTATTATAGGAAGGATCACCTTTAGGATGTTCAAGTGAAGGCACACCCGAATGGTGGCTCAAACGTTCCAAAACACCGAAACCCAAATATGGCATAACCTTCGACATGGGGAGGATTAAGTTATAAAGGTAACCACTAAAAACTAATAACATATTTGGAAGGATCATAACCATACTATTTTAACATGTATAATCATGGAATGAAAATTTAAGAAATGGATCTTGATGAAATCGGCAGGCCCCACACGGATATTCCAAAATAAAAAAACTTTAGGGATGAGTTATAGAAGACCAACTAAGGCTTTTACAACTCCCCACCTCTGGTATCAGACCTTGATTTTCCATAGGTCGAATTAGATCTAAGAAAAGGTGAAAAATTCTCACATGATGATGTTGAGGTCGATGGAAAAAGATAATAAGAACAGCTAAAAAGGACCCGATTACTTACCATTTCACATTTAACGTGATGAACAGAAGCTCGATTAGAATCCAGATGAAGGATATCTCTTAATACCATGATTAAGTCTTCAAAAAGCTCCAAATGGGTTAAAATGGAGGCAAATCCCATTGTTTTACTATTTGGGGAAGAGGAGAGACGTTAATTAGATCATTAAGGGAAAAGGGACAATTTACCCTTAAAACTGCCTCTATAGAGTTTCTCCAAATAGTTTGAAAAACCATACACAAACCATGAATAGGTACCTGGGAAAATGGGGTGCTCACACAGTTAGGCTGCACGAACGTGCCCCAACCATTTAATGTGGCTCTATCCAAAAAAAACAATCCGCAAAGTTTTCCAAACTGTGTGGAATTTGTGCATGGTTAACTCTAAACAGTTCGCCAAACCTATTTTTCCCAAATATGGTTTTTAGGCTTATAACATGCCACATACACATTTGAGACCATTTTTAACCCCATAGGAATCCATATTAGTTCCAAAGTACGAATTTAGACCTAAGATTAAAGGATCCATACTTGAGTGAAAAAATTGGTTCTTATAATAACATAGTTTGTTTATCAACCATCAGTGAAATGATATCAACTATAAAAATAAAATTCAGAAAAATGATCAATATATCAGGAAACATGGAATCTACCCTGAACATGGGTTAGCTACACACAACCACATCTAATAACCAGGTTCCAAAGAATTTATAATCTCTAATCTATTATCTGCAAATAGTATATCAATAAAATAAATCCTTTGGTACAACTTTGTGACATACCAAACTTGGGTTCTACTCAAAAGTGCCTCGTGATTAGTTTTCCACATGGCCTCAAGTGCATCTCCTCGAATGTAAAAGGTTTCTGACTAGAAGGGAGCACCTAGGGTGTGTCCATGAGGAGACTATTCTTTGAATAACAATGGATAAATATAATAATAGGTAAATAGAGGAAGCAATATGATAAATAGATGGAACAACAGAAGTAGATATTATAGACCCTAGACTAGTAACCCATCATAGTAGAAAAAAATCATTAATAACAATTAAAAAAAGCGACAGGTAATATTACTCAAAAGTTGATAAAAATTTATTTCATGTGTCTAGAATATTGGAACCAGATATATGTGGAAGCAAACAATATATTCTATACAAATAAAGAAAAAATCCCAAAACTATCCAAACATCCTAAGCTCTAACTCAGTCATCTGCTACCAAGCTCCATCCTAATGTAAGAAAGTTATATTAGCTATCTGTGGTGAGACTCTTCCCTTAATCGACCCCTATATACATGTAGTCCTCCTATGTACCAATGGATACCTAGATAGTGTGTAAGATAAATCATAGTAGGCCAACACCAAAAACACCAATAACATTTGTTTTTTTAGTATAAACTATAGGATTATAATCACCTATACACTTTTAGGACCAAAAACACATTATAATCACCTATACACTTGTAAGATCATTTTCATGAGCACTCCAACGTAAAGGATATTACTAGAACATAAAAGCGGGGTGATAAAATTCAATAAAGAAGAGGAAGAGGGAAAATCCTTGAATAAAATAAACTCATCTAAAAGAAATAAATAACATTTATAGGATGAGAAATAACATCCAATCCATCTCCTACTACTACCATGGATTAACCCATAACATAGTTATCCCTTTATGATTCTATGGATCCAATGGAAGCAGAATGTAGACTCATGAGGGAGGAATTGGAGAAGTAAAAAACAATGAAACGAATGTAATCACTCCACCGTAGTGTGAAGAATATCACAAGGTATGGTATGAATAAATTCACACATTAAGTTAAAGGTATAAAAGTTATTAGAATAAAATTAGAATAAGAGGAAATGAAGAAATTTTATTAATAGATAAGATGATACTAACTACTTACTTGATAAAGAATAACGTTACAAAGAAAAATCAGCATAATAACATTACAATGAAAACAAATCACTAATATGATTAAATCCTCCAACAACACTGCCTTAAATAAGAATTTTAGTATCCTTGGGTCGAGTACCCATATGTCCAAGTCTCCCCATGTAATTTTTGTAGTCCTAGGGTGGTGGAAAGTAAGGGAGATGAAACTTTTCGACCCTTGACCCGAAGTTGCAGTCAGGTTGCATCCACTGAATAGAGGCACCTAGATAACCTTCTAGATAACCGATTTGTAGTGGGAAATATAATAAAAACATAAATCTAGAGATATATTCTAACTCTATGTAAAAGTTTATCCCAAAATAAATTTTTGTTTTGGAGATATGATTAAATTGGTGGGCTATGTTTCTGGGCTACCGAATTTGGACCAGAATTTCATCTTCCACATGGGCCACATTGAAATACATTAAAACAACCAAATAATCTCTTCTCACGTTTTGATGAAATGTTCCCCTTGATGTATTGTATCTTCATATAAATTTTTAGAATCATTGGGCTTTTATATTGGCCGTTACAGTCTCTTTATTAGGAGGATGCCCATTTTACATTGCCCGGAATGTGTTGGCATGAAAACCCATTTTGGTGGTCTTCCAATGTGAATCATCAAATGCCTCAAAATATTTATTTTTTCTTTATAAAATGGGATACCTAAAAATAATATATGAAAATAAATTCAATACCATTTTATATTTTAGGAGGTGTAAAAAAATGTACCATGTAGTAGTAAATTTTAAGAGAGAATTACAATCATAATGTGAATTAATGTTCGAAGTGTAAAATGAACTAAAATGGTGTTAATAAATAATAAAGAAAATGAATATTACATATATTAAAAATTAATATTAGGCTAATTTAGTGGATAATCACAACCCAACTTGATTTTTGTTAGTCCCTGTCAAAATGTCTCTCAAGAATATGAAATTCTAATTCCCTTTTCCAAAAACATTTTAATATACATTGATCACCAAGAACCCTTATACCAAAAAATCATGAAACCCATAAAAATATTTTAATACAAAATAGTTTCATAAGAATATCCCAACCCCAAGCTTGTTACTTTCTTCAAATTCATCACCACATTTCATCCAATTTCAATAATGTATGATGATGTGTTGTGTGTCACAAAAGACATGGCAGTTCATTTTTATTCAAGGGGAAAATGATGGAAGTGCTAGGTAGAATAATATTTCAATATTAAGATGATTATTAAAAAGTATTTATTTATTACTTATTGTTTTTTTAATTGTTTCATGTCAATTTAAATAGCACACAATAGAGTCAACCCATGTAGCAAGACTTTACAGATTAATCCCAGGCTCAAAGACCTTAGGGCACCAAGTGAAGCCCACTTAATCAGGTAACATCTCGAGTTAACTCTATAAAAAAAGAAAAATTACCACAAATATAGATAAAATTTCTATCTTTGGGCCATAAAACTATGTATTCACGATCCCCAAGTGCCGAAATCCACGTATTAGGTCATTTTATTGCTCTATGTGCAAATTTACTGTTTTTTTAATACTCAAATTAATACTAAAATGATCACTAAACCTATGATATTTATTTGGGGGATACCATGAACTCAAAATAATCCCCCATGATCCAAAATACTTGTTTTGTGATATTTTTTTTATTTGGATGAAAATACAAGTGATGAAATTTCACATTAGACAGCCACACTTTCCAAAATCAATACTCATGAAATTATACATGGATCAAAATCAGAATTAGGGAATCCTAAATTATTTGATATTCAGTTTCAAAGTTTTCAATGTGTATTATAATACTCTAGGATAATGAAATGTTTCCTTCCACACAAATCTTTATGCACACAAAATTAATTAGTTTTATATCTTTACACCCCCAACATAGAATAACACTTTCCCAAAGGTTTAAAGAAAATAAAACTGATATGGGGGTAGAGGTATATGATAGGAGTTCTAAAAGGAATTTGAAATATGGGGATCATGGAATGAAATCACCTAGTGGTTAAAGTTGAAGTTCTTGCTGCTGTAATTTAGCACATTGATATCCATTTCACTTGTAGAGTTCCCTAGTGGAAGAAGAAAAAAAAAACAAACAAAATAATATAATATGTATAGATATGTATATTTATTCATATAATAAAAAAGTAAAATATATGTATATATACAAAAATTATAGAATAAGGAAGCACTATATGTCGTAGTTCAGTGGTAATCACTCACCCCTGTCTACCTTCAGTCCCGGGTTCAAGTCCCTGTGACTTCGCTGGTGGTGAAGGGATTTTCCCCACAACCTACAAATGAGTCCTTTTGGTTTTTAATTTTTTTAATTGTTTTTTTGAATTTTTATTTTAATATAAAAATACATAAAAATAAAATGAACTGATGATACATTTTCTTTTTTTCAATTTATGATTAATGTATTACTCTAGGATAACAACAAGTGACACAGATGAATATGGCACTCCACTTTCATAACCATCCATACTCATAATAGAAGAACATGCCAGTGGTCTATGATACTATAATATTCAAGGTTAAATATATTTTTAAAAAATATATAAACTTGATTTATTAATAATATTTTAAAAATATGGATTATTCAAAATGATTTGAACCCTGAAAAACCACGGGTTGCCTCTCGTGCAACGCTTTTGTTTAATGTTGTTAGGTCAACATGATCCTCCAAACATACCAAATAAAAATTTTCAAAATTTTAAGGACCCCATATTTCTCCATGTCCACTAGATTGATATTGATTCTTTGTTTATAATTGTTGTCATTTTCAAACCTATGTTCTATAATGAGTGGTAAAATATAAGGAATATCAGAAATGGTTGATCCAATTTCCTCAGCAGTCTTACATAAGACCTCAATGATCATTCCAACTATTTTGGTTTTAATAGAAGAATTAATTCCAACTGAAAGGTCATGGCTATACCCTATGAAGTGATAATTTAATGTGTAATTACCGATAAAATGTTTGAGCTCAGTTTGGATAGGGAATTCAGATACAGGTTTAGATTTTGAATCCAACTCAGTTTCATGGTTCAAATTTCTTAACAGGATTTGTTCCTTTGGAATATAAGATTCAACCAAAAAAATTGGAAATATCAATTTTTGGACTGGGTATGGACTCAATGTTTGTGGTTTCTCTCAATGGATCAGTGAATGGTGTTTTTCAAAATTCATCAATGAAGATAGATTTAGGAGACTCAGTCCATGATGTCAAATTCTACTCTTTTGAGTCCAAAAAAATCAATTTTCTCCTGATTTAAAGACACTTTAAAAATTCCTTGATCCTATTTATACTTCTCAAATCCAAATGTGGGTTCTTAAATAAATTCATGTGGGGTTGGTGGGAAACAGGAAACATCACATAAGGTTACGGAAGGGACAACCAATGTAGGGTTGGTTTCTCATGCGTTTCAATTATTTGTAGTCCTAATATTAATGATGAAACTTCCAAATTCATTTTATCCACTTGTTCACACAATTTTTCAATAAGTTGTTGTTTATTAGGCTGGATAGAATCTTTTACATCATGTAATTCCCTAATATTGTTCTCTTCAACCATTTTTTATAGGGATGGAAATTTATCCTTTGAATATTCATCATCCCAATGATTGTACATGTCACCAGGTGTGTGGTAATTAATTAAGGGTTGATCAAAGAAATTTACTAATTTATGGGCTTCCCAATATTGATTTTCTATTTGATTCCAAAATGGGTTTGTGACATGGAAGTTTGGAAGATACTCCATTGGAGAAGACTAAATTTTTGATTCTATATTCTCAGGACACACACAAATAGAAAGGGGTAATGATAAGAAATATGGGGGTGAAAATATTAACGGGGGTAAGAAAATGATTATATTGTCTAAGATAACATACTTATGTCCCTATAAATGATTCCAAAATTTAGTCTCATCCAAATTTACCCAAGTTTATAGGTATAAGCGACCTCTTATAGGTTATCTTGGGTTGTCGAATCCTCAGAGACATAAGAAGAAACCTATAGACATGTACATTCTATGGAATATGTTTTGCTTGAATTGGCCAACATGGGTTGATTATAGATGGGTTTAAGTGAAATATAAAAGACTTAAGTGAATTTGTATTAAAATAATGAGTTGATCCTAGGTTATCACTTGGGGTGAATTGGATGAATTCCGTTTTTTACCAATTTAAATTTCATTAACTCAAGAATGATTCATTTATTAAATTCAAATTAACCTCATCACTTACTAGTTAAACACCTTCAAAAACACATTAAAATATCCTATACACTTTTAGGATCATTTTCACGAGCACTCCAAGGTAAAGGATCTTATTAGTACATAAAAGTGGGGTGATAAAATTCAATAATGAAGAGGAAAAGGGAAAATTTTTGAATAAAATAAAATCATGTAAAAGAAATAAATAACAGTTAGAGATTGAGTTATAACCTCTAGTACATAACATTACTACTCACTTTGATCAACCCATAAAATAGTTATCCTTCCATTGATTCTATGGTTCCAATGGAAGTGGAAAGTAGACTCATGAGGGGGGAATTAGAGAGTAAACAAACAATTAAAATAAAGGAATCATTCCACCGTTGTGTGAAGAATATCACAAGGTATGGTATGAATAAATTCACACCTTAAGGTAATAGTATCAAAGTGATAAGAATAAAAATAAAATAGGAAAAAATGATGAAATTTTTTTAAGAAATAAGGTGATTCGAACAACTTACTTGAGAAAGCAGAACGTTACAAAGACAAACTGGTATAATAACATTATAATGAAAACAAAGATCCAAGATGATTATATACTCAAACACAACTACCTTAAATAGTCATTTGGGGAGCCTTGGGTTGATCCCCCATATATCCAAGTTTCCTTAATTCATTGTGGTTGGCCTAGGGTGGTGGAAAGTAAGGGAGAAGAGACTTTTCCACCGTTAACCCGAAGTTGTAGCCAGCTTGCATCCACCAAATAGAGGCACCCAGAAAGCATTCTAGATGGCTGAATTGTAGTGGTCCATATAATAGAAAAATAAATCTCGAGATGTCTTCAAACACTCTGTTACATCTCATCCCAAAATAATTTTTGGTTTCATAGATATGATTAAATAGTTGGACTGTGTTTCTAGACCATAGAATCTTGCCTAGAATTTCATCTTAAATTTGGGCCACCTAGAAATCAATTAAAACATCCTAATTATCTCTTTTCACTATTTGATAAAATGTTCCAAACGATGTCCCATATCTTTAGTTAATTTTTCAGAATCATTTGGAATGTATCTTGGCCGTTACAGTCTTTTTATTGGGCTGATGTCCAGTTTACTTTGCTCAGAATGTGTTGGCATAATAGCCCATTTTGGTGGTATTCTGATGTGAATATTCAAGTGCTAAAAAAATTTAATTGTTCCTTATAAAAAGGGATACCTGAAAATAAAATATTAAAATAAAATCAAGACCATTTTAGATTTTAGAAGGTGTTCAAAAATGTACCACGTAATAGTGCATTTTAAGAGGGAATTACAATCATAATGTGAATTAATGTTAAAAGTGTAAAATGCACTAAAATGGTGTTTATGAATAATAAAGAACAAGAATAATATATATATTAACAATGAATATTAGCCTAATTTAGTGGTTAATAACTATGTGTCCCCCATAACCCAACTTCCTCAATCTGCATAGTTGAAGAAATCATGAAGGATATGCCACATTGTTTCTTCTAATTGTGAGACCCATTATGTTTCTTCAAGATCTGGGGCTACCTACTCCAAAAAATAACCAAAACCCCCCAAGGCCTCCCTGAATCCATTAGGAATAATTTTTAGGGACAACAAAGAATTTAAACCCAAAACTTGCAGTCCATAGATTTTAAAAAATACGGGATGTTAATACCTCCTCTACTTAAGACAACATGTCCTCAAGTTTCCCTTCCAAGTGTAGTAAGACATAATATGAGAAACGTTCCAGCCACTGTGCACATATATCAGCTTCCTACTCCTAGGTCTCATCCTGAACACATCTATTCTTCCATAGAACCCAGACTAGAGGAACTGACCAACCTCAAAGATCCTTCACTCTCAGATAAATGATATGAATGAGATTCTATTAAAATGATGCATCCACCTTTAGCTCTATATCCTTTGGGTAAGATGAATGAGACAATTAAAGATAATACCATCAAATCCAAGATATGTGGTAGTCATTGTTAATGGAATGGTACCTATGAGATAGCTACAATTGATATGATACCTTCCTACCTCTCTCCAATATCTTGAAAGTCTTGACATAATGAGTCAAAAGCATTACCTATCTCTGAATTCATATTTGAATCAGTCTAGGTGATACCTACAGAAATAAAAGATGTCCAACCTCAAAATGAATAGGTCTATAGGGATGATTGGATGATGTTTTATCCTGGACTAAGCAGTATCCATATGTTTCAGAATCAACTAGACTTGTTATAGTGTCTCCTTAATGATACATGGACCTAGTAGAGATGCCTCACTATCCTCTAACCATCATAGAGGTGAATGAAATGGTGTACCATAAAGGGATTCATACATATTCATCAAAATTGTTTAATGAAGACTATTATTATAGGTAAATCAACCATAGGAATATGATTTTCCCTTGACCCTCCAAAATCAGGGATGTTGGACTCAATCATATCCTACAACACCAGTATCATCCTCATATAATTATTATTGGTTTGAGGCTTATATGCTATAATCATGAGCACTAGTAAACCCATTTCCTTTTTTAACCCTTGCTAGAATAGTGAGGTGAACAAAGAATCTTTGCCTAATATGATAGAATAGGATACACTATGAAGGCACACTATCTCTCAGATGTGAAGACTCCCAAGCTCATTGACAAATAGATCTCCTAAATAGGTAATAATTGTGCATCCTTTATCATCCTATCAATGATGATCCATAATTTATCACTATCTCGAGGGGATCCTGACCAAACTATTATGAAATATATGGTGAATTTGTTCCATTTACACTAAGGATTATAGAGATTATATAGGATTACAATAGTTTGCTGATGATTTTTCCTTTACCTCTTGATAGGTGGAACACATCATGATGAAACATGCTATATAATTTTTCATACTCGAACACCATTACTATTGATACATGTCTCAATATGTATTGTTTGGACCAGGACAATCTTCCCAAATAGAGGCATGATATTCCTGAATCAACTATTCACGTATTTCTGATGGCCCCCAAATAGGCCCATGGAAGGGTAAGATCACATTCACATAAACAACCCAACTGGGAGGTGGGATCCATCTTGTGACACTCTCCCTTAATAAAATTCCCTAATAATCATATCCCCAACTTATCTAAACACCCTTGATTAGGCAAGTATTCGTTTCTAGAGCTATTTAGACCAGTTTCCCAAGATGTTAATGAACCTCCAGATGCTTCTCAAAGAATAGATCCATCAAATACCAATCACAATTGGCCTCCTTGATGGCTTGTATATATGTATTCCAGATCAGGGCATCAGCCACAACATTCCCCTTTCAGGTGTATATGAAAAATCAAAATTGATTGACTACAGCTACTCTACCAACCTACACTTCCTAAGATTCAAATCACATTGTGTGGAGATGTATTTGAGATTCTTGTGATATGTATAAATGATGAATTTATTATCCAATAAGTAGTTTCTCCAATATTTTAAATCATGAACCATGACCACTAACTCGAGGTATTGCGTAGGGTAATTCCCCTCATGAGGCCTTAGCTGGCGGGACCCGTATGCCACAACTCAACATACTTACATCACAACCACACCTAGCATGATCCATGAAGAATAATAGTAAACAATATAGCATATTCCCAACACAGGAATAATCACGATCAACACAGAATTTAGTATTCCCTTTACCTCTTGAAAAAATACCTAACAAGATTTGGTCCAGTAAAATATCACACCCTTCTTGGTCAATCCCATTAGCGGCACTTCTATGGATGAGAAATCCGGTATGAATGCCAGGTAGTAGCCACCCATCTTTAAAAAACTATGTAGGTAAAACATATTTATGGGATGATACCAAGAATACTTGGTGCTGACCTTATCTAGGTCAATATATATGCCTACCTTATATATGATATGACCAAAGAAGTTATCCTTTTTAATCCAAAAGTGGATTTTTGTGAGCATCACATATAGATAGTTCTCCCTTATTGTACTCAACACGATCTCATGATGGGTAGCATGGTCATGTACAGTGCATGAATACACTAAGATGTTTTATAGGAAAATCATCACAATGGAATCAAGATACAGGTGGAATAATAGATTCATCATATCTATAAATTTTTCTGGAATCTTCGTCAGATCCAATGGAATAATATAATATTTATATAAGATGTACCTACTCTAGAATGTTGAAAGTTGTTTGTATGATAGTCTCACATTCACATGATGGTAGCCCGAACTCAAATTGATATTGGAGAAAATAATTTCTCCTCATATCTAGTCGAATATGTCATCTATACATAGCATTGGAAACCAGTTCTTTATCATAATCTAGTTCAGTTAGCGGTAATTCGTGCACAATATATAGGTACATTATTCCTTCTAAGTGAAAAGGACCAGTGATCCCTAAGTTTTTGTGATGGGCCATATGAACACATTTTCCAATAGATGTAAATGTTTCTTCATGGGTACTTATAAAACAATAGTTGACATCCTATACAGAGGATTGAACATAGGTGTTTCACCTAGCACAAGCTTGATGGTGAACAAGAACTCTCTCTCAAGAGGTAATCCTGAGAAATTGTCAGGGAATGCATCCCTGAAATGATCCATAATATGAGGTAATTCCAAAAAAAACTATATTCCATGGACACTCATAAGGAGACTCTCCATCTATGTTGTCACTCCATCGATCCCAGTATGCTTGGGTCTAGCTATACTTTCCTGGATATCCCATTCACTCATATGAATATACATTATACTCAGAGTTCATGTGAAGGAAACCCATCGGCGATAACAATACACATATGTATGATAAGGAACAAGCCATTCTATACTAAGAATGGCATCGAAGATAGTCATGTCAAGGAATAAAAAACTCTATAAGAAAAGACACCCCCTATATAATGGAATAACTCCTAGCACTATCATATACCCTCTGATTTAACACTTAACAACATGTCGAGAGACATAACACCTTGAAGGTACTCAATTTCATGGCCCATACATTACTCAACTGTAGAATATATAAAATTGTGTGATTCACCTAGGTCAAAAAAGGAAAAAATAAAGTAAAAGATACTATAATTGTACCTTTAACCGTATATGTCCCTAAACTTATCTCTTCTAGTGAAAGATGAAATTTACAAATATGGACTGAACTATGACCTTGAGATGCTTCCAAAAAAGCCTGGGCATGTCCACTCTACTAATGTTGAAGCTCTGAAGCCTAACTACCTTGGACACAGCTGCTACCACACCATCCCAATTGGTTGGTAGATGACCAACTCCCATCCTGATGTGGAGTCACATATCCTATAACTAATATATATTTTTTGGTATAGATACCATCTCACTTAAAGCTGGAATAACACCTGCAGAAGCATTGAAGGTGACTCATCCTGCCTTAATCTCATTAATTGATCAATTTACACATTTATTATGGATTTTTATGGTCAGACATGCTATACTGGTGACACACCTCATGACTGTTGGTGCATGTCACCTAGTTGGTACTGACCCCATGTGCACTCTTGAAATGATTCTTCCTACTACCAGATGAATCATCACCTTGACATGAAGTTGAAACACCATAGATCACATTTTCAAACTTCTCTAAGGTCCCATTATATGATACGGGACTACTTCACTATTTCTATAATGGTATACCATAAAAATCCATTCACCTTTGATTGAATAGAGTATGCAATCCTACCCTCAAATCACCGAGGAGTCATCAACTTGTCACCAGTCAGACACAAATAAAAATTATGGATCTCATTGAATTGAATAGAATACTCGAGAATAGTCATAATTCCCTACTAAAGATGCATGAAATCTCTAGCCTGGTCCTATTTCATAGTATATGGAATGAAATGATCATAGAAGGATGTCTAGAAATTTTCCCAAACCATACCCTGATGACACTTAACCTGAGAGATGATATCCCACCAACTCTTGGTGGCATCTCATAACATATATGTTGAATGCTTGCCTATCTGCTCTGTATATGTATCAAGATGATCGAAGATCAACACCATGAATTATAACCATGAATTAGTAGCTTGATGTTCTCTATTCATCAAAAAGGTTTGTGGATGATGAAACTGAAATCCCCTAGTCATCTCTTCCATCATAGGGGTAGGCCAGGGATCACCCTAAAATGTTTAAAATAACTGTTGAAAACTATCATAGAATTGGGAATTGGTTCCTAGTTGAGGATCTACAGGAGGTGCCTCAGGTGGAACTATAAAAGGTACTACAGGTATCTTAGGGCCCACCACTTATGGAATGTTATCATCACTACTCTCTTGGAATACCTCACGAGGACGTTGTAGTGGAAAAACGCTACAATTTCAAAGTGAACTCCTTAGATATGATTTATAATAGATTGGAAAAGACGATAAGGAATGTGATACGGAAAGGGTAGGTAAAAGACCTCCCTATAACATGACATAACCACCAACCGACTCCTTGATCTAGGTCTAAATGATGAGAAAAGGTCACTGAAGGGTCACAAAAGATAGAACCTACATCCAACTACTATGGTTGGTTCTGGGTCAAGGTCTCGTATTACACAAGTAAGGAGTCTATTTCATTTTAAATACTATATTAATTTTAACATGGAATTCATTTATATATTTAAATTACCATTATATGGTAGAATTAAATGGATCACCACTCAAAATTTATAAGGTTCCATAAACCATATTTATTGAAATGTGGGGTCCACCGAATTCTTACAATAACACGATCCTACCCATGTGACTAATGGTCCATGGCTCAATAAAGCACAACCAACAACTTAAGGGGTATGCTTTAACCTATGAAGGAAAAAACTCTTAGGTTATGTTTACCCAAAATCAATGCATTATTAAATAACATTGGCATGATACAAGGAATCATTTCCTGAAAGACTGATCAGTTTAATAGCCTTGGAAGTACTAGATATGTACATATGTTTTACATTACATCATAAAATAAAAAAAACATTGTGTCCCTTTTGAAAACTCTTATATCCTAGAGCATATTTCAGTAGGTTAATCTTAATATACTTATTTTCATAATGGAGAAAATAAATCATAAGAAAGGGGCGATCTCATATGCACAGTAACGATAGCAATATAGCGAAAACTCTCATAAATAAGAATAAACATATATGGAAATGTATAAGACTAGAACACAGGACTTTTAAAATAAAACTTCAGCATAATATGGAAAAGATAAAAAAATAATGCAATTTACATATTCACATGGATATTATACTAGTCAAATAATTGCATGTAATATCAATAGCCAATTTCATAATGATCGAAGGCATAATGTCAGACTTCATAACCACATAGTTAAGGCCTTGTGACAAGACTACAAATAAGATTTTATCAAGGCCTTATGATAGGACAATAGTTTGTCTCATGAGACCTACTGATACATTTAGGAGCTATAGCAGGCCCCACCCATCACTTACTAAGTCCAATGCATTCCTTATATGAAGAGTTTTAAACACAACATAAACATTCATATAAAAACTAGCATTCAAAATGTCAATACATTATCCATAAATCATGAATGGTATAAAAATAACACATCCACAGTCAAAAATATCCCAAAACCTTAAATATAGTATAAAATATTTGTATCATAATAAATCAACCTCGATCAGGAATAATATCCAATAAAGGATGTTGACATAACTGAAAATGATCAGTAATAATCGTTGAGAGAAATATCCATTTTTCATGAAAACATTTAAAAGTATCACTATTTATCAAGAAGCTGTTTAAAATAGATTTTTGAATCAAAGTGTCACATAACACATTGAAACATTTAAAAGGAATTTAAATTTTAAAACATTAATGTCCATATAAATATAGCCTTAAAACCATTTTTAAAACATGAACATTAATGAGAGATATTTAGAAGAATAAAATTTTAAAACATTTAAAATGATATTTTAGTTAGAGTTTCTCACCAAATGAGAGATGCTTGAATACAAATAATTGAGGTAATAAAAACATTATAATATCATGAGAACAAAGGTATTCATGATATACTATGTCAAAGTACATTATATACACCAAATTAATGTGAATTGGCGCGTAACAACAATGAAGTCTCAATAGAATGTAAGTTGAGATGGATTCCTTAATAAAGACTGTATCCTTTGATTAACGATAAATAAAGGTCATAATTTTGTGTGAAAAATATAATACACTCAATATGATTGGATATTCCATGTAAATCAATTAGAGGACATTCACACATATTCTTGTAAAAACAACACCATTGACTCTGATGTTTAAATCAATGAATAGAAATTGAGTTAAAATTACTCTTATCAAGTTTATATCGATGACATAATAATTTATCAATAGAGTGATTATGTGTATAAAAAGTATCTCCACACAAAGATGAGTGTGAATCACTAAATAAGTAAATAAAGAGTGATTTCACACATAATCATGAAGTAAAGTAATCAATGATGTTTGCGTAAAACCGAATGAGTGAAAATTGAAAATTGAAATTCCCTTACGAATTTGGTAACTTACGAACCATACACCCCAAGAAATAAGGATAATAAAATTATGATGTAAATACCCATTAATTAAAGTATATTATTCAAAAAATACAATATTGGGATGTACATAAACCACACAAAAGGTAATAGAGGCTAATATAGCATGAATCTCATGGGAATAAAAGTGAGATAAAACCCCTTACATTGAAATATTCCCTAGTATAGGTTAGTTTAACCTCCATTATAACGGTGTAATAATTGTTATTAAATTATAAAAGAACCAAATTCATAAATATTATATCATATATGATCTTCTAACACTGCTTTATTAATTATATTTTAGTAGTATCATTGTTTTGGTTATTAACTGATTCGTTTTCCTTTATATGTTTTGTTATGTAAGTCACGTTTGTTATGTAAAGGATGTACTGTATTCATTTATAGAATGATATTATGTTCTTAAAATTTATTCTTAATCATAAAATGAAAATTATTCTTGAAAGATTATGATGGAGAATGAATCTCATCCCGTTCATGGAGAGGGTAAGACGTACGTACACACGAGTGACAATATCATTATATTGATGGTGAAATCGTATGTAATTGGATGTAATATCATATATATAGAATCATTAACATGTTATATTTATTATTTACCTCATTTATACCCATTATTATAACCATACAAATTATGAAGTGTTTGAATAACATACTACACCATGACGTGGAGACGGTGAGTCATATGTATGCACGTATGGTGACTTTGTCATTTATAGGATGGATAGAATAATGAATATGGTTGTACCAAATTTATAATAACATAAAAGTATGTAAAAGGTACTAGATTTATAAATTTGGTATAGAAACTAAAAATAAAGAGGAAGTGGATGAAGAAAAGAACTTGAAAAAGGGTGGTGAAATTATTACCTTTTCATTGGGTGTTTATTTTTGAGTTGATCAAAATGGCTCCATTGGTTGGATTTTTGATCAAAGTAAGGACTCTAGGTTTATGTGAAGAAATTTGGGAGGATTTTTTGGCTGGTTTTGTCCGAGCCAAATGGCTTTGTAGGTGTGATTTTGAGAGAAGGGGAAGTGCCCTTTAATAAGAGGGGTGAGGGGAATTTTAGAAAGATCTTGAAATATTATTTTATAATAAAATAATTTTCGGTTTATAATTGCTACCAAATGATTTATTTCAAGTATAAGGTGAGGATGGGTCACAAAACACTCAACAATTAGTTTTTAGATACGTTTATGTCACCGTATTAACCTTACCTTTTAGATTTAACTCTTAGTTAAATAGTTTGAAATTTACCATGTCTCTTTGTATTTTTATATTATATGGTTAATAAAATTACAATAACAAGCCAATAAAACCACAAGTGGTTCATTATCAATATATATAACCTTATATATGACCTTTGGCTGAACCTTCGATTTTTTTGAAATATTATATCAATTAATAATATAGTATTTGTTTTAAAAACTCTATTATGTCAATTTTGACACTATTTAGTACTTGAATTTTTTGAAATCCATAAAAACATTATAAATTTGAATACAATTTATTTAATCAACACTAAAATTTAATGTTAACCTAGAAAATTAGTGGAATTCATCAGAAGTCTCAATTGACATGTATTCGGATATTTATAATATCAATTATTTTAATATTTCTACAAAAGTGTAATTACTGCATCATCATTGTGTCATAAATAACTTAAATTATGTAATTTCTAAAAATTATAAATAAAATAAAATAATTAAGGAAATTGTTTTATCTTTCTAATGAATATTTATATTCGAATTTATATAATTTTTAACCCTATATTAAAAAAGGATTAGTTATTAAACTTTGAATTTTACATTTTTAACTCTTCTTTAAATAAAATAATAATAAATGTCCTAATCTAATCCAAGTGGAACAAAGAGGATATTATATTATTCATAAGGTTGTTTTTGGTCAAATTAAACTTATCCAATATAATTAAGACATGTTTTAGGGTAAATATAATATCATTTTTACTGTAAATTACCCTATTTACTTTTAACTGTGGTAAATAAAAGTCAAAAGTTACTATTCACCAAAAGTTATTTTCATCTTATTAAACGACATTTTACTTACTGAGGTTAACCTTGTCTCTTTGATTTTTGAAATTCAACTCACAGAAGTGGTAAAATTATGTTTTATGTAAATTTTCAAATGCTCCTAGAAGGTGGGTAAAAGATGATAAGAAGTTCCATAAAAAATTTTATATCTAAAATTATTATAAAATCACTCCAATGAATTACATTGATAATATATAGGTATTATGTATCTATTTTTACTTACAATAAATTGAAATAAAATAAATAAAGAAAAACTCAATTTTAAACAATAACGCAGTGTTTTTTAATATTCATCAAAAATTGAATGTTTTCAGAAAAATACCCAAAGTTCACCCTAAGATATTTTTGATATTATAAATTCCAAAATGAATTCAATTTTACCAAATTAAAAACACAGAAGTTGTATTAATTAATTTAAAATTAATTCCTCTTGTCAAAACCAAAAAGAGGAATTTTAAAAAGTAAAAACTATCAAAAGATTGACATATGTTTATGGAAGATTTAATTGTGAAATTACTTGTAATGTCTTGAATTATATTAAATGATAAATATATAATCTATTTATACTTATAAACCATTAAAATTCATAATTTAACAATATAAATTATTTCAATTAAAAAATTTATTTTTAGATAAAATTAAATATTTTTCAGTGTTCATCTAAATATGAAAGTTATCAGAAAAGTAAAAAAAAATTATCCAACTTTTTTTTGGCCCAATTCTAAAAAAGAATTTAATTTCATTAAATTGAATATATAAAAGTGTCAAATATTGTTTTTAAAATGTTTTTTCCATTAACATGTGGGAAAATTAATTTTTTTTTCAAAAATAGATCTTTTATCTGAAAAAAAAAATTTGATCTTATATTATTTATAATAATCACATAATATGAACTATAAAATTATATAGAATATATAAAATTCAAAATTCAGTTAATATTATTCATAACCGCTTTTTGAATGGCTGGTTTGGTAATTCGAGGGGTGTTCGAACTCGGTGTTGCAGGTAGCGCAAGCTATTGAATTACTTTAAAGAAAATAACATACTACAAAAACTTGGGGTGTTATATTCTTCCCCCCTTTTAGAAATTTCATCTACTCAATATTAAAATTGGGCTTGGGAACTTCATTAAAAGTACCAAATCAGAAAAATATTAAATAAAACTATCACTTTAAAAGAAATAACGAGAAGTACAAAGGTTACATGAGACAACCCATAATTTATTCATTGCAGGAAAACGTGCATATGGAAGATTAAATAAGTGTAATGTTCTTATGGAGAGTGATAGAAAACATGATCAAGATAAAGTTAACAATAATAAAACCACAAACTTGTAATGGGATAAATGGTCATTAGTTTCCCAGTAGGAAAAGTAAACAGGTAACATTTTTTTATGTTCCATTTCATAAAGTTTAGGAATTTATTTATGATATTGACTAATAACATATAGAGATATACTTACTTTTGAAGTAGAGTTTCATGCTTTAATAAATTTCGACCACTAACTCATCTTTTTTTTCAAAGGATGGGTATTCAAGATGAATTGGTCACACCTGAAGTGCTAGAATCAACTTCTAGAGAATCACATAATCCACAAAGGATAAACAATATGTTGGTCGGAGTTGATACTCCTGAAGGGGGTGAATTGAGTTCCAATTAAAAATCTCTATATAAGAGATTTGTATTAAAATCCCCAATTCATAATAATTACAAACAGTTGATATTTAAACTATCAGAGTTAATTTAAAATATATTTATATTTAAAGTACTTAGTAGTGGAATATTCAAAATAGATTTATCAAAGGAAAAAATCACAATACTTTTAAAACAAGAGGTTCAGTCTCAGGCTGAGACGTAGTCCTCTTAAACATTTTATACAAACTATGATCCACACCATGGATCAAGTGTTTTACAAAAGGACTCAGACTATTCAGTTCCTCAGTCCTCTAACACAGTTCTTCATGGGAAAACTGAAGAACAGCACACAGGAAATCCAGGTCACACTTGAACTCTTCCACAATACACAGTGGGATGCAATAAGGTGTAATAAGTTTGATGAGAGTATTTACTATCCTCCAGCTTAGCCCATGAGTCATTTTGTGTCTAAATAGAAATATGCACACACACTTCTCAAAGTGTTAATCAATGTTTCACTACAGTGAAAATAAATGGATAATGAGCTTAGAATTCTCTGAGTGATCCCAAATGAGATCTAGACTCATTTGGATGTTTTAGATGTTATTTGAGTCCTTTCTGGTGAGGATGACACAAAATAGAGTGTCGTTGTTCATCTCAGCTACAGTTATTCATCCTTGTGCATATGATGTTTAGTAAGTCACACCAACTATACTTCAGTGTTCATTCCATGTGAATGATCTTCTTGAAGCTCTCTGGTTTTCACAGGTGTTCTTCAAGTTCTTCTTTTTTTTTCATGGGCCTTTACACACACGTACACCCTCATCTTATTGTGTGTCTCTATCTATGTATCTTTTTGTATGTCTATATCGGTGTGTCGACTTCAGTTTTGGTGACTCGTCCACCAGTTTATCACATCGGTGTCTCATTCCTTTAACTATCGGTGACTCAATAATATAACTAACGGTGAGTCAAAAACATGAAATTGTCACAAAGTGTATGTTTAATCCAGAACACTTCCATGTCAATAGTAGACCATAAATTAACATAGATAAACATATGTAGACATGATTAAACATATATAAACACATTTTGAACAAATTGAATAAATGACTCAATTGAAATGTATAAAAACAATGATTTGTGATTATTAAAATAACTATCGCACAGAGGGTTTAACAATCTCCCCCTTTTTGATAATCACAAATCTATGGAATAAAATAAGAGGGAAGATAATATGACACTCAGTATTCTCCCCCTATGTAAAAACAATATATAATCGATATCATTAAATTAGATCTTAAAGCTTATTTAGAGCTTATATACTGGTCTCCCCTTTAGATATTAATTATACTTATATATAATGTTCTCTCCCTTTGATATATATTTATACGATGCTACCACTTTGGGATATATGTATACTATTTCTCCCCATTTGGGATTGTCAAAAAGATAAAGGGAGAGCAGATAGATAGGAAAAAAGGATTCATTGAAATAACATTTGAAAAGATACAAAGAAAAATTCACCCTATCAAAAATGATAGACACAACTATTTATTGGGGTGCAGAGGTGATTTCCCTTTATCAGAGGGAGGAATAGATGAGACAGAAGGTGGTTTGGTGGAAGGTTGATCTGTCCGAATAGGGAGAGGAGGTAACATAGCTCGGGCTAGAAGCATAGTGGGTGTTAAGGTCACTTGATGATGAGTAGAAGATCCTCTTGAAGGTGGATGCTGAATGACTAGATGAATATTAGATAGAGCATGAGAAACTGATATCTGACCAGGAGAAACACTGGATGGACTGAGAGGCTCAGTAGTAGGAAGAACAATTTTCTTTAATTGCACATGAAGATATGGTTTGATCATATTGATAAAATCTTGAATTACTTCACCAACATATTTCATGGCCTTCTCAAATTCATCTTTGTTCTCCATGAAACTCTCTAGAGTAGGAGTAAAATCCTTTAACTGTTGGACTTGAGCCTTAAAGGATTTAGTGACAGGAGGTGCCTCAAATTCTCATCCAGGACATTAAATTGATGGTTCAAATCAAGCTTGGTATAAATTTTAGAAAAAAATTGATCCAATTTTTCTTTGATCTCTTTCTGAGCTTTAGTAGCATCTCCGAATATAGCTTCACCATTTGTGATTATGATCACTATTTTCTTTCATCTTTTTCAAAGATTCAAAGTCCAAAATCTGTCCAAAGGCTATTAACTCTTCTTTGATAACATCTTTTAAGGAATTAATCTCATGTCCAGTGATCTTGGTCTCTTTGGAGGAGCTATCCTGATAAACAATCTGAGTTATCATAGCTTTCAATTTTCTCAAATCAGATTTCTTCAGGTGTTCTATCAAGATTCTAAAAACATCCACAACACCAGTTATGGTTGATCTAAATTCTCCTGATAGAGATACTAATTCACTACTCAAATCATTGAGCGCTTGATTCAGAGAGGAAATGTGTCTGCCAATCATCTCACCAGTATTACAGAGGGCTGACTTAATAATATTTAAAACTCATTGAGTTATAGTATCCATGGAAACCTCAGATAAATTCACTAGAGTAGGAGGAGGATTAGGAGCATTAGATAATTCCTCCTTCATTGTTTCTCTGACTTCATGGAGCAACTCATCTTTAAACATGTCAATATCAGATCGAGAAATAGAAGAACCAAGTCTTTCTACAGTCACTTGCACTTCCCCAGCAACTGGTCCAGCAACAACTGGATGGCTTACTCTTGCAATATTCATTTCTTCTTCCTCTTCCTCTAAATAATCCAAGCCTAGAACCAAAAAACCTGGGTGGTCTTCCCATTTATCTTTACAATAGGTTTACTTAGGATTTACAAAATAATCTTTACCATGAATTATAAGAGAGTCTTTCCCATCTATATCAATCACAGACTCCACTATCCTTTTAGCCTTAGGAACCGTTTTGTGCTCACCTGATTGTGGTTGTGGATCAGCTTGAATCATATCTTGGCCATCCACTAGTCGAGTACTTGAATCATTATCATCATTATCATTATCATCATAATCATCACCATTACTTTTTCCATTATTTTTTACCGAAGTATCATTGGTACTATCTTTGTTGCTGGATTTATACTGGTCAGAATTAGATACTTTAGTGTCAACTTTTTCATCATCACCTAGAAAGGGTTCTGACTTAGGTAACTTAAGAGGTGGACTTGCGGGACCAAATTCCATTCTTCTATTCTTAGTACTTACTATATTAGGGTCAGTCCTGTTATCCGGAGGCGACTCATGTTCCTTCTCAGTATCGACATCATCATCAGCTTTAACTTCTCCAGTTTCCTTCCTACTAGACTATCTAGTGTCCTTAAGATCTTCTGTCTCTTCTTCCCCATTAGAATAAACAACATCCTATTCATGTTTTAAACCAAGATCAATCATCCCCTTTGGTCTCTTAGAGTGGTCAGTAGGATTAAATGATTCATACTACCTATCTTCATCAGAAACCCATGTCTTCATCCGTGTATTCCAGTTAATTTTCATCATTTTTCATATATCCTTGCTAATACAAAAACTACTACTAGATGAGATACACTCATCTCCATCATTTTCATAGCCCAAGAACTTTAGAATGGCAGAGATTTTCATAGAATAGAACAAGGTTTTAGCCTTAATGGATTGCTTTACCATCTCAACAATACGGACAGTAATGTATCTACACAGGTTGATCTTCTCATAATTTATCAATAAAAATAACAAGAACACATCCTGATACTTCACAGAAGAAAAATCACCCTTCCTGGGATAGATTTGGTGTTGAATAAACTTAAACAAGATTATACTTTCTCCATATAACTCAGCAGCTATTATTCTTCTAGATTCCAATTTTCCAGTCAACATCTCCAGAGCATACTCATACTCAAAATATTTAGTGGTAGGTGGAATATTACCAGAGTAATCCTCATATTTTCCTTTATGTGGTACTCCCAAACACTCAGCCCATTACATCGATGAAAAAGCTATTTTTTTACCTTTGATCACTGAAGATAATCTTGCAACTTCTTCTACATCCAATGAAATATTCAAGTTCAAATAAAACTCATGCACTAGATTTGCGTAGTATACTGGATTATTATTACATAACCATTATTTCCATCCTTTCATCTCCAACACATTTAAAAGTGCATACTTACTGAATAACACCCATTCAGAACTTACTTCCTTTTCTACGATGACCACCCGAGTCTCCAACTTCTGATTTATGGGCTTTTGAATCGTGATGCTTGATTCTCCTCGAGCATGTTTTAATGGTAACGAGATTTAATATTCCTTGTCTGGTCTCTTTTTCTTTTCCAATTAGAGTTTTAAGAGGTTTAAGAGGTTCAAAAGGTTCGAGAGGTTTGAGATTCAGAAAAAGTGTAGTTTGGCAGGAGATGGAAGGTCAACAGTTCTAAGGAATTTAAATAGCTGCAGGTCATTAATTTTATCATTTAGGGTAAAAATATTAAATAAAATATCTATTAAGTAAAAAAATGTCATTTTGATAAACACTAACGGTTTTAGATACACAGTGTAACTCAATTGGTAGTAGAGATCGGTTTCACTGATCAGTTTCACTGATTGGCTTCACTGATAGGTTACACTAATCGGTTTCATGGATCGGTTTCACTGATCAGTTTCACGTATCAATTTCACTGATCGGTTTCACGGATCTGTTTCACTGATCGGTTTCACTGATCGATCATACCTAACTCTTATTTACCAAAATCTATCCTTTCATAGATTAAGGGATTGGTGAAAATATCATCCAATTGATGTTCAAATTCAATAAATTCTAGAGAAATATCACCCTTTTGAAAATGATATATCAAAAAGCGATGTTTGACATCAATGTGATTAGTCCTAGAGTGAGACACAGGATTCATAGAGACATTAATTGCACTAGTGATATCAAAATTTATAGACACGTGTCTAAATTGATATCCATAGTCCAATAAATTGTGTTTTATCCACAAGAATCTGTGCACAACAACTACCAAAAATAATATATTCTGCTTTAGCAGTAGACAATGCAATAGAGTTCTATTTCTTACTACACCAAGGTATCAGAGATTTTCCCAATAGATGACATGTTCCAGATGTGCTCTTCCTATCTAACTTGCATCCAGCAAAGTCAGCATCTGAATAACTTATTAAGTCAAAAGATTGTCCTTTTTGATAAAACAATCCTAAATTAGTAGTATGTTTAAGATATTTGAAAATCCTTTTAACAACAAACAAATGATATTATTTAGGATTAGATTGAAATCTTGCACACATGTATACACTAAACATGATATCTGGTTGACTAACAGTAAGGTAAAGTATGCTTCCAATCATACCACTATAATTGGTTTGATCAACTGGTTTCCCGGTTTCATCATCATCCAACTTACAGGTGGTACTCATAGGTGTAACACTTCCCTTATTACTATCCAAACCAAAACGTTTTAAAAGAACCTTTGTATATTTACTTTGATTTAAAATGCTACCATCTTTATTTTAAAAAAATTGAAATCTAAGAAAATACTTCATTTCTCCCATTAAACTAATTTCAAATTCATTTTGCATAATCTTTGAAAAATTATTACATAATGAATTTTTATAAGATCCAAAGATAATATCATGAACATAGATTTATAGAATCAAAATATATTTATAAATTATTTTAATAAAAAGAGTGGGATCTACAATTCCTTTAGTAAAACCTTTATAAATAATAAAATTTTCATGTCTATCATACCAAGATCTTGGAGCCTGTTTTAAACCATATAAATCTTTAGATAGTTTTAAAACATGATTTTGAAAATGGGGTTTTGTAAATCTTGGTGGTTTTTCAACAAAAACATATTCAATTATAAAACCATTTAGAAATGCACTTTGTACATCTATTTGAAATAACTTGAAATTTAGATAAGATGCATAAGCAAGTAAGATTCTAATGGAATCTAATCTCACTACAGGTGAAAAGGTTTCTTCATAGTCTATTCCTTCTTCTTGATTGTAACCTTGTGCAACTAATCTTGCTTGTTTTCTAATGATGTTTACATATTCATCAATTTTTTTCAAAAAATCCATTTAGTACCTATGGTCAAGGTGTCCTTATTTCTTTCTACTAATTCTTAGACTTTGTTTCTTCCAAATTTATTTAACACTTCTTGAATAGACATCACCCAAAATTCATCATTGATTGCATCATTGATATTTTTAGGTTCTAGCTGTGAACGAAAGGCTTGATGTTCAACCTGATTTCTCAGAGAAGATCTAGTTTGTGTTCCTCTATCGAGGTTACCTACAATTACATCTAAATGACGGTTCTTTAGAATCGTAGTTGATCTAGTAATGGTAGGACAAGAAATTTCATGTTCTTCTCTTGGTTTGGGTTCAACAGAAGTAGGTTTTGGTGTATTTCCAGAGTTGGTTGTCTTTAAAACAGGTCCACTATCATTATCATTAAGATTTAAAATAGACAAGTCTTCTTTAGTATTTTCAACATTAGGTTTAGATTCATGTGGATCAGTTTCCTCAAATTTGATATGAATAGATTATTCCACACATTTTTTTCTATTATTAAACACTCTATAGGATTTTCTAGTAATTGAATATCCTAAAAAGATTCCTTCATCACTCTTGGATGCAAACTTATCCAAATTATCTTTATTATTCAGAATATGGACTTTGCAACCAAAAACATTGAAGTAACTAACTTTAGGCTTCCAATTAATCCATAGTTCATGAGGGATTTTCTTATGAACAGGTCCAATCAAGACACTATTTATAATATAACAAGCTGTATTGATTGCTTCACCCCAAAAATAAACAGGTACATCATATTCATTTACCACAGTTCTTGCAATTTCTTGAAGGGTTCTATTTCTTCTTTCTACTACACCATTCGGTTGAGGATTTATAGGGGCAGAAAAGTTGTTATAATAGCCATTATCTTAGCAGTAAGATTCAAACTCATGATTTTTAAACTCACCACCATGATCACTTCTCAAGGTTTTAATCTTAAGTCCACTAAATCTTTCTACACACTTGGAGTATTTAACTAAGTAAGAGAAAGCTTCACTTTTGTGAGCTAAAATGTATACGCAAGTATATCTAGAAAATTAATCTACTAGAACATAAACATAGTGCTTCCTATTTAAACTAGAAACTCTAGAAGGTATAAACAAGTCCATGTGAACCAACTCGTGAGGTTGACAAGTTGAAACTTCTTTCTATGATTTAAAAGAAACTTTGTGTTGCTTTTCCTTTTGACAGAGATTACAAACATTATCAGCTGGGAATTAATGTTTAGGTAGATCTCTAAATAAATTATTCATAGTCAGTTTTCTAAGTGAATTTATATCGCAGTGACCTAATATTCGATGTCAAATCAATGATTATTTATGAAAACCATTTAAACAAGTAATATTAATCTTAGCTCAAGATTTCCAATCTAAAACATATACATTTTCATTTCTTAAGGAAGAAAATACTAAAACATTTTTAGAATTAAAAACATTACAGGAATCATTTTCAAATTTATCATTAAAACCATCATCACATAACTAAGAAATACATAACCAGTTATATTTTAATCCATCTATAAATAAGACTTTAGAAATTAAAATTGAATCAGTGTTACCAATTTGGCCTAGGCCGATGATTTTCCCTTTAGAGTTATCACCAAATGTGACATATCCTCTATCAACCTTGATTAAGCTTTTGAAGAATGAAAAGTCTCATGTCATGTATCTTGAACATCCACTGTCCAAATACCATGTCTTCCTACAGGAACTTTTCAAGCATGTTTCATACAAAAAAATTTTAGATAGAAAATGATTTTGGTACCCATATTTTCTTAGGTCCAAACAGGTGAGCAAGAAAAACTTTTCGTACCCATATTTTCCTAATGGGTATCATATACTTAACAGAATCAAGAGATCTTGATAGATAAACCTTGTTTGATCTATAACTATGTGAATAGGTAGTTGAATCATAGGAATGTTTAGAACTAGGACTTGCAGCATGTTGTCCAGATTTAGGAATAAATTTATTTTTTGAAATCTGTCTTTTTCCAAGCTAATAACCTAAACCAATAGTATAATTTTGTTCCACTTGTTTTCCTAGAATTTGTGTAAGCATGTCCTTTCCATTAGTAAATTTTTCCAAATCTTTCTTGATTTGCTCATTAGATAATTTCAGTTCAGTATTCTCTTTGATCAGTTGGGAATTCTTTTCCTTTTCTACTTCTAGTGAAGTTTTGACAGTACTTGTTAATGCATACTGCTTCATTAAGGCTTTATACTTATCATTCAGCTCATTGTAGGTATCCTGAAGCATATTATAGTATTCAAATAAATCTTCACCAGACTTGTTTTTAGAATCAGAATTATCTCCAGAATAATAAGAGTTTAAATCAAAAGTATCCAATGTTACCTCAGATGTGTTTTTCATGAAACACAAATTAGCATTTTGATATTTTTCATCCTGAGTGGAATCAGAATCACTTGAACTATCTTCTTAAGCACTCCAGGTTTCTTTAATATCATTCTTGTACTTGTTGTCCTTATATTCATATTTCTTCTTGAACTTTAATTTTGGACAATTATCTTTCACATGTATTTCCCTCTTGCATTCATACCAGACTATGTCATCAACCTTATAAGTCCTTTTCCAATCTTTCTTCCAATGACCTTTGTTTTCATTTTTTCTCTTATAGTTTTATTTTCTGAAAAAATTCTTCTTCCTATAAAATTTAAAAAATTGTTTGGCTATCTGAGCCATCTAAACATCACTGTCTGATGCACTTTCCTCAATTCTTGATCTATCACTTTCACTTTGAAGTTTCCCTTTGTCTTTAAGTTTTGAAGTAGAAGTATTGAAAGCTACAGACTTATTCCTTGGTTCATCATCTTCGTCCTTGTTTGATTTCAGTTCTTCCGCATTCATCATTAACATACCAATGAGTTCCTTTAAAGGAAAAGCACTAATGTCACAAGATTCTCTAATTGAAACTGATGTGCCTCTCCATCTTTCTGGCAGGCATCTGACTAATCTCATAATCTTCTCCTTACCTGGAATAGCCTTTCCAAGTGAGCTCATTGTATTTAAAATTTCTTTGAACATGAGATACATGTCAGAAATAGGTTAATCAGGCTTCATTTTAAAATTATCATACTTAATAGTGTAGGTATTCAATCTCATTTCCAAAACATTAGTTGTTCCCTCATGGGAAACAACCAAAGTATCCCATATTTCATAAGCATTCTTACAAGCAGATATTCGATTAAATTCTTCTTCTCCTAAATCACAACACAGGGCATTCATAGAATTAAAATTATTATTGTATGTAAGCTTCAGTAGGATCATCCCAAGTAGTTCTAATTGTTTCTGGAATCATATAATGAGTCTCTATGGTAGTCCAAATGTCAAATCCCATACTTTTTAGATGAATTTTCATTTTTATTTTCCATTGGGAAAAATTGACACCATTAAATAAGGGTGGCCAGTTCGTATCTACACCTTCTAATATATTATCCATGATTGAAGACATTCAATCAGTTTCTCAATGATTGATTACTTCTCAGTTAACTTAATTTGAAGATTAAGATAGCTTTTGAAACTAACTTATTGGTTTACAATAATTAAAAACACTTGCTAGTTCAACTATCATAGTTAATTTAACACAAATTTATATTTAAATTACTTAGTAGTGGAATATTCAAAATATTTTTATCAAAGGAAAAAGGCACAACATTTTTAAAATAAGAGGTTCAGTCTCATGATGAGACTTAGTCCTCTAAAACAGTTTATACAAACTATGATCCAGACCCTGGATCGAGAGTTTTATAATAGTACTCAGACTGTTCAGGTCCTCAGACCTCAACAATAGTTCTATATGGTAAATCTAAACAATAACACATAGGCTATCCAGGTCACACTTGACCTCTTCTACAATAAATAGTGGGATACAATAAGGTGTAAAAAGTTCAATGAAAGGATTTAGTATCCTCCAATTCAGACCAAAAGTCTGTGTGTGTCTAAATAGAAAGATTCACACACAATACTCAAAATGTTAATCAAAGGTTCAATACAGTGAAAATAAATTGATAATGAGTTTAGAATGCTCTGAGTGATCACAGATGAGCTCTGGACTTGTTTAGAAGTTGTAGATGTTATTTGAGTCCTTTCTGGTAAGGATGACACAAAATAGAGTGTCATTATTCTTCTCAGCTATAATTATTCAGCCTTGTTCATATGATGTTTATTAAGGAACTACAACTTTGCTTCAGTGTTTGTTCCTGGTGAATGATCTTCTTGAAGCTCTCTAGTTTTCATAGTTGTTCTTCAAGTTCTTCTTTTGTTATCATGGGCCTTCACACACACGTACGCCCTCGTCTTCTTATGCGTCTCTATCTGTGTATTTTTTATATGTGTGTCTCTGTGTGTTGACATCAGTTTCAGTGACTCGTCCACCAGTTTTTCACATTAGAGTCTCATTCCTTTAACTATCGGTGACTCAAGAATATAACTAACGGTGATTCAGAAACATGAAATTCTCACAAAGTGTCTGTTTAATCCAGAACACTTCCAGGTCAATAGTAGACCATAATTTAAGATATGTAGACACTATTAAACATATAAAAACACATCTAGAAAAAATTGAATAAATGACTAAATTGACATATATAAAAACAATGATTTGTGATTATTAAAATAACTATTGCACGGAGGGTTTAACACTATATATTTACCTTGTCTTTTGAGATTAACCAAAACCAAAATGGTTTGTACAAGATCAGATGATCATAGAAAAGTATAATTATTTAGAGAAAGAAATAAAAATCTTAATATCTAAAATTATACCAACAATACCCAAAGATCTATAAATACCATTCAATAAAAAATTGTCCTTAAAATACTTTAATATAATCCAAACTAATATTGAAACCCAAAACCTAGAAGATTTTTTTACGCAGTCTTCAACGTTAAATTGTATCTCCAAATAACATCGACTACTCTTAAAGTCACACACATTAATATAATTAACCTAATCACATATTCCCTATGATAGGTTAATCATTTCCTTAAATAACCAAAATCGCTATAAATCCACAATAAAAACATAGATACAAATTCACTATTACTCATCAAATTAAATCCCATAGTATCCTATTTTCCTTAGGCATATAGTATTCCCAATAGAGCGAACATCTTCTAGAATTACATTTATCACTTAATCACAAAATAATTTTCTTATACCAAGTATATCCATTTCATAAGACATAAGATCCAAAATAAACTTATTATTATTCAATAAAATCCTTTTACATAAAATAATTAGTCACACTAACTAGGGACTTCACTAATCATGTGGGAAGTGATAAGTCCCAATCGCACTCTGGTTGTGAGTTCAATAGTCGTAGCTTTGTTCGATGTGATGGGTTGTCGCATGGAATCCGTGTTGTCCTTTTTCAAAAACTATATTTTATAACATTCCCAAAATTTGATAAATTATTTCAAAATAACCATAACATAACTTCAACACAAATTTTATCTCACACATTAAATTTTCATTCCAAAATTTAATAACTTGTAATTGCCTCAAATTCAAGGATCATATAAAACCAAATGTTTATTTATAACTAAATAAACAATAGTAAAGATAATTCTTCCTAAAATAGAATTTTCACATAACAAACTGCAGGGTAACCCATATAAGAGAAACTTATTCCAAAGTAATCATATCAAGAAAGAGCACTAATAATTTTAAACATTTCACCATCCATTTTTTCCACATAGGTTCTTCCTTAACTAAGAGGTTATCCTATAGAATAGGGAATTCACTTCGATAATTCCCAGGTCCCCAAAATTTATGGAAAATGACTGTAAATGGATTCTTGGGATCATTTTTATTTTCTTCCATAGTACTCTACATTTTTCCTCGGAAATTATTTACTTTATCTCCTTATTTAACACACATAAAGAATTTCTTTATTCCAATGAGACACTTCCCTATGTTTCTCTATCCACATTTCCTACATAATGGAAATTGAGCTTTATTTTCTCCATGATCTCCACTATTAGAGATCTTATCATTCACCACCTTTCACTTCTTTTTTGAGTTTGGGAGTTGGTTAATATATATGTTGTTGATCATATTTTTGGAAAACTGATTTGGCATGGACACGATATCTTTTACACCTATCGACATTCAAATTCATTGCCCATTTCCACCATCGCGCCCACCTTGTACAACATGTTCAATGTTACTATGACTTTCTTGGAATCCATCCATTGACTAACATAAGAAATCATAGTTTGAGCCATAAAATAATTCTGATAATATCATAACACCTTATTTTCAATATAAAACACCTTATAATTAGTCGAGGTTATTTATTTTCATCTTATATTAAAATCCATCAAATCATTTTGTAATGAAAATTTGAAATATCCCAAGCATATACCCAGGATTTTCATAACCAAGAGTGCAGCAAAGACCATTGTCATGTACTAGGATACCCAGAGTCATCCCCAAAACCCCTTATTAGAGTTTTCACTTATAGGTATATCTGTTTCAGAGCTGCCTCTTCCTTCTCGTATCTAGAAAGAGATGTATTTCTTGGAAAACCCAGATAATATTTACATTAATTTTTTTTGGATATTATTATATACTAATCATCAATGTCTATCTTAGGGTAGTGTTTCCTAATTAGAGTATTTTCTAAATCTATCTTCCAAGGTTTGTACTAAACTTCCTATAATACCAACTATAATGCCTTGTCCCTAGTTACCCAGAATCCATGCATTATTACATAACATTGGCATGATATAAGGAATCATGTCTCAAAAGACCAATAATTTTAGTAGCCTTGGAAGTACTAGATATATATATGTTTTACATTACATCATGAAATAAAAAAACAACATTGTGTCCCATTTGAAAACTCTTATATCCCTTATCATATTATTACAAGTTAAACTTAATATACTTATTTGCATCTGGGAAAAAATAAAACCTAAGAATGAGGTGAGCTCTGATGCTCATTATGGATAACAATATAGCAGAAACTATTATAAATTAGAATAAACATTTAAGGAAATGTATAAGACTAAAAACAAGACTTTAAAACATAAACATTAGCATAATATAGAAAATACAAATTAAATAATGCTAATTACTTATTCAAATGGATATTCTACTAGTTGAATAATAAATTGTAATATCAATAGCCAATTTCATAATGATGGAATGCATAATGCCAGACTTCATAACCACATAGTCAAGGCCTTGTGTCAAGACTACAAATAAGATTTTGTCAAGGCCTTGTGTTAGGACACTAGATTATCTTATGAGACCAACATATGCATCGAGGAGCTATAGAGGGCTCCACCCATCACTTACTAAGTCTAATTCATTCCTTATATGAAAAGTTTTAAACATGACATAAACATTCATATTAAAACAAGCATACGAAATGTCAATACGTTATCCATAAACCATGAATAATATAAAAATAACACATCCTTAGTCAAATATATCACAAAACCTTCAATACAGTATGAATGATTTGTATAATAATAAATCCTCCTAGATTTTGAATTATATCTCTTAAAGGATGTTGAAATAGTTGAAAATGATCTGAGAAATCTTTGAGAGAAATATCCCTTTTTCATGAAAACATTTTAAAGTCTCACTTTTTATCAAGAAGCTATTTAAAATAGTTTTTTGAATCAAACTGTCCCATAACAATTTGAAACTTTTAAAAATAATTTTAATTTTAAAACATTAATTTTCATATAAATAAAACCTTAAAACCATTTTTAAAACATAGACATTAATGGGAAATATTTAGAAGAATGAAATTTTAAGACATTTAAAATGATATTTTAGTTACAGTTCCTAACCAAATAAGAGAGGATTTAATACAAATAATTGAGGTAATAAAAACATTATAATATGACGAGAATAAAGGGATTCATGAAATACTATGTCAAGGTACATTATATACACCAAATAAAATTGAATTGGTGCAGAACAACAAAGAAGCCTTAATGGAATGTTAGTTGAGATGAATTCTTTTATAAAGATAGCATCCTTATGTTAAAGATAAATCAATGACATAATTATGTGTGAAAAATATAAATACAATAAATATTATTGGATATTTAGTGTAAATAAATCAGAGATATTCACACATATTCTTGTAAAAACAACACCAATGACTTGGATTTTTAACTCAAAGAATAGAAATTGAGTAAAAACTACTCCTATCAAGTTTATATCGATGACTTGAGAATTTATCAATGGAATGATAAAATGTATGAATAGTATATCCACACAAAGGGGAGTGTAAATTACTAAATATGTAAATAAATAGTGATTTCACACATAATCCTGGAGTAAAGTAATCAATGAATTTTGCGTAAAACCGAATGAGAATAAATTAAAAATTGAAATTTCCTTACCGATTTGGTAACATAAAAAACATACACCCCATTAAATAAAGATCATACAATGATGATTTAAATACCCAAAAATTAATGAATATTAGGAAAACAATACAATCATGGGCAGTACATACCCCACACAAAAGGTAATAGTGACTAATATAGCATGAATCTCACGGGAATAAAAGTGAGATGAAAACCCCTTACCTTGTACAATTCCGTAGTATAGGGTAGGTCAACCTACTGTATAAAGGGGAATTAATTGATATAAAACTATAAAAGAACAAAATACATAAATATTATATCATATATGATCTTTTAATATTGCATTGTTAATGATATTTCGATAGTATCATTATTTTGGTTGTTAACTGATTCATTTTCCTTTATATGTTTTTTACATATGTCATGTTTTCTATATATGGGATGTAATAGATTAATTTAAAGAATGATATTAAGTTCTTAATTTTTTTTAATCATAATATGAAAATTATTCTTGAATTATTACGATGGGTAGTGAATCTCATCGCGTTCATGGAGACGGTAAGTTGTACGTACGCACGAGCGGAAATATCATTATATTGATAATAAAATTTTATGTAATTAGATGGTATATCATATATACAAAATCACTAACATGTTATATTTATTATTTACATTAGTTATACTCATTAATAAACCCATCCAAATAATTAAGTGTCTGAATAACAACTTATACCACGACGTGTAGACGGTAAGTCGTAAGTATGCGCGTATGGTGACTTTGTCATTTATATGATGGATAGAGTAATGAATATACTTGAACCATATTTATATAACATAAAATTATGTAAAATTTACTAGATTTATTATTTTGTTATGGAAACAGAAATGGAAGAGGAAGTGGAAGAAGAAAAGAACTTCAAAGAGGGTGGTGAATTATTTCCTCTTCTTTGGTTGTTTCATTTTGAGTTGATCAAAATAGATCCTTAGGCTGGCTTAATGATCAAATTAAGGACTCTAGGTTTATCTGAGGGAAGTTGGGAGGACATTAGGGAAGGGTTTGGCCTAGATAAATGGCTTTGGAGGTGTGATTTTGGGATAAGGGGAAGTTCCCTTTTATAGGAGGCGTGAGGGGCACTTTAAGAAAAATTTGAAATATTATTTTATAATAAATTCATTTTCAGATTCTAATAGATCCCAAAATATTTATTTTATGAATTTTGTGGGTATGGGTCGAAAAACTATCAACCAATAGGTTTTATACAGGTTTAGGTAGCCATATTAACCTTATATATTTAAATTTAACTATTAGTTAAATTGTTTGACATTTACCATGTCTCTTTAAATTTTTATATTATATTGTCAATAAAAATTCTATAAAAAGAAAATAAAATCCCAAGTGTTTAATTATTAATATATATAACTTTATATAAATCCTTTGTACAAACCATATATTTTTAGGAATATTATATCTATTAATAATAAAGTATTTGTTTTAAAAACTCAATTACGCCAATTTTGACACTATTTGGTATTTTATTTTTTTTGAAATCCATAAAAATATTATAACATCGAATAAATTTTTTTTAATCAATCCTAACATGTCATATTAACCTAGAAAATTATTTTAATTCATTATAAGTATCTATTTATATTTATTTGGATAATTATAATACCAATTATTTTAATATTTCATTAACAAGGTAATTACTGCATCATCATTGTGTCATAAATAACATATATTATTTAATGTCTATAAATTATAAATATAATACCATTATCATTGAAATATTTTAATCTTTCTAATAAATATTTATTGTCGAATTTATCTTATGTGTAACCCAATATTAAAAATGGTTTAGTTATTTAACATTGAATTTAACACTTTAACTCCTCTTCAAATAACATAATAATAAATGTCCTAATCAATTCAAAGTGGACCCAAGAGGATCATACTTTTTTTATTAATGATGTTTTTGGTCGAATTACATTTATCATATTGAATTAATACATGTGCAAGCATAATTATAATATCATTTTACTCTTTATTACCCTATTTACTTTTAACTGTGGTAAATAAAAGTCAAAAGTTACTCGTCAACAAAAATTGTTTTCATCTGTTTTCCTATAATGGTTTCATTTTGGGTGTTTCTGTTCTATTTTTTTCTATTACTGGTGTTTTCTCGCCTTGGTTTTCCATGGTGTTTCTCCCCTACAAATGGATGGTTGGATCGTGTATTGGTTCGATGGTGAGTGGATGCTCTGACAACGATGGAATCGGTGATGGAATACGGCGATGGGTAGGATGTGTGGTGCCCAACAATGACATGGGGATGCATTTTTTGTGTTGACATAAAGGTAGTGTGTTTGTGTTTGGATGGCTACGTGATGATAGCAGTGTATTGCGGATCCATGATTTCTCTAATTTTAATTTTGGAATCTTTAGATCTATTTTTTGATTCTGGTTTGAGCAGTATTTGAGAAACTTTTTAGTAAATTTGTTTTATTTTGAATTTTGTGCGTGAAATCAATCAGCACAGTACATGGTTCATCTCTAGACGAGTATCGGGTCATAAAGAATTCACCAGATCATCGTTATTCGGATTTGGAAGTTTGAGAGGGCATGGTTCTTCCATCGGTACCAGACCCATGCCACCTTGCACGGGACAACTAGCCGAGTGATAATGCAAAGGTGGAGACTTTACATCATGTTATAGTTGCTGGGGAGGGGCAGTTCCTGTAGTCGTGATCTGGATGAGCTTCTTTTATGGTTTTATTTGGATGCATTGTATGGTACTTTTGGTTTCTCACTTTTTCCTCAAAAAGTGTTTTCATAATAAAAAAATTAAGTTTCAATAAACTCACAGAAGTGGTAAAATTATGTTTTATGAAAATTTTCAAATGCTCCTAGGAGGGTAAAAGACTGTAAAAACTTCAATAAACTTTTATATATCTAAACATATTATAAAATGACTCCAATGAATTACATTGAACATATATAGGTATTGTGTATCTATTTGTACATAAAATAAATTTAAATAAAATAAATAAATATTTAAATGAAAAGTCGGTTTTAAACAACAACGCAGTGTTTTTCACTATTCATCAAAAATTGAATGTTTTCAGAAAAATACCCAAAATTCACCCTAAGATAATTTTAATATTTAAAATTCAAAAATAAATTCTATTTTACCAAATTAAAAACATATAAGTTTCATTAATTAATTTAAAATTAATTCTTGTTGTCAAAACCAAAAGGCGGGTTTTTAAAATTAAAAACTATCAAAAGATTGACATGTGTTTTTGTCAAATTTAAATGAGAAATTAATTATAATAACATGCATTGTATTAAATGATAAAAATATAATCTATTTATACTTCCAAACCATTCAATTTCATAATTTAACACTATAAATTATTCCGATTAAAAAAGTTGTATTAAATTAAAAGTTTTTATTTTTCAGTATTCATCTAAATATGAAAGTTATCTGTAATGTACCAGAAATTTATCCAAAATAACTTTTTGTGTCTCGATTCTGAAGAATAATTTATTTTCATTAAATTTAATATATAAATGTGTCAAATATTGGTTTTAAAAAGGTTTTTCCATTAAAAGGTGTTAAAATTTCATTTTTTTGAAAATACCTTTTTTATCTGAAAAAATGAATTTGTTCTTATATTATGTCTAAGAAACTCATAATATGGATTTTATAATTATATGTAATATATAAAATTCAAATTTTAGTTAATAATATTCATAACTGCCTTTTGAGCGTCTAGTTTGGTAATTCGTGGTGTGGTCGAACTCAGTGTTACGTGTAGCGCAAGCTATTGAATTACATTAAAGAAAATAACTTACTATGAAATCTTGGGGTGTTACAGGTTAATGTAGGAACATAAATTTTAAATTACATTTCCATATTCTTGTAAGAAATTTCAACGCAATTTTACACTAAAAATCACATACATCATAGTAAATTCACACAGAAAGTAAATACAACATGACGTAATGCATGAAATTTTAATCCAATGGTTCCTAGTATGATGCATGATATGATAAAACCACTTATCATCTGGAAATGGTAGAAATAATAAAATAATTTTAATAATTTTATCAATAATAAAAATATAAAAAATAATTTGTGTCACCAAAGAGTGAAATCCATGAATCTGTAGTAGAAAAGGAAACAATAGCATTTACCCAACCTAGGAAATTTGGGTATCCCATATATATGGGTTAGCTAATCTAGGAACAGGCGCATTAACAATTTATAATATTCTTAATCTCCTGTATAACTCAAATAGTAACAAAAAAATAGCTCTGAAACCACTTTATATAATATCGACCCGATTTTTACTCAAGAATACCCTGATATGGTGGGCCACAAGATCTCAAGTGTGCCTCCCTGAATTCTAGAGTTTTCCAACTCTTAGTGAGGGCCTAGGGTATGACTGTGGGGATACTATAACCACATTGATAAGAGTGTGGCACAATAAGAAAAAAATCATAAATAAAGGGAAAAAAGACACTAATATCATTAGACCTGTAACCCACCATAGTAGAAGTAGAAATACTAAATAAACAGTAGCTAAAATAAAAAATAATCATCCAAGAAAAATTAAAAACTCGAAGAAGGTAAATAAATATTATACACAAAATGATAATGAGGATATGTTATATAACTATAAAAAAGTTTGAACAGGTAATACGAGATACAGTTATATACCAAATACTATAAAAATATACAAAAATGAAGAAACTATTACTACACGCATCTCAAGAAAATACCCAATCCTCTTCCCCATTCTCCATACTAATTCTATAAATCAATCATCAGAAGTTGGACACTTCCCATTTTCCATACATGAAATAATTTAGTCTACATGGGTACCAAAGGTGGACCAACAAGGGTGTGAGATACATTTTTAGTAGGTCATAACCAATGGTGTCTAGGAAAATTCATTTCATGTAATATAAATGTGCATTCTACCACCCCACATTTTTTATGATTTTTTTGAATTAATTTAATCTTTTTGATATTTATAAATTCACACAATATTGGTAATAGTTTTTATTAATATTTATATTTGATAACTAAGTGATACTTTCATTATATGCTACAACATGGTAATATTGTACTACACATAACACTAACTTGGCACACATTACACATAGCACTGTGTTTCTAAAAAACATCATTTTAATGTTAACACGATTTAAAATAGATAGATATAACTTAGTCGTTAAAATTTGAAATATGAATAGTGATAAATACTTTTAAAATATTTTTAATAATGGTTTTATATAAATATGACATAATTATTAGTTAAAATATAATTTTTTGAAGGGTCTTTATATGATTTAAAAAGTACCATTTTCTCCAATGAATTTCTTTTTTATATGATTTCGTGAAAAATAATAAAATTAATTTTAGACAATATTTGAAATATAATTTGATAAAATAAATTTTATTGCTTAATTCATAATTTATAACTTATCTTTCGGTGATTTTTTACGATTTTTCTGAGATGTTTCATTTTTTGATGAATTGTGAAAAATACTGCATTTTAGTAAAAAATTTCATCTTGGCTTAAATAATTATTAATGTTAAATTATAGATTAAAAAGTTTATTAAAGTCACAATATATATATATATATAAATATATTATTCATATAATAATGCAATTTTGGTCTTTTCAATAATTCTTATTTTTAAATTAGATACAAAAACTTATTGAACATTTGAATGTTTTTACTTTAAAAACTCGCTTTCTCGCCACGTGTGCGGGATTAATATTAATCTTAATTTTACCATTTCTGGGATTTTATATTTTAATAAAGGAAATAATAGTCCGTAATAATTACACTATTTATTTTCTAATAATATAAACTTATTTTTTTTCAAAAAAAATATTAGTAAAAGTGATTAAAATTAATTATGACGATTAAGGTACAATTAAGCTAAATAAAAAAGTAAAACCTAATATTAAGGACCAAAATGACCTAGAATGTTGTCCAAAAGGCCTTGGATACCAATAATTAGACCATATCCCAACATGGTTATAATTTTATTGGTTATTGGGATATTATTAAATGGAATTTCCCCATATAAAATGTTATGTAAGGAAAGAGACAAAAAGAGAACTTTCCTTACCATTAAAATTTATAACAACTTTATATAGGTACAAAACAACATATTTTCAATTATAAATATGATTTTGATATTTAAATGGTTTAATTTTATCATAAAAATTTATCAATTATTTTTAAATATGATTTAGTTACTTAAAATGCTTAAAAACGCCGACGTAGTTATTATTTAGTTAATAATTAACTAAAATAAATGATATTATAAATATTAAATGTGAATTAGATTGACTGAATTATTGTTTTTAATTTTTTTATAGATGAATATATCATTTTACATGTATTTAAACGTAATATATTTTAATTCCAGTATTTTTTTGATATTTTAAAATTTAATGTAAATATATAGGTCAAAATTGAAATTATTGTAATTTTACAATAAATGATATTTTATTAAATGATTTAAAATTAATAAAAATCCTATATTCATAAATTTATTACTTTGCTTTAATAAATAATAATTATTTTCTATTAATGGACCTATTTATCATTTACAATTAACATATTGATCCAAACATTGTATAAACATTTTTATAACATTGTGGGTTTAAGTTGTGTTTTTGTGAGTAATAAGAGCTTGTTTTAAAATTATTTTAAAACAAATTTGATATAAATTAGGTATCATATTTATAATTAAATGTTTCTATATTTTCAAAATAATATCACTTAAATTTACTCTTAATGGTTAAACTACATAGGTTACAAGACTAGTGTTTTTAATAAAAACCAAAATGATTAAATTGGGGAAACATAGATGATAAGGAACCAAATTATTAAAATGACCATATTTTTGTGTATCAGAAGTTTTTAATGACCATTATTACCCTTTAATCCATTATTTTCCATTTTAAGGAACATTATTTAAGGTATACTTCCCTTTAATGAATACCTTTTTTGTATTTACAATAGTGCCACTCCCCTTCCACTATAAAAATGAAAACACTCTCCCACTTCCTTACACCTATCAAACCACATATGTTCATCAAATATCATCACAATAAAATTAAAAAAATAACTCCATTACTCGTTTATCCTCTATTATGGAATAAATACTTAAAAGGAATCCCTTTGGTGAAAATCATAAGGAGTTATCTGATTAAGAGGTAACACCCTCCCTCAAGATCCTTTATTTTATTTCCATTATCCACTCCCTAACATATTCTTATTACATTATTGTATAAAAAACATTATACTAAACATACTAGTATGTATTTATTATAATATTCGTACCTAAACATACAAACACTTCGATCTAATGGGTAAAGAACATGTCACGACCCGTCCCTTGGGGCCCGTACCATGACTACCCCAAGCCCTCCATCTATTTGTCTGGGGTTGGTGACTAGAACCAAAGGCGTAAATCCCAAAAACAGGGAAGGCATTGCCTTTATAACTGTAAACACACACAAAAAAGTGTAAGCTGAAAGCAAAATACTAAGTAAAACTATATACAAAGAGTGATGAAAAGTAAAAGGGGCCGGAAATACAAACACAACTGTAATGTATTAGTACAACTGAAAAGGAAACAAATAGGTGAAAAGTGAAGAGCAGCTCATAGATAATACACCACAGATCCTACATGAAGGGCAGGTACAGATAGAATCCAAATCACTCCACATATGTCTGTCTCCTCTGGGTACCGACTCGTCGTATGGTCCACCTTCGAGTACCATCTAATCCGGCCAATCAGATACTCTGTAAACATTGTCTATCGTCTACAACCAACACAATGATGTGTGGTAATAGCCCATGCCATGGTGAGTATAATGATACTAAGTAGGGACATCGAGACCCTCAAGGTCTCTCAAAATCCACCAAGGATAAACCACATAGTATGAAATCAACAAATATCCATTACATAGGTATATTCCCATACATATACCTAAGTTATGATGTAACCCATCTCAATCATGAGGAAAACACAGGAAAACTGACTCAGCTCACAAAGGTATACAACTTTTGTAAAGTTATAGAGATGATCAGATGTAGACACTGAATCGTCCAAGCTGTCGGACCCATATAGGATCCAGGACCAGTGATTAGAACTATTGGACCCACACAGGATTCAGGAATAGTATTTGGAGCTTTTGGACCCACACAGGATCCAGGACTAGCTATTCTGTCGGACCAACACATGATCCAAGAATAGAAGTCAGAATTGTCGGACCCACACAAGATCCAGAAAGAGTCGACAGAGCTGTCAGACCCACACAGGATCCAGGATCGGCTATTGTGTCGGGCCAACACATGATCCAGGAATAGAAGTCAGAACTATTGGACCCACACATGATCCATGAATAGTCGTCAGTGCACAGCCATCCAAAGGGTTTCTACAAAGCATGATTGATTCTGAGAGGGTCTTCTCTTCAAGACGAGTGTCGATACATCAACTTCCTCTAAGTCCCAAGTTTATGTATCCAAAATATCCGTCTTGCCATATGAATCTGAACACGGAAGATTATGTTTCAATCAGACGCTCGGTCTGAGATTTTTTGGAATTTCTGTTCCGAGGGCCTGATTGGATTTAAGTTCAATCTAACCCAACCATACTACAACTGCATCCAATCCTCAAGTGGGGTATGTCAAAACAACTGTCTCTCTCCAATCTTTTTGTTTTCATAGACGGTTCTTCAATCAGACACACATATCCCAAGTTATGGGTGAAAAGGTGAAATCGGGTCAAACTAGTCCGGACTATGGTCCAACCGGGTATGCAGGTCCAACCCAGTCTGCGAGGGTGGCCCGGACCGCGAGAGAGGCCCGGCCCGCACTGGGTCCGGCCTAGTGGCCCGCACTGGGTCCAGCCCGGTGGCCCGTGGGGTCCGCCCTAGCCGCATCGAGGTAGAATCCGCGCACCCCTGGTAATCCCGAATGGCTATGTCGTTTGGGTGGGAGATAAAATGATGCCAGGTGGCGCCCGTCGACGTCACACAGGACCCGCGGTGGGTCCCATTCCTCCTAGCTATCCGAGAGGCCAGCCGATTCCCGTATAGTGCCGATTGCGCCGCGCCGTTGCGTCGCGCCTTCCTGGTCGACCTAGCGGCTTGAGCCACCAGTTTATTTCGGGGATGGCCTTGCGCCAGCCACCACTGCACCGTTGTGGACAAGGGATGTGGCTTCTCCTTCAGCGACTTGGTTGTACCGCTGTTGTCCATGCAGCTGGCTGGTTTTCTGGACTCCCTTCCTTTGTTCCACCTGTGTCATTCACTAGTTCTGACTACCAGCAAACCTTCCGCAGGGCACCAGACGAGTTCCGGTGGCCTGATTCTTGTTCTGGAAGAAGCTTTGCACTCCTCAGGACGTCACCTTCGATCCGCAAACAAAGTTTAAGAGAGACACTCAACCCAAACTCATGCCGCATTGGGTGTCAAAATCCATTAACAAAGGTTGGAGAGTTCAGGCTGTGTATGTTCAAACTGTGCCCTTTTCATTAGGGTGATATAAAGCGGCTTCAAATTCTAAACTATAATAAAAAATGAAGAATCGAGGAAGAAAGCAAGGTTTGAACCCCTACCTTAGATTTGTTGTTCATTGAAGATGTCTCGTAAAGAAGGAAATCAGTTCGTTGACATCAGGAAAGAATATGAAGAAGTCAAGGACGATATCACCGGCTTTCTTCAAGGATGGTGCTTCCTCCCATGTTCTGGTTGATGATCATTCTTCGTCGGCAGAAGCAGTGTTCTTTGTAGGAGAATTCTTTTTCTCCCATGTTCTTTTTTTCCAAATCTCCACCAAAACAAAATTTACAACCCAAAAAAATGGATTATGTTCATCCATTATATAATTATTCTCCCAAATATTCAAAATGAATCAAATTAATTAATTAATGCTCCATTAATTAATTGCAGTGAATTGGAACCATAAAGTGGGGAGTTCAAGAGGATCTCCCCACATAATGGGAAGTTCATGAGGCTTCCAACTCGGGTGTTCCACACCAAATTAATCCTCACATGGGAGGTCGAGTTCGGGTGGGCCCCACAACCATAACCTCTCATGGGAGGTTAAGGTGTTTTGGTACCTACCTCCCACCTCCACATGGTGATTATAGCAAATAAAATAAAATAATACAAGAACTAATTTTATTTTATTATTCCACATAAAACCAAAAATCTATCTTTTATTCCCGACCATCAACCGTCGAGGTGAAATAATTTTTAAGAGAATACTGGTGTTGCGAGATCAACAGTGCCCTTAGATTTATATTCTGATCACTGGTTGAAATGTTATAAAATCCCACTTGTACGTATACTGAACGTACCCGAATACATATTCAGAGATTGATTCCGGGAAAACTAGGCCTCGGAATCTTGTGCCATCAATTTTCACTGACTCGTAAAATTACCATGTATTTAACAAAAAAAATTCCACGGAAATTCCAGGTCATTAAATTATCCCCACCTCAGGGTTTTACGTCCCCGTAAGCTACATGTCGAACTAAGGGAACAAATGGCGGTACTGAGCATGCATATGAGCCTCCCGCTCCCATGTGCTCTCCTGGAGGTTCCCGTTCTACCAACGTACGTGCACTAGAGGTATTGACAGTGGATAAAGGACCCACTCCTCTCTATCCTCAATCTCCAATAGAATCTCCATAAATTTATCCCCATCATCGATGTCTAGCTCCCCATGGTCAATGATGTGAGAAGGGTTGTGCCCACATCTCCTCAACTGGGATACATGGAAGACATCATGCACCCGGTGCAAATGAGGTGGAAGAGCCAGGATGTAAGACACCTCGCCTAATCTGCTGAGGACCTAGAAAGGTCCGATGAATAACAGAGACAACTTTCCACCTCGACCAAATCTCCAAAAAACTCGTCGAGGTGAGACCCGTAGAAAGACGTGGTCTCCATCCTCGAACACTAATGATCTCTGTCTCCTGTCAGCATATGACTTCTACATGTTCTGTGTAGTCCTCATCCACTCCTAGATGATCTTCACCTTCTTAGTGGTAGCCCATTCCATATATGGTCCCACTAGTGCTGACTCCTCAAGGTCAGTCCAACACAAGGGTGATCTGCATGGTCGACTATACAAGGCCTCAAAAGGGGCCATCCCGATGGTGGAGTGATAGTTGTTGTTGTATGAAAACTCCACCAAAGGTAAGTGATACTCCCAACTGCGACCGAAGTCAAGGACACGAGCACATAGCATGTCCTCGAGGGTCTGAATGGTCCGCCCAGTCTAACCATCTGTCTAAGGATGGAAGGTGGTGATCAGACGAAGCTGCATCCCAAAATCCTCCTGCAACCCTTTCAATAGCTAGGAAGTAAACTGTGTGTCATGGTCAGAGACATTAAAAGAAGTTAATCCATGTAGTAGCACAATTTTATACACATAGAGGCATCCCAATCTCTCTACTGAACCCTTCTCTCTGATCAGTAGTAAGTGGGATGACTTGGTGATTCTGTCTATGATCACCCAAATCGAATCAAGAATCTTGGATGTATGTGGAATCCCTATCATTAAATCCATGGATATACCATCCCACTTACACTCTGAAACCTCTAAAGGTTGTACCAAGCCTGCTGGCACATGATTCTCCGCCTTTACTTTTTCATAAGTGAGGCATCGAGAGACAAACTATGCTACCGCCTTCTTCATACCTAGCGCCCAGTGCTGTCGTCGAAGATCCTAGTACATATTCGCCACTCCTGGATGTATCGCTAGAGGGGATGTGTGAAAATCATTCCACACTTCTTCTTAAAGTGACACTGGCACCATAGTACATCCTCTAAAGAGGATTATGTGCTCCCAACCTTCAAAAAATCCATCATGTGCATGCGCCATGGATATCGGAGCACATTATGTCTCACAGTCAGCATCCCCATGTGGTGCCTCCCTGACTCACTGAAGAATTGGAGGAGTGACTATAAGAGGCTGAAGGAAAACTGCTCCATATCGGTCTATATATGAAATCTGTAAAGAAGCTAGTTGCTTTTTGACCTCTCCGAGAAGTTGTATACCATATCTCTTACTGAGATCATCAGTAACAACATTCCCCTTCCTAGGACAATAGACTATCTCGAATTCATAGTCCTGGAATAACTGAAGCCAACGTCGCTACCTCAGGTTCAGGTCCTTCTGAGAGAATACATACCTGATAATCTTGTGATATGTGTACACGCTAAAATGTTGGCCCATCAAATAGTGTCGCCACATCTTAATGGTAAAGACCACTGCCGCTAACTCCAGGTCATGGGTAGCATAGTTCTTCTCATGTTGCTTCAACTGACGAGAACCGTAAGTGATCACTGCTCGCTCCTACATCAGGACACACCCGAGTCCAGACCCTGATGTGTCGCAGTAGACTACGTACCCTACACCTTCCTTTGGAAGACTCAATATGGGGGCAATAGTCAGCCTCTACCTCAGCTCCTGAAAGCTCTACTGGCATCTCTCCGACCACATGAAGGGTCGCCCCTTCTTTTTCAAGGCTGATAGTGGTTCTCCAACTCTGGATAATTCTGGTACAAACCTCCAGTAGTAACCAACCAAACCTAGGAAACTCCATACCTCTGTCACACTCTTGGGTGGCTCCCAAGAATGTACCACCTCAATCATTGCTGGATCCACTATAACTCCAGCTTGTGAGATGACATGTCCCAAAAAGTGAACCTCTCAGATCCAGAACTAGAACTTTGAGATCTTACCATAAATCTATTGGTTTCAGAGTGTGTCCAGTACTACCCGCAAATGGTAGGCATGCTCCTCCTCAGTAGTCGAGTAGATCAGAATGTCATCGGTTAAGACTACGAAAAAGCGATCGAGGTATGGCTGGAAGATCCTATTCGTGAGTCCCATGAACACTTCTGGAGAATTATTTATGCCAAATGGCATAACCAAGAACACATAATGGCCATACCGATACCTAAAGGTCATCTTCTGCACATCCTCGTCTCAAACTATGAGCTGGTGATAGCCTAATCTGATGTCTATCTTCGAGAACTACCATGCTCCAATTAGTTGACCAAAGAGGTCGTCAATCCTCGGGAGTGGGTATGTGTTATTCACAGTCACCTGGTTCAGGTGCCAGTAGTTGACACAAAGCCTCAAGATCCCATCCACCTTCCTAGCAAACAGAATCAGGGCTACCCAGGGAGAAACACTGGGCCGAATGAATCCCTTCCCCTCTAAGTCCTCTAACTATACCCGCAGCTCACAATGCTTCGGGGGTTCCATATGATATGATGGTGTAGATATCAGTGCCATCTTGGGGTACATGTCAATGTAAAAGTCTACCTCTCTGTGAGGAGGTAAACCTGTGACATATTCAGGGAAAACATCTGCATATTGGTCCACCACTATAGGATAGCTTGGAATCTCCACATAGACTGCTCTGAGGGTAAGGCAGGCCAACTAATGAGTGATTGGATGCACCCTCCTCTTGGTAAGTCCGTCATGTGCTGCAAAGGTTCCCTTCTCCCCAGTGAAGGTAAACCTGGTCCCATCCGTGCAGACACAACACACTTTCCACATAATATAGTCGATCTGAGCATGGATTGTAGATAACAAGTCCATACCCAAGATGACATCGCAAGTCCTAGAAACCGCTACTAGGAGATCTCATTCAAACCTCTCTCCTCCTAGAGTAAGCTCACACTATTGGAACTAGTGTGTAATCATCGAATCAGCTCTCATAGGAATATCTAGATGTGAGGATCGAACTAACGGCTCCTTCGTAATCTCCGAGATCCAAACGAGGGCAGTTGCAATGAAAGAGTGACTGAAACTTGTGTCTATAAGAACTGCAGCTAAGGTGGAGTATACACATATCATACCTTGAATAATCTCTGAAGTTCCATGTTCGTATGCTTCAGCTGCTTGACAGTGAGCTCTCACCTGTCCACCAACTCCCAGTGGTCGGGGTGGACCTCCAGGTGGTGGTGACAGTAACACCTTGAATCGTCATCCACCACCAACTGCACAACCAGATCCTCTTTCATGTCTTCCTGCTCCCTGTGGTCCACCTCGATTGAATCTCTGTCTCTACCTGGGCGGTCATTCGATCGTCTACTATTCGTCAGTACGACGGGTCGCACATTCATGATCCATGTGACACTACCCACTACAAGAGTAACATTGACCGCTCCTAGAAAGACTGGATCTTTCTCGTGTACCCTGCATAACTGAACCTGTATCATGAGGTCATCCAGTGGATGGCCTGGTCTGCTTGGACCTCTACGACATCTTTCTACTGCCAGCTGTAGAAGACTCTGCTATGTGATTCTGGGTGGAAGGTCTCGCTACTGGTGACTACTGAAAAAAGAAAATATCCACTAAGAGGGATTTCTCTAACACCCCAGCCTACGTGAGGATGCTGAGTGAGATCATCGATGCTATGATCTCCATATGATCCCCTGATACAAAGGTTCAGGCCCTGAAGAAAGGGTCCCACACTATATCGGTCGAGTATATGGAGAGGTCATTGAACCTCGCTGAGTAATATGCCACTATCATGCTACCATGCTGTAGATGTAGTAGATCCTGCATTGGCACCCCACGTAGGGTGTATGGGACAAACTGTGCCAGAAACAGGCTCTCGAAGTCTTCCCAGAATTGCGTCGTCTCGTCATGCACCTAGAGCATCATGCTCCACTATTTTCCCGCTGCTTCCTGTAGAAGGCTGGTAGAAAGAATCACCATGAAGTCTGTTGGTGTCACTACCAATCTGAAGACTCTCACCACAACCTCCATCCAATCCTTAGCTGCCTGCGGGTCCATCTCTCCCCTGAACCTGGGCAGCCTCTGGCGCTGGAACTCATGCAATTCGCTCAAGAGGCATGCATCCTCTGCTACTGGGGATAGTGTAATTGGTGGCCCAACGGGAAGTGGTACCGCTGGTGCCTCCGCTTTGATGGGGCCCCTCACCAAGGCCTCATCGCTCGGTGGGCTCCCATCTCGTACATATCTCGGGTCCTTGGTTGGCTGTCTATGTGGGGCCATCCTGAAAAGATACAGGTCTTCCACGGTCAGTAAGTTATAACTGGTGAGCTGACTCAAAGCGATCACAAAGAAAACTCTTGAAACATACATTCAATCAGTGTTTTCGTGCACTGAGTCAGAAATCAGAAATCAAGGTCCTGGTGTATGGATACGTTGACCGCTGCACCAACACTGGACTCCCTGAACTGAAAACCACACTCCGTACTCTTAACACTATTACATCACATAAAAGAAAGATCAGATTCCTATGTTCTGCGGTAGAACCGACTTCTCTGATCCCAATTTGTCATGACCCATCCCCCGGGGCCCGTACCGTGACTACCCCAAGCCTACCTTCCATTGGCCAGGGGCTGGAAACTAGCACCAAAGGCATAAATCCCTAAAATAGGGAAGACATTGGCTCATTAACTGAAAACAAACACAATAGATTACAAGATGGAAGAAAAACACTATGTCAAACAGTATACAAAGAGTGCTGAAAAGTAAAAGGGGTCGGAAATACAAACCCAACTGTAAAGTACAGGTACAACTGAAAAGGACAAAAATAGCTAAAAAGTGAAGAGAAGCTCCTAGATCATCCACCTGGATCCTACCTGAAGGGCATGTACAAATATCAACCACAAAACTCCACATCCATCTGTCTCTTCTAGGTACTGACTCGTCATAAGGTCCACCTCTGGGTACCATCCAGACCTACTACTCTGATCCTCCTTCAACAAAGTCTGTCGTCTGCAAACAACACAACAAGGTGCGAGCATAGCCCGTGCAGGGGTGAGTATAACGATACTCAGCAAGGACCCCGAGAACCTCAAGGTCTCTCAAAATATACCAAGGATTAACCACAAAGTATGAAATCAATAGATATCCATTACTTAGGTACATTCCCATACATATACATAAGTTATCAAGTAACCCATCTCAATCAAGAGGAAAACATAGGAAACACAGACTCAGCTCACACATGTATACAAATTTATAGAGTGATAGAGATGATCATATGTAGCCACTAAATGATCAAAGCTGCTGGACCCACATAGGATCCAGGACCAGCGATTAGAACTATCAGACCCACATAGAAACCCAGAACAGTTGATGGAGCTATCAGACCCACATGGGATCCATGACCAGATATTATGTCGGACCAACAAATGATCCAGGAATAGAAGTCAGAACTGTCGGACCCACACAGGATCCAAGAACAGTTGTCAGAGCCGTCGGGCCCACACGGGATCTAGGACCAGCTATTCTGTCGGACCAACACATGATCTTTGAAAATAAGTTAGAACTGTTGGACCCACATAGGATCTAGGAACAGTTGTCAGTGCACATCCAACCATAGGGTTTCCACAAAGCATACTTGATTACAAGAGGGTCCGATCCTCAAGCTAAGTGTTGATATATCAATTTACACGAAGTCCCAAGTTGATTTATCCAAAAGATCTGTCTTTCTATAAGAAACATAATGTGATAGATGGCGCGTCAATCGGACACTCAGTTTGAGAGTTATTGGCATTTCCGTTCTGAGGGATCGGTTAGATTTAGGTTCAATCCAACTTGACCATACCCCACCTATGTCCAAGCCTCAAGTGGGGTATGCCAAAATAACCATCTCGCTCCAATATTTCCATCACCGCAAACGGTTCTTCAATCAGACACCCGTAGCCCATGTTATTGGCAAAAAGGTGAAATCGGGTCAAACGGGTCTGAACTGGGGTCCGACCCAGTCTGCGGGTCCGACTCGGTCAGTTCTTGGTCCGGCCCGGTGGCCCGTGGGGTCTACCCTAGCCGCGTCCATGGGGGAATCCGCGTTCCCCCTTGTAATCCCAAATGTCTATGCCATTTGGGTGGTAGATAAACCGACACCAGGTGGCACCGTTCAGCGTCACGTGGGACCCGTGGTAGGTCCCGCTCTACCCGGCTGGCCGACTGGTGATCCAAATCCCACGTGGTGCCGGTTGCACCGCGCCTCCTCCAGCGACCTAGAGGATCGGGCCACCAGTCTTCCTCATGGTCGGCCATGCACCGGCCGCTGCTGCACCACCACGACCATGGGTCGCGGCTTCTTCTACTCCACCGCGCGGCGCCGTTGCGCCGCGTCTTCCTGGTCGACCCGGTGGCTTGAGTTTCTAGTTTCTTTCATGGCCAGCCTTGCACCGGAAGCCACTGCACCGCCGTGGCTAGGGGTCGCGAATTCTCCTTCGTCATTGCAGTTGTGCTAACACTATCCACACAGCCAGCTGGTTTGTCACCCGCCCTTCCTTCGTTCCACCAGTGTCGTTCGCCAGTTCTGACCGCCAGTGAACCTTCTGCGGGTCAACGGATGAGTTCTGGTGGCCTGATTCTCATTCCGGAAGAAGCCGCGCACTCCTCAGAATGTAACCTTCGATCCGAAAACAAATTTGATGAGAGAAGATCAACCCGGACTCATGCATCATTGGGAATCAAAATCCATAAGAAAGGCGGAGGGGTTAGGCCGTGTTTGTTCGGACCGTACCCTCCACGTTAGGGTGATATCAAGTAGCTTCGAATTCTAAACCACGGTGGAAAATGAAGAATCGAGGACAAAAACAAAGTTTGAACCCCTAACTCGGATTCGTTGTTCATTGAAAATGAGACAGAAAGGTGGACATCAATTCGTTGACGTCGGGAAAGAAGATGAAGAAGTTGAGGACGATGTCATCGGCGTTCATCAAGGACGACGCTTCCTCCCTTGTTTCGGTTGAAGATCGTTCTTCGTCGGCGGAAGAAGTGTTCTTCATTGGGGAATTCATTTTTTCCCAAGTTCTCATTTTCCCAAGTTCCAACAAAATAAAAATTACAACATAAAAATAATTGATTAAGTTCATCCATTATTTAATTGTTGGCCCAAATATTAAAAAATATTGAAATTAATTAATTAATTCCCCATTAATTAATTTGAGAGAATGTTCACCATAATGTAGGGAGCTTAAGAGGTTGTCCCCACTTAATAACAAGTTCAAGAGGCTTCCAACTCAGGTGGTCCCCACCAAATTAATCCTCACATGGGATGTGTAGTTCGGGTGGTACCCACCACCATAACCTCTCATGGGAGGTTAAGGTGTGGCAGTCCCCACCTCCAACCTCCCCATGGTGATTATAACAAATAAAATACAATAAGACATGAAATTATTTTATTTTATTATTCCACGTATAACCCAAAATCTATCTTTGATTCCAGACCATCAGTCATTGAGGTGAAAGACTTTTTAAGAGAATACCAGCACTCTGAGATCAACGGTGCCCTTAGATTTCATTTCTGAGCACCGGTTCAAAAGTTATAAAATCATGATCGTACGTTTTCTAAACGTACCTGAATAAATATTCAGAAATTGATTCTAAGCACACAGGGCCTCAGAATCACGTGCCGTCAAATTATTCAGACTCATAAAATTACCATGTATTTATGAAAAAAAATTCCATGGAAATTCCAGGGTTTTACAGAACATATTGTTTATGTGCACAACAAACTACCACCTCACACAATGATGATTTTTATTTTTTCCTTTAACGTCTCTCATGAAGGGAATTATGATGAAAACACTCTATATATATAATTTATATTATATTTTTAATGTATTTAATCTTATTAATTTATTTTATAGAAAATATTTTAATTCTTTCCATTTTGTGTAGATACGATAATTTCTTTTGAGGATGTGTGGACTATCGCCCCCTCAATGCGATGCGATTCGTTCACACAATAAATGGAATTTATTAAGGATGGGTTTAGTGAAATTATATTATATATATATAATTATAATTCTATTTTAATTATATTATATACATTTATACAAATATTTCATTTTCTTTCTTTTTTTCAATACGACAATAAAAACGGAAACAACATTCATGCGTACCTACGACTTACCGTCTCCATGAACAATGTATTAAATTTCAAACATCTATCATATATAGATTATTATAATACAAAAATAGTGAATATAAATGATACTTATATCATTTTTTAATTTCTTGAAATAATGATACAAGTATAAGAACCGAAGATATAAAAATAATGACAGAAGCGAAAAACAAAGAGAGTATTACCTGAAGCACAACATTAACATGAAATTGTTAAGAAGAAAGAAATAGAAAGTAATAATAAAACCATATATGGTATTATATTATTTAATATGGTTATGTAAATTATTTATAGTAAATGTAAATTTATTATATAAGATATTTGAGTGAGTATGATGAGACACAAGCAAAGGGAATTTCATCTAACTTTTTATTTCTATGTGATACATGCCTTATAAAACAGTCATTTATTTTGTCTGGTATATATAAAGAACATATATTTATTATATGATTATTATAATTAAATTTATGGGTATTTAAACATAAATTTTATGATTTTTATTTCATTTGGTTTTGGTTTCAAAATTTACCAAATTGGTAGAGTAATTTTTTCTCAATTTTCATTATTTGAGACACATTCCATGTTATGCACCTACATTTCTCTGTGAGGTGTATATATTACCTCAAACATGGTAAATAATGAATATATTTTTATTCATGACATTTTCAGATATATTTAATTTCATTTTATTACATGGGACGTATAATTCAATATTAACAAGTGGTAAGAGTTTATTGAAACAATCTCATTGTTTATCAAGATTATTTATGAATACGGTTCCATCGATGAAATATTATGATCTATATCTCAAGATAACTCATGAATTTTTTTTATAATATTTATATTCATGATATATTCATGTATTTTTTCCATTTTATATTCATTTTTACATAATATGATTAGTAACAGGTTTTTAAGAAAGTCAGGCCTTACCTCTCCATTCGATGAGAAATATATGTTCTTTCAAAAACTAGTTTTCTTAGAAGGATTAAAAAATGTTTTCAAAGATATATTTATAGTTTTTCAATTTTATTTTCATGAAAATGGTTTTAAAATATTTTTATGATTTAAAGATCCTTTCTTAAATAATAAAGGATATTTACCTCAGGAAATACTTTCAAAATATCCCTCCAGGTTATTTTCCATCAAAGATAACATTTATTGATGTTGCCTATTCCCTTCAAGGAAATGATATAAATGTTCCACTAATGTTATTTTGTGAATGGTTTATGTTTTTATGGAATTATTCTCATGAAAAACATTTTTTATTCCATGTATTATATGCTTTTAATACTCACTTCTTTTTATGCGTTATGCTTTTATGAAATGACTATGAAACCTATATCTTTTCCATAGGTTATGATGTGGTCAAATATTAATTCTACCCATTTAATTTCATAGGTTATGATTTTATTTTTATAGAAAAAAATATATTTTTTTGGTTTATGATATGAATACAGTTTTATTATATTTTTTTACATGAATTAATGATTTTATTATGAGATGGGTGGGACCTGTATCTCCCTCCAATGAATCAGGTGAAAATTTATATCTCATGAGAAAGACATGGTTGGAACAAGGAGTGAAATTCATTCAATATTATTTGGATGGAATGAGGAGTGAACTTGGTTAAGTAATATAGGGATAGAACAGTGAGTGAACCTAGTTTAGTAATAGACATTTTCTACTAAGATGGCCTTAGAAATAATGCCTTGACTACTATGAAAATCTTTATATTTGATTATGTGTCTGCCAAAATTCCATTTTTTATTTATATGTTATTCTTTAATTTAATATTTTCTCTATTTCCAAATGATTCATGTATTATGAACCACCAAAATTTATTTTATGATTTATTTTTATGATATCTGATATAAAGGGATGATCTTATATTTTCATGATTATGTTCTCATACACTTATGCTCGTTATTATTCTCTCACATTTCCCATGTTTAGCCTTTCTTAGAATCTGAGATAACCCCTTTTTATGTTTCATTCCCCCAGATTATGAAGATTTGTACCATGTTTGATGTGTTTAAGAAGGGAGATATAAATAAGAACATTGTGGGAGATTATTTAGGTCATTTTTTTACCAGTGTTTATGTTTCCATGTTTCCAAAGGGACTAAAATAATACTATCCTTGGGTGTCTATTTTCATTATGTTTTATATATTCTGAACTAGCTATGTATTGACTATATACATTACAACTGCGTAGTTATAGTTGGTATCAGAGTGAATGTTTAGTCAACCTATTCAAACTATGATTAGGAAACATTACAAGGATCCCTAGGTATATATCTAAGGATATGTCAAGGGATTTCTCTAGGGTTAAGTATAAGTATGAGTTAATTTTCAGGAAAATATTATGTAATTTTGGTAAAGGATATGGTGAGTGGTTTCCTTGTAATACATAATTCTCTAGATATTACAAGTGGTTGTAGCTCTAGAAAATATGTACTTTGGGATAAAAACTCTGAAAAGATATACCGGACATAACTTAGGATATTCTGGTTAATGACATCGGGTCTTGATGTGCACCTAGTTTGACACTCCCTATGGATATTATTTGGGAATTAACAAACTATTTTTGAACCATCCGGAAGGATTTAAATATAAGATGATTATAAATAACCTAGGAGTAACCAAACGTGTAATAGATTAAATAAGTAGGATCTATGATTTGGACATCCTATGAAAAGTTTTTCATGATTATGTGGTTTTTATTCTATGGTAAGTGTTTCTCACCCTATTCTTTATAGTTTTAGTCAATAAAGTGAACTATAAGAAACATGGTTAATATTTAATTTTTTAGATGCATAATGTATAGGCATTATGAAAATCTATTTCCCAGTGGAAATGTCTTTATGAGAATTTGGAAGGTGGTATGAATATTGGTTATACTTAAGAAGATAGATAGATCATAAATGAAATGGGAATGGTAGGTGATGTTCTTCCTGTATTGTTTACCTTAAAAATAAGAATCATGATTATATTGAGGTTGAAGAAACTTTATACAAGATTCATATTACATATTGTAGGAAATAGAATTAATGAAAAAGTTGATGGAGCATGAGTAATGGTTTAAGAATAAATTTTTATGAATGAAGTATTTATGGTTTGGAATTAATAGATTATGTTATATAAATCATGAAATATGTCGGTATTTTATGTATATGATTCCATTAAGGATTTAAAAGGATATGTTGAATGGTGATGAAGACTTAGAAAAGTTATCTTTTTATTAATTGAATGTAACACTTAATGTGATCAATATTATGCGAAAAATGTGTTTAGATTCGATAAAGAGATGATTGATATCGATAAATAAACTATATATCACCGATTACCATGAATCTGATTACTGATTTGTTGGAAAAGTGGTCTATGTCATCCTAGATGAAGTTTAAAACTTCTTGGATTTAAGGAATATATCTACTAACCTTTGGATTAAGGAAGAATTCATGTTTTTCAAAATTATTTATTGTATTTCAGGTTATTAACTAGTTTTAAGAGAATATATGATGAGGGTAACCACATGTTTGGAATGTGACAACCAAGATCTACCTTTTGATATATGGGGGATCAATGTTAAGATGATTTCATAACCATCTTACAAATGTTTTGTATTTTCATCTTATAGAAGGGTTATAAGGTTAACCATTTGTGGAAAGATTACAATACAATTTGTTTAAAGTATTATCTATCCACATGAGGATTTATGTACACTAGATAACCTGTTCTAAAAACATTGTATTGATGATAACTGATGACAAATGGGATGGAATATCATGGATCTCATGATCATTTTGTACTATATGTAGGATAGAAAATGACCATTCATTTTGGAGAAAGAGTTAAAGTGGATCAAGGAACAACAAAGGATGAGGATGTCCTAAAATCATGAGAGCATATATTTTCATGAAAATTATTCAACTTTAGGAAAAAGATCTATATATAAAATTTTGTCCTAATACGTTATTTTTTGTTAAACTGGTGACCTTTTAAATCATCATAGATTTTTGACATTATGGACCTAAACATTTCATTAACCATTAACTTTTGGGGATTTATTACCTCAACCACTCCCTATAAATATTTAGGGTATTCCTTCATGTCCATGTTTTCACTTGGCACCTACGATCTCTTATATGGAAACAAAGTTATATGTTACTTTGTGTAACTTTTATGTTTCCAATAGTACTTTTTTAAAGGATGTTTTAGGGTTAATTATAACATTTTGGTTTTATATGAAATTAAATTTCAAGTATTAAACCATTGATAACCTAGATGAATTTCAAGAGAGATATTAATTTTAAGGGGGGTAGAATGTAGCACCCCAATATTTTGTGATTTTTTTGAATTAATTTAATCTTTTTGATATTTAGAAATTCACACAACATTGGAAATAATTATTTTATTATTTTTATTAAATAAATATGTCATAATTTCTTCATATGATTAATTAAGGTATTGTTGTGCTATAAACAACATTGACTTGGCAAATGTTACATGCAAAAGTGAGTTTATACGAAACATTATTTTATGTTTATAACTATTTAATGGAAAAAATTAAAACCTAACCATTAAAATTTTAAATATGAATAATTAAAACCATTTTACAAATATTTTTTATAATAGTTTTACATAAATAAAAAATATCAATTATGAAAAATATAATTTTAGGTAAAGTCTTTACATGTTTAAAAATATTATTTCCTCAAATGAATTTAAATTTATGTCCTTTTGTGAAAAAAATAAAATTATTTTTATAAAATTTTAGAAATATAATTTGATAAAATAAACTTCATTTTTGAATTCATAATTTCAAAATGAGATTATGGTGATTTTTTGGGATTTTTATGAGAAGTTTCATTTTTTGATAAATAGTGATAAATATTGCATTTTAGTAAAAAAATGCATTTTAATTTAAATAATTATTATTGTTAAATTATATCATAAATAATTTTTTAAAATTAAAAATAGATAAATTATTCATATATTAATCCAATTTATGTAATTTTAATTATTTTTATATTGATATTAGATATAAAAACTTATTGAATTTTCGAATGTTTCTACTTAAAAAAACTCACTTTATCACTACATGTGTAGGATTAGAATTAACCTTAATTTTCCAACATATTTGTTTTGAATTTTAAAAATAGATATAAAAAGTTTAAATCATTACACTATTTATATTCTAATAAGATCAACTTAATTTTTGACCAAAAAATATTTCTGAAAATGATCAAAATTAATTATGGTGAATAAGGTAAATTTAAGCATTATAATGATCTAAACCTAAATATTAAGGGCCAAAATGACCTGGAAACTTTTCCAAAATCCATTGAATACCAATAATTTTATTATATCTCTAAATGGATCAAATTTTATGGGTTATTTTAGTATTATTGAATGGAAGTTCCCTATATAAAAGGTTAAGTAAACAAAGAGAAAAAAGGAAAATTTCCTTACCTCTAACATCTATAAAAATTTAGGATATGAACAAAAAAATAAAATTTTAGGTTAGATATATTATTTTGAAATATAATGGGTTTATTTTATAATAATAATTTATCATTAATTTTTAATGATAATTTAGTTACTTAAAATACTTAAGAAATGCCAACTTAGTGATTATTTAGTTAATAATTAACTAAAATAGATGATACTATAAATATTAAAAGCGAAGTAAGTTGATTGAATTATTTCCGTTAATTATTTTTTTTAGATTAATATATTATTTAAAAATATTTTAACTTAATAAAACTTAATTCCAATATTTTTTTTTGATATTTTAAAATTTAAATTAAATAAATAATGTCAAAATTTAAATTCTTGTTATGCTAGAATAAATGATATTTTATTAAATGACTATAAATTAATAAAAATAATATATTCTTCTTATTTATTATTAAGTGTAAAGAAATATTAAATATTTTCTATTAATTTTCCCATTGATATTTTATAATTAACATATTGACCCACATATTGTAAAAGCATTTTTAGCATGGACCGAGTTTAAGTAGTGTTTTTGCACGTAACAATTGCTTGTTTTAAAATTAATTTCCAACAAAATGGGATTTTATAAATTATATATAATATTTATAATTAAAGTTACCAATATTTTTAAAATGATCTCACTTCAATTTAGTTTTATGGGATAAACTACATAAGTTTGAAAAATACTATTTGTATTAAAAACCAAAATGATAAAAGTGGGAATCTTAGAAGTTAAGGTACCAAATTATTAAAATGAAAATATTTTTCTATGGTGGAGGTTATTATTGACCATTATTCCTTCTAAATGAATTTGTTTCCATTTCTGAGGACCATTAGGTAAGGTATACCTCCCGTTAATGAATACCTATTTGGTATTTACAAAAGTGTCACTCCCCTTCCACTATAAAAAAGAAAGAAGTCTCCCACTTCCTAACACATAAAAAACCACATAGGCTTATAAAATATCTACATAGTACACTTCCCAATATACGTAACTTCCTCATTGAGTCCTCCCTTTGTGATGAAATATTTCCAATTATTTCCTTTCATGCAAACCAAAAGGAGTTACCCGATTAATTGGTAACACCCTCCCCCAAGCTTCTTTCTTTTATTTCCATTATCCACTTTATAAAATATTCTTATTACATGCTTGTATAAAAAAAATAGTATACTAAATAATATAGTCTATTTTTATGCTATGTGTCTTACCTACACTTACACATACTACCATCTAATAGGTAACAAACATACTCTTTATGTGTACGACGAACTACCGACTCACAAAATGATGATTGTTCGTTCTGCCAGTACTACCTATCATGATGAAATTATGATTGAAACTACGATTATATATAATATATATTATATTTATAATTTATTTAATCTTAATTAATTATTTTATAATACATTTCTTTATACTTTCCATTTTGTGTAAATACGATAATTGTGTTTGAGGAAGTGTGGACTACCGCCCCTCAAGTGATGTGATTCATTCACACACTATAGGGAATGTATTAAGGATGGTTTTAGTGAAATTATATGATATATATAACATTATGACTATAATTTAATGATATTATATAAATATATATATACATATATTTCATTTTATTTCATTTTATTTCTTTCTTTCAATGTAAAAATAAAAATGGAAATAATGTTCATTCATACGTACAACATACCGTCTCATTGAATGGTGTATTCCATATCATAATTCTATATTCTATAGATTATTATAATACATAAATAGAGATTATAAATTATATTTATATCAGGGATTAGATTATGCAAATAATGATATAATTTGAAGGATCAAATATATTACAAATAAAGACACAGGGGGAGAACAATGCGAATATTACACGAAGCGTAACCTTAAAATGAAATTGTTAACAAGAGGGGGATATAAAGTCACAATAAAACTATATATGATATTAGATATAAGAATATTTTTTTTAAAAGATGTATAATAAACATAAGTTTTTTATATAGTCGGTTTGAACTAGTATTATGAGATTCAAGACACAAGGTACGAAAAGTTATCTCACCTTTTATTTCTATGAGACATATGAAATATACACCACTCATTTATTTTGTGTAGTACATAATATTCCAATAAATGTATTATATGATTTTTATACCAAAATTTATGGGAATTTAAAAATACACTTTATGATATGTATATAATACCTTTTACATGTTAAATAATAAAACTACTTATATTCATGAAATCATAATCTTCTTTTAGTTTTATTTTCTTACATAGTGTATATAATTAAACGTTACCAAGTGGTAAGAGTTTATTGAAACAATCTCCTCGTTTATCGAGGTTATCTATGATTATGCTTCCATTGATGAAATATTATGATCCAAATCTCAAGAAAACTCCTGAGGTTTATTCTCCTATTTATATACATGATATATTCATGTATTGGTACCATTATCAACTCTTTGGTAAATAAGATGATTAAGAATCTATTTTTAAGAAATTTAGACCTTATCTATCTCTTCTATTGGAAATATGTGTTCTTTCAAAACTTTGTTTCATAAAATGGTTTCCAAAAGGTTTTCAAAGATTTATTTATAACTTTTTATGATTATTTTTAATAAAATAAGTTTCAAAAGATTTTATTCTTCGAATATACTTTCTTAAACAATAAAGGATATTTACTGCAAGAAATGTTTTCAAAATATCATTTCATGTTTTTTTCCAACTGAGATATCATATGTTGATGTTACTCATTCCCATCAAGGAATTGATCCAAAGGATCCATTCATATTATTTATTGAATGGTTTATTTTTTGATGGGATTTTTTTTATGACACCCATTTCTCTTCCATGATTTATATTATTTTGAAACCTGTTTATTTTGATGGGTTATGCTTTGATGAATTGACTATGAATCCTTTCTCATTCCATACGTTATGATGTGATGAAATGTTAGTGATACCAATTTCATTTCATGGGTTATTATTTGATTCTTATAGATCACATCTCTTTTTATGGGTCATGATATTAATAAAGTTTTATTATTTTTTGGATAATGTATGAATGATTTTATTATGATATTGGTGGAACCTATATCTCCCTACAATGAATTGGGTAATGATTTATTTCTCAGGAGATAGAAAAGGATGGAATTAAGAGTGAACTTGATTCATTATTAGAAGTCTAGAACAAGGATTGAACTTAGTCAAGTAATAAAGGGCTTGAACGGGGAGTGAACCCAATTAAATAAATACATTGTCCACTAATTTTTATTTGGAAGCAATGCCTTGACTACTATGGAAATAATTATATATTATTATGTGTTTATAGAAATTACATGATTTATTATGATGTTTTGATTTCATGGCTCCGGTTACTTATTTCCATATGATTCATGTCTTATGAATGGGTATGATTTATGCCATGATTTATTTTTATGATCTTTGATATGTAGGTTACAATTTTCTATTTTCATGATCATTTTCTCATACCCTTATGCTCATAATTATGTTTACATATCTCCCTTTTTTACCCTTACTGAGCATTTGATGTCTCCCCTTTTTATGTTTCCTTCCCCCAAGTTATGTAGATATGTACTATGTTTTTTTTGTCAAAGAATGGTAGTAGTCAAGATGAACCTAGTGGGAGATGATGTAGCTCATTTATATACTAGTGTTTGTGTTTCCATGTTTCCAAATAAACTAAACTAATGATGTCTTGGGGTGTCTATATTTATTATGTTTTAAGTATTACTTACAAGATATGTAATGTATATATACATTATGAGTGGGTTGTTATAATCATTGTTCTATAATAAATACTAAATGATAGGGATTAAATAAAAAATATATACACTTCAGTCTGGGATCCAAAATGGACACCTGACCAATACCCCCTACTTCAACCTACGTCGAATGTCTGAAAAAATGAACCATTACATGTAATATAGTGTATACATGTGACATAATGAATTAAAAAATGATTGTGGGATGACCCTAATCATGTGATCTGGTTTAGCAGACACATCCCTAGAATATTAATCAATCATGATCACAATCCAAAAATAGGTAAACACATATAAAAAGAAAGGAAATACATCAAATCCCATGTGGAATTTTGGTCCTATCCAATGAAATCCATATGGAATCTCTAGTTTCCCGGAAAGAGTCTATGGTATATGCAATACCACTGTGTTTTTACAGGGAAACCCATAAAACATTCCTTGTATCACTCATTACATTGTGAAATCTTAGTCCTTACTAGGTATCTCACATAAAGGATTGAGTATCCCCCTAGGCATGGCATAACCATATTAAAAATGACTGAATCCATGGTTGTTCCCTTAAGGAGCCGGTGTCACCCAACATTATAAGTAAAATCGTCCAAAGAGGTCTTCCATGGAAATATATGGTTTTCTCAAATAATTTCATGTAGAATCAATCCAAGCACAACAAGTCCATCCATGATATCCATAAGTCAAGACTCATTTTCAGTACTGATCGGTAAGACGATAAGGCAGAACAACTATGTTACATATTATTACATGGATTTATATAATCACATGTTTTTAATAATAATATCAAAACCAAATGACAAACCATGCTAACCAAGTAATAAAATTCCAGAAAATCATCCATGGAATAATGCAATATGAACAAGTAATTAAGAAAGAAGATCAATGTATAAGGTAAATGGAATGGAATATGTATAATTCATAAGAGATGATTCTACAAATCATTCACACATGGAAAAAGAATATTCATTAACTTGCAAAAAAATTTATGAGGCCTATTCAATAATCCTGAAGTATAGGAAATTACCAAAGGGGGATTGAATCATGGATTACAAGTCAACCCAATTCAATTTTTAAATTCAATGAATTTATCATAGGTTCAACACACTATGGTTAACATATCAAGGCTTGTGAAAATAGGCCAGTAAATGTTTGAAAACCCATGGTATGGCTTCTAAGTCTTGGATAACGACATCTGAGGTGGTTCTGTATATGAAAGGGTCACAATAAACATGTCATAACACTTAGATTAATTAATTTATCTTTTTTAATGGTTTCAATCGAATGTTTTGGTGGGTGGGAAAATAGTGCATCATTTAAAAATATGAAAAACAATAAGTAAAGACCTAAAACGCCTACCTCGGATTAGTGATGATCCACTCATCTGCTGCCAACCCTTGAAACGAGTTAGAAAAAAGATATCATCGAAATTTTCCGATAAACTAAAAATAGGAAAAAAAATCCATAATTATATAATTAAATAGTGGAGGGAAGAAAATATAAATATAATCAAGAAGAGTGTATATAATGCCTCAATATTTTCAATAATTTTGTTGAAGACAGATTTAGATGTAGGGTCAGGGATATTATAAGGAACCTAAGAGGAGTATATGAGGAAGATCATGTGTGAAGGAGGCGGAAAAACTCACTAAAGAATAAGGGAGAAAAATAGGGGATTGAAGAAAATATTCATTATGGGAAAAACCAAAATTTCACCCACAGAGGTAGGGGAACACAGTTTGGCCACACAGTTGCCCATATAATGTGGCAACCATGCGAATGGCCTCTATCCAAGTGTCCTGAAACACTGTATGGCTGTGTTACTTGGGTTACATGGTTTCAGAAAACCCACGTGGCCCCGAAAACCACACATCCTTAATCTTCACAGTTATAGAAACCATGTAGTGTGGGTGGCATGATTTCTATTAACCGTACGACCCAGTCTGTCTCTTCAGGTTTTTAGAATTCAAGATTTGAAAAATCCAAGAACACCATTGAAACCTCCTCGAATCCATTAGGCATCATTATTATGTCCAAAAAAGTAATTTAAACAAAAAACTAATGGTTCATACCTTTGAAAAAATCTAGGTCGTTGCATACCATATATTGGTAGAGTATGTAATTATATAGGGTATCGACCTCACACTATCCCCCTTTTATGTACACCCCCATTATGCACCAACATTATATTATACTACATCCTCAGTACATTATATAACATTATACACCTTGAATAGAGATCAAGGAAGTGGGAGTATCTATCTATCTATATCCTTTTCAACTAAAATGTCAAGATAAAACACCTAAAACAAAAAAGAAATCATATGGGTGTTGGTCACATTACCTGAATCAAGTGATGGTGTGTAAGAAATAAAAAACTATAATGTATATATATATATATGTATTTAAAATAACAAAAATACATCCTAAGGGTCTACTACCTAACAAAATGACATTAAAAATACAACTAGAAACTCCAAAAATAAACAACACTGCTACTTCACTCTTTAATAAGAACCAGTTCACTACTAAACCATAAAATAATTAATTCAAAATATTGAATATCAACCATTTCATATCTCATATTCACTTCCAAATTATTCTTTTAACGACAAACTTATTTTTCATCAATTTATCCACTTCATCATATATTCATTTCCCAAATCATTATTAACCACATTAATATGTACCATCCATATTACATTATTTTTTGCACATATATTCACAACCATTATAGTTACATATAATAAAATACATTTAAATATTAATGATTCAATTACCTTATATTATCTAATCAAATCATTATTCATAATCAAAAATCATCATCATTCAATTATAATCAATTCCACTTATAACTAATCATTTAATATATTTATTTACCTCAACAATATCTATGTCATCATATCCTTTTCATGCTAATCATTTCATTAATTCATTACCATTAAATAATTCTAGGAAACCATTAAATGACCATGTCATATCAATGCCAAAAAAATACCATCTCCAATTTTATTTGGTACAAAAAACCCAAACTACTTAGGCTTTTATAACAATGATAAAGGATAATGAACTAAAAAATAATTAATGTAGAAGCTCATAAAACATAATATTAATAAATACAAAATTTTAACACAAAATCAGGATAAAAAATATATTAAACAATTCATTCTTTAATAACAATATATAAAATTGTAGAATTTAGTATCATGTTTTTATTACCTTATTTATCTTATTATCCAATTATTAACATGCTATAGGAATGAAATACACACATAATTTCATATTAAAGATATTCCCAGTCAATATAAGTAATAACGTACAATCAATATCATCATTTTTTAAAGAACATAAAAATCACATATAGGCTTTCCAATTCCTTAAATTTCATTTCGTTGTAATTTTTAGGTTTATTAAAATCATTTAACCACATAAACCATATGAATGATTATTTCAAATTAAAACAAAATAAAGATAAGAGATATTTTGAATATATTTACTTAAATGAATCTTCAACAAGCCCCACATAGGAATGAGTATAACCCAATGATCAAATCCAACCCAACACAAAAAGATTCCATGAGAAACCAATACACATTTACCTACCATGAATTATTCAATAAAGAACTATTAAAATTTAATAAACCCCACTACCATGTAATTATGAAAATTAAATACAAATAAGAAATAAAATTAAGGGAAATATAATATAGATGAATAGATGAAGAAGAACACTTTTATTGAATTGAATTAACCACATGAAGTGTGTTCCTTATATCCATAACAAAATGAAAAAGGAGGACCAAAAGAGTGATATAGTTTAACTAGAGTTTTAAAGATGATAAAAGGATAAAACTAGGAGAATAGAAGGGGTGAAATTTATATTAATGGGTCAAGAGTCACCACAACTAAATTACAAAACATTGATGATATCATAAACAATATTAGTTAAAAATTATATGAAATTATAAGCATTCAAAATGTCAAAATCCCCCCTTAAATTGCAACTATTTAACTGTATAAATATTTATTTTACCACCACTATGACATACTTTTAATGACTACGGTTTTTTCTTTTAAACACTTAAGAAATTTAAGCAATATTTTGAGACTTATTGAGGTGTTGATACAAAGTTTCAAGCCTCAAATATCCTCGATATCAAGATATTAATAAGTATACATTATTATTTGATCACTTCTATAAATTCCTAGGAAAAATGTTTCTTATGTTAAATGGTGCATCTAAAGTGAATTTTACAATAGTGGTTCCATCTAGAACATGGGTTTAAACATAGGGGTGGTATAATTAGTTTTTGAATTGGGTCCATGTGTTTTTTCAAGATTGGGTGTGTTAATTTATTAGTTTAAATTATGAAATTGTTATAAAGAATTATTAATCCATTTATGGGAGATTATGTGCTTAAACCTAGAAATTATGTTTATATAGAAACATTTATCTCCAAATCCTATCCATGATTGCATAGACCCTAGGATTTGAGTGTTCCCATAAAGGGAATATTTTGTGGAGGAATTGAATAAATCCCCATTGGACCAGCAATTAAAATTTGTAATGTCTCGACCTAGGAGCCACTAATTTAGTACCCCAATAAAGTTCAACACATGGCCTCATTTATACCTCCCCATATACTAGACGTTGTCGACAAGAAGTGAGGGTATAAATGTGGTAACGTGGGGAGACTATACCCTCATATTAGAGTAACATTGTGAAAATAACTAGATAAAATCCATGTAATTAAAAAAAGTTCAAAAGTAATAAATAACAGAATTATAACATTCTAAAATAATAAATTGACTACTATAAAATCCCAAACAACCATGTCATACATATAATAATAGTCACCCACTAGGTCGACCATACATTCATGAGTACATAAAAGATACTAAAATAAAAGAATATGGCTCTACTATTAACCCCATTCCAGACTATAAACCTACTACCCAAGTCATTGTCAAGATTCTCCAGCCCAATCACAATAATCCACTCGAGTGGCAATACTTGATCATGCAACATTGGGACTCATACTTATCCATCAAACAATCTATGATCAACTTTGAAATAATACTTAAGGACTTCACACACACTGAGGTGCACATACAGGGGTGAGAAATAATCTTACAAGGACACCCCAATATAGAATCGATTAATTTTATATCATAAGTACATGATCATGAAATATGATCATCTTAGACGAGACATAATTAGAAAAGAGAAATAAAACAAATAACATGAAACAGAATTCAATCTCTAGGTTATTGATCCTGTTGAACTTGGAAAAGTGACATCATTTATATTTATATTTATTTGTGTGTGTATACATATATCCCCAAATATATATTTATATATATACATAAATCTTAATATATATGAGTATGGTGAAAAAATAGAATAAATAGAAGCAGTTGATCCTTACGTCTGTAATACCAATCATCTAGACATCCTATGAAAAGGTAATTGAGTAAGATGTCAAAAAACTCAAGCTATGTATAATTAATTTTATCTTTGGGTTCATAATCCTAATAGTCAACAACTGCTTCAACTAATTCTATAAATGCCTATGAGCAGGCTATGCCACTATAGTGGGATACTTATCCTAGCCCTGGGTATACCAATACTCACCTCCAATCATTATAATTATGGATTTTAAATACTAAAATACATTCTTATAAATATAGTATTTAGTTATGTGTCATTACAAACTTACAACATAAATATACTCCAATTTCTGAGCCCTAGGTCCAGGTCCATAGGTGGTCATGATATTTTGACTCAGATAATCCCTAAGGGATTAAACCATAAGTGATTTATAAGGAGAGATCCCTAGTGAAACTTCCTAAAAACCTCTCAAGGTATCTAATTAGGGATATCATAAACATCCCCATCACCTAGGAGAGTGTAATCATCCTTGAGTATGTTCCACATCAATGATGAGGAGAACCATGTCCACCACCATGATCCAATAATTGATCAAGTAGGGCGTAATCATACCTATGGCATGAGAGAGACTAATCATCCATGAATATCATCAGTATAGACACCATGACCATGTATCATTATCAAGGTATTATATGGTTTAATACCATAATCAAGGGAAACCATTCCTGAATATCATAAAAATAGGGATTCCATTCCCAAATATCATCAACATATGGATGTCATGCCCAAATATCTTAAACTTAGGCTAAGAAGTCGGAACCCAGAGAAAACTTATGGGTATCCCAGCATAAAAAATAAAGGGATAAAAAGTTAAATCCCATGAAATACAACTTGGCATCCCAATAATTAAAATGCATCATGTCAAGAATAATTTCTACAAACTAGGAATCACATATGGCTATCATCACAACATCAAAAGTAAAAAAATTGAAAACAAAAATTAAGAAGTGATGGTGGAAAAATTTCTAAACCTACTACTACTATTACAAGATCTTGGGGATATGAGTTTGGTATGGGTTCTAAGGTGAAACCAACTACTATCTCTACCCAATCCTAATGTACTAGCTTTGGGTCGGTTAAATATCAAGCCACCCACAAGGTATCTCATGTCATAACAAAAGAGATGGATCCCATTAGGGATACTCACTAATGAAGGTAAAATGAAGAATACTACATGGGATCCTATAATGATAACTAAACAGAGGCGTTCCACATAGGATCTGTAGAATAGTACATAGGGAACAATGTTCTATATGGTAACCTCAAACACATTGTAAGAAGAAGAGTATCCAACATGGGTTCCTCAGAATGGTATATAGGTAAAGGGATCCTACAAGGTATTCAAAAGGCCGGTATGTATGAAAAGGTATCCCATAGGGTACCCTTGGTAATAGTCATATGGTAGAGGAATCATACATTAGATCCTCTTGGTTTATATGTATACAATGGAATCCTATAAGGGATCCTTAGAAACAACTAACTTCATGACCTACTAGGCCAAAAGGGAAAATCTCCCAAGGGATATGAGATCAATGGGAAAGCTATTAAGCATTTTTCATGGGATATAGATCATATAACATCTTATAATAAGGTCTCACTCCCAGGAGATAAGTTAATTTGATTACAAGATGTAAAAACTAACCCTTAGGAAAACATCCTAGAATGCCTCTTATGACTCCCCAAATCGCCTCAAGGGTTTCACCATAACAATATAAATGTAAATATTCTAAAAATGGACTACTAATGAGTCCAATTTGGACTATTGGCCATAAAGTTATGAAATACCCAGAAAGGGTAGCAAGGGGAAATTAAATGATGTGTATACTAAATACACAATAAGTAATCACAAATCCCCACCTGGGAATATACTCTAGCTAGTCCTTGTGTGTAAGAACCAAGGTACACTATGTATGATTCATGTACAAGATGGGTTCCCTACATGGGATACCTACCCATGTACATCACATGGTCTTGGAATTTTCATCGCCTGGCCATGTACATCGACACGACATGCATCCCACACAAGGTTTGGCTATGTAATCTACATGACCATGTGCTCCTAAACAGGATATCAGGCCGGGTGCTTGGTTACATGGATGAGTCCCCATACATAACGTGTATACACCATACATGATGTGTTATTAAAAAAAGATCACCTTCCTCAGATATTAATATAAAATATCATATGTTCTCAATCTACCAAATGTGTGATAAGGATTTCTAGATTGGAAACCTCTAAAATTTCTTAAAACCCTGGTTTTCTACACCAAATCTATAGATCGACCCTGGAAATTTCATCACACTCATTGAGAATTAATATAAATGAATACCACTCAAGGTTAATTTAACAAAAACTATTTATGTATTTATCATCATTGTACAAATAGATGTAACTACATAACCACAATTGAAGGGCGGTTGAGAATAATTTTATTCCAAGATATCCAGGAAAATATTGTATAGTTTATTATGAATACATTAAATAACCAAACCAAAAAAACCCTAAAAGGGGTTTACCACAAGGGAATGATTTTCCCTATCGACAAACTTGGATGAATGAACCTCCCATGCATGAGGACTAAGTCAATAGCCTCACCATCTAACGTCTCAACATATATCCATGTCACCTTCCTTTAGAATAAAATATTTATGAAATTCAGACTAAATGAGTAGAATTCCTCTAGAAAACCTATATGTGAAAAAACCATTTATGTTATTTTTGAATCATTAAACAATTGGCCCCTGCTATCTGTAAAATCACACAATATTATTCCTGTTATATATGAATCCTATGTTAAAAATATGATGCATGAGACACCTCTTACCATTCCTGGCAAAGAGTAAAAATCAATATCCAGCTGCTTTCCAAAAGTACAAGAGACAAAAATCCATAATAAATTATCAAATCCACGAAACATGTGTGTTAGTCAAAGTGGAATCTCAAGTGGGGGGAGAATTGAGATCCTAATTTAAATTTTTGTTAAATACTTTATATTAACGATCCCCCAAATCTTGAAAACAGCCCAGATAATTAAGTCAGTACAGATATAGTTTTCTAATTGGTCAATAGTTTTCTCAAATGGTGATTAGTTCTCAATTGAATTAGTGTAAAACACTTCTTCAACTTTTGAAACTTATTTACTGAATTAAACACATACACACACATACCACAACTAACTATCAAAGTGAATGAAAAACAGTTTAATGTTTTAGCAATATGCTATAAAAAATAGATAAAACAGGGTATTACAAAATATAAGGAACATGAAGGTTAAACAAGAGGTTCAGTCTCAAGCCGAGACATAATACTCTCCACATAGTGATCACCTACCACCAAGCAGTTTAAATTAATAAATTTGATACAAATCATGTATCGGGATTTACATCAGTTTTCACATACTGTCCATGATTTACACCCTTTACCACAGTTCTTCATGGGAATGAAAAACAACACATACCACACACTGTCTCTTTTATAGTTATACATAGGAAAACAAGGATTCATAGAAGTTTTATGTGTGGATTTTTTTATCCATCAGTTCAAGCACAAGAGAAAGTGTGTATGAAACAAATACAAGCATCTTAGAAATATTAAACAAAAGAACATAGTAGAGAAAATATTATGAGATTGAGTTTAGAAGGCTCTATGTGATTGCAGTTCAGCTCTAGTCTCTTTGAAGTAAAGAATTTGATGTTCGAGTCATCCTATATAAGTTGTATCCAAAATAGAGTGTTGAAACTCTATGTTCTGGATTTCATAAAATGAGTGTTCTGCTTCTTGTGTTGATGTATAGTTGACTGGGCACATATGGCAGAAGTTAGTTTGTCTCAAATGAACTTTTTGATGCTAGTGTGTTCACAGTGTAACTACAGGATGGTTCTTCTTTGACCTAGAAAATAAGCTCATTCATATGCTACTTCTACTACTCTTCACTTTCTTATCTTCTAGACTCAGACAGTCAAGCATCCCTCTTTTCTTCCTCGGTCTTCTATTTTATATATTTGAGGTTCTAAAATTGGAATAAGTATATAAGTGTGATCTTTCTAATACCTCATACTATCTAGATATGATCTCATGATATGTCTACAATCTGCATTAATTAATTTTAGAAGCTTTAAAGTTGGAAAATTTGTCCTTTAGAATAATCTTAATAATATTACAAATCATGGAGTAGAAGAGTGTGGTAGACTGGTAATAGTAGCCTTTACAACAGTAGTCTTCAACAGAAACTGCACATCTATAGCATTCATCAGTAAACTTCAATTGATAATTCTCCATTAGTAGACATCCCAATAGTAGCATTGCATCGGGGACCTTGCATCGGGGACCTTTGCATCAGTTACCTTTTCATAAATGACCTTTTTATTGATGACCTTTGCATCGGTGACCTTTTCATCGGTGACCTTTGCATCAGTGACATTTTCATCAGCGACCTTTAAATCGGTGACCTTTTCATCGGTGACTTTGGCATAAATGACCTTTGCATTGGCGACCTTTTCACTTAGATAAATTTAGAACTGTGAACTTTAAACAGGAGAGTAGTGAGATTAAACATACATAGTTATCACTTTGATATAAAAATGATTTTTACATAAATGATTATCATGTAATAGAAACATAATTACCATATAAATAAAATATGATTTGGATGATTTGGGATTATCAAAACATGATTTGGTATTATCAAAATAGGTGAGTCCAACAATCTCCCCCTTTTTGATAATCACAAATTATGTCACTATTTTCTGAATTAGTGTTTAGAACATTTGATAATATATTCAGAGGTGTGTATAAGTACATTTAAACCACATTTGTTTGGGAAAAGTAGAGATAGTATATATATGAAAAAGGATCAGTCAACATAAAAAAGTCTCCACCTTTATGTTTAGGCTGCTTAAAACTTCAACTTCACTTTTTTAGATTCTCCCTTTGGGTAACGTTGAGATGTAACATTGAGATTCAAGCCTAAATACTTCTCCCCCTTTGTGATTAAAAAAATGATAGGATGATAAAAAGAAAGAAAAGAGGATTTTCCACTCATGAATAAAAAGTACAATATATAAAAAAATGTTACAATGATCCCTATCAACTAAGACATCCCACATTCAATCCACATCAGATATGTCCAAAGGAGATTTGTATTTGGATGTGGAGGATGCAGGTTTAGAAGATGGAGGGATAGGGAGAGGGATGGTAGTTAACAGGGTAAGTGGAGCCGCAATAGATGCATCAGTAGACCAGTAGTGAGTAGATCTCTGAGGAATGGTGGGGTTCATGCTTCTGATATCCTATGAAGGGGTGATCAATGGTGCAACACTGGAAGATCCTGAGGCACCTAAGGTAGAAGGAAAGGCTGGAGGAATAATGATGGGAGTTCAATCCACATGGAGGAATGGAAAAAGAATATTTCTGAAATCCATAATAATACTCCCCCTCTCTCCATAGATGAAATTAAATAATTATTATTCTCCATAAATTTCTCCAAGGCAGGACTCATCTATCGAAGCATACAAACCTTATCTTTAAAGGATTTAGTGATAGGTTGAATCCTTAAGTTCTCCAAGAACAACATGTAGTGAACATCCATCTGATGATTAGTGTATAACTTTTTTGTAGTAGAAATCAACTTGTTCCTTGGTGGACTTCTGATCTTGGGCAGCTTCCCTTAGATAATTTCCCACAATATTATGAATTTATCTGGTAGTGGAAATAACCTGAATCATAGACTGAGGATCTGAGGTACTGGTACCAGATAAATTCTCAACTTCTTCTCTAATAACAGACTTGAAGGCCACTAGATCAACAGGAAGAGAGGATGAAGATGATGCAGATTCACACAGAGGTTACATAGTGAAAGCTACTGTCTCTTTAATAAATTTAGTCATCCCACTGATCAATCTCTTCACATCATCATCTTGGTAACTCACATTTGTCTCCATGGACTTCTTAATGTCCTCAAACACAGTGACCATTTCTTGAACCACATGTTTAATATATCAAAGATCATTGCCCACCTAAACCCTTGGAAACATATAGGAGTCTAGTCTATCAATATACTACTTCATATATTGCATAGAATCTTCAAAGGTTCTGATCTGATTCTTATAGTCCTTTACACCTCTAGCAAGATGGAGTGAGATATAGAGACTAGCATTTCCACTGTAGAAGTGGCTACTTCTTGATTGTGAGTCATATCCCTCTTTAACCCGAAAAATTTCTCATCAAAGTGGCTCTTTAGATATGATTTTTCATATTCTAAATCATCCTTCTTCACATAGTCATGAGTCAAAAGAACCACTGGGTACACAATAATGGTTTCTTAAATAGTAGGAATGGGAGGACTTCAGATTGGCTATTCATCATTAGATTCTCCATAATCTAAGCCTAAACCACAAATCTATGGTCTTATAATCAATCATCAATTTCAAGAGCTACAACAATAGAACCCGTGGCAACAGGTTCCTCCCCATCACTTGGAGCATTCTCATGATCAACCATATCCATCACAACCATACCTCCTTGAGCAACCTCATCAACAGGAGGTTCCACTGCCACTTCTTCTACAGAATATTCAACTACTTATAAAGAAATTCTATCTTCAATTGAATCATCAACTTATTAATATATACCTTCAACCATTTATGTATTACATATTAAGGGACTCAGACTAAGACATTCTTTTCCACTTACATCAATAGCTACCTCAAAGTCATCATGACTAGATACAGTGTCCTCATCCTAATCTGAGGTCCCTCTAATGTCTCTTAAGACATTTTCCCCCTTCTTCCTTAGTGGTATATTCATCATCACTTTCCCTTAGAAATGTCTCACTTCTAGGTAATCTCTTTGGTGCGATAGGCTCACCAAAGGATACAGTATTAACACAAAGATTGGAGGGATTTTCTGGATAACCCCTATCATCTATAGGAGAGTCCTCTATTTCTGGCACAACAATAGCTTCTCCTTCTTCATCTGAATTTGAAAACTCTACTTCACCAAGATTTAATCTAGGATCTCTCATATCCTTAGGCCTAGTATGATGAGTGAAAAGATTGAATTCCTCATAAAACATACCTTCATAATGTAACCATATTATTTTCTAGGGGTTCCAATTTATCTTCATCAACTTGAAAATTACCTTTGTAATGAAGAAATTATCACTTACTAAAACTATTTCCTACTTTTTTCTAGAAACTCCTTTTACCTTCAGCATCAATGATATCAATCTACCATGAAATAAGGCATTGGATTTTGAATTGTTCTTTGTCATATCCTCAAATTGAATCATCAATAGCCTACATAAATTTAACTTCTACCCATGTTTCAATAGCTAGAAAATAAATAAATCCTGAAATTTCAATGTAGAAATGCCCCCCCTCTTCTGGGACTTAGGACATGCTGATCAAATTTAAACAGTACCATGTCTTCTCCTTCCATCTCAGCAGTAATGAATTTCCTAGGCATCCCACTCCCTGTCAGTTTGGATATGGCTTCTTCATAATAGAAGAACTCAGTTATGGGAGGCACCACTCTTTAGTAGTAGTTATAAATCCCTTCATGTGGCACTCTCAGGCACTCATCCCATTCAACAGAGTATAAGATTACACTTACTCCATTTACCCATGAAGACATTCTGTTAAAATTTCAAAAACTCATAAAAGTCCTTAACTAACATCAGAAAATAAGTTCTGTTGTTGTTTGTAAAGCATTCAACCCAACCTTGAGCTTAATGTTCCTTCAGTACTAAAGATCTTCTCGTTAAAAACATTTCCTAACTGAGCTATTTTTTCACTATGATTCCCGTTTTTTACAGATGAGTGTTGATCGGCTTTTCCATGGCCTTGATTCCACTACTTGACTCAGCATCATGTCTCTTTTGATTTTTTTCATTCCCTTCATCACTGACCAACAGTCTCTTCACTCTTACCATGTGATCTGAAGTGGTTCAAGGGTTTCAGAAGAGGGCCAGGTTCTGAGGTTAGGGAGAAGGATATTCAGGAGAGATTTTGAGGTGGATCGAAATGTGGTAAGGTCTTTTAATTTTATCATTTACGGATCAAAAAACTGATCAATTAAAAGAAATAAGTAAAACAAAAAAACGTTTCATCTTCTGGCATAAAGAAAAAGAGAAGTCATGGTAAACATAAAATATTAGTAAGGTGCCACTGGTGAGGTTCTAACAGTGAGGTCTCTATCAGTGAGGTTCCTAATGGTGAGGTTTCTATCGGTGAGGTTACTAATAGTGAGGTTTCTATCGGTGAGGTTCCTAATGGTAAGGTTTCTATCAGTGAGGTTCCTAACGATGAGGTTTCTATCGGTGAGGTTATTAATGGAGAGGTTTTCTGTTTGTGAGGTTCCTAACAGTGAGGTTTCTATTGGTGGGGTTCATAACGTTGAGGTTTCTATCAATGAGGTTTCTAACGGTGAGGTTTCTATTTTAACGGATTATTATACCTAACTCATGTTTGATGTAATTTAACCTCTCATAATTCAACGGATTTATGAATATATCAGCCAATTGGTGTTTAGTACCAATAAATTCAAGAGTGATATCATCTCTTTGATAATGATATCTCAAGAATTGATGTCTTACAACAATGTGCATTGTCCTAGAATGAGATTATGGATTTTTAGAGATGTTAATAGAATTTGTATTATTATAATTTATAGATACATGTTTGAATTGATATCCAATGTGTAGTAATGTGTGTTTCATCCATAGAATTTGAGCACAACAACTCCCAGCAGCTATATATTCAGCATCAGTAGTAGATAATGCAATAGAATTTTGTTTCTTACTACACTATGATACTATTGACTTTCCTAAAATGTGACATGTTCTAGAGGTTCTCCTTATATCTAACTTTCCACTTGAAAAATTAGCATTCGAATAACTTATTGAATCAGAATATTTTCATCTTGGATAAAATAGTCCTATGTTTATTGTAAACTTGATATATTTGAAAATAATTTTATCAATAGGTAAATGAGATGCTTTAGGATTGGACTGATAGTGAGAAAACACGCACACACTAAACATATTATCAAGTCTTCTAGCAGTAAGATATAGAATACTTCCAATCATACCTCTGTAACTAGATTGATCCATTGGTTTACCAGTTTCATCAGCATCCAACATAATGTTGGTACTCCTATGTGTATCACTACCTTTACTGTAGTCCAAACCAAAACATTTCAAAAGTTCCTTGGTATATTTTCTCTGATTTAAAACAATACCATTTTTATTTTGAAATATTGGAAATCCAATTAAACTCATTTCAAATTCATCTGGAATCATTTTTGAAAAATAAATACATAATGAACTTTTAGAGGATCAAAAAATAATGTCATCTACATAAATCTTTACAATTGAAACATCATTGGAAATCCATTCAATAAAAAGAGTAGGATCTGATATTCCATTAGTGAAACTTTTTAAAATAAGGAAAGAACTACGTTTTTCATACCATTCATTTTGAGATTGTTTAAGACCATATAAATCTTTAGTAAGTTTAAAAACATGACAAAAAAATGGGGATTTGAAAAAATAGGGGATTGTTCAAAAAATACATCTTCAACTATATACCCATTTAAAAATGAACTTTTGACATCCATTAGATAAAGTTTGAAATTCAGATGAGCTACATAAGAAAGTAGTATCCTAATGGCTTCTATTCTATCTACAAGTGAAAAGGTTTCTTCATAATATATTCCTTATTCTTGATTATATCCTTGTGCAACGAGTCTAGCCTTATTTCTAACTATGTTTCCAGCTTATCAAATTTATTTCTAAATACCCATTTAGTGTCTTTGGTCAACATGTATTTAAGACTTTCTACTAATTCCCAAACTATGTTTCCTTAAATTTGATTTATTTTTTATTTCATAGCTATCACGAGGAATTCAACATTGATTGCATCTTCAATATTTTTAGGTTCAAGCTGTGAAATAAAGGCTTGATGTTCAACATGGTTTCTCATAGAAGCTCTAGTTTGTGTTCTTATATTCAAATCACCTACTATGTAATTTGAAGGATGATTCTTGAGAGTTCTAATACCTCTAGAAAGAGTTGAAATAGACTCCTAATGAATTTCTATTGGTCCAGATTCATCATGCACAGATTCTGGGGAATTTCCAGAACTGGTTATTTTCACTAAGGGCTCACTGTCTTTATCATTAAGGTCCAGAATTGACATGTCTTCCTCAAGATGTTCAATAGTGGTTTTGGTTTCATGTGGACCAGACTCATAAAATTTGACATGTACTAATTATTCCACACACTTGGTTCTCTTATTAAATATTCTATAGGTTTTACTAGAGATTGAGTAAACTATGAAAATTCCTTTATCAATTTTGGACGCAATATTTTCAAGATTGTTCTTACTGTTAAGGATAATGAATTTACAACCAAAAAATCTAAAGTAATTAACCTTACTCTTCCTAGTATTCCATAATTCATAAGGGGTCTTCTAAAGAATAGGTTTAATCAAGACTATATTGATAATGTAACAATTTGTATTAATAAATTCAGTGACAAAATAGATAGGTGGATTTTACCCATTAAGAATTGTCTGGGCAATTTTTTGAAGTGTCTTATTTCATATTTCTACAACTCCATTTTTTTATGGTGTTCTAGGAGTAGAGAAATTGTGATTATAACCATTTTGTGAGAAAAAAGATTCAAATTTATAATTTTCAAACTCACGTCCAAGATCACATTTCAAGGTCTTAATTCAATTTCTACAAAGATTTTCTACAAAAATAGAATATTTAACGTGGTAGGAACATGATTCAATTTTGTGAGCTAGAAAGTATACCCAATTATATCTAGAAATATCATCTACAAGAACATAAACATAGTTCTTCCCATTTAAACTTGAAGCTCTAGATGGCCCAAACAAAACCATGTGAACCAACTCAAGAGGTTGAGAAGTAGAAACTTATTTCATTGGTTTGAATGAAACATTGTGTTGTTTCTCCTTTTGACAAGGATATAAACTTTGTTGAGTTGGAATTATAATTTAGGTAAGTCTCTAGAAAAACCATTCCAAGTTAGTTTCCTAAGTGAGTGTACATTGCAGTGTCCTAATCTTCTCTACCATAACCATGATTCCTAATTAAATGAATTTAAACATGAATCATTTTTCTTTGCTAAAGAATTTAAATCAAGAGCATATACATTTTAATTTCAAATAGAAGTGAATATTAAATCCTTTTTATAATTTAAAACATTCCATGCATCATTTTCAAATTTAACATTAAAACCATCATCACATAACTGAGAGATACTTAGTAAATTGTACTTTAACCCATCAACAAAAAGTACTTTTGAAATTAAGATAGTATTAGGGTTACCAATTTAGAATAAGCCGGCGATCTTCCCATTTGCATTGTCACCAAACATAACATGTCTACCATCAACATTAATTAGGCTCTTGAAGCATGAGTAGTCTCATGTCATGTGTATTGAACATCCATGGTCTAACTACCATATAGTTTCATAAGAGCTCTTTAAATAGTTTTCTTGTAAAACTAATTAAGTGTAGGTTAACTTTGGTACCCATATTATCTTGGGTCCAGAGAAGTTAGCAAGTAAAACATTGGGAACCCATACTTCTCTCATAGATTTCTTATAATCAACAGATATGTTTTGAGTCATAAACACTTTTTTGGTCCTTTAGAGAATTTTTTTTCATAAGATGGCCCAGAACATAAAATAGCAGTGAACTATCCATATATTGGAATAAATTTATTCTTAATAATTCTTCTATGTCCTTAATGATATCCTAGACCAGTTGTATATATTGGAGCAATTTTTTTCCTTGTAACTGAGTCAAGGTATCTCTACCTATAGTAAACTTCTCAAGATATCTTTTTAATTGCTCATTGGATAATTTTAGTTCAGTATTTTTTTTAAAAGCAGAGCACATTTTTCTTTTTCAATATCCAAATCAGAATTATAATTGGCATTTAAAGAATGTTTTCTTTTCAATAATTTATATTTATCGATGAGTTCATTAAAGGTGTCGTCATGAATTTTTCAGTATTCAAATAGTTCATCCTTATTCATATTCTCCCCATTATTTGATTCACATTCATTCCTAGAAAATTAATCATTATGTACATGAGAATTGGGTGTTAAGTCAGATGTTTATATCATGAAACATAGGTTTTCATGTTTGTTATTTTATATATTAGTAGTGTCAAATCCACTTGAGCTATCTTCTATGGAACTCCATGTAGATTTCATAGCCTTTTTTATCCCATTACCTTGTCATCATACATTTTCTTAAATTTCATCTTGGGGAAATCATCTTTCACATGACCTTTTCATTTACACTCTTAACATACTATTTCATTTGAGTTATCATTTAATTTTCTATTCTTTTTCTACTATCCTTTATTTTCATACCTTACATTATAGTTCTAATTTCTAAAGATCGTTTTATTATGGTATAACATCTTGAATATTCTAGAAATATGAGACATCTCATCATCACTGTTAGAATCAGTGTCTTCATTAGTGGAAGTGTCTATAGGAACTTGAGCCTTTTCATTTTTCCTTTTTCATTGAGGTAGAAGTCTTGAATGATATAGATTTATTTCTTGGTTCTTCATCCGCTTCTTGATTTACCTTAAGCTATTCTACAAACATCTTAAGCTTTCCAATTAGTTCCTTCACTGGTAGCTTGCCTATGTCAGAAGATTCTTGAATAGAAAATGAAGTTCCTCTCCATTTTTCAAGTAGTCATTGAAGAAATCTAAAAATCTGTTCCTTGTTGTCCACTGGTGTTCCAAGAAGGCTGATAGTATTCACTATTTCATTTAAACTGAGATACATTTCAAAGATTGGTTCATCAGGCTTCATCTTAAAATTAACATTTTTAACAGTATAATAATTTAATATCATTTCTTTAACATTGGTTATTCCCTTATGAGAAACAGATAAGGTATCCCAAATTTCATATACAATTTTACATGCAGATATTCTGTTGAATTCTTCATCACCAAGAGAACAATACAATTCATTCCTAACATTAAAATTATTATTTTATGTAGCTTTAGTCAGCTGAGACCATTTGTCTCTAGATGTAACAAGTAATACATGTTATTCTTCAGTTGGGTCCAAGATTTCCGGACCAATGGTCTCTGGATACATTTTCATTTTTAATTTCCACTGAGCATAGTTATTTCCATTAAAGAAAGGTGGCTTGTTTGTAGTAGAACCCTCAACTCGGTTATCCATCGTTAACTAGAATCGTAATGAACTGAAAATTTAGATATGAAAGAAATTTTATGATCTTTAAGATACAAATAAAATCATAGTTAAATAATTTTACAAGTTTCAAAATAATTTAGGTAATAGTAATGAAAACTAAATTTACATTCCTCTGATACCAAATGTTGGTCAGAGTGGAATCTAAAGAGGGGGGTGTGAATTGAGATCCTACATAAAATTTCGGTTAAAGACTTTATATTAAAGATCCCAAATTTTTTTAAAACGGACCAGTTAATTAAGGCGGTAGAGATATAGATGTATACATGGACAACAAGTTTCTCAAAGGGTGATTAATCCTCGGTTTAATTAGAGTAAAACACTTTTTCATATTTTAAAACATGTTTAATGAATTTAAGAAATAAAAAAACTTACCAAAACTAACTATCAAAGTTAATGAAAAATAGTTAAATGTTTTAGCAACAAGAAGCAGAAAATAGATAAAATAGAGTATAACAAAATATAGTGCAAAAAAAGGTTAAAAAATAGGTTCAGTCACACGACGAGACTTAATCCTCTCCACCTGGTGATCACCTCCCACCAATTAGTTTAAATTAATAAACTTGATAGGAATCCTGTATCAGGATTTACAACAGTTTTCACAAACTATCCAGGGTTTACACCCTCTAACATAGTTCTTCATTGGAATGAAAAACAACATAGACCACACATGGTCTCTTCCATTTTTATACGTGGGAAAATAAGTAGTAAGAAAATTTTTATGTGAGGATTCATTTATCCTCCAGTTCAAGCCTAAGAGATAGTGTGTATGACACAAATACACACTTCTCAGAAATATAAAACAATAGAACACAATGTAGAAAATATGATGAGATTGAGTTTAGAAGGCTCTATGTTTTTGCAGTTCAACTCTGGACTCTTTGAAGTGAATATTTCGATGTTCGAGTCTTCCTCTGGATGTTATCTCCAAAACAGAGTGTCACAACTCTAGGTTCTTGATTTCATAAAATTAGTGTTCTCCTTCATGTGTTGATCGAGAGTTGATGAGGCAAATAATGCATAAGTGAGTTTGTCTCAAATGATATTCATGATTCTAGTGAGTTCACAGTGTATGTGTAGTATGGTTCTTCTTTGATCTTGAAAATAAGCTCATTCATATGCTACCTTTACTAATCTTCACTTTCATAACATCTAGAATCAGGCACTCAGGCATCCATATTTTATTCCTTGGACATCTCTTTTATATATTTAAGGTTCGACAATAAGAATAAGTACATAACGTGTGATCTTTCTCGTACCTTGTACTGTCTAGATATGGTCTCCTGAAATGTATACAATCATTATTAATTAATTTCTGAAGCATTAAAGTTGGCAAATATGACCGTTAGAATAATATAAAGAATTTTACAAAGTATGGATTAGAAGAGCATGGTCGACTGGTAATGGTAGACTTCAAAACAGAAGGCTTCAATAATAAGTGCACATCAACAACATTCTTCTGTAACCCTTAATTGATAATTCTCCATTGGTAACCTTATCAATAGTAGCCTTGCATTGGTGACCTTGCATCAGTGACCTTTACATCAGTGACCTTTGCATCGGTGACCATTGCATCAGTGACCTTTGCATCAGTGACCTTTACATCAGTGACCTTTGCATAGGTGAACTTTGCATTAGTGACCTTTGCATCGGTGACCTTTGCACTTGGAAAAATTTGGCACTGTGATCTTTAAACAGAAGATCAGTGAGATTAAACATACATAATTATCACTTTGATATAAACATGATTTTCACATAAATGATTATAATGTAAGAGAAATATAATTACCATATAAATAAAACATGATTTGGATTATTTGGGATTATCAAAACATGATTTCGGATTTTCAAAACAGGTTAGTCCAACAATGTGTCTCTCTCAAAGAAAAATTAAGGTAAAACTGTAACATCTCATATCAAGAACAATAATCCCATATCCCTAGAAACTAGGAATTTTTACTGGAATAGGTGTTATAGATACCCCAGACTGATATCCATCATAAATTTGAACACATTCCTAATAATTTTATCTATCGTATCCAAAATAGTAAATGAAAAAAGGAAGACCTATGATACAAATTTGTAATGTCCTTACTTGGGATCCACTAAACTAATGCCCTGATCTTGTTCACTTCATGGCCTCAACCATGCCTCCCCATATGGAAGAAGCATCTGACAGGAAGTGAGTGTATAAAGGTGGAACTATATGGAGACTATACATTCATATCAGAGTAACATAGTGTTTGTAACCAAATATCATCGAAGGATATAAATAAAAAGAGTTTGGAATCAATGAATAACTAAAATATAATATGCATCAATAATAAATGAACTAATATAAAATCATAAATACTTATGTCATACAAACAACACCAGTCCCCCAACGATATGATGATACATGTAAGAGTACATAATGAAAATTTAAATAAAATTAAAGGTCTCTACAACTAACTCTGATATAGACCACATGACCAGTATCCAATACACTACAGAGCTACTCCATCCTAATAACAAGAATCCACTTGATCCAAACTACTCAATCATGTGACCCTAGGCCTCAGCCCTATCCATCACAAAATCTATGCTCAACCTAAAAAGTATACACAAGGTCTAAATTCACATTGAAGTGCATGTACATGGGTTATAAATTATCTCATATAGACACCCCAATGATTAATCTATAAATCTAATTTCATAACTTCTTGTCCATGCATTATGATCAAACTAGATGAGACACAACTGATAAAGATAAATAAAACAAATACTATAAAAGCACAGTCATCCCAGGGTATGTGACCCCGATCAACTGGGAAATGTTCCATTTTTTATATTTATATTCATTTGTGTATATATATATATATATGTACACATACACACACACACACACACACACACACACACACACACACCCACACACACACACATAAATATGAATATACACGAGTAAGGTAAAAAAATGGCTTAAACAACATCAGTTGATTCTTGGGTCCCTAATCCATATCTTTTGGACATCCTATGAAAATGGCATTGAGCCAGGTTTATACGACTAAATCCACATATAATTTAGTTGATATCTGGGACTATAATTACAATTAACATTACTTTATTTAATTATCACCGGGAATGTATCTGAGCAATCTAGGTCACCCTAGGGGGATACATGTCCTAGCCCCAGGATCACTCATACTCATATCCAATCACTATAGTGAAGGATGTCGTATACCGAAGGACACACCTAAATATATTTTATTGATATGGATTTTATTCCATGATATCCATGTAAATATTGTCTGATTTCAGAGCCCTAGGTCCCTACCCATAGGTGGTAACAACATTTTAAATCGGATAATCCCTAAGGGTATGGCCCTTAGGTGGTGCATATGGAGAGCTCACCAACAAGACATCATGCCCAACCTTGAGGTCTCGGACCAAGGAGAGCGTAATAATCCCCATCACTCGAGAGAGTGTAATAATGCACTATTACATGCCAAATCAATGGTGAGGAGTCCCATTTCTACCACCACGATCTAGTAATCGATCAGGGAGAGCATTGTCATCCCTATTGATCAGGAGAGTGTAATCATCCATGAGTATCATTAGTAGCGATGTGATCCCCATGTATCATAAACATGGGATTCCATACCTGAGTATCATAATAAAGGGATTTAATTCCCAATTGTAATAAACATAGAGATTTAATTCCAAAATATCATAAATATTCGAACTCCATGCCCAAATGTCATAAACTTAGGATAAGAAGATGGACCCCAGGGAATACATTTGGGAATCCAAAAAATGAAAAGGATGGTATCAGAATTGGGATCCTAGGAAATATATATGGGAATCCTAAAAATGAAAATGCATCATGTTAGGGACAATTGCTGCAAACCAAGAAGCACCTTTGTCTATCATCGCTACATTAATATTAAAAAAGTGAAAAAATAAATGAAAGAGTAAGAAATGATTAGTTCCCAAACCAACCACTACTATCAGACTATAGTGATTAATAGTTTTTTTGGGTTATAAGGTGACACCTTATACTTTCTATACCCAAACCAGACGTACTATCTCAGGGTCGGTCAAACATCGGGGCCCCCACTATATCCCTCATATCATAACATATGAGATGCATCCTACTCAGGATCCTCAACAGTGAAGGTAAAAGGTCAATTACTACATGGGATCCTTTAATGATATGTAAACTAATGAATCCTACATATGATCCATATAACAATACCTAGGTAAATATATCCTACATGGGACCCTCAAAAGAAGCATAATAAGTAGAGGCATTATACATGGGATCTTTGGAAGGATATACATGTAAAGGGATCTAATAATGGATACCCCAGGTCAGCATGTAAGTAAAGGAGTCACAAAAGGGAACCTCAGTAATAGTCATAAGGTAGAGTCATCATACATGGAATCCTCTTAGTTGAAATTTAAGAAGAGTCATCTTAAAGGGGATCCTAAAAAACAACTAATCTAAAAACCTCTTTGGCTATAAGGGAACATATCGAAAGGGTGATTTTCTCAAGGGGAATGATAAAAATCATTTGTCATATGATATGTCTCATGGAACATATCAGATCAATGTCTCACTCATAGGAGATAGATTAATTTCATTATTTGTGGAAGAACCATTCCATTTGATAAAAATCCTAGAATTCATTATGTGATTCCTTAAATCACCTCAATGGTTTCACCATCACAATATAGGTGGAAACATGTTCAAAATGGACTAATCATGTGTCCAATTATAACTCAAGGGAGTAAAGATATTAAAAACCCAAAAGAGTAGCAAGGGGGTAGTACACAACATGTATACTCAGTACATGGCGTATACACCTAAATCCCCACCTAGGTGTGTACTCTAGTCGGACTTGGCATGTAAAAAAACCAAGTACATGGTATGAGAGTCATGTAAATAGTGTCTACCATACATGGGGTACTTTACAGTGTACCTCACATATCCTGGTAATGTTTTTTCATGGTTGTGTACCTCTACACAGTATCCAACCCACATTAGGTCTACTTGTGTACGCTGTAGGGCCATGTGCCCCTACACGGGCTATCTGGCTGGGTACTCAACTACACAGCTGAGTCCCAAAAAACTAAATGTATACCCTATACAGAAATATTAATTATAAAAATTTCAACTTCCCCAAATATTAATAACATATATTGTGGGTTCCTAAATTACATATGAAGTGTTTGGGATTTTCAAATGAGAAACTTCTCGAAATCTCATGAAACCCATATTTCGTCCTGAAATGATATAGATCATCTCATAAGGGTTCCTAAGATGTAAAAAAAAGATATTAAAACATGATAATGGAAAATCAATATGGATTTATGGTAAAACACAAACAATCCTACCTTTGGGTGGAATTCACAGAAACATTGCTTGTTTCCATGGGCCACAGCTACGACATGATGACCCAAATTCTCTTGATCTTTACAATAATACATAACTTCTTTTCTATCACTATTTATCTCTACCTCTCACTTTTGCCTATCAATTTCATGATGAAGGAAGCCCATACGAGGGGTGGGGGTTTGTGAGAAGACAATGGAGAAATAAGAAACGAGAAAAGAAAAATAATTGGAGGAAAAAATATAAGAAAAAGATAACTGGGCCTAGCCCCGGCTCCGATGCTCTAATCCAAGTGGTGGAGAATTTCTGACTATACTGTATTGGAATTGTAGTATTTCAGTTGGGTGAGTAAAGTAGTAGGTACTTAAGTAGTATAACTATTCATCCTGAATGGGATTTCGGGACATATGCCTTCAGGACATGAAGGGGGCGGTGACGCATGCATGTCATGCATGTGGAGATTCATGCATAATGCATGAAGGGCCTTCAGGACATCCAATGGTTGGACTACAAACCATGTACTGGGCTTCATGCCCACTAGGACTTCGAGAAAACAAATATTGTAATAAAGTGGCTGGTTGGGTGGGTTATCCCTTGGGGGGATATGACCTACTTTTCAGGCTTGTGTGTGTGTGGTGTGTGCCTTTTTTATGTAATTTTACCCCAAATAACCTAATAAAATATTAATTATTAATTATTCAATGTAATTTTAATAGTTCAAAATTCAACCAAACTCCTATACTAGGGTAAAAAACCTAATTCAGAACCAACAAATTGGATAAAAAAATAAATTGAGATCGTTAGATATAGAAAAATTACCATTTTACCCCTTATAATCATTTGTAAGAAAAAAATCAACTTTCTGCTCAAAATCATAGTCCAAAAAACACATGTCCTTGGAAAATGGACATGAGAACACCATTTATCAATGAGTAATATGTTTTCGGATAAGGTTTTTTATTGATTCATTCTACATGAATTAAATTTAATTTTTCTTCATTTTTTATATAAAATTCTTCCTAGATAATTATTGATGATTATTTTTCCTAGTTTCTCCCCATTTTCCTAGTCTTATTTCCCTATCATTTTATTTGAAATAATATAACTCAGAAAATTCATAGTTTCTTGATCTACCATTTCTCAATTATTATTTTTGGCGATAGTTGATGGTGAATCGAAAAAGAGAGTGGTGATAAATTATTTATTTTATCTCTTATCTTCCCCTATATTTTTATCTTCCTCCCTCTATATCACCTCTTATTCTTTCATGGATAGTGTCCTAAAAAGGTTGATTTAATGATTTTTCATGACACCACTAGTGTAAGGAATAATAGAATGAGGGATCTTAGGTTATGGTGGCATTTTTTAGGGAGGTATCATAGATGGAACATGAATGACCAGTTTTGAGTGAAGGGGAGGTGGCATGGTAGGGAGAATTTACAGAATGAAATAGCTCAAAGAGGAGTGGCGAATCATGGTAGGTTGACCATGTTGGTGTAAAACAGTTTCAGTAGAGGATTCTACGGTGGCATGGGTTGAGGGATATGATCTTATCATTGCTGTGATGAGGAGGGGAGAGCCTCACTAGTAACTACGATACATGAGGAACATGAGGTGGGAGTGGTGCTCGAGTCATTCTAGGGAATCCAATCTTTCTAGCTTTGTGGGCAATGAGATCTAGTTGAGTCCACCCTAATCTAATCTAGGGTGTGATACTTCATGCACCCTGATGTGTTTTCCTACCCACCAATACACCACTTGGTGAAACTGGGGCCCACCATGTATCTCCTTCTAACCCATGGGGTTTTTTGGTAAATTATTCCTTGCGTATCTTTTTCAAGAAAATACATATCCTATCATGAGTATTATTTTTATATATCTCATAGTAGTGTAGTCCATCTGTCTGTTTGGGGCTATTTTCCATGAAGGATAGGTAGACCTTGAATTTAACTTCGTATGATTGATGGTGGGTATTCATACATGAAGATCAAAGAATTTTTTTAGGATAATAATCCTCTAGATACATGTTTAGGTTATGGGAAATGTTCTTCACTGTCTTCTAATATGGTTAGTATCCTTCTCAAAATTCTCAGGGAATGGGATCATCTATTTACAGAGTAAGTATCACCTATGTAAAAATATGTTATATGTGGAATTGTATCCTACATTGGAGCCTATGTCACCTACATTATTGAGGCCCACGATCCTACATTATATCTCTAAATAGTTTTTATGGGTTTTTGGACCTTTATTATTTAGATTCTTTGAGTGGAATTCTAATTTCACCAATAACTAGATGTAAGTAATGATACCTCCCATTTTCTTGATTTTTTCTCCATTATTTTTATTTGGGTTATTCTTATGTGTTATTCTCATTCCTTCATGACTTATAATCTAATATGAATGTATTTTTGATGTTATATTTTTATTTCTAGGGTATCCTACTAGGTGTTTATATACTCGAACCTATATGGGAATATATTTCCACATGGGAAATGTATTATACATATGATAGATAGTTTTGTAGTTACCTTGGTGGAAGCAGTTTCAGAGGAGCTTAGAAGGGCATGGCGGTTGTGGTAGTAGTTGATTCTCTTGTCTAAGCCTATTCATAGTGGGGGTCCTTCCTCTTATGTTGAAAAAATAGTTTTTTATATTTTATGATATTAGTAACGTATCTTTTACCATTTATTTATGGTTGTAAACTAGATTAATTTTGTGGAAACTATCATTTGTCCCATGGAACACTTATATTTATGTTTTTTATCTATTTATCATTATTATACATTATTTATAGATATTAGTGTGTGTGTTTTTGTAGATATTTATTAGGATAAGGCCTCCAAACTTGCATGATATTCTTACATGATGATAGTCACTAGAACCTGATTAATTATAGGCATTCATGGGGGGGAACAGTCATCCTACAGACACCCTTGAGGGGTCCCCATGACACATGTCATGTTAGAGTGGTATCAAAGTGGGTTTATCCTAGGGACATGGATTGAAGTTATATGTTTAGTGAGGACTGATTTGGGAATTGAGGATAAATGTTAAGGGTTTTCATGTTCAAATTTTATTCTAGGGAATCCAATGATAGTGTGAAGGTTAGTGTATCCATTCTCTAGGAATATGATAACCTACTTGAAGAAATAGTACACTGGTCACTGATTATAAGGAACAAATGATACATTCATCATATTATAATATATCCCAGATTTCCATGTATTTTTTTGAGTAAAATCTCCAGATATTATTAACAATTATGGTTCTATTTATTATTTTATAATTCCTCAATATTGGCATCCATTCAGGACTATAAGGTATGGTTTTGATGAAAAATAGTTGCTTTTAAAATATTCCATTCAGAGGTCGGTTCATGAAGTGTTTCCAAAAGGAGGGTAGCGTGACGTGCCTCAACCCATTATATAATCAGAAGAAACACCTCCTATAATGTTGTTTGATGATTCTTTTCATGTCAAGTAACTGATTATTCTATTCGATTTGGATGAAGATATGTGTTTCATGAGTCCTAGTGAAAAAATCCACCTAGGTTCTAAGATGAGACTGACACTCATATAGGTGAGGACTAGATAGAAGATATCCTTTAAGTATTAAACATAGTTTAGTTGACTATGGTCCAGATAGTGGTTCTTGAATATATTATTCTTGGTAGAATGATTGGTTAATGGTGGGGCTTGATCACCCATACTCATAATGAGGTGACTCTCCCCAAAGAAGAGTTCAAGCATATTATCAATGATGAGTACTACGTGATGGTGCTGAGATCTATACAAATTCAAGAGATTTCGGAGTTTCATTAGGGAATCATTTCAGCTGATAAGTACAAATCATGATTCAAAAATATTATGTGAGACTCCCTTGATATATTACACGATGGATTTTTCCAAGCACATAAGATCTAGTGAGGATACTATAGATATATTAAAGAAATAATTATCCCATTGTGCATCCCATCAAATGTTAGGGTATTGTATTGATACATATTGATATAGAGATTATTGGAAGAGGGGAAGAATGTGTTTTGAGCGGGTAGTGGTCACCAATAAGTATAGTCCTTAGTATTAGTTAGATGAAGTCATAATTTAAGATTAAAACCCCAGAGTCATCTACATGAAAAGACTCAGACTAAAGAATCTGGTGTTCATAACTCACATGATGGATCTATTATGTTAGGAGAAGGGAATTTTTATGCCTGTAAATATGTGGTAATATAGAGTATGAATTCATAATATATTTAGGAATAGAGGTAAGTCAAGAAAATGACGGACTGCCACATTAGAAGAAGTGATGAGGTCAGAGAACGTCTAAGGGTAGTTACTGTTTTATTTAGGGAGGAAATACTAGAAAAGTAGTTTCTGATGCTCCAAAAAAAGGATAGAGGAAGAGGAAGAAAATATATTCTTCCACGACCACCCCCAATTGGTTCATTCATGTTTTATATGATTTTAGGTTGGAGATGTGGATAAATGTCGGTGACAGATAACGTTGATAAAAAAATTCTCAATATTATACAATGTACTGTTTTTTTCTTCTCTAGAGTGGGACCTATACTCTAATATAGTTGAGTGAGAAATATTTTTGATGTTTAATCATTAGATTTTGGGATAATTCTTCTGGTAGAGCCCCAATCCCAAACCATATATCTAGAAACATCTACTCTAATAGAAGTTTTGATCACCCACATCTTTCAGAAGTATGATCTTGGAATTAGTGGACAGAGGTTTTTTTTGGGATCTGATGGTGGCTATGCTAAATCCATATCTTTTAAACCTTGCTATGGATTGTAAATATTTACTACCTGACTGAATAGACATATACTATTAAAGAGAGAGGTTATTTCTTTCTTGCAGAATTTGGTTCTCCATTGTGGGAGTGGGGGACTTCTAGGAGATGTCATTATGACATTTTCATGGGATGTTGTAGATCATGCCCATAAGTTGTTACGTTTGGATATTTGTGTTTTAGAAACATCAGCAAATCAGTTTCCAATAGTTATGGATGAGTAAATAGATGTTTTCCCTAATTATTTTCAATGATTTATCAATTGTTGAGTGGTTGATTTATTTATTAATATAAACCCTATGATCACTTGGATATCTAACACAACTTATTCGATGAACTCAATAGATCTCAATGATTTGATATTGTAGTTAGAGGACATCTTGGATAATGGTTTTACTAGACCCATCATATCCCCATATGTTGTTCTGTTGTTGTTTTCCAAGAATTTTGAGGGGATCTTGAGGTTATGTATCATCTATCACTACCTGAACCATGTAAAATTTAATAACAAGTACCCTCTACCAAGTATTTATGGCCTCTTTGACCAGATAAAGGGATTAAAGTTTTTTTAGTGATCTATATCAGGTGTTTCTATCGCGTTCTTTGATTTAATGAGGATGTAATCTCAAAAATAACTTTTATATGTCTCTATAGAACTTTTTTTAGTGTAATGAATGACTCTATTAATTTCTTGGGTTCTATGAACTATATCTTCAATCATATATTAAACATGTTCATGGTTTTGTTTATTGTTTTACATTTTCATCTGCTCAAAATTAGAATTATAGCATGCTGAGATTATATGTATTGTGAAAGACTTAATTTGTGAAAAATATATAAATGGAAAGATTTTGAAGTGTCAGTTCTTTATTAGAGTTACCCAATTCATGGAGAATGTTATCTTAGTGGTTAAAATATTTGTCGACACAGTGAAGATCAAGGTGTTGTTATATTCGGATCTCCCTATGAGAATATTTGATGTGAACTTTTTCACTATAATGAAAGAGTATGTATGAATATTTATGCTATAATTCTATAGGATCATTTTCCCCATGAATTACCTTAACCAAAAGTGGTATCCAATCATTTAGTAAACCCATTTCTATTAATATTTTTGGGATTTAATGTAGAGTTTGACTAGTGCTCGTATCTTGTAGTTTTTAGAGGAGGTAGTTGAGTATGTGGTGTTTTTAAATTCCTATGAAGTAGGTATCATCTGTGTTCCAATTTAGAGGTAATATTTTATTAATTATGAATCAATCCCATTGAGACCCCATGAGCTAAATTATGTGACCCACAATTTGAAGATAGGAGTTGTGGTGTTTCCCTTGAATAAATAGAGGAACTATATTTTTTGGTGATTTGTTTTTATCCTAATAAAACAATAAAATTCATAGATTCGTATTTATCGAAATAGATACTAAACTAAGGTATATGTGGAAGTGGGATGACATATTAGTGGATTACATGATTGGACTACCAAAAAGAGAGAGTTCATGAAGCTATCTTTGTGATCATGGATCAAATAACTGAGTCATACAACTTCCTTGATATCGAGAAGTACAGTTTAGTGCAAATAGTTTGATGCTTGTACTTGGTGGAGATCATATTTATTTATGGGATACCATTGATAATAATGTAAAATTATGAATCTTGATTCACTTCATAGTTGTGAAGAGGATTTTAGGAGGCTTTTGGAACCTAGTTGTATATGAGTACAATATGTCATAGAAATAGGTATTTACATACTATCTAATATATTTAGGGTACTAAATATATAATAAAGGGGTATGTTTTTTATTTAAGTTAGAGTTAGTAGTATCCCTTTTATTTGGTGGAGTCACCTTACAATAGAAGATGCCACTCCACTATTGTCACCAATCTTTTTAAATCCCTATACAAAAGACCCTACTAGACACCCCCTATTCTGGATGGTGAATGTGGGTCATTACTAACCATTATAATTCCACAAAACATATAACCTTCTAATCCAAAAACTGGTCCCCAATATCCACAATAATATAAACCTTCTTAAAATATTTGTTTTTTACCTTAAGAGTTCAAACCATGTCTTTCCTCTTCCAAATTCATTCCAACCCCACTCCAATACTTTGAATACCCTCAAACTATAATTAGGGTCTAGGTATCTACATTATATACCTTTTAAATGATTATCATCCATGAGAATAAAAAAACTCATGGAGAGAATAAAAAAATCCATGAAACCAAAAACCCTATGAGATACATCTCAAACATGAATCTCACAATCTCTAAAAGAACTATCATAACAAAAAAGAAGAAATAACACCAATCATATCACCACAAAAAATATCAACATCATAATAATAATAGACATTAAAAAAATAGGATTCTGAGCTTGAAAATATGAATCATATTCAAATGCACACTCTTCCCAGCCACTGTTCTTATATAAGTCATGAACCAAAGGAATGAATCTCACATGAAACAAATTCTATTGATGGTCTTAATTCTCAATAGATTCACACATGTATAATTATCCTTAACTTATAAATAACCAAGATTAATGTCACGAGTTTCATCATTAATATACTGATAAAGAAACATCACATGAACAACATCATGATCTTGGACAAATTTAGTGGATGCTAGGATCAATATACCTCTTCACCAATGAACTCTAATAACATAAAAGGCCCAAATAATTGAATTGAAATCATACTCCCCTAGATAAACCTATAATATCTGCAATGAGGTAAAGCCTTCAGGAATAGATTATCACCAACCTCAAACAATAGAGCTATCATCATTATATAAACGTAATACTTATGACATTTATGACCACCCTTCATCATCTTTGAATCATGCACACATTATTGTTTATGATATATGAAATAGTATTTCCAATAATCTCCAAATATCTAACATTTACTGATCATAATGGATATTGGAAAGGCCACCCATATAGTTCTTCAAACACATACCAACTAATTGATGAGTGAGAGGTATTATTATATGAAAAATATACCAATGTTAGGTGATTCTCCCACGATCCTCCAAAATATAGAACACATGAATGCAACGAGTCTTATTTAGTATAAATATATTTGTCTATTTCATTGTCCATCATAGGATGGAGTTAAATTATAATCCATAACTGAGGGATGAAATCACAATGAAACCCATTTTATAATCACAATGTAAAAATAGGACAATAATCCAAGATGATCATCACCAAATTCTGATAATGGTACTAAACCACCTTAATATATACTCTTGAAAAATTATATAGTATTCTCTACTCCCTGATCACCAAGAATTATGTTGAATTTCCTAACCAATCTGGAGTCACATCAATAAAATCACATCCCCCGTGAGTTTGAGGAAAATTGGTAATGAAATCCATTGATATGTCCTTCCACTTCTATATAAGAGCATCCAATGACTACAATATAATAGTAGGAACAAAATTTCCAATATTCCCAATTTAACAGAACAAACACCAAGAAACAAAGTATATTACTATCCTCTGTATACATTAACACTAAAAACGTGTCCACAATGAATGATACATCATAGATATAATTATATTCACTATAAATGGTGTGATATTAATCTCTTAAATAAACACCTCACAGATCACCATTGGAAAAAAAAATCTTTAAAATATGGCCCGATACCAGTCACCCCTAACATTCCTTCAAGAGTATCCCTATTTTCAACACAGTCTTGGTAAACCTCTTCCTTAGGATTTCGAAACCAATAATCATGTAATGGTAATAGAAAGTATCATTACACTACCACTAAATATTGAAAACCTATAACACTAACTTCCATGATATCAATATTAAAATATATAAGATATTCTATCATCCCTCAAGAATCCACATATTCTCATCTAACACCTCTGCACTGCTTCCTACTGAACACATTTTTAATACATTCCTTTACCTAGTGTGCATGAGACATAACATTAAAAATCCTATAACAACTCCATACACTATGATATAAAAAGTTTTAAATCACATTGAGATAAGATATATCACATTCCCTTTTGATTTGTGAAGAACAAAAAATTATTTATTATAATATAATTCCACCATAGATTTAAGGAAAAAACTAATGCTAGTTTGAAGAAATGGGTAACATATTTACATATATGAAGATGTAAATGTTGATACCCATAAGATATCAATGCTCTCTTCTATATTAAAAACCCAAACCAAGATAGTAATCATCACAAAAAAAATCAAACCGGACACCCTCCTATAGAAAATGAAAAAAATGATAGAATTAATTATATTCTCAATTAGATAATAACATTCTTCCTAGAACTCATATATACAAAAGAAGGATTGATCTTGAAAAGTTAAAACTATCAATAGAGTCACAATCTAAACAATATCTAACAAAAACCTCCAATAATAGCCTAGAAAACCAAGGATTCTAGAATCATATATAACATTATTTGGATCCACCCAAGAAACAAATGAATAAATAATTTAAGGACCAACTAAATATACCTATTGAGGCACAAGGATCCCAATAAATTCAACCCTTGTATCAAAAAAATTGACTTTAATAACTTCTAATAGATATTCTATGGTCAAAGAATACTTAGAATGACCCACAAATTCTTATAATGAAACTACTAATACCTTGAATAAAATAATATTTAACTGATTAAAAAGACTAAAAAATAATCAAGGAACATAGAAAAAATTGAGTTCATTAGTCCCATGAAAAAAAATTGAGGCATTCATTACACTGAAATTCATGACAATGAAAAAATGTCCATAATGATTCATTAAGGTAGTCTTCCTGATATCTTCCTCCTTTAATATGATCTGAAAGTCACCCCCCAAAAAATATATCTTTTTTAACAATCTATCTCTATTAAAATGATTTAATAAGTCAGGAATACTTTTGAGGGTATATGAGTTCTTCACTGTCACCATATTCAACTAATGATAATTGATTCACAATATATGACTACCATCTCAATAATTTATAAAAAAACAATTTTTCACCACAAGGTGACACGATGGTTTTGAGGAAATTAGTCTAAAAAATCATTAATATAAATACATTATCCCAATAAAATAAATGGTGATATTATATATTAGAACATAAAAATCAAAGGGACACCAGATTACATCTCTATCCCTTGCATAATATCACATTGTGGGGGAAGTGTCGAAACCATATCAAAAAAAGTACAAAAAATTCTTTCCACATCATTTTTAAATAATAATTATTTACCTTCCATTAACCCCAACATTAACTCCTAATATTTAAAAGAAAGATGATCCATATACATAGGATTCATTTGATGCTATTATTTCCCAATTAAAACTACATTCTTACCTTAGACCTCAAGGAAAATAACTCTTTGATAAAAGAAATAAATAATAGAATGAAATTAATACAAAAATATAATTTAGGGAAGGAATCATAAGGTTTCACCCACAACAATAGTCACTCCTTGACTCACTATTTTTTTCCAATAATCAGCTCACATCCTTGACAAATGAAAAACAATCTTAACTGGACTACAATCGATGCAATAAACACACTGGGAATAAGAAGACTCTCCACCTTGAGTCCTAGTGATAAAAAAATATGTTTAAATGAATGAGTGAGTACATACTGGATTGATCTAGACATATACTAGGGTATAATAAAAAAAATGGTACCAAAAAGAAAAATTGGTTCCCCACTTCTAGAAACTCTATAACATCCATCTGACCAATCCCTACTCCCCTCCCTCACTTCCCAAGAAGATAAGCACTTTTTAGACCAATATCAAAATTAATTCCTTAGGGATTAGGTATATACTAAGTATTAAATCTATGTACTCCATCTACTCTCTATTTCAAATAGGGATAAGAACCCTGGTATGATTATAGATAAAGCCTCTGAGGAAAATTCCTCAGAAGGTGAACCTAATGTGGGGCACTAGCTCCATGTTGATGGACAAAAAATGACATATACTAAAATTTTCTATTCTCACAACCTCTTTAAGAAGAGAATACCATTCCAGAAGTATCCATAGTGGTATAGATACTGATATATCTATAGAAACGAGAAAAATATAGCTAATACCAACTCCCTACTATATGAATCATTAACATCCCAAATGACCGAAAACCTTAATACATTATCTTATACTACAAGAAACATTAATGACTTCCATATTGAGATGAACTGATCAAAAAAAGAGTCACTTATTTACCTCTTCCTCCTATGACATATTAAGATATTTTAATAATATTAATGAGGTGATATAACACTATATCTCTAAACAAAACATATTATTTGAATTATACACCATATCCTTATTATTTGTGAATGTTTTGGAAGAGTAAAAAAGATGGTAATGGAACTGATGTCTGAACCCCCACATACTATACAAACCTTGTTAAAGAGAAATAAACTATATCCTTTATTCCACCTTCTACATCAAATAAAAAAACTCACTCTAAAATTGATCAGGGAACTTCTACCCTAATACCTCTAAATATCAATGTTTATGAAGAAAAATATCTAACACTATTAAGGAGATCCATTTAATAAAGAAATGATGAATGGAATCTAGTGATCCTTCCCATAAGAAATCAAACATAAAAGGATCTCCAGCTTCACTATCCACCTTTCTATCTATTGATCAAAAATATTCCCCTTATGTTTTACAATTATGTTAGCATAGAACTTGCATAATTTCATCCTCATAGAAATATCCTCACCATCATAAACTTTCCAATGATTTAGTGGAGTATCCTACTTCAATTTAAAAGCCTAAACATCATGAGAAATTAAACTATGATTCATATCTTAAATAATTCCAAATATTAATAATCATTATAATTTATAATTTACAATGATCATTTAATTAAATAATTTTTTATTCTATTACACATAACAAATTCAAAAACAATACTGAACATTCATAATGAAAGAATCATACCCTGGAATTGTCCTAGTAATCAACAATATCTCATACAGTATGATTTATATGTTTACTATAATATCATTTGATCAAAAGGATCTCTAATTAGCAAGGTCCAAAAAAATCTCCCTCTCATACATCATCTACTTATTTGAAATTCACTTTTTTTCTAACAAACCATTAAAATCCTCACTAGTACCTAACTCCAAACTACATCCTAACTCTTAACCAAAGATTTGATACCACTATTTCATGACCCTAACCCAATAGAACACGTCCTAGTCTAGATGTATATAAACATGTGACCCCCAATGGTTTCCTCTAATAGAAAAAAGCTGTCGACTATAACCAAGGGTATACAATAAAAATCTATAATACATTACCCTATTAAATCATTCTAAAATAAGATAAATAACCAAGAAGATTTCTAAAAAAAATACCAATCCCACAATACATGTAGTGTCTGGAAAAAACCAAATCCTCTAAATGAAATACCATGAGAATACTCTTATGATAGAAACTACTCAAACTCTAAATAACACCATGTTGTGAGCTATTAATGTTTCTAAATATCACTAAATTCTTTTAATAAATCCAAAAAGATATCTCTATATAAAGGGGTGAAAATTAATCTAAACTCCATTGATATTCCACAAGACCATTCATTGCAATTTTTAAGAAGTACATTAATGACTCGTTGAATAAATAACAAAGCCAACACATCACCTAAACCAAGACATCTTGTTTCCCATCCCAAATAAGGTTCACTCATCCAAATTAGAAAAAAATTATTGTAACATAATATATATATAAAAAGGTATGTAATCTCAAATTCTATATATAACAAGTCGACCACAAAGTACAATGATATATATACTGATACCCCCATTCCTTCTATATCCACATAACCACATAAACTCATAATCACATCACATCATAACCAAAACACACAACCATATCTATAATAAAAATAACCATATATTCACATATATATCTCATCCACATGCATATCATGATAGAGTACATAATAATGAAGGAAAAAACCCCTTTTCCCTCACCCTTCCATATGTTCTCTCACTGTGATCCCATAACTACCCATACCACATCCTCAAGCTACAAAAGTTTGTACTATATTCTGAAGTGAAAACATGGATAACATGGTTGTTAATGAAAACACCTAGAACCTAAAAACTTATATGGGTGTATGTATCATTAACTATAATCGAGAGTGTTGTGTAATAAATAACTCAAAATATAATTGATATATATATATATATATATATATATATATTTAATAGCACACGAACCAAAGTTAAGAGTAAATTACCTAATACAAAGTCACTACAATAATAACCACTACCATCACACATCAATATTATTTCCAATTCTTGAAAAAACATGAGAAAACTCTACCACCACACCACTCTAAAATTAATTCCAAACATGATCCTTCACCACATTATATATATTTTATTCACTTTTATATTAATCAGTTTCCAACCACTTTACATTTCATCATTTATCCACTTATTCATATATTTAATTTCCACAAAATTACTAACCACACTATTATTTACCATCCATGTTCCATTCATTATACCATATATATACTTACAACCATTACTATTAGATCCTTTAACATTAATTTGAAAATTAAAAATTCGATTACTACAAATTATCTACCAATTATAATATTTATTCATTAAAAATACACCATTATTCCACAATAATCAATTACAATTTTAATTAATCACTGAAATATTCATTCAAAAATTTACCACAACACCATTTAAGTAATACTAACACATTCCTACTAATAAATTCAATAATATATTGACAATATATACTTTTGGTAAACTTTGACACAACCACACCCCAATCAATCCATACCACTACATCAATAACAACACAATCTCATTCCAGCAACTAAAAAATAAAATACACATCTTTCATAACATTATTCAAACAATCTCATAACAACCATATCAAAACCCCATGACAAAAAATATCATAAAAACCTTCATAAAAATAAAAAACCAAACCAATAGTGATCCTATAACTATAACATTGTCTGATAACTAAACAAATAACTCAAGAAAAAGATTATCTGCAGCAATAACAATAAAATGTAATCTATCATACCCAATCATAATTCCCTTCATAATAAAAAATTGATTTATTGTAAATAACTTATCAAAATTAAATATTTCCATATAATCTTTTAATTACATTCTTTTAGTTATTATCTAATTATATGTTTCAATATTGGATTTTTTTCTATAAATAATATCATATGGAGTCATATATGAACAATGATTGTAGAAAAATTAGTTTTGAATATACACAACAGTACTCAGGGCTTGCCTCTAATAGTAATGAGAAACACCATGTTCAAGTAACATAGTTATCCACTTTTCCCCAAAAATTATATTATTTCTTCTAGAAACCCCATTTTTTAGGTGTGAATGGCGAACTAAACTAATGAAGAATTCCATATTTCTCAAGATAATTTTAATTTTCATCATTCCTATTATTAGCACCTTAATCAGTTCTCAACTTCTTCACTGAATAATCATATCCCTTCTTCTATTTCATCATTAAACTCTTAAAAAATTTCAAATAATCTGACTTATGTCTCATGTACATAACACAAGTTATATGAGTAAATTCATCAATTAAAGTGATGATGTACTTATCTCAATTTATTGATTATTTTCTCATTATCCCACAAATATCAGAATAAGTATCTTTCAGGGGTCATTTTGAACAAATTTTAACATTATTATGTACGGAATTTGTAATCGTTAATTTTTGAAAAATAGAAAAACACCGATATAATCTTCTTAACATATAAGGTATATATCAGACACTGTGTCACTTAGATAACATTCTCATGTTTCACTGACCCATGTGTCCCGAAATTTTATTCCCCAACATATGTTATTCCATTATAGCCAAGTAAAAAAGTTTTTTTGTATTTCATCAACCTAGAACATATTTCCTTTTGTACACTAACATTCTGTAACTATATTTTCATATTATTTACATTTCAATTTTTTTAAGATAACTTTTTCGCACTCTTTAAAATGTTTTGAAATAGTCAACTAGTTCTACTTCAGGCCTTCAACATATAATGTTTTTTTAGATTTCATCTTTTCATTCCCAATGATGGTTGATTCAACACCTTTGATTTTTATAGATTCTTCATTTCCATATTTCACCATTCCTTCTTTGAAGTCATTTACATTTTTATAAAGCTTTATGTATCCTATCATATTAGAAGAAAATAAACTATCAAGAATCCATGTCTAGTATCCTTTTATTACTTTCAATGTGGTTTCAACAACAATATATATTTTTCCTTTTATTTCTTCACCACTAGCTTTTGAGAATTTTCAAGAGTCTTATTTTTTGATGGTAAAAAAACAAGATAACCATTTGTATGATGTCTAGGTTTTTCACATATTTCACCAACAAATTTTAGTGGTTCTAACCTATTCTCAACTTCTACATCAACCTTTCTTATTTCTTAGAAACTTCCTTCTCAGACCTATTCTTTTGAGATGATTGAATCCCCCTCAAACCTTGACTAATATATCCTATAGAATATTAGTAATGTTTTTTTGATCCAAAACATATTTTACATATGTTTAAATCCACCACAATACCAAAAATATTAATAAAAAGAGTATTTTCTTCAGAAATTTTTAGTTTTATTGGTGTTGTGAGTATGCTTCTCCAAAAAAAATTTAAGAGAACTTTGTTGGCCACCAACCATTCTATTTTTAGATGAAAAATGATTATTTACCTTATATTTCTTTTCAAAATCTTTAGAATCATAATTAATATAAATTGATTTGAACTCTTGGTTTTTTAGAAACTTTTAAATTTTGGATTTTTTAATCTTGTCTACATACCTAACATTTACAATATTATTATTCATAGAAACAATTATAGATTTATTCTTAACTATGCAAGGTTATTTTTTTATCCTTATTTGGTTCATCGTTACCATAAATATCACCAAAATGTTATATAGGGTTTTTTACACGTATATCCCTCTGATGGAATTTAGAATTTTTTTGTATAAGTTCCAACTCTTCTTCTTTCTTCCTTCTTCTTTACTTCATGATGATCATTATGATAATTTTCTTTCTCAGGAGAATTATTCAGATCATAAATATCTTTTATTTAATTTAATTTATCATTAGGAAAACTTTCTTGATTGTTTGATAATGATTTTTCATTTATCAACTTTTTATTTTCCTTCCCGGGCCTTCTAATATTTCTCAGAAATTCTTTCAGCTCTTCTTTTAGATGAGATTCAAGTTGAGATTCTTCTTCTTCAGAACTAATACAAACAAAATCATCATTAATATCTATTGTAATAAATGTATTATCTCTATCTTTCTCAGCAAAAAATTTATTAGATTTAAACTTCACCATCTACTTCTTCTTCTTCTTATTTTCAAAAAATTATTCTTCTTTCAGATTTGATGAAAATTTTCTTCTTTCCTCTAGAAAATATTTATCTTCATCACCCTATTTCTCTAACTACTTTCTTGGTATTATTTTATCTTCATCATTATCCTGTTTTATTATTTAAGGGAAATTAGCCACAAAGTGGCTAACAAATCTACATTCAAAACATTTCATAAGATGTTTCCATTTGTATTTAACTATACATCTTATGAACCTTTTAGAAAATACAAATAAAATTTCATCAATATTTATACATTCTTCATTTCTAGAGTAAGAGTAAGTAACATAAACTTCCTTAAGAGCCTTCTTATACTTTTCTTTATTGGTATCTTTGAAAGAAAAATCTCTATTATCAATTTTTATCCTCTTCATAGTCTTCTCACTTTTCATTTCACAAGTGGTTATAGTGCTATGAAAATCATCCATAGATAAGGTTTCAGGTTATCTATCTTCCAATAAAGAAACATTAGAATCATTCATGTTGGAAATAATTATTAATATCTTTTCAATAATTTTATAGTCCTCCAACTTTTCACAAAGACATCTGATAGGGCTGAAAAATGTCATTTACCCCAGTAAATAAGTCCCCAATAGATTCAAACACCCCATTTTAAAATCATAATACTTTAGCCTGTGGGAATTTAGTTTTTCTAACTTCACTTTGGTATTTCCATTATAGTTTTTTAATCTTATTAAATACCTTTAGGTGTGACAACATAGTTCACTCTTAAAAATCACTTTCAAAATGTGAAGAGAGTAAAATATTTTTAAAATTTCCATCTATCTCAAGATTACTTTTATCAATATGTGTAAGAGGAACTTGGTAATAAATATGAGGAAATACTTCTATTTTAGCTTGAAAACATCATACCGAAGAGACATAAGATAAAAAATCATTCTATCTTTCCATATATGGTAATTGTTTCTATCAAATATTAGAATCCCATTACTGTTCATGCAATTCAAATGCATAATCATAACTTCTTTTCAATACATCAGAAAAGAATAAATGAAAGGGAAACTTTCCTCTAATACCAATTGATGTTCTCTAGTCAATATTCAAGTATCATTGAGAGGGGGAGGGATGAATCAGTGATATATTTTTATTTTATGTTTCCTTACTTATGAAAAAAACTTCTCCTTAAATTAAATATTTTTTTCCATGCTAAACACATTTCCACCACACATCCATTGGAACACAAGAATTTATTATGTTCACAACTCAAAAGGAATAACTACATATTTGGTATGGTTTGGAAATAATCCAATACCACACAATCCACTAGAAAACAATCTTTTTATATGGAATAAAATGAGTATTATGTTCCCATAGACCCATGTAGCACTATAAAAACAATCCAATAGTGCATGTGCTTCGTCTACCACAAAATTATTCAATGCAATGTCACAGTACTTCTTGTTCCACTTAAAAAACATGATCATTCAGAATAATTATTCTCATTCTTACCCCTGAGTTGGTAAGAACTTCTTCGATTTCATAATGATACTAAATTTGATACCCAGCCTGATTTCCCAGTCTGATTTCTCAATATGAAAATCCCTCTTATATGAATATTATTAGTTTGTGAATATTTATGATTAAAACTATCTTAGTTTCTTTGGAAACATCTTTGAGTCCTCAGTGAACTATCAAGTTTTCTCTGTGAACTACCTATATCCTCTATGTACTATGTTACACCACATGGAATGAGTACTTAATAGACCACCTATTCATTATTTTACCACCTATACTATGTGGATGGATGATTACATTAAGACCACCTCTCCTATATGGCCCTTTTTCCTTCTTGGTATTCAAACCCCTACAAACTTCTTCGATGAACTATCCATGTGAACTATCTCCTTCTGGAAAATCATTCGTCCATGTACTCTTATCCTTTACAAAATCCTCCTTAACAAAATGCTTCGTACTTCTCCAAATTCATTTTTTAGTGATGATCATTTCATAAAAAATTCACTCACTCTAATTATGGGATGAGGGCCCTTTATATAGGAAAATAAATCCAAAAAATTTTCAAATATTTTTTACCCAAAGTTTTGATGTCTTATACCCTTAACAACGAAATTTACTATGTGTTCCACATAGCCCATTTCTTCCTTCACGGAGGAAGATATCTTATGAAACAAAAAACCATTTTTATCTCTTCAAATTTCCACCTCCTTTCCGTAAATGAAGATCCTCGTGTGAAATTTATGCCTATTTTGAACTGAAATCCTCCAATGAATCGATTTTCCCTCTACAGTCCGTGTAGCATGCTTTATGATCTGCATAGTGCTTCTATGTAGAAATATTCTTAAAGAAATTTTTCATTCACCATTCCACATACATACTTTTTGGTCTATTAACTATGGACCAAAATCTGTGAACTATTCATCCTAAACTCTATTGCAGAATACCTACTTTTTCCAAAAAAAAAACAAACTCTCTATTTTGAGGCCCAAAAATTTGTATAATACTAGGAAATGGAACCACCTTAAAAATATGCTTCAGAAACACCAACCAAATCTATTTATGGTCATCAAGGTTTTTCAAAATACACAGATTGATACATCATTAAGGCTCCAGTCATCTTCTCCTAAAAATCACATTGTTTTAAAAAAAAACTCGACTACTTTCATAACGAATCACATATATCATGATATTTAAACTTTGATCGATCACCTTTAGCAACACCAAATTTACAAAGTAAATTATTTTAATTCACATATATTCCAAGAACATCATTCTTTCATAAGAAAATGAACTTTCTAGTGATGTTTTTTTTCCGGAATATGATGGTCAGTCCGCTCATCCACTTTTTTCAAAGTGAGGTGATTCCTTTTATTCTCAAACTACATTTAAAAAAAGAAAATATATGAATATGATAATATTTCTTATCAACTTGGTCCAAACAATCAACACACATGGATTACCTAAAAAACCTATACAAATCGATCCACCATTAACACTTCAATAGATAATCATCAAAACCAAATATAGACCACTACCATAGTCTTATGAGAAGGAAATACAAAGATAATATAAAAGAAAGGGAATGTGAATAGTGAGAAATAAAGGAAAAATGAAAATTTTATCTAAATGAATCACTCACATGATGTGAGATATTTATATCCACAATGAAATTAATAAGGTACACTGAATGAGATTCAAGAGTTGGCAAGGGTTTTAGAGAAGAAATTTTTTTTATCAAATAGATGATATGGAATTTAATTTATAATTAATATTTTAGAATCACTATCATAATGTTTTGATGCCTTCACTATGTCATAAACTGACTTGAACAAAAAATATATACAAATATATTATTTTAAAATAACTAAATCCTCCCTTAAATCCTATCTATTTAACTATAAATACATAACATTGACTACTACCACGGAATAATTTATTTTGTTATGGTTATTTTTAATTAAAACCCTACTCAAAAAATGAATCTCATGACATATGACTATCTACACACATCATTTATACCCTTCCTTTAGGATTCAGCTATGGAATATAGTTTCTTTAAAAATGTCCAAGGGACCCACAAACTCTAAAATAGTAATTTCATATCTCCCCATTTCGTAAAATACTTCCACCAATATACTTTTCCCTAAGAGCATCTAACTCTTTGACACATATGACCACCAAAACATAATCTACCCCGAAAATGGTGTATTAGACCCAAAATTCACAATCCCAACCAAACAAATAGCCTTGTCTATGGAAAATGATACTAGAATGTCCAAAAGGGTATTATCTTTCTCAAAATTGTTTTTTGGTTTCTTTAGAGTAAAAAATTATCACTACTCCCATAAAATAATTATATTACTCATTCTAACACATATTATACCTTCAACAAAAATAGTAATGGTCTACGGAATGTACGTGAGTCTACATGTTAGGCTAAGATAAATAGAGTATAATAGAACAATGGGGGAACCTATAATATTTCAAAAAAATTGAATCCCCAGGACACATAAAATATGACACCAAGTCATATTTTACTCAATTCATTTTAATTTTATAATGAACCGAATGATATTTTCAGCTATGTAATCTTGATAGAGATACTAATGAGGTTATATTTAAGTAATATGCTTTTCAAATAATTTTGATCATATGTGATTGAATTAAATGATATTTGTTTATTGACTATGTGGTATATATCAAAATGTATTGTATAAATGAATTTTTAAATGATTATATGATCTTATTAAATAGTGTGAGATGTTATTAATACTATTATTATGTTTGGAACCACTATATTGAATGATTATTAAATAATATTATGTTTTTTTGAATTATATAAAAACAATGGTCACACCATCTGATTATTGATGGTTACCTTCACGTAAGATAATTTATATTTCATAGATATTGAGTGTTAATTAACTATAAATTTTATTGATATTTTTAGGGATTTTGATGGAATGATTAATGATAAATATATGCGGTGAGAATGATTAGAAGCCATAAATCCCCTGTTCACCATGCCTTTGATACTGAAACAAAATAAACTAGAAATGAAAAATGCATATCGTACATTGTAATATACTATTTCTATTGAATTATATCTCTCATTAACGAGGATCAGAAATAAAACCTTCAGACTCATCCCTATATAGTGTATCCAGGGGTTATAATAAATCACCCAAAATGTTTGGGATGGACCCTATAACCTTCAAGTTATACTAGTATATCAGAATGCATAGAAGGAGGGGGGAATATCGCCTCAAGATTGAGAGGGTAATAAAGGATTTATTTCTTGAGGATTTTGTTCTCATAATCTTGGATAATGTTCATATATATATATATCCCTTAATATATTTCTGAGTTATCAAAGAAATTACTCCATAATTAAGTAATGCATGAGTAAAGCTTCTTCTATTTAGTAATTCATCCTATGAATGCATTAAACCATGAATTATATTTAATAAATGCTATAAAATACATTAGGGAGATTCTATTTTTACCTTATAATTTTGATTTACATTAAGTGAAAATAGAATTACTAAATGAGTTATAACCTACGATTCATGGAACTGTGACTCACCCATCTCATAAAATATAACTAGCCATGTAATAATTGATATGATATCTATATCTTATATGACCTTATATTCTTATAGGTATGTAACAATCCTTCTGTAATGTTTATTTCATTATATACGAAATACCATATCATACCATATGATATCATAAAGTTCATATTCCTTTCAATATCCCACTTTCACTTAACAAAATAGACTTTTATTAAATTTTAGCTTCCAAAATATCTTATATGATTACTTATAAAACCATATAAGAAAATAATTTTTTATATATTGAAAAAATATTCTTTTAAAGATATTATCAACATCACCTCATATCACATCATATTAAATTACTTATGAATGACCATCCAAAATTTCTTTTGAAAAATCTCTAATTTTTTTTTAGAGAAACTCTATATATATTGAAATATTCATTCCCTATTCAATCAACCACAAATTGTGACTCTATTTTCATTTATGGTATTTAAAAAATATGAATTCCCAAAATCATAAATTTAACTAAAGAGTGCCATCTATCAAATCATTAATGATACTTAATAAATAATTGGATTAGATTTGATCTCCGTTAAATACTTGTATCTTCGTACTTGTGTCCCCTAGATGCATCATATGAAAGTATAGATAATCATATAATCCCTTTTTTAAGAAATCTAGTGATTATGGGACACTAATAATGTAAATATAATATATTATCCACATATGTTCTGAACTATTTAAGTATAAAACAACTATATTGATGAACAAGTCACATTTCATTCATCTTATAAGATAAGAATAAATAATTCCACCCACATAAGTAGACCATCACATCATATAATGTATCTAAGGGTGACCATACATTTCCTTACTCCATCTAATCTGAGGTCCCATATTTCATATTCATTAAATGAGAGAACAAACTTCATCTTGGTTAAGATCCCATCGATTACATGATCACCAACATACATAATCACCCTTTGATTAGCTAAGACTAAAGGACTATATAAGAAATGTATCAATGTATAAGAGTTCTCATGATGGGTACAACACCAAACCTCAAGTATAGGGATTAATTATTATAATATGTCTCCTATTATAAAAAATACATAGTGTGTGATAGTTCGGGTGGTATATACATTTAATGTATTCAAATTAACAAAACCCTCTCCATACCTCATGATTAAATAATGTATCTTGAAATAAAAATAATACTCATTTTATCCATAACATCTCATTATAACCTGTAAAAATCCATGGAAAATTTTAGTTAGGGATAACTCATATTCATAATTTGAGAGGTCAAGAATCATTAAACAACAAAAAATATGTAAAAAACATTCAAAAAAAGTTCAGTGAATACAAAATTTTTTATAAGAAGATAAATTTTATATTCTTACACCCCTTTAAAAAATTTAACATAACCATACATAACATATTATATCATCATACTTGATAAGTTATACATCCATAATATCCTTATATTTTCAAATATTTTTGGATTTTTTAAACAAATTACTTCCCTATATAATTCCTTCCACATATCTATGAGACCATTTAATAAAACCCACACTCTTGTTATTTTTTTGAAAAATATAGTTTGAAATATGGATAGAATTTTGATTCATATTACTAATGCTCAACTACTTGAATAAATATTCAGAATCATTTTCTTCATAACATAATTTATTAGAAAGTTAATAATTTATTTTATATATATAAAACTCTATAATGTTCGTATTCATAATCATCCATGAAACTATTTCCACCAATATTATCCATTTAAATCTATTGGAAACCAATGTAACTCTTTAAATTAATCTTTTACAAACCAAATATTAAAATATTTTAGAGAATATCACCTTTTTTATAATTATAATCCATTACTTGTTAAAATTAAATTTATATAATTCCATAAATAATACCATTGGACTCTAGAACATTATATTAAATTTATAATATGTTTTTATGAAACAAAAACTCATTTTTCCGTCGAAATAACATGTGTTTTAATTTTTGGGAATGTTAATCAATAAAATATTAATGCATATAATATATATTTTGAACATTAGTATAAATACATTACTTTAGAAATGTTATACAATTGGATCAGTCATAATAATGTGTATCAAAATATTCAAATAATGGTTACAACACTTTGTATATAACAATACTTTTTATCACATAAAAAAACATTAAAATAACAAAAAATTTATTATAATATAATTGAACATTATGTAATCCATTATATCTAATTCTTGATGTAGAAACCCAAATATCCATTGTTTCAATGGATAATTTATTCCTCAATCTATAATATTTCATCAATTCTAAACTATATTATATTTATAACATTTTCTACTCACACATTTTGTGTCATATATTCTTTACAATAAAGGAATTGAATTCTATGACATTAATTATTTACATAGAATTTACACAAATTTCCTTACAAACCTTTTGATTATATATAAAATACTTATTTAATTTATAGGGTTTCTCAAATTAAATCACTTCCCTTAATTTATATTAATGGGTTTTGATGGAGGTGTATACCATTCACAACCTTTGTTCTTATAATTCTCTCCAAAACATTTACCTTTTTCATATTATAACATAAAAATGGAACATAAACCTATACCTCCCATATACTTCTCAATAATCCTCAATATACTTAGAAGATTATTTTTTGAAATCATTCATTTTATAACTCACACTAAACTATTGGAAGATTTCTTGCATCGATTTTATATTGAATTATAGTTTTAGATTAATACTAAGAGGTGATCCCAAACTCTCTTGGTCATTAAAATACCAAATAATATTGAGTACATGAGTATAAAATAATAAAAATTATACTATCTTCCACAAAAATTGAGTCTTTGACACCCTAAATATCTCATTTTTCCTAGTTTTTAATAAAGACCTTTCATGTTGTCTATCATCATCGATGCATCGATGATTTCATGTAGGTTTTGTATCATTGGTTACATTATCATAATAATGAGATTCAAGACTCATGGTGAATCCTTTATATTTTTTCATAGTTATCCAAATACATTTTTGAATGGTTTCATTAGTCTGTTACTCAAGAAAAGGGTTTCTCTAAAACAAAAAATTTACCATCTTAGCTACGAACTATTCTTCAGTTTTTGTACCAGTTAAAGAAATTACAACTAATAATTTATTACATGTGCCAGATAGATATTAAAGTCAATCTTAAAGATTATTATGATTATATTATCTCTAATATAATCGTTTATAATATGATTTCATTGTTTTACATTAATTTAATAAGGACTTTTATTAAATGGGTTTCCACTAAAATTATGACCCCTTTTAAACTCAACATATCCATTAGTGATCCTAGATCCATTTTTCATTAAGAAAAATGACTTATTTGGATATCATCTCACCGCATATTTTTTAAATATGGAATCATCCAAATCGTATCATATATGACTCTTGGATAGTTTAGGAAATATATCTTTACTCAAGCTATCAAATGGATAAACTCTATAGTATTCCTCGGAAAACCTATTCTAATTATAGTCTCTTAGATAAGTGCATCCCAAATAAAATTTCAAGAATGAGAACCTAATATTATCATGGTCACCCATCACATTCTTTCCTAACATAAGAATATCCAATGGCATGTATATTTAGTATGACCTACTTGGTTGGATGATCGATATAAGGACCAGTCCTTAAAACATTACATAATCTTGAATTAAATAAATAATTCACATTGAGGGTATTTTCAGGTTTAGAGTTTTAGAGAATTTGGCCATAATAATTATATATCAACATGAAAATTACATGTAGTCACTACTACTCAGTATCCATTTATTTAAAAATAAAAACTCATAAAAAGAAACATGTCTAGTTCCATGTCTTAGACAACATGACTTTTCTCTGATCACATCCATGACCCTATTCCACTTTATTTCTTGTGAAAAGCATTTCAAAAACTGGTAATGAGAAAAAAAGCTCAGTAATGTTTATAGAATATGGAATGAAAACATTATCCCATCAATAAATTCAATTCAATGAAACCATACTTTTCTATCATAACATACCTCTTGAAATCATAAGATTTATTAATAACACATTGAAATCATAAATCATAAAGGTATCATGTGTCATCCATATTATACATACACTATAAATATCATAGCTAAGTAGGAAGTTATGTTGGAATACCCATCACAGTATATTCCCTAAATCTCTAAGAAGAAACATTAACGTTTACCTCTATCACGTTACCCAATACATTGAAGAGCTGTCTCAGGCTCACCCCTGGGATTATCATGGAACCACCCATATAGGTAAAAAAATTCCAATAACCATAAAATATCCATAAAACATAAAATAAGCATAAACAAATGATAAAATTTCCACATTTTAATCACAATATATCACTTCATTATATTGAAATAATCAATTATTTATCAAACCATTTTCAAAACCATTTAAAACTTTTCATAAAGAGATTTTTTATTCAATTTTTCCCATACCACTTTGATGATTTCAAAGGAATTAACATTTTAAAACATTAATTTCAATAAAAATAAATACATAAAACCATTTTGAAAATGTGGAAATTAATGAGAATGATTTAGAAGATTAAATCAATAAACCTATATTTTAGTTAAGGAGTTCCTAACCAAATGAGAGATTCTTGAAAAAAAATGTGGAATAAAATTTAATCAAAACTTTATAATATCATGAAAATAAAGGTATTCATGATATAATAAGCCAAAGGAATGTATATACACCATATAAATATGAATTGGTGAATAACAATAATGAAGTCTCAATGGAATGTAAATTGAGACGGAATCCCGTATAAAGACGGTATCCTTAGATTAAGGATAAATCAATTATATAATTATGTGTGAAAAATAATAATACACTCAATATAATTGAATATTAATTTTAAAACCATCAGACTTCATTCACACATATTCATATCATGACAAAATCAAGAAGTTGAAGTTGAACCCAAAGAATAGAAATTGGGAAAAGAAGTTCCCTTACAAAAATTCGAAAGCCTAACAGAGTCACTTTTAAATTTAGAAAATGAGTTGATGAAAGAAAGAATGGTATCTCATCACTTGGATAGAAAATTTACATAAATAAGGATATATAAGAACATATCCCAATATAAGATGATTTAAATTAAAAAACAAAAAAAAAGTCTTTGACTAAAAGTTGAAGGTGAAATGTTCCCTTACTGATTTGGTAACGTTCCAAACATACTCTTTATTAATGAAGGATCATAAAATAAAGATTTAAATTCAAAAAAATTGAATTATATTACAAAATTAATCCAATGATGGGCACTACATACACCACACAAAAAGGAAAAGCTAAAAATATATCTTTAATCTCACGGGAATTAAAAAGTGAGATGAAAACCCTTTACCAAGATGTAATCAATCGAGTCGTATGACGAAAATTTAATAAACACAAAATGAAATACATAATACCAATAATATAAAGAGAATAATTATAATATATACCAAATGGAAATACAGAATACACCACATGAAATAAATAAGTGGCGAACAATGTAAATATCACAAAATTAAAAGAGATATAAGAAACCCCTTACCTCATGTCCGAATTGACTCGATCATTCTTTAATCTCCTGAATAATAAACTAAAGATAATTTATAAATTATTAAGAACATTTTTTCAGGTTTATTATTACTTTTATATCAGTTATTTAAATTGGGAAAAATCCCTCAAGATATCATTGAAGAATTTTTGAGATGATTTTGTTTGTTGACAATGCAAGACTCCATGTTGTGTTTGTTGAAAAAGAGAGTCTCAATGACTCAAACTCTTGAAAAAGGGGGTTTCCCATGAGAATGGGGAAATGTTTTTTTGGAAAAGGGAGTTGTGATCTTGTGTTAAGGAGGTTACTATTGTTTTACGCCATGAATTTTTTGAATTCAGAACATCAAGAATTTTTCAAAGGAAAAGTGGCGCCCAAGTCCAAATAGTGGCGCACAAGTGTGGCGCGCAAGTCCGAAAGTGACACGTAAGTATGGTGTGCAAGTATGGAGTGCAATTAATATTTCAAATATCATCATATTAAAATATGACAAAGGAAATAAAGAGTCACGCAAGTCCAAAAGTGGAGCGCTTGTATGGCGCACAAGTATGGTGCACAAGTTTGGCGCACAAGTCATATTTCAAAGATCATCATATCAAAATATGACAACAAAAAGTAAGAGGCGTGCAAGTCCTAAAGTGGCACACAAGTATGATGCACATGTAAAATGTTAATGTGTGGCACGTAGGTCCTCAAAATGCATATAAATAGATGGCAACCCTCCTCATTTCTTAACGAGATCAACACTTAAAGAAAATACAAACTCTGGGCGCACAAGTGGAAGTGTACCACAAAAGTTTAGTGTGTGCGCAAGTGGGGCGCACAAGTGTGTGACAGAAGTGTGATGCGCAAGTGTACCGTGAAAGTGTACCGCGAAAGTGCGTTGTGCAAGTGTACTGTGCAAGCAGTGTGGTGCACATGTTTGGCGTGCTAGTGTGCCGCACAATTGTGGCATGCAAGTTGGTTTTTCTGCAACGAAGACAGAGGTTTTGCACTAGTTAAAGGGGTACACAAGTCACCCTAGGTTTTCGTGAAAGTTAGAAATTTCCAAGAACATATGTGGTAAAGAATTATTCATCTGTGGATGAAACTTGAACTTCAACAGAGCATCTACATACAGTGGAGGATGCATTCATTAAAGATAATGAAGAGACCTACAAGTCTATAAACTGTGAGTGGATCTTATGAAGAAGAAGGGAGCACACTTCATTTGAGAGAGCAGCAAGATTTCATATTTTGAGTGGTTGTAAACGAGGAGGGATAGTGATTCCTCTCCAAACATGAAAATATCAGTGCGCTTATAGTGAAATTGGTACATCATCATACTGCCGATGTATGCTCCTTGGAAAAAGCCCAGTCAGGGTGAACCATGTAAAAATCGATGTTTCATGTGCATGATTTAGGGTTTATTCATACTCTGCATCGGGAACGAGAGAGAAGAGGGTTTTGTCTAATAGAAAAACAAGATAAAAAATGGGTTGTTATTTTAATCTGTCATACCCCGGTTCACCCCCCCCCCCCCTCTCAGGGTATCTCGCCTAGTAGACCTAAAAATTGGTATCAAAGTGAAAGCTTGATATCAGTGTTTCTCACTCAAATGGAGGTCACTAATCATAAAGGGATTCCGATCTTCGACGAGAACAATCTTCTGATATGGAAGAATCATATGCAACACTACTTCTGATCTTTGGGAATGGATGTGTTTATAGAAGAAATGCTTGGTATCACAGCTGATATTAATAGCGTTGTATTATCAGAAGCTGAGCGAAGTGAATTGGATGCCGATGCAAAGGGAATCAATGATTTGGGAGGATCCCTATCCAATGATATATATACCAAGGTGATGTCATTAAAAACATCACATGCTATGTGGGAATTGTTTTTGATCATATATGAAGGAGATACAAAGGTCAGAGAAGCGAAGCTGCAAGTATTATGAAATAAGTATGAAGATCTAAGAATGAACCCGAATGAGTATGTTGATGGATTCTTTGACAGGGTAAATGTTGTTGTGGAAGATATGCGAAGTTTGGTAGAAGTCATTGAATACATAATGATCGTAAAGTTCATGTTGAGGAAACTTCCTCCTCAGATCAATCCAAAGGTTTCAGTACTAGAAGATAATGATCCAAAGGACCTAACATAGGACAATTTTCACAGTACCTTGGTTGCATTTGAAATGTGAAATGATGATAACGAGGCTAGGTAAAAGGGTAAATCTAAAGAAGTGGTATTCAAGGCCATGAAGAAGCTCACCATTGAAGATTCTCAATAAGAATAAGAGACAGATGAGTTGATGTCATTCCTCACCTCAAATATTCAAAGAGGAAAAGGAAATTTTAAAGGGAAACTTCCACTGGCTGGTTTTCGATGTGGAATAGTTGGTCATCTTACAACATGGTGCCCCAAAATCATCCAAGAAGATAATGATGTCGATGAAGTTGAAATTCCCAAAAAGAAGTCATCAGCCTATGGAAAAGGCAAGAAACAGTTTAACAGAAATTTCTTTAAGAGGGAAAATCTCCTTTCAAAAGAATGCAATAGTTTAGATGAGTCTGAGGCTGGTGAGGTTGAAGAGAAATAGAACTGCAAAGATTTTGGAGAAAATGCTATGGTGGAAGTTGACGGTAGTTCTCAGGAGAAGAATGAAACTGAATGTTATGATGAAGAAGAAGAATTTGAAGGAAGAATAGATATGAAAGATGAGTTAGAGGCTTCTCTTGAGGAGATATATTTTTGGAGAGCCAAAACAAATAAATCTAACAAAGTTTTTCATGATGCCAAACTCTATATGCAGTAGTAGGAAGAAGAGAAGTTTGAGTTGATGGAAGAAATTGAGAAACTCAAGTCATCAAGACCAGAGAACTCATAATCAGTTAGTGTGTATACAATCAAGATTGAAGAACAGAAAACGGAGATCAATGGATTAAAAAACACAATGAAAGATCACGCCAAGCTTATCGATGATCTTGAAGAGGAGGTTGTTGGTCTGCGGAGAAAAGTTAAATACCAAGAAAAACTTATAACTCCCAACAGACTCTTGGGAAATTAGGTCATTCCGAAGACTAAAAAGATGAAAGAGGATCCTAGAAGTTCAGCAGGAAAGAAGCAATAATTGAACTCAGATGTTAAGGATTATTTAGGGCTTGATCAGAAACAAAAATTTGTGAAAATTGATATCAGACCGCAAGAACCCATCTCGAGATTGACGGTTTATTAGGGCACAAAGAAGTAGCAGAATATTCAGATATCCCAAGGGGAAACTCGTAGTGTCGAAGTAACATGAAGTAATTCACCTTATATCAGTGGTTATTGTTTTGGAATGATGGGAAATTCATAGTATGTATGTTCCATAGGTAAGAGATATCGAAGGGAACAAGAACAAAGCTGGAAGACAAACATAGAACGATTTCCTAGAACATATTTTGAAGGACACTATTTTTGGTGCAGAGGATTTGGGAACATGGTTAGGTACTACACTTTGACCATATAGAGGAATGTGCCAAAGCAGAATCAAAATGCTCGCAAGCAGTAGATCAATAAACCAAAAAGTGAGTTAAAAATAATAAAAAGGTTTGTAGCTTTAAAAGATAAAGCGGGTCCATCATACTCTGAGAAAAAACAGACATCTAAATCCAGGACGAGTGTGAAGGCAAAAATATGGAACATAACTAATAAGGATGAGAAGGACGTGGTGGCATAAATTGCTCTTAAAGCATCAGATCGCTCTGGTGTGTGGATCCTTGACAGCGGTTTCACATCTCACATGACAGGTAATACAAATCTTTTTACAGGCATAAAATATGACAAAGAAGGAGTTTTCATGTTTGGAAATGATGAAGGCCTGAAGATTATTTGCTCAGGAAAGGCCAAATTTTGGGGCAAAGAGATGAGACATGAAGATGTCTTAGTAGTAGAAGGCCCCAGTCACAATTTGTTAAGATTTAGTCAAATATGTGACTCATGACATTCTATAAGGTTTACTAAGAAGATGTGAATTGTAAAAGGAAGAGATGTGGCAGTGGTTCTACTGGAAAAAATGAAAATGGGAAATCTATGCCCGGTAATTGGAGATGAAGATATGTGTTTTCGGTCTAGAGAAGAAGAAAACAAGTTGTGGTTTAAACGACTTGGTCATCTTTTCCAACCATCCCTGGAAGATCTGGTAAAATGCGATGCAACAGGAGACCTACCTAAGCTTTCACATGATCTTCCTCAAACCTGTGATGCATGCCAACAAGGTAATCTCATCAGAAATATGTATAAGTCAAAAGAAAATAATTCAATGAGAGTGCTCAAATTGGTGCATGCTAATGTCTGTGGGCTAATCACACCAAGAACAATTTATGGAAAGAGGTACTATGTTCTTTTCATTGATGATGACATCAGAATGGCATGGTTATTTTTTATTTCCCATAAGTAAGATGTGTTCAGCTACTTAAAACAGTACCGATGGGAGTGTGAAAGGATTCTTGGATAGAAAATTTTGAAGTTTCATACTGAAAACGGTACGTAATTCACAAACAGTAAGGTGGAAGACTATCTCAAGAAACACGGGATAAGGCATCATGTTTCTTGAGTAATAACTCCCCAAAAGAATGGTGTGGTTGAAATGAGAAGTCAGATCATCAACAAAATGTCCAGAACGATGCTCATAGAAAAATATCTACCAGATAAATTTTGGAAGGAAGCAGTATTGACATCAGTTTATATTTCTAACAGGATTCTGTTATGTCTGAAGGAAGGAAAAACTCTATATGAGATGTGGTATGGGAAGAAGCAAATAGTGAAGTACTTTAAAATCTTTGGGAGTAAGTGATTTATACTCAACAAAGAAAAAAATAGGATATTTGAGTCTTGTGGAGACGAGATAATATTCCTTGGCTACTCAAGAAAAACCAAAGCATATAAATTCTTTAATAAATGGATCAGAAAAGTAGTTGAGAGAAATGATTTTTCTATTGTAGATAATTAAGAGAGTATTCAACAGCACAGTGACCAATTTCTAGATGAAAGTGATGAGGAGTAAAGTAACACAAGAGGAGCAGAAGTGATGATGATCATGAAGAAGAAAAATCAGTTTCTACACAGAAGCAAAGTAGCCGAGCTGAAATTGACAGGAAAAATTTCATTGGTGATCAATCAGCTCCAGTTCAGACAAGAAGAATGAAGTCACTACAGCAGATATCTTTCTTATCTTAGGTAGAGCCTAAATGCATTACTGATTCAGCTGTAGATGAAAACTGGGTTTAGGCCATGAATGAAGAGCTCGATCATATTTAGAAGAATCAGACATGGGAGATTGTTTCGAGGCCAGTAGATAAGAATTCAATTGAGACTAAATGGGTCTATCGCAATAAAATTAATGAATATGGAATAGTGATTCGGAGAAAATCACAAGTGGTGTGAAAAGGATACTCCCAGATAGATGGAATAGATGTTGATGCGACATTTGCACTGGTTTCAAGACTGGAGATAATCCGATTATTCCTAGCCATTGCAGTGAAATGAAAGATCAAAGTGTTCCAGATAGATGTCAAATCTGCATTTTGGAATGGGATTCTGGATTAAGAAGTGTATATCGAGAAGCCAAATAGCTTTCTCATTCATGATTACGAGAACAGGGTTTTTTGGTTAAAGAAGTCATTATATGGGTCGAAAGAAGCACCGAGAGAATGGTGCTCAAGGCTTGACCAGTATTTGAAGAAGCTTGGTTTCCAATGTGGTGGAGTTGATTAAAATCTATATTTTAACAACAATAGTAATCAAAGGATGATGGTGCTAGTTTATGTTGATGACATAATCTTTAGGGGATCAGATGAAGCTCAGTGAAGACAGTCTTCCGAATTTATGAAATATGAGTTCGAAATGACAATGATTGGAGAGCTAACGATTCTACTTGGTCTACAGGTGACACAAGGAAGGAATGGTACATTCATTTCTCAATCCAAGTATGCAAAGTATGTTCTAAGAAGATTTAGGATGGAAAATTCCAAGGAAATGAAGACTCTAGTTTCTACCTGGATGAAACCATCCAAAGATGGGGATGGTAAGGTAGTTAATATCACTGAATATAAGAAAATCATTATAAGTCTATTGTACCTAACTACGACAAGGCCTGACATTGTTTTCTTTATATACGAAGTAGTGAGATATCAGATTAATCCTAAGGAAATACACATTCTTTCAATAAAAAGAATACTTAGGTAAATCAAGGGAACGGTGGATTTTATCTTGATGTATAATGGGAAATATCAGACAGAGTTATTGGGATATACTGATGCAAATTGGGCCGGTTTAGTGGATAACAGGAAATCAACGTCAGGAGGTGCATTCTATCTTGGTGGACTATGTATTACTTTTCTAAGAAAGAATAAGGATTGCATTTCATTAAGCACCGCAGAAGCTGAGTATATTGCGGCCACTCAAGCATGCAAAAAGTTATTGTGGATGAAGCAGCAGCTTGATGATATGGGAGTTAGAGTGATAGATCTAATCAGAATCTAGCGCTATAACTCAAGTTCTATCAATCTCAGTAAAAATCCTATCCATCACTCAAGGAAAATTCACATTGATATAAAGTGTCATTTTATCAAGGAGAAGATAGAGCAGTTAATAGTGAATTTGGAGTATGTGTCTACAGAACTACAGGTTGCAGACATTATGACGAAGGCCTTACCCACGGAAGCTTTTGAGAGGCATCGCCTAGCTCTGGGAGTCCTGTCAGCTCCCCGCACTTGAAAAAGTGTGGATGTGGAACCCCCCTTCCCTATACCTGAGGTATGGTGTGTTTTTCCCTTATTTTATGATATGTGTTCTTACCCTACTACATACGGAAAAAGAGTTCCCTTTGGGTTCATTGACAAATGGGGAGAGAATGTGAAAAAAATGTGATTGTTCAAGGGGGAGGAAATGTCTTAGTCAAGACACGGGTAGAAGCTAGCATGTGGATCAGCGATATAGGGGGAGCAATGATATAGGGTAGAAAATTAAAATATGATGATTCTAGTCGTGATCGATCAAAGAATAGAAATCATTACAGCTGAGGATTGTGATAAAAGCTGAAGTTTGGTTGATATCAGGTTGGTATGAAAATTTCAATTGGTATCAGGTTGGTATCAAATGTGGTGTCAGAAACAAAGTGACTCATAGATGAACTTTTCATGAATCTCTTGTTTCTCATGTCGAGCATTGCTCATGTGGGCTTAGAGTATGTGTTGAGTAAATCATTGATCGCTATCTGTATCGTATGAGGAGAATGGTGGCTAAAGATGAATGAAGCCTTAATGAGGTATCAAATAATGGATAATTGTTTTGATAAGAGTTTTCAACAAACCCAAAGGGGGATATTGTTGGGAAAAGATCCCTAAAGGTATCATTGATGCATTTTTGAGATGATTTTGTTTGTTGACAATGCAGGACTCCATGTTGTGTTTGTTGACAAAGTGAGTCTCAATGACTCAAATAGTTGAAAATGGGGGTTTTACATGATAATGGGGAAAATTATTTTTGGCAAAGGGAGTTGTGATCTTATGTTAAGGAGGTTTCTAATGATGTACACTAGGAATTTTTTGAATTCAGAACATCAAAAATTTGGCAAAGGAAAAGTGGCGCGCAAGTCCAAATAGTTTTGTGCAAGTGTGGCGTGCAAGTCCAAAAGTGTCGTGCAAGTATGGCGTGTATGTATAGTGCACAATTAGTATTTCAAAGGCCATCATATCAAAATATGAAAAAGTAAATAAAGAGGTGTGCATGTCCAAAAGTGGTGCACATGTATGGCGCACAAGTATGGCATGCAGGTGTTGTGAACAAGTCATATTTCAAAGATCATCATATCAAAATATGAAAAAGGAAAGAAAGAGGCATGTAAGTCTTAAAGTGGCGTGCAAGTATGACGCGAAAGTGTGGCCTGCAAGTGTGGCACGTGGGTCCTCAAAATTCCTATAAATAGACGACCACCCACCTCGTTTCTTAACGAGTTCAAAACTTAGAGAAAATCCGAGCTATGAGCGCACAAGTTGAAGTGTACCACGCAAGTTCAGTGTGCGCACAAGTGGGGCGCACAAGTGTGCAGGGGAAGTGTGACACGCAAGTGTAGTACGCAAGTGTACCGCATAAGTGTGTCGCGCAAGTGTTCCACACAAGTAGTGTGGCATGCAAGTTTGGTGCGCTAGTGTTCCGCACAGGTGTGGCATGCAAGTTGGTTTTTCCGCAACGAAGGTAGAGGTTGTGCACTAGTTAAAGGGGCACACAAGTCACCCTAGGGTTGTGTGATAGTTATAAATTTCCAAAAACATCTGTGGTAAAGTGGTATTCATCAGTTGATGAAACATGAACTTCAACAGAGCATCTACATATAGTGGTGGATGCATTCATTAGAGATAATGAAGAGACCTACAGGTCTATAAACTGTGAGTGGATCATCTGAAGATGTAGTAAGCACACATCAGTTGATAGAGCAGTGAGCTTTCGTATTGTGAGTGGTTGTAAACAAGGAGGAACAGTGAGTCCAGTATGAACTTGTAAGTAGAAGTACTATTATAGTGAAATTGGTACATCGGCATACTTCTGGTGTATGCTCCTTGGATGTATCCCAATGAGGGTGAACCAAGTAAAAATCGATGTGTCCTGTGCATGCCTTAATGTTTATTCATACTCTGCATCGGGAATGAGAGAGAAGTGGGTTTTCTCTAATAGAAAAACAAGATCAAAAGGGGGAAGTTGTTTTAATCTGTTATACCCTAATTCACCCCCCTATCAGTGTATTTCACCTATTGGACCTAACAATTACCTTTCTATAATAATTAGTTCATTATTTGAGTTCTTATTGGACATATTGTCGATGTTCGGAACTTGAGTTAAAAGTGAACTTGTTATAATTATAAATTTTCCATGTGGTAAAACTTCCATTATCTAAAAAATAATATTCATGATTTAGATACCATATAAAGAATTTTTTTACAATATATATATATATATATGTATTTTTATAGTACATAAAATTTGGAGATAAGAAATGAAATGCATCGTTCATTGAGATAGTAAGCCGTATGTACGCATGAACACTACATTAATTTATTTTTCATATTTAATGGAATGAAAACACAATGATAAATATTAATATTATAATTCCAGTATAATATAATATATAATTTAATTATCTCCATTCTTTATACATTCCAAATATGTTATAAACGAGTCATATCACTTTGAGGTGGTAGTAGTACGCACTTCCTCAAATAAAATTATCGTGTTTACCCATTATTGAAACCATAAAGGTATGATATAAATAAAAAATACTGAAGAATAGAAAAAATATAAATATAATATATATCACATATAAATATAGTGCCATCATAATAGCCACAGTGAGAGGCAGTAGGAGATAATTGAACAATCATCGTTTCGTGAGGCAGTAGTTCACCGTCCATAGAAACAGTATGTTTTTTAACCATTAGTTGGAGGTGTCTATAAGTTTAGTTCTAATACATCTCATAAAAAGAGCCTAGTATATTTTGGATACTGGTTTTTTTATGAAATAAATTAATATAAAGAGTTTATGGGTTTGGATTTGTAAAATAAAACAAAATAACTTAAGAGAAGATGTTACATTTAAATCGTGTATCTCCCTTTGGTTTGAACCAAAAGGTTTAATTCAATTTCCTTCTTCCTATGGAAAGTATTATAGGAGGTGGAGAGGGTTGTAGGGAGATTAATTGGGTAGAGTTTGGACCAACCAAGGGGATTGGGAATAATGAGGAATGTGTTAGAATTGAAGGCTTTTTATAAGGGAGGAGGGGCTCTTTAGAAATGTTTAAAAACATTATTTTATTATATAATGATTTCTGGTTTGTAAAGGTCGAAAAAATATTAAACAATAATATAAGATGACTCATTTTTTTAAATTAAACAATACAATATTAATTGGACCGGTTTGAGATATTTTTTTAATCATTATAATCTTATTTATTTAAATCATTCATCAATGAGGTAAACACTACATCATTATTGTGTCATAAATAATTTTATTTATTAGATGTCCAAAAATAATAAAAAAAATATGAAGATGTAGGAAATCATTTTAGATTTAAAATTAATATTTATAGTCAAATAGATAACTTATATAACCAAATGTAAGAATTGATTTACTAAAAGATATATGTTTATGTCATTTTTGCCATTACATTAAATTAATTAATATAAAGTGTCATTTTCACTCCATTGGGGATCCATGGGGTCCAACCATAGAACCAAGGATGAAAATGGTTGGAAATGTATCAACCAATAGGATTAGGACACATTTTAGGGTAATTTTATATTATTATAATAATATTTTGTTACCCTTATTTACCAGATATCCATTGTAACCATGGTAAATAGAAGTTTTACTAATGTAAATATTCATAATGTCTAAAAAAATTTATATATTTACACAATATAGAAATCATGACTCTAAATATGTAATCCACTTTTCCAAATACCAAACACAGAAGTGGCAGAGATTAATTTAAAATTAATTTTCGCTGTCAAAACAAAAAGGGTGTTTTTAAGAAATAATAATTATCAAAAGATTGACACTTGTTTATGTCCAATTTCAAAGTGAAATTACTTCCAATGAACAAAATAGGATTAAATGATAAAAATATAATATAATTAAATTTTAAAATTACTTTTAAAGATAATCTAAATATATAAATAAATTAGATTAAAAGACTGTTTGGAATTAAAATGCTGTATTTTTCACTATTCAAAAAAATAAACATTATCAACAAAATAGAAAAAATTTATCCAAAGTAAATTTTGATGTCCTGATTCTAAATAAGAATATTATTTTTTTCATATATAAAATATAAATGTGACCAAAACTAGATTCAATGAGGGTTCTTCATCAAAAGGCGGTAAATTGACCTATTCACGAATATTAGAGTATTTATGCTTAAAATCAGATTCTTTCTTATTTTAAGGCTCTAAAATTTATTGGATAAATGTAGATACATTTATCAAACATTTATATTCATATTTATATTTGTGCTCTATATTCCTGCCAACATACTTCCTAAGCGTTAACTACCACTTAAAATAATATTATATTAATATTTTTCAGAATGACTTGGCATTGTGTGCAACATAAGATTTCAAAAAAAACTCTTTGTTGCGTATTGTGTACGCTATAGAACAAAGCATCCCCTTTAAAGTAAAACTAATATTTAATTCAAAAAATTTAAAAATTATGAAAATTTTATATTCTTTATTTACCAGGGATGTTGCACTTATCACCCATTTTGGGAATTTCATCCTCACAATTTTAAAATTGGGCTTAGAATCTTCATTGAAAGTCACACATTGAAAAAAGAGTCAAAAAATATCACCTTAAAAGATAGAAAGAGAAATACAATGGTTATCTGAGATAGCCCATACTAGGATTCCATGTAGGAAGACTTGGATATATAAGAGAAAAAAACCATCAAGGTTTGATGAAGAGTGGTAGAAAACATGATCAGGAGAATGTAAACCACCAAAAAATCACAAACATGTGATGTGTTAAATGATATTTGATTCCCCGGTATGAAAATTTCACAGAAAATATTTTTTTTAAGTTATTTTTCCTAAATTTGTGTAATTTATTTAAGAGCATGAGTAATAACATAAACAAAGTACATACTTTTCATGTATACTTTCATCCTTTACTATATTTCTACCACAAACTCATATTTTCTCCAAACGATTAGTATTCAAGATGATTTGTTCACATTGAAAGAGCTATAATCAACTACTTGAGAATTTAATAATCCACAAAAGATGAACTATATTTTTCCCATGACGTTAGAAATTAACCAAAACAAAAATGGTTAATACAAGACAATATAATCCCCAAAATGGATAATCTTTTACAAAAATAAAAACTACACTTAATCTCCAAAATTTCTCTAAAAACGCCCAATATTCAACAAAGACCATTCAATAAACAATTTTCCATAAAATTCTTCAATGTAATCCAAACTATTATTGAAACCCACATATCAGAAGGATTTAATCACATAGTCTTCCAAGATAAATCTTAACATTTATCTCCAAATAACATCATTTACTCATAAAGTCTAATAATAAAAAGTAATTTATATAATCACATATTCTCAATGATTGGTAATAATTTCCATAAATAATCTAAATTTTCATATGTCTATAATAAAAACATAGATTCATCCAAAATAAAATTTCAACAATTAATCCACAAATGAGATCTCATAGTATTCTATTTCCCTTAAGCATATAATGGTTCCAAAAGAGAAAACATTTTCTAAAATAACCTTTATCACTTAATCACCAAATCATTTTCCAATATTAAATATATCCATTTGGTAAAATAGAAGTTCCTAGAATCAACTTATTATTGATCCAAAAAATCATTTAACATAAAGGAATACGACACAATAACCAGGGACTTCATGTAGGACAGTGGAAGGTGATTATCCCTTATCGCCCTTCAGTTGTGGGATCGATTCATGTGTCCTTTCCGGTCGCAAAGGGTCATCACCCATCATACGGGTTGTCCTTTTAATAAAACTCAGAAATATCCGTAATATGTTTTATCCTCAAAGGTTTTCTTATACCGTTCATTTTCATCCCAATACATTAATACCTCAACATCTTATATATTTTAATTTTTTCACCTCCATATGATAAAACAAAACCATTCCCAATAAAAAGAACATAATACCTTGATCTTGGGGTCTATATGGATTCATCATCAACATTTTATTGTAGGTAGAAGGTCTATGAATTGCAACAATGATTTATAGATCCTTCAAAATCATTTTATTCCTTCATCCAAATACACCTTGAAAAACATGGGTCATATGGGTGGTCATAGAAAGAAATTTTTGGAAAATAATCATGCATGCCATATAATATCAAAACATATGATAAAAAGTGATTTTTATAAAACAATCGGACTGAGTTTGAGTTGAAACTTTCAATGAATGGTCATTTTAAAATACCATAAGTATGTGCTAAGAGACTATATTTTAAAACAAAATATAAATAGGTTGTTCAAGGGTCTCCTTCTTCAGAACCTTTTTCAAAATCATAATATGCTTCAAAATCCTATGATGAGGTAAATTATTTAATAAATCCATGATAATATTTACCTTTCATGAAAATATGATAATATTGAAAAAATGTGATTTAATTAAATAAATCCCTTGATCCACGATGATATCAAGGTATAGAGGAGGTGTTTGATTTCTCAAACAACTACTTGCAAGTGAGTTGTATGATAGAAAAAGTATCAAAATCATTTGAAAATGACTTTGCAATAATTATTGCAAGCATGTAATTAGGAAGACATAGAAATGTTGTTTGAGATCCTCCTCATTACATATGTAACCGACTTTCCTTGATCTAAAAAATTTATAAAACAAGGATTTAACTGAAAAAAATAGATATATGGACTAACCAAGTGTTTAACTAAAACTCATAATCCCTAAATTTGTCTAAAATGACCTCTAATATCAACTATATAGACATGGCCTTCAAACATTACATAATCTTGAATTAAATGAATAATTCACAATTAGATCATTTTAGGTTTAGATTTTTAGAGAATTAGTCCATAAATGTTACATATCAACATGAAAAATAAATTAATACACTACTACTAAATATCCATTTCTTTAAAATAAAAACTCATTTAAAGAAAAATGGCTAGTTCCATGTTTTAAATAGCATGACTTTTCCTTGATCACATGTAGGACCGTATTCCACTATATGTTCTGTGAAAAAAATTTCAAAAACATGGGATGAGAAAAAAAGTTCAGTGAGGGTTTTAAAATAAAGAATGAAAACATTATCCCATTAATAAATTCAATTCAATGAAACTATACTTTTAAATCATAACCTACCTCATGAAGTAATAAGATTTATGAATAACATATAAAAATCATAAATCATAAAGGTAACTTGTGGCATCAATATCATACATACATTGTAGCTATCACATCAATGTAGGGAGTTTTGTTGGAATACCCATCACAGTATATTACCTAAATCTCTTAGGAGAAACATTAATGTTTACCTCTTTCACATTACCCAATGCATTAGAGAGCTATCTCGGGCTCACTCTCCCTATGTTTATCATAGAACCGACTGTACACAGAATCAATTACCATTAACCATAACGTATTCATAACCCAAAAAAATACCTAAAGGAAACATAAAATTTCCACATTGCAATCCTAATATATCATTTCAGGATATTGACATAATAAATACTTTGTTAAAAAAATTGCAAAACCATTTAAAACATTTAATAATGATATTTTTTAATCAAAGTGTCAAATACCACTTTGAAGATTTTGAAGGAATTAGAATTTTAAAAAATTAATGTCAATATAAATAAATCTTTAAATCCATTTTGAAAACATGGACATTAATGGGAAATATTTAGAAGATTAAATCATTAAAATGATATTCTAGTTAAGGAGCTCCTAACCAAATGAGAGATGCCTGAAAACAAATAACTAAGGAATAAAATTTAATAAAAACATTATAATATCATGAGAATAAGGATATTCATGATATAATATTCCAAAGGATAGTATATGCACCATATAAATGGGAATTAGTGCATAACAATAATGAAGTCTCAATGGAATGTATATTGAGATGAAATCCCTTATAAAGACGGTATCCTTAGATTAAGGATAAAAAAGTTATATAATTATGTGTTAAAAGTAGGAATATATCAAATATAATTGGATATTATGTGTAAAATAGTCAGAGTACATTCACACATATTCATATCATGACATAATCAAGATGTATAAGTTTAACCAAATGAATTTAAATTGGGTAAAGAATTTCCATTACAAAAATTCTAAAGTCTAACTACATCACTTTTAAATTAAGAAAATGATTTGATGAGAGAATAAAGGTTATATCATCACATGGACCTAAAATTTATAGAAATAAGGATATATAATAACATATCCCAAAATAAGAAGATGTAAATTAAAACACATAATAAAAATAGGTATTTGACTAAAAAGGAAGGTGAAAGGTTCCCTTACATATTTGATAACTTACAAAAGATACACCCCATGAAAGAAAGATAATACAATGAAGATTTAATTAAAAATAAATTGAATTATATTGGTCAATTAATATAATAATGGGCACTTCATACACCACAAAAAAGGAAATAGTGGAAAATATAGCATGAATCTCACGGGAATAAAAAAGTGACATGAAAACCCCTTACCACGATGTAATCCATCAAGTCATATGATGAAAAGTTAATAACCACCAAATGAATCACATAATACCATGAATATAAATAGAATAATGATAATATATATCAAATGGCAGTACAAAATACCCCACATGCAATAAATAAGTGGCGAACAATAGAAATATCGCAGAATTTAATGTGAGATAAGAAACCCCTTACCTCATGTCTAACATGACTCAGTCATTATTTAATCTCTTGAATAATAAACTAAAGTTAATTTATACATGATTAAGAAAGGTTTTTCAAGTTTATTATTCCTTTTATATCAATTATTACCATGTTATAACAATTATTTAATTATTTGAGTTTATATCGGACATTTTTTCGATGTTCGAAACATGAGATTAAAAGAAACTTCTTAAAATTATAAATTTTTCATGTGGTAAAAATTCCATTATATCAAAAATAATATTAACAATTTATAAATCATATATTTCATATATATACAATTTATATATGTATCTATAATAGTACATAACATTTGGAGATAAGAAATGAAATGCACCATTCATGAAGAGAACATGAGCCTCAGCTCAGTTGGTGAGGTATCCTTAAGTGAATCCCCATGACCCAGGTTCAAAACCAGGAAGAGGAATATTTTTGAGGTACTGTAGTAGTACAGTAGTTGTACTATACACTATTCAGGTACTGTAGTAGAACTGTACACTATGCTGGTACTGTAGCAAAACTGTACACTGTGCGGGTACTATAGAAAAACTGTACACTGTGCGGATACTGTAGTAGAACTTTCCACTGTGTGGGGATCTGTATCAGGCACTGTAGTAGTTACTATAGCAGGTACTCTTCAGTACTGTAGTAGCTGGAAATATTCAACTTGGGCCAATGGTTTGGTCTTGGAGTCCTTAAGTCGTTCGAGCCACCCAGGCCATCGGGTCAGTAGGGCTTTCGGTCCACCTTTAAGGCCTTCGGGGCACTTCAAGGACTTCGGACCACATGTAGTTGCCCCAGAAACACTACAAAAAAAGGAGCATCCCCAGAAGAGGACTCAAAGCTAGTGAACTCCTTAGATCATATACAAATGTATTTTTTATAATTATATGGTATGGATATGACATTGGGACTAGAATGTTCTTGCACTGGAAGCCTATCCAGATGACCATGCGAAGGTGGAGAGCTACTATCATGATGCAGATGTTGGAGAGGGGAAATTTCTTGTTGATAGTCTGGTTGAATTCCCTAAGACATTAGGGTCATGTAATCTTCTAAGCATAAGGTCCATGTAATCTTTGAGCCTATGGGCCTTTTAAGGGTTCCCCCTCATCCCTTGAAAATTGGGTTATCAAAAAATCAATAAAAATGAAGGCCTTCGGGCCATTAAGGCATGGAGACGGTAAGTTGTTCATAATCATGAACACTACATTAATTTATATTTCATTTTTAATGGAATTAAAACACAATTAGAAATAATAATATTATAATTGAAGTATAATATAATATATAATTTAATTATCTCTATCCTTTATAAATTCCACATATGGTATAAATGATTCATATCCCTTTGAGGGGGTAGTAGTCTGTACTTCCTCAAAGGAAATTATCACATTTACCCACTATGGAAACCATAAAGGTATGATATATATTTAAAATAAATAAGTAGAGAAACAATATAAATATAATATATCTCACATATAAATATAGTACCATCATAATGGCCAACATGAGAGGCGGTGGGAGATAATTGAACAATCATCCTTTCGTGAGGCAGTAGTACGCCATCCATAGAAATAGTATGTTCATTAACCATTAGTTGAAGGTTTGTGTAAGTATAGTCTGAATCTTTCTCATAACAACAACCTAGTATACTGAGGATACTGGTTTTTCGATAAAATTATGATATAAAAAGTGTTTATGGGTTTGGATAAGTAAAATAAAACAAAAGAACTTAAGAGAAGATGTTACTTTTAAATCTTGTATCTCCCTTTGGTTTGAACCCAATGGTTTAATTAACATTCCTTCTTTCTAGGAGAATTCTTCTAGGAGGAGGAGAGGGATCTAAGGATATTAATTAGGAATAGGTTGGGTGATCCAAGGGGATATAGAAGTGTGAGAAATGGGTTAGAAGTGGTAGCTTTTTATAAGGGGGAGGAGGGGCTTTTTAGGAATATTTTTGAAACATTATTTTATTATATCATGATTTTCGGTTTCTAATGGTACAAAACTTATTAAATTCTAAGATAAAATGGATCATGTTAGAAATAAAATTATCCAATAATAATTGGACTGTTTTTGGATATTTTTTTAATCTTTATAATCTTATTTATTTAAATCATTCATTAATGAGGTAAACACTGCATCATTATAGTGTCATAAATAATTTTATTTATTTGATGGTCAAAAATTATAAAAAAATATATCATGATGTAGGAAATATTTTTAGATTTAAAATGAATATTTATAGTCTAATATATAACTTATATAACCCCATGTTATAATAGATATACTAAAAGATATATGTTTATGTCATTTTTTTCGTTAAATTTAATTAATTAATATAAAGTGTAATTATCACTCCTAAGTGGCTCTATGGGGTCCTAAAATTGACCCATGTTTGTCCATGGTATGAAATGTATCAACCAATATGATTAGGTCACATGTTAGGGTAATTTAATATTATTATTACTATATTTTTGTACCCTTATTTCCTAGATTTACCCTTTAACCATGGTAAATAAATTTTTTACTGAGGTAAATATTCATAATGTATAAAAATAAAAGTTACTTATTTACAAAATTTTGACCTCCTGATTATAAATATAGAATAAATTTTTACCAATTCTAAACACATAATTGGTATAAATTAATTTAAAATTAATTATCACTGTCAAAACAAAAAAACGTGTTTTTAAGAAATAATAACTATCAAAAGATTGACATTTGTTTATGTCCAATTCCAAAGTGAAATTACCTCCAATGAAAAAAATTGTATTATATGATAAAAATATAATATAATTACATTTTAATATTATTTAGAAATATAATCTAACCGTATAAATATATTATATTAAAAGGAAGTTTTGAATTCAAATATAGTATTTTTCACAATTCATAAAAAATGAACTTTATAAGAAAAATACCAAAATTTTATCCAAAGTAAATTTCGATGTCCCGATTATAAAGAAGAATATTTTTTTTGAAATAGAAGAAATAAATGTGACCAAAACTATATTGAATGAGGTTTCTCCATCAAAAGGTGGTAAATCGATCTTTCAATGAATATTGGAGTATTTATGCTTAAAATCGGATTCTTTCTGATTTTAAGCTTCCAAATTTATTTCATAAATGTAAAAGCATTTATCAAACATGTATATTTAAATTTTAGTTATTTCTATCCATTCCTGCCAATACAATGGCTAGGCGTTATCTAACAGTTAAAATAATATTATATATTTAGTTTATAGTATGACTCAACATTATGTGCAACATAAGATTTAAAAGAATCTCATTGTGGCGTATCAGTTACGCCATAGAACAATTCATCCCCTTTAAAGTAAAATTAAAATTTAATTCACTAATATTAGTAAATACGAAAATTTTATATTCTTTATTTACCTGGGATGTTACATCTTTCCCCCATTGGGGAATTGCGTCCTCGCAATTTTAAAATTGGTCTTGGAATATTCATTAAAAGTCCCACATCAAAAAAAAGTCAAAAAAATATCACATTAAAAGAAGTAAAGAGAAGTAAAATGGTCACCCTAGATAGCCCATACTAGAATTCCATGTAGGGAAGCATGGATATGGAAGAGAAAAAACCCTCAAGGTTTGATGGAGAGTGGTAGAAAACATGACTAAGATAAAGTTAACCTCTAGAAAATCACAAACTTGTGAGGGGTTAAACGGTCATTGATTCCCCATTTGGAAAATTTCACTTAAAATTTTTTTGTTTTAAGTTACTTTTCTTAAATTTGAGGAGTTTATTTAAGAGCGTGAATAAGAACATAAGGGAATATAATTGCATTTCATGTAGACTTTCATCCTTTATTATATTTCTACCACAAACTCATATTTTCCCAAACAATGAGTATTCAAGATGACTAGTTCACATTGAAAGTATTATAATCAACTTCTAGAGAATCATATAATCCACAAAAGATGAACTATATTTTTTCCATGTATTTAGACATTAACCAAAACCAAAATGGTCACTACAAGATCATATAATCCCCAAAATGGATAATCTTTTACAAAAAGAAATACTACTCCTAATCTCCAATATTTGTGCAAAAATACCCAAAGTTCAACAAAGACCAATCAATAAACAATTGTCCATACAGTTATTCAACGTAATCCAAACTAAAATTGAAGACCAAATCTTAGAATTATTTAATCCAATAGTATTCCATGATAAATCATAACATTTATCTCCAAATAACATCAGTTACTCTTAAAGTCTCACACTAAAAAGTATTTAATCAAATCACATATTCTCCATGATAGGTTAATCATTTCCATAAATCAACCAAATCTTCATATTTATACAATAAAAACAAAGATTCATCCAAAATAAAATGTCAACCATTACTCCACAAATGGGATTCTATAGTATTCTATTTCCCTTAAGCCTATAATGTTGGGAAAAGAGAGAAAATCTTCTAAAATAACATTTGTCACTTAATCACCAAATAATGTTATTGTATTAAGGATATCCATTTGATAAAACATAATTTTCCAAAATCAATATATTCTTGATCCATTAAATCATTTAACTTAAAATAAAAATTCATAATAACCATTGGCATCACGTAAGATAGTGGTAGGCAATGCACCCTTGTCACCCTTCACGTATGAGCTCGATAAATGTGGCATTTCCAGTCACAAAGGGTCATCACCCATTTTATGGGTTGTCCTTTTTATAAAACTCAAAAATATACCTAACATGCTTTAACCTCACTGGTAATCTTATTCCTTTCATTTTTATCCTAATACATTAAGACCTCAACATCTTATATATTGCCTTTTTTTCAACTCCATATGTTAAAATAAAACTATTCCCAATAGAAAGAACATCATACCTTAATCCTGGTGTCCATATGGTTTCATCATCATCTTGTTCATGTAGGTAGAAGGTCCATGCACTGCAAAAATTATTTATGGATCCTTCAAAATATTTTGATTCCTTCATCCAAATACACCTTGTAAAACATGGTCCATATGGGTGTTTGTAGAAAAACAGTTTCAAAATATAATCATTTATGACACATAATTTCAAAACATCTGATAAAACATGATTTTTATAAAAGATTCGGACTAAGTTTGAGTTGAAAATTTCAATCGAAAGTCCTTTTAAAATACCATAAGTATGTGTTGAGAGAATATATTGTAAAATAGAATATTAATAGGTTTTTCAAGGGTATCCTTCTTCAGAACCTTTTTCAAAATCATAATTTTCTTCAAAATCTTTTGATAAGGTAAAATATTTAAAAACGCCTTGATAATATTTACCATTCATGAAAATATTATAATATTGAGAATATAAGATTTGATGAAATACAACCCATGATCCACAATGATATAGATGTATAGTGGAGGTGTTTGATATCTCAAACAACTACTTTCAAGTGAGTTGAATGCTAATAAATGTATCGCAATAATCTGAACATGATTTTGCAATAATTACTACAAACATGTCATTAGGAAGAGATATGAATGTTGTTCGAGATCCTCCTCCTTCCATTTGTAGCTGACTTTCCTTGATCTGAAAAATTTATAAAATAAGGATTTAACTAAAAATAATAGATATATGAACTAATCATGTCTTTAACTAAAACTCATAATCCCTAAGGTTTTATAAACCGAGCTTTGATACCAACTATAAGGACATGGCCTTACAACATCACATAATCTTAAATTAAATGAATAATACAAACTGATGATCTTTTAAGGTTTAGTCTTTTTGGAAATTAGGCCATAACTATTACATATCAACATGAAAATTACATTTAGACACTACTACTCAGTATCAAATTTTTTAAACAAAAACACATAAAAACAAACATGTCTAGTTCTATGTTTTAGACAACATGAATTTTCCTTCATCCCATCCATTACCCTATTCCACTTTATGTCATGTGAAAAACATTTCAAAAATGTGGGATGAGAAAAAATGCTCTGTATGGGTTCTAAAATATGAAAGGAAAACATTAACACATCAATAAATTCAATTAAATGAAATTTTACTTTTCAATCATAACATAGCTCATGAAGTCATATGATTTATGAATAACACATAGAAATAATAAATCGTAAAGGTATCTTGTGGAATCCTTATCATACATACATTATTTCTATAATAGCTACGTTGAGAGTAACATTGGAATACTCATCACAGTATATTCCCTTAATCTCTTAGGAGAAATGTTAATGTTTACCTCTGTCATGTTACCCAATGCATTGGAGAGTTAATGTCGGGCTCACCCTCCATAGGTTTATCACGAAACCACACATACATGTAAAAAACACCAAAAAAACCCATAACATATTCATAACACATAAGACATGAATAAAGAAAAGATAAAATTTCCACATTTCAGTAAAAATATATCATTTCATGATATTGACATAATCAATGCTTTATCAAACCATTTTCAAAAACATTTCTGACATTTAATAATGAGATTTTTGAATCAATGTGTCTCATACCACATTGAATATCTTAAAGTAATTATCATTTTAAAACATTAATGTCAATATAAATAAATCCATAAAACCATTTTGAAAACATGACCATTAATGATAATGATTTAGAAGATCAAATCATTAAAATGATATTTTAGGTAAGGAATTACTAACCAAATGAGAGATACTTAAAAAAAATTAAAGAAAAAAATTTAATAAATAACATTATAATATCATGAGAATAAACATATTCCTGATATAATATGCCAAAGGATAGTATATACTCGATATATATGGGAATTTCTGTATAACAACAATGAAGTCTCAATGGAATGTATATTGAGAAGAAATCCCTTATAAAGAAAGTATCCTTATATTAAGGATAAATCAACTATATAATTATTTGTGACAAATAAAAATACACCAAATATAATTGGATTATAATTTTAATACAATCATACTTCATTCACACATATTCATATAATGACATAATCAAGAAGTAGAAGTTTAACCCAAATAATTGAAATTTGGTAAATAAGTTCCCTTACAAAAACTTCAAAGCCTCACAGCATCACTTTTAAATTTAGTAAATGATTTGATGAGAGGAAAAAGGGTATCTAATCACTTGGAATTATAATTTACAACAATAATTATATTTAAGAACTTATCCCAACATTAGAAGATGTAAATTAAAAGACATAACAAAATAATCCTTTGACTAAAAGAGAAAGGTGAAAGGTTCCCCTACCGATTTGGAAACTTACAAAACATACAACCCATGAAAAAAAGATCATTAAATGAAGATGTAAATACCAATAAATTTAAGTATATTACACAATTAATACAATAATTGGCACTACATGCACCACAAAAAAGGAAATAGTGGAAAATATAGCATGAATCTCATTGAATAAAAATTTGAGATGAAAACCCCTTACCACGATGTAATCAATCGAGTTGTATGCACTAATGTTAATACCCACCAAATGAATCAAAGATACAATGAATTTAAAAGATATTTATGATAATATATATCAAATGGTAGTACACAATACACCACATGCAATAAATAATTGGCGAACAATGGTAATATCACAGAATTAAAAGTGAGATAAGAAACCCCTTACCTCGTGTCTGACAATTCTCGATCATTATATAATCTCTTAAATAATAAAATAAAGTTAATTTATACATTATTAAGAACATTTTTACAATTTTAGTATTCCTTTTATATCATTTATTACCTTTCTATAACAATTAGTTAATTATTTGAGTTCATATCAGACATTTTTTCGATGTTCGGAACTTAAGTTAAAAATGAACTTGTTATAATTATAAATTTTCTATGTGGCCAAAATTCCATTATGTCCAAAATAATATTCATGATTTAGATATCATATGTATCATATATATTTTGTATATATATGTATTTACTGTTTTAGCCAAGGTCGTTCTATGCAAGAATTAGAGTATGATTTGTGTTTGTTGCCAATCCTCTTTGGATGTTCAGAATGTTTCCTAGTAAAGTGATCATATAGTTAAAGAAGGAAATACTATTGAAGGTGGTGTCATTTCCCAGTGTTTGCAAAATTTTGGGGCCTAAAAATCAGAAAATGAACACATGGATATTTGGTAAAAGGAGGTGTGCTCAAAGAAGAAGTGGTGCACGAAAAAGGTGGGATGTACGCAAAATATTTGAGTTGTGCTTGAAAAAACAGCATTTTTCACGAAATAGTGTAGTGTGGTTTTTTGCACATGTAGTGCATTAGAATCAGAATGTTGAAAAATGGAAAAAGCATGGGCTGCTTGAAAAACATGGAGATGTGCATGAAAAATGGTACCTGTGCGAAATATTAAGCACCGAATGAGAGGTTTTTCATGCCACAAGGGGTTTTGCGCATGGGGGTCAGAGACACCTATAAATAAGAGGTCCCCCACCTCATTTTATATGGTTGAAGATATTGAGAATATCTGAGTGCTGATGCACGTAAAATTTTCGCGTAAAGGGGGTTGTGTGAAAAAGGCCAAGTTGTGCGAAAAAGGCTGAGGCTGGACGAAAAATCTGAGGTTGCGTGAAAACTTTGATCTTGGGAAAAAAATTGATGTGGCCCAAATAATATTATGTTGCGAAAAAAATTTGACGTTGCACGAAAAATTATACATTGCATTAAAAAAATGATGGTGCTCGAAAAAGGTAACGTTGCGCGTAAAAGTGGAGACTACATGAAAAAGTGGGATCTTGCACGCAAAGGGTAGGTGCTATTCGAAGTCATCAGTGTAACCTGGATGCACGTCTGATTATCCGGTCCACTGGTTCAGGGTGTTCAATTGCATCAATTCAGGACATCAATGCAAGAAGAGTCTCATGCTAAGAAAAGGCAATGAATTCAATGAGAATCTATTGAAGAGACCTTTATGCCTATAAACTGAGTGGGTCTTCACCAAAGGAAATGAGCCAGGGGGAGTCAATGAGAGTGATCCAAGAGACGCAGTGGTATATCCTTGAACTTTTGTAAAGGAAGTGTGCTTAGGATAGAGTCACTGTACCTAAACATTGTAATCCATAGCTAGGGAAGTTTATTGTAATTAGGTATTACTGACAACCTGTCGGCGTATGCTCCTTAGATGTAGCACTTTGTGTTGAACTATGTAAAAGTACCGTGCCAACATCCTACTTTCATTTTTTTGACATGTTTAACAAGTCCATACCAAAGTGGGAACAAGTTCCACAACTTTAAAAAGAAAACGTCGACACCTTGATTCACCTCTCTCCTCTTAGGGTGTTAGAGGGTCCTTCATTTATAATAGTACATAACATTTGGAGATAATAAATGAAATGCTCCGTTCATGGAGACAGTAAGTTGTACGTACACTTGAACGCTAATTTCAATTATATTTCATAATTAATGGAATTAAAACACAATGATAAATATTAATATTGTGATTAAAGTATAATATAATATATAATTTAATTATCTCCATCCTTTATACATTCCACATATGGTATGAACGAGTCATATAATCTTGAGGGGGCGGTAGTGTGAACTTCCTCAAATTAAATTATCACGTTTTCCCATTATGGAAACCAAAAATGTATGCTATAAATGGAAAATAAAGAATCCTAGAAACAATATAAATATTATATAAATCACATATAAATATAGTTCCATCAAAATGGACACCATGAGAGGTGGTAGGAGATAATTGAAAATTCATCATTTCGTTAGGCAGTAGTTCACTATCCATAGAAACAGTATGTTCGCTGACCATTAGATAGAGGTGTGTGTAAGTGTAGTTTGAATCCTTCTCATAAAAACAACCTAATATATCTAAGATATTGTTTTTGTTATATAATAATAGAAAAAAAGAGTTTAGTGGGTTGGATAAATAAAATAAAACAAAAGAACATAAGAGAATATGTTACCTTTAAATCAGTTATCTTCCTTTGGTTTGAACAAAAAGATTTAATTGAATTTCCTTATTCACAGGGGAAGGCTTCTAGGAGGAGGAGAGGGATGTAGGGAGATTAATTGTGTTACGACCTAGACCCGAAAAACCACCTGAATAGTTCCAAATGGGTCGATTGTCACTACCTTAAGCGCACATCCCCGAACGCCAAAGGCAACCGACTTGCAGCGATGGTCTTTTAGGAATAGTGGGGAGGCTATACCCTCTCAGAGGATCATAATAAGGGTACTGGTCCGATTATAATGTCTATAAGCAGTGTAAATTTAATGAATCAGCAGTGTCAAACCAGACCCAAAGAGCGGAAGCATATCCAAAATCAAATAAACAGCGGAAGAAATATAGAAACAATAGAAGCGGAAAGAAAATAGAAAAACATTCTAAATATCACAACAACTACTACTTTAAACAAACAAGCATTCATCCATAGAAAGTCATACATATCAATACATAATGGCGCTAATGGAAAACCAACAGTTACTACATAAAAAGGTAGTCATTCTATTACAAAAAGGAAACTAAACAAAGTAACTCTAGCAAGGCACGACCTCAAGGTCCATACCAGTCACCATTCCAATAGCACTAAGGTCGAGCTCCTGAGGCCCACCCTCTACTTGAACACAATTTAATAAAGTCTAGATGCGTCTTGAAGGGCCCATGTAGGGTGTGAGACGAGTCTTAGTAGGATACCACCCAATGGTGCATACCTAATATAAGTGTTTTGACAAAGTTGATTATATAAGAAAATAGTAAACTGTACATTTCCCAAAAGTAAACACAAACTTCACTGGTGCTCATCAGTCACCCAGGAGTGTCACCTACTTCACCCAACGCTGGAATCTCTGGTCTGTAACCCGACACCACGTGCCACCTGACACCATGTGTCTCAAGTACCGATGTCCCGAAGGTACACTGAATAATTGTAACCCTGCTCGAAAGCTCAACCTGTCCATGGAACAACATCTGGAGGAATAGTGATACATGTCCTCAAATAATAACCTAAGGGATAGCTATGTCTGCCCTCAAATAATACCTGGAGGGACAATGATATTTTCCCTCAAATCATGGTGAGCCTCGGCCCCCAACCTAACAGCCTCAAAGCTTTCTCACGAAGGCTCCTCACCTCCCACGTGGATTCCTATGGAAAGAACACCCAAAACAATAACACCTAACAACATCTATCGGGGGCCTCTACCCAGCAAGTGTACATACAACCTCATCACGGAGTCTATCAGTGTGCACACTACTCAAAAGTACATGGTGAGGGGTAATCACCTCAATAGGTTCCCAAGACACAACACCTCTGACACCCCGTGTCACTACGAACCAGTCGCTCAAGTCTGATGGCCTCGACATCCATGTAACTCAGGCCAAGCCCAACCTAACAATCCAACTTCCTAAACCGACGTCCTTGATGCCCAATCCCGTGGTAGGAACCACCCAATAAACCCGAGAAAAACCCCAACCTGTGATCAACATCACTCAACAAAATAACTGAGCCTTCCCCAACATAACTAAACAGTTCAACACCGGTAATATCACACATTGCATAATTATAATCAAAAGCATCACCTTAAACAGAAAATTACTAAATATTCAAATTTAACTAACTTTTGATGTCCCAAACCATCACCTTAATCATTCATTATTTAACAATTAAACTCAACAGTTTCACTCAAGAAATTCATTAAGCAGTCTAAAGACAATAGGTTAAACAACGGTTCAATTCATACACATTTCGGCACCCCCGGCTGAATTTCCCCAAATGAGCAACGACCTCTAACCCGACCTCTCTCAATCACAATAGGGTCAGGGAATACCCAGATGCATCCCACACTACAGATAATTAATTAAAAACAATTAAATAGGGTTTCACTCAACACCCGACCTCATGCCCGAAGGCCACAACCCCCAATTGTCTATGAAAACATGAATGAAGGTTTGCACCACCTACCTCTGTCCCGTACGATGCTACTCCCCCGATGTCAGCCTCTGAATTGGTCTAAACCCCGGTAGCTCTGTGTTTCCGTCAAATCTTGGAAATTATATTCGGATGGAATCTGTGGAGAAATAGGCGTGGAATCAAGGACGAAGATGGGTGCACAAGGTTAGCCTTTCTGATGCAGTCCCGTAGCCACTGACGGATCGAAGAACAGACAATGAATGAAAATTCTAGGAGGAGATGTGTTCTTGGTTGTTTTTCAGATGAATGGTTTGTCCAACGGAGAATAAGAAGGCCTTTCTGGAAATAAGATGTGACAGCCTCCCACTCGCACAAATAAAAAAAAGTACATGACATGTATTTAAAGACTACACGCTGTGTAGATGAACTTTTTGTACTCCGACTTAAGAGGAGTCCAGTGCATGGCTTGGACCGTGTACACGGTCCACACACATCCAGGGACTCGTCCATTGCACGGAATGTACTTGGTCTCAGACGGGTTGTCACATGCCTAGCTGATACACGGTGTGTACTTGGGAGTACACGGCGTGTAGTGTGGAAATTTCCAGAAACTTCCCAGATTTTCCAGACTACACAAAATCATCCAAAAAACATACAAAAGAGAAGAAAATTTCAAACAAGGTCGGAAATTTAACCCGTTTCAAAAACCTGGGTTCTTACGAACTCCCTACTTTAACGTAGCTCATCCCCGAGCTACCGAATGAAACCCAGAGATGGCCCCGAACACACCCATCCCAGTTAAACAAGCTGGACTACCTTGGTCCCAAGGTTTTGGATAAATTCTTCAATGGGATCCCCACTTTAGTAATTTCCTACTCGGTCTCAACCAACAAATCTCAAATCAAACTAGTTAACAAACAAGGTCCAACAACCTATTTCGTAGACCCATGGTCCTCCCGTGATGCATCATCACCCCTGCACCTCCTTGGTTCTCCCGTGTCATTTCTGACACCCAACATAACCCTCACCGCATCAGTGTCTGCCTCTAGGAGGTCCTGCATCTCATAGATGCTCCAATCAAAACTTGGTGCCTTGTACCTTAAGTAACCTGCATCCACGATGCCCTGGTGCCCATGGAACCTCACATAACCTACATCATTGATGTTCCTGATGCTACGCATCTCAAATATATAAATAAAAATATATAACGCATCCGATATGATGTAAATCCCACTAACTAGCATTTGTTCAGTCCCTAAGTATCATGTGCAACTTGTGCACTCAACCAGACATGCCTCAAGAGGCCATGCCAAAATAAAGAAATGAAAATCACGGCCACACCCACAGTGTACCTGCCACCGTCGTCGACTCACTAGCATGCTCAGTCCCTGGCAGCTCCACAGTGTGCACCTAACCTGAAGTACAGCTTCCTGATGCCTGACCTCCCAGCGGGGCTTCTCCAGTCACCGGCCACTAACCCATCAGCTGGGTCCCACCATCTCTATCACGTCCTCCGCGCACAGTTGAACCTCATCTACCCTATCCTAGTACCGAACCTTAACCAACACCTGATTCCACAGTCTGTCATGGTCCCTGCCTTCCGGCTGTCTGAGAAGGCTGCGTGCAAAACCTCTCCAGATGCCCAACCTGAACACACGCCCAACACTCCTTCTGAGGCCAATCTCACTTAGCCCAAACATGTCGCGACTGCCCACACTAAAATCAAATCACCGATGAATTTCCTCAAGGTGGCCTAGATGAGTCCTTGGCCTGCCCGCCCTACTAGAACTCGTCTCTTCCTTGCTTCTTGCTGTCCAAACCATCACCTGAAGCTATTTCCCTAGCAATCTGGGGTCTATACCTCTGGTTTCCTTCTAATATAAGCTCATAGTTCACCACCTCGGAGAAGGAACCCAGCCTGAAGATGTTCACATTGACCCAAATGGCGTGTCGTAAGCCATCCTCGAAGTGCCTCACCTTAGGTGCATCATCGCTTACCGTACCAGGTGCAAAGCAATACAACTCTTTGAAGGTAGCTGCGTAGTCCATGATAGACATATCTCCCTGCTGAAGACTCAAGAACTCCCGAGCTCTCTCTACCCTCAGTGTCTCTGGATAGAAGTTCTCAAAGAACATGTCCTCGAATTTCATCTAAGCCAGTCCCTCATGCCTATGATCCTTTACCTGTACATCCCACCAACGCTACACCAGTCCTCTCAGCATGTACGTCACGAGCTTGACCCTCCGCCCTAGAGGCGTGTCGAGCTACTCGAAGATCATCTGCATACTCTCTATCCAGTTCTCTGCCACCGGCGGACAACCTTCTCCTTGAAAAATTAGCAGGTTCTATGACTAGAACTCCCGCATCAGATATGCCATATAAGGCTCTATACCTTGCGTGACTATTTCAATACTCTATAAGACACGTACCAGGATAGCTTAGAGCTGCTCGTCAAGCCATGGTCTGAACGCTGGCAAACCCGTCTGCTGCCCTGCATTTACAGGATCCTAAACCTGATCATGTCCCTAAGCCTGTACATACGGCTCTTGCTCTGCCTGTACCGGATTCTGATCCTGATCACGTGGCACTGTATCTTCTCCTACCTGATCCTCCATCGAGTCGTGAAGGAGTAACCTGCTGAATACCAAAAATGGCCAGCCATCCCATATATATATATATATATATAACTATATATTCTACCATGATAAGGAAAGCACTAAAGAGGCAGTGCATAACAACTACTCTTACTCTCCCCTATCGCAACAGATGCCCTCGGCATCCCGACCTCACGGCCTCCTTACCCGCCCTCAACAGAGCCAAGTATCAATGGTGACTCGGTCCATGTCCATCGTGACAACCAACATTGCCTCTAACTCGACGACCGAGTCTCCCAATCCTGATAGTTACACTGCCTCAGTCATAACACCTTCCTACTCTCATAAGAGCCAGACTCAAATATCATCCGACATAAAATTATAAAAATAAACAAACCATGGCATACATACTGAAATAAACAAGCAATTCTTTTAGGAGTTTCACCTATTCACATTTAAAAGCATAAATAGCATGACAATTGATTTTTATTTACATGGAATAATCACTTCACAAAGTATACGTGCAATTATGAAATTTAAATACCCTAAAATGTGCCTATAAAAATCCAAGAAGATATGCCTCTCCATACCGGCCATGGTCCAATTCTCCTTTACCAAACCGGGTCAAGGGTCACACATCACAATCAATAACATCACACCTCAAGTGAGCCACCAAGGTGGAAATCACATAAACTATAATCTGAGCAGAAAGAAACTAGTAATTCCCACCTGTGGAAACTAGGTCCGTCCCTCATACCTGGGGCTGCAGGCACCCAAGCACAAGTCAGAAACCCAGTTCCAATGACAACCAATCTCCATTCTACCATATCCCCAAATAGTAAAACCAAAAGAAATAAAAAAATTCTCAAACTCATTAGTAGTCAGTAAGGAACTGCTACTAAATCACTGTCAAGAACCCCTCTAATACCACTTTGTAACAACCCAAACCCGAATAGCCACCCGAACAGTGCCAAACGGGTCGAGTGTCACTACCTTAGGGGCACCTCCCCAAATGACAAAGGCTGCCGACTAGTAGCGAGGGTCTGTTAGGTATAGTGGGGAGGCTATACCCTCTCAGAGGATCATAATAAGGGTACTGGTCTGAGTATAATGTCTACAAGAAGCTGAAATTTAATGACTCAGTAGACTCAAACCAGACTCGCAGAGTGGAATCATATCCAAAATCAAATAAACAGCAGAAGAAATATAGAAACAATAGCAGCAGAATGTAAATAGAACAACATGCTGAATATCACAACAAATACTACTATAAACAAACAAACATGCATCCATATCAAGTCATACATATCAATACATAACGGCGCCAATGGATAACCAACAGTTACTACATAATAAGGTAAGCAAGTTGTTACAAAAAGGAAACTAAACAAAGTAACTCCCGCAAGGCATGGACTCAATTTCCATACTAGTCTCCATGCCAATAGCACTAAGGTTCATCTCCTAAGGCAGACCATCTACCTGCACGCAATTTCATAAACTCAACATGCGTCCCGAAGGGCCCGTGTAGGGTTTGAGATGAGTCTCAGTAGGATACCACCCAATGGTGTATACCTAATTTAACTATTTTAGTAGGCATGCTTATATAAAAAAACAGTAAACAGTACAATTCCCAAAAGTAAACACAAACTTCACTGGTACTCAGCAGTCACCTGAAAGTGTCACCTGCTTCGGCCAACGCCGGAATATGGCATAACATCTAGAGGAACAACGATACCTATCCTCAAATAATAACTGGAGGGACAGCGATGTCTACCCTCAAATAATACCCAGAGGGACAGTGATATCTGCCCCCAAATCACGGCGAGCCTCGGCCCCCCAACCTGAAAGCCTCAATGCTATCTCTTGAAGGATCCTCACCTCCCACGTGGCTTCCTATGGGAAGCACCCCCAAAACAATACCACCTAACCACATCTATCGGGGGCCTCTACCCAGTGAGTGGTCATACCACCTCATCACGAAGTCTATCTGTGTGCACAAAACTCAAAAGTACCTGGTGAGCGGTAATCACATCAATAGTTTCCCAAGCCACAACACCTCTGACACCTTATGTCCCTGTGAACCATTCACTCAAGTCGGATGGCCTCGCCATTGAAGTAACTCGGGCCAAGCCCAACCTGACAGTCCAACTACCTCAACTGACATCCATGAAGCCCAATCCCATGGTAGGAACCACCCAAGTAACCCAGTAAAAGCCCCAACCTATGATCAACATCACTCAACAAAATACCCAGGCCATGCCCAACATATCTAAACAGTTAAAAACTACAAATATCACACATTGAATAATTATAATCAGAAGCATAAATTTTAAAAGAAAATTACTAAACAGTCAAATTCCACTAACTTGTGTTTTCCCATACCAGAACCTAACTCATTCATGATTTAACAATTAAACTCAACAGTTTCACTCAAGAAATTCAATAATCAGTCTAAACACAACAGTTTAAACAACGGTTCAACTCATACGCATTTCGGCCCCCCCAATAAAATTTCCCCAAATGAGCAACAACCTCTAACCCGGACTCGCTCAATTACAACAGGGTCAGGGAATAACCAGAGGCATCCCACAATGTAGATAATTAATTAAAAACAATTAAACATGATTTCACTCAACACCCGATGTTGCCCTCGAAGGCTGCAACCCCCAATTGTCTACGAAAACACGAATGAAGGTATACACCACCAACCTCTATCTCATATGATGCTAATCCCCCGATGTCAGCCTCTGAATTGGTCTAAATTCCAGTAGATCTGCATTTTTTTAGAATCTCAGCAATTCCGTTTAGATGGAATCTGCGGAGAAATAGGTGAGGAACCAAGTATGAAGATGGGTGCACGGGGTTATCCTTTATGATTCGATCCCGAAGACACCAACAGATCGATGAACGAACAACGTATGATGATTCTAGGAGGAGATGTGTTCTTGGTGGTTTTTCAGATGAAGGGTTCGTCGAATAGAGAAGAAGAAGGCATTTCTGGAAATAAGACACGACATCCTCCCACTCACACAAATAAAAAAATTACACGGCGTGTATTTCAAGACTACACGCCGTGTAGATGGCCTTTCTGTAATCTGACTTAAGCAGAGTCAATGCATGGCTTGGACCATGTACATGGTCAACACACAGCCAGGAACTCGGCCATTGCACAGAATGAAAATACATGGCATGTTAAAGAAGCCTTCACACTGTGTAGATGGAAATTTACAAATGGGCACCACACGACCTGTACATGGTCTCAGATGGGTTGTCACATGCCTAGCTGATAAACGGCGTGTACTTGGGAGTACACGGTGTGTAGTCTGAAAATTTCCAAAAACTTCCCAGATTTTCCAAACATCACAAAATCAGCCAAAAATCATACAAAAGAGCAAAAAAATTCAAACAGTGTTAGAAATTTAACCCATTTAAAAAAACCGGGTTCTTACAAATTGGTCAGAGTTCGCACGATCCAAGTGGATTGAGGAGTGTGAGGAATGGGTTATAAGTTAATTCTTTTTATAAGGGGGAGGAGGGGCTCTTTAGGAATATTTAAAAACATTATTTTATTATATTATGATTTTTGGTTTCTGAAGGTCCAAAACTTATTAATGTAAAAGATAAGATGACTCGTGTTTGAAATAAAATCATCCAATAAGAATTGGACAGGAACAACTGGAAAGGGAGGTTTTCCCAATTCCTAAATACCAACGGTTTAAGAAACCATTGTTGTAGAGTACGTTTACCAATGATTTAAGGAAACCATTGGTAAAATCTGGTTAAAATCATCTTTTCCCAATGATTTTGAAGAACCGTTGGGAAAAGTATACTCTATACCAATGGTTTTCTTAAAACGTTGGTATAGAGAGGTTGAAATCATCACATACCAATGGTTTTTACCAACCGTTGGTAATGTATTTCTTTCCCAATTGTTTTTACAGACAGTTGGGAATTTTTTACCCCAAATTCACAGAATCTCGGCCTCCCCCATTCCATATGACTACACCCCTAAACAGAAAGGAGAATTGGGATTTTATTTCCCCTACAACTGAAATCCTTGATTCTTTATGATTTATCTGTTCTTCACTTGTAATCTATATGTGATAATTCATCTACTATTTTGGTTTTATGTTTTCTTTTGGATGAAGTGGAGAAGTGGTATTCTATTAACCCTACTATGGAAATCATGTGTTCCGATCCATCTTCAAAATTTCTTAGTTCTAAACATCTAGTTTGTAAGTGATACTTTCATTTTAGTGTTATGCATTTACTGCTTTTGGTTTTCTGTTTTGATTTGGGTGTGTATGAATTTTATTTTCTGTTTGATTTGGGTGTGTGTGTTGGGCTTCAATAGTGAATAAAATTTGACTCAAAATGAATTATGTGTTAATATCTTACATAAATTTTTAGTTCTTAGAATTCCTGGTATTGCTGGGAATTTTGTGTTAATATCATCCATATTCCACATGATTCACATCATGGTAAGAATGTGTGATGAAGTTGCTCAGATCAGAGAAAAAACTCATACACTCTAGGTTTTTTATAGTGGCATGGTTAGTCAGGAGTGATAATTAGCTTCCTAATATGACTGTACTAGTATAACATTAGGGTCAATTAAATATGGTTCTCACTGTACGTTGTATATTATGTCTCTTTCTTGGCCAATACTCACTTTTATGATGGTTGGGTGCTTTTCACTAGCGATACTGGCATGTGTATACATCCATAACAATGTTAGATAAGTCACAAGTTTAATTCAGTAATCTTGTAATCATTGACATAATTTATTATTAATCTAAAATTTAAAAATAAATGGTTTTGTCTATACATTATGAAAATAAAACTTTTTATAAACCATGAACAACCTATTATTGTAGAATCATAAACATTAACCACCCATGGGGTGTGCATGACTTGGGGAACTAATTGGGTGATGAAAGGTATGACCATTGAGGTGCCAAGAATGATTTATTGAACATGAGTGAATGATTTGGGATGCCTATAACATATAATAGGACCTGAGGCATGTGCCTCTATTTGGGATTCCTATAAATGGGCCTTGAATTCCTCTTTTACCAAGGGTTTTGTGCAACCATTTGTAAAACTCTTCCCTTTACCAATGCTTTGATTCAATGACAAGGAAAGGAACCTTTATTGATGATTGTGGATTTTGAGTTATTGACCTGACTCGCACTCTTTCCACCGATGAACCAGATGATTGGGTTGTAGCTCAAGAAGCTAGGTCTAATTTTAGAATTTATTGAGCCTCTTGTATAGTAATACTTCCTACTAGTTTTAACTATTTTTTCTTCTTGATACATGACATACATTCCCACCATTCGGTTAATGATTCTGTTATTAGTTGGTATTACTTATTTGGTTATTTTCATCCATTTCCAATATTTTTCCATTATTTTCCTTCTTCCACTTTTTAACTGATAATATTAAAATTTTACTACTTAGGTAATGATGGAATAGTCTCCCCCAAACACAGCAATGGATCTCACTATTAGTCAATAACATTTGAAATTTGGGAAGATGTGTTTGAGGCCATGTGGCCATCTAGGTTCGGGTCACTAATGAGTGCCATCCTGGTTTGGGATGTCACAATTCCTAGATATCCTTTTTATAGGTGTTTCTAATCAAATCCATACCTATAACTATTGAAGGTACCTCTCCAAAATCAATTGGGTCATGATACAATAAATACATCCTACTAACCTATGATCTATGGCTCCAAACCTAGGATCCTTTAATCCATGGTTAAGGTGAAACTTGATGAATCCATAACTACTTTTGATGTGATCCTCATCCTACTCCTCATCATGATCTCCCTGAAGAAGTTAAAGTATAAAACTCATGTACCCCCAACAAGAACTTTAAGAATTATGTATTCCTTGATCCACTTCCAATTTCGTACTGGGCAATCCTTGAATATAGGCATTAGAAATTCTGTATCTTATTTTCTTTTATACACTGTATTTTGTTGTGTTTCTTAATATGACTCTCATTTAGAGTAATGTGTTACTTATTCTTTTATATAAATTAAACAATTTTCCTTTACCTAATTTTTTTTATTGAACTTAAATATTATTGAATTTCTTTGAAATAACTTATTGCAATTTTTTTACAGAATGGATTGAAGTTGGATGTACGAAACTGATCGGATTTCATTGGATTTTCAAAATAATTTGAACAGCTTTTTAGATTTTTCATTTGACAAGGCTTCAGATAGTGGTCGCATACACTGCACGTGTTCTAATTGTGTTGGAAGATCTTGGTTGAGTTGTGAAGTAGTTAGTTATCATATAACCAAATATGGTTTCCAAACAAACAATATGTGTGGTATCACAATGGAGAGAAAATAGAATCTCAAATTGTTGTTTTCCAAATTATAGGACTAAATTAGAGAGTTTGATATATGATCGGTTTCAATTTATTCAACATCAGGAGAAGGAAAGGATGTCCAGCCAACAAGATTTCGATACAAGTATATATGATGCCTCCAATGAAAATGATGATGTTGATAGGGTGAAAAAATTGAACGATGTTGTGACGACTCCAGTATATCGGAAATGCTGTAAAATGAAAAAGTCAGAATTTTTAATCTGGTTGTTTCATGGGAAAACTGTGTATGGGATTTCAAATACTACAATCGATTACATTCTTACCTTCTTGAAGGACTTACTTCCAGATGATGTAGATATTCCCTCAATCAACTATATGGCATGGAAGTTATTTGATGAACATGGATTCTAAAAAAAATTCATGCTTGGCTGAATGATTGCAGCTTATTTTGGGAGGAAACTGCTGAAAGAAATGATTGTATCAATTGTGGACCCTCTTGATGGATGTCGAAAGATGATGGAACACCATATCGTGTGCCACAAAAAGTAATGTGGCACTTTCCATTGATACAAAGATTACAGAACCTTTCCATGTCTAATGAGATATCAGTAAAAATGTGATGGCATGCCACCGAGAGAAAAAAGAATAATGAAGAGTTCGTTTACCCTGCATATGGATTTTCATGGAAGAGATTTGATGCTCGATATTCGGAATTTGCAGCCGACATGCGTAATTTGATACTAGGTCTTTAATGTGATTGTTTAAATCCATTTGGGCAGATGCTTACTTGTAATATCACATGGTTAGGTTTCATACACATTTATAACCTTCCCCCATGGTTCTGTATGAAAAAGCATTACACTTTATTGTGTATTCTGATATCTGTCCCTTCTGATCCCGACAATGATAAAGATATATACATGTAACCTATAATAAAAGAGTTGAAACTTCTTTGGGATGTGGGTCTGCCAACTTACGATTCATGTTCAAAAGACATATTTCAGATGCATGATGCACTTATGAGGACGATCAATGATTTTCAAGGTTATGCAATGATGTCTGGATGGAGCACAAAAGGAAAATTTTCATGTCTTGTTTGAATGAAGAATACTCAATTGAGAATATTGAAATATCACCTTAGTTTTAGTTTTATGGGAAATTGATGATTTTTTCTAATGAACCATCCATATAGAAACAATCATCGAAGATTTAACAATACCATGGAGACTGACGATCCACCTCAACGTATGTCTGGAACTGATGTTCTTAATGAATTGAAATATTTCAGTTATTCATTTGGGAAGGGTGTAATGAATCTGGATAGAGGAAAAATGTTTCCAATGATACGTGTTATAATTGGATGAAGAAGGGTATATTCTTTGAGTTGTCATATTGGTCATCTAACTTGTTATGTTATTTCTTAGACGTAATACACATTGAAAATAATATATTTGAAATGTTGATTTCAGTTCTTCTAAATGTCAATGGAAATACAAAAGATGATTTACGATCTTGGCGTAACATGGTAGATTGGGGGATCATACCAGAATAGCATCATATCTATATCAGTGAAAATAAATGGCATGTTCCATGTGCTTCTTATGTGATGACACCTACTGAAAATGGTTAGAATATGTGTCGTAAATGTCCAAAACATGCGTTTAATGGTTAAATTCATACCGAAGGACATTGGAATGACTTGAAATCTCACAAAAACACCATCATTTTTATTCTTGAGGTGTACGAGGAGATGTCACACCATTTGGATGCTCGGTTTGCGCGTCAAAGATGAATATGTGTTTTTTAGGTGTTTGGGGCACTTGAAAAGCGTCTGTGGGGTGGTCAAAACCAGCTGAATGACCTCAAAATTCCATTAAATCATATGACAACAAAGTTTGGGTGAATTTTGAAATGGTCAGCCAGACAGCACGTCATTCGAAGGTGTCGTGTGACCACAGTGGCTGAATACGCACTTTGTGTGTCTTAAATGGCCAAAACATGTGTTTTACAGTCAAATACATACACAAATATATCTGAATGACATGAAATCACATGAAAACACCCTAATTATTTTTTTGTGGTGTAAAAAAATGACACGTCATTCGAATGTTCAGTTTACGCAGCATGACTGAATATGCGTTTTTAGGTGTTTGGAATTCTTGAAAAGCTTACATGGGGTGGTCAAAACTAGATGAATGACTAGAGAATTCCATGAAATTGGATGAAAACAAATGTTTGGTGAACTATGAAAGGGTCGGCTAAATGACACATCAATCAGAGATGTCGTGTGACCGCGATGGCCGAAAACGCACTTCGCGTGTCGTAAATGGCCAAAACATGTGTTTAATGGTATAATGCATATCGAACGACATCGAAGTGACTTGAAATCACACCAAAACACCCTATTTTATATTTTGAGGTGTATGAGGAGACGAAACATCATTTGGATGCACGGTTTGCATGGAATGACTGAATATGTGTTTTTAGGTGTTTGGCGTGCTTGAAAAGCGTGCGTGGGGTGGTCAAAACAGGCTGAATGGCCTCCGAATGCCATGAAATCAGACGAAAATATAGGGTGGGTGAATTGTGAAATGGTCGGCCATATGACACATCAATCAGAGGAGCTATGTGACCGTGGTGGCCAAAAACGCACTATGTGTGTCGTAAATGGCCAAAACATGTGTTTTATGGTCAAATGCATGCCGAACGACATCAGAATGACAAGAAATCACACGAAAACACCTTAATTATTATTTGTGAGGTGTACGAGGAGACGACACATCATTCGGACATGCGGTTTGGATGAAATGACTGAATATTTTTTAAGTGTTTTGCACGCTTGAAAAGCGTGCATGGGGTTGTCAAAACTAGCCGAATGACTTCGGAATTCCATGAAATAAAATGAAAATAAAGGGTGGCTGGATTTTGAAATGGTCGACCATATGACATGTCATTCAGAGGTGTTGTGTGACCGCAATGGATAAAAAAGCACTCTACGTGCCATAAATGGCCAAAACATGTCTTTTACGGTCCAATACATACCCAACGACATCAGAATGTCTTTATATCACAAGAAAACACCCTAATTTATATTCGTGAGGTGTATGAAAAGACGACATGTCATTCGGATGCGCGGTTTGTGCAGCATGACTGAATATGTGTTTTTTAGGTGTCTGGCGTGCTTGAAAAGCATGCGTTGGGTGGTCAAAACTAGTCTAATGACCTCAAAATGCCATGAAATCATATGAAAACAAAGGGTGGGTGAACTGTGAAATGGTCATCTCGACCACATGTCAATGAGAGGTGTTGTGTGACCGCGATGGCTGAAAACGCACTCTGCGTGTCGTAAATTGCCAAAACATGCGTTTAGCAGTCAAATGCATACTGAATGACATCGGAATGACTTAAAATCACACAAAACACCCTAATTTTCATTCATGAGGTGTAGGAGGAGATGACACATTATTCGGATGCGTGGTTTGTGAGGCACAACTGAATATGTGTTTTTTAGGTGTTTGGCGCACCTGAAAAGCATGCATGTAGTTGTCAAAACCGGCTAAACGACCTCAAAATGCCATGAAATCAATCGACAATAAAGGGTGGGTGAATTGTGAAATGGTCGGCCATACGACTTGTCAATCAGAGGTGTTGTGTGACGGCGGTGGCCGAAAATGCACTCCGCGTGTCGTAAATGGCCAAAACAAGCGTTTAATGGTCAAATCCATATCGAACGACATCAGAATGACTTGAAATCACACGAAAGAACCCTAATTATTGTTTTTGAGGTGTATGGGGAGACAAAATGTCATTGAGACATGTGGTTTCCGCCACATGGCTGAATATGTGTTTTTTAGGTGTTTGGTGCGCTTGAAAAAACATGTGTGGGGTGGTTAAAACCAGCCTAACGACATCAAAATGCCATGAAATCGGATTACAACAAATTGTGGGTGAATTGTGAAATGGTCGGGTAGATAGCATGTCAACCGTAGGTGTCGTATGACCGTGGTGGCTGAAAACACACTCGGTGTGTCGTAAATGACCAGAACATGCATTTTATGGTCAAATACATATCGAACGATATCAGAATGACTTGAAATCACATTAAAACACCCTAATTATTATTCTTGAGGTGTATGAAATGACTAAATGTCATTCAGATGCGTGGTTTGTGCGGTATGGTAGATTATGTGTTTTTTAGGTGTTTGGCACACTGGAAAAGCATGCGTGGGGTGGTCAAAACTGGCTGAATGACCTCAGAATACCATGAAATCGGACGACAACAATGAGTGGGTTAGTTTTGAAATGGTCGGCTAGACAACATGCCAATCAGAGGTGTCATGTGACTATGGTGGCCGAAAACGCACTCCAGACAGCCCCCTGGAAGCCCCCCTCTAACCCCCCGGACAGCCCCCTTACTCCTAATGGCCCCACCCCCTGAAAATCCCCCCACCCCCCGGACACCCCCCCCCCCCACTCACCCTGGACAAACCCCACCCCGCGGACAGTCCCCTGCACCACCAGGATAGTCGTACCACCCCCCAGACAGCCCCACGCACTACCCGGACAACCCCCCCCCCCCACCCCCCACTCACCCCCGACAACCCCCACCCCCCAGACAGGCCCCCACACCACCTGGACAGCTGTCCCACCCCCCAGACAGCCCCACACACTACCCGGATAGTGCCCCCACCCCTAGACATCCCCTACCTCAATCCAAGGCACAATGTGACTGGTATCACTCAAAGTGTCTCACTTTTTTTTGAAATGGACAACATTTTAAGTGAAAACAACAACCGAAATATGGAAAATATTCACAAGGCTACACATAGATTCTTGAAATTAAGGGATAAAAAATAAAATATGGTCTATTGGTCATAAGTTATTAGAATAAAATATTCACAAGGCATAGATTGAAACACATGGGTAATAGTATATATAGAAAAAAATGAATTATATTAGTAATGATTCTTGACATCCCATCATGAACATGCACCAACACTCATGTTCTAATTCCCAATCACAATTCGTTCATTCTATACAATAACATACAACAAATGAAAATCATATAGTGATTTCATATGAAACCTATGAACACTCAAGCATACCACATAACAAGTTGGTCAACAAGGCTACACATAGATTCTTGAAAAATAAGTTTCCAAGCCTCTTAAAAATACCCCAATGGTGAGGAATACATATGGTGACACGATAGCTCTATGGATCACTTCAATTCCATCCTCAAACAGTAGGTTCTAGGACCAAACCAAATTCCCTTTGGTAACCCAATACCAAAGACTTAATTGAATATTCATACCCACTACCCATGATGGGGATTCATCTCACGTCACACCCAGGAGAGCAAATTACAATTAGCCACATACAACCTTATTCTAATTGAAAAGTCTATGAAAAACATGTAGGCTATTTGGGTAACCCATCTCATATATCAAGATTGTCCAATGTTTTCCTCAAACACATTAGGAACCATTTATACATGGATACATAATCATTAGTGGAATATAAACATCCCATGTGCTTCCTATAACTCATCCCAGGTCTAAGAACATGACCACTACCATTTTCTATCTTATGTGTATCATGATCCTTGTCCACTCTACCCAAGTTTTTCTGTTGGTTTTAAGATACTCAACCCAAGACCATGACTAAACATCCCATGTGATTCCTATAACATATAGGTTTTTTCTCTTGTGTGTATTGGTGTTGTGGTTTGAGTGAGGAATGAATTTTAAATTTTGAATACTCTTATGTGTGCTGGTGTTGTGGTTTGAGTGATGAATGAATTCTAAATTTGGAATACTCTTATGGGTGTTATTTAATTTCCTATAACATGTGGCATTTTCTCTTATGGTTGTTATTTCATTTGAATTTCTAAATTTAAAAATTTCAAAATTCTAGAAGGAATTATAAATTTTGAATACTTTGGATGGGGATTTTGTATCGGTGTTGTTGCAGGTCTGGAGAGGGGGAGGTGTGCTACTATGTTGCTGTTGTGTTGTTGCATGTCTGGAGAGGGGAGAGGGGCATGCTGCTGTGGAGTTGAGCAAATGTATACCAAGAGTTTTCAAAACCACTTGTATAGCCTTATGGATTTCCATATCCTCTATATACCAATGGTTTACAACTGTTGGTATAAGTGTTACCAACATATAACAACGGTTTAACAAACCTTTGGTATATGTTATATTGTAACACACATATGCCAACAGTTTGTAGCAAACTGTTGGTTTACCTTTTATTTTGACACCTATACCAACAGTTTTCACAGAACCATTGGTATAGGCCGATTGTCACGTCTTACTTGTCCACGGTTGAGGGAACCGTTGGAATACTATATACCAACGGTTTCTAGGCTGTTACCAATGGTTTTGAACCATTGGTAAAGTGTAAAATTTGAGTAGGGAGGTTTTTGATATTTTTTTTTATCTCTATAATCTTATTTATTTATATCTTTCACAAATGAGGTAAACAATGCATCATTATTATGTCATAAATAATTTTATTTATTTGATGTCTAAAAATTATAAAAAAAATCATGATGTAGGAATGATTTTTATATTTCCAATTAATATTTATAGTTGAAGATAATACTTATATCACCCCATGTAAGAATTGATTTAATAAAAGATATTTGTTTAAGACCTTTTTGTCTTTACATTTAATTAATTAATATAAAGTGTCATTATTACTCCAATGTAGCTCCATGGGGTCTAATAATCATATCAAGGAAGACCATGGTCGGAAATGTATGAACTAATATTAATAGAAAACATGTTAGGATAATTTAATATTATTATAATAATAGTACGTTACACTTATTTACCAGATTTACCCTTTAACCTTGGTAAATAAAATTTTTACTGATGTAAATATTCATAATATCTAAACATAAAAGTTAACTATTTACAAAATTTGGACCTCCTAATTCCAAATATGGAATCAATTTTTCAAAATTTAAAACACAGTAGTAGATGAAATTAATTTAAAATTAATTCCCACTGTCAAAACAAAAAGTGAGTTTTTATGAAATAATAACTTTCATAAGATTGACACTTGTTAATGTCCAATTTCAAAGTGAAATTACTTCCAATGACCAACATATGATTAAATATTATAGATATAATATAATTAAATTTTAAAATAATTTAGAAAGATAATATAACCATATAAATAAATTAGATTAAAAGGCAGTTTTGAATTAAAATACATTATTTTTTACTGTTCATAAAAATGAACTTTATGAGAAAAATACCAACATTTTATCCAAACTAAATTTTGATGTCCTGATTATAAAGAATATATTATTATTTCAAATAGAACATATAAATGTGACCAAGACTATATTCAGTGAGGGTTCCCCATCAAAAGACAGTAAATCGACCTTTTAATGGATATTAGAGTATTTATGCTTAAAATCAGATTCTTTCTTATTTTAAGCCTCTAAATTTTATTCGGTAAATATAAAAACATTTAACAAAAATGTATATTCAAATTTTAGTTAGTTATGTCCATTCACGCTAATACAATTTCTAGGCATTAAATTTCATTTAAAATAATATTATATTATTATTTTTCAGTTTGACTTGGCATTGTGTGCAATATAATATTTCAATGAAACTTGTTGTTGTGTATCAGGTACACCATCGAACAAAGCATTCCCCTTAAAGTAAAAATAATATTTAATTCACAAATTTTAATGAATATGAAAATGTTATATTATTTATTTACCTGGGATGTTACAATCAAGGTATTAAAAATGTGCTTTGAAAGTAATATGAAAATTGGTATTTTTTTAGGTGATTTAATGTCTCCATCTTGTCTCATATATTCACTTTATATTTATGAATGATTTTAGTGATTTATTTTCTAGTCTTATTCCTTCCAAAAAATCAATATATTGAGATTATATTGATGTATAACTCGTTATACAACTCATAAAATGTGTTACTTTCCTAAAATAAGAGGCAACGATATTTATGCATATACAAATACATATTATACATAAGGTATTATTTTGTGATATAGGTTATATCACAATGAGGATTCAATCCTCTATTTTTTCACCAATGCAACCATGGAATCATAAGATATTATATCCCATAACATATGCTATTATTTAGGAAAATAGACGGAGTAAAACAAGATCATTTATTAAAATATTTCATATCAAATAATATTTTACCATAACATCTTACATTATAATGTATCAGACGAAAATACATAGTTTATACTTTTCTGTTGTATTTAATGATAAATAATTCGATATGAAATAATATTTGAATTACATTAATTTTAATCATTATTTCATGAATCAAAATACATTTAATTCTATGATATAACCAAATGGTTTCAAAGGTTTTATTAATGATTAATCTATATGGAAGAAATGATTAGAAATCACAAACCCCATGGTCTCTATGATTTTGAAATTGAAATAAAAAATGTGGGAAGTGAAGAATGTATACCATAGATCAGAGTTCATGTGTTTGGTTACTTTGATATGTGGTTATGAGGATCATGAGGTATGACCTTAAAACTCATCCCTTTTTGACGTATCAATGTGTAATATTCATTCATCCAATTAGTTTGGGAATGACCGTACAACATTTATGATATGATTGTATATAAAAAGGAGAAGAAATTAAGACAAAGATATATTTAGGAGGGACAGAGTTACAACTAATATATTTCACAAGGAGTGAACACCAAGACTCATGGAAAATCCTTATTTACAAATCCTTGAGGACATTTACAATTTATCACTGCATTTACTCAATCTTTTTGAATTGCAAGAGTTAAGCATAAATCGTTCAAGAATTTATCACAAGAATTAATTATCTTAGAAGTTATGCTTAATAAATTATATGTAATAAGTTATGGATATTTTATCATTAATCTCATAACATTCCAATGCCGTAAGTGAATCATAGAAGCACCAAATTAATCATACCATATAGTTCATGGAAATATAATTCACCCATGGTGTATAATATGACTGACAAATGTATGATTGATACAATATCCATATATCATGCAATAGGTTATACAAATAGAAAAATAATAATCCTTTTTCCATATTTATGTCATTATATGAGACATACCACATCAAAATATACGATATCATTTGGATTTAGATCATAATACCTTAATTTTTTTATATAATTTATAACTCACAAGATCATGTTTATAGAATACTAATAAATTTAATGTGAATTGAATTTAATGGATTTGGTAAGGGTATGAGAAACATGGAAATAACATGATGTAACTAGACTAATGGAGACATATTATTTTATAATACATTATTTTATTGGTGGTATCCTCTAGGAATGGCTTATTAGTGTGTGTTGGTTTAGAAACATTTTACATGGTTGATCCCTTTTGACTTCCCTTATTCATTCATTGTGCGACATGGTTTATGTTTTTTATTTTGGATTATTTTGATATATCAATTTGTTAAATGACAGTGTCCCATGAGAGACCATAGAGTGGGAATATCCTCAAACTGGGGAGATACTTGACATCTCGTTCTCAATGTATATCTTGGAATCATAATCCATAGATATTTCTTCTCTGATAGTGATGAAGTGTGATGAATTAATAAAAAGATTTACTAAAACCCATATAGAATTATTCCCTTTATATGGTTTGGGTAGTCCAACAAAAAAATCCAAGGTTATGTTTTCCCATTTCCATAATATTATTGGTAATGGATACAACATACCCTTATACATTTTCCATTCTACTTTAACTTGTTGACATACCAATAACTGAGATACAAACTCCATGATATCTCTCTTTATTCTATCCCACATGAAGTACTCTGCCAAATATCTATACATCTTCATAATTCTATGATGAATAGATAATTAAAAACTAGGAGATTTTTCTAACAACTCTCTCTCCAATCCTGGTATTCAAAGAACAAATAGATTGTTAAGGAACCTTATCGATCCATCGTGATCAATTTTAAACTTCGGGAAATTTCTAACCTTCTGTTTCAACCACACATCTTATTTATGTCACTCTTCAATCTTCACTTCGATAGATGGATTAAAATTCAATTTGGAAAGATAATATTTTCCCATTCCTTTATGATTTCTAGATCCTTAATTTGAAAATCCTAAAATATTGGATTGTTTTTATCCTTATCATGGATAAGATACCATGATCCTTTTGACTCAAAGCATCGACCACCATATTCTCTTTGCAAGGGTGATAATGTATTGAGTAGTCATAATCCGTAATCAGTCATAACCAACATCTTTGTCTCATATTAATCTTTTTATATGTTAATATATTATTGAATATTTTCTGATCATTATATATATATAACACTTTTTATATATAATGATAATGCGTCCATATTTTTATTTTGAAAATTACTGCATCTAACTCGAAATCACGAGTTACGTAATTTTTATCATGAACCTTCAATTTTAATGAGGAATAAGTTATAACCATGAAATTACCTATAAGGAAACATCCTAATACCTTCATGGGTTAATAACTATAGATCATAGATCCTACACTACCACATGTTAATGTAAGAACAAGTGCACTGATCAATCTTCTCTCTAGATCCTTAAAATTTTCCTCACATTCATATATCCAAAGTAACATGGATCCCTTCATAGTTAACATTATCAAAGGGATATTCATGATAAATGCTTCACAAAATCATGATAATATCAAGCTAAACCAAGAAAATTATGGATATAAGACACTGTGGTTGCTTTAGGTCAACATTCAATAGCCTCCTGTTGGATGGATCTACCGATATACCCTCTCCTAATATTATTTGACACAACACTAAATCCTTTCTCATCAAAATTTTATTCTTTTGAAAAATTTTATATATTTTATTATTCCTTAGGTTCATTAGTATAATTATTCAGTTATCTCAATTATATTCCATTCTCTTTTAATAGATAAGAATATAATATATAAATACTACCATATATTATTAAGGGTAATATTTGAAGTCTCTTTTAATCAATTCCATGAACATAGTCTGGGGATTGGTAATAAATAAAGGTATCACTAAATATTTATAGTTTCCATAACTTGAAAAAAATTCTGCCTTAGTTATTCCTCCTATTTAAACCTCAATTGATCAAATCCAAAATTAATTCTAATCTTGGAAAAGTATTGAGATCTATATAGTTGGCCAAATAATTCATCAATATCTGGAAGTGGATACTTGTTCTTAATTATGTACTTTTTTATCTCTTGATAATCAATTTAGAGTTTCATCGATCCATATTTATTTCTAACAAATAGAATAGGTTCATCCCATGGTGACACACTTGGATGAATAAATCCATTGTCACGATTTTACTAGAGTTGATTCTTTAATTCCTTCAACTCAATATAAGCTATTATTTCAGGATTATTTGAAATTGGTGTGGCACCATCTTTGATTTCTATTAAGAACCTAACATCGCATTTTGTTGGACTCCAAGGAAATTATTCTATAAATACATTAATAAATTCCTACACAATATACATATCATTGATGTCAAGTATCTCCCATACCATTTATGGTAAAAAAACCCTTTTGAATGTAAATTTGGACCCATAAAATGGATGTATTCTCCATCATAGATTCCTACTTAACATCACATGTTCAAAAGATCATATGTTGGTTTGGAATATCAAACAAAACTTCCCTTTCTTGACAATTGATATGAGATTTATTTAGAGAAATCTAATATATTTCTACGATGAAAATAAATTCAACCAGAGGAAGAATGAAAATATTTGTAGGAAGAAGGTTCCCACCAACATCAATTGGGGAGGAATAATGTTCTTGAGATGAGATCATCATAACATTATTTATTTTCACTGAAAATTCCACATATAATTATCTAGGTGTCATCTTGATACCCTAAAATAAGTTTTTAGTTATGAATGAATGGGTACATAAATAGTCAAATAAGACATTAATAGTTCTATAATAGATGGTATGTGCACCTTTCACCAAATAGTTATCACACCCCTCATCAGAAATTGAAATCATGTGAGATTTTCCCTTATCCCTCATCTTAAGAGGTTTCTGGTGTCGATCATCATCATTATACCTTGGGTATGGGGACTGGTTACCATAATTACCATTCTCCTTACAATTTATTAACTAATTTGTGGATCTTTCATTTTTTTCAACTTTATCGCTATTTACGTCGTCATATTACTTCTTCCCATCACTTCAGTGATCAATTTCTCGATAACCAACCATTCCATACTTAAAAAAAAATTCTAGTCCCATTAAGATATCCTCATCCATACTTCTTCCATCAATATGAGTTTAAAGAAAAGCTCATATTCTTCTCTCCAAGGTTTTTAGATTTTCTTTTGACCTCTATCTTCCTTTTCTTGTTAAAAAACAAGAGATTGATACAAAAATATAACCTCTATTTCCACATTGATAGACCATTGAAAAATCTCTTCTTAGATACTGAATTCTATTATAGATAAAACCCATCAAAGACATGGTTTTAAGACAACGAAGAATCAATCAACCTTACTTTTAGGTTAGATGGAAATACCAGAAGTATACCTCACATGTTTTGTAAAATTTTCCCCATAGGAACCAACATATTCATCATCTTTTTTCATTAGTTCAAGGAACTCTTTCTCCATTTTTATATGAATAATTTAATGAAATAAATTATTGAAAAATAACTTCTCAAAATATTCCCAATACATGGAGTCAATTTCATAATGTTGCCTTAAATTCATGATATGTGTCCATCATTGATCTGTTTCACCATTTAAATGAAAGGAAACAAAAATTACCTTTTCATGTTATGAACATTGGATAAGTAAAAATATATTTTTAGTGGTATTTATCCATTTCTCATCATCTATTGGATTATAAGAATTGTTGAAAGAATGTGTATGTTGCGTCATGAAGGACTCAATAGGATATTATTCCCTTTTTTGTTTGTTTGGAAGTCCATCATGATTCATAGCTTGCAAAAGTTGTGTGAGAAAAGAAACAAAGTTTTTTATTATACATCCTATAACATTTTTATTCTCAAGAGGAAAATTATTGAATTATCCATCTCACTCTGTATAAACATGGTTACTTAAAATTCCAACCATTGACTAAAACCAAAAAAACATAGAGTAAGAAACAATAATCATAGATATGAACCATATAATCCTCATAAAGCATATACATGATGTCTAAATCATGAATAATTCTTGTTTAATCTATGAAACCATAGGTTTATAATAGGTTATACATTGTCATATTAAATTTAAATACTTCATGATAGTTTATAATGAGATTTTGAATTCATAAATCATATCCTCTAGGTGTTTCAAAAATGGTGTGCAGAAATGCCCATTATCATGCACTAGATCCCAATTGTGTCTAGCTCGAGATGGGGTTTTTAAGGTTGTTACAACTAGGTAAATATTTTCCAATTCACATCCACTTTTAGTATCTTGCCATGGATGTATTTTTAGTAAACCACTCTCTCAATACTTTACGAATATTCTAGGACATTTTCTTATACATTGACTCATACTTAGAATTATCCTTAGACAAGTCCTTCGGTATCTCACAAAGGTTCTCTCATCCAAGATTAAAACAGTTAACTAAAAAATCCTATTATAACAATTATAGTGGCACAGGAATAACAAAAATAGATATTACACAATTTTTATGAATAGTTATTACATTACATAGACACACACTTAAGAACCCTAATAGTTTATTTCCTTTGGAAACATGGAAACCTAAACACCTATCCATTAGTGAGATAAATAATCTCCCACTATGTTACTCACAAATATCACCCTACTTATACATATCATATATAATACATTTCTTCAGAACCTATGTAAAGGAAAAAACAAGAAAGGGTCATCTCAGATGCCAAGTAAGGGTAAAAAAGAGAGATACAGGAGCATAACATGAACATAAGTGTATGAGAAGATGGACACGATATTTAAAAACCATACCATTTATGTCAAGTATAGTAATATTTAGTCATGTAGTAAATATTTATAATTCATAATACATAAATCATAAGAGAAACAATAAACATGATCCATAAGAGCATAACATTTTCATAAGACATGAAATTTGTGGCATACAAATAAGTATAAAAAATCATTTCAACATTAGTAAAGGATCAATAACAAGACCCTAATAGTGGTATAAGTACACTACTATAATGGGTTCACTCCCCAATCCACACATACCTTACTAAACTAGGTTTACATATCATTCAATACCTTTCTTACTAAACTGGGTTCACTCCCCATTCCAATTATGTTTACTGAACTGGGTTCACATCCCGTTCCAGTCCTATATTATTCAACATAGTTTAATACTCATTTAAATCAATTCTATCTCATGGGATATACATATTTACCGGATGAATTTGAGGTATATATAATCCTCAGAAATTACATAATAAAAACCGTATTTATGTGATTTCAAATATCGTAAACATTCATCATATCATAACCAATGAAATGAAATGGGTATCATAAACATTAAATCATATAACAACCTATTGAAAATAAATATATTTAATAATCATTCCATCATAGAATAACCCAGGAAAATAAGGATGTTTCATAAGTATTTTCTCATGGTATAACCTATTAACAAGAAACATGGTTAATAAAAAACACACCCACATAATCATACACAATTTATGGAAAGAATAATAATTTAATACTTGTATTTTATCCCTATAAGTAATAAGTATCATCAATGAATAAAATATTAGATATAAAATTATTTTTAAGGATCGTTTAAAACATTTTATTTGGAAAATATCTTTTCCTCTTTAAAAAAGACTATTTAAATCTTGAGTTTTTTTAAAACACAATTCATTAAAAATAAACAAGAAAATTTATAAAGTAACATTTGAATAAAATATTGTACACTACATGAAGAAATTCTATTCATTTCATACATATTAAAACTATTATTCCTTTTTCGTTTTTGGTAAAAGCAAAATATAAATTTTTCGGAAAACAACATGAATATTCCTATAATTTTTTTTAAAAACCAACATGGATAAAATTTTCATTTATAAATCATAAGATATTAATATTTTTTTGAAAAAATATTTAGAAAACTAGGTTTTGGTTGGAAATAGATTTTCGATGGAAGTGACAAATAACAATGGATTTTTATAAAAAACGTTTTCTTAATAATTTTAAGTACCAAAGAGTTGGAAAATGTAAAAATTTAGTGAAGATTTCTGGAATAATAAAATTATAATAAAATTATTGATAATTATTGAGAGTTAGATTATGAGATTTTAACATTGGATACTTAGTCATAAACAATCCCAATGAATGATGATATTGCAACAAAAAATCATTACCACTTTGGTAAAATTGATTCATAAGACCCATGAGGGAATAACATAATATGAAACTTAAAATATCAGGAGGATGGATAAATTCTTGACATTACATTTCAAATTTGACGTATATATAACTTTTGAAATATTATAGGTGTATAACATAACGTATATCTCAAAGAAGTCAAATTGAGACCAAAATCCCTTACTGCTTTTGTTATCTGTTTAATCATAATAACCAATAAATAATAACATGTTATGAAAAATTAAATATAATTAAAATAATTATACTAATCATATAAAATTTCTATGAGGTAGTATATAGGCCTCATATAATAATTGAGTGTTGATTATGGCTTTAGTGTCATAAAAAATAAAAGTGAGACAAAAATCTATTAACTTAAGTCTTGAGTTTCGTCATACTTGTTAGAACCTCATGTATAATAAGTTTATTTTTACTATACATATATTAAATAACCATATTAATATATATAATACCATATATTATTTTATTATGACCTTTTAATACCCAATTATTAACAATTTATTTTTAAATTTATGTCTCGGTTAATAATTTCATTGTTTTTCATAATTTTGGTGATTTTTTATAATTTTGGCCCTCTTACATTCCTTGTGGTTCCAAAGTTGCCATAATTATAAAAATTTTATAAATATAATATATATTATTTATATATGTATTTAAATAAATCCATAAAATTTAATGATAGGAAATGAAATACATCATTCATTGAAATGGTAGGCCATACGTATATATGAACATTGTTTCCATTTTCTTTTTGGATTAAGGGTATAGAAAAATTAAAAGGTAAATATTATCATTCCATAATCAAAGTTATTTAATATATATATATATATAGTCATTAATCTCATTCTTAATATATTCCATTTAAAGCATGAACGAATTACATCACTTCGTGAGGTGGTTGTCTGTCGTACACTTGAACGACATTATAATATTCTATAAAAGTTGTGAGTATGAAGGTATGTGTGATATAATAATTAAAGAATCATAATAACTCCATAAATATCATAAATATAAAATTAAAAAAAAACTAATTCAATCACTTTTAATAGCCTTTAAAGGTGGTAATAGAAAAAAATGAGTGACATCGGTTAGTGATGTGGTATTCCACCATACAAATGAACATTTATTTCATAACACATTCTTTGGATGTGGATATGTTTTTAAGACATTAACATAACATAAATACATTTATTTATATGGATGTTACATAGGTCTTTATATAATCATGATCTAATAATACTTCAATGGGTTTTAGAAGGAAATAAAACAAAAACACTCATTGATGAATGTTTCCTATTAGCCAGGTATCCTCCTTTAGTTTCACTGAAAGCATTCATAGGATGAAATTATGCCCAAATAAAGGATTCTAGGATGAGTAGAGAAATTTTTTGAAGTTATTTGTTTTATAATTTTCTGAAGAAAATAGGATTTAACATGTGATGAAGATAGGATACTCAGTGGCCTTTTATAAGTGGGGGAGAGAACACAGTTGATATTTTTCAAAAGAATTGAGTGTTCCTACATTTTCCATATGTCAAAAAGGTCCAAAATGAACCATTATATAAACCTATAGGTTTAATGGTAGAAATACTTCCAGAAAATATTTTTTAGAAAAGTTTGTAGGATATTTTTACCAATAACTTTTTAGTTTAACCCCGTGTAAGCCCATTTTTACCTTAACCGTGGTAATTATTTTTTGGTTCAATCACTATTCACATTGGTCAACAATTCAGTTGACCTTATTATAAAACATAAATAATTTTTATTCCTAATAAGTAATCCATTTTTAATACTTCCATTAACATAAGTGGAAATAATTAATTTAAAACAAATCCCACATATATGATGAGAAAACTGATTTTTAAAGTGAAAATGATCAAAAGTTTACTATGTTTTAATATCCAGTTTAAATATAAAATTGATTACAATGACAAAAATTGGATTAATATATGAATAAATTAAATAATTAAACTTTAAAATCAATTTTAGATATAATTTAACCTTGTAAATAAATTAGGTGAAAAAAAATTTATCAATTTTAATTCACTACTGTTTATTATTCATAAGAAAAAGAAATATTTTAGAAAAATACAAAAAAATCACAATGAGATAATTTTGAAATTATTAATTAAAAAATCATGTATATTTTAAAAAATTATACTTCTAAATGTGTGATTTTTTTTTATTTTTTCCTTAAAATATATAATACATTTTTTGAGAAAGTAATATTTTTGAAGCATATAAGGACTTTAACAAAAATTATATATTTTTTATCAATATAATTTTTTTATATAAAAGAATTTTAATTAATATTTTAGATTTAGTTATTACTATTCATAACACTAATTTAACATCATAGTTATAGTGTTCATTTATAAATAAAAAATTTAATAATATATCTTGGTTTTGTTAAAAGTCAGTGTTGAGTGTATCACATGCACTACTTGGTGTGGCTTATAATGAAAGAATAACTTGGTACAATGTGAAACACTACCAATCAAAGGAATATAATTTATTCAAAAAAATAAATTCATAAAAACTGGGGTTGTTAAAATAAATTCATTATATAATGAAAATGTATTAAAAATGTGGAATAAATATGTTCTCAATTTTCAGTAAAGTCTTTTTATTCAATAAAAATATATTTTCTTCTCAAATAGTTGCTGTTTCATTTAATGGGTTGAATTAATAATTAATTTACACCACTTTTTAAAAAATTTATTTTAAAAAATTATTAACATTTTTTAAATAATCATGTTATTATTTTTTAGGGTGAATTGTTGATGTTTTTATAAAAATAGTTATTTTTCAATAAATAGTGAAAAATAGAAAATTTTGTAAAACGGTCATTTCATTTCATAAAATAAATTATTTTTTTATGTTCCATTATGTTTTTATTTTTATATTATATTAATAAATTATGAATTAATTATAAATAATGTAATTAATTAAATAAGAGTCATCATTATAGTTGATTATGTTATAAGTTCATTTTTTGAGCTTAAAATACATAATTTTCTAAAAGAATTTTTTATGTGCACAATATGTTTTTATGTTGATAAAATAAATTATTCATTATTTTATTAATGATTTTAATGAAATTGATAGATTATATTATAAGTTTTTAACATTCATTTTATTTTTTTTACTAGGAATGGAAAGAAAGTGAATTTTATTTTATGCTTAAAAATTCACTTTTGAAAATAGGTTTCATTGAATTTTGCACTCTTATTTTAAAATTATTATATGAAAATTATACAAAATGAATTTGATAAAATTTATTCCTTGTTTTTAGTCATAATAAATAAAATAAATCAATATGACCAATGTAACTTTTGGTCATAATGAATCGTAAAAATTATAATGAAAATCATTATGATTACGGTTAAAGATGATTAATGGGAGGTCTATACTAAAAATATAATAATTAAAATGGCCTAAAACCTAGTTAAATCCTATTTTGTGGTCATATTTAAAACATATATAATCTATTATTTTATGATAAGTAATTTTGGATCAATTTTATTTTTTAAAGTCATTAATATCCTTTAACCATTGAAAAATTGCAATTTTGTCCTATTTCTCACTTATAAAAGGACACCACATATCCTCTATTATAAGAACTTCAAGATCCTTATATATCTGATGATACATATCCATATAAATTATTAACATCCTTTAACATAATATATAGGTACTTTTTTGTTCAAAACATCAACAACATATGACATAAGGAAGAAGCCAAAGGAGGTATTCCAAAGAAGATGTACAGCTCTCACATGAGTGTTTTCATATTATTTATTCTAATTATTCCTTAAATTATATGATAAAAATTATTATATAACAAAATTCGTGTCTAAAATATATTTTTATGTTATTATTTTAATTTATCATCTTTTATTCTCGTCCTTATCTATCAAATGGGAAACAAAAGCATCGTCTTTGCATTCGTTCAGGCTACTGTCTTGTGAAGTGATATATTTTATTTTTCATCACCACCATTCATGGATGTTTATATTAATGTATATAATTTTTATATATCATTTTTATTTCATAATTAGGATTATTAAAATTTAATATATCATTTAACTTTCTACCCTTCCACCCATTTAAAATGATAATGTAGCACATCTGTATGTGTGGACTACCACCTCCACAAAGTGGTGTGATTCATTTTTCATGTAAAACATTAAATAATGATTATAAATATGTATATAATTAATATATATGATATTTATATCTTTATTAAAATTTTATATATGATTTATGCATTAAAAATATGCAAGGAGTAAATCTACAGAATAGAAACATACATAAACAAAATGAAACTATTAGAAGTCAAAAACAATTATTTTTTAATAAAATATTTATTAAATGTTATAAGTGATTAATATATGATATTATAACTAATAATATATTTTATTATATAATTATAATAAATTTAAATTTATTATATAGGAGGTTAAAATCATCATGAAGGAATTCATAGATGTAGTAAGAGTTTATTTCGCAGTTTCATCCCTATTTAAGGAATTATTTGTTTAATTTGTGGGAATTATTTGAAATTTATATATTAAAATCCATTTATTTTATAATAATGTTTTTATTTTTAGAAATATATGTTTCATTTCATTTTAATCCCTTTATTCATTCAAATGTTGATATTTTTTATGGAAAATTGACTTTGTTTTTCTATTCGGTGAAGAAATTTTTTTCTTTAATGTCTATATTTCCTTTAAAATATCTTCAAGAATGTTTTTAATATTCTCCAATTATTTATTAAATTAATTTTATTGATAATTGACATAATATATAATTTTATAAAATAAATCACCCAGTTATTTTCCAAATGATTAACTTTTTTATCGAATGATTGAATAGAATATTTGTTTCCACACATATTACATGAACTATGTTTCCTGATATCATAACTATTATTTAATTTTAATCATACTTTGATAATTTATACGGTTCATTTCAAATAAATTTTTTATTAATATTTTATATATTTTTATATTTTAAATAAGTTATTTTAAAATGGAAATGGTATTTTCCTTAAGAAATGTTCAGGTGATATTTTAATATTTTTTTATCTATGTCAATATCCACTAATGAACAATATCATTTTTGGGGGAAATAATATAATTATTCTATAAAAAAATTCTATATATAGATTATGAACATTTTAAATGAGAAAAGTATAAATATTCCATATTCTAGTTCTCTTAATACAAATAGTTATTGATTATTAAGGTATGGTGATTATTATGATTAATTTATTTATATGATGAATGCATTATAATTATTATGTGATGTGAGGGTACTAGAATTAGATAACCCATCAATTTATTTAAGGAATTTTGAGATGAATTGGGTTGGGTATTTGGAATATGCCTTACCAATTTATGAATCATTTCAGGTCATAATACATCAATGGTCCGTTTAAGATGTTTAAAATTACGCATTCTAGAATTATAAAATCAATTATTAATACCCATGTGATTACTTAAATTGTTATGATATCTATGCATAAGTATCAAGATCATGTGATTATTTATATTACATTATTTGATCTTCATTTATTCCTACTATATTATCCATGCCTTACTTATTCTATGATACCTTTTGTTGTATTGATATCTTTACTGAGAATCTGATCATACACTTTTATTTTTTTTCCTTTCCCTAAGATTTGAATAATTTTACTATTATTTATATGAACGGTATCATTGAGGAAATAATAATCTTATTAATGAAAATAATATCTTATATTTTAAGTTTTCAAATGTAATGTGAGAATCAAGTATGTATATAGCCTCCCAAGATTTCTAAACAATTTGAATTTTAGGATCCATCCTTTGTATCTTGCGAAAATATCATAAAATAACCTCCATATATTGGATAATGGGGCTGGGGTATTGTCGTAAACATGTAAAAACACAATTATACAACAATTCCCCACCCTAAAATCTCACCCACATGGCCCATCATCATCCCAGTGGTATAAAAACATCTTAGTCAATGTTATCCTCTCATCGCATATCAAGATAATCCATAACAATGAGGATTAGATCTCATCCTATCAAGAACCCAACCATCATCATCTTGAAAAATAATCATATAGATATAGGGAGAAAATCTCCTAAGACCCTATGTCATTCCCCCAATGAATCCTAGATTTACCTATGTCCAACGAAAAACTTATAATCTAAAAAACCCAAGTTAAAAGACCTATCTCTATAAGTAGTATGAGAAGATAATTAATTATTACTGAAGTAGAAAACCATATGGGTACACTACATGAACCCCAATGCTAATTCGTTAAGACATCCAAGCCCTTTATAGACCCAATGATACTTTAAAATATAAAACTCCTAAGTATATAACCTAACCTTTATTTATTTTATGAAGACCCAACTCATTATTTTCAATGTTCCTAGACATGAAGATTTACTACCCAAACATCTATTCTATTTATCATAGCCACACTAACCTCAACTGATTGTGGACAGATCCTTCGAATCACATTTACATAGGTATACAATACTATACACATACTTGAAATAATTCTTTCTTGCACAATTTCGAATGAACAAAATCCATACTCCTCCTATATAAGGTATATTATATAGATACTCACCTCACTACTTCACAATAATATCAAAATAAGGGGTATCATAGGTCAAAAAACACACAAAAAAATCAAGGAATACAACAATAAAAAATGTCATAAAATTGTAATGCCTTCCTATATCAACATTGATGAAGTTTAATTTCCATGATCTACCACCCAAATCAATTCTGATGTATAAGTTCGATGAAATCATACATAAATTCATAAGATTAGGGTTAGGAAAGAATAATGAATATGAAACAAGAATCTTGGGAATAAATGAGGTTAGACATACCAAGAGGGATAATCATCAAAAAATAGTGCTTCAAACTCCTATTAAATGGAGGATAGAGAAACAAATATTCCAAATGGGATGCTTTATAAGATCTAGGTAGAGTTGAGGTTTGAGGATATGAGATATGGTGAAATAAGATAGACCAAGTGTGAAATTACACCTTTCCAGTATTTAAAAACTATTCATAGGAGTCCATATGCTAGCTGTTGGGCATCAATAGAAAAAAGGTGGACCACCATCCCCCTAGGCTTATGGTCATCTCATTTATTAGACGATGGAAAATAACTGACTATCCAATAGCCCCTTAAAATATCCAAAAATATATAAGTACCTATTAGCCTTCCTAAATTTTCCTCTAATCATCCTTAGTGGACTACATCAGCTAAAAACCACCGAGACTCGCATGTATGGGATAAAATTCAAATCATAAGGCTCCTTGGACTTCTTAGGGGAATAAAAAAACCCCTCCAATGACATCTCATCCTCAAGATGTATCTGTATGGGTCTCTCTTAAATAACATGGCCTCTATACCCAAATATATGACCTGTAGGTCTAACATCCTCTTCCAAATCCCAAATACATCCATGCAAACATAATACTCAAATTTGAGGTAGTACCATTCTCGACAGGCCTTTCCTCATCTCCGGGAAAACATATATTGGACACTCATTAAAGGATCCACATTCCTATGACAAATAATTTTCCATTAACAATCCATAAACAGGGATATACTTCTATCCCCAAGATACAATAACAAATTTACTATTTCTCAAAGTATTGATGTCTCAAAATGTCACTCCATTTCATATGTTTCCTAAATAAACCCCTAAATAATGTCATGAATTCACAAACATTAACTGTAGGTCTGCATGAAAACCCAATCCTTTCTCTATTATTCGGCATCACCAACTCACTCCTATTCTCCTTTGATAAATACTATAAATGGGTAAATATCATGCATTAATACAGTTGGATACTTTGAAACCTATATGTCACACTCTATGTGCACTAAATAATTTTTTTTCATCAATAATCTTTGAAGAACCAACGTAGTTTCAACCAAACACTAACACACATGAGCACTATTGACCTTCACAATAGGTTCACCATTCCTAAATCCCAAAACATCCAAATCAAGGACTACACACCTGGTATTCCAAAAAACCATATAGAGATAATATTACCTCATTGGTTTTCATGAAATCCATTAGCCACAAGACCCACTATTTTTCTTCTCCTACATCACCAGACCACTAATCACAACACATCATCTAGAAAAAAATTAGAAGATACAACCTTCTATTTAACCTCAACATTATTTAGATCAATGTTAGTCCCCAAAATTTTTTTTTAAGGCTATAATGTTTTCACTTAACCACAATTATAGCACCCATCATTAATGGAAACCTCAACCAATGTTGAAATTTCTTGTCTTACAAAAAAATTAGATTAATTTCCCTCATTTATTTTGTATGATCCGAGCTCATAAATTCATCGCTAACACCCAACATTTTTATCTGTTTCCCATTGTGCTTCATTGTATAACTCAAAAATCTGATCCAAAATCAATGTATTTCCAAAAAACACCTTGGTTCTATCCTCGAACCACTTCAAGCACATCCTAAATAATGTTTCAGATGCGGTTTCCACCTCACTATATCTATTTATATACAATAACACTAGTCATTCCTTCTCTATATAACTTATCTTGAAGCAATTCAAAATCACCCAATGAAATGATATCACTAACCAACCATGATGATTTAATACCTAGGGAGTGGATAAAATACTCAATTAACACACCAATGTCTGAACACAACTCTCATTTCAACTCAATGGTCAGATCCTTGATGAATCCATCTAACCATTGTGCTCCCCTCATGAGCACTGACACATCTGCGACCTAACAAATGATTAGATCACACCACCACTCACCTATTCATGAAAACACCATGAATAAATATAAATATTCATTAAAATACCACTCCAAGGGTATTTCACTAAGTCTCTACCCAATATAGTCACTTCCATATGCACCCAAAGCTCCTGAAGAATCTTACCACCAACATTTCATCAAAACATCAAGGTAATCACATAAAAGTGATTATACAATTACATATACAAAATTTGATGTTCCTCCAAACAAAAAAAATCCAATGACTCAAGGAAAATAAACACACATATACATGATTTTCCCTTTCTCCACACTCCTAGTACGACATGTCTTACAAGGTATCTACCCCTCCAAAAACTACAATGGCTTCATATCTCTCTAAGTCCTAGATTTTATTTATAAGAAGAAATAAAAAAATAAAAAGACAAGTTACCCAAAAAATATCTTAATATCATACTCATAAGCCTATTCATATCCTGAACTCATGGTTCATGCTATGAACCATTGCAGGTAGTAACACCTCAACTGCTAGCTTGTCAAGTTTTTATAAACTCTATCAAGATCTAATCTTAATCCCATATAAAAACAACAAAATGATAAAATATTGGTCCCATTTTTATCCTCCATTTCTTCCTATGATCTCAACCACTAAGGGCATGTGATACCAAGCACTATGTTCCATAACATTATACCTTTTTTCCACTTATGGCCTAAAGAATGACCACTCACATACCACTCATGTCATGTGAATACTAACCACCTTGCTAACCAATAACAAACTAATAGAAAATAAGATAAACCATAATTATATACTGATAATAGCATGAATCCCACTTCTAGATCCATATCTCAATGGTCTAAGGAAACACCACAAGATAAAAAATTTAACTCATGGTTCTCTACCCAAAAAAACACCCCACTAGTCAAACAATTATAGGGTTTACTTCTAGATACCAAACTCACACAACCACCTTCCATATAAAACCCCACTCTACTCACTCTATATAGAGATAGACAATGATCACAAGCCCAAACTACCTTTACAAGGGATTATCATTAATGAAGGATCCATTCCAAACCAGTCAACCACATCTGATCTCATCCCTTTAGGGAGGATATTCTAAAAAATACACAAACAACATAAAGTATCTTTCTCAGGCCATATTACACAAAAAAATCAATAAAGACTCACCCAGAGGTTCTCAAACACACATCACTTAAAAATAGTTTAAGGAAGTGCTAAAACCCCTCACTAAAATATTAGATCAATTGGAAAAACAATTTTCACTATTCAAAATCCTATTTCAGGCCATTTTTTCCACCAAAAAAATTTGGGGAAAAAATTTCAGAATATTTGAAACCCAATGCAAATACATATCCCCCTTTTCATTCAAAACCAATTAATAAAACCACCCATTTTACTCATTTTGAAATAATTCCATGTGAACCCAGTATCTCACTAAGTTAAAGGACCAAATGGGACCAAATATGATGCTAAATTTCAAATTCTATTTACTAAAAATAATTAAATGATTTCAGAATCACATAGAATTTCAAAAATCCCATTTTAAAAGTAAAATATTTTGAAAACCAATTTTAACAACCTTTTAGGCTAGGTGAATTTTTCTTTTTCCAAAACCATTTTGAAAATGTAGAATAAAATGTTAAAGGTAGGAATATAAAAAATAATACTAACATGCCTAGTCAAGTGTCAAATCCATATCATTAACACTAATATGTTATTAATAGTCATGCATAGAAAATATAGCATAATTAGGGTAAATTAATTAAATTTCACCAATAATATATTTCTGAAAACACAAAATTAATTATTTATATCATTTAATTAATTTGAAAATCAATCATCTATAGGGAATATAGTGTGTGATATTTAAAAATACGTGCCTATCAATGATGGATGAACTTACTCCATCATTTTAATTGAGATAAGGCATAAAATCCCAAAAATCATAGGTACAAAAATAATGTGTATCACCCTCGATGAATTTAGTCAATAGTAACAGCATAACCCAATAATACTAATCCCTTCCTTGTATGTGAGTTAGAAACACTAGGGAATGAGTTCCATAACATGTCACAAAATTGTCCAATCAAATATCTACTAAATCCTAAATTTTTAGGAAAATGAAAAGGGATCAAATATAATTTTAAGGTACCCTGACCCTAATCACCTGGCCTTGAATGAGGGACACAAAAGTAGCCCTATGCATTCCTCCCCACATGTAAGAGGAATCCAAATAGTGGTTAGGGACTAAGAATAAACATGGGTGGAATATTCCCACTATAACAAATAGCCAAATCAAAGCAGACAAAAAAAGTAAGAGTAAACATAATAACCAAAATATGGAAAAAATAAATAATAATAATAACCCATACTAGAAAGACGGGTGGACGTGGAGTGCTGAGGAGGCGATCTCTACCTACCCTTTATGTAGGAACCTTGAAGGACGATCGAGTAGCTGTATTTTCTTCTTCTTCACTTGTATTTTATTTCAGTTGTACTTGTACCTTTACTATTGGGCTTATATTCCGACACCTTTTACATTCAACACTCTTTTGGTTATACAAATTTTCTTGTGTTCGTATCTTGTTGTGAACTTAGTTACATGATTTTATAGGTTATAAAGGAAATTCCTTCCCAGTTTTAGGGAAATCACCTTTCGTTGCTAGTCGCCAGCCCCTAGCCTATGGAAGGCGGGCTTGGGGTATTCATGGCACAGGCCCTAGGGGACGGGTCGTGACATTGTGGTGCCAATGAAGGTTGTGTTGTTGTAGCCCTGGGCCTATCAAGCCCTACTCGGACCCCATGTTCCTCTGCAACTCTCCAGGTCAGAGCTGGAGCAGCAGTAACATAGTGTTTAGGGTTACGGTCTGATTATTGATGGATTTATTGGTACTACTAGATTCAACACTGGTTTGTCAATTTTTTCATGATATTGATCTATGTATCCAGTTTTTTTTCTATTTGTTTATTGATGTGGTGGTTGTAGTTAGTGGTGGGTGGCCATGTAGATGAGCTCCCTATCGAGGCCTTTGTTTACTCCATACTCTGCTCTTGCTCTAGGATTCCTCCACTCTTCTCCTAGTTGCATCTACATGGTTTTTTCCAAGGTACATTGGGATGTGTATAAGAGCAGTCGACGAAATTACATAAGGTGTATCTTATGGTGTATTCATCTCTATCTATTATACTAGTTTGATCCACGTAATGGGTGTGGTGCTTCATCGTTTTAAGATCTGGTCATCAGCTTTAGTGATGTTCAGGCGACAATTTCAATGGTGGTGTACCCTGGTGTTTGTAGGTGGTGCGATTTCGGCTGACAATGGTCGTCAGTGTTGTTCACGACGGCATCTGGATGATGTTGCATGAACATTGATGTGGTGTGCTCACTCTATGAGGGTGGTTTTATTTTTCGGTGGATCGTTGGCTGGTGGGTCTCAGCAGCACTGGTCTCACTGGGGATCTAATGCGTTGATTTCTTTTCCTAGTGTCACGGTGCATGAAACGATGGTTTTTGGTTCGAGGTGGGAGAGAGACGCGAGGCGTGTGGCTCTAATAGGTGAAGAAGGTTATTTTATGAATTTGTAATTTGAATTTTGTAATATAAAAGTTGGGTTTCTCAATGGGGGTATGGGTGGATCAAGAGGGTCTCTCTTGTATTGTTCCCACTAAACCAAAAATTGAATTTTTAAAAATACATACTCAAAACTAAGAAAACACATTTTTATTATTTTTATACTTTATGAAAATGATAAATATTTCATTTTCGATGTGTATAAGTCAACCACACCTCAATAGGAAACACGGTGTGATTGGTATGTTGTAAGAACCCTCATCTTATTTCAGGAATGGATCTATTTTCATGTTTCTTTAGAGGGAAAAGGGAAGAAAGAAAATTTTAGGAGTGTATATTCTGTACTTTTTTGTACACACCATGTACTCTGGAATCGAGTCTAGGCCATGTTTGGCTAGGTCACGGATGCATACACGACCGTGTGACGACGTGGTAGGGCCGCTTAAAGCTAGACCCAGAAGAGGCACATACATGTCATGTATCTTTAATAAACACATCATGTGTTTCTATTTGTTTCTGTTATATCAGACCTTGGTCACATCTCATTCATTGGAATATTTTATTTTGGATTCTTCTCGTCTAGGAGCGACCGAAGCTAACAATTATTCTACGAGCCCCCGAACTGCCATCCATTCTTTGATTCAAACTCAGTCAGTTACTTTGGAATCAAATTGGTGAGTTCTTCCTTCTTCAAGAGCCTCTTCTCTTGATTCCTCCTCCTTCTTGAGATATCCATGGTTGAACATTTTAGATGTTTTTCTATATATGTTGTGTTCTAGGTCAATTAAAATGCAAAGGTTCAACTATAACGATCGTACAACATCGAGGTAGGTGGTTTGTGCCTTTTTGTAGTTATCATTGAATTGCATGTGTGAAAAGTTCCCAATACCCTAGTTCAGGGTATTGTGAGTTTAGAAAATTTAACCCTATAAATTGTTATTATTATTATTTTTCTGGTGTAGGGATAGTGGATTGATAATATGGTTTATTACCTTGCTATGGATGTGCTTTCCTATGTTTGTTTTATATTTTATGTTGGGTCTAGAATTGTCTGTTAGGCTGTTTTTCTTCTCAGACCTAGTGCTATTAGGATAGAGCTGATACTATCTAACATGCTCATTATATGCATTATAGTTGTTTATCCAAGTAGTATTTTGAGATTTTCTTTGGCAACTGGATATCGTTTGTGCATGATTGCTTACACAGTACTATGGGAACCTGGTGTAGTTAAACCATAGGGGGGAATGGATACTAAGGTCTTCCCCAAAGTGTCTGTTATACTTTTCACGTCGTGATAATATTGGGGGGATGGACATACGTGTCCCTCATAGTGTCTGTAGTTCCACATTGTGATAACACATGGGGAATTGGACATTGAGTGCTTCCTTAGAGAGGTTGAAGTTACCGTTACGAGATAATAGGGGAATTAATGGTGAGTGCTTCCTTAGAGAGTCTTTTTCTAATCTGAACCAGTGGGGTTAGACTATGAATACTTCCCAGAGGGTTGGTTGTGGATGTTTTGTTGTTTATTTTTAAATCTAAATAGAATTATCTTGAACTGTAGGATAGTTTACTTTTTAGTACGTCCTTGTTTATTACTTCATTTTTCATAATTCCTGCTATATATATTCATTGACAGTTAGGCACAGATCATTGGGTGGTTTCCTTCTGAGATTTGTCTCACACCCTTCTTGGGCCATGCTTTTAGGCCCAAATAGATTATATTGATGTAGGTATAGTTAAGGGAAAGTGCCCTTCTACTTCATGTACTTGTCTACTGTGGAGATGGAGAGTATGGTACCAAGATGAGGCTTGCGATGATGTTGTAGTTGTTTACTTGTTTTTCCTTTCTACATTGGTTTAGTACTGTATTCCAGCATTGTGACTTATTTAGATTCTTTCCTAGATACATGTGACATGCATCATTATATATATATATATATGTCATAGTTTTTTTATTTTTAGTCTTCCACTGTTTACTTATTTTATGATGTTACTGCTTCTACTAATATTATTTGTTTGTTTCCGTTGTTTTACTCTGTCAATGAGGGACTATTTTCTACACTATCACACCCCAGGCCCTCACTGCTAGTCTGCAACCTCTATAATTTGGGTAAATGCGCTAGAGGCCATGTGACCAACTGGGTACGGGGTACCTCTGGGCTGCATCTAGAACCGAGACGTTACAAAGTTGTATCGTAAGAATTCTTTTCTTCTTGACATACTATTTGGATCCTATAAACTAGGATAGGAAGGAATATGTAGTTGGTAATAAGAAGTGTATGGGAGTAGCAAACCCATGTACAAGGAAAAGCCAATATGCCTCAATTATTTAAATTTTTCTGATTTTGGAATTATTATAGTTGATTTGATATCACTGTTGGGTGATTCACAGGTTTTGTACTGTTATCATTGATATTATTGAGGTTCTTTATATTTCAACCCGATGAGTTAAGGTTATTCCATCTCATGCATCATATAGGAACTTGTTCGATATCACATGTCATGCATTATTTTCATGCCATTTAGGGTGCATTTCCAATTACATGTTGTTGTAAAATATGTTGTGCCAGATATTCATGTTTTTGTGATAGATTCATTGATTTAATAACTTCCATTTGATTGGGTATTTCCAATATGTAAGGTTTCATTTGGATGAGTGCCAAACATTGGTCCCTGAGGTGTTATGGTCCCTCATGGATTGGAATTTGGTGGATCATGTGATTGAATGAACTGTTATACTATGAGATACATTAATATGATTCCAAGATTTGATTTGCGGGGAGTATGGGCCCCACATATCGGATTTTGACACTTTAATGTTTGTTTCAGTGTTTTTAAGGGATTTTAGTGTAGTCTTTTAATCTTATTGTCCAAAATACCCAGAATACACAGTTTGTAATGATGATACATTCCATGTAACCTTCTGTTTGGGAAGGAAAAGTTTCTCATAAGTACACACCGTGTACTATATGTATATGTTGTGTAATCCTTGATCATGTGACTGACTGTGTGTACAGAGACATGGGTTTGGAAAATGTTTGGTGACACACGTCGTGTACTTTGAGTACACGTTGGGTTATAAGAGTCGCATATCCACCCATGTGACCAACGACATGGATGGATGAATCTCAGGTAGTACACGACATGTCCATCTTTAACATGCCATGTGGAGTCGACCATGTAACTAGCCATGTGACTAATGCCACGGGTCAGTGAAATCCTTCAATTGCACATCGTGTCTAGCATAAAACATGTCGTGTAGAGTCAATCGTGTCTCCAACCGTGTGAATAACTACATAGGTGGTTGAAACCAAAGTGGTACAAACCATGTCATTTTTTTAGTAGAACTGTGTGTTTTAGCTGTGTTGGGGAACATGGGAAGGAGGAAAATATTCAAGTACACGTCGTGTCCTTGGGAGGGACACGCTGTGTGTTGGGGTGACACATGACTAGTTTTGGTAGATGTACAAGCCCATGTAAATTCTTATGGGAGCACGTCATGTGGTGGTTATACACACCGTGTATCAATGTTTTATAAAACTTGATTCATTTCTTCTCTTTTTTATTTCCTTTACTTGTTTGTTTTACTTCCTGATGATTTTGAACTAAGGTGTTCCCTTGATATTCTAGAGTCATGCCACTAAGACATCCTCTAGTTGTACACTAGATATAGGGCAACGATCAGACATCAGAAATGGATGATTCGGGACTATCAGCAGATCCCCATGTCATGACTCTCTTTGCACCAGCTGTCAATCCTGACACAAGTGTTGATGCACAATTCTGAGATGGCTTCATAAGGTTTATGTAGACCTTCCAAGGAGAACCTCATCCTACCCCATCTATGGTAGAGTTTTCCCGGGTCTTTCAGCAGTAACATCCTCCCACCTTCTCAGGGGAAGGAGGACCTCAAGATGTAGAGTGATGGTTAGAATCCATGTTTTCTATCTTTGAGCATTTAGTGATTCTTCTAGAGGGGTGGTTGAAGCTCTCTACGTACATTCTTCACGATTCTTCCAAGAGATGGTGGGATGTGATTTCACAAGGAGGGCACCAGCAGGGTATGGCTTGGGATGAGTTCCAGTGTCCCTCCTATGATAACTTCTACCAGGAGACATTGAGGGCCGACCGAGCCTAATAGTTCATGATTTTGGAGTAGGGTACTCTCTCAGTCATGGATTATTCTTCTCGCTTCGCAGAATAGTAGTGCTTCACACCCATTTTAGAGGGTTATGAGTTATTCCTTGGGAGGAAGTTTGAGGATGGTCTTAGACATGAAATTTGATCTCAGGTGAAACTATTCAAGTTGACTTCCATCACCACTATAGGGAACTAGGAGTTGATCACAGAGAGCAATCTGAGGGATTCGAGGGCTGTGAGCTTGGGCGGCTCAACATCTAGAGTTGGTACACCTCCGAATGATAACAGGAAGCACCATAGGGAATCTATATATGGAGATCCGAGTAGGCGGAATACTTCTTCAGGTATCCAGGTGGTATGCTACCAGTGTGGGAAGAATGGGAATACAAGGCCACATTACCTGAGAGACCCAGTGGAGTGCCGATCTTGCAGCAATATGGGTCATCATCAGCGTTTTTGTAAGTTTTTCTCACCAGAAACTGGTGACAAAGGTTCTTCTATGACTCCATGTTCGAGAGAAGGACCACTAGTTTCTCATCAGTCTAGAAAACGGAGTTCTCCCGGCCGTTCAATCCAATGTGGAGTTAGTGGCTGTTGTAGCCAATCTCTATGATTTCAGTGACAATAGGGTGGATCATCTCAGGTTGGTGAGGAAGGGTCATAGGGCCATGGTATAGGTCATACTTTTCTAGTGGAGTAGACTCAGTAAGAGTAGGATCCCAAACCCTCTATAGTAAGGGGTATGATTATAGTTGCTTCAGTTTTAGCTTTTTCAGTTCTCGATATAGGGGTTTTCCATAGTTTCATATTTTTCGCTATTGTGGAGTGCCTTGGGCCCTGTATCTTTACTTCTGCAGGTATCTTGATGCTAAAAACTCCGTTGGGGACTAGAACGACTAGTGTATATCAGTTCAAGGAGTTCCCTCTTGTGGTTGGTGGGTTTCACTTATTATGGTACCTTTATATCATGGAGATGATGGGCTATGATGTCATTCTCATAATGGATAGGTTAGTTCCCTTCTAGGAAGTTGTCAATTTCTATCATCATAGGTTGAGTTTCACATCACCAGTGGATGGATCATTTATACATAAGGGTGAATGGGATATCCAGGCGACCAGAGTAGGACCTGAGCAACATGGGTTAGGAGGAGTTACAGTCCAGATTTCCAGTCTGTATCTAGATGACCAGGGGACTTCATAGATTGAATTTCCTCTAGTGGTCGATCACTTCAAAGAATTATTTTCTAGTTGAATTTTAGGTTTTCGTCTGAAGAAAGAGGTAGAATTTTTTGTTTATCTTGTGCCAGGAGCGACACCGGTGTCCATTCCTCCTTATAGGATGGCTACACCAGAGTTACAAGAGCTCAAGAAGAAGTTAAATGATTTACAAAAAAAGGGTTTCATTAGACCCAATACTAATCATTGGGGTTCTCTTGTTCTGTTTGGGAAGAAGGCAGATGGTACCCTCCAACATTGTGCGGATTATCAGAATTTGAACCAGTTGATGATCAAGAACTGATATCCATTACCCATGATTTATGATCTCTTTGATCAGCTTCAGGGAGCTATGGTGTTCTTTAATATTGAATTGATATCCAGTTTTCATCAGTTGCGCATTAGACCCTCTGATATACCTCTTATAGTATTTTGGAGTAGGTATGATCTATACAAGTTTGTGGTTATGTTGTTTGGTACCACAAACACGCTTGCAGTTTTTATGGCCCTGATAAACCGAGTGTTCCATCCATACTTGGATTATTTCATGGTAGTCTTCGTGGTTGATATCTTGGTGTACTCTCACACTCTACAAGAACACACCACACATCTGGAGATCGTTTTGAGTACAGTGAGAGAGCATAAGTTATATGCTAATGTCTCAAAATTCCTCTTTTGGATGGACCATATTCACTTCTTGGGTCATATTATCTTAGAGTCAGGAGTAACAGTAGACCCAGAGAACATGAAATCAGTAGTTTTGTTGGAGCATCCAAAGAACATCTTTGAGGTATAGATTTTTCTTGGTCTGGCTTGTTACTACATAAATTTCATACAGTACTTTTCACGCTTAGCAAAACCACTAATGGGATGGACTAAGAAGGGTGAAAAGTATATATGGAAATATTTGTGCGACTCAGCCTTTCAGAAGCAGAAGGGGAGGTTGACATCATCACCGATACAATTTTTTTCAGATTCAGGAAAGAGATATATTGATTAATATGATGTGTCAGGTATCGGGATGGGAGAAGTGCTTATGTAGGGGGAAGGAGTCAATGCATATGGGTCACGGTAGTTGAGGCCACATGAGAGTAATTACCTGATTCACGATCTCTAGTTGGATGTAGTTGTTCATGCTTTATGATGTTGGAAACATTATCTATTGGGACAGCATTTTTTGGTTTTCACTGGCCACAAAAGTCTAAAGTACATCTTTACTCTATGTGATCTGAATTTGAGATAGTGAAGGTGGGTTGAGTACCTTTTTTCATTTGACATTGCATTTTCCTACACACCTAGGAAAGGCAACACATTGTCCGATACATTGAGAAGGAGGAATAATATATAGATAGTTCAAGAGGCCTACTGTGAGTGGAAGCTTATGTCTCTATTTTTTGAGATAAACTTGGATTTTCACGATAGAAAGGGGCATTCCTTTCCTTCTTCTATAGATGTTACCTATACTTTACTCGATCGAGTGCGAATGAGGATGCTATCCAATTCCAAAATCATTGTTCTATTAGAGAGTGTGTTTAGAAATCACCCTATTCTTGGATGGAAAAAAGGAGAGGATGAGATCTTGTGTTTTCATGGGTGCGTATATGTGTCAGCAGACATACACAATGAGCTGATACCGGATTTTCAATCTTCAGTTTGGGCAGTTCAACCAAGTGTCAGAAAGATGTATAAAGATATTCACCATCTGTATTGGTGTCTTGGAATGAAGAAAGATGATGCTGGTTTTGTTTTTAGGTGTTCCTCCTGTCATCATGTGAAGGAGGAGTATTAGTGACCACTAGGGATTTGGCAGTAGTTACCTATTCTTGAGTTAAAGTGGAATGATGTTGTGATGGACTTCATGACGGGTTTACCGAGGTCAGATCGTGGTAACGATGCGGTTTGGGTTTTCATTGACATACTCACAATGATTTCACACTTCTTAAATTATCAATGAGACCTTCAGTGTTGATGATCTGGGAAGGTTATACATCCAAGAGATTATACGTCTATAGGGGGTTCCGCACTCCATAATTTCAGTCATGGATGCCCCCTTTACTTCACAGGTCTGGAAGGGACTATAGAGGACTTTGGGTACACATGTAATTCTGAGTACTGCTTACCATCCTCAAGTAGATGGCTGGTCTGAGCGTACGATTCATGTACTGGAGGACGTGCTTTGAGCATGAGTCCTGTATTTTGGAGGATCTTGGGAGAATCACACAACTCTTGTGTAGTTTTCCCACAATAATAGTTTTCAATAAACTATTCAGATGGAACCTTATGAGGATTTGTATAGTAGGACATGACGATCACCCCTGTGTTGGATGGAGGTAAAAGAGGTAGCTATATTAGGACCTCATATTGTCCAGGAGACCACAAAGTAGATAGAGTTGATTCAGAAGAGGATGGATACTGCACAGTCATTACATAAGACTTATTATGATAAATGGAGATGACCTATGGAGTTCGAGATCATAGATTAGGTTTTCCTACATGTCACACCATGGTTTGGACATAAGAGGATTAGGATATAGGGTAAGCTTTCCCCAAGATATGTTGGGTCGTTTGAGTTTTTGGATTGAGTCGAGTTGGTTTCCTATTGATTGAAGTTACCTTCGAGGTACTGGGCTATGCATGACGTCTTCCATGTTTCTCAACTATGATGTTAATTCTAAGACCCGTCTAATTTTATTCAACCTGAGGAGGTTTAGTTAGTGGTGAATGCATAATTCGAGGAGCATCCTATCCGGATTGTTGATCGCAGTGTGAAGGTTCTTCGTGGCCGGTCTATTCCCCTAGTATGGGTTCTATGGTAGCATAGGAGTGTACATGACAATACTTGGGAGAGGGATATCAATGTACAATCATAGTGGCCGGATTTGTTTGAGGATGCTTCTTCTATGCCGTCCTATTGGGGAAATTCAAGGTCGAATTTCATTAAGGGGGGGTAAGTTTGTAAGAACCTGGACCTTCCTTCAGGTTTGAATTTGTTTTCATGTTTATTTTAATGGAAAAGGGGAGATAGAAAATTTTAATAGTACACGCCGTGTACATTCTTGTATAATTCGTTTACACAGGCACCATGTCAGGGTTGTGTCATGGCCGCGTACACGACTGTGTGACGACGTGGCATGGCTGATTAAAGCCGGACCTAGAAGAGGCATAAACATTCTATGTATCTTGGAAGAAAACACCATGCATTTTTATTTTTATTTGTTACATCAGACCGAGGTCGCATCTCATTCACAGAAAGCTCTTAATTTGGCTTTGCCTCATCTAGGTGTGCCTGAAGGTGACTATTATTCTCTGAGCCTCCGACCTGTTGTCCATTCTCCGAAATCAGACCTTGTTGATTGCATTGGAATCATATCAGTGAGTTATTAATTCTTCTAGATCCTCTTCTCTTGATTTGTCCTCCTTTGTGAGATATCCATGGTTGAACTATATCGGCCGTACAACATTGAGGTAGGTGGTTTGTGCCTTTCTGCATTTTTCTGTCAAATATATGTGCGAAAATTGACAAATACCCTAGTTTATGGTATTTCATGTTTAGAAAATTCAGCCTTGTTAACGACTTCTATGATTTGTTTTCTTGAGTAGGGATAATGGACTATAAATAGGGTATATTACCATTCTATGGATGTGTTTTCCCATGTTCTTTTGATATTGTCCATTGGGTCTATAATTTCTTATTAGGCAGTTTTTCTTCCCTTACCTAGTGCAGTTAGTATGGAGTTGATATTATATGACATGTTTATTATATTCATTATAGTTTCTTATCCAAGTAGTATTTTGAGATATAATTTGGCTTCTGGATATCGTTTGTGCACGATTACATACACAGGGCTGTGGGAACCTAGTGTAGTTAGACCATAGGGGGAATGGATGCTAAGGGCTTCCCCATAGTGTCTGTTATAAATTTCTTATTCTGATACCATAGGGTGGATGTGTGTATGTGCTCCCTCATAGTGTCTGTAGTTCCACATTGTGAGACGATAGGGGGAATTGGATGTTGAGTGAATCCTCAGAGATTTTGTAGTTATAGTTACAAGACCACGGGGGGAATTAATGGTGACTGCATCCTCAGAAATTCTATGTCTAACTTAAACTAGAGGGGTTAGACTATGATTACTTACCAGAGGGTTTATTCTGGATGTTTGGTGGTTTATTTGTAAATGTAAATGAAAGTAGCATGAACTGTAGGATTGTTTTCTTATTATTACTTCATTTTTTATTACTCAATTTTTCATATTTCCTGCTATATATGTTAATTGAAAGTTAGGAATAGATATTTGGGTGTTTTACTACTAAGATTCGTCTCACACCCAGCTCGGGTCATGCTTTTGTTCCCAAATAGATAATATTGATGCAGGTATAGATAAGGGAAATATCTCTTCTACTTCCAATACTTGACTACTGTGGAGTTTGAGAGCATGGGACCAAGATGAGGTTTGAGATTCTATTGATGTTGTTTAGCTGTTTTTCATTTATACTTTGAGGATCAACTATATCAATCGTACAACGTTGAGGTAGGTGGTTTGTGCCTTTCTGTAGTTATCTTTGAATTATATGTGCGAAATATTCCCAATACCCTAGTTTAGGGTATTGTGAGATTAGGAAATTTAACCATGTTAATGCCTGATATGATTTGTTTTCTTGAGTAGGGATATTGGATTGTGAATAGGGTTTATTACCATGATATAGACATGTTTTCCTATGTTTGTTTGATATTGGTTGTTGGGTATAGAATTTTCTGTTAAGATATTTTTCTTCTCATGCCTAGTGTTGTTAGGATGGAGTTGATATTATCTGACATGATCTTTATATGCATTATAGTTTTTTATCCAAGTAGTATTTTGATATTTAATTTGGCTGTTGGATATTATTTGTTCACAATTTCTTACACAGGGTTGTGAGAACCTAGCATAGTTAGTCCATAGGGGGAATGGATGTTGGGGGCTTCCTCTGATTATCTGTTATACTTTTCACATTGCGAGACCATAGGTCGGTGTATGTAATTTCTCTCTCAGAGTGTCTATAGTTACATGTTGTGGGACCATAAGGGGAATTGGATGTTTTGTGCTTCCGTATAGAGTCTGTAGTTACCGTTACGAGACTATATGGGGAATTGATGGTGAGTGCTTCCTCAGAGAGTCTTTGTCTAAGATGAATCAGAGGGGTTGGACTGTGAGTACTTCCTAGAAGGTTGATTATGGATTTTGGGTTGTTTATTTTTAAATGTAAATGAATGTATCTTGTACTGTTGTATTTTTTTCTTTGGAGTACTTCTTTTTTTATTACATTATTTATCATATTTCCTGATATATATGTTCAATGAAAGTTAGGCATATATCTTTGGGTGGTTACTTAATGGGATTCGTCTCACACCCTGTTTGGGTCATGATTTTGGGCCCAAAAAGATTAAATTGTTTTAGGTATAGATAATGGAAATCTCCCCTCTCCTTCATGTACATGACTATTGTGGAGCTGGAGAGAATGTGACCAAGATGATGCTTGTGATGTTATTGGATTTGTTTACTTGTTTTTCCTTTCTACATTGGTTTAGTACTATATTCTAGCATTGTGAATTGTTTGGATACTTTACTAGATACTTGTGACATGTATCATTATTTATATATATGCTGAAGTCGTTTGTTTATTTTTAGTCATCTATTGTTTACTTATTGTATGATATTACTGATTCCGCTTCTGTTATCTGTTTTTTTTTTCTACTGCGTTAATCTGCCAACAAGGGAATAGTTTCCCCACTATCTCACTAATGGATCTCACTACATGTCGACAGCCTCTGGAATTTGGGGAAATGCGATTGAGGCCATGTGAACAACCAGTTACGGGGCACCTCTAGACGACCACCAGAACCAGAATGTTACATATGTCTCCCTGTGTGTCTTTTAATTAAAAATTGACATTAATTATAGTAAAACATACAAGTGACATACACAAAAATGAGCGAACACATTCAAATTAGATCCATACTTTGGGAAAATGATCCATAAGTCATATGTGATGTATAGGAATCATACAAAACTCAATCTAATGCACAATGTGCCTAGGACTCTGAGTGAGTCTTTTTATTTAAAATTGACATTTACATCAGTGAAAAATATAAATGACATACTCAAAACTATTTAAATTCATTCAGAGTTTTTTGATATGTTTAACAATGAACTATAATTCATTTGTGACATATAGGAATCATCCACGCCTCTATCTGATGCACATTGTGCTCGATATGACTCAAAGTGTCAGATATTAGTTTAAAATTGACATTTTACTTCAAAAAGTATTCCACAGACTAAAAAGCAAGAAAACAAACTTCAATTTTGTTGATAGTTTAGGAAAATGATTCATAAGTCATTTGTGATGTGTGTAAATTAGTCTGACATCAAACTGATATATGATGTGACTAATTTGACTCAATGTGTGTGTTTCCAGTTTAAAATGACATTTTAGTAAAAAAAACAAGCACATACTCAAAACCAAGAAAACACATTCACATTGTTTTAATAATTTTTGGCAATGACCCATAAATAATTTGGGACTTTAACGAATCATCTACACCTCAATCTGATGCATTTTGTGCCTAGTATCACTCCATGTGCATCTTTTTATTTAAAATTGACATTAATTTTAGTAAAAAAGACAAGTGACATACTTAAAACTGATAAAATGCATTCAGATTGTCTTGATACTTTAGAAAAAAATCAGAAGTCATTTATTATGTGTAGGAAATGTCTGCACCTCAATCGGATACATGATGTGTCCGATATGACTCAAAATGTCCATTATGAGTTTAAAAATGGAATTTTAGTTAAAAAATTGCCACTCATTGAAAACCAAGAAAACTTTCTCAGGCTGTGTTGATAATGTTGGAAAATGATTCATAAGTCATTTATGATGTGTAGGAATCAGTCTCACATCAAACTGACACACGATGTGACTGGTATGAATCAAAGTGCGTGTTTTCAGTTTAAAATAACATTTTAGTAAAAAAAAGTTACATAATCAACACTGATCAAACACATTTGGATTATTTTTATATATTAGTTCAATTAAACATAAATCATTTTTGATATATTGAAATTTAACACACATCAATACAACATATGATGTGGTTGGTATGACTACTCAAAGTGTGTGTTTTCAATATATAAGTGTAATTTTAGTCTAATACATGAATCACATCACCATAATTGAGAAAAAAAATCAAATCGTTTTCCCATCATTTTATTTGATATTACATAATTAATTTACTTATCAGTTTTATCTAATAATTATTTAGTTAATTATCACGGAGATAATGCTTGACGACGAACAAGAAATTGGGTGACATGCAAGAATCAACCGTAACAAAATATGATACACAATGTTCCTGGTATGACTCAAAGTTTAGTTGAAAATTAATATTTTTTGTTTATTTTATTTCTTTATAATATTACATATATAAGAATTGTTTTATTATATAGGTGCATTGATTTTTCTCGAGTTGGGATGGTTTGTTCAACAATAGCATGGGTGGGGGTCAAAGGCCAAAGACAAATAAACATTCATGTTTTTGAGTGTCTATGATAATTTTCACTGACTCATGTAATTGTATAAACCAATGTTTGAAATGTCTATAATATATATTTTTTCTCATATTTGTGTAGTAAATTTTTTTTCATTTAAAATCTGTATTTGTATCAGTTTTTTGCTGATGTGTCTACTGTAGTGTACCTATTTTTTTATACTATTTTTGTTGCTAAAGTGTGCTGTAAATTTAACTGCACACTACAGTATGTCACTTGATCAGTAATTCTAAAAGTGCTAATAAATGACCTCTTCATCAGTGATACTAAATGCATTGATAAATGTCTCATTGATCTGTGCAATTAAAAGCATTGTTAAATGACTCATTTATCAATGTTTTTTAGCATTGATAAAGGTCTATCTTTATCAGCGCTTTTCTAATGCTAATAAAAGGATAGATATTTTAATCACTCTTTGGTAGTCAAATTTTTTTGCACTGACAATGTTCAATTTTAACGATGTTATTGGGTCGTTTTGTAGTAGTGGTGTTTTAACCATCACTAAAATAAATGCTACAATCTGCTTTTTTTGCAACAACTTTAAGCCCTAAGTAATTTTGTTTAAAAAGTATTAAAATGTTTATTTATTATAGAAATAGTAATATGTATTGATCATTATATATATATATATATGTTTATAATTGATAATATTATTATCATTTGATCATTTGTATATAAAAACATTTTTATTTCAATACACACACACATAAAAAAATATGAATATATATAAATATTTGAAAATATATTAATAAAAATACATGAATATATATGTGTGTGTGTAACTATTAAAACACATTTTGACTACATTACATGCATGAAATATATGCCCCACAAGATGGTATGGGTTTGAGGGTGAGGAGTGGATTGCAGGGTCATATATACAAATATTCTAAAAACGTCACATAATTTCATATGCAGTAATTTGGGTTCCAAAACATCATTTTTTTCCCACTGATGTTTGGAAATTCTGGATAATGAACACCCACAACCTCATTTTACGTAGTCATTTTCGATCAATAGTGCGAGATTTTTGTGAAGGATTAGTGATTTTTTGCATCAACTATTAATAACTATGAACCATGTGATCCGTGACATGTCACATTCATGGTTATAGATCAATAATAAATAAAAACCAATCAGTTTGAAAAAATTACGACAACCAATATAAACCATTTAGTTTGGTTTAATACAATTCTAAATTAATAATAGTTATATTTATTTTTTAATCTTAAGGTAATCGGTTAAAATTATTAGATTTAAATCATAGTCCTTAACTGATTATAAATGATGGTGGGCATCCCAGCCCCTCACACCTACCATTTCATAGTACTGCAGCAACAACGGTTACTACTATAGCGGACGACACTGTTGCAAGTACTATTTATAGTGGGGCTTTAGACATGTGTTTTCAGCCTTTCTCCCTCCAGGTTTATGAGCCCTATATTTTGAGCTCCCCAGGTCATGTAAAAGTTCCCTTTCATCCAATTTAAGAATAGATTTTTTTCCTTGAAAATCAGGTTTGACCCCAACTTGCCTTAATGTTTGCGTTGATTGATTAAGATCTGAATTTTGTAATTTGGGATTGTTTGTGGATATAAATATAACGAGATGTGCTAGATGATATAACTATATAATATTAATAGGAATTTATCCCCTAATATCTTAGGATATCCACGTTGTTAATATATATAATTAAGCCCAATTAGGTGTTTTTTTAACAATCAATGTTTTCTTATTTTATTAATGTGATACACCCTTATAGTTGTGATACACCCCTTATAAAATGGAACAAATACAAAATATCATGAATAATGTAAATCCCTAAATATAACATGACCACGATCTTCCTACTCCCCATTGTAATCTGAACTATAATTCATCTTACAACTTTGGGAATAAGTAGAAACATGTTTCATAACTATCATGTCATCATTTTTTTAGTGACCATCAACACATTTAATTTCTAGAGAAAAATAATTAATAGCGCTAGAAAAAGTCATCAACAATGCTATAACAGTATTTCTGGTCTAAGCACCATTAAAAGCGGATTTTAATCAATGATAATTATTGCATTGAAAAGCAAAAACTTTTATAAGAATTACTTCTAGTGTTGATAAAGGTCATGCTGCTACAATGTGCTGTTAAAATTACAACACACTACAACCCCAAATATAGGCCGGAAATACAAACTACATCAAAAAATACAGAATATGGAAAATTAATAATTTAATTGAAATAAAAATTACATCAGAAATACAAAAACACGCACTATATTATAGAAATTTCAAACATTGTTTTGTAAAATTACATTAACATGTACAATTTATCACAAACATTCGAAAACAACAATAGTTTCAATGTCATTGGAACCCGACCCCCTCTCAAGAAACCCAATAATTGTATCAGTTGCCGAACAAACCACCCCAACTCAACCAAAAAAACTCACCTGTATAAGAAAAAAATTCTTATGTTAATGATTCTATAAAGAAATAAATTAAACAAAAATATAAAACAATAAATTAATAAAATTTCAATTTTAAACTAATAACGGATACTTTGTGTCATACCGGTAACAACGTGTGTCAAATTGAGGTGTGTCTGATTCCTACACGTCAAAAATGACTTATGGATCATTTTCATAAAGTATCAAAACAATCTGACTGCATTTTCTTGATTTTGAGTATGTCACTTGTGTATTATACTAAAATGTCATTTTAAACTGAAAATATATAATTTGAGTCATACAAGTCGCATCATGTGTCGGTTTGAGGTGAGATCAATTCCTATGCATCAAAAATGACATATGAATATTTTCAAAAAATTATCAAGACAATCCGAGTGTATATTCTCGGTTTTCAGTTTGTGACAGCTGTTTTGAAATACAATGTTAATTTTATAACGATAACGGACACTTTGAGTCATACCAGTCATGCCATCCATCAGGATGAGATGTTCTTTATTCCTATACATCACAAATGACTTCATTACCATTTTCCTAAAGTATCAAAACAATTCTATTGCATTTTCTTATTTTGGAGTCTATCACTTTTTCTTTTTTACTAAAATATCAATTTTAAATAAAAAGACACACTTAGAGTCTTACCAGTCACACCGTGCATCAAATTGAGGTGCAATTTATTTCTACACATCAAAAATGACTTTTGAATCTTTGTCATATAGTAACAAAATAATTTGAATTCATTTTCTTAGTTCTGAGTATATCAGTTGTGTTTTTTACAAAAATGTTATTTTAAATTGAAAACACACACTTTGGGTCATACCAACCACATAATGTGTTGTTTTGAGGTGATACTGATTCCTACAAATATAAAATGACATATAAATAATTTTCCTAAATTATCAAGAAAATATGAGTGCATTTTCTTGTTTTTAGTGAGTGACCCATGTTTTGAACTAAATTATCAATTTTAAACTGATAACGTACACTTTTTGTTCTACCAGGTCCAATGTGTATCATATTTAGGTGAGGTTGAATTCAATATGTTAATAATGACTTATTGATCATTTTCCTAGAGTATCAAAACAATATGAATTCGTTTTCACGGTTTTGAGTATGTGACGTGTGTTTTTAACTAAAATGTAAATTTTAAACTGAAAACATACACTTTGAGTCATACCAGACACACCATGTGTCTGATTGAGGAACGACTGATTCCTAAGCATCAAAAATGATTTTTATCATTTTCCTGAAGTATCAAAACAATTTGAATGTATTTTCTCTATTTTGAGTAGGTCACATTTATTTTAACCTAAAATGTAAATTTTAAATAAAAAGACACATTTGGAGTCATACCTAGTCACACCATGCATCAGATTGAGATGTGATTGATTCATAAATGTCCAAAATTATTTATGAATCTTTTCCCTAATGTATAAAAATAATAACAATATGTTCGCTCATTTTTGAGTATGTCAGTGGTGTTTTTTTTACTAAAATGGCATTTTAAATTGAAAACACACAACTTGATTCATACCAGTCACATCATTTTAATTTGATGTGATATTAATTCATATAAGTCTCAAATGACTCATGGTTATTTTTACTAAATTATCAATACAATCTGAACATGTTTTCTTAGTTTTCAATGAGTGACAAATGTTTTGAACTAATTATCCAATTTTAAACTGATAACGGACACTTTGGGTTATACCGAGCACACCATGTATTGGATTTATGTTTGGTAGATTCCTACATATCAAAAATGACTCATGAAATATTTCTTAAAGTATCAAAACAAAATGAATGTTTTTTTTTCAGTTTTGAGTATGTGATGTATGTTTTCAACTAAAATGTCAATTTTAAACTAAAAACACACAATTTGAGTCATACAGGACACACCATGCATTGGATTGAGGTGTAAACTATTCCTATACATCAAAAATGACATATGGGTCATTTTCATAAAGTATTAAAAAAATCTGAATTTGTTTTCTCTATTTTGATTATGTTACTTGTCTTTCTTACTAAAATGTTAATTGAAAATAAAAAGACACCCATAGAGTCATACCAGTCACATTGTTCATTGGGTTGAGGTTCAAATGATTCCTATATGTCAAAAATGACCTACTCATCAGTTTTGTAATGTATCAAAACAATCTAAATGTGTTTGCTCAGTTTTGAGTATGCCACTTGTGTTTTTTTACTAAAATGTCATTTTAAATTAAAACATGCACTTTGAGTCATATTGATCACATCGTGTGTCAATGTGAAGTGAGATTTATTTACACAAGTCAAAAATGACTTATGAATCGTTTTCTAAAATTATCAAAATTATATGAGTGTGTTATCTTAGTTTTTAGCGAGTGACACTATTTTTGAATTAAAATTTTGTTTTTAAATAGATAATGGATACAATTAGTCATACAGGGCACATTGTGTATCACATTGAGGTGAGAATGTTTATTACATGTCAAAAATGAATTAATAATAATTTTCCTAAAATACCAAAACAATCATAATGTGTTTTCATCATTTTGAGTATGTCACTTGTCTTTTCTTACTAAAATGACAATTCTAAATAAAAAGACACACATGGAGTCATACCAGTCACATTTTGCATCAAATTGAGGGGAACATGATTCCTCCACATAACTAATGACTTATAGATAATTTTACTAAAGTATCAAAATAATTCGAATGATTTTTCTATGTTTTGAGTATATCATTTTTTTACCAAAGTGTCATTCTAAACTAACAACATGCACTTTGAGTCATACTGATCACATTGTGTGTCAGTTTGATGTGGAAATGATTTCTACATATCAAAAATGACTTAAAAATAAATTTATTAAATTATAAAGATAATTTGAGCATGTTTTCTCAGTTTTTAGTTAGGGACACATGTCTTGAACTAAATGGAAATTATAAATAGATAACAGACACTTTGAGTCATATCAGTCACACCATTTATCATATTAAGGTGGAGATGATTCCTACACATAAAAATTACTTATGGATCATTTTCATAAAGTATAAAAACAATATGAATGTGTTTTATGGGTTTTGATTTTTTCACTTGTGTTTTTTACTAAAATGTCAATTTTAAATAAAAAGACACATTTGGAGTCATACCGGTCACACCATTCATTGGATTGAGGTGCGTATAATTCCTACCCATCTCAAATGAATTATGGATATTTTTTCTAAAGTATAAAAATAATACAAATTTGTTTTCTCAATTTTGATTATGTCACTTGTCTTTTTTACTAAAATTTCATTTTAAACCAAAAACATGCACTTTGAGTCATATTGGTCACATCGTGGGTCAGTTTGATATGAGACTAATTCATACACATCAAAATGACTTATGATTTTTCACCTAAATTTTCAAGATAATCCTAGTATGATTTATTAGTTTTTAGTGAGTGGCACACATTTTGAACTAAAATGTCAATTTTATACTGATAACGAACACTTGGAGTCATACCAGTCACACCGCATATCAGATTGAGGTGCAGTTGATTCCCACACATAAAAAATTACCTATGTATCATTTTTTCTGAATTATCAAAACAATAAGAATACTTTTTATTATTTCATAGTATGTGACATTTGTATTCATCTAAATTGTCAATTTTAAATAGGAAACACACATGATGAGTCATACTAGGCACACCATGTATCATATTGAGATGTGTTTGATTCCTACATGTCACAAATGACTTATCGATCTTTAACCTCAAGTATCAGATAAAAATAATAGGTAAATTAACTAAACAAATTTATAAGATGATGAGAGAGTCAACTAAATAAGTTGCCGGTAGTCACCTTTCACGATGTCTGTATATATTCTGACACCTGGTACATTGGCCATTCGTTTCTAAACCAATATATTTCCTCTTGTGAATATGAGTACTATCAAAAGTACTAGTAGTACTAGAAAAATAGAAATAAACAAAGTATTAATAAATATTTTAAAATTAATTGTAATTATATTAAAAAATACTTCTTTTGGGATAATATTTTATTGACGGCATGTGATATCATTCATAAATTTGTGAACATAATAACCACAATATTTTCTATCAGTTTATTTTGGACACTAATGAAACATTGATAAAAATATGTAATTTTTTTGGATATATGTTTTGATAGTGAAATATTATTATACACACTTTGATACATATTCCCATGTATAAGTTGAAAGGCTCCTTGTATTCATGGTCTATCCTCATGACACTATTTTAAATATATTTGAATATATCCCTATCATAATATATTTTCCATTAAAACATTATATAAAATGTATAACATTGAGTTTAGTTGTTATAATTTTCATGAGGTGTATTACAAATTGATAAAAATCCTATTGTGTGGTCGTTTATTGGGTATCCGTGCATTGATTCTAGAACATAGATAATTGGAGTATCCAATACGAATGCAATGAGTAAAAAATGATGCCTAAAAAATATATATAAGTAATGAAATCAATAAAATTATATTTGATATGTTTAAATTGTAGAGTTTTACCCCTGCATTAAGGGTATTATGAAGATTCTATCTTCTGTAAGTTTTAATTAAAACATAGAGGCCAATTTTTCCTCTATTACTTTAATTTTATTTGGTTCTAATTTTAATTCTTATGTAGAAGTGATACGAGGACTAATGAGTTCAAATTTTTATTATAGGGTTCTACCTTCAAATAGTATTCATACATATGTCTGCAAAAAATATGAATTGTATCAATCATAATTAACATAGTAGGTTAGCTATTTAAAAAACAAATCATGAAAACACACCTCATGTATTAATTTATAACTGATACTCTTAACCATTCATGGGTGAGGATTTCATTTACATTCTCAAGACCAATATAGTCTGTAATGGCCTCACCATACATATGTTTTTTATAATCAATTGTTGTTGTAGCACCATTTTCTAACATTTTATCAACATGTAACTTTAATGTTTACAAATAATGAATTTTAATAGGTAGTGTAATGTTACTTTGTGAAGATATTTTCGATTGGTTGGTTGATCCTTTAGATAGTTTGGATTTTCCCTTTGGTTTCACCCCTTCCCTATGTCTGTCTATAATAACATTCATCAGTTTAGAACTTTTTTAATTAATTATTAAATGTTTTTCATGAAAAGTAAACTGGAAATGAATACCTCCATATCGAAATATTTTCTTATGATATTTAAGGGCCATTCTATAAATGTTACAATAGCTCTCTCAACAGTATGAATATCCGCATCATCAAGTGGAATAGGTAGCTCAGTGCTCGGATCATTAGATATGTTAATCACAACCCTCATGTGACTTGCTAGAAGAAGTATACTATGTATAATATATCCTTGGATATTGTACATGGTATCCCTCAAAAAAAGGGAATGTGTTGGTGTTGATAAATATATATGAAAATCATTTTCACCCTGTAAAATATTAGTATAAGAAAGGTATCAGTGTCTAACTGATTCACATTTAACAGAAGAAATTATAAAAATAATTACTACCTCTTCTAAGATAGCTCTTTGAGGGGAATGGTTTTCCTCAAAGATTGTGGTGTAGGGGATATCCTTATATTGGTTGATCTTATGTTGTTTATTCTCTTTGATTCTTTCCCATAACATTTCTACCAACAATAACTGCCAATTATATTTTTCTTCAATAGAATCTAATAATGTCTACAACTCTCCCATTTTTCATTTTTATCCCCCCTGTTTATTTATTTTATAAAAATATGTATGGTATAACACCCCAAAACTTTCACCTCTAACGCGGTCATACTGTTTTGGCCACTTCAAGGCCACTGATAGCAGTTGTTCATTGGGTATAGACGATGACGATTCTTATTTCCATGTAGGATAAAAAATATTGAAAATTAAGTAATAATTATTATGTAATACTTATTTAAAGGAAAACAAATTTTTATTATGTCATACTTACACATGTTTCCCACACTCTTTGTGTGATTTCATATATTAGTGTCCCTTCATTATTTACACATGTATCCTTCCATAGAACATGACGTGGGAAATAAGTGGATTTGAAATTAGATACCTTCATTCACATAAAAATATATGAATATAATTATGTTGTTATTTCATGTCACATAAAAGTATTATGATAGAGTTAAAATAGGTACCATTTTTTTCAAGTGAAGCATACCCCGCCCTTTCATTACAATAGGGGTACGTTGGTTCTACAACGTATTTTTTTCATCACTTTGTTTATGTTTTATAAATTAAAAACTATTAATCAAAGTGATTTATATGTACTATCAAGCAATGTATTATCAGTCACAATGTACCTAAAAAGATGCCTCCTCATGATGACCATTAAACGGATCTCATGCCTGTTGGTTTATCAAGTGTTCATACATCTGTGGTTGGTGCAGGTTTATTTTCCCTCAGCATCATTGATATGAAATGTTGTAAGAATTTCACAAAATCCTATATATTCCATTTCAGGGAGTATTAATACAAATTTCATTTAAGATTCATATATTATAAATTCACTCTACAAGGCATGATGAACTGTAAGTCAATATTTCAATATTTTGTTTTTTTAAATAAAGAAATTATATCAAAATATTACACTAATCTCTTCTTAAATCAGTGTCTTAAGTATGAGAACAATATTGTTCCATGAATTTACATCAATTGACACATGCATGCGAGTGGTGAGCCCAATGTAACTATAAAACATGGCTTTGTTGGTGTTAACATGTTGTCTACGTGTATTCCATCCAAACTCGAATTTGATGCCTTTGTTTCTCACCTTAATATTATTTTTCAACACTATCATGCTACATCACTCTTTTTTTAGGACACAGTTGTTCACCATATACAATTTCCTCTGCATCAACATCATCAACATGATCTTCCTAGGGATTGGTAACATATTTATCTTCATAATGTTGTTCCTCTGTACTGGGAGCACCAAAATTTTGAGAAGCCTAGTGTTCCTCAAGATTAGAAGCATCGACATTTGTAGAAGTCATTATCGGCAGAACTAGTTGAACATTTAATTTTTATCACTGAAATGTAGCAGCGAACATATAATAATATAAGGAAACACAATTTATGTTACAAAAAAATATAACCTTATTATTGAACTCTTTTTCTAAAGGTTGAAAGGATTTTACCCCATTATCGAGTATAGAAACCCTTTCATTATGGTCTCTTGTAACATACAAGAACCCTTCTATACTAACACAACTGTGAAATGATTGTGATTTACCAACGAAAGAGTCATCCTTAGTTGAATTGAAATCTGAACCATCAGTGGTTTTGGACGATAACAAAACAATTGAATAGTTTTGTTTTGAGGGATATGAAAAATAAAATACTTGTATTGCCTATCATGTCACTATAAATAGTTCATCATTGTACCATTCCTTACTAAAATCCGGATTCAAGAATTCTAATTCATCTATTTGAACAGTACTCCTATTATTAACCCACTTTAATTGACAAATCATCACATAAAATGTTGTATAACCCAACTCCTTTTTTTTAATGATTACAAATTATAACACATTCTCATAAAATTTATTTCAATCCTTGGTACCAAATACATAAATCACTTCATGCACAAGTCTTACTTCACTATTTTTCATGGTACTACGTTCATCATGTTTAATTGAATAGAACGTATAACCATTATAAGATAATATATGCACTCGTGGTCCTCTGGCTAGCCATCAAAGTCATTTTGAAATTGAATCTGAATATTCAGATGAATCCTTAAAAATATGGTCTCAAAAACATCATATAAACTTTTGATTGGGTGTATTTTATATCCAAACTTCATCCCTTTATGGATACAAATTCCTAATAATTCATTTATGGGTTTCAATATATGGGGAAACCTATAAACTGTTATAAAAAATGAAAGGATAGTCCCACTATTGATCTGTAATAGTAATTGTGAAAACATATATTACAAAATTTCCTTCACCCACAACCCACTTCGTGTGATAAGATTTCAGTAGACCAATTATTTCCACACCAGACGTATTGTTGGTACAAAATTCAGCGGCTTCCTCAACACCATATCACCCTGTAATACAACCTTATGGATGGATTTTTTTTGGCACATCCATTCAAGCTCTTCATATATTTTTCAATGAGGTACATCCATCTATAAGTTATAGGACCACATAATCAAATCTCTATTACTAAGTGAACCATTATGTTAATCATAATATTGAAGAATGATAGTGGGTATAACATCTCTAATTTACACTATACGATAGAAATTTTCTTTTTTCCATAGTTGGAAATTTCATCAAGTCTATCACTTTACTAAATATAGCTTTGAAAAAGAAACATAGCTTGGTTAATGTATGACGTACATTCTTGGGAAAAATTCAACATAAAGCTATAGGCATTAGATCTTGCATCAAAACACGATGGTTATGTGATTTTAAACCATTTAACATTAAATCCGTCATTGAAATGATATTATTCATATTCGATAAATACCATAATAGAACCTTTACATCATTCAACAAGTTGAAAAATGGACATCTACCTCATATGGAAAGAGTGTATGTAGCAAGAGGAAGAAAAGTTAAATTTTCACCCTTCAGTGGAGCCAACACTTCACCTATTCTCATGTTAATCATGTCCAACATAGCCTCAATTAAAATCCTTAATTTTTTGGATAAAATTAGTAATGCTCCAATGAAACTATCTCGTACATTTTTTTCCACATACATGACATTAAAAAAATTCCTGACGTACAAACAATTCCAGTATGGAAATTCAAAAAAATTTGATCACTTTTTTCATCTAGTTTTTAAAAGGTTTTTCAAAAAATATTTACCAAAAGCTATTTCTATATCTTGTAATTTCTCCAACAGTTGATCACCTATTAGTGGAGCCAGTGTTGTATGTTCTTTTGAACTCCCATTGAATGATGTCATCTGAGATTTATACTTATGTCACCCGCGTAGAAATATGTGATGCACTAGAAACATAGACTTTGAAGAATGTTTAAACCTAATTTACTATATACCTTATTCATAAATGGGGCACCATTGAATTCCTTTAATGTTGTATCTGGACAAATTTCTATAAGAAGGAAAGTCATTTATCACCCCGTATAACATGGCTCTCAACTTCAAATATTTATTTATGCAAGAATCTACAATGTAACACCTGAATCCCACAATAATTTCAAATCCTGAATCATTGGATCCAAATAAACATCAATATCATTACCTAGTGGTTTTGGTCCTGATATAAGCCTAGATAACATAATATGTTTTCATTTCATGCATAACCATGGTGAAAAGTTATAATTTTCCAACATAACATGCCATGTATTGTGAGTGATACTTTGAAATCCAAAAGGATTCACTCCATAGTGGAAGATGAATGTTGCTCAACTCATTTCCAAATTCAGGATACTCATGATCAATTCTCTTATATAGAAGAGAGTTTTCTAGGTGGAAAAGTTTCCCATATTTATTTCTTGTATCATCATGCCATGTCAATTGTCTTGCAGTCTCCTCACTTCTTTATAGGCACCTAAACCTTGTAATTATTAAAAATTATCATACAACTTTCATAAGACCCAATTCATCATTCTTGTAACGAGAAGTACCACACTTTGGGAATTTTTTAGGTGATTTGAGGTCCTTGATAAATAGTAATAGTCATTTTGAAAACCATGTATTCTTTCAGAGATCATACCCATTGAACGTAGCATTCATTTAGTGTCATATGTTTGGAAAGGAAGATCATTATCTTCTAGGATCATTTAATTCAAGGGAGAAAGTAGTTCAGTAAAACCGATTTCACTCCATCCATTGGCAGCTTTAAAAATATAAAGCATTAGTGTGGATGACAATGTTGTATATTTAGTACAACCAACATACAATGGAATCTTCACACAAATCATTAACTTCTCAAACAATATTAGACAATCACAAAGTTCATATTCAACTATAATTGTCGTTTCCTCAATATGATCTTCATCATCATTCACACCTGCAATAACATCATTAATATGGTTTTTATTATTTTCCACACTTGTAATCATATCTGACGATCCATAAAATGCATTCTTATCCCAGTAACTAGCAACATTTAGTTTTCTCCTTGGTTAGTCTAACAATCATTACTTTCATCTATTCCGTGATAGATCAAGTGTTCATTTAACTAATACAAACTAATTGGTCTTGAATAACAATAGTGTAAACACAAACAATATATTTTAGATGGGTCGTACGCATGATTTTTTGAAAACTTGATGAACTATCACTACTGAAAAAATGGCTTATTGCAATGGGTTATTTACGACGGGTCAGGGACCTGTCACAAATAACCCGTCAGAAGGGGTTATTTCTGAATGGTGGGTAAGGACCCGTCGCAAAAGGAATGGCGGGAAAAGCATGCCAAACTTCGAGTAGGGTATTTTCGATGGGGTCCATATTCCCGTCACAAATGCCCAACATCGGTTTTTACTATTTGGGATGGGATACTTTTCGTGTTGCAAATAGTATATCGGCATATACCTATTTTCGACCGGACCAATCAGAAATAATCTTTTTTGATCGGCAGTAATTAATGCGGACAATGGGCATTTATGACGGGTTCCATTGCAAATACTCTCATCACAAATAATCTAACCAATATATACCCCCATCTGTTTTTCCCCTCATTCTACTTCTATCTCAACATCTCTCTCTATCACTTTTGAAAAAATTTCTTCTAAAATTTTTCACAGTTTAATCTTTTAAATCAGAGCATAATTTGAGGCTTTTATACTCTTAAAGCTTCAATTTCAATGTATTTATCTATTTTTTTGTTTAGTTAATTTATTTTATTCTAAATTATTTAGAATTTTTGTTACTTAGATGCAATTAAATATATTAGAATTTTATATTTGTTTTTTCAGTATTAATTTTAATGAATAATTATGTCTAAGTGTTAATTATGAATAATTAGTAACAAATTGAAATAATTAGTAATAAATTGTAATATTTAGTAATAAATTTTAATAATTAGAAATAAACTATAATATTTAGTAATAATTTGTAATAATTAGTAATAAACTGCAATAATTCTTAACAATTAGTAATAAATTGAAATAATTAGTATTAAATGGTAATAATTAGTGATAAATGATAATAATTAGTAATAAATGGTAATAATTATTAATAAATGATAATAATTAGTAATAATTATCAATAATTAGGATCAATTAAAAATAATTAGGATTACTTAGTAATAATTCTCAATAATTAGTAATAAATTGTAATATTTTGTAATAAATTGTAATAATTAGTGATAAACTATAATAATTAGTAATAAATTGTAAAAATTAGTAATAAATTGTAATAATTCATAATAATTAGTAATAAATGGTAATAAATAGCAATAATAAATGGTAATAATTCATAATAAATGGTTATAATTGGTCATAAATGGTAATCATTAATAATAAATGGAAGTAATTAATAATAAATGACAATAATTAGTAATAAATTGCAATAATTAGCAATAAATTGTAATAATTAATCATAATTAGCAATAAATTGTAATAAATTGTAATAATTAGTAATAAATTGTAATAATTAGTAATAATTATTAATAATTAGTAATTATTTGTAATAATTAGTAATAAATTGTAATAATTCGTAATAATTAGTAATAAATCGTAATAATTCATAATAATTCGTATTAATTAATAATAATTAGTAATAAATGGTAATAATTATAAATAAATGGTAATAATTATAAATAAATGGTAATAATTAGTAATAAATCGTCATAATTAATAATAAATGGTAATAATTTGTAATAAATTGTAATAAATTGTAAAAAATTGTAATAATTATTTATAATTAGGATTAATTAGTAATAATTAAGATTAATTATTACTAATTAGGATTAATTAGGATTAATTAGAAATGATTAGGATTAAATAGTAATAATTTGGATTAATTAGTAATAATTTGGATTAATTAGTAATAAATTATTATAAGTCATAATTAATTGTAATAATTCATAATTATTTTTTATAATTGGAAAAAAAATTAATAATAAGAAATAATTTTAACTAATTAGAAATAATTATCAATATTTAGAATTAATTAGTAATAATTAGGATTAATTAGAAATAATTAATAGGAATTAGTAATAAATTGTATTAATTAACAATAATGGGTAAAAATGTAATAATTAGTAACAATTAGTAAAAAATGGTAATAACTAGTAATAAATCGTAATAATTTGTAATAAATGGTAATAACTAGTAATAAATGGTAATAATTAGTAATAAATGGTAATAATTAGTAATAAATGCTAATAATTATTAATAAATGGTAATAATTAAAAATAATTAGTAATAATTAGGACTAATTAGAAATAATTTGGATTAATTAGTAATAATTAGTAATAATTAGGATTAATTAGTAATATTTTGAATTAATTAGTAAAACATAGGATTAATTTGTAATTATTAGAATTAGTTTCTAATAATTTAATTAGGATTAATTAGTAATAATTAGTAACAATTAGTAAGAATTAAGATAAATTAGTAATAATTAGAAAGAATTAGTAAAAATTAGGATTAATTAGTAATCATTAAGATTAATAACTAATTATTGGAATAAATTTGAGTACTTTGATAAACTAGCACAATTTCTAGTGGATTGACGACATTCCTTTGGATCAATACCTTATCTCCTTGCAACTTTCTCCCAATGAAATCAGTATGGAAAATGTGCCCTAATGTACATCGAAGTAGATTTTCATTATGATTTAAGCCGGAGAAATCTGCAAGGAGGTGAGTCATTAGAAAAAAGAGGCTCTTCTGCCTAATAACCCATCTCTTTGGAACTTCTATGACTAAAATCACTATGAAAGGTATGCTCCATATGTCGAATAAGACTTTTCATAGTGATTTTAGCCACATAATGTTGCAAGGGGATGAGTCGTCAGGAAAAAAAGTTGTCGCCAATCCGTTTGAAATTGTGCCACAAATAATTAACAATAATTATTACAAAAATAACTGTAATTAATAATAATTAGGTGTAATTAGTATAAATTTTTATAAATGAGTGTAGATTAGTATAAAAAATTAAAAAAATAGTATAAATAACTATAAAATAATATAAATTATTATAAATTTCTAGAAAATATAATTTAATTGTCTTCTATTTTTTGGATAGTGATAATTTTTTATCTAATTATACAAAATTAATAATTATTTCATATTTTTTAGAAAAATATGGAATAAGGAAGTAGAAAAAATTCACTATTAGATGATTGTTCTTGGATAAATCAGTGTATGAATCCAAATGGTTCTAGTTTAAATTATATATATATTGAGGGTGTTCAAGATTTCTTATCATTTACATCATCACAACGAATTTTTTTCTGAAGGAACAATTAAGTGTCCTTGTAAAAAATATACTCTAACGAAGTATGCCACATTTAACAACATTTCCGATCAATTATTGTGTTTTGTTCTTCAACCAAATAATGTTTTTTGGTATCAACATGGTGAATGTGGTTCCAAAGATGATACTAATAACTTGGTTCTGGATCTGGCACAGTTTCCAAATTTAGTAAATGATGTGGTAGATATGTCTTTTCGACAAACTAAAAATCAGGATGATATTGACATAACTACTAAGTTTTAACCATATTATTTATATGAGCTTTTGAGGTCCATTGACGATGCATTATATCCTGGTTTCAAGATAAAAAAGTTTGAAGTAGTCGCTAAATTTATGTCTATTTAATTAGGTAATGGAATGTCAAATAGTTATTTTGGTCATATATTCTATTTGTTAAAAACACTGATACCCAAAGGGAAAGTGTTTCATGAAAATTTCTATATGAACAGGATGTTGGTTCGTAATTTGGGTCTTGGTTATCAGAAGATTCACGCATGTTCAAATGAATGCATCATATATTATGGTGAAAATGAGTCATTATATAGTTCTCCTACATATGGAAAATCAAGGTATGAAGAACCTCAACCAAGGAATTATAGATTTTCTTCTGTAAAACAATTGAGATATTTCACGCTCACACCCAGATTACAACATTTATTTATGTATGAAAACATAAAATCATTGATTTAATGACACAAAACTAAAATTTCAACCAGTAAAATCTTAAATCATACCTCTAATAGTGATTCATGGAAGAATTTTGACCATGTGCATCCATATTTTTCTTTAGAAGACTGAAATATATGATTGGGTCTTTCTAATAATGGTTTCTCTCCATTTGTTTCTTATATTAGTCTACATTCATGTTGTATTATCTTTATAACTCCAAAAAATTTACTTCCACGGATGTTGATGAAGGATCCATATACACGTTTTGAACTTATTAATTCCAGGTCATCTGAAAAATAATATCAATCTTTATTTGAAACCATTTATAGATGAGTTAAATTCATTGTGGAGTAATGGTGTTAGTACATATCGTATTGCTGAGAAACAAATCATCCTATTAAAAGCTGCACTGATGTAGAAAATTAGTGACTTTAAAGCATATGGAATGTTATCCGGCAAGAGTACACATGGTCTAAAATGATGTACATACTGTATTAGATACAAAAAAGCATATATTCTCATAAATGGAAAAACATTTTTTCTTTACTATCATCACCGATTTCTTCCAATAGATCATATCCTTTTTAAAGAAACAAATATCATTTCAGAAAAAGAACAATTGAAAAATATGGGCCTCCAATAATGATCTTAGGTACATAGTTAAAATAAATTGTCTCTTCAGTACATCCAATAACATTTGGACCAACAAAAAATTGATGGATTTGGAAAATATCTCAATTGGATAAAACAGAGCATTTTTTGGGATTTTCCATATTGGTATGATTTTTGGTTTGTCACATGTGGGATGTGATGCATATTGAGAAGAAATATTTTGATAATTTATTTCATATTGTTTTGGATACACCAGTTAAGACCAAATATAATGATAAGTCATGATTAAATATTCCCCAAATTTGAATGCGACCAAAACTTGAACTGATAGAAAATGTCAGATCAGATAATTTAATGAAGGCAAAAGCAGATTATACTCTGTCCAAAGAGAGTTGCTTATTATTTTGTCAGTGGATTTCATATTTGAGGCTTCTAGATGGAAATGCTTCCAATTTGAGAAAATATGTCAGAAATAGTCATATTCCTGGATTGAAAAGTTGTGACTTCCTTGTTTTAATGGAAATACATCTGCTAATTAGATTAATAGGATTTTTAAATCCTTTGATTTGGGATTTTCTAACATGCATATTATATTTTTTCCTAGACATTTGTGCATCAAAAATAAACTACAATGCCATAATAAAACTATATGAAGATGTCGTTTTAATTTTATGTAAACTGGAAAAAAATTTCCCACCTAGTTTTTTTTTACTCAATGGAACATTTGATATTAAATTTACCACAAGAAACATATTGTGGATGTCCAATACTGTTTCCATGGATGTACCCATTTGAGAGATGCTTGTAGAAATTGAAAAGAAGCACGTTACAAAGCATCAGTTAAAGGTTAAATTGCTGAAGTTTATTTGCAAGAAGAAATATCTTTTTTCTGCACTCAATACTTTCAATATGAATATCCGTCAAAACACAATCGCATGAGTTATTATGAGGGAAATATTTATGATGACATAAGAAATAAATTATTATATTTCAATCAGCATAAACTAGTCTTCGGGGGAGTTCGTGAATGATGAATTTCAAATGATGAACATTACAGAGCTCAAAAATATATTCTTCTCAACTATGAAGAAATTACACCATTTGTACTATGAGTGCTCCTATCACTTATTCTATAATTTTTATAATAGTACATTAATTTTATTTTATTTATAGGTTATATGATAATCATATCAAGAAATAATTTCCACAAATTACAGTAGCTGCTTTTGAATAACATCGAAAAAATTCCCTACTGGTTTAAAAAACTGGTAATATAAATTATTTTTTATTTCACATAAAGAATACTTTAATACTTGTTATAGTGAAAATTATTTTTACAAATTTTTCAGGTATTTCAACATGCTGATAAAATTGATAATTGATTGTTTTTATTGAGTAACCCACCGTCTAAAATGGTTAAATATTATAATGCATATATGGTGAATGGTTTTTGATATCGTACACATGCATATGGGGAATCAAAAAAATGAGTAGAGGTGTTTTCTTGAGAGGATCTCATCATAGAGAAACTGAAATTGACTTTTACAGCATGTTGGAACAAATCATTGAATAGTGTTATCTAGGACAACATTACATAACAATGTTTAAATGACAGTAGTTGGATACTGAGAGAGGCCTAGGTGTTCATCTGATCCATGGAATCATTGATATTAAATATTAAAGTCTTATTTCACTAAATGAACCATTTTTATTCGATCATCAGGAGAATCAAATTTTTTATGCTAATTACTATGCCACTTCAAGGGAGTTAGGTGATTGGTGGATCCCAATAAAAATTAAATATCGAGAGATTCAGTTTACTAAAAGTGAATGTTGTTTCACTGAAGTTCATGGAATTGAATTTTTTCAAGAGACTGCTCTGAATACATCTTTTACACAAAGAGACATGAATATCATTTATGACACCCCATAGTTAAGGGTTGATGGTGATGATGATATTAATGATGTTACAACAGAAATTGAAATGACAAGATATGATGAAACTAAAACTAATATGGAAATTGATAATGGTGAAGAAGAAGATGAAGACATTGACATCGACAGCTATAAAGATGAGAATGAAGATGGACATTGACACAATTAAATGCTGGTTATAATCATATATAATATATATCTATATATAATTGTATTTTTCAACTGTTTTCTAACAACGATCATTTCATGTTTCATATGGATGAGGATCTGTATCATTTTTTATAGGAGGCCGATCTACCATTGGATGAGCAGGAGGTCGGATCATCCAACCCTCAGCCTTCTAGCAGTTCAAGGGACACTCTAAGGGGGCGTGGTCTTGTCCAACTGAATATTCCTCACCCAATCCCCAAGAGAAGTCCACATTTTGGGTTCGATCCACGCATGTAGAGATATTATTACCAATATATTCTAGGTAGTTCACATTAATTTATTTATATTCTAATTGTTTGATTATTTTTTTCACAAAATTATGCATATAGCTATTGGAAGGGGAGAAAAATATTGCGTAACTATTTTTCTGTTCCATGGGTGTCCTGGGATCAAATTCCCATTGATGTACAACACCATATGTTCAAACATTGGTTGGTTTGTAAATAAATAATTTTTATTTAGAAATTAATTTAATAAATAACTTGATATAATAAATTATTTATAGGGTTTATGGTACCCCATTGAAGAGAGCATGCGTGCAGCTATCTCGAAGTCTTGACAGGGAGCTATACGTCTGCGGTGTAGTCGGTTTTCGTACAATTTGAAAAGGAAGGAGATGGAGAGAAAGTATGAGTGAAGGAGTTTGACGATACATTTCATGTCCACTTATATGATATATTTCATCTCCGGTTTGGGATTAATTATATACACAATGTTTGAGTATGAGGTTTCATAGTAGATCATCAGTAGGTTGGAATAATTGGGGGAGATCGGAGGTGACACATTGAGCTGGTAGTCATATATTCAGTACGCATAGGGAATATATGGTAAGTACATTTTTTTAAATATTATATATAACATTAATTGTAAACGGTTTATTTTATATTCATATAGGTAGTCACACAAACTGATATTATGGAGTATGGAATTTATATTAGGATGTACAAATATCCAATAACTAGAGAGATTAGAGGTGCTTTACAGCATCAGATTGTGGTAAGTATAATTTATTTTTGAGTTCTAAATTTAATTAAAAATAATATTTTAACTATTTTAAATATAAATTGAAATTAAATTACTCATATGAGGCTGTGACATCTCAGAAGCATGTTGACAGTCAGTTTGAGATAGGTAGTCAGACCAATGAATCCAGATTTAATGAGGCAACATGGATACGAATAACCCAGCATGCCTTCGAGAAATGCTGAGTTGTTAGTATCATCTCTTGATAAACCCTTGTGGGTTTTATGGCACCTCTGTGATGTCGGTGCGCTACTCAAGAGGAGCTCATGGAGTGTCTTCATCATCTCATGCACAGTATGAGGGGCATCTACGAGCTTAGTGTGATCTTATTGAGACTCTGCGTAGTGAGTAGGAGCAGAAGCGTTAGTGGCAGCATCGGCAACAGGATTAGTTCCTACGATAGCAACAATTACAGCTAGAGATGCAGGATGATATGCATTAATGGCGACATCAGCTGGTACATGAGAATATGGAGTACATGCGATGTATGACTCACAGTTTAGGGATGAAGTTTCGTCCACCATCTCCTCCAACTCCTCTAGAAGACCCTCCCCCTCAGTGATGTAATTTTATTTTATAATGAAACATTTGAATGAATTTTTTTTGTAATATTCACTCTTTAATGTTTTAAATAGTGTTTTTTATATTTTTATGAATAATACCATTTTTATTATTTATTTAATTTTTGTATTATATTTATTATTTTATTAGTTTATTTATTTTTTTATTTTTGTGAACACTCATTGTTTTATTATATTACAAATATTAATATTATTATTTCATTAATATTAATAAAAATATTATTATATTAATTAATTATTTTATAAATAATTTTATTTTATGAATATTATATTATTATTACAATTGTTATTTTATAAATAATTTTATTGTAATAATATTAATATTATGATTTCATTTATATTAATATTTTTTTTCAATTATTTGCGATAGGCCCATCACAAATACTAATTGTAACGGTCTGTCGCAAAAGGTTTATTTTTCTATATATTCACTAGTAGTTGAGATGATCCGTCGTAAATACAAATTGTGATGCTCTGTCACAAAAAAAGTTAAAAATCGGGAAACTATTTGCGACGGGTGGTCGACCTGTCGCAGTAGAGTTTTTTTAAGAAATTACAGAATCTTTTTGCAATGGTGGAACTTCCGATCACATATAATAACATTTTTGCGAGGCCCTTTTCCACAATGGGTCATTTAGAATGGGGAACCATCACAAAAGACCATTTGGGATGAGAACCCATCGCAAATGACCCATCGAAATAAGTTGTTTTTCCAGTAGTGTCCTTCACCCCATCCTTATACACTTTTGTCATACAATTTTGATCAATCCATTTTGGATTCATATGCATCCTATTTGATTTTATAATTATAATATTTAACAAAATAAATAAAGAAAAAAACCATTTCATAGAAAAGGTTCATCTTATGATTAAACTATTAGTGTAAGGTAAGACTATTAATGGTAATGATTTTAAAGACATAAATTGGTTTATTAATGTTTAAGAATTTACTAACGTGGTTTATCATTAAACTCTTATATATTATATGAACCTAATATACAATCTCTTTCACTAATTCGAGTCCCAAGAGAGGCCATTCCCCTATTAGAACCCAACATAGAGGTTATCAATATACGACCTTTAAAACAAAGATGTTTGAGGGTGAGAAATGAATTAAAAGTGTTTACATACCTTGATTTTAATATGTAATTATAATTTCAATACAAAAGAAATAAATAAACATTAAAATAAGACAAATATATTAATATAAATTTTGAAATTTTAAAAAATGTTTAAACCGACGTGATTTCACATATTCATTAAAATCATTTAAATAATCCATATATTTATTTACATGAAAAATATAAATGTATAAATTTTTTTCTTAAAATATTATAAATTATATAATTGTAAAATTAATGTTAAGAATTTTTATAATTATATTTATATAGATTTACAATTTCTTATATATACCTATATTTTTTATAATTATAGATGTATAAATTGAATTGATTTTATACAAAATATTATTAATTAATAATTAAAATTAAAAAAATTATTTTTCATAGAAATTAATAAATATTTTATAAGGTATATCATTAATTATATTAATGTATAATTATATTCGTAAATAATTATATGTATCCATAAAAAATATTTAAAATATTCATTAATTGATAAATATTAAATAATAATTTAATTATTATAATAATATAGAATATTTTTATACAATTAAATTACCAAATTTCTCAATATAGGTTCATTTTAAAAATTTATTTAAATATCTATAGTTTTGTTTTTCAATTATTGATTTATATATATGGTCATCTTTATTCACAGATATATGTGTTTGTGTGTGTCTAAAAATCCAAATTACTTGTGCGTGTGTGTGCGTTATAAATGAATTCAACCCATAAATGTGTACATCAAATTATATACAAGTCACGTAATATTAATTTTACTATAATTTCTATATAAAATAAACTAAAATTAATTACCACTATCTAAGAATTTTATATTAATTAATATTTCTATATAAATATTCATAATTACTAATTTTATGTTAATATATATGATATTAGTTGTATTATACATAAAAATAGTTCACTATTGTGTGTCCACCGGTCTGAAGAACCAAATGACAAGGATGTCTTTGTGTTTAATAGGTGAACTCAACACATAAATGTCTATAATATTAATTTTATTCAAATTTCTATATATAATAATCTAAAAATAATTTATAATATAAAAAAAAAATTACTTAATTAATATTATTATTTTTAGCCTCAAAAAGAGATTCAACGAAAAGATACCATAAGTGGGGGTGAATTAGGGTTTAGAACTTTTCCAACGTAAATACTTTTTCTTAAACTTTCACTGCCCAAGATTATCTAGAATTCAATATTAAAACCCTTTGGTTATTTTTTATATGATGATGATTTTATCATTAATCATATATAGTCTTTATCTTTTTAAATAGATGATTCAATGATGCTTAACTCTCACACACCGATTATGTCTAGCAGAATGTAAACTAGCAGGAAAACATAATAAAATGATTTTTATTTGGTTCAACCACACTAGGCTAATCAAGGAGAATACAATTGACAATGTCATGATGTGCCAAAATACAATAAAAAAATTAAAATATAAATATAATTATATATTTAATACTTATCTCATAGAAGATGTTTCTGAAAATGTTGTTAAAGATGTGGGGAAATTCTGGTGACCAACAATTATCAGTGGATAAATGTCACACATGGCAAGTGCCAGTCACCCAAATTTTTACACCCCTTCTAGATGCGTGAGGGAAGTGACTCAACATTCATATCCATGGGTAAAATTTTAAAACAAAAAAATAAAAACTAAAAATGATAAAAACTTTAACATCAGATGTTAATTCATCCGAGAGAGAGAATGCGAGTGAGAGAGAGTGTGCAACAATGATTGAGAGTAACAACATGGGTGAAAGCAGGGAGGGAGAGAAGAGATGAAGAAAATAGGTAGGGGGATTGATGGTGATGATATTAGGGGGGCGGAGTGGTGGTGAAGGTAGAATGGAGGGAGAGCATTGGAGCTCAGGGGAGGGAGAGCGGTGATGCTTGAGGGAGGGAGAGTAGTGATGATGGAGGGAGAGCGAAGGGGAGGGAGAGGAGAGAAGAGGGAGGGAGAGTGGCAGTGAGGTTTCACATCCACCATATATTGAAGGAATGGATTTATCTCAGCTTGTTAGGGTTAAATTTATAATGTGGAATAATGTTTTTATCGGTGCTTCCAAAAAATCACTCATAAAAGGGGATTTTATAATGGCTAAAATAAAAACGTTCATATAAAAATTCATCTATATCAGTACTTTTTTAGCAATGATAATGATTTTTCTTTATCATCAATCGAGAAGCATAGATAACAATTTAATAATATAGTTAACATAACTAAAAATTTTAAATACATATAATTATAATTAAATATTAATATGTATAATTTTAAATAAATATATTTAAAAATATTTGAATATAATAATAATTATATTTATATAATTATATATAATTATATAATTTTAAATATAAAAAATATAATTATTATTTAAATATAATTATTATAATTTTATAATTATTTAAATATATATACTCAGAAGGTTCAGGAGACAGACGAGCCTACTCTTAAAAAATTTATTAGAAAAAGAAAATTGAGAAAGACAAAAGGTGGATGGATGGGTTACATAATGAGGAATTACATCATCCATAATGTAGGACTATAAGTCAAGAATATTATTGTTGCCATAATCATGATCAAATTCATCATCAAAATTTCACACTCTAACTGTGAGTTCATTTTATTGAACAACATCGAGTACTTTTCCTTGAGCTTTTCCTCCTCCAGAGTGAGTTGACTCATAGAGTCCTTATAAGAAGATATGGTAGACACATTTTGGTGACATCATCATGTAATATATCAATCATCTTAGACACATCCTCTAATATGACCTTTTGTATTCCTACCCCATCACCATGACTTTTGATGAAAAATATTTTCAGGTACTTCTTTCTCAACGACAAATTCTAGGGGAATTTACACTTATAGGTGGAGTTCCTGAATAATAGGAGTCTGTTCCACTTTAGATGTCAGCACATATGTCATAGGTTTCCAGTTATGGACAAGTTTAAAACTCTCTCCATCCACCACTCTTCCCTTTCCATTAGAAAACACATTCAGTTCATGTGGTGCTTAACCACTGACTTCTCCGTGCTCAAGATACTGGGAATCCTCTTGTCCTTTTACAGACATTGTGAGTGGGATAGGAGAAACATCCTCATTAGCTTCAATATTATTTGAAAAAACATCTGTAGTACTAACACTTTTATCATGTTTTTAAGTATCATCTCATCCCTAATCATCTTCATCACCATTCCCATCTTCCTTAGTGGGTTTTGATCAAATATCAGGAGATGCAACAATATCTCTATCTGAAGGTGGTACCTTTTTTCCATGAGAGGGTGAAAGATGAGAAGACACATGAGTATCATCAACATGCTCTAATTCATAAATCTCAACCCATGTCCTACTCCCTTTTATAACCACTTTTGAAGGCCCAACATCGTCAATTTTATTTTTAGAGACCATTGCATCATGACTAACAACCACAGTAGTGTGATCAAAGTATCTTCCTTGATGGATCATGAGGCACACCATATACATTGAGCATCTTCATGGCCTCCAAAATTATAGACGATATAACTTATTTTTTTTTAAAAATTGTCTTTGACAAGCGCAATGGTGTGACAGCCAATACAAAATAAAGTTATTTTTTCATACCTTATAGTCAGATCAAAATTGGAGTCCACAGTATTCAGTGTGAAAAATTAAATTGGAATTGAATTGAGATCCACCTCAATAAAAAATCTCACAAAAAAACCAATGCATGCCTCTTCCCTTTCTCAGTCATGATTAATTAGAGTGCCAATGGATCAAGTAATGTCAAATAGAATCAGAGGATGCTGTAATATCAAATTCAGGCAATAAATTCAAAGAAAAACCTAATTTCTTGTGTTGCGAACCACAAATGGGTTGAAGTGAGGATCCCAATCTTGGATGCACATGATTCCTAGACTGAGAGAGATCTAACCCAAACCCCGTGCCTTATGCTTCACCTCTTTAGAAGAAAAAACAAATTGGAAATTCCCTCTCCCAATGGGGATGCACTTCAAGTCACAAAACCCCAAAACAAAAGATCCTCACTATTACATGTCTTTAGTACTCCATGGTTTTTGACCAGTCAGAAAAACCACCCTAATTATAATTGAATTCTCACAGATTTTAAACCGACTGAGGATAAAATATCGACTTACCCGATGTGAGAAGAGTTACCTGTTCGAAAGATCTGTTTTTCATTGTTCTTTCTTGAGGTGAAACCATGTTTTTCATCTCCTGATTTGTGTGATTGACTTTCGGGTGGCTTTGAACCCCAAATTGGCTTCACTAAAGTTGATTTCACTGGCCCACAAGGAAGATGACAGGTAGATCCCACATACAAGGCCCTTGATTGAGAACTAGGGTAGGATGAGACATCCACCAAAACACCTGTGTTAGTCAAATCTACCTTGATAGAGTAAGTAGATATAAGATTCTTCCTGATTTGAGGCCTCCATGACCACTAAACCGCAGCCATTAGCGGAGATCAAGAGTGACTCTTGCAACCCTATCCTCCATCATTTATCTATTTGATGCTAACAATTGATCCAGTTAAATACACCACCATTAATGAAGAACCAAAACTGGATACCACTAGTTTATGAAGATGTAGCAACAGATGAACTGAAATCCACCTATCTACAACTACTTGGTATGACCAATAGATGAAAAAGAGGTCGTTGATTTAAAAAAGCCCGAGGTCGAACACCACCCACTATTACCTATTCCATTTAAATATATATATATATATATAATTATAATAACAAATAAATATATTTATAAATATTTGTATTTTATTATATATATATAATTATAAACCACTATTCTTTATCACTTCCTGTATTAGAAATGTTACCCCACTTCTCAATTCTCATGGACCAGAATAAATTTTGAATCTCCTGATAATAATTCACATCCTACAGGATATTAGATGACCTAGACCCATCATCATGCTGATTATGTCCTGAGAAATCAATTTCTAGTGGTGCCACCATACAACCATTACCTTCATACTATGAAGCAGTATCCTCTGGTGTAGTACACTGAACAAGAGCCTTGTTTTTCGACTCCTGCATTTCTCTACCTTGCTGAGTGTCAGCCCCTATCTGATGACCTTGCGTTGTCATACCATTAGTAGAATAGGGAAAAGGTCAGTCATAGAAAGAATAATTTCCTATCATCTTTTAACCTTTATCACTTATAGGTCCATCACTAACATTTTCCTTTCACCTTTTAGGAGGGGAATGCTTTTCACCAGTATAAACTACATGATTCTACTCTGTCTACCTCCTCATTTTCATCCAAAAAGAATTCTCAAGATTTCCTTTTAAAGAAAATATGGAAAACCATATTTTAATGATATTTATGCATGATATGACCAATAGTTTTAAAATAGGAATAGAAATCAGGTACTATTCCATATTCCACTTTTAGAGGGATATCATTATCCAATACTAACAACGCAATATTATGAATCAAACACGAGCTTAATTCAACCTCCACCAGAACTCTATTATAATGACCGAATTTGGATACCATATTGATCCTATCCATTTTGATCAGTATTCCCACAATAGAGGAAACATCAAATAAAATCTTAGAATTTAGAGGATCCGGTTAAGACAAAAAAAAATTAATCCATACTTGAGATCTAGTATTTTTTAAAGCAAATGGATTGAACTGAAAATCCAATTCTTAAAAAAACCATACATGGAATTAATGAAATTGATCTAATCCCCCAAGCTCTGAATTTCAACTCCTTTGATGAAAAAATGATTTACAAAATTCGCCAAACCATGGGAATACATCTCCAATTAGAAAAACCACATGTAGAAGATAACTTTGAACTAGAACATCAGGTTTCCAAATAATTACCACTGGAAGAACAAGCCTAAAAATGATTCAGTTTTCAAAAAACTTGAATCTCTTAAGAATAGCATCATTTCTAGAAATTACATGTTTAGTGTCACCTTTCTTCAAAATTTTATCTGGAACAAAATCCTTCAGGTTCGTAAAATTTCATCTAGTAGAGTCTCATACAATTACCACATGAACCAAATGATAACTCGCCCAAATTTTCAGATTAAAATCGTATCGACCCTCCCCTGCCACCTCAACCAAAACCATATCACTGGGAAGATGCATCCCACCTCACTCATCCCCCATGATCATCATATATTGAGGATGGTTTACCTCAAATTCTTAAATCACCGAAGATCGATGAGCTCTGTTTGAATCTACCTTCGCCTTCGCTGTCTGAAAAGCATCATTCTCATTAGTCTCCACCACTTCAGTTTTGGATAGATCCCTCATCTCTATCACCATTCTCAAATATTGATGAACACTATTCACCTCGACCTCCATCACCACGTTATGCTAAGCTCCACTCATCTCAAACGAGCCAACGGTAACAGTTCGATGAGATTGGGTTATCTCACCCGCCCCATCCAAAGATCCATAAAGACTTGATGAAGCTTTCTTATACTGAGGCTCGTCCTCCAAAGACCCATTCAAAACTAGATTGTGACATAGAAAGTGTGGTAAAGACATAAAAAGAGAGAAACCCAAAAATCCCTCATTATTTCCATGTGAGAGCTCCCACACTCCCATCACGCCTCTTATATAAAATATTAATATATTATATTTATTTTTATTAGATAATCATTTCGTAATTAATGTATATAAATAAACTATTAGTCATTTTGACAAATATAAATTTGATAATTTTTTTATATAAAATTTTGAAAATAAGATTCATTTTTAATTAAAAGTTATGTATATCATATTTATATATTATATTTACATATATATACTTATTGTAATATAAATATTATTTACGAATATATAAATATAAATATATTTAAAATTTTAATTTTAAATATATTTATAGATATAATTATAAATAAATATATTTATAAATTTTTGTATATACTTATAAAGTAATTTATATAATTATATATAGTTAAAAAATATATATATTTTTATTAATTTATAAGTATAAATATTTATAAATATAATAAATATAATTATTCTAATTTTATAATTATTTGAATAAATTAATAAATAATTATTTATTTATTTATAATTAAAATTATATATATATATTTGAATATAATTTGAAATATATTTATATAATTATATAATTATATAATTATATATATGTATATATATATATATATTAAGTGTTTTGGGGTAAAATTATATTAAACATATACACCACCCCCCAAGGGTTAGCTCACCTATCAAGCCTTCTTTATTCAGTACATGCCTTGAAGGCCAAGTGGATATGAAACCCATTAAATAGCCCAAAGGCCCATCGACTGGTCAGAATACCAAGTGCAGTGTTATGCCTGGATCATACTGTATGCCTTACCAGGCTTGCATCACCACTTGCCTGCGTCATACATCATGCATGTGTCACCACCTGCATGTGGAAATTCACTCCCACATAGATTTGATCTTGGGTCTGATGTCGGATTATGGGGATCATTTACCACTTTATAAATCCCCCAAATGCATAATTATATATATGAATATAATTATATATATTTTTATAATTACCAGAATGGTTCATCCATGAATTTGGAAACCAAATCCATGACTCCAAATTTGTATAATTAAATAATTATATATATATTATTAATATATAAATATATGTAATTATAAATATAATAAATATATTTATTATTTAAATATATTAATTATAATTTTATAATTATATATATATATATATATTTGTAATTATAAATAAATATATTTACAAATATGTTTATATATATTTATATAATTATGTAATTATATATATTTATTAATATATAAATATATAAAATTATAAATATATTAAATATATTAAAAGATGGCGATATGACTTTTGCGCATCTCTCCCTGTGAGAAAGGATATTAGGATTTCATTTCGTGATAATCTCTTCCTCAGATCTGGTTTTTGTTCCCGTGGAGGCTCCTGCTACTTGTTAAAAGGTGGTGGAAGTTAGGTCTGAATCACGGGAGGTGTGATTGCACTCCTCATAGGGGGATCGGGATCTGAAGTCAATGGATATTTGGATTTATGATGCCTCGAAGGTTATTTTCAAGTCACGTGCTCCAGATCCGGTGTATGTATAGGCTTGTACTGATCATTCGAAGGTGGTTGAGGTCGGATCTAGCTCGTGGGAGGTGCAACTACTCTCCCCTAATGGGGATCGTGATCCTATATCAGATAAGATGCCTTTGGATCTCTAGATTCATGATGCCCCAAAGGTGGTATTCACAACGAGACCAATGAATGATACCTATGAGAGAATCATTCTTTGCTCCCATTCAGATTATTCTACGCGTAGGTGTATCTTGCAGAATGACATTATTTTATTTGTTTAAGCTTTCGCAGAGATATTTTAATATAGAATTGAGGATTGGAAATATTCTAGTATAGCGCGGTTCACTCCACATGTGAAGCGTGGACCCTGGAAGTTGTATGATCAGAAAAATCGATTGGTTCATATTTGGGGTTTTCATGGATGGCATACTTTGTCGATCGACATGGGTTTTTTTCACCATAGATTCAATTAATATGAGCTCAAGCTAATGGTGTGGAGTTGTGGGTTTATTAATCTCAAGCCAGGGGTCCTTATATTTTCAGACCGAGATGCCTGGTTTGATTCATATCAGGACAAAATATCTTATGTTCAATCTTGGATTCAAGTGAGGGGAATAAATTGGTTTTTTTGAAATCCAAGAATTCTTTGGGATTTTTCTTTGGTTATAGGTACAACAATTAAATTTGATAAGAAATCTAAGGAGGTCAGGTATCGTCATTATGCTAGGATCTTAGTTGAATTTGATCTTAATTCAACGTTAGGTGAAACTGTTTATTTAGTCACTAGGGACTTTAAATTTGAGCTTGATATTGAATATGATTATGTTACTGAGTTTTGTGCTAATTTCTTGTGTATCAGTAATATTAAATACAATTTCTTTAATGGGCTGAGATGTAGTAACTTTAAAAATTATAGTCCCCGGGCTGAAAATTATAAGAATAAATTACCTTTCTTTGATGCATCCAAACCCATGGGTGGAAATTCTAGGAAGGATGGCTTGAGGGGAGCTACTCCTATGACAACACAGACCTACAATACTATGAATTTAATTGGACTTGATCATTCAACTCGGGCCCATTGACCAACAACTTCAATTTCTAATGCGGTCTCTCATATCAACAAGTCTTGTGGTGGGCCCCTTAATGTGGTATCCAATGATGCTTTACTTTGTGCTCTGATGGTGTTTGAAGATAGGGGTATTGGTGGTATATACCCCTATATAGAGTCCCATGATTCTAGAATTATGTGGGAGATGATTCCTATGGTTTCCCATAACTTCATACCAAAGTTTCTACCATCACCTAGGGCGTGGAAATTTCCCATGCATATGTTGACGCTAACCATCTAGGGAACGTATCCATCAATGATTGTGATGTTGTGGCACCTATGGATGCTCATCATTCAATAAATGTGCCTATGTAGGATGTAAGGGATAATGATTTATTTATGAAAAAAGGAATATTTTTTGAGGATGATTAGGGCTATCAGCTGGTTACCCATGGGAAAATGGTCTACGACCACCCTTTGAAAGCAATGCATCAAACAAGGCTGAAGAAGCTTTCATCGAGGATGTGGAGGGAGACCTATAGTTGGATACTATAGGAGGGAAGGTGAAATCTAATGACATTTACACCACTCCACCAAATCTTAATTTGGGTAATTTTTATTTACTTGATATTTTAAATAGGTCCATGAGTAGGGATGTGTTCTATGAATAATTTGGCTCCTTTCACGAGGACAACCCTAATGATGACTCTGGATTGCTGTTTAAAAACTTTTCCATGAGAGATCAATTTGATATTGAGCCCCATGTTGAGGATGATGATTCACTGAGCATGGATGATCATGACATCACCTGGCATGCTCCTAAGCAATGAAAGCAATATAGACAACTAAGAGGAAGGGGTGACTCCTAAGGAAGGGGCGACATACATAAAGAGGGGTGAATGAATGGTTTTTTATTCTTTGGTAGGGCAGACACATTGATTGTATTGTTTTCCATCGCTTTCGGTGTCCTTTGTAATTTATTTTTATTAATAAATTTTCTTGTACCATGGTTCTTAAACCATTGTTCACACAATTCTGAGTATAATAAAAAAATTAATTATTTAAATATATTTTTTATAATTTTATAATTATTTAAATAAATATTTATTTATATATAATTTTATAATTTTTTTAAAACATTATATATATTTATAATTTTATAATTAACTATTTAAGTACATTCCATACATACACATATACTCAAGTTCTATATATATGTATATCCCATGTACATATGCATATATATTTACACATACATACATCTATACATATACAATATCTACACACACATGTATGACATAATGCATACACATATATGCCCATAGACATTGATATAAATATATATGTTCAAATAACATATATTAACAATGCAACAATTATAATTATATAATTGTTTGAATTATTAAAAAAATACATATTAATACATCATATTTATATTAATTATATAAATTTATTTTTTAATTAATATATATAAATAAATATTATATTTTTAACATAAATATGATAATTATATATATATTAATAATATTTTTATCCAAATATTTAATTAGTGCTAAGAAAATCATTGATAAAGATCCACATTTATCAACACTTTTTTTAGTGATGATAAAAGATACATTTATCAGCACTTTTAGCTAGTACTGATAAAGGTTAAACTTTTATCAATGCTTTATGTTAAGCACTAACAAAACCTAATGTTGTCTATGGTGTGATATGTCTTAGTGATTATTATATTATAAATTTTAGATTGTTAGATTTGAAAGGGATGATTTCAATTCCTCAAAATAAGTAAGTAGATCAATTGAATTTTGGCAATCAACTAGAGAGGAAAAATGAAAAACACATTTTTCCTTATACATTATAAAATAGATGAATGAACAACCGATGAAAAGTAAAATAAATCTAGAGTGACTGAAGCAGTAGCCTCGAACAAATGATCTTGATGACCTCTGGCCTACACATTAACATCCTTTAACATAATTGATCCATATGAAACATAACCAATTGGGAGGGTGAATTTTTTTGATAGATTAAAACAAAAAATCAAGATCAAATTTCGTTCATTTCAATCAATTGGGAGTTCATGAACCATGTTCTCTCAACCACTAGGGATAATTTGGATTGACATGTCAACCACTATATCTAAGAGAAACAGCTTAAGCCTCTTGACGATCAACTGTCTACGGAGTCAGGAGTTTGGAAAGGGTAACAACAACCAGGGACTTGACCAACCTCACTTTTATCTGAGGGTCATTCTCTAAATACTTATAGTTTGAAAACCCATGGCTTAGAAGAGTATATTAATTTCTTAAATTGATCATTGAGTCATTTTTATTTTTTTCAAAATTTCTCTAGATTACCCACTATCAAAAGAATACATTGAGTAAAAAACAAGTGAAACATCCATCTCGACATATATGTTATCATGCATAGGCAATTTTAGACACAAGGTCGCATTATCCACCCATAGAAATTAACTAATCATGTTATCAATTTCTATGAGTACCAAATAAATCCCTAAAATTTGAATATATTAGGCATCATGTTCTGGGTCTCAAACTTTGTTGAAATTCATCATCCACTAAAGAGTAAAAATTTATAATTTTCCTACAGGTGGAACTCGAATGACCATGCTCAAGAAAAATTATCATCATAGAAAAAATGGATTCTAAATTAGCAGTGATTGAGTAGTCCCATAATTGTTGGAGTTTTTAAAAACCCAGAGAAATTAGAAAACCTATTGAACATATCTACCAAAAAGTGATCATAACTAAACATTTCAATGAACATGTGAGAATGAAAATTACCCACTACTAGGTATTTTATAGTCAAAAATTTGAAAACTGGAGCACATTAAAATGATTTCTAAGCCTTTGAAGAAATTGACATAACATTTGAGTGAGGGAGATTCGATATAGGAAGTAAAGGGGATATAAGGTCACTAGAAAATGTCATCTTGTATAATAGATGATGGAGGGATTGAATCCATAGTCAAAAGCACATGATTTGACCCCACAAGGAGGGTTTTCACTGTCGTCCAGACCACATTTTTTCAGGTCAAATTTTCACCATTTGATATATCGATCCTTGAGAGGGAGAGAGAGAGCATTCCTGTATTATGTTTTTGATAATTATGTCTTCAAATTTTATTTTTCAAAAGAAGAAAATACATTACACCCAAATTAACATAAATTATAATTTCATTAAATGATGAAATCGAGAATCCCCTAAACCCAATTTTTATCATATATTAAATATAGATCCCTTTATGATTAAGAAACACTAGAGGGTATGAATCAAGGTTCTAAATCATTTAGGAATAAAATTTAACAACACTTATCATTGATTATAATGAAGGGATCATTCACACACTCTCTATCATGTGGATAATGTTAAAAAAAAGTCAACACAATTTTTTTTATAAGTTTCACTCCTCAATGTGTGTGGTTAGTCCTTTGTTTGTTGGGGTTATTAACTTACATCACATATTTTATATTCATATTAATGGAATCTAAATTGGGAATGTGGATGACCTTGAACCTTTTGAAAAGTTTCTCTTAATCACCAGTGTGCCTCCCACACAAAATGCAATAATATATATGTTATGACATCTATAATTATGTTGAAAAATCCTGAACAAGTATCCATTTATAAAGTAAAAATATTTTTCATCAATATTTAATCAATACTATTAAAAAAAATTAAATCATCTTAATCGAATTCCTAACTATCTATCTTAATTTTTAGTAGTTTATTTCATAGAGACATCTTTTTTTTCAATGACTATCCTGTAAAAAATATTTCTTAACTAAATATCAATGAATAATATCTCATTGATACAAAAAAAATTAGGATGATGATATGTGTGTTTTTATTTTATTTAATAGTCAAATAATTACATTACAAACAAATTCAATCCTCCTAAAAGTTTCTCTATATTCCCAAAATATTAGTTTATCAAATTTTAAACGAAGTTTCTCTCCAAACCATGACATTATTAATTCTTATCATGACATGGTGCTTCCGGGACGAAGATAATATTCTTAAACTAATGATTATCTCCCATTTTATCATAATATTTAGAGTTCTTACATGAATTGGAAATCATATATAAATAATCACCATGTTCATTTTGGATTTATGATGATATAGTTATTTTCTTGCTCACCTCAAGCCACAAAAATAATTAAAAAATTACGGCATGGTATTTTATTCTTTCCATGGAACTCAATGTGAAAAAAATCAGTATAAAAACCATGTCATTGGACATATAATGGTTATTATATTCAACACATTTCATCCATATGGAGTATATATGACGTCCTTAACCAAAAAAACTCAAAGGTTTTCCTTCAAATACACCATTACATGGTGTTTTTTCACTTATGTGGCCATATAAATCAAAGAGTTTCATATAAATAATTAATCTTCTCCATTATATAAAATGGAACCTTTTTATGAACATTTTTTACTCAACCATAGTGTGGTTAAATCTACCCTGGCCTGGTTTTCTACTTCAATAAATAAATTTCTTTAAAATCCCCCACATGTTTCACGACACTCATTAGAATTCTTCAAATAATTTTTCTTAATAAAACATAAATACTTTTTATAAAAGTAAAATAAATCAAAAATTGATAAACTAATTGAAATAAAATATTATATAGAGATCATTTCAATAGTTAAATCTCCATGGAGTATAATAACCCCCATATACAATATTATTTCCTTCAAACTAAAATAGAGTATTTCTGGATTTTGAGTAATAATTATACACAAGTTTTATTTGGAATTATATTTAAAAATTTAAAGAGGGATTCAATGTGGGTTTTAAAATAACGGAAATGAGTGATATAACATAGTTGTACTATGTAATGGGTGGGATCACATCAATCATTTCATGACCCACTCCACCCAGGTACACCTATGATCCTGACAATGAGAGAAGGGAGATAATCATACTCGAATCTCACCTCCAATAGTACATAGGTTAGAAACAACCACTGAGGGTATATCGTACAAAAAATGGGTGGAATTTCCCGCTAATAACTTGATGAAAAAGATATAAGATAAAACCTAAAAACAAATAACGATAATAATTGAAGATAAAAGATATCCCAATACATGAATATAATTTTATACAATTGAACAACCACAAGAAACTAAAAGTACCAAAAGCAAGCCTCAGTGGTGACCTTAAAGCCCAAACTACCCCTGAACAACTCCAAGAGCATATAAAGTCTATAGAAACCACTAGACAAATCCTATGGTCCTAATAAATAGTTTATGTATGCTTAGGGTGATCATAATAGGTATAATCAATGTGATCCTCCCTAGAGCCTCTTGCGAAAAAGAGAAACAAAGCATACTAAAGCCCAATGAACAACAAGTGAGACTAAATCATCACGTAATCTAATTTTCTAAGTTACTAGCCTCACCACATATCTCTCATCAAGAATCCCAAACATGTAATCATATAATATCCAACATAATATCAAATAATGGTACCCTACTACCACTTCCACACTACTTTCCACTATACCCCATCTCTCATTTCCTGGGCCATATTTATCTAAATTTAAGCCCGCTCAAAAAAAGATGGGAAACATTAAAATATCATTCAACCTATGAATCACATCATCTCATCATCATCACATATCATTCAACTTATTCATCACATTATTTCATCATAAACATTCACACATCCAGATATTAATCGAGTAGTTTCTTGGAGGCACCACACCTCAACATCATGTATTATACCTCAATATATCACCTCCCATACATGAAATACCTATAATAATACTTAGGATACTATATCTAGAGATACATGTGTGTGAAATATCAACAAAACATTACATAACTATATACATATATTGAAAAGGTAACCACCATGCACAATATCACATAATACGACAAGGAGAAGAGAGTGAGGAAAGAGGTGTAGTCATCCATCTATTCCTCTCAAACCTGGATGTTGGGGAAAAACCATTCTATATTCCATTGTGTTCAATATCCCTACCAATGTGGGTTAGGTAGAATATTAAATTACATAGCATAAGAATATACATATATCCCATTGGAAACTACCCAAAATTAAACTCAACTGAAACTATCATCTCTTGGTCACCCAGTTACCACAGATAAAAACTATATATCCTATTAGAAAACAACAATTTAAACATATTTTTTGTAAATAAACTTTTTCTATTTACTATTTCACATTTACGTTAATTTCAATCCAACTTCCATGCCCTATAAGAAGAATCCAACCGATCCCATGGTTCCTCAAAATTTATCATCATTCAAAACTCCATTCAAACACAAACCCAATGGGTTAATTTATTCAACATTCATTATCATTCCATAATTACAGGTACTCTTGGACTCATCGTAAGCTACCATAAAAATGTGCATCCACCATGGACTTATAGATTCATTACGTAGTAGGGAAAGGAAAATAATAACTAGAAACCCAACCATCCATCCATTACATAAATTCATTATCGAACAAGCATCGCTTATTTTAGAACCAAAAAATGGGAATGACTAGCATTAACCCAAAAAATTATTCCCAATTCCATCCCCAATACCAACAAGCACATCACTATGCATCCCACCATCATAGGCATCAATTTCTACCACAAAACGAGTCTACATTCCCATTCTCATCAACCATAAACCATCCTTGGTAATCATCATGTTACATCCCAAGGATCCGCATCCATAAAAATCACACAAGTAATCAAGAAAACAAATTTGAATAGTGAAACTTTTCATTAAACATAATTCATCATCCCTTCAAAAGAAAATGGGCTCACTCGACCCCAAATAATTGTTTTTATCAAATAACCAATTCATTACCATCTTGATTTAACCTATTCATTTTTCAAATGTTATAATCACAAGAAACATAAGGTATCATCTATCAAAAAATATAATACATGTAAACATCCTTTCAAGGATAACTTCCATTTTCATCAAACTATAAGGAAGAACATTTTCTACTAAACTTGCCTCTTTTTTATTTAGCTGATTTTTTCAAGATTTACATTATTAAAAAACATTCAATCATAATATAAATCCTAACTATAACATAGAAATTGATAACACACTATCAATTAAATCACGATTCAAAATATTTTCATAGAATAAACACATGTGATCACTTATAACAAAATCCAATTCTTTTATTTAATATGGTTTAATATTTATTATGGTTAATTCCACCATTACCCAAAGAGATAAAGCATGGAAAATTTAAAATTTCACAAAGGAACAATGATAAGTAATGTATATACTACCTTTATTTATAAGTTAAACATTATACTCACAAGAATAAATGACCTATGATCAACCACTACCAGTTGAAACACTACCAAGAAAAAAAATATCCATTGGATCCTATCATTTGAAATCCTCCAACCATCCTTGCTCATATCTCAGTAAAAAATAGAGATATTTTCACAATGAAATATAACAAAATGGAATAATGAAGGAAGGGAGAAAATGAGAGGAAAATTAGGCACCTTAAACCAAGGATTATCGATTATCCATGTTCCGAGTTATAATATCAAAGGAGTTGATCACAATGTGACAAATAGTGGTAGAACAAATACTTACCCAATGATAATTCTTGTCAATAAAGCATCAATATAGAAGGAAAACCCAACCTTTGGTGATAACGATGAATACTAATAAGTAACCTAACAATCACATTTTATTATCATTTATGGACAAAAACAAATAGAAAAAATACCTCATTCTATTTAAAAAAGATGATGAATACCACTGAAAATTGATGAGTGTTGCTCAAAGGAACTGATATTAGAACACAATAGACCATCCAAATAGGATTTTAATGTATATGGTTAGGTTTATTGAAGATATTCAGGTATTGGAATAAATAAGAAGTTATGAATTCAATGTATCGATGATCGTCACTATGTCGTTCTTTTGATACACAAAAGGTGATCATGGATCAGTTCATTGAATAGGGAGATTCTCTATTTAGGATACAAGAGAGATGAAAAAGATCTTTGAAATTAAATTGGATTGATAGTACCACAAATTAGAGCTTCCTCTTGGTTATATAGTGGGGTTAAAACACCTGAAAATGGATTCATGGGCCCTGAATATATGTTACCCACTAAATAAGAAATAAATGAGATATTATGACCAATTAACCATGTAATAAAAGAAATTTATATTTTTATCAGTCAATTTTAATTTAATAAATATATTACATGATAAAATCTATTTATTTAATTGATTCATTATTCCCATAAATATTAAAAAAGATTTGAATGTTAAAATAATATTCATTCATCAAATATTTTTTCATTTATTCACTTTAATACTAGTAAATACATTAAATAAACAAATTAAAATCCAATTATTCTATAATATAATAATAATTATTTCATTTATTTATTTTAATAATTTAAACATGTAAATCCCCTAGACCCCTTGGCAGGGGCCACTATGTCCTATACTCATATCAATAAGAATAAACCCAGACTTTTAAATATACAAAATGTGCGACCCTATATGCCCTTATCTCGATTGCACTGAGTGTTACTCAAAAACCAGGAGTAAAGTATAGAAACCCATTAATCCTTCTAAGGAGATGAGATATATTCATAGAAATGAAAACCTCTTATGAACACACACTATGTAATATAATCTCTTTAAATCACAATTTCTCATAAATTAGGATGCAAAATTCATGTAATAATTATTTATTGCTTTATTATTCACCAAAATTACTGAAAAAACTGACCTTGTTCTACCATGTCCATGGATTTAGTGAAGGTGATATCATACTGATCAACTAGGCTCAAGATATAACTTCATTTTGGATGTGACAAATTCTATCTTAATCAGTCAATCAACTATATACTACCATTTATGAACCAAACATAAGCTACCTTACCATGATATAAATGTCATGGTTTTTGTACAACATAAAAGTACATAATCAAATAGTAAACACTAAAAATTATTTTTTTTAAAGATAGTAATAGAAATGTTTATAGATACGAACTACTGATGAAACTCATAACATGTGGTTTTCCTATTGAAAAGTTAGTTATCATGATTTTATCTACTTGACATCACTAAGTATAAACTTCATGAGAATAATTATCAATGATTATGATCCCCCAGTGCCTAATAGTCACACATCATTGGTTTTATTTAACCATGATGTATCCGGACTATATGGTATAAGATTAATATTACTGTCACAGTATATAAATGTTCCCAATATAACTTGATAAATTCTATATCCTTTTTATACAACATGTAATATAATAAAATTATAAAAAATATATTGGGTGTAAAAGTATATACTCAATAATGGTAATAAAAACACATGTATGTATGTTAAACAACATACATGTATTGGTATTAAAATTACAAAATGAGTTGGGTCTAGTTCACCCAGTCACAATACACCCACTTATAGTATAGCCAAATGCTATCAATCCTCAACACACTAGATCTCACGTGAAAATCATGCCTCTAATCAGATATGACTTTATTTAGGGGGATTTTCATGTTATCCTATATGGATAATTTTCTAAAAGATAATTCACCTATGTCAGTAAAATACCTCATGGGATGAAACTTTTGAAGTATATTCTTTGTCCTCTAGTGTGACTTGGGCCTCTAGAAAAGTACCATTATATTTGTATTATCAAAATAAACTGGAATAGTTTTTTTATTTCCATTTATTTCAATAATATCTTATATAAAGATTCATATATATACTCCATAATTATCTACATTATAACCCACTATATACCTGGATTATATTGTATAATTAGTGGCTATGGGTTTATTTGAGATTCTCTAGCTCACTGCACCACCATTTAGGAAAACAACATAGCCTGAATGTGATTTCAGTTCATCATGATCTATTTGGAAAATAAAATTTTCGCATCCCCTCACTACTAGTTACTCATCTCCTCTATATACTGGGGACATATCCATTGCATGTGTCAAATACTATTGGATAGTTTTTATAGCTTCTTAATGCAACCTGTTTCAAAATTCAAAACATACCAACTTACAAAAAACCCGCATAGACTCAACAATACCGCCAACGAAACAACCATTTCAAAATTTGAAAATAAAAAAGCAGTAAACCATCATCACGCCGAAGCAGTAAACCATCATCACACCGAAGTATTCATAGTACATAACATGGATTACATAATAAACCCCACTTCTGAAATATAATAGATTATAGTCATAATTTCAATATCATCCTATGTTTTTGGATGCATTTATCATAGAGATTTTGATACCATGTGACATTCGAAACAAACCTCTCAAATTGTTCTATATTGTACCTTTTGTGTAACTTGTCAATATATGTGCTTTGACTTATCCCTAGAAGCCTCTAAGATCTATCTCAATAAATATTAATCCCTATAATATTGGTTGCTTGACCTAATTATTTCATGGAGAAACATTAATTTAACCAGTTATTAACTAAATAGAAGACTTTGATTTCATTTCCCATAGTTAATATACCATCAACTTATAATACTAGGTAAACAATGGCATTTCCAAAAAACTTATTATAGACACATGGCTCACATTCATTCTTGATACAACCGAATTATCTTATGGACTCATAAAAATGAACATTACATTATCATGGTACCTAATTAAACCCATAAATAGAAATCTACAACTTCCATACATTATTGGAACTCTTTATCCTAATGAACCCTCCGGTTTGAGTCATAACAACATCTTCAACCAACTTCCCATTTTGAAAAAGAATTTTAAAATCCATCCAAATATCGCAATCATGGAAGGATACTATTTAATGTAATATTTTGATATATTGCACCACTTTAATTGGTGATAAGGTTTATAGTTATTTTAGGTTATATTTTGTATGAAACCCTTTGCAACTATTTATAATTTATAGGTATTTAATTTACCAACAATGTCCAAATTTTTCTTGAATTCCCAATTTCACCTAATGGGGTTTACATCAGCTGGGGGGTATACCAAAATCCAAAATTGATTTTGATACATGGATATTATCTCAAAATACATAGATTCATTCCATTTAAGAACGTCATTTCCGTCTATTATTCCTTGTTGGTTATAGGCTCATCATTTTCTATAATAAATGTGTCACCTAACTCAGTGATAATAAAACCCAATTACTATGGATATCTAACCTCCCGAGTAGGTATACACAATACTTTTTTTTGATAACATCTTTATTTCTAACTATCTCTTATAGAGATTGTTCTCATTCCAATTCTTATGCACTTGGAGCATTAACTTCATCAAAATCAATTCATTCTCCAACTCTTTCCATATAAAAAATGTTCCCTTTCTATAAATATAGAGGGTATTTCCACAATAATATTTATATATAAATGGTTATATAGGTAATATCTATTATTTTCTATATGATATTATATAAAGAAGAACATTATATGTCGTGATGATAATTTTTCTCTAGGTATAGTCTTGAAAAAAATTTGCATCCCAACACACGTATATGATACAAAGCAATATATTTTTTATACCATAACTCATATGGTATCCCATATTCTACCTTAGTAGGTGTTTAGTTCCGTTTATATGTCATTTTTTTAACATGTATCCCCAAAAGGATAATAGAATAGTATCCTGGCACATCATTTATCTGACCGTTTAAAGAAAGTTTTGATTCTTCCTTTCACTAAAACTATTCCATTAAGGTGTATAAGGAGGTGTGAGTTGAGATACTATCCCATAATCATTTATGTGATCATTGAAATCTTGTGTGAGATACTCACTACCTTGGTCTAAGAAAAGTTCCATAATCTTCATACTAAGATGGTTTTCTATTTCTTGATGGTATTACTCAAATATATGAAAGGAATATGACTTATACCACATTAATTAGGTATATCCATAACTACTATATTCATCTGTAAAAGTAAGGAGTAAAAATACCCACCCCTATCCTCTTTGAGAAACAAACTACACACATTAGTATAAATCAATTCCAATAGCCTGGTAGACCTTACTCATTTCCCAATTAAGGGTAGTTTGGTCAATTTACCTTATAAACAATCATGATATACAGCCAAGGGTTTTAACTAAATAGAGTCTAAATACCATTCATTATGAAATTTATGTAAACTCTTATCATTTAAATGAATAAGTATAACATTCCCTATGTGGGTATTATACAAGTCATATTAGCTAGTTTGGTCATTGATTTCCAATATATGGTTTCTAAGTTCAAGTATATTCAAGCCATTGTAAAGATGTGTTATACCATAACTTACGTTATCCTTATAAAAGAGAAAACACTTATTTATAAACATTAAATAAATCCCCTTAGTGTGAAAAATAAATATTAATAAAATGTTTATGTCAACAAAAGGCACATAATAACAATAATTTAATACAATAAATAAACAACTAGGAAAATTCATATGATAATCTCTCACTACCAAGGCTACTAGTTTCACATAATTTAGAGCCTACAAATTTACATCTCTTTTTCAAATCCTCTGAAATATACCTGGTTCCTATATATTAATACAAATATGTGATTCACATGAAGTATCTGATACCCAACATATAGATAATAAAAGATTGCATTCAATGATAAATATATTTTATGCAGAAGCATAACCATTCTTCTTCATCATAGTCAAGAAACTATTATTCCTGTAGCCATTATTACCACATTAAAATCAAACAACCTCCTACTCATTACTCTCACTATGAATAATTTCCTTCTTGGGAGGTTGGAGGATCAATGACTTTTTCTTGGGTTTATCCTGTGATTCCTTATACTTTCCCTTTCTCCTCTTCTTCACTATAATGACTTAAGAGTTTGTATTCTTCATATCCTTATCATTTTGGTGAAATAAATCCAATAAGTCAAGGAGTGACTTTTTCATGTTATTCATGTTAAAATTAATAATAAAAGTCAATAATCAATGCGGTAAAGATGAAATTATGGGATTAATCACTAGTTATTGGTTTAGTTTGAACCCAAGGGAATCTAGTATATCAATGCATCCAATAATCATGAGGACATAAGATCTTTCTTGATTCCATTTTATTATCCTACACCAATAAAATGCATTGGATATATCATATCTTACTCGTTGATCCCTATCCGGATATAACTCTTTGAGATGAGATAAAATCTTATAGGAATCTTCATCCTCACGCATCTTATACAGTTCATTGGATATTGATGACAACATGATATACTATAAATCTAGTACATAATCTAGATGTTTCTTTTATTTATCTTTATCTACCTTTTTTGATCCTTGATGAGGCTCAATAGGATATGGGGATTCTATAACATAAATCTTACTCTCTTAGTACAACATTACGGAAAAGTGACTGTACTATTCCTGGAAATTATGGTCAATCATGATATTATCTTTATAAATTATAGATCACTATGATATTGAACCAATTGTTGTAATTTAAAGTTTACATATAATAAATAAATTCCCAGATTAGTAATTTATCTTTATTATTGAATAGATATTACTAATTAATTTAAATAATTAAATTTCTATCACTATTTTATTTAATCCCAGTATCCATCACAACTAGATTCCTAATACCCTGTCACATGAGCATTTGAGTGGCAAGGGTCCTTGAAACCTATCTTAATAATCCAAGAAATGGCTAATCCTCCACTTATAGAGTTTCAAGGAGGGATTTTGACATGCCAACCACACTGAGTCAAGAATCTTTGAACTATTGAGTGAATTACCAACTTCTTGTAATCGTAACCTTTATTTACTCAAAAAATTTCCGCTAAAAATTAAACAATATTACTATGGATATTTTATTAGTTATAAATTTAGTTAATTTAACCCATTGTTATCATAAGAACCCCCCGTAGTAGGAGGTCCCCTCAACTAGGGATAGTGAACACCTAGTACATCCATTTTTGTTCTTGTTTAAGCAATAGATGACATTATGACATAATATTCATATGATGGATTTCATTATTTCTGGAAGATATAAATCATTTTCTATTTTATATACACAAACTATGTGAACATGTTTACAAAATAAAAATAAATTAAATAGAAAAAATTCATTAGGTCTAAATTTGTCTTAATCAAGGTATTTTTTGTTTTTGATTTTATGTGATTATATAAACATGAATATTCAAGATAATAATATATCATGTATCAATTAATTAAATAATGTAACTAATCTGGAGAAATTACTATTGGTTAATCCATTGAGCATAAATGTATCAACCATGACCCTAGTGGATAATACCTAAGTCGTGAATGACTTTTTTTAAAGCTCAAAACCTTGTTTAATATATCCACATATTTTCTGGAATGTATCTAAATTTTGAAATGGTCCACATATTATATCATCCTCAATATTATACATAAACAAAAAGGAATACACAAAAGTATATGAAGAATAATAATCATAGATGTGCAAAACCTTATATATATAATGTAGGTAAAGACAATGCAAAGACTGTAAAAAATAAATTAATTACTATAGTCATTGCATGAAATTGTAAAAATATGTTAGATAAATAAAATTTCAGACATACATTGGTAAGTTTATGCTTAAAAATTTTCATAAGAAAAATAAATATGTGATATAAAATTATTTTTTTAATAAATTTTCCTCGAAGTAATTCTAAATAAATTAAAATTAATTTTATCTAATTTCAATCCAAAAAACATTACTAGTATAGTCCTTTAATTTTTTTAAAAACATTCCAATCATTTTTTTGTTATTTTTTGATTTTTTGAGCCTCTGGGTGGCTCTAAAACCATTTGAAAGGGGATCAGGATCATATCTAACCTCAACCCGTGCTATTCGGTGGTGATGCGCCACATGGCATGTGCACTGAACTATGGTGGAGGGGGGTAGCGGTGCTGTAGCTTCCTCTTAATGATATTAAATTTCATAAATTTTATTTTTTATAAACCCCATGAAAACTGTTGTGAGTCCCTTAGTTCATGACTCCCCATTTTAGGGTGACCTGTTGTTCAATGTTGGGGTGCCTAAGCCACCTGTGATTTTGATCTTTTCTTTCCAACTTATTCTAGAGAGCCCCTTATTTTTTCATATTTTAGGTCTTTTTATTATTTTCTCAGAGCCTACACTTTAGTATTTTTGAAATTTTTTTATAATTCCACATACCCATGCAAAAAACCCTTATCAAAAAACACTATTTTGGCCCTCAAAATATAGATCAAATATCGGGTTTCACCATAAACTACCACCACCCATCACCTCCAAATAGATTATACCATATATATATTTATGTATATATGTTTACTTTAAAATTTTAAAACCCATAAATAATGAAATTTATCCAATTTAAAATTTCATATGTTCGTAACATGATCGTCTGTTATTGGATCGACATGGGGTTTGTTATAATGGGACTGTTACGATGACCTATACACAAATTCAATGAAAATTTAATCTGTTCATGGCTTAAATAATCACACATTCGACTTGATACCTATATTTTTGGTAAGGAGACTTGAAACATAAGAAAATAGATCTAGGTTTTAAAAAATTATCATTTATTTCACATAACAACATTTCAACCTGAAACACACTTCCAGATAAGTATCCTAAGGATAAAATGTGAATGAATTTAATCACAAAAATAAATTGAACAATTACCTTGTTCATTTTGAAGGTGCTGATGAATACCACAAAATACTAGAACTCTTTTCTCAAAGGAACCAACATCAGAACCCTATAGATCATCCACACAATCTTAGAAAGTATATGAGTATTCCAATCATCGATATCTAAGTGCTAGTTTTGAGAACCAATGATGGTTTCAATGTCCTTATGGTCATTATTTTTATATCCTGTAGATCTGCAAAGGATAACTTGGACATGTTCTTTGAATAGATAGTTTCTCTTCCTAAGATGCAGGATACATGAGAGAGGAGCTCTCAAATTCGAGTGGATGAATAGACCCATGAATTAGAGCTTTCTCTTGCTTATATAGTAGGGTTAAACAACCTAGAAATAGAACCAAAAACCCTTATTATTTATTACCCACAAAATAGGTCATAATTGAAATCTTATGGCCAATTAAAAATGTTATAAATATATTTTATATTTTTATCACATACTTGTAATATAAAAAATCTATTACATGATAAAATAGAGTCATTAACTTGAATTGTTATTCTAGAAAATATGAAATGAACCTTAAAAAATAAAATAATATTCATTTATTAAATAATTTTCAAGATATTCACTTTAATACATGTAAATACATTAAATAAATAAATTAAACTCTAATTATTATATATTTTAATAATACTGAATTCATTTATTTCTTGGTGATCATTCAAACAAGAATATCCCTCAAACCTTGTGGGGGGTGGGGGAACCATATCCAAAACTCTTTTTCCTGAGAATAGACCTAGAAGTTTGAATATGCAATGTGTGTGACCCTCGAGGCCCTTATCTTTATATAATTGAGTACTACTCATAGAAAAATATTTGAGACTAGAAACCCATCAAGGACCCTAAAGGAAAAAAGGTATAGTTATAGAAATGACAACCTCATACGAAAACCCACCGTGTAATTTAATCAATTTATCCAATAGAATATCATAAAGTAGGGCACATGCATTGTGTTATTATACTTTATTTATTTATTATTCATTAACATTACTGAATAGACTTTCCTTCTTCTACCATGGACATGAATTTACTAAAGGTAATACCATCCTAATCAACTAGTCCTGAGATATCACTTCCTTTCGGAGGTGAAAAATTCTATCATAATCACATAATCAATACCATACCACCATTAAGTCACCCAACTCAATATAAATATCCATGAAATAAATTTCATGGTTTTAGTCTAACATCAAAGTAAATAATAAAATGGTGCACACTAATAATAATCTCAATTCAATACACCAATACACATTTCTTTATATAGGAACTACTAATGACACTAAAAAATATGGTGTTCCTTTTAATTGGCCAATCATCATGACCTCATGTACTTATGATCACTATGTGCCATCTTCATGAGAAGAAGTCTCAGTGATTATGATCCCCTATAACCAGATAGTCAAATACCATTTGTGTCATATTAGCGTGATGTATCCGGACTATAGAAAATAAGTTGATGATTTCTGTCATGGTATCTCTAGGTTCTCATTATAGTACATGAACTACTATAACCTTTTGGTGACATGTAATCTAAAGAAATTATCATAAATATAGATGATGCATATGTATCTACCATATTATGGTAATAAAAACACATGTGTATATATCAAACTGTATACATGTAATGGTAATCAATAAACAAAGAATTTTTGTCTTGGGGACCCACTCACAAAAGGATACTATCTTAGTAGCATGTTTATGTTAGAGAATAAGTTCCTAACCATAATAAAATTGGTTCAGAATCCCCCCAATATATACTTGAGCTATGGGATCCTGTACCTGTAGATCATAAGTTGATGGTATACCCCCCACACACATTGTAAGAGAAATATTCTATCTACAATGTCAGTATCCCCCCAATTTCTAGGTGCAAGAGATCCTCCACTATAGTTCCATATAGGTTATGTGGGTTATTAAATTTGGTTAATTCAAATTCATAGAGTGGCATGATAATTTCACCTATAACTATTTGGGAATAAAGAGGACTTACTATGTATTAGGTTCTCTTTATTAAGTATATCTAGGTTCTTATTATGGGTCACCCCTTCCTTCTTGACTTATTATTTGAGCCTCCTGGTCTTTTAATATTTCTTTTTCATTTTATGGGAATCCTACTTACTATATATATATATATATTCAACCCTGCATGGATATCCTCTCCCATACATGTCATTTCATATGAAAACGACCATGGTAGATTAGGAATCAGTGGGGATTACTAGGGATTGTAGGTGGTGGTAGTATTTAGTTTTTATGTCTGGGATTGTTTATATAAGGGACCCATCCACCCCAAATGTTAAGGTAAATTTTCAATTTTTTGATATTGTTAATGCATCTTTTCCATTTTATTTATAGTTATACATCAGCTTACTTCCATGGACCCAAGTAATTATTACATGCATCACTTATATTTTAGAATGTCTTATTTATCTATTTTTTATTATTATCCCTCCTGTATGGAGGTCTTTGTGTTTTTGTGTGTGTGTAGGTGCATTTTTCTAATTCCTCCCATTATATACGATGCACTTAATTAGTGATAGTCATAATACCATAGACTAATAAAGGTATTATGGGGGTGGCCCACTTGTCTTACCACCACTATGAATGGGTAACAACTAGTCAATTCATGTCATATTAGATTCAACCACAACCATTTTGCCTTTAAAACCTGACTCCAACCATGAACCAGTAAAACATAGGCCTCCCATTCTCACCATTTCCACCCTTTCTCCAAGACTTATCCATAACATATAATCTCTATGAAAATGTTCATTGATCACTATGAAATCTAAAATAGGTGATTCAATTTTCCCCATTTCTTTTAGAAAATACACCAACAGACCGCACCCACCAAATCACATAACTCCATGATATAAATGGACTACACAACAAAGGTTTAACACTAATAGAAATTTTAGAACCCAACGTCAGAATCCCATCAAAGTTCCCGACCTTATATTCTATAAATTAAAACAAGACATGCACCACAACATAATCATTATGAAAATGATTATTCTAACCCTTAAGATGCTAAAAGACATTTTTCCTCTTCTAAAGTCCTTCCAATATCCACAACAATAATTCTAATACCCATAAAAAGTATCATAAATGTTTAAATAGGGATAGGTCTCTATTTTATATTCATTTTAAATTATTTTCATCATTGAGAATTAGAAAAACAATGGCGAGAACAAAAAATCCATGAAACTAAACACCTCATGAGATACATATCAAAAAATAATATCACTATTACCAAAAGCATAATCATTGTAAAAAAGAAGAAATAAAATCAATCATATCAACATAAAATAGTCTCAATATCTCAATAATAATAAAACAAAAAAAATCCGAAATTTTAGCATGCACATACCACTCATATTCCATCATACACTCCTCCATACCAACATTAATCGAAAATAAATGATATAATGTAATGACACAAACATGTTAAAAATTATCATATTGGTGTTGAATCTCAACTGATCCAGAAATGTATCATTATAATTAATTTCCATCTCAAACAAAAATAATCTCATAAGATTCATCATGAAAATACTGGTGAAGTGACAAAAAATGGAAAAAATCATGATCTTAATCCTTTAAAATAGGAAGATCCAATCAATATATCACCAGAACAATGCACTCCAAAACCACAAAAGGCTAAAAAAATCAATTAGAAAACATTATCCACCAAATAAACCTCAATTATCCATTTTGAGGTGAAACCTTTAGGAACACATGACCACCAACTCCAAATTCTATAGGTATACTCATTAAATAAACCTATAACTTATAACATTCTTGAAAACACTTCATCTGCTTGAAAATATCATACATATTAATGATTAATCTTTATAAAAATTTACGTACAAGAATTTATAAATCTCCAACCTCATTCTATCACATTGAATTTTTTCATGTACACCCAAATAGTTCTTCAAACAGAGCCCTCCCAAATGAAGAGTGATAGGTTTTATTATAGTAACACTCAACCAAATTTGGTTAATTAATCAAAAAACCTCAAAAATCCATAATGCAAGTATACAAAATGTCTTATATAATTTGGATGGTTCACTATGTATAACCATCTATCAGCAGATGGAATGAATTTATATTTCATAACTGAAGGAAAACCACAAAAAAGATCTTTTTATACTCATAAGTAACAATAAGGACTATGATTGAAGATGATAATCCTCAACGTTCTATAATGGTAAACAATCACATCAATATATAGTCTTGAGAAAGTATACATTTCCCTCTTCTTCTCGATCAATACGAAATAAGATGACTTTATTAACTTATATGAAGTCACCTAGACAGAATCATATCCTCCTTAATCTAGTGGTAAAATGGTAATGAAATTAATTAAGATATCCTCCCATTTCTATCTATGAATTTTGAATAGCTACAATATACTAATATGAACACAATGTTCAATCTTACCCCTTTTAACATACCTAAAACAAAGAAAAAAACTACACTACTAACCTTTTTATACATGGACACTAAAAATAACTCCATAAGGAATGGAATATCTATATATAAAATGATACACTACCAAAATTGTTCCATGAATCTCCCAAATAAAAACCTCATGCATCACTAAAAGAATAAAGATATTCCCATGAAATAACACCATATACCAATCATACATTGATCATCCTTCAAGAGAATATCAATAGGATACATGATCATGTGGAAACTCTACATCAGGATTTCAAAACCAAGATTCCTATACCAATTTCATCATGTATGAATACACTATCATCATATATAAACAAAATCTAAAACCTACTTCCTTTATATCAAGATACAAATATATAAGATTCTTCATCACCCTCTATGCATCTACACACTCTTGAGTAATATATCTACAAAACATCATACTTAGTGTATTATCTAATAGATTTAATTTTCCTAATGTACATGAGATCTAAATTAAAAATCCTATAACCACTCTATATAATATGACTGAACAATATTTAAATAACATTGAAATAAGATACATCACATGCTCTTGTGATTAATGTAGACCAATTTTTTTCCATAATAAGATAGTTCCACTATATATTCAAGGAAAAAATTCTTACATTGGCTCGAGACCATGGGTAACACACTTACATTCCGAAAGGAATAAAATATGAACCCAAATGAGACTACATAAATCTAAAAAAACATAAAAAAAACAAAAGATGAATCACAAAAGACCTCATACATGAATCCCTACTCTAGAAAATGAAAAATTATAGAACTAACTAGATTCTCCTTTAGATAATAAAATTTAACCTGACACTGATCTATCTATATGAAGGAATAATCTTACTGATTCAGTGTTGTCAATGAAGTCATAATATAAGATATATCTGACACAAAAAACCGATAATAACTCAAAATATAAAGGAAAGTACAAACATTTGTAACATTATTTGGGGAAACAAAATAAAAAACTACCTTATTCATTGATTTATCAACAAATAATTCATATTTAGACCCAATTTTCCCATGGAAATCAACCTCTTTCACTCATAAAATATAATTGAATAGATTCTAATAGAGCTATTATCATATAAGAACCCTTAGAAAGACTTTCAAATTCTCAGCATGAAATTCCATATACCTTAAATACATGAATATTTAATCAATTAAAAAAACCAAAAAATAATCATGTAACTCACAAAACATTGATTTCATTAGTCCCATGAAAATATTTGAGTTTTTCATGACATCTAGCGGCATAACTATGAACACAATGTGTCCATAATGACACCTAAATGTGGTTATCTTGATATCTTCCTCTTTTAATCCCATATTATGTGATCTAATACAAATTATTTAAATTTATGAACTATTAATATCCCTTAAAATGGTTTAATAAATCATCAATCCTTTTGATGGGATAGTAGTTCTTCACAATCACATAATTCCAATAAAGTGAATTAATGCACAATAGTAGGTTACCATCTAATTTATTTAAAAAAACACTTAATAACCTAAAGGAACACTGGGATGGATGAAAACCATCCAAAACAAATAATTAATCTCAATCCAAAACTCTCATAAATCTAAAGGTGGTATTCAACATTGGTACATTAAAATAAAAGAGACACTAGGTGGTAAGTCTATCCCAAAATCAATATCACATCATGAGGGAAGTGTGAAAATCTATTTAGAAAATAATTATATAATATTTATTCCATAAACATTGTAAATAGTACTTATTGATCTTCCAATAACCCCAACAACAACTCCTCTGACTGAAGATAAAAAGGATTCATATAGATTTTATCTATATGATGCTCCCATTTCCCAATGAAAAGAATATTCATACCTTCTATATCGATGAAAAATGCTCATTTATAGAATAAATAAATAATAGTTTGAACTAAAAAAATCCCATACATTTTAGGGATTCCATCATGTTATTTTACCTCCAATCATAAGTACTCCCCGACTGACTGATTTTTCCCATCATCAGCTCACAACCCCGACACACTAAAAATAAGGTTAATTCACCTATAATCGGTGTATTTAATACCAAGGGAATAATAATTTTTTCCACCTTATGTCTTATAGATAAAAAAGTAATGTTGAAATGAAAGAGTGAGAATATTAAAAATCAAACAAGGAATCTTCTTGCGTAAAAGTTATATATATGGTTCCTTGAACTATATATAGTTCACCCAATGCTGGAAACTCTATCGCATGCTCTGATCATGACATTCTCCTCTTCCTTTCTTCCCATGAGGATGATCACTACTAAATCCATTATCTGTATTTCTTCTATAAGGATAAGGGTTATCATGAGGCTTAACTCAACCTACTCCCTCTCATCTATATTACAAAAAGAGCTATGAACCTTGCTACTGCTACTGATATGGCTTATGAAGAAATTTTTGTAATGTCTACACCTAAATCGGGTGACCAGATCCCTATTGATGGTCAGTAAAGGTAGGATACTACAATTTTTAATGCTCGCAACCATTAAACGAAGATAAAACCATTACCGAACTCTTGATAATGGTCTAGGTATTTCTAGATCTATAGAAACTAGAAAAAGTAAGTTAATATTGACTCCCTACTAGATGATACCATAACTAACTAGATAACTGAGAACCTCAATAAATTACCCTAGAATATATGAAACATTTATGAATTCCACTATGATATAAACCAATATACACTATAATCTTCTCTATTAACTCTACCTTTGATGACACCTTGATATATGTCAATAACATAAAAGGGATGACCTAACACTGGATCTCTAAACACAATGCGACACTGGAATGATGCGCCCTAGTTTCCTTATTTAGAAAAAATTCAAAATCATAAATAATAATTTCCCTAAACTAAATTATAAACTCAAATTTACTGGAGATCTCCTGTCAAAGAGAAAGAAACCATATCCTTTATTTATCCGTTAACATTTAAGAAAAAAATTCAATCACAAATTATGATGGAACATCTCCAATAACATCCATAACCCTTATAAATTATCAAGAAAATAGATCTACCACTATTGGGAAGCTCCAAAAAATAATCAAATGATTAATACAATTAAATTCTCTTTCTTTGCATGAATCCAACTAAAATCAATCTCTATCTTATCTAGCCAACTACCTATATCTTGGTCAGTAATATACCCCTAATTATTTAGTATTATCTTACAATAGAACTCATGCAATATTTTTATTTTTGAGTCATCCTCAGAAACATCAACTATCTAATGATTCAATGGAGTATATTTGTACACTTTATTATCCTAAACTTCGTGAGAAAACCGACTATGAGTCATCTCTGTATGAATATAAAATATTCCTAATATTTGTAAAATAAAATTTACTAAGATCATTTAATGAAAAAATTTAATTCTACAACACTTTACCAATTCATTCGTAGGAAAAAATATTCATAATACATGAATCACACCATGTATCTACCATACAATCAACATCATCTCTTATAGCATGATCAATAATCTTATGGTCATTTCATTAGATCATAGGAAACTCTAATAACCAAGGTCCCAACCAGTCTCCCTACCCTACATCATGTAATATGATCAAATGATGTTTTCCCTGCTAAACCAATGAAATATTCATTAGTACATTACTTCCAAATCCGTCCCAACTCTCAAAAAATCTCTAATACCACCTTTTCATGACCAGACCCTCCTGAAACCCCTCTCAGGACAAAAGTAATGAAAAATTGACCCCTTAATCTTGCCTCCAACAAGTCTTGAGTGGGATACTGGATACATGTGTATAAAAAACCCATACTAAAGGAATTAGCCTCATAAGTCTATGGAACATAAGATAATCCCAAAATAAACTCTATAAAATAATAAATATAACAATCCCACAATTCATGTAGTGTCACACATAAACCAAATTATTCAAAATGAAAAATAATGAGTCAACTCCTATGTTAGAAACTCCTTGAACACCAAATATCATCACACCATAAGCTGGTAATGTATAGCCCTATCACTAAATCCCCCTATATAACTTGAATATATATATAGGGGTGAGAATTTATGTATAATTAGTATATTTCAACAAAACCTTTCATTCAAATGTGGAAGAAGTTATTTATGCCTCATTTAATAAACAATGAAACCAACACATCACTTATAACATGATATCTAGTTTCCCATCCTCACCAAGGATCAGTCACCCAAATTAGTATAACATTATGGTAACATTATATATATATGATGGTACATCACATCAACTTACCTAATGAACTAGTTGACCCCAAACCCCAACATTTTATATCACGATGCTTCCATCCCCTCCATATCCACATAACAACCTAAAATATTAATCACATCACATCATAACCACAACCACATAACCCTAACCATAAAACACATCACCATATATCAAAATATATTTCACATCCTCAAGCCACATCATGATATAGTACATAATCATGAAGGAAATAAACCTTTTCCCCTCACCCATCTACATTTCCCCACTCTTAACCCACATAATCCCATACCACATCATCAAGACACTAAATATTGTACTACATCTTGATGAGAAACTAGGGATGACCTGGATATTGGGGAAAACACTTGGAAACCAAAACCTCAAATGGTTTTTTTCACATTAACCAAAAAAGGTATTGATGTATAAGAAATAACATAAAATATAATGGATATATATTTAATAGCACCCAAACCCATGCTAAGGGGTAACTACCTAATGTAATGACACTAAAACTATAACTAACACCATCCCACATTATCATTACTACCACTTCTAGACACATCACAAACAAACTCCACCACTCCACCACTATACCATTAATTCATAATAAGATCCTTCCTCACATTTCATATTATTTATTCACTTTCAATTTAATAAATTTTCAACCACTTTACATTTGATTATTTATCCACATATTAATACATTTAACTCCCACTTCATCATTAAAAGAATTAATATTTAGCATCCTAATTCTATTCATTAGGCCACATATTTTTACAAACATTACTATTAGATCCTTGAAGTTTCATTATTAAATTAATAATTAAATTGCCACATATTATCATCCCAATATTTTATCCATGAATTTCAATACATCATCATTACATTCTAATTAATTCCACTTCAAATTAATTATTTCATATATTTATTCATTAATTTAATAATTTACCTTAACAAAATTTATGTCCTCATAACCTATTCCTAATAATCTTTTAAATATTATATTACCATTCAATATTTTTGGTATACTATGACACAACCACACATCAACCTCTCTATACCACACTGCCAATAACGACACAATATCATTATAATAACCCAAACATTAATTCCACAACATTCATAATAAATTACACACTATCCCATAACAATAATATCTAACCACATTAAAACAATAACATATCATTACCACCTTTATCAACCTTAAAAACCAGAATTATTATTGACTCTATAACCATAACAAACAATAATTACTACAATAATAATTTCAATATAATAGAATCATGAACAAAAACAATAATATGAAATCAATCTTACCTAACCATCCTTACTTTCATAATAATCTGAAAATTATATATATATTTTTATTTTGAAAAATCCACTTTGAGGATAAGTGGTAACCACAGTGTTCATGTGGGATATCGAAATACAAGTTTAGACCAAATTTGAAATTCAAAACACACAACCCGAGGAGGCCTCGATCCAAGGGCCACCCGCGACAGCTGGAGTCTTGTCTCCTGCATCCACAATCATCACCTGCAAATCGCCATCATCGAACTACCATCATCTTTAAGACCATCCAACACCTCTGGAGCCCGTGATCGGAGAAAACGAAACCCGAGAACAATTCAATACAAGATGAAAAATAGATCCTAAGATGGCGCTGCAAACACCAACGAGAAATTGTTCATACCGCCACACTAAAACCATCAACATATAAGATTAGAGAAGACCACCGAAGCTCGGATCGAGGCCTGTAATCTCCACCTAGAACACCATGGATGAATGAGCACACATCCCAAAGCCTCCATGAAACCATCACAGCAATCCGACCTAGAGAGCGGTGAAGGCACATGATGCCAGAGTAGCGACAAACCGGACATGGCCTCGACAGAGAAGCAACTCGCAAGGACCTCCAAACCGAACCCTCGAAGGCACGAAGAGGATGGACTCAAGACATGGATCTAGGAAACTGACATGGCTCGACCCGCAGATCCTAAACCTTCCATAGAAGAACCAGCGCACCAGGCCAGGGTGGGGTCGGAAATGTGGCCAACCAGGAGGGCAGAGCGGGGGAAGAGGTGATGAGGGCTCCACCGGGGGCTGAGGCCACCAAAAGAAATAGATGAGAGCAAAGGAGAGGGGAAATAAGAACAAGGAATAAATAAGGGAAGGGAGAAAGGGAAGGGAGAAAGGGAAGGGAAGAAGGGAGAAAAGGAAGGGAGAAAGGGAATGGAATAAGGTAGAAGATGGAATCGGGGGGAGACGATGTTGGAGACGGCGCGAGCCTCCCCCCCAGAAATCAATCCTGACATGAAACATGACTTATGCTCTTGTGTCATTAAATACATATTTTTATAGATTGTTGGTAACATAAACAGGTTACTATTAAGAACAAGTATCCTCTACCATGTATTGATGATTTGTTTGTTCAACCGCAAGGATCTCAATACATTTCAAATACTGACCTCTGATATAGATATAATCATTTTAGGGTCAAAGAGGAGTAAATATCAAATATTACACTAAAAATGACTTATTTAGGCTATGAATTTATAGTGAATCCATTTGGACTTACCAATCCCTAGCTATCTCCATGGATCTAATGAATAATGACTTTAGAGATTACCATAATCAGATTTTGGTAGTATTTATAGATGATATTCATATATATTATAATAGAAATTTAGTACATTTAGAAAATTTTATGATTGTGTTGAAGACCTTGAAGAAGAATATCCAATATTCTTAAATTTGTAAACCTGAATTTTAGATACAGTAGGTATCATTCCTTTCTTATGTAATCACAAGCGAGGGGATATTGGTGGCTTCCTTAGTGATGAAAGTTATAGAACATTGGCCTAAACCAAATATGGTGATTGAAATTAGTATTTTTCTTAGATTTTCTTGATAATACTGATGATTTAATCCACTATATATGAATTATTAATACACTTTATTTGAATCATGGAAGAAAATGAAAATAAAGTCTGAATGTATTTAGCCATTAAGATATTTAATACTAGAAAATCAACATTTTATTTTATCAGCTATATTTCATCAATTTTTAATGATCATATTACCGATATAATAAATACATTTTAAAAGTGATAAAATAGTGCCAAATATTCAAATAAAAAACACAAAATAGATCTTTCTTATCTTCAGTAGTATGGAAGTAGAATACACTGAATTCATAATCTTCCTTGTTGACCAACTTTATGTTTCCTATATAGTTTCAAACACATATGATATACATTTAATCATAAAGAAAACAATAATAAATCTACAATATCTATATAATATCATGAAATAGTATCGTGGACATCATAGAAATAATTATAACACCTCATAAGTTAAACAATTTGTAACTACATGATTTATAATAAGGGTTTCAATTTATTACATTTGTAGGATATTTTTGGCTTAGTGTTTTATATAATTATGGAAATAAATTACATCTCAGGACCTTACAATATAAATTGTAAACTTCTTCTCAATGTTATTTTTTCCACATAAATAGTATACTTAAATTTAAACATCGATTTCATTAAAAACATGTTTTTTTCATTAAAGATGAATATTGATAGTGTAAATTTATACCTTCATATAGTTCCAACTCACCCTTAGGCCCTGTGAAAAAAATTGAAAACATCTAATGATCTCAAAAATATCAATAATGGATTCAATAAGGAAGAAACCAGTTAGTTAATTTTTAAAATCATGTAATCCCAACATATTTTTTCTTTCTATATATAATAAAACTTTATCTCAAATAATCTTTTTTATTCTCATGAAATAAGATTAATTGAAAAAATATTTTCATAAAACACATCATAATAAATATTAAAGGAAAAAACAATAATCATATAGGTTTCTTGTAAAACATTGGTACTCATGAAAACATTTTCTTGAAAAATATACTTTTCACCCTTAATGTAGAATAAAAATTACTTTAAACATAAAATCATTAAAATAAATTATGGAAGAAAAATATTTCCATGAAAAGTAATTTTCAATCATAAAAAATTCATGTAGATTCCTTGGTACATCATCTTCATATCACTCTTACAAATACACTTACAAATTGAATAACCTACTCAGTTAATTCCAACAAAATACCCAAGAGAACATAGTTATTACCCAATGCAGTAGAGTGTTATATTTGGCTCATCCATCACCATGGACAATATAAATGGACCAAAAAATATATAAAACACATATAATAATTCATTTCCATAAAAAAATCATAAAAATTCCTTTTTAATATATAGGAAAAAGCATAGTATAGATTTATGCAAAAATTAGGAGAAATAAAGTTTTCTTTTAAAAAACATAAAATGAAAAATTCCCAAAAGATAAATGAATATGAAAGTATTTTGATAATGATAAAACATTATAGGCTAATATTTTTATAGAATAATTTTAATGAAATTGATACATTATTCTCATATTTTATATGTTCAGAAAATATTTCTTTCACACTTATGTAATGATGTCAAAAATAACCCGTTTTGAATTTTTTTTAAATGTTTTATTTTAAAACATTTAAAAAGAAAAAAAAATGAATTAAAATTACATTGATCATAAAAGTAAGTATAATAATAACATATCAGAAACATTTTAGAGAACATGGATATACCATAAAAATTGAATAAAAACATTAATACTTTTAAAATAAGGTTTTGAAGAAAAATACCTTACATAAGGTCCAACTCACTACGTACATAGTTTAATTTCTCAATAATAAATTAAATTAAATTTATAATTTATTAAAAAAACAATTAATATTTATTAACATATATTTATCTATTTTATTTAATTTATTTAACTCTTTATATAGTTATTAAATTAGTTGTGTTCACATTGGACATTTTGAGGACATTCAGTTCATAATCCCAAAATAAATTTGGTTGGTTGACCATGGTGAAAGGGTTCATTATTCCATAATATCCATAATATTAAAAATTTCATAATTATTATTTTTATAAATTAAATAAAATTATATAATCATCCATGAAAGGAATCCATGAATAGTGAATCACTTCGCTTCATAGACGATGTAATCCACACATATGCCTGAACGCTGTTATCATTTTCCAATAGATGGAATGGTAAAAAAATAGATGATATTTTATCTTTATAAAATTATATTTATTTATTTAATATCATATATTTATATATATATTATATCCATCATTATAAACATCTACGAGAGGTGGTGACAGAAAATGAAACACATCACTTCATAGATATGGTAGTCCACATATACGCATGAACGATGTTTTTATACCCCATAGAATGAAAAATAAGATGAATAAGGGTTATTAAATAAACATAATAACATTATATTATAGTGGATTAAGTTATTTTATTATATAATCATGGTTTAAAAATATTTTAAGGAGTTATAATAAGAACTAAAAAAACACGCCTGGTTAAAAGTTATACCTCTTCTTTGGAAAATGACCTCTTTCTTACACCTTAAGCCTTCTACGTTGGTATTTTGATGAGAAAAGAGTATATAGATCATAGAGAGTAATTTTTGGAAGGGATTTTTAGGTTATTGTTATCAATAAGTGGTTTATGAGGTGTGATGAATAGAGGAGATGTAGTTCCTTTTTATAAGTGAGGGGAGTGAGACTCTTGTAATTATTCAATGTTTTAAATTAATATAAGGTTATATTCATGGTAATATGGATCCAAGCCACCCAAAATTTATATATATGATTTTATAGGGTCTATCTAAACTCAAAAAATAACATTTATTCATGTTTTGGAGAAATTTTAAGCCCCGCATACTCGTAGAATCCCCTTTAAACCCAATTTAACCTTAACCACAATAACATTACATTTTTTACAATGATAACATAATTTTATAAAAACAAATTAATGGTCCTTCTAAAATACATTTTGAATTAGGATTCATAATTTTTAATCCATCTAATCATATATAATATCTATAGGTGTAAGGAATTAAATTTAATATAAGTACTCAAATCACATGAAAAATTATTTTTTGGAAATTAAATGATTGAAGTGTAAAAATCATTTCACCTTAACATAAAGTATGTAGTTTATTTGCACAAATTTTTTTGGTTGATTATAAAAAGGAATTTATTTATACTTTTTAATCTAGAAAAATATTAATTTCACCTTCCAAGCACACCATAAAAATGAAAAGACCCAAAATAGTTTATAATTTGAATAAAATATAAATTATGTTTACAAAAGTCGGGATTGGGTTCCCAAATTTAAAATATTGTTTAAAAATACTTTTTTTAACTATTTTAAAATATATATGGTTTATTAAAGTGTATTGTAATTTATTAAATCATTATTATATCATAATAATGTCATAAAAGTGAGAGTATTTGAAAAATCCCTATTTTCAATATCCCCCCAGAAATGAACAATTTTATAAAAATATAAAAAATTAAAATTAATATAAATTTGATATACCAAAACCATAAATACATTCTTTAATATAAAATTAAAATTTTAAAATTTAGAAATATAACGATTAAATAAAACTGTATAATACATTGAATACATTTTGGTTATAATAAAACTATTTCTTTTCAACTGAAAAATTACTTAAAATTATGATAGTAAATATAAATCCATAAAATATAATCATGAATATTACTAGGACATGAAATTTATTTAATATTAACATTATATGTTTTTTTAATTCTTCCACTCTTAAAGAAATAATTTCCTCACAATTTTATATATCATTTAAACTCTTATGGATATTTTTCTCCCAAAGACTTTTCAGGTTCCCATGTCCCTAACTCAATTGTGTGGTTATTCTATAAATCATTAACTAGTTGAGTTACCTTATTCCATAACACATTCCTTATATGATCTAGAATCTACACTATATCTTCCTTATAATAAATATTCTCTTGTAACCATGCAACCTCAGGTCTCAAAACACGTGTTACATTAGTTATACATTTCCTTAACTATTAAAAATGAACCACGTCATGTTATTGATATAAAATCGAAGTCAAATATACTTGATAAGAAATGGATCCCACCTTTTCTGGAATTTTATATTGATAAATAAACCATATGAATAACTTTACTTTTTTGTCTAAAATACACAATTTTTTTATAATAATATATTTTATTAAATATATGATCACCTACTATAAATGGAATATCTTTACTACTTTTAAATGCATAAATATTTTGCATTCTTTGAGATTCTATCATGTGCTGCAGAATCATCTTTACATTCTCAACCATTTATTCTACTTGTTTTAGCCCCAAAAACATTAATTTACCAACTTTATACCAACATTTTGGATTCTAAATCTAATTTCCATATAATTCCTCAAAAGGTGGAGTCTGTATACTAGAATTAAAATCTTCATTATAAGAAAATTACACTGAAGAAATATATTGATCCCAACTTCCCTAGTAATCTAATGACATTACCAATGCACATCCTACAATGTGTAGACTCTTCTCTATGAATTACTATCTAATTGAGATTGAAAAATATGTATTGTAATTTAATTCAGTAGCCAATAAGTTTTAAATTCATTTCTAGAATATATACATAAATATAGTATCCCTATTAGAAATAATAAATATATAGACTCCATTTAATCTAAATGTATATTTAAGATAAATTATGGAAATTTTATCCAGATACATGGTATCTCAAGTGGGATAAAAATGACAATTTTGGTTAACAAATTAGTAATAACCCAAATCAAATTATTACCTTGAGATATATTTATTAATCCTACCATGAAATCTTTGGATATATTTTCTCATTTCCATTAAAACATTGATAATGTATGAATAACTTCCTTTGGTAGTTTTCGCTCAATTTTAACACATTTATAAGTCAACCATTTCATAGTAATGTTAGAAATATCCTTATTCATTCCTCCCCACAAAATAATATTTCATAATGAATATGTAATTAATAATACTTCCTATATTAACAGAAAATCAAAAGTTATGATCTTCATATAACAATTAAATTCTCAAAAGTGGATCACTTAGAATATACGTCCTCTTTTCAAATCATACAATACCTTATTTTTCAAAATTGAAATGTGAAAAATTACCCTTCTTAACCAAATCTACTCTTTCTTTGAAATCATGATCTTACTTTTTAGCTGTATTAATTTTATGTGATTGTGATTACTACACCAACACTGGAACCAAAATTGTTGGATTTATTACATGAAAAATTCCTAGGAAAACATTAATTAAATCTTTAACCAAATGATCCCACTCCAAACATTTCACAGATAATAATGCATTATATTTTTTGATCAATGCATCATATAACTTTTTTGTTTTTCCTAGATGATAGTGAATTGAGAAATAACAATCATTTAACAATTCAAACCATATTCTATGACTCATGTTTAACTATTTTAAGTGGACATATACTTTAAACTTTTATGGTCACTATATATTTCACATTTTAACCCATATAAAATATGTCTCATATTTTTTAAAGAAAAAACTACTACATCAAGTTAAAGATCATGTGTGGGTAATTTTGTTCAGGGATTTTCAATTGGTGTGATATATTTGAGATGACCTGATCATCATGAATCAATACACAATCAATTCCATTCAAGAAGAATCACTATAGATAAAAAAATCATAATTTCTTGATGGAAAGGAAAACATTGGATGATTAATCAATATTATTTTCTATTCACAAAAAAATTCATTTCATTCCTTTTTCTAGATGAATTTAACACCATTTTGAATTAAATTAGTTTGTGGGATAGATAACCAATAAAATATTTCAATAAAACATTAGTAATAACCCACTAATGCATGAAAACAATGAATCTCATTGAAATTTTTAGGTTTTTTCCACTCGTCCATCACTTTAGTTTTAGTAGTATCAAATGTTATACTATATTAAGAGAAAAATGAACATGGAAATAAATATTTTATAACTATAATTCACATTTAATAAAATTTTCCTATAACTCTTTTTCTATTAGAGTCTTTAGAATAATCCTTAGATATCATTCATCTTCCTCAATACTTTTAGAATAAACCAAAATTTCATCAATAAACATAATTTTTTTTATCTAAAAACTCATATAAAAATATATTCATAAGATCTATGAATATAGGGGGTGTATTATTAAAATTGATTGTAATAACCAAAAACTCATAATGGCCATACATATTATGAAACACCATCATGTGAATGTTTTCATCTTTTGGATACGATATTAATCTTTGAAAATTAATGAAGTCCCAAAAACTATTCAAAGAAGTCATCTGTAGGTGGAACAAATATTTTTCTTAATAGTTTGTTATTGAGGGATATTTAGTCAATAAAAAACCTCATGTAACCATAATTAATTTTAACCAAAAAATAGGATCACCACAAAGTGATGTCCTAGGTTAAATTAAAACCTTTTCAATAAACTCTTGTAAATGCATTTTTAATTCTAATAACTGTAAAATCTTCATTTGATGGGGGGGGGGTTGAAATTGTCTTAACATTAGGAACTAAGTATATAATAAATTCAAACCTCTAGTTAGAAATAACACTAGAAAAATCACCAGGAAATACCTTAATATATTTACTATTGGAACATCACTAATATGAACAACATCTCAATTTTTGAAAATATGAGAATGATAAAATTCACTACCATCTTTAATTTGTTTCTTAGATTATTGATATTTTATCATAAGGATAATGAAATTATTATATTTTCATTCAAACTTACTCTAATTATTGAATACAACTTCTTTAGTATTTCAATATATCTTAGTATGATAAACTAAAATAAAATACATAACTAGAATACTATCAAAATTAACCATGGGAAAGACAAAAATATTTTTTGAAAAAACGATTCCATGAATAACCATATGAAGATTCATAAAATTATTTGATGCCTTAATACTTCCAAAATTAGTTTTTACTAAAATATATCTCTCTATTTCTTGAGGTAATATTTTGATTTTATAAGTAAATTTCTCGGAAATAAGAGAAGAATGTATAAACCCAAACTCAAACAAGGATTTGCTGTAATCTGAATAAATATGTAATGTACTTGTCCCCACTTAATTTGATGGTCTTGTATTTTCCAAGGTTGTAATGATTGAATTTTCCAAACATTATTGATTATAGTCTTGATTATTCTTATTATTCATTATTTTCTTCTGACATACATCAGTATAATGGCCCATCTAATTTCATTTAAAACAACTCACAACCTACTTATCATATTTGGTTTGATTATTTCACATATTATTTTCTTTTCCATCATGATCCAAATTTTACAGAATACCATATTGATAACAATTTATAGATTTCATAAGATACTCCCTAGTATTCTTGTTAACAATAATATCAAAAGAGGGAAATATAGAACACTTACCTTTATATTTCTTTTATGGATACTTTTCTATTGTTTTCACATGGACGACTTATTGACTTCATTTTTAAAATAGTCAAAAACTCAACCTCTACATTCTTTTCACTTCATAAAACTTTCTCATAGCTTTTAAATCCATGAGAGGCCAAAGATCTTCAAAATCATTCATTTAATCTTGAGTAAATTTTTTCAAATTTACTATAATGATCTAGAATGAAATGTGGTGCATACAAGGACAATTTCATAAAACTAGTTTTATTGGAGGTAACAAAGTCTTACTCATTTTGCTTCAGATCCAAAAATTTACTTTTCATCATAAACTAACAGCCTTAGGAAAATAATTCTCGTGGAAAATATCGTAAAATAATATCCACTCCATTGAATAAATATCATCTTTCTACTTTGTATTCTTAATCAGATACCACCACGGATCGGCTTCTCCTTAAAAAATTTAAATGGAAATAATTACCTTTTGAGGTTCATAAAAACATAAAACATTGAATATATTTTTTATATCATTGATCTATCCCCTAGGGACCACTAGATTTGAGGTTACACTAAAAGTCGGATGATACTATTTCATTAGATTACCTACTATAGACAAGTTTTTATATAGAGAGTTTAGTAACTCTCAGGCGTGAGTACCACTACTAATAGATAAAATCAACTAATTTAACACACACAAAAATATTCTATTTCAATTACAACAATTCTAGGTTATTAATTCTGAAGGATATTATTCTCCTATTTCTCTTCAATTTCATTCACAATTCTTGCTCTACTGAAAACCATTATGAAATAGACACATATTAAATGAATAAATATGGAAACTCTAAGATCCATGTTTTTATAAGAAGTATAGATCTAATTATTTCCATCATAAATCTTTTTTTATATTTATGAGAATGAAAATTGAGTATTTGAAGGTTTTAGAATCATTCAAGTATTATTTGGGGCGCAGAGTTTTAGTTTATGGATAAACAGGTAGAGGCACATGGTTAGTAGTAACCATGCATCTGAACCATATATCCTAAAAAGGGAGGTTCCTAGTTATTTTAACCATGAGAGGAAGGATGCATGATTGAACAACACCTTCAATTTATAATAGTTATAAAAAAATGGTTTTCACACTGTTAGTACAAACTGTGTGCTAAGCTATGTAAGGTAGGGGATCATGAACAGTGTCCAATGCATGACTGGCGCATATTTTATAAACCATGTTGAAAAATCATTCTCCCCTTTTAGAAGGGTAAAATGTGCCTTTTTCCCTTTGGAACTTTAACCATATTCTACCCCTTTCATCTTCTCAAATTCATAGTAGCTATTTCATCTATGATCTCTCATAATACTCAACCATGGATTTGAGTGTTATCTCCCATAAAACATGTAATTCATGCATCGTTCACCACATTGGATCACCCTCGGCAAGTATAATAATTTTCTTTCTTTTTTTCTTAGTTTCTCTTACCATGTTAATTTTTTTTTACAAAATCCCAGATGCCCTATATTCAGGGTGTTTGTTTGGTTTTGTGAATTCTTTCATTCTTGCTCAAATTAACAGCAGATTCTGGATGAGGATTCGTCTACCAATATAAGTTAGGTGTTATAATATTTTTCAATAAATTATTTATGTATATAAAGTGAATAATTTTTCCACACACCATAATTTAGGCATGTTTCCTCTAAAATGTGATATTACTTAATTAAAATTTTATAACATGATGAGATTCTCCCATAGACCCTTGATGTTGTTGAAGTATTTATACCACGACAAGTACCACCCTTTGGGTGTGTTCATTATATGACATTGGCACCATTATAATTTCCCTTATGACCAAACCACATACTAAGGCGGGTTTGGATTGTATATTATGATTTAAATGAATGATATAAATAAATTGTAATATTAAATGAAATAAATAAAAAGTGAATGGAAATTCCATGTCACTTGACCATGGTTCAAAAATGAATTATGATCATGATTAAATGGGATTACGTGAATGCTGATCACGATTTTGACTTTTATTATTACCATTATATACTATTATAGGATATCTTTCCTTAGGAAAGTCGCATATTCCTCACATGGGAATTCCTTGACTACCTAGAGGATGCTACCGGATTCAGGGATGCATCTTACAAGTGTTGATACCCCTCATGGATTTAGTCCTTGTATTTTATTGATGACTACCCACACACGGTTTCATAGACTCATTCATTATTTGATTCATATTCAAAATTCCGTGGATTATCTCATTGTATTTGGATTCATGTATTAGGATCTAGACCATGTCATATTATCCCCTTGGGCCCCAATAAAGTCTATCATGATTCTATTTATGAATTGTTCCTAGGGATTGGAAGATTTGTTATTTTATAAGTGAAATGTCAAGGGTTCACCCCTGTATTAGAGTCACCCCATTTTTTCGAACACCACTTCTGATATATATCAGTTGTTTTAACCTTCTACAGTTATGGTTTCACTCTCGTGATATTATACACGGGTGCCTTATTTTTACACCATAGTTCCTAGAATACAATTAATATATATATATATATATATATAAGTTGACACAAGTTTAGAGAAATTTTTTCGTAGGGCAAAGAATGTAAATTCAAATTGGTATCCTCTAGGAATACTAGACGACATGGTTTCATTTTTTTCAGTTTTTATGAATCATTATACATGCAAACTGTCCATTTAATATTCATTGTCCAGATTGTGTTAGAAACCATTTTTGGTGGTCTAATGAGTTTTACTCGCACAATTTTCCGGCCACCAATTTGTACCTGAACAAAATTCATTAATGTAAGTAGGTAAAAAGGTAAGGTCTCATTTATAGATGTTTAAAAATCTATACTATGATGGAGTCTAATAGAGAAGGACAACGTTAGTTCTCGTGATTATATTACAGTTTATATTTTTGTATTTTTTTGGTATTTTTTTATAACATGCATTGTGTATACCTACTACCCTGTTCACGTTATTCCTCTATTTTTGTATAGCATCATAACTTCATCATTTTATATAATATTCTAATTTCTGATTATGCCTGTTATAATTTATCAATATAGTTTACTTCAAAAACTATTCTATAATTAATTATTCAACTTACATATTATTTTAACACTACATCATTGGTATTTATCATTACTGCTATTATTCACTCTAATCAAGATGGTATAGCCTCCCCACCATACAATCATGCACCCTCACTACTAGTAGGTAGTCTCTAGTGTATGGAAAGGCATTCTTGAGGCCTTGTGGCCAATCGAGTTTAGTTACTTTAGGGTGAACCGCATTCAAGAAGTCATAGAAACCCTAAAAACTTTCTCATGATAACATAATATATTGATTATAATCCATTAAGATTATTTTATTAATAAAATACTATCCTATAATGTTACATAACCATTCCATTGATACCAAAAATAACACCTCGCAACCTAAACAATCTATAACTACATGTTTTACAGAAAGGGTTTCAATTTCTAACATTATAAGTATATTTTTGATTTAGAGTTTTAGATAATTAGTAAAAAAATTACACATAAGACCCTTATAATAGTATGTGGGAACTACCCCTCAATATCCATTTTCCTTTCAGAAAAATGAAGATACTAAAATTTAAAGTTGTACTTCATTAAAAACATATTCTATTCTTTCATTTTGAATCCCCATAGTGGAACATTAGACATTTCAATGGTTCCTACTTATCCTTAGGCCCCATGGAAAACATTTGAACACTTAGTATTAGAAAAAATCTTACTAGTATTTATAATAATTAATAAAACCCATTGGTCCTTTTTGAAAATCATGTATTATCATATGAAATTTTACCCTTTTACATAATAAACATTGAGCTCAGATATTCATTTTTATTATATGGAAATAAGATTCATCACCCAAATATTTTAAAAAACATCTCATAATAAATTTTAAATTAAAAAACCATAATCATGTGGGATTATTTTAAAACATGGGTAAGAATGAAAAAATTTTCTTGGAAAACATATTTTTCACCCTTAAAGGGGTAATAAACATTATTTTAAACAAAAAATAATTAGTTTACCTTATGAAATCAAAGTATATCCTTGAAAATCAAATTTAAAACATAGAAAATTAATTTAGGTACCATAGGGAATAATCGTTATATCAAAATAACAATCACTTTTACAAGAACTCTTACAAATGGAATAACAAACATGGTTAATTCCAACATAAATCTCTAGAGGGAATAATCATTACCTAGTGAATTGAAAAGATATATTGAGCTCACTCATAATTAAGAAAAATTATAAAGTAATAAAACATATGTAAAACACATATAATTCTAAATTTAAATCATTAAAACTCATAAAATATGCTTTTCAACACATACATATAAGCACATTTAGGCTTCATATAAAAATTAGGATAAGAACCATTTTCCTTTAAAAACTCTTAAAATAAATAACTTGTAGAAGTTGAGGGAATAATATTTTATTTATAAAATACATAAAAAACTATAGAGTAATATTATTAAATAATAAATATAATTATGGTAGAAAATTACAATCATTTTATATAAATTAAAAAATATATTTGTTTACACTTGTAAAAATGTCAAAAATTACCTCTCTAGAAAATGTTTTGAAGTATTATTTTAACTCCTTCATAAAGAAATTAAAACATTACATAAAATAGTGTTGAGAATATAATTAAATATATTAATAACATATCTTAAACATTTTAAATAAAATGGATATTGAGGGAAAATATAATAAAAAATTTTAAACATTTAAAATAAATTTTTAAAGAAAAATATCTTACCTCGAGTCCGACTCACCGCGTGTGTTGTTTAAATCATGTATAATAAAATTATATTAATTTTATAATAACTTGAGAAATTTTTAATATGTAATACATTATTAATAAATATTTTATTCCATTTATGACCCATCCTTATATAGTTATTCAATCAGTTAAGTTCATGTCAAAAGTTTTGAGGACTTTCTCTTCATAATCCTAAAAAAACTTTGGTAGGTTGAACATGATAAATTGATTCATTATTATATCATATAAAGAATATTAATAATGAAATAATTATAAATTTTATACATTAATACAAATTTATTACTATCCATGAAATAGATACCTGAAAAATGAATCACATCACTTCGTGGAGGTGGTAATCCACACGTAGGCAAGAATGGAGATATGATTTACCAATGGATGGAAGGATAAGAAAATAGATTATATATTATTGTTTTAGAATTATTATTATGTCTTGAATATAATATATATACATTAAATATATCATTTTAAACTTCCAAGATATTCAGTGATGGAAAATTAAATGCATCGGTTCATGGAGGTAATAGTTCACACATACGTGCCGACACAGTTTTCATTCCCCATCAGATGGAAATAGAGATGAATAAGGGTTGTACCACAAAAATAAAAACATTTTGGTATATTGGATATAATAATGATATTATATCATAATATTTTATGAAATTTTTAAGGATGTATAAGAATAAATAAAATGAACAGACTTGGTTAAGCATTATACAACTTATTTAGAAAACCATATTTGGCTTAAAACATAATCCTTCTAGGATAGTATTTTGATGATAAAAGATCCTATAAGTAGTACAGATGATGGGTTTAAATATATATATTTTTTATTAGGTTAGGATAAGGGTCACAATAGGTGTGAAAAAGTGAGTAGAAGTGGCAAACTTTTATAAGTGAGGGGAGTGAAACTCTTGTAATTATTCAATGTTTTAAATTAATTTACAGTTTTATTATTGAGTGGAACCATGGAACAAAAAAATCATATATATACGATGTTATAGGATATAAATAAACTACACCAATAAAATTTAGATATGTTTTTGAGACATTTTAAGCCTTATTTCTAAGTTAACCCCCTTTAAACCCAATTTATCCTTAACCATAATAACTTAACATTATTCCATAGTAACTTAATTATTTAGAAAAAATAAAATGGGCTTTCAAACAAAATTTATATGCTCTGTTTACAAATTTTTAATCATTTATATAATATTAAATATCAATATGTTTCATAAATTCAATTTAATATATGTAAAAAAATGAATGAAAAATGTTATTAGGAATATACCTGATTCATGAATAAAAGTATTTTAACCTTGAAATCAAGTAAGAAGTTGATTTACATGATTTTTTTAGTAAAAAAATAATATTAATTCTTTCTTCATACTTTTTATCTATCTAATACCTAATGACACCTTCCAACGATAACAATAAATAAAAATACCCAAAAATTGTTTTTAATTTAAATAAAAGATTACTTATGCTCATAAAAGTAATGATTCGGTTTAAAAATTGAAAATAATGGTATAAAATAAATTATATTACTCCTTTAAAATTAATTTTTTTTCAAGAAATATGTTTAAAAATTTGATAAATTGTTATTAAATAATAATATTGTCATCAAAGTGACAGTATTTGAAAAATCAGTTTTTTTACTATTCATCTAAAAATCAACTATTTTAAGAAAATATCAAAAATTCACATAAATATGAATTCAATATATTGAAAAAAAATGAATATATTTTTATCGAATTCAATTTATAAATTTTATAAATTTAAATTTTAAATAATACCATATAATACATATAAAACATTTTAATTAGAATAAAACTATTAATTTTTCAGTTAAGCAATCACTTAAAATTATTATAGTGAGAATGACTTCATAAAATAAAATATAGAATATTAATAAGACATGAATTTTATTTATTATTAACATTACCTGGGTTTTCATAATAAAAACAGTTAATATATTTAATAACATTAATTACATGCGAACACATTCTTATTTTGTTCATGTTATTTCCATATGATCATCTTCAATAGGTTGATCACACTATTTATCATATGAATGTTTAATCATTATATTACCACATAAACACATAATATAGAGGTTAATTAATCACATAGCTAGTGTGGAGGTTTATCATTTCATTGCAAAAAACAAATAGGAAGGGGGAAGAGGTTCATACAACCAGAATCTTGTGAGGGAACTGTTACGTGGATGCGAAGCTCATTTCATGGGTCTAGGATGAAGAATAAAATATATCACACAACATGGAATTCATATGTAACTTCTAGAGTATTGGTCCTAAACTAATTTGAGTTTCTTAGGATTCTACTTCTATCTCTAGTTATCCAATTTTTGAAAAAAAACTAGAGAATGAAATAGAGAAAGAGGGTAGTTCATGAATTTAATTACAATGAGTATAATATGTTATCATTAAAAACCATGGTGGTACCCTCTTTAAGACTCATAAAAACAGACTTTTATTTTAGGTAAACAATAAAAATGTTTGGTGTATTAAAATACCATGTAAAGAGTCACTTATATGCATTCCAATTTAATAAAAATGGAACTCTTTTACTTTTATTTAGTCAAGGAGTGATGATTTGTTACTATATATAACATTTAAAATCATTAAATATTGTTTTTTGGATAAATAAGGTGAAAAGGGATATCATTTGTTTTGAAAAATATTCATTTTAACATGTTTTTTAATTTCAAAACCCCGTTTTAATCATAAAATCACTAGAATTCTGGAATATGTGTTAATTGAAATGTTAAGGTTTAACTTGATATTAAATTTCTATTTTTGTAATACCATGTAATATCTCTAGATTAAATTTATTTCATAATGTAATCTCATGTTTCTACTTGAGATTATGTTAATCACATAATTTAATGTCATGTTTTTATATAAAATTATGTTAATCACATAATCTAATTTTAATATTATACTCGATATTAATTTAATTTCATGATGTAATGTCAATATTTTACTTGAGATTATGTTAGCCACATAATTTAATTTCCAGTTTCTACTTAATATTACATTGGTTTCATAATGTGATATATACTAACTCTTCAAAATGTAAGGTTTCTAAATCAATATGTACAGTTTTTGACATTTTAAAAAATGAATACAAAACAGTTTTAAAATTAATACGTAATATCTTTTAGTTATAAAAAATTCATATTAAAACAAAAATAATTATATAATTATTTAAAATAATTTTAAAATTGTAATATTTTAATAAAAACCTTCCGAAAACCCCAAGATTACTTGAAATCGCCCCGGAAAATACCCAAGAAATTACAATGGGTTTGGGAAACTTTTTTCCCTTGCAACATGCTCTTGAAAAATGTTATAGTTTTATTTTAAAATATGATATTTAATATATATATTATTTAAAATTTTAAGGTACATATTTTTTTATGAAGCATTATTTTTTTTATATCTTTGTTTTCATCACAATATTTATCAGTCCACTAAAAAGGATAATTTAGTCTCGATATTTTAGATATGGTTTAGAAAAATTGAAATTTTTTCTTGATTAATTTCGAAGAAATTCTGTAGAAACTGTTACTAAGTTAATATTTATTATAGTTTCTTTTGAATATACTTTTATTATAAATCAAAATTTAAAAAAAGATTGAGAGCATTTAAATTTTCACTAAAATAAGTGTCTCTTATTGATTATTTTATTATAATAATTTGAAACACTTTGTAATATTTTAAAAACTTTTAAAACATAGATTAATTATAGAAATAATAATAATTATATGTATTGAACTTTTATTTATTTAAATGTATAATTAATAATATTATTATTAATTAAAAATTTGTATATAAATATATTATAATTTCAATATATACACACATATAAATATATAAATGCACATATATAAATAAATATATATATATATATATGTAAATATATAAAAATATATGAAAATTTAAAAAAATGTATGTAAATATATTAATACAAGTACATAAATATATTTATGATCTGAGTATTAAAATAAATTTTGGATACATTATATCAATGAAAAATATAAATACATTATAACACACACAAACAAATATATATATATATATATATACATATACATATACATATATATATTTATATATTTAAGTGTGAGTGTGTATGTGTCTATTAATATATTATGTGACTGTTATTTTAATATCACTCACATGTTATGAATAATATATATAAATATAAAATGGTTAAAATTCATCATATATAGTAATATTATAAATATTACGAGTTTATGATTGAGGTATTAATAGTATGTGTTGTCTATTCTAGAAAAGGAATAAACACAAATCCATTTTACTTTATCATTTTTAATCAACAGTGTGAGATTTTTTTGAAGGATGAGTGATATGTTGCAACACTCATTCCTAATTGGGAACAACATGATCTGTAAAATGTCTTTTTCATGGTTAGAGATCAATACTACTTATTTTTTACTTCATGAGTTTATGACCGATCATGTATGGTGGTTATAATTTTTTTCACATCTATTTTATTTACATAATGATGTGGTTTTATTTTAGTGTTTAGTGAATATTTATTTAACTGGTTCAAAATGACTAGAACTAATATAAATCAATCATTTTAGTTTAGTATTGTTTTAAATTAATAATTTTTATATTTCTATTTTTACTTGAAGGAAATTATTTTATAAATAATCAATTCAAATTATAGTTCTTAACATATTAAAAATGGTAATGATCATCCCTACCCCACTCCACCCCCACCAATTCATGGCACTATAATAGATTTATATCATCGAAGGAAACTATAGCCAACATTATAGTATTGATGAGTACTGTAGAAGGTACTATTCACACTGGGTCTTTAGGAATGTGTTTGAAGCCTTTCTACCTCTGATCCTACGATTCATATACTATGGGACCTTTGGGTCATGCAAGGGTTTCCTCTAAAATTAGTTAAAAAGAGGTTTCTTTTCTTTATAAAGGGGATTTACCCTAACTTTATTCGATGTTTTAACCGATTTATTAAGATATAAATTTAGTAATTTGGGGTTGTTTGTGAATATAAATATAATGAGATGTGTTAAGTGGTAAAAATATATAATATTAAGAGGAATTTATACCCCAATATCTTAGTAATATATGTCATAAATGTATATAATTGAGCATAATTAATGTTTTTTTGACAACAAATGATTTATTATTTTATAAATGTGAGGAACGCTTAAGTTTCTAATACATCCTTTATAAAAAGGATCCATAATTTACTAAAACATATCATGAAGATTAAAAATACCTAAATAGAGAATTATTAAAATCTTCATACCCCCCATAGTAATCAATACTACTAATCACCTTATGAATTGTAGAATAAGTAGAAAAACATGACAAAAATTGTCACATCATCATTAATTTTAGTGAAATTTAGCACATTTCTTTATCTATAAATTTTATATTGGAATATTTGAAAGGGATGATTCATCTTTATCAAAGGAAACACGTATATTCAATGAATTGTTGTGTTTAACTAGAGAAGAAAAATACAAAACACATTTTTCACCATACAATCTATAATGGATGAATGAAAAACCGATTCAAAGGTAAATAAAGAGAGAGAAATTCAATAATTAGCCTCAAAAAATTTAACATGATGCCTTCTAGCTAGCACGTCATCCCCCTTTACTACAATTGATCTAGATGAAACAAAACCAAGTGAGGGAGGATATTGTTTTGGTAGATATTAGGTCTAAAAACCAAGATCCAATTTCATTCCTTTAATTCAATTGGGAGTTCGAAAAAAAATCCAACCATTCTCTGAGGATAATTAGGATTAACATATCAACTACTAGAGCCTGCAGAAACATCTCAATCCTCACTAAGAATAACCACCTAATGATTTATGAGTTTGGAAAGGCTAGCAACAAACAGGGACTTAACCACATTCACTTTTGTTCAAGGATCCTTCTCCATAAACCTATAGTTTAGAAAACTAGGATTCTAGGATTATAGAAATTTCATAAATCAATCACGTGGTCATATTTATTTTTTGAATTTTTCTTAAAACTACACATTATCACAAGAATACATTGATGGAGAACATGTGAAACATCCATCTTTTCATATATGGAATCATTCATAACTAGTTCGAAACAAATGGTTCCATCATCCACCCTCATAATGATTCCTACCATGTTACCAATTTCTATAAGGAATTAAGGATTCACTAGAATTTTAATCTATTGGTCATCATATTTTGGGTAATGACCATTATTGAAATTTATCATCCACTGAAAGCGTAAAAATTGACAATTTTCACATAGGTTGAACTCAAGTGACGATTCTAAATAAAAATTACCATTGTATAAAATGGATGCTAAAGTAGAAAAGATCGATTAGACTTATAACTTTGGAAGTTTATAAAATCTATTAGAAAATAAAAAAACACCCAAATATTTCCACCTATAAATTATTATAACTTAACATGGAAATGAGAATACAATAATGACAATTAGCTGTTATATGGTATTCCATGTTTTTTAAAGGTAAAATTAGACCACTTTTAAATGATTTGAGACCCTTTTAAGAAAATTAAATAGCACTTGAGTGTGGAATATTCAATAGAGTAACAAAATTGAATGTAGCGACTAATTCAATTCCATATTTTATGAAATATGATGGATATAAGGTACTAAATCCATAGTCGAAAGCACATAATTTGACCCAAGAAGGAGGGTTGTTGCTATTGTACTGGAAAAAATATGTTTGAAAAAATGTTCACCAATTGGTATACAAAATTATATAGAGAGCGTTCATGTATTATTTTTGGATAATTAGGTCTTAACTTTTTCCCAAAAAATGATAATACATTACACCCAAATTAATATAAATTATACTTCCATTAAATGATGAAATTGACACTATCCTAACCCTAATTTTATTCTCATTTTAAATACATATCCCTTTATGATTAATAAAAGATAATGTTGTTTAATAAATGTTATAAAGGATTTAAAAAAATATAATTACAATCATCAATGATTATAATGAATGGATCATTCACTCACTCTTTCTCATGAAGGGAATATAAGCAGGAATAAGTCAACACTAAATTTTATAAGTTTCCACACTCAATGTGAGTGGTATTACTTATTTTTTCAAATTTTTACCTTAAATTATATAATTTTTTCCTTGTTCTCAAGGAAAACCTAATAGATAAAGTGGAGGACCTTTAACCCTTTGAAAGGTTTATCATAATTACCAGTGTTCCTCCCATACAAAATACAAGAATATGTTTGTTATACCAACTATAAAATAGTTGGAAAATCATGAAAAAATATTCATTTACAAAAGTAAACATATTTTTACTCAATATTAAATATATACTCCTTAAAAAAGAATTAAATCATATTAATTGGATTTATCACTATCTATCTCATGTGGTAGCAGTTTATTTCATGTATACATACTTTTTCTTCCATGAATATACTTCAAATAGGTTTGTAAATAATATAAACATTAATAGTATCTTATAGATAAAAAAAAACATTTAGAATTATGATATGTGTGTTTTTAATTGATTTATTATATAAATAATTCCATTACAAAGAAATTTATACTTCATAATATTTTTTTCTCTCTTTCTAAAATATTAGTAGATATCAATTTTTTTAATAATTTGATTTTTAAACCATAGAACTATTAATTATTATATTGGAATGGTGTTTCTGGTAAAAATTCACCATTCTTATAATATTGACCATATCCTATTTACTCTTAAAATTTAGAGTGCTTCCATGGTTTGAAAATCTTGTATAATAACTCATGATGAAAATTTTAGATTTCTGATGAAATTACAACTACTTAGAGTTTTTAGGTACCTTACACATTTATTTCATCCCTTATTTATTTTTTTATGTTATGATTTGTTTAGAATAAGTATAAGTAGGATTAAGGTTGGTTTTGGGGGTTCTAGAGGCCTTTAAGGAGGGGTTCATGTTTGGAATGTGATTAAGGAAAACTGTGCAACTTGATTGGAGATGGAGAGTTAGTAAATCATCTTTGGCACATGGTAAAATCCAATCATGTTGATTTTTTTCCAAAAAATGTTTTACCTAAGATAGAGGAAAAAGTATAGTTGGTGAAAAATTTACCAAGTCATGGGACCAAACCATGAAAGTGAATAAGAGATATAAGAAACCTCACACAAATGGAAAATGATTTTGGAAACCTTGTGCAGAGTATTAGTTAATAAAAAAAGTAATTTAGACCCAAAAAATATTTGAAACCTCTTTTTTTTATTGCATCAAGGGATATTGGACCTAGGGACTCCAATGGTGATTCTTGGTGGTTCTTCTCCCTCGATACTTTGAATCTGAAGGATTTAAAGCACTTTATTGTGTGGATTGAAGGTAAGATGTTGTTTCTTCCTCCGTTAATCATGTATATTTTATATATCCTCTTTTTTATATGTGTTTAATTACAGATCAAGTAAATTCTATCCAGATCAATTGATTATATCATAATATAATTAATAATTATTTGATAGTTGAAGGATCGATGCTGGATGTATCGAAAATTGATTCCTCTCTCTTGAACGAATCTGGATTCATCATCAATGATGGATATATTATGGTATATTGATATAGATTCAACCACATGTATTGATATATTCTTAGAAATACTAATTATAGTGATTATTTTATGATATATTGTGTCCTCTTCTAGTGAAATTTGGTGCAAAATCCTTATCTGGGTGTCATCTCTCAATGAATCACTGAAACTGGCATCAACATACTTAAGGTACGAAGTCCTTACCCTCTCATTCCCACTATATAGAATATTTTTGAATGTTTTGTTTGTGTTTATATTCCTAGTGCATATACCCATGAATTATAGGTGTGTTTGTTGTTTTCATGGTAGCCTATGAGACATTTTCTTAGTTGTGAAGGTTTTTTTTGTGATATCGTACCTTATTTGTGCCGTAAATTCATAGAAAATTAAATTTTTGATATTCCATGTTGTTCCTTGTTATTTCATTTATTACTTGTGTAATATTTCAAAGATTTTAGAGTAATTATTTTGATATATTGTTCCTTTAAATGTTATGAGTTACATATGGATATTTTCAATGTTATTGGAATCTATGTTTCAATGTTCAAGTTGATAGGTGGCCATGACAGACTTATAAAAAACCATATAGGGGGAGTGTGAAAGATAATGACTCATTGGTGTTGGCTCTGTGTATGATGATTACCACCTAAGATTGGCATGTGTCTATCCTATGGGGAACAACACACAGATTGGAATATAGTTCATTTATTGTGATATAATATACTAATGGGGAACATCCATGAATATGAGAGAGATTCTATTTGATCTTCTATTCCAAGTGTGTATACCATCATAGGTGAGCATGTAACCTCGAGTCATGGGTGAGAATTACCCTTAAAGGTGGGAAAAGAGTTATTCCTTAAAAGTAAAATGTGAATTTTCATTTATAGAAGATGTATTTATACAACATGATCTTATTCATGTTATTTATGTGATATTATATTATTCGAGTACGGTGTTGAAGTAAGTATTACTAGGATTCGTGGTTTCTTAATTGTCCCATGATAACTCGATACATGATTTTGTTGTATTTGTGTGTGTGCAGTTACTATTCCATCCTAAAATACACCTCTATATACATGTCCACTTATATTAAGGATGCATTTTTAGTGTCCTAATAGGTTTATACTCAAACTCTAGAGGGGAATATCGATTCATGTACAAACATAATGATCAAGGATATAGAGAAGTGGAAGGTTCTAGTAGTACCTTGATTAGGATATTGGAGTTAGTAGATGGATGCGGTTCTGGGAAAGACTCAAGATAGCTGTATCATTTTTTAATATCCTCTTATGATTATAAAGTTGACCTACCATAATGGGGGTTTTTTTGACTTATTATTATATGAATTTATTTTTTATTGAATCATGTCATGTTTTCTTCCAAAATTATGTTTTTATGGATTAGGATTATGTTTCCGTTTTATTGTGTGTTGATACAACTGTCAGGGGTACAGTCTCATCATTTAAATTAATACCCTCACTTATAGTTGCCCGCCTCTTGCATATGGGGAGGCACACATGAGGTAATGTGGCACTTTGGCTCAGACCAGGTGATTCTGGTTGGGGTATTACAAAATATTATTGGAGCTATGGTTTCTATTATTTTCAATTGGGATTATGGTATAAAAGAGAGAGGCTTTATAGAACTTGGGTATCAGAGTCCCCATCTTCCTTGCCAATTCTTGTCTAACTTCCTTCAAAGTTACTAGTTATGAGATTGATATTATAGTTTATTTGATTCTAGAGGATTCATAAATCCTTAATAGACACATAGTATTGTATCCCATACACACAAACACATATTGTTTTCCTCATAGTAGTTCTGTAATAAAACGGTTTGACTTGTGATATCTGTTTGGTGATATATCTATCTTCTCTACTTTTGGGATATATCTATGTTGGCATTAGTTATTTTAACTTATTAATTCTATTATGATATATATATGATAACGACTAATGTGAAAGTATGGTGGACTAGGCTTGAGTGGTGTGTAGAACTAGGAGGGTTATACCTTGAGTGGTTATCTCCTAGGATAGTTCTTTGGGTAGAAACCCCTTTTGTGTGGAATATAACTCCTTAATTTATACTCATAAGAATTTTTTTATATGTGTTTTAAATGTTCATTTTACATTTTATAAAATTTTATCTCAGGGACACTAGAATTATACTACTAAGGAGGATGCACCGATACCAGTACAGGATATGTAGGAGGAAGCAACTGAACATGATCCTAAAGCTTCTTTAGTGGTTTTGGTGGTAAAACCACCCTAGCTCAGAGTCTCCCATATTTTCACCTGACCACAGTGATGGTGCACAAAGATTTTGGTAAACTATGCCTGAGACTTTTATCTATTTTGTTGTTCCCTAAGAAGGCATACAATGGATGATGACACTATATGGATTATAAGAAGTTAAATAAAGTATCAGTGAATAACTTGTACCCTATACCTAGGATTGATTATCTATTTGATCATTTATGGGGATCATAATGGTTGTAATGACTCTTTTTTTCCTTGTAAAACCTTGTAATATTTAGTGGAAATTTTTTGAGGCTAGGTTCTAAGTCTACATGGGATTCTAGGGAATAGGGGGGCTTGATATTGATATAATAAAAATATTAAATATATTATATAATTGCATGCACATTTCTATAAAATAATTTAATAACTCTCAAATAGATTCTTGTATAAGAAATATGAGACCATCATTAAATCTGGAATTTGAGTTTTACCCTAGGCATGACAAAATATTTGTCAGTATAGGGTGTCTGAATTAAGTACAATCATGGATAGATAAAATAATAAATAAACTAATTAATTTATTTTTTATTATATTGAGGAAAAACATGTATCCTCTATTTAAAACCAATTATATAAAAACACTAGGTTCATCCAAATAATCCCATGGATTCAAGATGATCCAAAGATTAGAGACATTGATGAATGAAAATAGATCATGGAACCATAATCTTTTATAAAAAGGGATTATCTTCACCAATGAAGATCCTCAATATCTCCAATGATAATGGAACAAAAACCATTCTTCTATTGAAATTTGATCCAAACTTGATTTATGATGTTTTATTATGTTGGTTTAATCCCATATTTGTTTTACACATGTCGAACGTGAATTAATTCCATAATAAATTAATATGTAGGCTAGTTGTTAGACTATTGTTGATGAATTTATCATCATAGAATAATGAATTGATATTATTTGTTTATCCTTGTCCATGCCTCTTCATTATTCACCTTCATGATAGTGAATTGAGTCTAACCCAAACTATGGTTGAGATTCATTCCTCACATTTATGTTATGTGGTTTTCTCCCCACATTCTTAACATATTCATCATCAATATTCCATTTGTGCAATGGTTTGAAAAGTAACCAATGAGAAATCACTATACAATAATTATATAGAACAATATATCATTACTATGGGTTTATATTTGTTATAGAGAGATAAATCAAGGTGTGATGGTTTGATTTAAGATCAGAGATGGATCAAGGGAAGATCATATGTTTTTCATATATGGTATTTGATGTTTGGTGGATTGTGCAACGAGATCAAAACATAAGAAGACATAGTGGAAGGAATCTAGCTACTAGGGATGATAGAAGTATGTTCAACACAGATCCAGGTTCAACAAAGAGTTTCATAGCTGGATCATAGGCAGTGGTGGTGTGGGGTGAAGTCATGTGAATGTTATAAGATTCTAGAAAAATTCAAACAAACATGGTGTATTTATGAAGAAGACAATCCATGTAGTCCATGTAGGGTTTCGAGAAAATTAAATATCACACATAGTGTATACCCTATACAACCCACGTGACCCACAATTAGTGCATCAATATTTTCCCCAAAGGTACATGTTTTGAAGATGAAAAGGAATATGGGCATGACCATGGAACATGGGCATGACCCTGGTATACGTCCATGAGCAGGTACCTGGACATGAATAGAGAACCTAGATATAGCCAAAGTCAATGGTAATAGATAGAACACATTTTTACATTCTGAAGTATATAGAAACAAGATTATGTAGGCGATCATGAGATTTATTACATAGGTAGACCACATGGTAGACAAGACACTCCGTGTATACCCGAAACACATCATGTACTTTTTCCTAGGAATGTTTAGGACCGTGTTTTATTTAGTGTAGACTAATATCTATAGGGTGTGCTCCCTTGGTCTATCCCTATGAGGTTATAGTGATGCATCATGTCCTGAACATAGGATGTTAAACCCACCTTGTGATTAGTCTCATATAGTATTAGGAATACCTATGTTTTTTTAAATGTATGATACATTTTTTTTTCTTCCCTATGTTTGGTTAGAAACCACATTAACAATTATCTAGGTCTGTGATCTTTATCCTAGAAAGTTATCCCTTTTTTGGTTAGGTGTTACCAATAAAACTTGTATTACAACCCAAATATGGGTATAAATATTTTCTGAGTTCTAGTGTGTACTTTTTCATGGAGAGGCCTAATGAGAATGACCTCTCAGATGAACACCATCAGTGATATCAAGGCTGATGGAGTGAGTTATCCTGGATGACTGTTAACTTTATGCATCGAGTAGAATACTAGTGTGGTAGTGTGGTAGTGAACATACTTTAAGATTTGGTGTCTATCTTGAGTACATCTAGGTTATTATCATTATCTATCATATTCTAATTGTCATACCTTCAATATGATGTTCTAAAATCTCCCTCTTGATTCTTTTTGTTTGGAAATTTTGGGGTGTCTTGTGGGTTATCTTAATACTCACCCCAATGTGGTATCTACCTACACATGTTGTGACTTCTGTAGATGACATTCCGTAATAAAGAGTCATTTGTGGACTAGAATATCATAGAGAATAGATGATCTATATATAAAATGGTTGGTTATAGGTATTTAATTTGACATTTGTCCCCTCCCTTCTAGCAGGTTGTAATTTTTTACAGATTTGATGGACTTATATTTTTATATTTATAATTTATCATATTTTATTTCACTATGATATGATAGATAGATGTACGCATGCATTTTTTATATCAGTTATATTTTTACACATTAGTATTGTATTGGTGGTTATATATTTTTTAATGTATACATGTACCTTTGGATAAGGCCTTCCATGTTTGTGTTATGCCATATCAATTATAGTCTCTAGCCCCTAGAGTGTTGTAGGCTGGCATGGGGTGTTACAGTCAGCCTATTTTCAGACAGTAGTTCCCTAGAAGGTTGGTTGGGGATATAGTGGTATTAGAGAAGGTTATTTTTGGACAAGAATTTAGAGATTGTCGAGATATGATATTTGGTTTGAGAAATATGGTAATAATGGTAACATTTTTTGAGTTTTTCTCTCAAACCATGGAACCTAGTGTCGGTGTGGAAAATGACATATCTATTCACCATGACTCAGATAGCCAACATGTTGACTTGGTACATGTGGGCACTAGTTATATGTAAAACACTTGTACATGAAACATTTAATAATAAGTTATGGTTTCCATGTCCTTCTTGATTTAGCTCCTCAGATATAATATTTGACCATGGTATGTGTTGATCTTTTCAATTTTCCTCCATAATGAAAATTAAATAGGATTCTGCCTTATGATTTCGAGGAAGATCTTCTTATTGACAAGGCTTCACTATAGGGACCTGTTTAAGAGGTGGTGCCTTCAGTAAATTTACAATCCTTACCACCACTTGATGAGTATCTTTTGGATCCGAAATCACTGGTAGATGATATTAAAAAAATGGATTCACTTCACGAGTTTACAATATTTATACCTCTTAGGATTCTAGGTGTCCTAAACCTTAAATCAGTGGAGTACTGTCTTGAGGTAGTTGGGGGAGTTTTCCACCTCATTAGGACCCCTTGAGATCATATGGTGGTCCTAGAGGTGAGACATTATCATGGATCATCATGGTGATGGTGGATTCTATTGATTGATATGCATCAAGAGTTAGGTCTCTCTTGTATATAGTTCAATCATATCTTTAAAGAGAAGTTATATCTAGCTTTGTTGAGAGCAATGCATATCTTGGATTTTCTAGAGCTTTAGTAGGGAAGCATGATAATAATAGATTAATCATCTAGGTTCACTAACCTCTCAAAATATTCCATTTATATGGTTTGATATTCATTATTATGAGTATATACCTTGGAGTTAGGCCTCCATAGAGATATCATGTTTTTTGTGATTTGTCTTTTCATTCCAACTTATGCTAAAATTATTAAGAAAGCCTTAATAGTGAAGATATTCTTTACAATGAAATCATTGAAATTTGGTGTTGGTAGTGGGAACCATAGATATGATACCTAAATAGATTATAAATTACATCCGAATTAGGGATCTAGGTGATCTAGCCATTTCAAGAGATAGTCTCAGGATATATGGTCTACAGTTCTATGCTCTCTAGATGGATCCAGTCAGCTGAGGGGGAGGTGATGTTTATCTTTTTATAGGTGAGCACATCTCGCACGGGAATGAATGACCTACCATGTGGCCAAGATAGATAAAATAAATGGATCTCATAGGAAGATGTAGTTTCTAGAGTAGGTAGGTCCTTAAGGTTATAGACGTGGAAGAGGAGCATGGATATTAGTAGGAGGTGCTCAATGATTTGTTCAATTTCCACCACTAACCCCAGGTGGTCCATGCTAGGCCCAAGGAGATAGTGTTTATGGATATGGGTAGCTATGGTAATTAGATACTTATGAACTAGAGGCTCCATGAATGATTCAAGGTAAAATCTATTTCTTGTCTACTTTAGCTATAGTAATTGTAGACTGATGTGCAATACATTCTTTCTTTTCCACATCTTTTGTTCTATATATAGAGATTATAGTTGATCCTTTGGATCAACCGTTTCATTCGAAGACTCATACCAAATTAAATTCAATGGCCAAACATTTTTTAAAATAGTTTGACCAAAATTTGGGAGGATATAGATTCCTTGATGTTCTTTTATATAGTAGTAATTAGGCCTTATGATTTAATTCTATGTATAAAATGGAAATCTACATTTCATACATAGATTGATTTTTTTAGGCAGAGGATATGGTGTATCCAAGTTGATGGGATGAGGTTTTCCTTCATTGGTGAGAAATAATTCTAGGAAGAGTATGATGTACTAATAAATTGGAGGATATATTTGATTTCTCATCAATTGGCTAGTATGAACCTTAGAGAAGTGGATGTTACGAGTTACTAGTTTCCTGTAGTGGTGGTAGAGTTTGAGTATGTCTTCCTTAAGGATGTGTCGAGTTACCTACCCATCAAGATATTTAATCCTACAGGAACTTGAAACCCTGTAATTACCTGATGTTTATGTGATAATATTATATGGATCCAATAGGTCTTTGAGATCCGAAGGTGGTGTTGGAGTATTTATAGAGGAAGAGATTTGTCAGACCTATGGTTTTTTCTTGGTTAGCCCCAGTTTTGTTCACCATGAAAGTAAATGGGGGATTGAGGTTGTGTTCATATTATAATTTACTAAACTAGGTGACCATGAAGAGTAAGTATCCACGATTAAGAATCAAAAACCACTTTGTCCTATTGAGAGGGGCCAGATGGTTCTCAAAAATTGACCTTAGGTCGGGCTATCACTAGCACTAAGTTTGAGATGAGGATATATTAAAGATAAAATTCTGATGTCACTGTAGTCACTATGTGTACTTGTTGATGTTCATAGGAGAGAATAATTCCCCATAATTTTTCATGTGACTCATGAAATGGATTTTATATCCCTTCTTGTACTGATTCGTGGTGCTCTTCATTAATGATATCCTAGTTTACTCAGTGTCTAAGGAGGAGCATATGAGACACTTCAGGGTAGTTCTATACATACTCTAAGAGAACTATCTTTAGGGTAATATATAGTTGTGACATTTCTATTTTTGAGATATCCTCTTCCTAGGACATGTCATCTCAGGAGAGGTTGTAGAAGTGGACCCAGCCAAAGTTGAGGCAATACTTTCTTGGGAACCACCCAAGAGCATGATGAAAGTGAAAAGATTACTTGGGTTGGATTTTTACCATAATATATTTATGTATGATTTCTATATATTATCTTAACCCCTCACTTCTTTGATATGAATGGGGTATCCATTACTTTGGATGAAGAGGTGCCGATATTTTTTTTAGCAATTGCGGCAGAAGTTGATGAAAACCCTAATTTTGAGACATCTAGAAGAGGGATTGGATTAGGTTTTATTCTACAATGTCTCTATAACTAGGTTTGGATGCGTATGATGTAGAGGAAGGTGTTGATAGCATATGGGCACTGGAAGCTGATACCCCACGAGAAGAACTACATGAACCATGATCTAGAGAAAATATAAATGGCATTTTCCTTGAATATTTGGTGACACTACCTAATGGGTGAATAGTTTATCATCTATTTTGACCATAGGAGTCTCAATAATATATTTTTATAGAAGGATATTTACTTGAGATAGAGGTGGTGGATAGAGTTCCTCCAGGATTATGACTTTGAGATAGTATATGCTCCTAAGAAGGGTAACCTGATGGAAGATGTACTTAGTAGAAGATCTTGCTTGTAGTTGTTGAGTGAGACGTTAGATCATTTGGCATCATAGAATTTTTATTTAGTAGATGAGGATGGTGTAACTTACCTATAGTTGAAGAATATTACATTCTTCTTCATTGTGCTTGGGAGCCTCATCTTAGAGATACTAACTATGAGACCTTGCATATTTATATATCCACTAGAAATGCTATTTATATATTATATAAATGTGGGGAGCATGTTATCCTTTTTAGGGTAACATATGGTACCAGTGATGATGTGAGAGTAGGTTTTGAGGGAGTTCATAAAAACCACATAGCGGTACATCCCAAAGTGGTGAAGATGTACCAGGTCCTTCAATATTAGTTCTAGTGGTCGGGGACAAAGAAGTGTATAACTATGCTTGTTTTCTGATGCCTCATTTTTTAGTGGGTGAGGGATGAGCACCGGGTTCAGTGGGTTTTGCGCAACCCATTGAGTTTCTGGAGTAAAAGTGGGATGGTATCTCTATATACATTGTGATGGGGATTTCATGATCATCCAGAGGACATGATGCTATCTAGGTGATCATATAAAAACTCACCAAGTAATCCTACTTCTTATCTATTAGAGGGTATAATTCAGTAGAGTTTGGGATGCCTTTCCATATATATGATAGTATGGCTTCACATACTTCCATTGATGGACATTTCAGACTTTGATTCTTTCTTGATATAATTATTACGTAGAATAATAAAGGAGTCATTTGGGACTGAGTTGAGTTTGAGCATGGTGTTTCACCCCCATAAAGACAACCTAACTGACTAAAAAATTTAGGTTTTGGAGTACATGATTTAGTCGTGAATGTTGGAATTTTTCTATGTTCATTGGATGACCTACCCATGGTGGAGATTGCCTATAATAATTATTACTTCTCAACTATTGGTATTAAACCATTTGAGCTCCCGTATGGGAGACCTATAGGTCACCACTATGTTATACTTCTCAAGGGGAGTTATCACTCATAGGCCCAGAGTTGTTGGAATATAAAATAGTGTGGTGGAAAATCATAGAGGATATAATGAGGACTACTCATAGCCATTAGAAGTCTCTTGTGGATCGATTAAAATGGATTTTGGAGTTCAACGGGGGAGACCATTCTCAACGTGGGGAGTACTGAGAATATTTGGTAGGGGTAGAAGTATATATTTTTGATTCATTAGACCTTTCCAGATACTTTTTAGGGTTGGAGATGTGTCATACCTCTTATACTTACCACCATAGTTATACTGGGTACATGATGTCTTCCACTTGTCGCATCTGAGGATGTATGTGCAAGAACCAACACATGTTATCGACTTGGGATAGTTTAACATTGAGGATGGAGGTACCTTCATCGAGTAATCAATAGAGGTCAAGGATATTTAGGAGAATATTTTTCATAGAAAATTTATTCCCTTATTGCATGTCAAGTAGCAGCATGAGAATTTGTAGGAAAGAACCCATGAGTAGGAGAACTAGATGCGAGTTTAGTACCCTCACCTGTTTGAGTAGGTTTTTAATTTCCATTATGAAAATACCTGAGGTGGGTAGAATGTAATGAATCTATTTTTTCCTTGTAATACTTTGAAATATTTAAAGGAATATTTTTAATCAAGGCACTAGGATAGAATAGGATTACAGGTGTCGGGGAGGCTCAATATAGATATAATAAAAATATTAAATATATTATATCAAACATGGGATGTTATTACAAAATAATGGAATATCCCACAAATTTAGTCTTATTTGGGGAATTCAATACATCAATTGGATCGGGAATGTGGTTTTTATCCTAGGCATTACATAATCATTTTCCTCATCAGGTGTCTGTCTTAAGTGCAATCATAGAGGATTAATAAATAAATTAATAAACTAATTTATTTATTATTTATTAAACAAAAAAACCCTAGTCTAATGTATTTAAACCTTTTTATGTAAAAACCTTGTATTATCCATATAACCCTATGGTTTAGAGAGGTCTAAGGAGTAGAGTTGTTAACGATTGGAAACTAATTGTGGAGTTGTAATCATTTTAAAGGGATTATCTTTACTAATGAAGTTCCAATATCTCACCAATGACACTAGATTGGAATCATTATTCATCGAAGATCGATCCCAATTTGAGGTAGGATGTTTGATTATATTAGTTCAATCCTATATTTTTTATGCAATTTTAATGTGAATTAATTCCCAAACAAATTAATTCTGGATTTTATTGTTGGATTATGGTTGATTAATTTATCATCCTATAATTAGTAATTAATATTATTTGTTTATTCTTGTTTATTAATTTTCATCCAAAAATAATTGATGCCCACTTGAAAAATAGATCAGGTTCATTCCCCATGTTTATATTTTTTTCTTTTCTCCCCACATTCTTTTCTTTTTTATCAATTTTATACCATTTTTTTGGGGATTCAACAAAAATGAAGTGAACCATCATTGTACAATCATTATTTAGAACAACTTATTATTAACAAAAGTTTGGATTTGTGATCAAGATAATGACTAATGTGTTACGTGGTGTGGTAGATGATTGGATATTTACATTTAATGGATTGGGGTTTTTTAATTTGTGGGATTTTATGCTTAGTAGTGTGGCATCACAGAATCAAACCATGATTATATTACGTTTCCAAAATCCATCCACCAGTTTCTATCGGGCTATGGTAAACCCAGATCCAGGTTCTCTAGAGAGTTTTATAATATGAATATTGGAAGAGGTAACTCATGATTTAGATGCATTAATTTTATGAGATTCTTGAAAAATCCTAACATACACAGCGTATAGTCAGAATAACACATGCCGTGTAGTCCCCTGGATATAACGATAAGAGTTTTATGAAAATTTAATATTGTATACTATGTATACCCTATACTTGCTATATGGATGGTATATTAGAGTGTACCCTAGTGTTATAAGAGCATGGAAACTACTAGGTACATGGTCATGACCCTGGAACATGGGCATGACCCCTACACAGACATGGCCAAGTACCCACACACGACCATAGAACCCATACATAGATTGAATACACAAGCATGTGTGGAGTACATGGGAATGTGATGATGTACATGGGTATGAGATCAATTACATCTGTTAGAGATGAATTACATAGGTAGACCCAAGAAATACATGGCACTCCATTTATACCCTTTACCAACTGTGTTAATTTTCATAGGAAGGTTGATGCCCTCATTCTCTTTATTCCAAACTAGTATCTATTGGATGTGTTCCCTTGTTGAATCCTTATCACGATAAAATATGGTATCATGTACAAAGAATAATATGTGACCACCTCTATGTGGTTAGTCTCATATAGAGTCTAGAATCCCTCTTTATGGACTGGGGTGAATCCCTATACCATTTCATTATTTTTTAGGTTGGGTTAGGAGCCCCATTATTGATTGTGTAGGTATGTGATCCCCATCCTAGTGGATTATCCCATTTATGGCCAAGTATCCACTATAGTCTATGGTTGAGATCCCCTATCTGAGTATCGATATTATTTGAGTTTCTGTGTGTACCTATTCATGGTGAGGCCTAATGAACCCTACCTATCAGATGATAACTATCAGTGATAGAAAGGCTTGTGAGGTGAGTTTTGCTAGAAAATAATTACCTTGATGCCTCAAGTAGATTTCTATGCTTACATTATATTTACGGCCTTACATTGAGACTTGGTTTCTATCTTGAGTATATCTAGGTTATTATCATCATGTCTCAAATTCTGACAGACATACCTTCATGTTGATGACGAGTTTTCATCTTTCTCTGAATTCATTATATTTGGTGATTACTAGGTTTCCTACTTGGTATTCTTATACGCACCCCTATATGATATCATCCCACACATGTCGTTCCTTATATAGATGGAATTCCATACGAAAGTGTCCTTGGAGGACTTTGATTAGGTAGAGAATAGTTGATCTAGTTGGTCGTAGTTAGTTCTATGTGTTTAATTTGACAAAAATACCCTCCCTTATACAAGGATGAGATCTTTTATAGTTTTAGTGGGCCTGTATTTTTCCCTTTACACTTTATCATAATTTTTTAATAATCTATTGTGGGATATAGATGTATGAATGTATTTTTGGAATAAGTTAATTTTTTACCCTTTAGCATTGTGTTCGTGGTTGGGGACATGTGAATTTTTATAAAAAAATAGATACAATGACTCCATTATGTGTGTTATTAATACATGAAACTAGTCTCTACCCCCTTGCCTATTAGAGGTGGGATCAGGGTATCACAATCGGCTTACCAACAGCCAAAAAATCCCTAGTGGGTTGGGTTGTGACAGTGGTTTTCTAAGATTGATCTTCACTCACGCTACCATCTGATGTGGGTCAATGAGGTTGTTATTCCCAAAAGAGTGTTTAGGAGTAGATGTGTTAAGTATATGTATCTTTTTATACCTTTTGGGTTAAGAAATGAACCAACACTTTTCATATATCTCTTGAATAAAATCATTCATCCATACCTTGATTCCTTTAACATTGTCTTCATTGATGATATCATAATATATTTTTATACTTTATATATGAACTATAGTAACCTTGAAATTATGTTTTTTAAAATTTGAGCACATCAAATTAATGAAAAACTATCGAAGTGTCACATCAAGATTCTTGATATGTGATATCTTGGGAATATAATTTCTATGGTAGTAATTTTAGTGGACTACAAAAAGGAAGTGGTTGTGATGTCTTGGGCTCAAAATAACATTTTTTTTGAGATTAGGGATTTCCTTTGTCTTGTGGGGTACCATAAAAATTTCATCTAGTAATTCTCCCATTTGGAAATAATAATAAAAATTCTAACCAACAAGGGAGTAAATTTTGTTTGTTCTGATCAGTGTGAAGTGGATTTCCTAGATGTAAAGAGGATGTTGAAGAAAACTATAGTTCAGATTGTTCCATATCTTGGTATTGGATACACCATGTACTATGATGTATTAGGTGTTAGGTTGGGGGACATGATGATGAGGTGGGATTTGATAGTCTCTTATGGATCACATTTATTACGACCCCAAGAGTAGAATTACCTGATTCATGAATTAGAGCTGATAGTTGTGGTCCATGAGTTTACGTATTGGTGACATTATATCTTCAGTGAGACGTTTATCATCCACATGGACCCCAATATCATATGATATATATTCTATCAATAGGATCTAAATTTGAGACATAGGCATTGGGTGGAGTATATACAGACATTCAACATTGATATTACCTATGCTCCAAGGAAATGTATTGTCATTGAAGATTCCATTTGAAATAAAATGTTAGATATGAAGGAACTTAGTGGGAATCATTTATTGGAGTAATGATGTTTGATTATTTTTATGAATGAGTAGTTAGTGGATGAATTTCAGGATCATGGAGTAATGAAATGTGAAATTGTAGTCATCTTGTATTCCTTAGTGGACTGGGTAAAGGCCAACCATGAGTCCGATCCTAAGTGCATAGTGACATGGGAGCACTTGGTGGGAGATGATTTCATTCCATTGTGGTCATTATAAGATGAAAACATGATCCATATTCATGAGATATTATTAGTTTTATCTTACTTGAGGGAGTAGTTGATGATATTCTCTAATGCTTTGAAGTGGCTAGTGAATCCATGGCTGAAAAAGATGTACCATGATGTCTAAAGTTAGTTTTGGTGGCTAGGTATGAAGAGGTACATCATAAATTATGATTAAAAAAGCCTTAACCTCTAGAGTATAAAGTCCAAGCACCAATTTCTAAGTGGTTTTCATTTGTCACTTCTGGTGCATACATAGAAGTTCGATGATGGGATTATAGAATACATTGCAGGGTCACCCAAAACCCCAAAAAGTCATGATGTTGTTTTGATGATAGATGATTAATTCATTAAAGTGTCTCATTTATTACAAATTCAAGAGACCCTTTCAATAGATGAGTTAGGAAAACTGTGTGTATGTTATATTATTTGCATCTATGGAGTATATTTGAGAATATGTTATATAAGGACATTCATTTCACACCATGGTTTTGGTTGAGAATACAAAAGGTTTTGGGTACCTAGTTGAAACTGAGTACAATGTATCATCCATAGATAGATATATAGTTAGAGAGGATGATCTGGATATTAGAGGATATTCTCCGAGAATGCATTATTGACTTTAGTTATGTATGGAATAATCACCTAACCATATTTGGGTTCAAAAACAAAAATAAATTATAGGATTCAATACAAATGGCCCCTTATTAGTCTCTTTATAGTTAGTAATATTGTTCACAACTATGCTTTCATAAGGCGGGTGAGGCACCACTTGTGGGGATAATCATTGTATAGGATAACTCTGAGAGATATTAGTTGATATTGAAGTGGTTAATCACCAATCATAAAATAAATCAATTTCATTCTGATTAGAGGAGGTTACTCTTGAAGTTCATTTCGGGTGACTTAGTTTTCTCATCGGTGACTCCTCAACTAGGAAATCAATGGTTGTATAAGAAAGAGAAGTTGACATTGAGGATTGTTGGACTATTTGAGATTATTATGTTTTTCAGGATAGCGATATTCTATTTAGATATCCCATTATGGTATCAAGGTTTTCCTGAAGTGTTCCATGTATATTATATTCGAAGGTACATGCCAAATGTTACATATGTGATCTACTATGAGGACATTCAGATATATATTGATGCATCATTTGTGGGGTTCCCAATGTATATCATAGACCATAACAAGAGTGTGTTATGAGGAAATATGGTTCCACTCATCAGAGTGCTATGGGAGATTGGAAATATCCAAGAAGATACATTGGAGTGAGAATTTGATTTATTATATCAACGGCATAAGTTGTTTGCGTATAAACTCTAGAGACACTTCTCAAGGATGAAAATTCCTTAGATGGGGTGATTATAATAGCCTAGGGATTTTTAGCTACCTTACACATTACTTTCAGCCCTTATTTATATGTTTTTATGTTATTCATTGTTTGGATGAAGACTTGGGTGGATTCAAGTTAGGTTTGGGGGTTTTAGAGGCCTTTAAAGGGGGTTAACATTTAGTTCAGGGTTAAGGGAAATCATGTGAATCTCCCCAAGAAATCATGTGGGTTTTCTGGAGAAGGACAATTAGAAAAGTTCAGTTTTCACATGGTTAGAAAAAATCATGTGACTTTTTTTCTAGAAAAAGCCTTACATAATAAATAGGAAAAAGCATAGTTGGTGCATGGTTTACCGAACAGTGTGATGAAACCATATTGGGTCGTAGGAGTGGTAGAAATCCACATACGATTGGTTCATGGTTTAGAAAACTATTTGAACAAACCATGCACTGTGTATTAATTAATTCTAAAAATTAATCTTAGGCTCAAAACCCATATGAAACCTCTCATTTATTCACCTACTCTATGAAATATTGATCATAGGGACTCCGGTAGTAATTTTTTTGTTGTTCCTCTCCCTCTATACACTGAATACAAAGGATCTAGTATGTTAGAACATTTGGATTCACAGTAAGAAGTTTTTTCTTCCTTTATTCATCACATCTATCCTAGATATCCAATTTTTCTATAGATATAAATCATAGATCCAATATCGATTGGATATGTATACAGATTCTATTATAATTTAATGAATAATTCTTGGACCGTTGAAGTATCAGAGATGGATCTATTGAAAATTACTTCCTCACTCTAGAACGGATCTAGATCCACCATTGATGATAGATATCATTTGGTAAGTGGATGTGGATTCTACGTCTGGGCTTGATATATTCATAGAAATCCTAATTCTAGTGACTCTATTAGGATGTATTGGGATTTGTTTTGGTGAATTTTGGTGCATAGACATGATCCATGTGTTATCTCTTGACTGATCTTGGAAATTGACATCATTACACTGATGGTAGGAATTCTTTACCATCTTGTCCCCATTGTATGGAATTGTTTAGAATATTTGGATTGTGTGTAAATGACTAGTGTAGATACCCTAGAATTATAGGTATGTTTGACATACATTGTGTGGCCCATGAGACCTTTTCTTAGTTATATATTATGTGTTCCTCATTATTCCATACCATACATGTGTGGTTAATTCACATCTAGTGGAATTTTTTATATACCATTTTTTACTTGAAAAGTGTTTTATTACACGCATAGTATTCAATAGTATGTAAATCAATTATTGTGATATATTATTCCTTTTTATGTCATTAATTCTATGTGTATTTTTACATACATAGAGGAATTGTTGTTTCAGTGTCTAGGTTTATAAGAGTCCATGAAGGACTTTGGTATCCCCTTAGAGGGGGAGCTTAGATTACATGACTCATAGGTGTTGGATCTATATAGGATGGTTAGGGACTAAGCTTGGAATGTGTCTATAACATGTGAGAACACCATACACATTAGAAGAGAGTCTATATATACTATAATGATATAAAAATATAGAAAATCATTTTATATGAGAGTGAGCCCATTAGTTAGGGATTACTAAGTGTGAATACGATCATAAGGGAGTAGTTAACCATGAATCTTGGGTGTTCATTACCATTAAAGACAGACAATAAATTGTTCCTTAAAAGTGAAATGTGTATTTTCCTTAAAGAACATAGGAGTTACATGGAATGATCTTAGTGATGAGATTGAATACATATGATATTCTGTCAGCTTGGCACTAAAAAATGTATGATTGGGATTTGTGGTATCTTGGTTAGCACATGAACGCTTAGTGCATGATTTAGTTGTGTGCTTGTGTGTTCTTTTACCTCTCCATCATGAAATATACCTCTATATACATGTGAAATTATGTTAAGGATGAATTTTTTGTGTCCTAATATGTTTATACTAATGTCCTACATGAGAGTCTCTATGCATGTATATATTTCATGATCAGGGATCTAGATAATGGAAAGACCCAACAGTGGATTACTGAGGAGATTGGAGTTAAAATATGGAAGTGGTTTTGGAATAAAATTAGGATAGCTATAACTACTTCTTTTATTTTGTTATTTCCTACCATGCTACTTATAGTGTTGACATGCCAGAATGGAGGTATGTTTGATTCATTATTGTAACACCCCAGGTAAATAAAGAATATGACATTTTTATATTTATCCATATTTGTGAGTAAAATATTAATATTACTTTAAAGGGGATGCTATGCTCAATGTCATACCCAATACACAACAACGAGTTTCTTGATAATCTTACGTTGCACTCTAACAATAAAATAATATTATTTTAAATGGTATTTAATACCTAGCTGTTGTGATGGCAAGAATGAATAGAACTAACTACAAAATGATTATATATGTTTGTCAAATATTTTTACTTTTTACAATAAATGTTAGAGGATTAAAAATTCCAATGAATCCAATTTTAAGCGTAAACATTCTAATATTCTTTAAAAGGTCGATTAACCACCTTTTGATTGCGAACCACTTTTAAATCCACTTTTTGACAATTATATGTGTTATATTTGACAAAATAAAATTTTTCTTCCGAATCGGGACATCAAAATTTACTTTGTGTAAATTTTTGGTATTTTTTCCGAAAAAGATCAATTTTTAATGAATAGTGAAAAATGTTGTATTTTAATTCAAAACCACTTTTTAATCTGATTTATTTATATGATTATATTATATATTGAATTTGTTTTAAAATGAAAATAGAATATATTTTTACCATTTAATCCAATAGTGGTCGTTGGAATTAATTTCACTTTGAAATCGGACTTAAACTAGTGTCAATCTTTTGATACATTTTGTTTCATAAAAACACGCTATTTGTTTTGATAGCGGGAATTAATTATTAAATTAATTAATGCAACTTTAATGTTTTGAATCTTGTAAAATAGACATCATTTTTGAATTCAGAATATCAAATATAGCTTAGGGTGAATTTTTGGTAATTTTCTGAAAAACATCAATTTTTGATGAATAGCGAAACCACTAAGTGGTACTTATAAAAACTGATTTTTCCGTTTAAATGAAATTTTCGCCATCTTTGTGTTTTGAATTTCAGAAATCCAACATACATGTTTTTCATTAATAAGTAAAATTTTGTTCAATGGGTTTAAAATAATTTTTTGGTGAATAGTAACTTATTAAGTTTTTAATCACAATTAGAGGTGATTAGTGTAGTTTAAGGTAAAAATAATGTTTTAATAATATGAAATGACCTAGACACATGTCCTACGCTAATTGGATGAGTCATTGACGACCATGACAATCCATGGGTCAACTTGGTGACCCCATGGAGCCACTTTGGTTGGAAAATGACATAAATACCTTTTTATTTAATGTTAAAGTAAAAATGACAAAAACATGAGATGTTTTACTAAAACAATTTTTACATGGGGTTATACAAGTCTGATTTTTGACTATAAATAGTCATTAGAAAGCTAAAAGTATTTCATACATCATAGTAGATTTTTTATAATTTTTAGATATTATATAAATTAAATTATTTATGACATCATGATGATGCAGTGATGACCTCATTATTTAACGATTTAAATAAAATGGAAAGATATTGTAAAATATAAGACCTAAACATGTCAAAAACCTATTTTATGGGTGGATTTAGAACCCTTATCACCTTATCCTCGAAACACGTCAATTTGGGACCATGAAAATCCGAAACTCATTCTAAAATAAAGTAACATTTCTTTACTTTCCAAGAGTGTCCATCCTCTCCTCTTATAAAAGGCCCCCACCACTACCTCCTTACCCACACTTACAAAGCCTTTGGCTCAGCCAACCCCTACACATTTTGTCTGTAAAAATCCCTCTATAACTCCTTGAATCCTCCCTTTGGTCAGAAGTCTTCCCAAGGAAGCCTTTGAGCTCAAACTAAAGGGAGTTACCCGATTTTAAGGTTATGTCTTCACTTGTATCCTTTTGTTTTATTTTGCTTCTCCCACCCCCTAAACTCATTTTATTAATTTATTTTGTAACAAATCCAATATTTCAAATATACTATGATGTTTTTATAAGAATTATTCGAGCTAAACTTACACACACCTAAATCTAATGGTTAAAGAACATATTGTTTCTGTGGATGGCGAATTTCTGCCTCACGAAACGATGATTGCTCAACATTCTTCTAACACCTTCAAAGGTGTCCATTAAGATGAAACTATATTTATATATGATATATAATATGTTTATGTTTTACTTAAGCTTCTGTATTTTTCATTTATGGCATACCTTTATGGTTTCCATTATGGGTAAACGCGATATCTTCATTTAAGGAAGTGCGGACTACCTCCCCCTCAAGGTGATTTGATTCGTTAATACCATATGTGGTATGTATAAAGGATATATTTAATGATATTATATATGATACCATACTGGAATTAAAATAATATTATGTATCATTATGTTTTAAATCCATTAAATATGAAATAGAAATGGAAGTAGCGTTCATGCGTACGTACGACTTACCGTCTCCCTAAACGGTACATTTCATTTCTTATCTCAAAATGTTATGTACTATTATAAGTACATATATATAATGGATATATATGTAATATATTACATCTAAATTATGGATATCATTCTGGAATTATAACATATATATATCTCTCTCATTTTGTTTTAATTCCATTAATATGACAAAAAATGAAAGTAGCGTTCATGCGTACGTACGGCCTACCGTCTCCATGAACGGTGCTTTTAATTTTTATCTCTAAATGTTATGGAATAGTATAAAATGAATATATACTGGATATATATGATATATAAAACATCAATACTATTCTGGATATGATGTACCTATAACTACATGGAAAATTATTTTCCAATAAGTTCAATTTTTGACTCATGTACCAAACATCGACAAAAACGTCTGATATGAACTCATATTATTAACCAATTATTATAACATTAAAATATGTGGTATGAACTGAATAAAAATATTTATAGGGGTCCTTAAGAAATTATAAATTGACCAAAGTATATTATTCAGGAATATAAAGAAACGAACAAGACAAGATGGACTTGAGGTAAGGGATCCTACTCCTCTCTTTCCTTTTAAGTACACTCTTTTATGTCATTCCTTTTAAAGCTCATATTTCTTGTTATTGGGATGTTCTTTTATAGTACTCTTACTGTAATTTTTATGTTCATATGATGAGAGATCCTATTCTCTCTCATCAGTCCATTTTGGATGTTTTAAGTGGCGCTGTTAGGCTGCCGAGTTTTCGTAAGGGATTTTTCATCTCACGTTTAGTCCCGTGAGATTTATGCTAAATTTGCCACAATTTCCTTTGATTTGTGTATGTAATGCCAATTATTTTACTCATTGTGTAATATACTTTCATTTATGAGTATTTACATCAATGTTGTATTGTCCTTCTTTCACGGGGCGTATGTTTCGAAAAATACCCATGTCGGTAAGGGAACCTTTCACCCTCCTCTTTTTAAAAGACTTCTTTTGTTATGTCTTTTAATTCACATAATATTATGTTGGGATATGTTCTTCTATATCCTTATTGATTTAAATTTTATGTCCATGTGATGAGATACCCTTTTTATCTCTCATCAACTCATTTTCTGAATTTTGTAGTGACACCGTTAGGCTGTCAAATTTTTACAAGGGATCTTCTTAACCCAATTTCTGTTCTTTGGGTTAATATACTACTTTCAAATTATGTCATGATATTATTATGTTCTATATTTTATTTTTACTTCCTTTTTTTGTACTTATAGTTAATACACATAATGGTTCTATTTTATTTAAAAAATTATCTTTATATAGGACTTCGTCTTAATCACCTTTCATTTGGGGCATATTTTGTTTTATACACAACTTTCTTTTATACGGTGTATAAAACCCTTTGACTTTTACGTTTATCCAAAATGAATCTTTTTTATATGAAGCATTTTACTAAACGAAAAAAGGGAATGTTTTTGTCGTACGTATGCGGTGACAATGACTTCTCCACCGCCGTGACCATTATTTGCGTTTCGACTTCCTCTACAAGACATACCTTTTTTTTAAAAGAAAAATAAATACCATGTTTTAATTTTATTTAATTTTGGTATTGAAAATGGGTTTCATAATGTTTTTATATCAATGTGTTGTATTGATATCTTGTGATTGAAAAGTGGAAATCTTATGTTTCCTTTATGCATGTTTTATGTGATATGATTATGTTATGGTTCTTGGGAATTATTATGAAGAAGGGTGCTTCCGTGACAAACTAAGGGCGGGTGGGCCCGATATAGATCTCCAATGAATTGGAATGCAAAGGAGTAAAACGTTAAGGTTTCTCCAAAGAGGTTTAGGGAATATACTGTGGTGGGTATTCCAAATGTAACCAAGAGGGTTACTCCCTACGTAAGAATGTTATGATGCCTCAAGTTACCTTTTATGTCTTATGATTTCTATGATTTATTCATGATTTTATGAGGTATGTTAAAGTGCCTATGTTTTATGGGTAAAGTATGATTTCATTCTTATGTATATATGAACTCATGTTTCTTTTCCATATTTTTTTAACCCTTACTGAGCTTTTTATGCTAATCCCAAGTTTTTGAAATGTTTTTCACAGGTCAAGGGAAAGGTACATGATGTGATGATAGTGTCAAGGATGTGTCAAGAAATAATCCATGTTTTATTTTAAATATGTTTCCGTTGATGGGAAAAATGAATACTATCTTTTATGTGACCACTATGTTTAAATGTGGAATGTAATACAAGTTTCATGATCTAATTCTCTAAAACTCTAAACCTGAAAAGATCCTCAATGTGTAATCTTGTAATAACTCAAGATTAAGTATGGTTTACGGCTGGGGCCTTATAGTTGGTATCAGAGGTCTGTTTAGATAACTTTAGAGGTTAGGGTATTCTCTAAGCATAAGTGACAGTACCATAATGGATAGGATTTCAGAAAGAGTCCTAGTTTTAGATAAAGTGAATGAGTAAGTATATCTTAGTGTTTACCTTCCTCATTAGTACATGATGGTTTTGTTTATATACTCACATTGAAATTTCTATTTTTAGTGAATGGATGGATCTAGCAGGCACCAAAGAGACAACAGGTTTGAAGGAAACTATGGTGGTTCTCTGATTGAGAGACTGGATGAAATGGGGGATTCAATGAGTAATCTCATGGTTGTTCTAAACCAACTATCAAGGAGTCATGATAAACCACTTCAACCGTGTTGAGTTCTCTAATGCATCATGTACGAGATGGACAACTCGATGTGGAAGTTCAGGTAATAATTATAAAGGTAACCATTAAGGTTTATATGATCCTTACTTTTGAGGTAATTATGGGTTATTATATGTTATGATAGAAAATGAAAGGCATGAGATAAACTTGATGTTAAAATATGTTATGATTATTTTTGATGATTTTATCTTGTTTTGGGGAATGTGTTAAGAATTATGTAGTTTTGGAAAAAGGACAACACACAGACCGTGTGACAACCCGTCGCGTCAGACAAAGCTGTGGGAATCAAACCCACAACCAAAGTGCGACTGGTATTTTTCGCCTACCACTGGACTACGTGAAGTCCCTGATTAGTTTGACTGATTCTTTTTAGTTAGATGATTTTATTAATTGAGAGTAAGCTAATTTTGGGTTATCTATGGAAATTTATTAACCTATCATGGAGGATATGTGATTAGGTTAATTACTTTTTAATACGAGACTTTAGGAGCAACTGATGTTGTTTGGAGATAAATGTTACGATTTAACTTGGAAGACTATGTGACTAAGTCCTTCAAATATTTTGGTTTCAATCTTAGTTTGGTTTAATTTGAAGAATTTTATGGAGAAATTGTTTATCTAATGGTCCTCGTTGAACTTTGGGTTTTGTTGGACAAATTTTGGAGATTAAGAATAGATTTTCTTTTTATAAAGGGTTATCCTTTTCTGGATTATCTGATCTTGTACTAACCTTTTTGGTTTTGGTTTTGGTTAAAGTCTAAAGACATGGGAAGTATATAGTTATCTTTTTTGGATAGGTGATTCTCTAGAAGTTGATTATAGTACTCTAAATGTGAACAAGTCTTCCTAAATACTCGTCTTTTGGAGAAAATATGAGTTTGTGTAAGGAATCTAATAAAAGTTGATAGTCAACATGATAAGTGATTATGTTTCCTTATGAATAAATTCCTCAATAAAAATTAAATTAAAACAAAAATGTTGTCTATTAACTTTTCCTACTGGGGAATCGAATACCGTTTAACCCATCACAAGTTTGTGATTTTCTTGTGGTTAACTTTCTCCTAAACATGTTTTCTATTACTCTCCATTAGAACATGACCCTATGTTTTCTCCTCCATGTCCATGTTTTCCTACACGGAATAATAGTATGGGTTAACTCGGGTGACCTCTGTACTTATCTTTCCTTATTTTAAAGTGATTGTTTTACCGACTATTGTTCTGATGTGGGACATTCAAGGATGTTTCCAAGCTCAATTTTAAAATTGCGAGGACGGAATTCCCAAAAGTGTGGAAGGATATAACACCCCAGGTAAATAAATATTATGAAATTTTTATATTTATCCATATTTGTGAATAAAATATTAATATTACTTTAAAGGGGATAGTATACTCAATGGCGTACCCAATACACAACAACGAGTTTCTTGAGAATCTTACGTTGCACTCTAATAATAAAATAATATTATTTTAAATAGTAGTTAACGCCTAGCTGTTGTGATGGAAGGAATGAATAGAACTAACTAAAAAATGATTATATATGTTTCTCAAATATTTTTACTTTTTACAATAAATATTAGAGGATTAAAAATGCGAATGAATCCAATTTTAAGCATAAACATTCTAATATTCTTTAAAAGGTCGATTAACTGCCTTTTGATGGAGAACCTCTTTTAAATCCACTTTTTGACAATTTTATGTGTTATATTTGAAAAAATAAAATTCTTATTTAGAATCGGGACATCAAAATTTACTTTGTGTAAATTTTTGGTATTTTTTCCGAAAAAGTTCAATTTTTAATGAATAGTGAAAAATGTTGTATTTTAATTTAAAACCTCTTTTTAATCTTATTTATTTAAATGATTATATTATCTTTTCAATTGGTTTTAAAGTGAAATTAGAATATATTTTTACCATTTAATCCAATAGTGGTCGTTGGAATTAATTTCACATTGAAATCGGGCTTAAACTAGTGTCAATCTTTTGATACATTTTGTTTCATAAAAACACGCTATTTGTTTTGACAGTGGGAATTAATTATTAAATTAATTAATTCAACTTTTATGTTTTGAATTTTGTAAAATTTACATCATTTTTGAATTCAGAATATCAAATATAGCTTAGGGTGAATTTTTGGTAATTTTCTGAAAAACATCAATTTTTGATGAATAGTGAAACCACTAAGTGGTACTTATAAAAACTGATTTTTCCGTTTCAATGAAATTTTGCCATCTTTGTGTTTTGAATTTCAAAAATCCGACATACATGTTTGTCATTAAGAAGTAAAATGTGGTTCAATGGGATTAAAATAATTTTTTGGTGAATAGTAACTTATTAAGTTTTTAATCGCAATTAGAGGTGATTAGTGTAGTTTAAGGTAAAAATAATGTTTTAATAATGTAAAATGACCTAGACACATGTCCTACCCTCATTGGATGAGTCATGTACGACCAAGAAAATCCATGGGTCAACTTGGGGACCCCATGGAGCCACTTTGGTTGGAAAATGACATATATACCTTTTTATTTAATGTCAAAGTAAAAAATGACACAAACATGAGATATTTTACTAAAACAATTTCTACATGGGGTTATACAAGTCATATTTTTGACTATAAATAGTCATTAGAAAGATAAAACGATTACCTACATCATAGTATTTTTTTTATAATTTTTAGACATTAAATAAATTAAATTATTTATGACATCATGGTGATGCAACGATGACCTCATTATTTAACGATTTAAATAAAATGGAAAAATAATGTAAAATCTAAGACCTAAACATGTACAAAACCTATTTTATGGGTGGATTTCGAACCCTTATCACCTTATCCTTGAAAAAAATCAATGGGGGACCATTAAAATCCGAAACTCATTCTAAAATAAAGTAACATTTCTTTACTTTCCAAGAGTGTCCCTCCTCTCCTCTTATAAAAAGCCCGCACCTCTACCTCCTTACGCACACTTCAAAAGCCTTTGGCTCGGCCAAAACCTGCCCATTGTGTCTCTAAACATCTCTCTCTAACTCCTTGAAGCCTAACTTTGGGAAGAAGTCTTCTCAAGGAAGCCTTTGAGCTCAAACCAAAGGGAGTTACCCGATTTTAAGGTAATGTCTTCACTTGTGTCCTTTTGTTTTATTTTGCTTCTACATCCCCCTAAAATCTTTTTATTCATTTATTTTGTAACAAATCCAGTATCTTAAATATTCTAGGATGATTTTATAACAAGGATTCGAGCTACACTTACACACACCTACATATAATGGTTAAAGAACATACTGTTTCTGTGGATGGCGAATTTCTGCCTCATGAAATGATAATTGTTCAACATTCTTCTAACACCTTCAAAGGTGGCCATTAAGATGAAAATATATTTATATAAGATATATAATATGTTTATGTTTTACTTAAGATTCTGTATTTTTAATTTATGGCATACCTTTATGGTTTCCATTATGGGTAAACACGATATCTTCATTTAAGGAAGTGCGGACTACCGCCCCCTTAAGGTGATTTGATTCGTTAATACCATATGTGGTACGTATAAAGGATATATTTAATGATATTATATATGATACCGTACTGGAATTAAAATAATACTATTTATCATTATGTTTTAATTCCATTAAATATGAAATAGAAATGGAAGTAGCGTTCATGCGTATGTACGACTTACAGTCTCCCTGAACGGTACATTTCATTTCTTATCTCAAAATGTTATGTACTATTATAAGTACATATATATAATGGATATATATGTTATATATTACATATAAATTATGGATATCATTCTGGAATTATAACATATATATATCTCTCACTTTGTTTTAGTTCCATTAATATGACAAAAAATGAAAGTAGCGTTCATGCGTACGTACGGCCTACCGTCTCCATGAACGGTGCTTTTCATTTTTATCTCCAAATTCTATGTAATAGTATAAAATGAATATATACTGGATATATATGATATTTAAAACATCAATACTATTCTGGATATGATGTACCTATAACTATATGGAAAATTATTTTCCAACAAGTTCAATTTTTGACTCATGTACCAAACATCGACAAAAACGTCTGATATGAACTCATATTATTAACCAGTTATTATAACATTAAAATATGTGATATGAACTGAATGATAATCTTTATAATAGGTCCTTAAGAAATTTTAAATTGACCAAAGTTTATTATTCAGGAATATAAAGAAACGAACAAGACAAGTTGGACTTGAGGTAAGGGATCCTACTCCTCTCTTTCTTTTTAAGTACACTCTTTTATGTCATTCCTTTTAAACCTCATATTTATTGTTATTGGGATGTTCTTTTATATTACTCTTACTGTAATTTTTATGTTCATATGATGAGATACCCTATTCTCTCTCATCAATCCATTTTGGAAGTTTTATATGGTGCCGTTAGGCTGCCGAGTTTTTGTAAGGGATTTTTCATCTCACTTTTAGTCCTGTGATATTTATGCTACATTTGCCACAATTTCCATTGAGTGGTGTATATACTGCCTATTATTTTACTAATTCTGTAATATACTGTCATTTATGAGTATTTAAATCAATGTTGTATTGTCCTTCTTTCACGGGGTGTATGTTTCGAATGATACCCATGTCGGTAAGGGAACCTTTCACCCTCCTCTTTTTAAAAGACATCTTTTGTTATGTCTTTTAATTCACATTCTATTATGTTGAGATATGTTCTTCTATATCCCTATTGATTTAAATTTTATGTCCATGTGATGTGATACCCTTTTATCTCTCATCAACTCATTTTCTGATTTTTGTAGTGACGCCGTTAGGCTGTCAAATTTTTGCAAGGGAACTTCTTAACCCAATTTACGTTCTTTGGGTTAATCTACTACTTTAAAATTATGTCATGATATTATTATGTTCTATCTTTTATTTTTACTTACTTGTTGTGTACTTATAGTTAATACACATAATTGGTCTATTTTATTTAAAAAATGATCATTGTATAGGACTTCGTCTCAATCTCCTTTCATTGAGGCATATTTTGTTTTATACATAACTTTATTTTACACGGTGTATAAACCCCTTTGACTTTTAAGTTTATCCAAAAATAATCTTTTTTATACGAAGAATTTTACTAAACGAAAAAAGGGAATGTTTTTGTCATACGTATGTGGCGACAACGACTTCTCTACCGCCGTGACCATTATTTGCGTTTCGGCTTCCTCTACAAGACATACATTTTTTTAAAAGAAAAATAAATACCATGTTTTACTTTTCTTTTATTTTGGTATTGAAAATGGTTTTCATAATATTTTTATATCAATGTGTTGTATTGATATCTTGTGATTGAAAAGAGGAAATGTTATTTTTCCTTTATGCATGTTTTATGTGATACGATTATGTTATGGTTCTTGGGCATTATTATGAAGACGGGTGGTTCCGTGACAAACTAAGGGCGGGTGAGCCCGATATAGCTCTCCAATGCATTGGGTAACGTGGCGGAGTAAAACGTTAAGGTTTCTCCGAAGAGATTTAGGAAATATACTATGGTGGGTATTCCAAACGTAACCAAGAGGGTTACACCCTACGTAAGAATGTTATGAATGCCTCAAGTTACCTTTTATGTATTATGATTTATATGATTTATTCATGATTTGATGAGGTATGTTAAAGTGCCTATGTTTTATGGGTAAAGTATGATTTCATTCTTATGTATATATGAACTCTTGTTTCTTTTCCATATTTTTTTAACCCTTACTGAGCTTTTTTTGCTCATCCCATGTTTTTGAAATGTTTTTCACAGGTCAAGGGAAAGGTACATGATGTGATGATAGTGTCAAGGATGTGTCAAGAAAGAATCCATGTTTTATTTTAAACACGTTTCCATTGATGGGAAAAATGAATACTATCTTTTATGTAACCACTTTGTTTAAATGTGGAATGTAATGCAAGTTTCACGATCTAATTCTCTAAAACTCTAAACCTGAAATGATCCTCAATGTGTAATCTTGTAATAACTCAAGATTAAGTAAGGTTTAAGGCTGGGGCCTTATAATTATTGGATGATCTGACATGGAATTTTTCATAATATTATGTTATATTATCTTCAGCTGTGATATTTAGCTAGATTATATTTATGTTGAAATTATTTGGTGTATGACTATGAATACTGATGGTCTAGTCTCCCAATGTTACTTAAGAACCTCAATGATACTTGGGAGCTTATTACATATAAGGAGGCACACATGAGGTTATGTGGAATTTCCTCTCAAACCCAATAATTCTAGTTGTGGAGTTATAATATAGGTATTTTTTACCTCATCTAAACCCACCAGAAAATTGATCAACATGAAATGGTATTTCATTCATTAAATGGTAGTCAATGCTAACAACATAAGCTTCAAAACCATGTCATTGTTTATGTCATGGTTACAAGATTATACCCATTTTTCCACGAAGAGTGTGTATAAATTCATCAATCAAAACATTCCAAAAGGATTCCTTTTACTACAACACTTCCTTGGTTTTTTCTATGACGTGGTTACCCAAAAAAAGAGTTTCATTCAAAGACTTCATATTCTTATTTGTATAAAATTTAAACATTCTATGGTTATTTTTAGTAAGTCATGGAATGGATAACTCTAAAATATTCTAGTTTTCTAATTCAATGAAGAAACTTCCCTAAAACCCTCCACATTCTTCATAAAATATATGGGAATTTTAAAAGTATTTTTCATTATAAAACATAAATACTTGTCATAATACTAAAATAAATAAATAATGTATACACTAATGGAAAATACAATATTATATAGGGAAAATGTCTATAATTAACTCTACATAGAGTATAATAAATTCTATATGCAATCATATTTCATTCATACTAAAATAGAGTATTTTTTATTTTGAATAATCATTTTTAATTATTATTATTATTATTATTTTAAAGGTCAAATGGGGGTTTGGCTAAGGATTTAAAAGAATGAAAGTGTGATATATAACATAGTTCTACCCGGTAAAGGGTGGGATCACATCAAGAATGTTAGATCCCTTATTTTAATGATCACAAAAACATGTTTATTATATGTCTAATGGTGTCAATGTTTTATGATATAGTTTTACAATAAAAGGAAGTTTGGGAAATTTTGGCTAAGTACTAACAATATCCACTACCAGAATTGAGTCACCATTGAATTTGAATCAATGTTGAAGATGAGTTATCATCAGAAAAGACTCATCATTGTAGATAATTCATTGCCAAAATAGACTAACCATTTATGATCAGTCACCTCCAATAATGAATCACCACAGGAAAATATTCACCATCAAGATTACATAACCACAAGACTCAACCTTCTGCTATGAAGGATTCACCGCTAAAGATGACCTACCATTAGATGAGTCACTATTAATATGAGTCACCATAGAGATGATTCACCTTTGAGATGAGTCACCATTTAGATGGGTCACCATTGAGATGGGTCACCATTGAGATGACCAATCTTTGAGATGAGTTAACAATGATATGATTCACTATTGAGATGTGTCTCCATTGAACATGAGTCACCATAAGACTGACCTACCTTTAGATGACCTACCAGAATCCTGACTCACCGTTGGCATGACTCACAACTAGATATGAGTCACCATCTATATGAGCCATTATCTCTATTTTGGGGTTATTTTAAATAAATAATTCTAATTTCTATATTATCGATTTTAATGTTGAGTATTAACTTAATAATTAATCTAAAATAATTATAGGGAACATTAAATAGAATTTTAATGCTATGGACAAGGATGCAAGATTCATAGATGATTATTCCATGAATGGTATCTCCATATTGTAGTGCTATATATTCAAAAATGTCACCCACATGCATGATATGGAATGAATGTTGGAAGATTCCAACCACATGATCTAGTGTTTCACTTAATGAATATTCTTAAATGAAGTATTCTTACCTGCAACAGACTATAGAAGAGTGGATCATATCAAACATTTTATTACCTTTAAATAGACCAGAAAAATAGAGACTACGATACTCTATTTTACTGCATTTTTCAGAGAAATGAATCAATATCCTCTCAAAGATCTATTCGAGGAGACTTAAGATTCTGGATCCACATCAGACCGAGCAACACCGTCATTTATCTTTGTTTATACTGGATCATTCCTCTTGTTTTTCTTATCATTTAGTTTAGTGTGTGGTTCACCCTATTTATTCAATACAAATTGTTCCTGAAATTTAACAAGAAGATACAATATATCTTCATCACTCAAATTTTATTTGTACCCACAATGTTTTGGTAGAGGTCCTTGTGTGTCCTATGTTGGTTTTATTCCCACGGTGATTTTGGAAGAGGTCCCTTGTAGGTTTTGATATCTTGTAGCAGTTGTCTGTATACTCTATATAGGGTGTGGATCGAGATTATATTTATATAATCCTATTGGAAGTGGGTGATTTATAGGTGTATTGAATTGTTTCTTTTCTTGAGACATAACCCCTTGTTTTAATTCCACTATGTGTTTTGTTTAATTTTTATGAATCAAACTAAATTTGTTTCAAATTGTAAACAAAATCACTTCTCTGATAGTTAATCAAAACTAGTTTTTATATAAAGTTTTGATTGAGTTATTTCATTTAAAAAGTAATAATAATATTCATATTTTTTTAACTGAGATATAATCACTCTTTGAAAAATATTTTAAAAGATCAGAATATATATTGATCTACAATTTTGATTAATTGGGATTTTTATTTAAACTATGTTATTTTAATTGAACAAGTTTTTAATTGAATTTTTTTTGGGTACTCAATTCATGACACCCTAGAGATACTCCCTCTGACTAACATTTTTCATTATAGGTTTTCAAAATATTTTCAACACTGATTTTAGTTATGGTTTAAAGAAATTAAATTTTTATTATTTATATATTTAGTTCATTAAATGGATAATAGGCAACAAGGTTCTCATACCAATATTCCTCCTTTATTTAATTATAATAACTATTTTAAATGGAAAATAAATGTGGAAATGAAAATTTAAATCATGGGTTTGGAAATATGGTATGCTATTGAAGATAAATATAAATTACCAAAGACTAATAGGAATAAAAGGGATGATGAAACTAAAACTACATATAAGAACAAATGAAAAACCATGAATTCTATTTACCATGATTTAGTTTCTGAAATTTTTAATAGGATATATTTTAGTAAGTCTACTAATGAAATATGTGAAACCTTAGCTATTTTATTTGATGGAAAAAAGTAATGTGAAAAAATGAGATTAAAGACATATACAACTAAATATGATACATTCAAGATGAAACCTATTGAGAAGATTTCTATTATATATCCCAAGTTCAATGATATTTTCAATACAATGATCTTCTTGGGAAATCCAATTTCATACCAACATAAAATCACACAACTAATGAGATTTCTTCCTGAAATGTAGAGATAAACATCAGTTTCAATAAGTGAATCATGTGATATCAGGAAAATACATTTCAAAGAATTGATTGGGAAATTGATAATTTATGAGGAAGAGATTTAGGTTAACCTAGAAGAGAATTTGAACCCTATAGGAAGCTAGTATCCGTTAAGGAAACTACATTAAAAGAAAAATAAAAAGTACAAGATGAAAGTTCCATTGATGTGGAATAACCATTCGATAGTGATGAGGATATGGAAAATACGGCTAGAAGGTTTAAAAAATTATATATAGAGAAAAATTTATTCAGGAAACTAATCTATAAGGGAAAGTATGATAAGATAAGTAATCGTATAAAGACTATAAAATAGAGGATAATTAAAATGACATTACCTCTTAAGAGTGTAACATAAAATGACATGTTAAGGATACATTTCCCAAGATGAAGTAAAAAGGGAAGGATGCTGATAAGAAAAGGATGTATAAGGAAAAAATTAAAACCACATGGATTTCATATGAGGATAGCTCCAGTGACTCAGACTTGACTCACGAAGAAAATCCCAATAGAAAAAATATGTGCTTCATGAAAATCATATCTTAAGTACCTATTGTATCTCTTTTACATAATTCAAATCATTTTAGAGATGAGAATAATGGTGAAAATATAAAAAATGAGAATATTTTTGAATACTATAACATTTTTGAAGATACCTTTAATGAGATAATATATAAATAACAAATTTTAAAGAAACGATATGGTTTATTTGCAAATATCAAATATGATTTTTCTTTAGATTGTAACGTCACAAAACATAGTTTCCCAGAGTTAGTGCCTTATTTTAATACATTGGTATAAGATAAGATGAATCACGTCCCAACAAACTTAATAATTTATTAGTCTTGGTAAACTAGATACATACTTGAAATTCACATTACATTTTAAAACATAAAATACACAAACAATTTCATTGTGTCTTCCATTATTAACCCATTGTAAGAACCTAATATCATTCATAATATACTTTTTTGAATCCTTGGATGAAATGAAAAAAATTAAAGGGGTGAGAGAAAATTCTCAATAAGGGTAAGTGTACCAAAGGGGATATTAGTAAAAACTACATAAACAATAATATGACACAGCAAATAACTGAAACACATACCATTTAAATAATCACATGAGCTAGGAAAATTAACCATGAATTTTCTAATAGTATAATAGTCACATGGAATATCAACAAAAAATATCACAATGATGGAATGCATAATTATGATAGTATGAAACATATCATCGAGGCCCCGGCCCAGACATCTAAAAATAAATGGTTATAGCCTTATCCAAATCCATATATGAAAATAAATGGGCAAGGCCTCAACCATGTATAGATATAGTTTGTCTCTTGAGAAATATTGATGCATATAGGGGCTATAGTGGGCCCCTACCATCACTTACTAAGTCCAATACATTCTTATATGTAAATGGTGAAACATAAATAACCAAAACATTTCTATTGAAAAACTAGCATTCAAAATGTGAATACATTAACCATAAACCATGAATGGTATAAAAATTGCACATCTATAGTAAAAATGGTCATAAAACATTAATTTAAATATATTAGATGGTATTATAAGAGATAAAACTAAATGAATTAAAATATTTAAAAAAGAATGTTTACAAATATGAAGATACTTTTAAATGAGACAATTGAAATTTTCTTGAGAAAAATAATCTTTCATCATTCTAAAGTGTCCCATACAACTTTGAAAAGATTAAATCATAATCTCTGTAATGGAGTAATATTAAATTAAACTTATAATATCATGAGAATAATGATATTCATGATATTATATATCAAAGGGCGGTACATACACCACACATAAGGAATAAGTGGTGAAAAAGACATGTATCTCACAGAAGTAAAAGAGAGAGGAGAAAACCCTTACCTTACGCTTCCTCTAGTCTAATGATATTTAAAATACTATATAATGTATTTAATAACATTATTAAATCATAAAATAATTATATCTATATTTATGATATTATATAGAATCCTCTTATCTTATTTTATCACCAATTTTTTGATAATATTTTGTCACTATCATTGTTTTGGGTGTTAACTTCTTTATTTTCCTATTTATATTTTGTCATGGAATTCGTGGTTATATTGAATAGGATATATATATAAGATATCTATAATGATATTAATGTTATAAATATAATATTAAATCATTAAATAAATTTTTATATCCATTCTTTAATGTTGGATATGGAAAATGAATCACATCGTGTCATGGAGACGGTAGGCCCTATATACGCACAAGCGACAATATCATTCCCTTAATAATTGAAATGATAAGGAAGTTTGTGGTATATTAATTTTACTAGATACTATATCATGTAATAATTATCATATATATCCATTATACCCATATAATTAATGTGGTGATGAAAAAAAAATTACACCACAATGTGGAGACTGTAAGCCATATATACACATGTACAGTGATTTTATTTTACATATGATGGATAAAAGATGGAATATGGTTGTCCCATATTAATAATTATTTATTAAAATATAGAGGATTTTGGATTTATTAATTTATCATTGAAAAAAATGTCACGAGGGAGTGGAAGAAGAAACAAACACGAAGTAATCATGAAATACAATTACCTATTCTTTGATGGACTTCCTTTAATCTCTTCTTAAGGGATCTAGGGTTATTATTTTGGATGTAGAAACACCTCAAGAACATGGATAAGGATGTTTGGAAGATTTATTTACAGGGTTTTGTCAAAATATAAGGCTCCAATTAGTGTGAATAAGTGAGGGAGGAGGTTCCCTTTTATAATTGAGGTGAGGGGAACTTTTTGAAACTCTCAAAACATAAAAATATAATAGGTATATTATAGAGAAAATGACTTAAAAATGACCATTAAATGAATATTGGAAGAAATTTTAGACCATATATTATCCCATTTGTAATTTTTTTGATATTTTTGTGATTTTTGAATAATTTAATAAAATATTAATTCAATAAAGTATCATCACTATCAAAATTGATACTATTCATTTAATTTGACATCAAATACATCAACACAAAATGAGAATTCGAAAATAATGATTTAAAAAATCATTAAAATTTCCTATATAAAAATAAAATTAATCATACAAATTAAATTGTCCCAAATTTATTAAAATTAATACTTTTAAAATCAATTATTTTATTTTTATGTTAATTAAATAAATACTATATTAGAAATTTAAAAGCATTCAAGGAAATTATATAATATATAAAATTTAAAAATAAATTTATATAGTGAAAATAATTTAAATTAAATGAAAATATACATTTATGTTCGTACATATCCTGAATTTTTCACCATGTGGACACATAAATGATATTAAATACAAATAAAGTGACATTTTGAAACTATATTTGATTTAAATAAACTATAAATTATTTTCTAGGAAAAGTATCTATTAAACAACTAAAATTTTATCTTAAGGTAATTAGGGTCTAATAATCTTCATAAAATAATTTTTAGAAATGATAGGTTGCATTACTACCCTTATCTATTGGTTTTGACCATTATTTAAGCACTTTAACTCTTACCGTGAAAACATATGTTTTCACCATTTGAAGGATAATATAGTTACTATAAACTGAAAAATGAACCATAAACGAGTTATGGATGAAATTTTAATCCTTATCCCAATATTTTAAAATGAATATATATTTTTATGAATTTTATATCATTTAGTAAAATATTAATTATTTTAAAATATAATTAATGTAAATTTTGACACTATTTAGTACTTGACTTTTTAAAAATATCATAAAAATAATATAACTTCAAACCAAAACTTTTAATACACCCAAAATAAATATATTTAATATATAAAATTAACGGATGATATGAATTATATCATACTATATTTATTTCAATATTTTTAATAACATTTATTTGATATGTCCATTAATAAAAGAATTACTACATCATCATTGTGCAAGATTTTAATTTAATTATTTATTCCCTAAAAATTATCAAAAATTTATCATTATGAAGATACATATTTTATATTTAAAATAAATATTTATAGGAAAATATATATTCTGAATAACCACATATAAAAAATGTCATACATTTAAAAAACACGAGAGTGAGATATTTGACTTTATATATAATAAAATACTATAAAGGTATTAAATTCATCTAAGTGGATCTTAGATGATCTAAAATTGGAAACCAGGTTATTTTGGTCTAAAATAACTCATACAATAAAATTAAGACATGTGTTAATGTAATTTTTTAGTATTTATAGTGTTATTTTTACCTTTAATTACCTGATTTAACCTTAACCGTGGTAATTTTAAAATATATAAATTTACTATTCATATTGTCCAAAAAATAAAAGGATAATATTTAATAAATTTTTAACTTATGATTAATAATATTAAATCTATTTTTTAAAATTAAATACACCTAATTTGATAAAATTAATTTAAAATTTATCAGAAAGACAGAATGAGAATACGGGTTTGGAAAGTGAAATCATTCAAAAGATTGAAGTATTTTTACATACAAATTCACATTGAAATTGATTAAAATGACCTAATTTATTCTAAACGAAATAAATTTATCAAATTATACTTTAAAACCAATTAAAAATTTAATTTAACACTAAATTATTTAGATGAAAAAACTGAAACATATCATTATTCATTAAAACATGAAACTTATCATAAAATACCAAATAATTAACCAAAGTAAATTTTTATATTAAAATTTAAAATAATAAGTTTATTTCCTCAAATATATTTTATAAAAGTGTCAAAAACGAAATTTAAAACAAGTGTTCCATCAAAAGGAGATAAAATGATCTTTTTATAAAAATACATCTTTTATGTGTAAAATTGGATTCTTTCTTATATCATGTCTAGAAAACATATAGGATGAATCTTAAAAATTAAATTAAATACTATATATATATATATATATCATTAATATAATCCAACAAGTGTGATTTTTTATTTAATTTCTATAAAACACACCTATGTGTATTTAAATAGTTTTTATAAAAACATTTCATTTATATTAAATTGGTTTCTACATTTATTTATAAATAATTGGTAACCAAATAATTAAATAACATATTTTATATTTTAATTAATCCTATTTATAACCATCCATTTAAGGGTTAAGGGATAATTTCATTTTAATTAATAATATTAATAGTATATCATGGTTTGTTTAAGCTCAGTGTTGTGTGAAACATATACTATTGATGAAATTGAATTTATTTAAGAAGAGACATACCCTAAAATATTTTGGTGTTACATTCTATACTTCCTCAATAAATTTCATCCTCACAATTTAAAATTGCACTTTGAAAATCAAAGTTTGATACTTCAAAATTCCTTTGTGGGAAATCCACAACGAAAATAGGGTTAATAATGTATCCTTTTAAAAAGAGGGAAAGAGAAATGTGAAGTTCACTAAAAAATTAGGATTTATAATAAGATGAAATTTGTGTAAATTGAAGAATGGGTCATGTAATAAAAATTAAACTATGATGTTTTGATGGAGAGTGATACAGAACATGGTCATCAGAAAGTATACTATCACAAAATCATAAACCTGTGAAGGGTCAAATTGTCCATTGATTTATTAGTATGACAATTAAACGAATATATTTGTTCATTCCAATTTTATTTACTATAGTGGATGGATTATTTTACAATTCCGATAGTCACTTGAGAAAATAATATTACTTGATTTCGTTCCATGTTATAAGAATGATATTATCATTTGATTGTGCTTGATTCTATTTTTAATTCATCTTATAATCTAGTAAATGGATATTCAAGATTTTTTTTGTACCTGAAACACTTTTAATGAATCATAAGATTCATAAGTAATTTCACTATTCTTTAAATGTTTAATGAATACAAAATGGTTATCAATTTATATTAGATATAATGAAGCACACTTTAACTTTAGATAATAATATCTAAAGTTCAAATTAATCCATTCGAAGCTTAAAACTCATTAAAAATACTTTTTTACAAATTCAAATTCCAAAAATTTATAAGGAATGTTAGAAAATTTCCAAAATAAACCTATCATTAGATTCCCCAAAAAACATAATGTAGATCTTATTTTCATATACTAAATATTTGATCAGCTTAAAACCCCTAATTAAAATGGTCATTCTTAGAAGTCCTTAAATAAGAAGTATTTTAGTACAATCCTTATATATCTCGCGATTCTTATAACTAGAGAAACATTGATGAAATAATTCATGAATCCAAATAAACAATCACTTTAATTATTCCACTTCATTATTAAAAAATTTATTATGCTTCAGCATATTATTCCTTAATAACTAATTACTTTAATTTTTCTTTTGTATTCTCTTCATCATTATCTGTATTACCATAACTTGTATAACCTTGATGATTCTAACCATTGACCAAAAACCAGAGCACAATGTGTGAAACACTAATCATAGTGACGTAGCCATGAAGAATCATTTATATGATGTCTAAATCATGAAATTTTCGTCAAAATATATGAGTCCTTAGGTTGAACCTATATCACCCATTATCATTATCAAATATATAGGATTTTATCCAATAAATATATTTATACTCAAATTTAGTCATATGGTTATGTTTTCAAATCCATGATTCCCTAAATCTAGTTTCCAAGGCTACTGTAAAATATCCTTTGATACCAATAGTAATGACCCCCAACCCTAATTATCTAGAGTAGGTGCCTTTATTTATTACATTTTTATAATATATAAGGAATATCATCCCAATGGACTGAATAGTTTAGTAATCTTGGAAAACTAGAATCATACTTGTAATCCACAATACATTTTAAAACATAAAATACAAAAACAATTTCATTGAGTCTTCCATTATTCCTCTATTGTGTAACCCTATATATAAATTTTAATTTACATTTTGGAATCATATAAAAAAAATGAAACATATGAAAGTGGTGAGATCAATTGCTTAGTAAGGGTAAGCATACACTGGAATCTATGAGTATATATGGAAAAAACAATAATATCAAAAGGTAAATAACTAAAACACATGCCATTTAAAAAATCCCAAGAGTTAGAAAACATAACCATGGATGTAATACTAGTAGGATAATCACATGGAATATAAATAACTAATATCAAAATTATGGAATGCATAATTCTAGACATCTGAAACATACCATCGAGGCCTCAACCAAGACACTTGAAAATAAATATGTAAGGCCTCGGTGATATCTATATCTGAAAATAAATGGGAAATGAATTATTCAAGTCCATATATAGTTTTATCATTAGAACAAACAATTAAAATAGGTTATATAGTGGTACCACTAATCACTTATTAATTAAAATAAATTCCTCATATTAAAAGGGTCAAACATAAAAAACAAAAACATTCATTTTGAGAAACTAGCATATGAAATGCGCATACTTTAACCATAAACCTTGAATGATATCAAAATAGCACATCCACAGTCAAAATGATCACAAACAATTCAATTAAATATAGTATATGGTATCATAAGAGATAAATATCAATGAATTACAAGATCCAACCATGGATTTTGACATATATTAAGTTACTTTTAAATGATACCATTGAAAAATTATTTAGGAAAATAGTCATTAATCATTCCAAAGTGTCCCATACCACTTTGAAACATTTAAATAATAATCAATATAAAATAATAACATTAAGTGAAACTAATAATATAATGATAATAAATATATTCATGATATTATATATGAAATTTCAGTTCATATAACTCACACAAGGAATAGGTGGTGATAAAATAATATATCTCACAAGAGTAAAAGTGAGAAGAGAAAACCCTTCCCTTTTTCTTCCTTTAGTTGTACATGATTCAACCTCTTATATAATCGTTTTAATCTTGTTATTAACTTATAAAATAACCATATACATATTTATGATATTATATACGTTCCTATTATATTATTTTATCACTCGTTTGATGATAGTGTTTCATTTTTACCCTTGTTTCGGGTGTTAACTACTTAATTTTATTATGCACCTTTTTCCCTGAAAGTCTCAGTTATTTTGAATAGAATATATATCTAAAATATAAATAATTTTATTAATGTTATAAATATAATTTATAAACATTAAATATATTATAATATCCATTATTTAATTATGGATATGGAAAATGAATCGCATCGTGAAGACGGTAGGTCGTACGTATGTTCGAGCGGCGATATCATTCCATCAATAATTGAAAGGTTAAAAAAGTGTATGGTATATTAATTTTTAAATAATATATATCATTTCATAATTATATTATATATCCTTTATTTCCATCATTATATCAATGTGTGTAACATGGTAATGAAGAATTGATTACACCATGATGTGGAGATATTAATTCGTACGTATACACAAGCGGTGCTTTCTTTTATTGTATAGTGGATAAAAGGTGTAAAATGGTTTCACAATAATCATAACAAAATATCAAAATATATATTATACTGTATTTATTACATTATCTTGGAAACAACATATTAATAAGAAATGGAATAAGGAACAAACTTGATAGAGTCGATAAAGGTGATTACCTCTTCTTCAGTTGACTTTAATATATTCTTAAAGGATCTAGGGTTGGTATTTTGGATTTAAAAACACCTCAAGAACCTGTATAAGTATTTTTGGAGGAGAAATTTATAGGTTTAGTTCGAAATATAAGGAATAAATTTGTGTAAAGAATTGAAGGAGGAGGTTTCCTTTTATAATTGAGTTGAGCCGCACTTTTGGAAACTCTCAAAATATTAAAATATAATAAGGATATTCTAGATCAAAAGGATTAAAAATGGAATTTAAGTGAATATTGTAGGAAATTTTAGACCATATATTATCCCATTTTTAATTTTTTTAATATTTTTATGGTTTTTAAACAATTTAATAAGATATTAATTCAATAAAGTATCATTGTTATCAAATTTGATACTAATCATTTAATTTGACTTCATATACATCAATACAAAGTGGAAATTAGAATATAATGCTTTAAAACATATATAATATATTTTATAGATCTATAAAGTTAATTAAACACATTAAAGATTCCAAAATATATCGAAAGTACTACTTTTAAAATCAATTATTTTATTTTTCTGTTAATTAAATATATACTCTATTAGCATTGCAGAAGCATTTAAGGTAATTATATAAATTCTAAAAATTAAAAATAAATAAATATAATTCAAATTTTTCCAATAGTATCAAAATAGATTTTTTTCCATTCATATATTTAATTATTCACTATGTGGACAGATAAATAACATTAAATACAAAGCGAGTAAAATTTTGTAACTATCTTTGATTCAAATAATATATAAATTATTTTCATGAAAAAATGTCCATTAAAAAACTACTATTTTATCTCAAGGTGATAAGGTTCTAACCCCCTTCATATAATAACTTTTATATATGTTTAGGTCACATTATTATCCTTCTCTTTTGTTTTTAACCCTTATTTAGACCCTTCAACTACTACCATGGAAACATATTTTTTTCACTCTTTAATGGTTAATATAGTTATTATAAAATGAAAAAAGAACCATAAATGATACATGGATGAAATTTTAATAATTATTTGAATCATTTGACCTAATTATATATATTTATTAATTTATTATCATTTAATAAAATACTATTTATTTTAAAGTATCATTAATGTTATTTTTGAAACTATTCATTACTTGAATTTTTGAAAATACCATAAAATAAGATAAATTCAAACCATAACCATTAATACAATCATAATATATCTACACATTCTATAAAATTTGTTGACAACATTAATAATATAAAATTATATATTTTTTTAATAACATTTATTTGATATGTCTATTAATTAAACAATTATTGCATCACTATTGTGTAAACCATTAATTAAATTATTTCTTCCAAAAGAATTTAAAATAAATTATTATGAGGAATATAAAAATTTTAACATTAGAATAACTATTTATATTCAAATATATCTTCTGAATAACAACATAAAAATGTAATACTTATTAAAAACTTGAGTATAACATATTTGACTTTCCTTTGAATAAAACACTATAAAAGACTTAAATTCATCCAAGTGGTTTCAAGAGTCCATAAAATCTTCCAAATAATGATTTCGGTAGACAATAATTCATCCAGTATAATTAGGACAAGTCTTAAAGAAATTTACTAATATTTATAGTATTATCTGTACCCTTAATTACCTGATTTACTATTAACTATGGTAATTAAACAGAATATTAAAGTTACTATTCATATTGCCAAAAAACAAAAGGGACCTATTTACTAAATTTTGAAATTATGATTAAAAATATGATTTTTTTTCCAAATTCAAAATATAAAATTGGGTAAAATTAATTTAATTTTAACCTCATAGATAGAATGAGAAGATGGGTTTTCAAAGTGAATTCATTCAAAAGATAGAAATATTTTTATATCCAAATTCAATATGAAATTGATTCCAATGACCTAAATTAGGTTAAATGAAAAAATGGATATAATTATAGCATAAAAATAATTAAAAATATAATTTAACAATATAATTTTTTTTTGGAAAATAAGCTGTTTTCAATTAAAATGAAATATTTTATCACTATTCCTCAAAAAATGAAATTTATCAGAAATATACCAAAAATTAAAATAAAGGCATTTTTTATTTTTATTTAAAAATAAAATGTTAATTTTTTCAAATATAATTAATAAATGATTTAAAAACATTATTTAAAACAAGTGTGCTATCAAAAGGTGGTAATACTATCTTTTTATAAAAATACATTTTTTTTGTGAAAAATTGGATTTGTTCTTATATCATTTCTAGAAAAAACATATATTTAATTTAAAAAATTATATTATATTTATATATATCATTAATATAATCCAAAAATTTTCATTTGTTTATTTTATTGGTATAAAACACACTTGTTTGCATTTAAAATTTTTTTATAAAAACTTTCCTTTATATTAGATTAGTTTTTACATTTATTTATTTTTAATTTGTAAGCAATGAATTTAATAAAATATTTATATAAGTTAATTAATCCAGTTAATAATGAAAAATTAAATTTCTAGACTGTAATTTCATTTATAATACTAATATTAATAGTATATCATAGTTAATTCAAGCTCTGTGTTGTGTGAAATGGATACAATGAATGAAATTTAGTTTATTTAAGAAGAGTTATACAATTAAATCTTGTTTCATTACATAAAAAGAGAAAAAATTTTTATAAATTTTTGAATAAAAATACTAAATCTAATATGTCTAATGAAGAATTTAATAAACACTTAGGGAGGTTTACAAATAGTAGAGAAACACTCACTAAAATACTGGGAAAACAAAATTTCTCCTAAATATATTACTGGCCTGGGTTACTAACCTAGATAGAGTATATTAGCCAAGAGAAATTTTTTATCAAAATACAATTCAATAAATTCTTCTCCTAGTTTTTTTTTCAAGTGGAACTAATAATGTTTTCATCTTAAAGAGTTTACAATATGCTTATAAGAAACCTATTACAAAAACCTGGGTTCCAAAAGCACTAATCACTAATATATTTGGACCCAAGAAAATATAGGTTCCAAAATAATTTTAGGTATAAATTAATTTTTTAGGGAAACTACTTGAAGAGATCTAGTAAAAGTTGGTGGTATCTAGAAAACAGTTGTACGAGACATATGATTCGAGATTACATAATCTTTAAAAAATAGATAATGGTTTATGGTATACATGACACCATTGATGACAATGATAACAGAAAAATAATGGGATTTTTCCAAATCAGTAATAAAAACTCAAATTTAATTTCTAATTTACTTTATGTTGATTGTTTAAAATGCAACCTATTCACATCTCATAGCTATGTGATGATGATTTTCATGAAAAATTTGAATTTTTTTTTGTTTTTAATTATAAAAATTATTTAGTATTTACTTATTTCATAAATGAAAATGTAAATTCTATTAATCTTGATTATTTAAATTAAAAAAAAATTCATGCTTATGTTTCTTTCATAAGGAATCATAGATTTGGAATAGGAGACTTGGCCACTGTAATATTTACTCAATTATAAATCTTACAAGGAAACGGTTAGTTAGAGATCAACCCAAAATTTAATTCCCAAATATTAGTCTATAACCTCTATCAAAAAAAGAATCAAAAAAATATTTCCAACTAAGTAAATAAGTTTCAACTTCTCAATCCCTCGAATTGGCTCAAATGGATTTGTTTGGACCATATAGAGTTTATATTTTAAATGGGAAAAACCATGTCTATGTTCTTGTAGATTAATTTTCTAGTTATACTTGGTTATTTTTTTGGATCAAAAAAGTAAATCCTACAATAACTTTACCATGTATGAAAAATATATAGAAAGCCTAAGTCGACTTAGGATTAAGGCCTTGAGAAGTGACCATGTTCATGGGTTTGAGAATCAAGACTTTGAATCATTTTTCTCACAAAATGGATACAATCATAAATTTTATACTCCTAGGACTCCCTAGTAGAATGGAGTTGTAGAAAAGAGAAATATACCATACAATGATTAATAAATACGAATAATATATCTACTTTTGAGCAAATTCTTGGAATACAACTTTCTATATAATTAATATATTTTTAATTAAACCCATCTTAAAGATAAATCATTATGAACTTTAAAGTAATATTAAGCCTATGGTTAATTAATTTAGTGTTATAGGATTAAAATTATTTATTCTTAACACGAAGGATAATGTTGACATGTTTTCCTCCAAGGGAGATGAAGGAATTTTCCTTAGTTATTAAAACTCTAGTAAATCCTATAATGTGTTTAAAAAAAGAACCCAGAATATGTAAGAGTTTTTTCATGTCAAGTTTAATGAGATAAATCCACATGATAGTAAAACCCATTTAGAAAACCTTAAATATTATTTATCCACTTTCAACATAAATGTAAATCATACTGGTAATCCAATACAACATGAATAAAAATCATCTAGTTATATAGAACTACAGAAACTAAACTAGAACCTGTAGAAGACCACAAGGTGACCAACACATATTTTTCTAGATCTATTAGGAATATTTAATAACACCCCCTAGATTATGTAGTTGGAGACTTAGATATAGTTACATAGAATAGAGATTCTCTGTGAAACCATGTTCAACATCAAGCATTCTTATCCTAGCTTAAACCAGATAATACCACTGATGTAATTAATAATGAATTATGGGTAATGTATATTCAATAAGAACTTAATCAATTTAAAATAAATAAATTTTGGGATCATTTTGATAAAACTGAATACACCTTAATTATATTTACTAAATGGGTGTTTAGAAACAAGGTTGATGAATCTGTCACAATAGTAAGGATTAAGGCTAGACTAGTTGCATATGGGTATAATCTAGAAGAGGGTATTAACTATGAGGAAAACTTTACACTAGTATCCTGGCATGAATCCATCAGAATAATACATTCATTTTTTGAACATATAGAGTTCAAACTATATCAAATAAATATTAAAATTGAATTCATGAATGGATATATAATTTAGGATGTTTTTGTTGAATAAACCTTATATTTCAAAACCCTCATTTTCCAAATGAGTTTTTCAGGCTAAAAAAAGATTCATATGGTTTCAAAAAAGCTACAGGATATTGGTATGATATTCTCAGCTTTATTCTTATTTCCAATGTATTTTCCAAAGGTATAATTGATCCTACTCTTTTTCTAAAAATCATTTCCAAATATGTTATTATAGTTCAAATATATGTATATGATATTATATTTGTATATCATAATTTTTTTTATGTACTGATATTTCAAAAGTGATTCAAAATGAGTTTGAAATGAGTATAATGGGTGAACATAAATTCATTCATGGTTTCTGATTTTTCAGGATAAATATGGAATTATTATAAATCATAGTAAATATACTAAAGACCATTAAAAATTATTTGTTTTGGATGCCACTAAATGTAGTGACACTCCTATGAGTACCACCTATAAATTATATCTTGACAGAACTAGGAAATCGGTTGATCAATCCAATTATAGAGGCATGATTGGAAGTATTATCTACTTAAATTCTATCTGACATGACATTATGTTCAGTGTGTTTATGTGTGATCGATTTCAAGAAAACTGAAAAGATTCACAATTACTTATTGCTGAAATTATTTTTAAATACCTAAAATATACAACAAATTTAGGAATGTTTTATCCTAAAGGACAAGAATTTGACAATGTGATTTATTCAGATGATGATTTTATAGGGTGTAAGTTAGATAGAAAAATCACCTCTGGAATGTGTTACCTTTTGGGGAAGTATCTATTTTCTTGATGTAGTAAGAAATGATATTCTATTTCCCAGTATACTACTGAAGGTGAATATATTACTGTAGGTAGCTTTTGTGATCATATTTTGTGGATGAAACACACTTTTCTATACTATGGATATCAATCCTGACATGTCCCTATAAATTGTGACAACACAAGTGCTATATATATTTCTAAGAACTCCGTATATCATTATAGAACAAAAAAAAATTGATGTACGACATCAATTTTTGAGAGATCATTTTCAAAAGGGTGATGTAACTCTGGAATACATTGGTACATAGCATCATATTTCTAATATTTTCACTAAGAACTTAAATTCAATGATAAGGAATTATATCAAACGTCAATTTGGAATAATTAATTTTTTTAAACATAATTTCTTGGGGACACACCGTTGGATTTTACCCACCATTGGAGTTTACCCACCACTTGTTTTTACCCCTAGTGTTTATTCACCACTGGTGTTTACCCACTGATGTTGTTTACCCACCATTGGTGTTTACCCACAATTGGATTTTACCCACTGTTGGAACAACACACCATTGGAAATGATCCACCATTGGAATGAAAGTTTCCATTGATAATTTTTATTTATAGGTTAAGTATTTAATTTCATTATGATTTAAATGTTATTTTTTATGATTTTCATATCCATAAATGATATAATTTTAACACTTATTTTAATTTCAATGCCAATCCTTCCTCATGCCTAAACCTTCTCCATGAACCTTTTTATCCTAACTATTAGCCTTCCCTCAACCTTGTCCAAATGATAAACCTTATTCACAATGGTTAGAGTAAATAGAGAAGCAATTTCAACTCCTAATGAATCACTCCCTTCAAAGAAGCAGAAAGGATAATAAGCAGATCTATAGTCAAGGTGGGAAACCTATAGCTTGAAAAATGTATAGAAGTTCCTTAGAAGGAAGTTCATGTAGAGTGGTTTTTATTGAGAAATTAATTTGTCATTAGATTAATGAAATACTATAGATGGTTAGAGTGGTTCTCAAATAATTATATTCTCTTCTTTATGTATTTAGTGAATTAGTTTTATCATAATGTCGAGTTCAATTTTTTGGTAGAGAATGACTAGGTTCGAAAAAGGATAAATGGAAAAAATGTGGTATTTTATTTAAATCTATAGGATAGATATCTTAAAGTACCACACAAATGAGTTTAAAATTATTATAAAGGGATGATTCCAAGTGAAAGTGATTATTTAAAATATGAGAAGTCCTTAGCTCAATTTATTAGAGATGGTACACTAGGAAGATTAGTTGCAACAGAGCTTGATGTTGAGTGTCATGTTTTGTTTATGTTCATCCAGAACATGTTGTGCCTAAGGAAATTATATTTCAATACAATACAATACCAAGACGTATATCTACTATACATCATGAAAAGGGCATAAGAAATAAAACTATTTAAGTATTTGATGATTGATATGATTGATATATGAAAGACATCTTCCATGTAAAATTCCCTAATTTATTATATGTCTATTTTGGACATGTAAGAGTACAATGGTTTAGTTGCTGAGGATAAAGAATCATAAGTTAAATGTGTTGGTCTTTGTTTGACCAAGGTAATTTGTAAAATAAAAAAGATTAATTGGAACCCTTAGAGGTGGAAATGGGTTGATGATGTCGACAAGATTCATAGGGATTTTAATCCTTTTAAAAATTTTATAAGTCCCAAGAATCTTATGGATCATGGCCTGGATCCAGATGAGGTGGATACATACTCTAATGATGAACAAGAAGAATAGAAGGTTGATAATTCTGGTAATGAAGACGAATTTTTAGTTGATGAGGGTAGTGATCCTGACTTTCCTAAGTGCCCTCCTGTTATCACCTTTGGTCTAGCCAGTCCTCCTATATATAAACCTTTTTGATAAACTCTTCTATGTAAAGGAAGTAAAGAAGAAGAAACTGTGGTTTCTAAATAATAATAGTATAACAGTTCTTCTAGATATTATGAGCAGGTTGTATCTCATTCTGATGATGAAAATGGACATGAAACTAAAATTTATAAAGAAGATGATGAGAATGGATATGAAGAATAAGATGAAGAAGAAAATGATGAAGAAGAATAAGATAATAGAAAATAAGGGGATGGTAATAAATAATAAGGGAAAGATAAAGAATATAGAGATAGTAAAGATGAGGGAGATAGTGATGGAGATGGATGTGATGGTGGATCAGATCATGATGCCCCCGATGGCCATATTGGCACTGAGGATATTGATATGCCTCAAACAGTTGTTTCATCTCCTATCTTGTAAATTTATTCTACGTATGAGGAGATACTAATATTAGTTCAAGACGTTGATAGATTTATTAAAGATGATTTGGGAGAATCTATTGACGGCGAGGAATCCCTAAGCCTTATTATTCTCCATATTAATCCTATTGACTAGATAGTTATTGTTTAGACAATTGATGATCAGATAGATGTTGAGACTATAGTTTTTGAGCCTACAATTTTATCTTATTCTATAGTAGGTGTTTTAGCTCTTGAAGAATGGGATATATATATATATATATAGGATATCTGATATTTGAATTAGACTACACTGACATTGATGATGAGTGTATTATTCCAATGAATGATGGAACCACTATCCCAATTCAAATAGATATATATCCAAAGGGATCCCTGGTGAAATATATTGATGATGATAGGGATCTATAAATAATTGTTTTAGATGTTCCATCAAGATCTGATCCTACAAAGGCATCTAGTAATAGAGTGTCTGCACCTTTCCCAGTTATTACCCCTATACATGTTGATGTTGTTTCTAGAGCTAAACTATAGTCTTTTAGGGAAATTATTCGATCTTATTTTGGTTTTATGTTGAGGAATCCAGTACCTCATATAAAAAATCATTGTGAGATAGATTTAAGATATTTTTTTAACTTGTGAAACACCACATACAACCTAAAATGATGCATCGTATTCAATATTTGGAGATAGAGAACAAAATTCATTCCAATGAGAGGGGGTCATTGAGATCAATGATAGAGGGGAAGGAACCATATTTTGATTCCAGTATAGATTCCTTGATGGATAGGTTGGATTCATTTCCATATATACCATCTAATTGAAAGGATCCACCTACCAGTTCTTCCTTGGATGTCAAGATAATCCGATCAGTGTTTAGGTAAGAGATTTGAGCTGTTTAAGGAGGTGTTTCTGATATCCCTCAGGATAGTATGAGATAGATTAGGCATAATAGTGACCATTTTTATAATATGGTTAGGGAATGTATTAGTGAAGTAACAGCTGATATAGAGACTATTAAAAAGGCAATAAAGTGTTATATTTCAAGGATCTACATAAAGAATGGGATCAACTCACACTTCAATTTCTGTACAGAAAACCTCATGCTTCCTTTAGTTACTAAAGCCTTCAAGGACTAGGTTAATCAACTCAAATTGATGACCCCTATTCTTAAGTTGTTTATGGAGGAGAAAACAAAATTTAGTTCAATTTAAATGGGAGGAAATATCATTATCGAATTAATCAGTTTGATGAAGCCTTTTCCATATTTATCTGGAACCGCAGTAGTGGATCAGGAGGTCATTCCATTAATTGGTAATCTAACTCCTCCATCCACTAACCTAGAGTTTTTTAGTGTTGCTATTGCATGAGATCCAACTTTACTTTTACCGTATCAGTTCCATCCCTTTAGCATGACTCCCAAATAAGCTATCCAAGATCTTAAGACTATTATTATCTGAGAGACTCCTTCTCTACATTTTGTCCATACAACCTCAACCATAGCTACCTCATCATCTAACAAGGTTACCTCTGCCTATGATAAATGAAATCACATTCTATTCCTAGAACCCATATTAAGAAGAATTTAGATTAGAATGTAGTCTTTGATAGGGAATTCCTTTTGAATTTTTTGTATCTCTTTTTGAATGTAATTCAATAGATTTTGTCCTTAATGAAATTTTTCCTCACATTTATCTTTTTTAATCTCTTTTCATTTACTATTTTTGATTTTCACTTTTTGACAATCCCAAAAGGGGAACATTATTATGGAATTTATTTACTCTTTTTACACTAATTTCATTTTCGATACCATCTTTATTGTTATTTACTAATACCATACCTTTGATTCCATATGTATTTAATTTATACCTTCAATACCATCTTGATTTAGTATTGGTATTTACTTTATTCTATCATACCATACATTTCTCATACTTTCTCAACTGTTTGTTTCTTCATATCTTTGATACAATTTTTTTAATCATATTATATTAATCTAATCTATTTCATGGAAATTATTATTCCATATATGATTTATAAAATTTCCTGATTTTTATCATCAATAAGGGGGATATTGTTGGTAACCACGTTTTAATGATAAATAAATATTTTTTATTATGTGTTTAATGGTTTCGCTATTTTATGAAAGCACTTTATAATGTAAGGTAGTCTAAGAAATTTTGTCTGTGTAATAAAAATACCCACCACTAGACTTGAGTCACTATTGAATTTGACTCACTGTTGAAGATGTGTCACATCCAAAAAAGACTCACCATTGAAGATGAGTCACTACCAGAAAAGACTCATTGTTGAAGATGAGTCGCCAATAGGAATATTTCACCACTGGAAAAGAGTCACTATCAAGATTGGGTCACCGCTATAATATACCTACATCTAGAAAGGAGTCACAGATGAAGATTAACTATTGTCAGATGATTCATTATTGAGACGAGTAACTATTGAGACATGTCACTATTGAGATGAATCACTGTTGAGATGAGTCACCACCAAACATGAGTCACTTCCAGACATAAACTAACATAAAATGAACTACCACCGGCCTAACTCACCATTGTCCTAACAAACCTCCAGATATTATTCACCACTAGAATGAGCCACTATTGGTATTCTAGGATATTTTAATAAAATATTTATATTGAATATATTATCAAATTTAATTCTAAGTATTATTTTAATGATCAATATTAAACTATTATAGTGTACATTAAAGATTATGTAAAATCTAAGTATGAGGATGAAATATCCCCAGATGATTATTCCTGAAATGGTGTTTGTATCTTTAAGTGTTACTTATTCAAGTAATTCACCCTCAAGCTTGACATGGCATGATCGTGGGCCGAGTGAGAACACATGATCAAGTGTTCCACTTACTAAAGATCCATACACAAAGCATTGTTATATGAAACCAACTATAGAAGAGTATGATTACGAAAAATAGTTAGGACAAAGATATATTACGATGCTCTGTTTTATTGAGTTTTTTAGAGAAATGACTTGAGTTCCTCTCCGAGATAAATCTGGGGAGACTCAATATTTTGGAGCACATCAGACGTAGAAACACCATCCTTTATCTATCTTTATACTTGATCTTTCATATTGTTTCCTTTTCATTTCCAGAAGTGTATGGTTTACCCTGTTTATTCAATACAAATCTTTCATGTTCTTTAACTGGAAGATAAAAGATATCTTCTTCACTCTAATTTTATCTTTACCCATGATGTTGTGGAAGAGGTCTTTTTGTGTCTTGTGTTTATTTTATTCCCATGATTATTGTTTAAGAGGTACCTGGTAATCATAGATAGATTGTATCAATTGTATTTATACCCGATCTAGGTTTGGGATCATGTTTTTATTTATATAATCTTTTTGGAAGCAGGTTATTTTTATGTAGAGGGGATTAGGTTTGGCTTTGAGACTGAAACCCTTGTTTTAATTCCATTGTGTGTTTTTCTTTGTTCTGTTTTTATGATTGAAACTAATTTTTTTCAATCTATAAACAAAATCACTACTTTGATAGATAATTTTAACTATTCTTTATATACTGTTTTGATTGATTAATTTGTTATCAAAAGATAGGAAAATATTCATATTGTATTAAATGAGACATAATAACTCTTTGAGAAATATTCTAAAAGATAAAAATTTATACCAATCTACTATTTTGATTAATTAGTGTTTTTAATTTAAATGGGAGATTTTAATAGAACTAGTTTTTAACAAAACAATTATTGGGTACTCAATTCACCCCCATCTTGAGATACTCACTTTGAACAATAGAGATGTTTTTGCAGTAGGTATGGTTACTTTACCTCTAATTTTTCCATCATGTTCCCTCTATTCAACCACTATGTACATGGTGTTATTAAAGAAAAAATTGACATTAATTTTATTTGTATAAATATTCAAGGTTTCATTTTTTACATAATTTATTCCCATTTATTTCCTTAGGCTACACAAATTGGGAACCCTATCCATTATTTTCCTCTCTATCCCTCATTATATCTATCCCTTATAACTTCTATGATTCATATCTGATCAATATTCCATTTATGTAATAATATTCTATATAGTTTTTCTAAGATTACCCTTTTATTTTTGTTCATTATTTAATTTTTAGTCAATTATTGGTTATAAATTTAAATTTTGAGGATTCAAGGCAGTTATAAAATATTCTCTAACAAAGTCAATTTAAAAAGTAGTTTTCTATCAAATAAATTTTGATAAAATATGATTGAAGAACCATAGTATTCCTTAAGTTAATGGTGTTATATGGGTGTACATGTGTTTGTTGGGATAAATTAAATTGGGAATAATGAACCCAAAGTCAAACCAATATAGTCCAATGAATTATTAAAATTTGGGTATAATCTAATATAACACCCATAAGGAGTATTTCTCAGTTATTATTAATATTTTAAGGAGCTAATTAAAATTTTCATGCAATAAATAATGTATTACCATATTAAAGTGGATATATTAATGTGGTATGGTTTTTAGATAATTATTATCCTCCATGATTGAATTAAATGATATATTTTTATTGAACTTGTTTTATATCTCATTTTGTATAGTCTAAAGGAATATTGTAATTATTATATGATGAAGCAATATGATGCGTGTTTATTACCATGATTATTTTAAGTATCCCATATAGATAGGGTTATTAAATAATTAAATCATTTATATTGAATTTTCTAAATATTATTTTTAATCCATACAATTTTTTTGTTACCTTTACATTAGAGAATGTTTATTTCCTTGGTATAAATTATTTTATGATAATATATGTTATCGGTAGTTTTCATTTGAATTATGAATCAAATTATCATTTTAAATTTATATTAATTAATTTAATTGGAAATAAATTGAAATGGTGTGGTAAGGTATTTGGTAACATGGAACATAACTAAGGTAATTGTGGGTATAGTGAAGTATTATTTTGGGTGTCTTTATTTTATCATTTAGGCCCTCTTTCACTACACGATTGTATTTGTTTTTTGTGATAGATATTATTTATCTTTTCAATTCTGAACAACACTCATTATTTATTTTTTGGGATATGATTTGATGTCATTTTAACTTGTATTAGGATAATGTTATGTTAGATGGGAAAGTCCCATGACTGACTGAAGTGAGAGAATAACCTCAAATTCATGAGGTGAGTGTTTTTTATTATAAAATAGCATAGTTATACAATTGATTATTATTAATCATTAATTGGGGTCCTTAGGATAACGATTCCAGGTGAAATATCCAAGGAGGCCAAAGGGGGATATATTAGGTTGATGTATTTCATTTTTTCCCTATGGTTGGGGCCAGTGAAATATTATTATTGGGTTTCTGAGGATAAATTAACAGTTAACCACAGAAGCATAACAATTATCAAAATTTACAAGGGTTTAATCTAAAAATAGACATATAAAATGAAGAACAATGTAATGTTTGTAAGTTAAACCACAAATATTATTGATTTATATTCATTCATGGTGGTTGATAAATAACACCAAGAGGTACCCATCGAACTCCCTCTTCCATGGTGTATGCTTAGGATGAAACTGAATCTCCCAACACAAGAAAATTAACTTTATCACTCTCATGATATGGTACTATCTCGATGTGCATATTGAGTAACATTATTAGAGATTTGGGGTGGAGAGATTCAGTCAATTCATGGGAAATATTATGATCATACATCTCAATGGTCACTTCCCCATATATGACCATCAATTTAGCTATTTTTGTGTAATGAATTTAATAAAGTGCTATAATGCATTATTAAACATCCTTTATTCATTCATTCATTCATAAAATTAATTCATCAACTATCCTAATGTTTTATCTTATGAAATTTATAATGGAATATTATGTGTACACAAACCATACAATTTGAATTTAACAATATACCAGCATGGATGATTATAAGGAGCCTCATGAATTATAGCATATGATTCACAACCCCCTAATTTTTCCATGTCATGCTCTATGAATATATGTATGTAGTGTCACATTATACAAAAAATGAATTATGATATATTTATATCATAACATAAGATATATCCAAAACTCATCAAATGAGTTTAAGGCTTTATGGAATATCTCCTCAATCTCTCACTTATGCTAAATCCATATATAATTTATTTTCATTCACCTTAAGTTGAATAATATTCAATATCTTATGAAACCATATCTAAAAATATTTTGGATATCTTTTAAAATACGTTCTCGAAAGATATCTTTAAATTCACAGTGTGTCACATCATATTAAAGACCATGTTAGCACCCATCAAAAACTCTTTTCGGATATGATCTAAAATAGTTTCAGAGAAACTATGTATGTAAAAGAGTCAATCACTATTTATTCAAACATAATGTGTCACCCCGTGATACTTTTTACAATTGAAAAAATGAATTCTTGAATTCATAAATACAATCAATGTGAATTCTCTATGAAATAATCACTGATACTCAATTTGCAAATAGATCTGTCATGATGTTAATTAAAAACAAATAAAACTAGACTTGTGTTGACAACCTTAATCATATTATAGTTAATACATTTTTCCAAGAAATGTATTGACCATGGGACATGAAGTATGTCAATCCTATATAGACACTCATAATTTCTTTATTTTATGATTATAGACTAAATAGGTCGATGAATACATCAGAATCCATTCACCTTTATGGATGATCACAATACATACCCATGAACCAATTAGAGAAATAAATAATATATGTTATCTAGATATATTTTTACACATCCTAAATCTATCTAAATTGATGGACCGGATTTCATACTGTTCATGTGAGAGAAAAAATCCCATTTTTATTAAGCTCTCACAGATGACTTGATCAACTACATACCACAACTCCCCCGGATTGGATAAGACTTAAGGATTTTGTAATAAAGGTATCAAAATATTAATGTTCTTATTTTAGATATATCATCAATATCATGCAATGTGACTCTAAATATGAAACATACAACCATAGTATATCGAAGTTAGAGTGTGTGACACCCCATGTGGAATATACATAGCGATTCATATAGTTAAAAAAACTTGTTTATACCTCATGAGCATATTATTTATCATAATATAAGAATAATAATCTCTCTAAGATTAACATTCCATTAAAACTTATAATACACCATGAAAAAATTGGTTAGTGATAACTCAATGTCATACTTTGAGAGGTAAATTAACATTTCACTTTAACATATGTATATATTCTTCCAATTTGAAATAATAGTTAAGTGGATATTTTATTTTGTATTACATAATATATTTACATTATAATTGTTTACCAAATTTTAATAAACCGATACATAAGAGAGTGTCTAAAATATCACATATGATAGAACACCAGATTGACCATATGTTATCTAATTTTTTATGGGTTTTGTTAAACTCATTTCTTCTCTAGGTAATTTATAGAACATCTCCATGTGACCATCTAATAAAACCCTACCAATAAACTCATTAGTGGGTATAATTTATGATGCAAAAAGTTTCAATATTGGTGATACTTTGGAATCATATTCCCAATGTTCAACAACTTGAATATTTTAGATTTCCTTAACTCAAGATCATAAAAGGTTTTGATGGTAATAACTTATTTTTTTTACTTATGTTTTTTTCTAAGTTGATTATCACTATTCATGGAACCCTGTCAAATAAGAATCATCCTTAAAGGTGCTATTTCATAGTAATTTTTAACTAGTTTAAACCTTTATTTGTAAACTTTGAACATTTCAATGTCAAAATATAATCCCACTACACTCAAAGACACTATATTCTTTTCAGAATATCATAATAAGATTCATTAAATCGTTCATACATGGAAAATAACTGTTATTTCCTTTTAGTAAAAATATTTGAAAAATAAAGTACCGTATTTATATCATATGTTTTGTTTTATGTACATGGAGAATTTTATTTAAAATTAGATTATTCTTGGAAACATTACATTGATGGGTAGTGGGATCGTATTAATCATATTTTGACAAGCTTCTAGTTAACCTCATTTATCAAGGAAAAAACATTATTATCACCATCTACTTCTCAAGTATGTTATAGAATATAAAGAATCATAAACCATGTGTAACGTCTCATTTTTTCATAATTGTTTTCAAAAATTACTTCTCTCATCATATGAGAGAAATAAGTTAACTATAAACATCCTTTAATAAGATCCATATAAGCTTGATATATTCATTTACATTTAATTCCATGATTTATCAACCCTTTTCATAATTATTTGAATACAAACCACATGATATATTTATTATTCCCATGATTTTAAAATATTAAATACACATAATAATTTTAAATTATTAATTTGGCATCACATACCATTTAACATCAATGAATTGATTTATATACATCAATACCTAACATGGAAATTCCAGGGAGTTTCAAATACTTCATATGGTATCATAGAAAATTCTATATTATAGAATTATTACTCCTTATTAACACTATGTTCCGGTTTTAATAACCTTATCTAGCTATTTGAAGAAACATTTTTTTACTCTAACTAAATTTTATTCTTACAATTTAAACTTTTACCAACTTTTACTATAAACAAAGCACCAGAACCAAAACAATATATTCCTAGTTCATATATCTTAAAATATTTGAGATAATTAGGTAAACATTTATTGAAGACATTCATGATCTGAACATTTCAATAAATTACAATAAAATGATTATAATTGGAATAAGAAAACATAACGAAACCTCCATTATCTCCATGTCATTAATATATCTAATCATATTGTATATATGAACAATGACTAAAAATTATTTGGTTATTTTGAATATAATTACATTGAATGAATAAGGGAGTCCACATATTCTTCTTATAAGATTATTGAATCCATGTGTTTAATAAATACAATAGTTGGTTACTTATGAGGGTATTGTTCTAACATATTAAATTTATATACTAATTGTTTTTTCTAAATTTATTTGCCTTATGAAGTTTCTATCATTAAGATTCATATTTTTAAGCATTAATATCATAGTTATGTTTGATGATGAATGTTTTATTAATCTACAAAATAAAAATTTACTAGAAGAGTATAATGTTATATAAAAATTTAATAAGATTTATTATTAAACATGCTCCCATAAAAATTGTTACTCTATTTAAACCAACATATACATTAATGGGACAAGATCAATATTTTATTAATAAATGAATCCAATTTTTCATTCAAATCAAAACATTGTTATTTAGGTATAGCATCATCAAAATTAGATTAAATATGACTGTTGTATGGTTGAGAATATAAAATTTTGTCCAATCCTTTATAAAGATAATCTCAACACCATTCCTACGATATCCATACTCTTAGGGTTTCCAAGGTAAGTATAACCCAAATATTACAATAATATTTTGTTACCTAATTATAAGGGTTAATAATTTCAATAATGTATTCTAGAAAATAATTAATGAGCACCATGACTTGGTAGCACCTACCCATTTTAATGATTAGGGTCATTACATGTGCTTTTATTAGAATGAATCTAACATTTAATATTTTTAATGGGGATTTTGAAACATCTCATGATTTTGTGAAATATTTTTTTAAAAAAAATTAATTTTTTTGATAGCATTGATTTCATGAAATACTAAGTATAGATTGTGTTACACGTAATACCGGTTTTACCCTGTACTACATGAAAGAACAATTTAAATAAAACATAACATACTATTAAAATATTATTATTTAATATGATAGCTATTTCACAGCTATTGAAATAGAATGTATTAATGGGATTAAATATATTATGAATATATATGGTTTAAATATGTATATAAAATTAATTTTTAGGTTCTAGTTAATTATAAATGAATATAAAAACTATTTGTAAATAAAAGAATTATTTTTCTCAAAATGTATTTTTATACACAAAAACATGTTTTATCTCAATAAATTAAATAAATTACTTTTTATTGGATTATATTAAAGAAAATTTAAATATTATAAATTCAATAAATTTTTTAAAATTCATAATATTTGATTTATAGTCATGAGATAATAATGAATCCAATTTAATGATTAAAAATTGTATTTTTCTGAAAAAGAATATTTCTCAAATTTTTCATCCTTATATTAAAATAATTTTTTTTTAAATTTTATAATATAAATTTTAAAAAATTAACACTACTTTTTATATCATAATATATAAATTATTTTGGAATACTTTTTTTGTAATTTTTTGGAATGATAAAATTTTCAGAGAATAGGGATAAATACAGTTTTTATTAAAAAAGTGCCTTTTAATTTAAAGGATTTACAAAGTTATGTATTGTTAAATTTTTTTTTAAAACTATAATTACTAACATTATATATTTATTAATCTCAATTAGGTTATTGGAATAAATTAAATATATAATTTTGATACAAAAAAGTTTAAATTTTTTGAACATTTTCTTTTTAGAAAACTGCATTCTCATGACGACTTAAAGTGTGATTTTAAAATAAACAATGCCATTTAATGAATGGAATTTTCAAAAAATGGATTCAATATTTGAAATAATTAAAATTAATATTATATAATAAGTTTAGTTTAAATTTTTACCATAATGAATAGTGAAAACAAGAAAAAATTCATTACCATGGTTAAGGTTAAACAAGTTTAATTGGGGAAAAATAAAAGGATAAGGTGTAAAATGACCTAGAAATTTTCTATACATATATATAAATTATAATATCTAGGTATAGATAAGGAAATATGTTGGATCCTTTAGGAATTTGAATAACGCAGGTACAATTTATTCTTTTCAAATATTCCATGTGCGTCCTCTCCCGCATTTATAAAAGGCCACCCCTCTCTTCTCTTCTTCAAACATCCAAAACCATTTTTTGACCAATACATAAAAAAATAAATTAGATAATTCCATTAACTCATAATAGAGTCCTTATTTTTCTACTAATCCTTCCTAAGAAGGCTATAGGGCTAAACCTAAAGAGGCTCTCCAAAGAAGAGGTAAAATTATTAAACTTACATTTTTTTTTATTTTTTTCCACCTTGTTTTATATTTTTAAAATATTAATATATAACGGAAAAATTATATAAAATATAATTTGATATTATTATGTTAATTTAATATCAAATATACATCTTCAATTCTATCAAATGGGAAATGAAACCAACGCTCGTGTGTACGGTGAACTACCACCTCGCGAACCGATGTTTTTCATTTTCTATCACCACTTCTAAAGGATGGATATAATGATGAGATTAATGTTTATATAACATATTTATTATATTATTATACTGATATAATTATATTATCACACCTAACTACTAACTATCATACTTATTTTAAAATAATAACATCGCTCTTGTGTACGAAAGACTACCGCCTCACAAAATGATGTGATGTGTTTTTAATTTATATTTTACCTGGATGATAATAAGGTTATATTAAACAAATATATATGATATATTTAACATAATTAAACTTTTATAATTATGATATCATATATACCTTCTTACTTTCTATTATTTGTGGGATATGATAACATTATTCGTGTGTACAACATACTAACACCTCGGGAAGCGATGTGATTTGTTTTTCACTAACGATTTGCATTGAAGGTAATTAGGGTAAATTTAATGAATATATGTGATATAAAATACAAAAAAATTATTCTTTAAAGTTAATATATTATTTTCCTTTATTTCAATTCATCCATTTATAAAATGAATCCAATATTCAAATATACGTATAGCCAACCATATCTATTAATGGTGTATTTCATTTTCTATATCTAACATATTTATATTAATATAAAAACATATAAAATTAATATATACAATATTTATATAATATTTAACAATCTGTATTTTAAGGATCCATGATCAAATTAAGATGGTTGAAAATGAAAATTCAAAACTTACAGGAAAAAGAAAGCAGTTATTGCCAGAAACGTGATTTTAACATAGAATTGTTTATAAAATGGTAATAAAAGGTCATTATAAAATAATATAATGTATGATATATATATATGGTTATATAATAGATATATATTAAACTTATATTTTTTATATTATGTTTGAACATGTATGAAAGATGTTAGGACTTAAGTTTATAGATTTTGGTCTCAATTTTTCTTCTTTGGACATATGTTAAGTTATGCACCTATATTCATTAATGAGGTGTATATATTTAACCTTTGAAATTTTATATCATGATTGTCATTATATTCATTATATTTAAAGTTTCTTTTTATGTTATGATTTAATGGGGGTTATGATTGAAAATTTACCAAATTGGTATGGGTTTGATGTTACGATGTCATTTTTCATTAGGATTGTTTGTGATTATGATTTTGATGATGAAATCCATTGATAAATATCTCATGAAACTAATGATTTTTTTTCTACAATTGTTACTTCAAGAGAATAAATTTTCCCATTATTTTTCCCCTATTTATGTACCCATGATTCAAAAATAAATTTTTTTAATGAAAACCATCATTATTTCTCTATTTGGTCAATTTTTTCCATACATATACATGTTTTAAAAAGGGTATTTAAAAAGGTTTTAATGTTCCTCTAGGATTGTTTATAGTCATTTTTACCCTTGTTTGATTTTTTTTAAAAAAATAATAGGAATATTCATGTTTTCTTCAAAACAATACTAGTTTGGATTTTACAGAATATGTGAATGAAATATTTTTTTCAACTTGTATGACATTTTACACCATCATGAGCACCCACGGTTTTAAATATTACATTGTATGTTTCAAAGTTTATTTTCAAAGAAACTGATTTTGAAATTCTTTTATGTTATAATTTTTTTTGAAGGTGGAAATAATATATTCCTCAACAAATGTTTAAAATAATTTATAAATATTTCATTATATGGTTTTAAGGTTATTTTAAATGAAAACGATTTCCAAAATATTTTATGAATTTCTATTTTTAAAAAGATATTTTTCAAAGAAATTTTATTTTCCATTAGTTTTTTTTTAAATAATATTTAAATCATGCATTATAAGTATTCAAGATTCTTTTAAAAAATTATTTCTATATTATATTATTAATTTATAGTTTTAGAAAGGTTATTTTTAAAGAAATTTTAATTTCTATAAGATATGTTTGAAGAGATTTTTCTTTAAAAATCATTTTCCATATAAGATGAAATCCTTTGATGTAACTTATTATTTATTGGGGTTATGATCCAAGGATTCCATTATTATTATTTATCTGAGTGTTTTAGGTTTATAATGAAATTTTTTTATGGAACTCATTCCTTTTTCTAAGGGTCATGTTATGATGTTATGATGGAATTATTATGAAACCTGTTTCTTTTACAAGGGTTTTGTTATAATGAATTTTTTTATGAAACCAATTTCTTTTCATGGGTTATGATATAATAAATGTTCTATGATCTTATGTCATCAATATATATTATTTTAATTATTTTGTTACTATGAACTATATATCCCTCTAATGAATTTGTAAATTATTAATATTTTAAGACATTAGACAGTAAATGGGACGTTTTCCCAAGTCCAAAGTAGGTACACTGGTGGATATCTTAATCCTAACATTTTATTACTGTCTCGATGGATATCCTGGACATATCATTTTATATTATTATGTTTATTTAAAAAATATATGTCTTATTACAATTATATGTTCTAATGTCCCATGTTATATCCATTATTATTCATGTATTATGAAATTACAAGACTTATGCCATGAATTACATTTATGATCTATAATATGTAGTTTATGGTTTTCAAATGTTATTCTCATTTTCTCATACCCATATGGTCTTGTTATTTGTATATCTCCCCTTCGGATACTTAATGAAAACCTAAGCTCACTATTTCTTATGATTCCTTTCCAAAGGATATTATGAATGGTATTATGTATGATATGGATTAAAAGGGAGATTGTTATGAAGAACTTAGTGGGAGATTATGAATATCACTTATAAACCAGTTGTTTATGTGTCCAAGTTTCCAAAGGAACTAGAACTTAATGATTTTGTTATGTATCAATATAAAATGTAATGAATATTCAACTACTAAGATTTAATATTTATATATGAGAATCTTGGGTCTCTACAGTTGGTATCAAATCAAGGCTTAGTTACACCATTGGAAAGTATGATGAGAAAACTACAGTGAGAACCATAAATATAATTTAAGGTATAGAAAAACATCTTAGAATTTTGGTGAAGTATAGAGGGACTGGTTTCAATGAAATTAAATCTCTATATGAATACTACAAGTGGACATAGTTCTAGCATAATTTTACCTAGGGGTAATAAATTTGAAAAAAGTTCATCGATCTTGACTCGAGCATTACCTGTTATACAATAGTAGGCCTTACTGTTCACCTACTTTAAAAATATTGTGGGATACGATTTTTAAATTCTTAAACTGTAGACAAACTATCATAAAGGATTTGAATAGATTGTTATTATTAATAACCTAGGTTAATCATAAGTTTTAATAGTTTTAAAAGAAGGTTTCATTAATTATAAATCCTAGAAATTATTTTTTTTATTATGGGGTTTCCTATTATGATTATTATTGCTCAGAATACTCTTTTTGGTTTTAATCAAAGGAAGGAACTAGAAGGAACTGGGTTAACATTTGATGTGATAAATTTTCTTTTGATGAGAAACCAAATGGGATGATTAATAGATTGACATATATTGTGATTATTACTAATAATTTATCATAATATATGATTAAAAACATCCAAAATAACCAACTATTAGACTCAACAAAGAAGGGGATGATAGAGATTTCAGGGAGATCAAGTGGTGTAGAACATGGAGGAAATAATATTTAGTTTCCTAGATTTCCAGAATTCAGTAGGAAGAAACCAAGTGAATGTATCATGGGAACCAAAATATTTTTTTATTGTAGAAAAAAGGGATACAAAACAAGTAATTTCTAAAGAAAAATGAAAATTTTAGTAAATGTAATGGATGAAAATAATGGTCACCCTGAGGTCCCATTAAGAGTTGAATGTTTTAGATGTGTCAAGTATAGTAATTGCGAAAATATATGTCCTAGGGGGAAATATTGTGATGAAAATTTGCATGGTTGTGTGATTAATGGTCATACTACTGATGATAAAGAGACTACAAATGAAATATAAAAGGTATGATATATTCTAATTTTATTGTTTATGTTAAATTTATGAAGCATTATTAAATTATGGTTGATGAATATTAAGAAAAGATCCCTATTTAATGTTATATTAAATTGTTATTAGGGAATAATATAATGAATCCTAGTTAATGGTTTAAGAATAAAGTTAAATGATTGAAGGGTTTTTGTATTACAACTCAAGAATTATGTTATATGAATCATGGAATATGTAAGGATTTCTCTATATAAGTTTTTCATTATGGATTCTCCAAAATATGTTGAGTGGTATTGATAAACTAAAAAAGTGATTTAATAGAAAGGTGATATTTTATTCAAAACACATGATTAAGGGAAGATAACCGTTAATATGTTCTTAATGTTAAAAGAGTAGTGTTTAGTCTGAATAAAGAGATAATTGATATGGACAAAGTAAATTGGATATTATTGATGACTATCGAACTAATTAATTATTTGTGTATAATGTGGTTTATGTCATCGTTGAATGAGTTTAAAATATTTTTGGTTTTAAGGAATATATTTAATAATATATGGTTTAATTTAGGGAATGAAGAAGTATACACATTTCTATTGAGGTTTTATGGAAATTCTAGTTATTACCATGATTCAATAGAATATATGACCAAGGTATTCAAATATTCGGAATGTGAACATTTTGTGACACTTAATAATATTTAGGGTATTAATATTTATTTTATTTAGGAAAATTTAGAGGCCTTATTTATAACTTTTTAATTTTAGAAGGGTTATACATTTAACTATTTATGGAATGTTACAAGTTGAACTTTGGATGAGGTTTTAGATATTAATTCATTATTTAACCATATAAAGTTTTATGAATATTGTATAACATGTGATAACTATTTTTTAATAAATAATGATAAATGGAATGTCTTATCAAACTTTTGTGGATCCTATTATCTGTTAGTTCATCATGCATTAAATATTCAACTCTTAGAGTAAGTGATGAAGTGGTAATTGATTTTGATAAAACCAAAGGATGATATTGTGCTTATGAAATGCGATAAAATTATGTAAGTATATCTTCTTGTGAAAATCCATAACCATTAGAGAAATTAGTTTGAAATAAATTTTTATACATTTACCATTATTTAATGAATGGTCAGTCCTTTCACCTATCAAATATTTATGGATTTTTGGTCACTAACTTTCTCTTTAATATGTTCAATATCATGATCTATTAGTATTTGGGTATTATTTCTATCTTTCATATACATGTTTTCAATTCCAACAAATTTTATTCTATATTGAAACCTTGTTATGTGTTATTCTAGGTGAATTTAGCACATCCCTTTCTCTATTTTCAAGAGGAATTTTTATTAACCCATTTTATGATTTGGGTTTCTCATAAAGGGATATTAAAATGTTAAAACATTGATTACCAAACACAAGTTGAAATTATGAGGATAAAGTTTATTTATTGTGGTAGAATGTAACACCATGATATATTGTGAAATATTTTTTTTCAATTTTTTTAATTTTTTTGATATCTCGTGTCACATGAAACACCAAGTTTATATTGTATTACATGAAAAACTATTTTTCATCTTGTGTTATATGAAATACCATGTTCAAACTAAACACAATACACAATTAAAATATTATTATTTAATATGATTGTTATATTACATCCATTGGAATGTTGGTTATGAAAGATATTAACTAAATTATGAAAATATATGGTTTGAACAGGTATAAGAAAATAATTATTCAGTGTCCAATTAATTAAAAATGAAAATAAAAAACATTTGAATATAAATAAAATATTTTTCTAAGAAACTATTTTTATGCACACAACCATGTTCTGTCTCAATAAATTAAATGTATTAATTTTAGTTAATTATTTTTTTAAAATTTATATATTATATATTCAATCATATTTCTATCATTCGTCTTATATTCTTTCTTGTCAAGAGATAAGAATAAATCCAATTTTACACTTAAAAACTATATTTTTATAAAAAGTCATTTTGTCTCATTTTATGCACTTATTTTAAAATTAACTTTTTAATACTCTATAATAAATGATTGATAAAATTATATTAATTTTTTAAATAATCATGTAATGTTATCTTTGAGAGAATTTTAGATAATTTCCAAAAAAGATAAATTTTTCACTGAATAGTGAAAAATACAATTGTTATTTAAAAAACATCATTTTCATTTAAAAATTTATAAAGATACCACTTGTTTAAAAATGTTTTAAATGTAAATTTATTTCAATTTTAAACATATTAATATTATTTATATTATTATAATAAATTTGATATTGATTTTTCATATAAAACCTTTTTATACTTCTGAACATTTTCTCTTTGAAAAACTCCTCTCTCGTCCCGTTTGCGGGTATAATTTAAAAATAAAAATTTACACTGATATGAATTTAATTTGGATAAAATAATTAAATACGTTGAATGAGGATAATTAATATTATCTTATATGTTAAAATTAAAATTTTACCACAATAAATAATTAATATAATAAATGTAATTACCATGGTTAAAGTTAAAATAGGTTTACGATGGGGTGGGGGGTAAAATAAATATATAAGTTCTAAAATGAATTTTACCAAATGTCCTAAAACCAATTTTATAGATATATTTAGAACTTAAAACCTATAAGGTTTGATAATGAAAAGTTTTAGAGCCTTTTGGTATGCTAATAAGTGGGAACACATTATTCTTTTAAAAATATCTATGTGTATCCTCTCCCCAACTTATAAAAGGAAAACCCCTCTCCTATCTTCTTCACATCTCCATAATATTTTTGTTTGACTAATTCCTACCCAAATAATTTTATTAATTTCCTCTAATTAATCTCAAAATACTAGAGTCTTTATTTGGTTTATTAATTCCTTCTATGATTAATTTATGGGCAAACTTAATGAGGCTCTCCAATGAAGAGGTTAAATTCTTAAACATTTGTTTTTGATTTATTTATTCTTCCACATAAATTAATATTATTAAACTATGATGATAAAATAAAAAAATTATATCCCATATTATTATATGTTATTATGTTAATGTAATAACCTATATTCATCTCTACTTTCATAAAATTGGAAATGAAACTGTCCCTCATGTGTACAACAGACTACCACCTCATGAACTGATGTTAATAATTTTCCATCACCACCACTCACTGATGGTTAAAATGATGAATTTAATGTTTATATAATAAATTTATGATATTATTATAATTATAGAATTATAATATCAAATATACCTTCTTACTTTCCAACCCATTGTTAAAAAATAATGTCGCTCGTGTGTATGACTGACTACTGCCCCACGAACCAATGTGATGTGCTTTTCAGTTTTGTTTTACATGGAAGGTAATAAATATGTATTAAATGATTAAATATAATATTTTATAACAAATTATACTTTTTAATTATTATATCATATAGTCCGTCTTAATTTATATTCTTTGGGGGATTCGATAACGTCGTTCATGTGTTTGATAGATTACTACCTTGCAGAGCGTTGTGATTTTTTTCACTAATGTTTTTTAAGGAAGGTAATTGGGGTAAATTTAATTAATATACGTGAAATATATGACATAAAAATTATTCTATAAATTTAATATATTATTTAACTTTGTTTCATTTAATCCTTCCAGAAAATGGAAACTGCATTCATGCATACATAAGACCTATCGTCTCTAGAAATGGTGTATTTAATTTTATATCAGTAAATATAATGGATTACTATAAATAAAAATATAATTAATATATATGATATTTATATCATGGTTGAAAATATGGTTATTATGGAACCATTATTAAATCAATAATACCAAAAATAATAAATCAACTCATACATGAAAAGAAAAGTAGTTATTTGCTGAAATGTGATTTTAACATTGAATTGTTAATAAATGGGTAATAAAAGGTAATAAGAAAAACATGTATGTTATTAAAAATATAACTATGGTTCTATAATAGATCTATAATAAACTTATATCTATCACACAAGACTTTAGAACATTTATGAACGATGTTGAGACAAAAAGTAATAATGTTTTATCTCAATATTTTCATATTTGGAATATATGTTAAGTTATGCGCATATATTAATTTATGAGGTGTATATATAGCCCATTTTAAATTTTATATCATATTTATCCTTTATTTCATGATATGTAAATTTTATTTAGATTTTATAATTTAATGGGTATATTTATTGAAATGTTACCAAAGTTGTAAGCTTTTGATGTTACATTCTCATTTTTCATTAGGATTATTTATGATTATGATTTTAATGATGAAATCCTATTATAAATGTCTTAAATAACACATGAAGTTTTTTATCATATGGTTATGTTATTATAATATATGTTTTCCCTTCATTTTACTCTCTTTATTTACTTATGATTTCAAAACAATATTTTTAAGGAAAATTGACATTATTTCTCTCTTCGGTCAGAAACCTTTTTTATTGTACATCCATGCTTTCTAAAATGGGTTTAAAAATTGTTATAAGTTTATTATGGGATTATTTAAATTCCATTTTTCTCTTTTTTGAATTTTTTTTTTAAATTGAATCTTCATATCTTTTCCAAACCAAGGATCACTTGTATTTTACATAAAATGTGAATGAAATATTTGTTTTAACATATATGAAAATTTATGCCACCAAGACAACTCAAAATTTTAAAGAATCCCTTATATTTTCAATGTTTATTCTTAAAAAAGGATTTTGAATTTTTTTATTTTTTATAAAATATTTCTTCAAAGTGGAAAATATATTTCCATAAAAAATGTATTAAATTATTTTGAATGAATCCTTTATAAATATTCAAGGTTATTTTCAAAGGGAAGGATTTCTACAATATTTTGTGAGTTTATAGATTTTAAAAGGTGATTTTTAAATAAATTTAATTGTTCCAAAGAATGTTTTTAAATTATTTTTAAAGATTAATTTATAATTTTTTTAGTTTATTATAAAAAAAAATTATTTATACAAAATTTTATAAATTTATAGTTTTGAAAATGTGATTTTCAAAAAAATGTTACTTTCCTCAAGAAATATTCCAAGTGATTTTTATTTAAAAATAATTTTCCATCTAAGATAAATTCCATTGATGTAAATTATTATTTAATTGGGATATGACCCATTGATATAATTTTTATTCTTTATCTGAATGGTTTATATTTATGATGAAAATACTATTATAAAACTCATTCCCTTTTACACAGGTTATGATATGATGATATGATTAAATGATAATAAATCCCATTTATTTTCCATATATTATACTATGATTAATTTTTTTATGAAACCCATTTATCTAAATGTGTTTTAATATTATTAATTATTTATGATCTTGTGGCACACATATGTAAGATTTTCATTATGTATTGGGTGGGACCTATATATCCCTCTAATTAATTGTGCAATGATTAATGTTCAATGAGCTTAGACTGTACACATGAGGTTATCCCAAGCCTAAAATGATGGTAAATTAGATTTTATCCTAATCCAAAAGTTTGTATATGGGTGGTTATACCATGCCTATCATGTTACAAATTTATTAATGGATACCCTTACAATAAGAATTTATATTATTTTATGTATGAAAAAATCTATATCTTATTCCGATGTTATACTCTTATGGATCATATTAATTGAATATATTATTATTAATTTCTTATTAACTTCCAATATTTATTCCATGAATCAGGTTTATGATCTATGATATTTAGGGTATAATTTTGAAATGTTATAATTGTGTTCGCATACCCATATGATCATGTCGTTTTGATATCTCCCTTTTTTCCCTTACTGAGAATCTAAGATCACCCTTTATTATGTTATATTTCCCTAGGATATTGAGAAAGGTATTATGTATGATATGTCTTAGAAAGGAGCTAGTTATTAAGAACATAGTAGGAGATAATTTAGCTCACATATGGAACAGTTTCTAAAAACACTAGACTTAAACAATTATATCATGGATCGTTATTTTATTTAATGAATATTCGCATTATAATATTTAATATTCATGTATGTGATGTTCTGGTCTATATATATTCAATATCAATATCTTATCTCATTTATTACATTTATATGTACACATTATTCTAATTATTCAGTTTTAAATTCAATTACATCCACATATAGAGCCCTGATATTTTCCCTCTAAGACATTGAAATATATCTCTATATTTCTAGAGCCAAGCACAAAGACAACGTTCGATTCAAAGGATCAGTGTGCCCAGAATTAATTTCATAAAATTATTAAATATATTTTATATTATTCACATTAATTTTTTTTTAAAGAAAACAAGATAAATATTAAATGGAATCTTGAATTAATAAACTGAGACCACGGTTGATTCTGGAATGCATTGGTTACCCTAGGTGCGACTTAAAAAAGGTCAGCATAAAGAGTTTGGTTATCTATCTTATTGGAATTATGTTCATTAGATAAAATAATTAATTAATTAAATTAAAATAATTTGTTTAACCTAAATGAAGTTTCAATAAGAATACTTCCATGATGATTTTTCCTAGGTTAGCCTCACAATCCTTGGACCATCGAGAGCAAATCCATTCTCATTCTATTGGTGGATCATAAATGATAAAACATTTGATTAGAAAATATTATATAACACAAAATGCAATGACTTCCTTTAATATCTGGAAAGGAAATTCTTCGGTGAGAAATGATCCAATATCTAGGTATGTCCCTACAACTTGTGGTTTATGCCCTTTTTTATTAAATTGATTGAACATATCAATCCCCTCTTTTGATCATCGCCAATTATGGAATTTTCATGAAACCATGCATCTCTTGAACTGTTTATTCTATTATTTTCTAACCTTGAATATCCCCATTATTTTTTATAGGCCTATAAATCATGGAAACAATCAATTAAACATTTGTTTTTGTGCCTTTATCCTATATTGCTTCTCATTCATCACTGGTAGGACCCAGAGGTCCCGATTTGAAGTTTTTGGGTGGTACCAAGCCTGGTCAAACCCTCAAAATCATTGTAAAATGAAATATGAGTGAAGGAATAATAAATCAGGGTCAGATCTAGGTTTTTTATGTGATATGGGTGACTGTTTTGAAAACAAAGATCAAAACATCAACACCGGTTGAAACGAAGGCTTCCGAGATCGAGCGACGAACCACCATTATGATGGAAAATGATTTCCATCCATCAAATTTCTAGAATTTAAATATCCAGACTAGATCCACTAATATTGAGTAGAAAAGAGGTGATATTTCCAGTGGAATATCAAGATTCAAATCATGGAGTGTGGATCTCATGTTTTGGAAAAATACCAACTATACGATGTGTAGTTTAATGAACACACAACTTGTAAGGCATTGGCTTTAGCATCTAGGGTTTTTGTAGATATCACACACCATTTGGGACCCCCACACTCCATGTGACATCATGCTGGCGGGGTCATCATGTACTCTGTGAGTACATGGGCAAGAGCATCTCCAGGCATGCCATGTACTAATGTACATGGACACGGGTTAAAGTACATGGACATGGCCAGAAGGACAATACTTGTTCGCTGGTAACTTGGACATTCCATATAGTCCATCTACACAAACTATAATTCTATATGTAATGGTTCTCGTGTGCAGGCCAGGGGCACAACTAGGAGGAATAGTGGTCCCACACACCGTGTACACCTTTGTTACTACCTTCGAACATATCTATCTCCTTCGTTTGGACTCGGATTTTGGATCACGAGTAGTCTGTCCTATGTGATTTTCTATGTAGAACAAGATAGTTTTCTCCATTTTTAATTTTTTTATATTATGTGAAATGTTCTTGGCATGAAACTTACTTAGGCGATTCTTGATGATGGTAGTGATCATGAAGAGGATTACTAGAGACACTAGAGTAGAAACCCCCATTAGATTGTGTGTTGGTACTATATATGTAATCACTGACTAGAACCCCCTATGAGATATGGCATGGTCCTTGAAAACCAGGGTGGAACCCCCTATCACACTATGGCATGATTTCATAACCTATAGAGTGAAATCCCCCATTATCTTTGGTGCAATTCCTCTAATGATACATACTGAGTAGAACCCCTCAATCAGATAGGATATGGGTCCTTGATGACCAGAGTGGAACCCCTTGTCACACTAGGGTGAAGGTCCTCAATGTATAGAGTGGAACCCGCCATTATCTTGTTTAAGGGTCCTCTAATCCTACTTATCTAGTGGAAACCCCTATCAGATAGGGCATGGGTCCTCGTTAACCAGAGTGGAACCCCCCAAACACACCAAATCATGGGTCCTCTAATTATAAAGTAGAACCCCCAATCATATTGAGTGAATTCCCTCTACCTACGGAGTGGAACCCTCTATCAGATAGGATGAAAGTCCATGTGACACCAATGTATAACCCCCTAACACATTAGGGTGTGTGTCCTCTATAAATACTTACAGAGTGGAACCCCCTGATGCAGTAGGGTGCATTTCCTCTTCTCATAGTTTATTCCCCCTCAGTTGTGTGCCATAGTGGGGAGGCATGGTCCTTCACATGTTTACTTAAAGGAAGATTCCTGAGATGTTTTGCATCATTGATGGTATTATGGAACTATTGCATGCACTTTTTCTTGGGTTTATATGTGAGATGGATATCCCCTTACTCTATCATTTGGGATTTTTCTTACTAAGAATATATGTGTGTGTTTCCATACCTTTGAATTTGGTTTCTCTCCTACTATGGGTTGTGAAGATGCACGAGGTATGCCATATGTTTTTCGTGTTTAGATTCTCATGGTTGGATGAGTTCACTCTACTATGATGGGTGGTAAAGACTCGATGTGTACTTCATCTACATGCTGTATTGAGCCCCTTTTTATTAGATGAGGACACACTTTCTCTTACTTGGGTTGAGATGCATCGTGTTTACTGTCTACATTTTTATATTCCTATTGCATCTCTTAATAACCTCCATTTAGATTTTAGGGCTTCCTACTAGGAATGTATAATGTTTCCTGTGTATGGGATTTTCCCATACATGTTTCGTCTTATGAATATAAAAAATAGATTAGTGATGACTAAATAGAATCTAAGGGATGCTTGGTACATTGGACAATGTACAGTTATAGAAGCATAGAGATAAATATACCAGCTTTATCAGCATTTTAATTTCCATTTCTGATAGGTTGGGACATATTTCTAATTGGCTATGTATTTTTCACCTTTAATTTTTAGATTTCAGTACTATACTCTTGTATTGTCGAAGGCTTTTACATTCATTGTTGTTTCACTAGTGTTTTTCATATTTTAATTATACTCTACTACATTTTTTCATCGAGATATTTCTATGTGTGTATAGGTACTTAAGAAAAGTCATTCCAATGTTAGTTATGCCTTTGGTGATAGTCACTAGCCCCTGGCATATGGAGGTGGTCTTAGAGTAGTTTTGGAACAAGCTCCAGTTTGGGTTAGGTAGTGACTGATTGGTATCAGAGGTGGTTCGATCCTTGGGATAGTGTTTTGAAATGTTCCCTTATGATAATTTGGTTGGGATTAGAAAAATAGTGTTAGAGTTTCATGAGTGTGGATCTCAGGTCTTGATATCTAGTGATGGTATAAGCGACTAACATATCCATTCACTAGGACCTAGAATACCTAATTGTCAACTTAGTATATTGATACATTGGGTTTAGGGATAAATGGAACATGAATCAAATAGGATTGAGTCTTTTAATGCCTTACTTGATTCAGCACCCAATTGTTTATATATATACATATACTCATTTTATTGTGGCATGTCTTAATTAAATTTCTGGATGCCTCATCAATGACAACCAACAAGGATACCAATTCTGGATCGTGATAACAATACAATGAGTAATGAGGCCATAGATTAGGGTCCATCCTTCTAGATTCTTCCTCCAAGTGGGTTGCTATAAACACTGCCACATGTTGAGTAGAATATCATCAATGTATACCAGACTAAGGATGCATGTCAATTAACACACTCTGCGAGTTATAGCACTAGAGGATGATGAGGTTCCATGGTAAACTTGATCCTTAAGAAGTATAGGATTGGATAAATTCAATGGTGTGTGTTTTTAGGACTATATGAACACTAATGCATTAGTTGGTTGTGCTGGCAACAAGCTTTTTCTTGGGATTTGTGGGTGCTGGTGGAGTTTTTTCACTCTGATGCACGATGAGTCGACACTCTCATTGCCTAAATTCTAGAAGCTGTTCTATGAGGAGTAATAACCCTCATCTCGATACATAGTTCCGATAAAAATCTTTTTGAGATATAATAGGGAGGGATGATAGTGGTTGAGTATGTCATGAGGTTCAAAAACCTTACATGGTAATCCTTTGACATGATCCGAGATGGATACTTTTGAGAATGATAGTTTGAGAAGATACTACATAGAGAGATATATGAAAATTTAGTGCCATTGTGCATCCCCACCTATGATAGGGTTTTGGAGGGGGCTCTGGTGATAGAGATATTCTTATCAGAGGGACACCATAAAGTTGGAGCTGGTAATGTGCACCACATGATTGAGTCGTTTGTAGTAGCTACAAGGTGCTAGACAACTGGATATCAGTGTAAGAGACCTCCCTGTGATTAGAATCAGGCATATTGTTAGGTAAAACCAAGAGTACTAGGATATATCATAGAGGGTTGATGCTATGATTGTGATGGGTGTGGTGATATAGTATGAGATTGCTGGCCCAATATGCCGAGGATCAAAGGCAGATAGCTGACAGACCACTACGGAAGAGGTAGCACCATGATCAGGGATCTCCCACATGAGGGAACGGTGGTATCCAGTTATTTAAAAATGATAGATCAAGGGGAGTTGTGGTAAGCGGTGATGTTTTGAGATCCTTTCACCACCACCACCAGAAGACCCATGTTAGTATTAGGGAGCTGGCGGCTGGGGACACGGACAGTTGCAGAATTTTGAGACATATGACCCCGTGATGCATTATATGATTAGAGGTATGATCTATGTTTATTATAATCTTTCTTCAGTATTAGTAGACACATGTTCTAGTCATTCCTTCATCTCTATCCTCTTAGTGTGAAAGTTAGAGCTCCCAGTTGAGGCGCTATCCCAATTGCCTCATCCTGAGGTTCTAACAGGGAATGCTTATTCAATATCTTTTATATTACATTAGTGTGAGCTATCTCTTGTTGGAGAGAGGTTCATGTGGGACCTATTGGTCATCAAGATGGAACCCTATGACTTAATATTAGGTATTTATTATTTTTCCATGGATCATGCCCAGATTGAATGTCACTACTGATGAGTAAGATGCCTTCAAACAGATGGAATGAGATTCTCCTTTTTCTGGTGAGAGAGATCTCATGCTGATATTAGTGGGTTATTTAAGTAAGAGGCTTCATTACATCACCTATCCTTTGGAAATTATGTCACTTTGTATAGATTTCTCTTTAGGAATCTGGATTCCTTCAATTGTGGGGGACTTTATGGACGTTTTCCATGAGGATGTTCTAAGACTACCTCTGAGGTAGGATATAGAGTTTTGTATTGAATTTAATATCAAGATCACTCTGATATCTTTTATATAATATAAAATTTTCCTTAGAAAGCTCTATGAGCTATGGTTATAGTTGAATTACCTTTTAGATAAGGGTTTCATCAAACCTAGTGTGTCCCTCTAGATATCTCCAGTGTTGTTCGGGAAAGGGGAGATAGAATATTGAAGCTTTTCATGAATTATCATCTCATGAACTGGTCCAAAATAAATAAAAAGTACACCTTAATGATTACTGAAGATCTATATGACCATTTTCTAGGTGTGATATGGTTCTTGAAGATCGATCTTAGGTTCAGCTGCCACCAGGTGAGTGTTCACATGGCTGATATTCCAAAGATAGAATTTTGATGTTGGTACAGACACTCTGAGTTCCTAGTGATGAACTTTAGTGTGATGAATTCCCCTACCATGTTTATGGATTTGATCAACTAGTTATTCTAGAAGTAATTAGACCATTTTGTGGTTTTCTTCATCGAATACCTAATCATCTACTCTAAATTTTATTAGGAGCATGCAGAGCACTTGAAGATGTTTCTAGTTCTTATTTGAGATAACCAACTTTAGGGAAATATATTGATGTATTAATTCTGGATTCACAAGTTTTAATTTCTAGGGAAGGTCATTTCTAAGAATTTTTTGGCTATGGAACACGCAAAGATTGATGAATTAATTTATTGGGGGCTACCCAAGATATTGTTAGAGGTGAAAAGTTTTCATGACTTGGAAGGGTACTACATGAGGTTTGTGGAAGAATTATTTAGGATTGTGACAAATTTGACTAACCTAACGTGGAAAGGTAATCCATTTTCTTAGAATTAATAGTGTCCTAGGGTCTTTGAGTAATTAAGGTTGTGGATGACAAGTGCTCCTATGCTGACACTACCATAGGAGGGCATAGAGTACATAGTGTTTTTAAATAACTCTAGAGCTGGACTTAACTATGTGTTGAAGCAGTGGCAGATAGTTATCACGGAGGCAACTGAGTCCCTAGAAGAAGAATTATGTGACTCAAGACTTAGAGATGGCATTGTTAGTCTTCATCTTGAGTATGTCTTGGCTCTACCTATTGAAAAACCACATCATCATTTTCTCATACCATCAGAGTCTTAGGTCCGTGTTCACATTGAGATACTTGAACCCGAGACAGTAATTCCAGTTAGATTTACTACATGATAATGACTTTGAGATAGTCTATTCTTTTGGGAAAGGAAATATGGTAGTCGATACCTTTATTTGGAAGTCCTTGGATTTCATGGTACAAGAGGCTTCCAAGCTATTAGATTCTTTGTAGATCACCCTAGTGGACTATGTAGGTACAAATTTTCTACAATCGATGGAGTCGACTCCTCCACTTCTAGCACATATGAGAGATTCCCATCTAGGAATCATCAACTATGAGGTATTTTATGACTACATATCCATTTTGGATTCACCAAATGGATATTCTAAAGGATGTAATCAAGTCATCCTTTAACATGGATAAATGGTGGTCTTAGTCACAATGAGGGAGGTGGTGATTTGAGAGTTCCTCACTTCTACCATAGATGTACATCCCAGTGTAGGGAAGATTTTCAAATACCTTCATCAATAGTTTTGGGGGTCTAGAATTAGAATGATCATAGATGATTCTATCTCCCAGTGACTCTCCTTTCATAAGGTGGAGGATGAGAACCATGTTATGGAATGATTTTTGTATCCCCATGACCTCATAGAGTGGAAGTGGGATGACATATAAATGGCCATTTTTACAATGAATATAAGGATAGTGATGGTCTATGAAGATATCTTTATGATTTTTGAATGAATCAGGAAGTCATCACACCTCCTTTCTAACAGGGAGCATAGTTTGATGAAGTGTTTTGGGAAGATGTACGTATGAATGATTATTTTCATTTATGGAGTCCCCTCGACAATTATCTCTGATTCTGATAAGAAGTTTATATCAAAATTATAGAGAGACATCCAGGATGCATTCATGACCTATATGAGGATGTGTATGTCCTTTCAAAACTAGAAATATGGGTAGTCTAAGTGAACTATCCAGGTGTTCAAGGATATGCTGAGGGTTTTCATTTTTTTCTTTAGATGAATCTGAGAGGTTCTCTTACCCTTGGTATAGTTTTTTTACAAAAAAAAAATAAGGCTACACCATTGAGATGAAACCTTTTAGGCCCTATATGGGAGAACCAACAAGTCACCCATATGCTGGAAAAATATTGGAGAGACATCTCTTATGAGTCCAGATTTGGTACTGGTGAAAATAGAGAAGGTCCAGGTTATTTGTGAGAGGATGAGGATGACCCAGAGCAGAGATGAATCTTATAATGATTTCCATAGTAAGCCCTTGTAGTTCATGCAGGGAGAGGGTTAGTGAGAGTTCTTACTGCCTATTCCTACCCACATAGATGGAGCGGGTGCACAACATCTTCCAAATGATGTAGTTGAAGAGATACATGCATGACCCTACACACATCATCGACTGGTGTGATCTAGACATTGAGGATGCATCCACCTTTTTAGATCAACTAGTTGGGGTCATGGATTAATAGGAGAGGACCATGCGTGGATGTACCATCTACTTGGATGGAATATTATAGTAGTATGAGAATGTATATGAGAGATCCTAGGAGAGAGAGAGAGATCCAGATGTAATTTTAGTGTCCTAATTTTTAGTTTTACTTTTTGGGGATGAAAATATTATAGGAGTGAATGATATAGAGAGCCTATTTATTCCTTGTAAGAATTTGAAATACTTCTATATATATTTCCAGATCCGAACGCTGAGAAGAATTGCGATTCTGATGCTCGATGTGCCCAGAATTACTTTTACGATAATATTTAATATATTTTATATTAAACATATATAGTTTCTTAAATAAAATGGGATAAATCTTAAATAGAATCTCAAATCATAAATTGGAGACCACTATTGAGTCTGGAACATGTTCTTTACCCTAGGCCTGACCTAAAATATGTTGGAATGGGGAATTCAGATATCTCACCCATTGGAGGTATGTTTAGTGGATAAGTTAATTTATTTAATCTAAACAAAATTTCTATAAGAATACTTACATGGTGATTTTCCCATGGTTCGAATTATAATCCTGGGGCCATCGAGAGATCATCCTTCCTTCTTCTGTTTATGGATCATATCATACGATGACAAAACGTTGGATCAAAGAAGATTATAGAGCAGTGAAAGAAAATATGTCTATCAACAATTGGTGATCATGGTCTTCAATGAGGAAAGATACAATCTCTAGTTGGGACTATTTAACAAGTGATTTATTCCATTTTTTATTAAATTTATTGATAAGATCAATCCCCTCTTTGGATATGTTCTAATTGTGGCCTTTTTATGCACCCATATAACGATTAAATTTTCATTCAATTGTTTTATAACCCCGAATATACACGTTCTTGGTCGATGGATTAGAAATCTTGGAAATGATCGATTAAAAATAATTTGGTTCCTTTCTCCCCAATTACTTCATGTTCTTTACCAATATGACCCTATGCTCCCAGTTTGATATTACTAGGTTATAGATAGCCAGGTTGGACCCCCAAAATCATGAAAAAATGACATGGGGGAGATGAATAAATGAATCAGACAAATATCTGGGTTTTTTTATTAGATATGGGTGACTATTTTGATAAAGAGTGATCAACTCATCAACACCTGTTGGAACTGTGGCATGTGAGATCAATAAAAGAAGCTTTGTTGTGATAAAAACCAATTACAGGCTTGTAGATACCTGAAAATTATAGATTCATACTAGATAGAATAATCATGGGAAGAAAATAGTTGAAATTTCTGGCATAAAAACATGATTCAACGCATGGAATGAGGATATGAAATTCTTGAAAACCCTTAACTACATGCCACGTAGTTCAAAGAACACATATCATGTTGGGCCTTGGATACAATTTCTAGGGTTTTAGTTGACTATAAGTATCATATATTGTGTGGTACCCCCCACCCACCATGTGAACTCGTGATGGTAGGATAGGAGTGTACGTCAGGAGTACACAAAAACATGCATGGCTAGGCAATCCATGAACTAATATACACTGACAAAGGTAATGTCTACAGACATGGACAAAAGGACACAACCAGATCCCATTTATCATTGAAACACCATGTAGTCCACTTTAATGGGTTGTAATTATACACGAGCGGGGGACTGTGTACTAGATAGGGACATGACTAGGTGGAAGAGTGGGACCACACATTGTGTGGGTCGCATACAAACTGTATACCCATTAGGTCCTTTTTAAGAACCTTCAAATTTTTTTATCTCATTAATTTGGACTTGAATTTAGTCCTACGAGTAGCATATTCTATGTGTTTTTATACATTTAATGCAATGGTTCCCTCAATTGTGTATTTAGGGATAAAATGTTAAATTTTATAAGCATGTTGATACTTGAAAATAGAAGTTATCAAGAATAGGATCATGTGAAACACTAGAGTGGAACCCCCACCATCATGGGAGCGAGTCCTCTACAACTACTTACCAAGTGGAACACCCTATTAGATAGGCCATAGGTCCTCAATGACCATAGTGTAACCACCATGTCACACCATGGAGTGGGTCCTCGACCTATATAGTAGTACCCCCCATCATCTTGGGCACATATCCTCTACAACTACTTATTGAGTGGAACTCCCTATCAGATAGGGCGTGGGCCCTTTGATGACTAGAGTGGAACCCCCTATCACACCGTAGTGCGGTCCTTGACCTATAGAGTTGAACCCCCCCATCATCTTGGGTATAAGGCCCCAGCCTAAAACCTTACTTAATCTTGAGTTACTACAAGATTACACATTGAGGATATTTTCTGGTTTAGAGTTTTAGAGAATTAGATCATAAAACTTGCATTACATTCCACATTTAAACAAAGTGGTTACATAAAAGATAGTATTCATTTTTCCCATCAATGGAAACATATTTAAAATAAAACATGGATTCTTTTTTGACACTTACTTGACACTATCATCATATCATGTACCCTTCCCTTGACCTGTGAAAAACATTTCAAAAACTTGGGATGAGCATAAAAAGCTCAGTAAGGGATATAAAAATATGGAAAGGAAACATGAGTACATGTATACAGAATAATGAAATCATACTTTACCCATAAAACATAAGCGCTTTAACATACCTCATAAAATCATTAATAAATCATAGAAATCATATGACATAAAGGTAACTTGAGGCATTCATAACATTCTTACATCGGGAGTAACCCTCTTGGTTACGTTTGGAATAGCCAACACAGTATATTCCCTAAATCTCTTCGGAGAAACCTTAACGTTTCACTCCTTCGCGTTACCCAATGCATTGGAGAGCTATATCGGGCTCACCCGCCCTTATTTTATCATGGAACTACCCGTCTTCATAACAATGACCAAGAACCATAACATAATCTTATCACATAAAACATGCATAAAGGAAACATAACATTTCCACCTTTCAATAACAAGATATCAATACAACACATTGATATAAATACATTATGAAAACCATTTTCAATACCAAAATAAAATAAAAGTAAAACATGGTATTTATTTTTCTTTTAAAAATAAGGTATGGCTTGTAGGGGAAGCCGAAACTCAAATAATGGTCACGACGGCGGAGAAGTCGTTGTCGCCGCATACATACGACAAAAACATTCCCTTTTGTCATTTAGTAAAACGCTTAGTATAAAAAGATTCCTTTTGGATAAACGTAAAAGTAAAAGTGGTTTATACCACGTATAAAAGAAAGTTGTGTATAAAACAAAATATGCCTCAGTGAAAGGAGATTGATACGAAGTCCCATACAAAGACGGTATCCTTGGATTAAGGATAAATCAGTTACATAACTATGTGTGACAAACAAATACACGAATTATTAGTCGGTATTAAGTGTAAAACAATCAGAGGAAATTCACACATAATAATAGAAAGACATATTCAAGGTGTACAAGTTTATCCCAAAGAATCGAAATTGGGTTAAGAAGTTCCCTTGCAAAAATTAGACAGCCTAACGATGTCACTTCAAAATTCAGAAAAAGAGTTGATGAGAGATAAAAAGGGTACCTCATCACTTGGACATAAAATTTACATCAATAAGGATATATAAGAACATGTACCTAAATAATATTATGTGAATTAAAAGACATAACAAAATAAGTCTTTTAGAAAGAGGAGGGTGAATGGTTCCCTTACCGACGTGGGTATCTTTCGAAACATACGCCTCGTGAAAGAAGGACAATACAACATTGATGTAAATACTCATAAATGAATGAATATTACACAATGAGTAAAATAATGGTCATTACATACACCACTCAAAGGAAATTGTGGCAAATGTAGCATAAATATCACGGGAATAAAAGTGAGATGAAAAATCCCTTACAAAAACTCGGCAGCCTAACGACGCCACTTAAAACATCCAAAAATGGATTGATGAGATCAAATAGGGTATCTCATCACATTACAATAAAATGTACAGAAAGAGGAATATAAAAGAACACCCCCCATCATAACAAAGAAGAGCTTAAAACAAGTGACATAAAGGAGAGTACTTAAAGAGAAAGAGAGAGGTTAGATCTCTTACGAAAATTCGGCAGCCTAACGGCGCCACTCAAAACATCCAAAATGGATTGATGAGAGAGAATAGGGTCTATCATCATATGAACATAAAAATTATAGTAAGATTAATATAAAAGAACATCCCAATAACAATAAAGATGAGCTTATAAGGAATGACATAAAAGAGTGTTCTTAAAAAGAAAGAGAGGAGTGGGATCCCTTACCACGGGTCCGACTTGACTCGATCGTTCTTTAACGTGCTGAATAATAAACTTGAGTTAATTTACACTTTATTAAGAACCTTTTTCTAGTTCATTATTCCTTTTATATCACTTATTTCCATGTTATAAACATTATGTAATCATTTAAGTTAATAATCTTTGTTTTGTTGATATTTGGTTCTTAAGTCAAAAGTGGACTTCTTACTATTACATGTTGTTCGTGTGGTCAAATGTTCATTATATCCAGAATTATATTATTGATTTGGATATCATATATATCATATATATCCAGAATATACATGTATTTATAATATTAAATAATCATTTAGAGGTAAGAAATGAAATGCACCATTCATGGAGACGGTAAGCCGTACGTACGCATGAACGCTACTTTCATTTCTATGTCATATTAATGGAATTAAAACCAAATTAGAGGTATGTATATTTTAATTCCAGAATTATATTAATCATTTATATGTAACATAAATCATATATAATAACTTTAAATCCATCCTTTATACACCCCACATATGGCATTAACAAATCAAATCACTTTGAGGGGGCGGTAGTCCGCACTTCCTAAAATGAAATTATCGTGTTTACCCACAATGGAAACCATAAAGGTATGCCAAAATAGAAAAATACAGAAACCGAAACATATTATATATCATATATAAATATAGTGAAATCTTAATTTCCACCTTTTAAGGTGTTATATGAGTGTTGAACAATCATCGTTTCATGAGGCATAAATTCACCATCCACAGAAATAATATGTTCTTTAACCATTTGATGTAGGTGTGTGTAAGTGTACTTCAAATTAATATTATAACAACATCCTAGTATATTGAAGATACTGTATTTGTTACAAAATAAATGAATAAAAATATTTTATGGGGTTGGAGAAGCAAAATAAAACAAAAGAACACAAGTGAAGACATTACCTTAAAATCGGGTAACTCCCTTTGGTTTGAGCTCAAAGGCTTCCTTGGGAAGACTTCTGCCCAAAGTGAGGCTTCAAGGAGTTATAGAGGGATGTGGGGAGACAAAATGGGCAGGGTTTGGCCGAGCCAAAGGCTTTGGAAGTGTGGGTAAGGAGGTAGATGTGGGGGCCTTTTATAAGAGGAGAGGAGGGGCACTCTTGGAAAGGTATAAAATGTAACTTTATTTTCAAATGAGTTTCGGATTTTAATGGTCCCACATTGATGTGTTTCGAGGATAAGGTGACAAGGTTTAGAAATCCACACATCCAATAGGTTTTGACCATGTGTAGGTCTTAGATTTTACATTATCTTTCCATTTTATTTAAATCGTTAAATAATGAGGTAATCGCTGCATCATCATGATGTCATAAATAATTTAATTTATTTAATGTCTAAAAATTATAAAAAAAAATACTATGATGTGTGAAATATTTTTAGATTTACAATGAATATTTATAGTCCAAAATATCATTTATTTAGACAAAATGAAAAATATTTTACTTAGGTGATACATTCTTTGTTACATTTAACATTCTTTAAAAATAAAAAGATAAAAAGTCACTTTCTCACAAAAGTGATTCCATGGGGCCCCAATGTTTGGAACAAGGCATCCCATGGTCGGACATGAGACAACAAATATCCTTATGACACATTTTGTGGTCATTTTGTATTATTATGATATTATCTTATTTTCTTTAACTACCCGATTACTCATTTATCAAGATAATTAAAGACAAATACCGTCGTTACTATTCATAATGTCCAAAAACAAAAGAGTCTTAATTACATAATTTGGACCATATGATTCCAAATATGTAAATCATTTTACCAAATTTCAAACATATAAATTGAAATAATTAATTTAAAAAAACTTCTCGTTGTCAAAACAAATAGCGGGTTTTTTTGAAACAATATTTATGAAAAGTTTGGTACTTGTTTATGCCTAATTCCAAAGTGAAATTAATCCCAATGACCATAATTGAATTACATGGTAAAAATATATTCTAATTAAACTTTAAAACAAATTAAAATGATAATATAACCATATAATTAAATTATATGAAAAAGTAGTTTTGATGTAAAATGCAGTATTTTTCACTATTCATTGAAAAATGAACATTGTCAGAAAAATACCAAAAATTAACCCAAGGTAAATTTCAATGTCCCAATCATAAATAATATGTTTATTTTGAAAAATAGAGCTTATAAAATTGTCAAAAAGTGGATTTAAAAGGGGTTCTCCATCAAAAGGCGGTTAATCGACCTTTTAAAGAATATTTGAATGTTTACGCTTAAAAACTGGATTCATTTGCATTTTTAATCCTCTAACATTTATTATAAAGAGTAAAAATATTTGAAAAACATATATAATCATTTTGAAGTTAGTTCTGTTCATTCCCTCTATTACAACGGCTAGGCATTAACTACCATTTAAAATAATATTATTTTATTATTAGAGTGCAACGTAAGATTCCCAAGAAACTCGTTGTTGCATATTGGGTACGCCATCGAGCATAGCATCCCCTTTAAAGTAATATTAATATTTTATTCACAAATATTGATAAATATAAAGATCTCATATTCTTTATTTACTTGGGTTGTTACATCCTTCCCCCCTTTTAGGAATTGCGTACTCGTAATTTTAAAATTGGGCTTGGAAACATCCTTGAAAGTCCCAAATCGCGACAAGAGTTGGTAAAACAATCACTTTAATATAAAGAAAGATAAGTACAATGGTCACCCGAGTTAACACATACTAGGATTCGAAGTATGAAAATATGGACATGGAGGAAAAAAACAAAGGGTCATGTTCTGATGGAGAGTGATAGAAAACATGTTTAGGAGAAAGTTAACCACAAGAAAATCACAAACTTGTGATGGGTTAAACGGTATTCGATTCCCCAGTAGGAAAAGTTAATAGACAACATTTTTGTTTTAAGTTACTTTTTATTGTGGAATTTATTCATAAGGAAACATAATCACTTATCATGTTGACTTTCAACTTTTATTAGATTCCTTACACAAACTCATATTTTCTCCAAAAGACGAGTATTTAGGAGGACTTGTTCACATTAAGAGTACTATAATAAACTTCTAGAGAATCACCAAATCCACAAAAGAGAACTATATACATCCCATGTCTTTATACTTTAACCAAAACCAAAACCAAAATGGTTAGTACAGGATCAGATAATCCAGAAAAGGATAACCCTTTATAAAAAGAAAATCTATTCTTAATCTCCAAAATTTGTCCAACAAAACCCAAATTTCAACGAGGACCATTCTATAATCAAATTTTCCATAAAATTCTTCAATGTAAACCAAACTAAGATTGTAACCCAAACATATGAAGGATTTAGTCACATAGTCTTCCAAGTTAAATCGTAACATTTATCTCTAAACAACATCAGTTGCTCTTAATGTCTCGTATTGAAAAGTAATTAACCTAATCACATATCCTCCGTGATAGGTTAATAAATATCCATAGATAACCCAAAAAATACTTACTATTAATTCATAAAATCATCTAACTAAAAAGAATCTGTCAAACTAACCAGGGACTTCACGTAGTCCTGTGGTAGGCGATAAATACTAGTTGCACTTTGGTTGTGGGTTCGATTCCCGCAGCTTTGTCTGATGCGATGGGTTGTCACACGGTCTGCGTGTTGTCCTTTTTCCAAAACTATATAATTCTCAAATCATTCCCCAAAAAGAGATAAAATCATCAAAAATAACCATAACATAATTTAACCTCAATTTTACCTCAAGCCTTTCACTTCCACCATAACATATAGTAACCCATAATTACCTCAAAAGTAAGGATCATATAAACCCAAATGGTTCTTTATAACTATGTACACAAAAGAACAGATAACTATTCCTTGAATAAAATTTTCATATATTAAACATCAGGGTTACACATACTATAAACAGTCTTCTAATGTAACCCCATCATCAAAAGAGACTTAATACTCTTAAGAATTTCACCATAACTCTTGAAGCCCTTATATGTTGACATCTTACTCATTCAACATTCTTCAAGACCCATTAACCATTCCTTTCCAACTTATTATGAAATACTTATTTCCTAAAAACAAAATCATGAATCATATCCTACGATTCCAAAATAAGAAGACAATAGTTATGAAATAATCCATACCTTTGATTGGTCATTTTCAGTTTCTTCATCCTCAATCAGAATGGCATTAGGTATTGGTAAACAAACATTTGTATGATCTTGGTGATCCCATTCACGAAACTTCTTCATAGGACATGTGTTTGCATAATGACCATGCACACCACATTTAAAACATTCAATTGATCCCTCAGAAAGAACTTCTTTCCCTTTCCTCGAGTCAACTGGATGCTTCCTTTTTCCATGGCAGGTTCTTGATTTATGACCTTTATTTCCACATCTATAGCATATTTCTGTCCCTTTGAAACATTTTCCTAGGTGTTTCTTTCCACATTTTTGACACATAGGTTTTTGCACACACTTACCTTTATGATTATTACCTGTAGTTTCGTAGGGAATTGTTTCTCGCATATATGATGCCATAGAGAAATCAGCAAGGTTTAGGTTGTCAATCATGACTCCAGATAGTTGGTTGAGGATAATCAGAAGAGTTCTCATTGAAGCTCCCATATCATTCAGTTTCTTGCTCAAAAAACTATCACAGTTTCCTTAACATCCACTGTTACTTTGGTGCCTTCTAGATCCAGCCATTTACTAAAACCAAAAAGGCCAGTGTGAGTATATCAACAAAACCATCATGTACTAATGAGGAACATAAACACTAAGATATACTTACTCATTCACTTTATCTAAAACTAGGACTCTTTCTGAAATCTTAGCCATTACGGTAATGTCACTTATGCTTAAAGAATACCCTAACCTCTAATGTTATATAAACTGACCTTTGATACCAACTATAAGGCCCCAACCTTAAACCTTACTTAATCTTGAGTTACTATAAGATTACACATTGATGATCTTTTCAGGTTTATAGTTTTAGAGAATTATATCATAAAACTTGCATTACATTCCACATTTAAACAAAGTGGTTACATAAAAGATAGTATTCATTTTTCCCATCAATGGAAACAAATTTAAAATAAACCATGGATTCTTTCTTGACACTTCCTTGACACTATCATCATATCATTTACCCTTCCCTTGACCTGTGAAAAACATTTCAAAAACGTGGGATGAGCATAAAAAGCTCAGTAAGGGACATAAAAATATGGAAAGGAAACATGAGTACATGTATAGATAAGAATGAAATCATAATTTACCCATAAAACATAAGCACTTTAACATACCTCATAAAATCATGAATAAATCATAGAAATCATAAGACATAAAGGTAACTTGAGGCATTCATAACATTCTTACATAGGGAGTAACCCTCTTGGTTATGTTTGGAATACCCACCACATTATATTCCCTAAATCTCTTCGGAGAAACCTGAACGTTTCACTCCTTCGCGTTACCCAATGCATTGGAGATCTATATCGGGCTCACCCTCCTTTAGTTTATCACGAAACCACCCATCTTCATAACAATTCCCAAGAAACATAACATAATCTTATCACATAAAACATGCATAAAGTAAACATAACATTTCCACCTTTCAATAACAAGATATCAATACAACACATTGATATAAATAAATTATGAAAACCATTTTCAATACCAAAATAAAAGAAAAGTAAAACATGGTATTTAGTTTTCTTTTAAAAAGAAGGTATGGCTTGTAGAGGAAGCCGAAACTCAAATAATGGTCACAACGGCGGAGAAGTCGTTGTCGCCGCATACGTACGACAAAAACATTCCCTTTTTTCATTTAGTAAAACGCTTCGTATAAAAAGATTACTTTTGGATAAATGTAAAATTAAAGGTGTTTATACACCGTATAAAAGAAAGTTGTGTATAAAACAAAATATGCCTCAATGAAAGGATATTGAGATGAAGTCCCATACAAAGACGGTATCCATGGATTAAGGATAAATCAGTTACATAACTATGTATGACAAACGAATACATGAAATATAAGTGGTTATTAAGTGTAAAACAATCAGAGGAAATTCACACATAATCATAGAATGACACATTCAAGGTGTACAAGTTTATCCCAAATAATTGAAATTGGGTTAAGAAGTTCCCTTGCAAAAATTAGACAGCCTAACGGCGTCACTTCAAAATTCAGAAAAAGAGTTGATGAGAGATAAAAAGGGTATCACATAACTTGGAAATAAAATTTACATCAATAAGGATATAGAAGAACATATCCCAAAATAATATTATGTGAATTAAAATACATAATGAAATAAGTCTTTTAAAAAGAGGAGTGTGAAAGGTTCCCTTACCGACATGGGTATCTTTCGAAACATAGGCCCCATGAAAGAAGGGAAATACCACATTGATGTAAATACTCATAAATGAAACAATATTACACAATCAGTAAAATAATGGTCAGTACATACACCACTCAAAGTAAATTGTGGAAAATGTAGCATAAATCTCATGTGAATAAAAGTGAGATGAAAAATCCCTTACGAAAACTCGGGAGCCGAACGACGCCACTGAAAACTTCCAAAAATGGATTGATGAGATCAAATAGGGTATCTCATCACATTACAATAAAATTTAAAGCAAGAGGAATATAAAAGAACATCCCCCATAATAACAAAGAGGAGCTTAAAAGAAGTGACATAAAGGAGAGTACTTAAAGAGAAAGAGAGAGGTTAGATCTCTTACGAAAATTCGGCATGCTAACAGTGCCACTCAAAACTTCCAAAATGGATTGATGAGAGAGAATAGGGTCTCTCATCATATGAACATAAAAATTACAGTAAGAGTAATATAAAAGAACATCCCAATAACAATAAAGATTATCTTATAAGGAATGACATAAAAGAGTGTTCTTAAAAAGAAAGAGAGGAGTAGGATCCCTTACCACGGGTCCGACTTGACTCGATCGTTCTTTAACGTGCTGAATAATAAACTTGAGTTAATTCCAACTTTATTAAGAGACTTTTTCTAGTTCATTATTCCTTTTATATCACTTATTGCCATGTTATAAACATTATTTAATCATTTAAGTTAATAATCTTTGTTTTGTCGATATTTGGTTCTTAAGTCAAAAGTGGACTTCTTACAATTACATGTTGTTCATGTGGTCAAATGTTCATTATATCCAGAATTATATTCATGAATTTCATATCATATATATAATATATATATATAATATACATGTCTTTATAATATTACATAATCATTTAGAGGTAAGAAATGAAATGCACCATTCATGGAGACGGTAAGCCGTACGTACACATGAACGCTACTTTCATTTCTAGGTCATATTAATGTAATTAAAATCAAATGAGAGGTATGTATATTTTATTTCCAGAATTATATTCATCATTTATATGTAACATACATCATATATAATTATTTTAAATCCATCCTTTATACATCCCACATATGGCATTAACGAATCAAATAACTTTGAGGGGGCGGTAGTCCGCACTTCCTAAAATGAAATTATCGTGTTTACCCACAATGGGAACCATAACGGTATGACACAAACGAAAAATACAGAAACAAAAACATATTATATATCATATATAAATATAGTGACATCTTAATGGACACCTTTTAAGGTGTTATATGAGTGTTGAACAATCATCATTTCGTGAGGCAGAAATTCACCATCCACAGAAACAGTATGTTCTTTAACCATTTGATGTAGGTTTGTGTAAGTGTAGATCGAATGATTCTTATAAAAATATCCTAGTATATTGAAGATACTAGAGTTGTTACAAAATAAATGAATAAAAAGTGTTTAGGGGTTTGGAGAAGAAAAATAAAATAAAAGAACACAAGTGAAGACATTACCTTAAAATCGGGTAACTCCCTTTGGTTTGAGCTCAAAGGCTACCTTGGGAAGACTTCTGCCCAAAGTGAGGCTTCAAGTAGTTATAGAGGGATGTGGGGAGACAAAATGGGCAGGGTTTGGCCAATCCAAAGGCTTTGGAAGTGTGGGTAAGGAGGTAGAGGTGGGGGCCTTTTATAAGAGGAGAGGAGGGGCACTCTTGGAAAGGTATAAAATGTAACTTTATTTTCAAACGAGTTTCGGATTTTAATGGTCCCACATTAATGTGTTTCGAGGATAAGGTGATAAGGGTTAAAATTCCACCCATAAAATAGGTTTTGGACATGTGTAGGTCTTAGATTTTACATTATATTTCCATTTTATTTAAATCGTTAAATAATGAGGTCATCGTTGCATCATCATGATGTCATAAATAATTTAATTTATTTAATGTCTAAAAATTATAAAAAAAATACTATGATTTATGGAATATTTTTAGATTTCCAATTAATATTTATAGTCCAAAATATCATTTATGTAGACAAAATTAAAAATATTTTACTTAGGTGATACATTCTTTGTTACATTTAACATTCCTTAAAAATAAAAAGATAAAAAGTAACTTTCTCACAAAAGTGATTCCATGGGGCCCCCAAATTTGGAACAAGGCATCCCATGGTCGGCCATGAGACAACCAATAGCCTTAGGAAACATTTTGTGGTCATTTTTTTATTATTATGATATTATCTTATTTTCCTTAACTACCCAATTACTCATTAATCAAGATAATTAAAGATAATTACCGTCGTTATTATTCATAATGTCCAAAAACAAAAGAGTCTTAATTACATAATTTGGACCTTATGATTCCAAATATGTTATCCATTTTACCAAATTACAAACACATAAATTGCAATAATTAATTTAAAAAAACTTCCCGTTGTCAAAACAAATAGCGGGTTTTTTTGAAACAATATTTATGAAAAGTTTGGTACTTGTTTATGCCTAATTCCAAAGTGAAATTAATCCCAATGAACATCAATGAATTATATGGTAAAAATGTATTCTAATTACACTATAAAACAAATTAAAAAGATAATATAACCATATAATTAAATTATATGAAAAAGCAGTTTTGATGTAAAATGCAGTATTTTTCACTATTCATTGAAAAATGAACATTGTCAGAAAAATACCAAAAATTAACCCAAGGAAAATTTCAATGTCCCAATCATAAATAATATGTTTATTTTGAAAAATAAAGCTTATAAAATTGTCAAAAAGTGGATTTAAAAGGGGTTCTCCATCAAAAGGTGGTTAATCGACCTTTTAAAGAATATTAGAATGTTTACGCTTAAAAACTGGATTCATTTGCATTTTTAATCCTCTAACATTTATTGTAAAGAGTAAAAATATTTGAAAAACATATATAATCAATTTTTAGTTAGTTCTGTTCATTCTCGTCGTTACAACGGCTAGGCGTTAACTACCATTTAAAATAATATTATTTTATTATTAGAGTGCAACGTAAGATTCCCAAGAAACTCGTTGTTGCGTATTGGGTATGCCATCAAGCATAGCATCCCCTTTAAAGTAATATTAATATTTTATTCACAAATATGGATAAATATAAAGATGTCATATTCTTTATTTACCTGGGGTGTTACATTGGGTGCAGGTCCTCTATATCGACTTACCAAGTGGAACCCCTCTATCAAATAGGGAGATGGTCCTCAATGGTTAGAGTTGAACCCCCTGTTACACTAGGGCATGCGTACTTTACCTATAGAGTGGAAAACCCATTATCTTGGGAGTATTTCCTCTACTACTAAGTGAAACCCCCTAATGGATAGTGCGTGAGTCCTCATGATAGCTGAGTGGAACCCCCATGATACATTAGGGAACAAGTCCTCTGTGAATACTTACATAGTGGAACCCCCTAACATACCAGGGTGTATGTCCTCTACTCAGAGTCTATACCCCTTTGGATGTGAGACATAGTAGTGAGGTGTGTGCCTTAACACAGTTACTTCTGGGAAGATATGTGAGATGATGTGCATCATTAATGGAATTTTGGAACTATTAGTGACACTTTTTCTTAGGCTGAGTTGTGAGATGGATATCCCCTTACTCTCTCATTTGGGCTTCTTTGGACTGAGCATATATATATATATATATATGTAAGTATCTATAACATTTGATTTGGTTACTCTCCTACCATGGGTTTTGAAGAGGTGTAAGGCATTCCACGTTCTTTCAATGTTTAGATTCTCATGGTTGGATGAGTTAACTCTCCTTCTATGGGTGGAAAAGAATTAACGTGTAGTCCATCTACACACAATCTTGTTCCCTTTTCCTTGGATTAAGGTACACATTATCTTTCATGGGTTGAGTTGTATCATGTTTAGTGTCTACACTCTTTCTATTTCTATTGTATCTCTTGATACAACCCTTTATTTTTTTGGGTGTCCTATTAGGTATGTATATAATCACCCCAACACAGGCTTTTCCTGCATGTGTCGTGTCTTATACAGATGATATACAGGTTAGCAGTGACTACAGAGGATCTTAGGGATACATATTACTTTGTACCATGTATGACAGTCACAACCTAGAGATCCTGTGCTGGGATCTCCCATAATTTTTCATTCTAGTTTTTTTAGGTTGGGACATATTTTTGGTTGGTAGTGTATTTTTCCCCTTTAATTTTCAGTTTTCACTACCATACCCTCATACTGTCTATAGGTTTTACATGTATTGTTGTTTCCAAAGTGTTTTTAATATTTTAATTTTATTCCTATACACTTTCTCTATAGAGGTGTTCTTGGAGTAGTTTGGAATACTATTCCTCCCACCAAATCAATATTTTTGAACCATACCGATTTTTAACTATTTAGAAAAATATTGGGCAAGATAGAAATAAGGTATAAGAAGACTAAATCCAATATCAGAACTATCATGTAACTTCTTACATGAATTTATGATAATTTAAAGAAGTATTATAATAATTTCAGGAAGACTTTAAACACTTTAAACTATTACATTCATCAAAATTAATAATATAACAATTATATCAATGAATAATGTATGGAATAATTACATAAATTAACGATTCATTTAATTAAATAAGATATATAAAATTTAAAAACAATTTAAAGACCATTTAAAAATAAATAATTATAAAGAATTTATAATTGATAAACTCGTTAAAGAAAATCCATAATTAAATAAATATAAATTTTTTATATTTATTTATAATATAAGATGACTCATATTATTCATTATATTAAATTTATGTTAATTATAGTGTATTATAAAATATAAATATTCAATATTTCTATTTTATTTTTTAAATAGTTTAAAATAATATAAATATCACATATTTAATACTATTTAAAGCTTGATCAAGTAAATTAACAACACTCATTTTGACGTGATTTAAATAATTTTTCAAATAAGGCCTTAATTTTAACAATTCATAATTTAAATGTAAAATTTTATATTGTAGCCTTATTATTGTAATTTATTACAACAGATCAAGGGAGGGGGTTAAAAAGAAGTAAAGAAAATATATGACACCTATAAGTACTCGGGGAGACTTGAATGATTATTATTTTAATTTATGTACATTATCAAATTTACACTTATAATTTCCTTATAAATAGTTAATACACAATTTATAAGTCAGGCTATATAATTGTAAAATGGTACATCAACATCAATAATTAATATTTATGGATATCTATATACTAAATGTTTCCTAAACAATTAATAATTAATTACGAAAAATTTTCAATTAATTAATTTATAACCACATTTATAAATTAATAAATATCTTAAAATACTATTCACTCTAATTTATACGTAATTTGTTAACCTTTAAATCAATTCCTAATTGAAAATACAAAAAAAATATATTTTATATTTTATATTATATGATATGATATTATTAAGTTCTAAGCTATATTTTAACATGTGTGAGATGAGTTTCATGAACTATCAAGCATACCTTATGATATTTTCAGTATGGATCACATAAGAAACCTCAACACATAGTGACCTGTACAAAATAAAAAAAGTGTCTGGACTATGTAGATGTAACCATGAATAATATTTTTATCGTGCACCATTAACACAATGTTTCTATATTTAAATAAAATTATACATAATATGCATTAGCCATCATATCCAACAAAAAACCTAACATGTGAATAAAAATTTATAGGATTACCATAATAAAATTTAAATAAGAACATAGGACTTAAATAGGATTAAAACAACAAACTAATCTTCTGAATTATCAAACATATAATCAATATTGTGTGTGATCCATTCTTATGAATGATACCAAGTGTTGGGAATCGCTACCTTTTAGATCACCCGTATAAGTGTAATATCCATAATTACATTGGAATAAATACTTATGTTAACACCCATATCATATATATGATATGGGGATTTATTTTTTAGTCACATGAACATTTCATGTCTATTCCATCGTATGTTATGATTTCCCTATGTCATAACCCATGACATGTTAAAACTATATAATTACTCTATACTGCTACATAAGATAACCGAAATCATATAATGAAACCCCAATGTATCTTATGATATAAAATATTTTAAGAGAAGAGATATGTAAAAAATTGAATCATATTCCACATAATACTATAAAATATATAATAAAAAAATATTATTCTTTATTTTTATCATTATTTCATTATTTTAAGATCATGGTAATTCTTGGATACTAATTTTGGTTTCTAATGACAGATTAACACTCAATCAAAGAAGTAATAAAAATTAAAAACATATTTCCATGATCTATCAGGGTTGAAACAGAAACAGGAATTTAAAATGAAGAACAAGATTTTATTCATACCTTACATGATAGATGATTATTCTTTCATCTTCATTCATTTTTTATGATGAATATCACTAATGGGTAGCCATCAAAATTTTTCCTTTTTACTATATACACAATTTGAAACCGAATCACCCAATGTATGTTCATAATATTTCTAATTGAACAATATTAAAGTATCTCATTGTGTAATGATTGTAGACGGAAGAGATATTTGTATGGATATATCCTGCCATGTAATGGGAAAACATATGATCATACATCTCAATGGTCACTACCCCATATATAATCCCTCAAGGATTCACATTGAGTGTCATGAGATTACTCATGTATTGAAATATAGGAGTAAATTATATTAAACCGTTCATGTATTCATCCCATTAATTAATCAAGATCCCAAATATTCCATCTCCTTAAACATATATTAATAGATATTGTGGAAAATAAACATGTCTATTGACATTTGACAATTAACTTTTATAAATTATTATAAAAATCCCCCTAAATCGTACTATATGATTCATATCCCTATGAAATTCCCCTGTCAAACTCTATTACTATAATTAGGTAGGGGCATATTATCCCATAATATTCCTCACAACATTTTTATATTATACCGAATGATATGACCAAAACTCATCATTTGAGTTTATGGCCTTAAGGTATATCTCCTTCACTTATATCATTATTATTCAGAGTCGTATTCTTTATAAATTATAATGTTTCTTAATTTTTAATATATTATTGAGCGATAGATCAACCTGGATAGGCCTCTAGGATAAATAGAGTTATAGTGGCATATTTTCTTCTTAAATAGTTCCTTTAGGTAAAAGCAGTAGTTGATTCTATAACTAAATAGTCTAGATGTCATCATTACTTCTAACTGGGGGCCTAATAATTTAAGGGATATTTGTCATGATGGTAAAACCACTTGAATAGCGTATATGATGAAATGTTTCGGGGGTTATTGGTCAGTATTAAACTGATATCATATCCTAATTTATCATGTGAATTCCCTAATATCATGAAATAGGTATGGTCGAGTTCCATGATGGTCTTTACATAAACATATTTTTTAATAATTTATTATTGTATTCATTATTTATTCAATGTATTTTTATTATATTACCTTAGGGTATTGAGTATTTATTATTAGTCATCACTACACATATTCCGACCAACATGATTACAATTTGGTGGGTATTAGTGGTTTGGTGGAAATATTTTACTATGTTTTATAACCACACATTGCGTGTATATAATTTTTTTACATGTCAAATTTATATTTTTTCATGAAAGAATATATTAATACTCTTTGATAGATATGGAAGAAACCTATATCTAGGGTAATTTTTTTGATGTCAGACATGGAGTTGAGGAAAAGTCTATTAAGGGGTGGAAAATGTTTACCATTTTTTTTATTTTGTATATTAGTGATTCAATAAATGATGTTTAGTACCTTTTATATGATTACATCAGTTGACATGACCTGAATAATTTTATATATTTTACAATATCATGATCCATGATATTTTTTAACATCGATATTCCACTATGATGGGTGTTTTTCTGTTACTTCTGGATTGATTTGTTTGATTATTGAAATTGGTAATATATAATTGTAAATTTCTCCCTAATGATTAATCAAAAACTCTCTAGATATGTTTTCTACATATCATGATCAGAGATAGTGGTTGATTCCTTTTATCATCTTGACTTAGGCATTATAAATGATATCTACTTAGGGGAATGATGAATTGGTATTAAAGACTTCTTGTTTGATTTTTGGATATTTTTTAGATGGATATAGGCTATTTGGGACCTGAGAAGTAATCAATAAATGTGTTATTACAATATAGTTATATAGGAATATCTATTCACCAAGGTGGTATGAGATATGATTTTTTGAATACTTATTTAATTTTGGGATGAACATAAATTATTGTTTCATTTATATTCTCTTAAACAAGGAGGTGATAGGGTGTGATTGTTAATCATACTAGTCATGTTGGATTAAATATCATGTTCTTTGTTGTATGTTTATGTAAATAGTAAATTTAAATTTATTTTATTATAAATTATAATCAAAAGGGTTTAAAATAAATTAAAACATCACATATAAATATTCAATATTTTCTAAAATAATTATGAATGGTAATTTAATTAATCATGAAAACTTATATAATATGTTATTATTATTTTGATTTCATTGGTAAATTTTCTTATCTTTATGATTATTTTCTGATCATTCTATTTATTAGACATAATTATGTATATTATAATCAACTTAATAAAATATAAAAATAATTTTTTAATATATAACTAAATAATTATTTATTTTTAGGTAAAATTCTTAGGATTATAGTGGAATCTAAATATGAAACATGTTGATTGAGTTAAATGGTTCCAATGAGAATATAATTATGGGTTAAGATGCTATTTGGAAATGAGATAATTATTTGGTATGAAGGTTATATACTTTATAATATTTTATTGTAAAATATGGATATAATATTTTGATTATAACAATACATGATAATTGCTTATATAAAATAGATATAAAATGGGTAGATATGAATATTATTTTGTGAAATGGGTGGTAAATTTCTAAAATAAAGTATATATAATAAACATTTTATATATTTTTTGATTTATGAAAGGTAAGAGAACTTGATATGGGTTCCATGGTGAGAATTAAATTACATATTAAAAGATTATTTATATTGATTAATTAAATGAAAATTAATAGTGAGATAATAATGATATTAACTTCTTATCATGATGCCTATATTTAATTTTTATGGGATAATAAGCATGTTAATGAAAATCATTATAGTTTTTTCCATCTAAAATAAAATTTTATTTGTTTTTTGGTTTTTATATTTATGTGTTAAATAGAAATCTCCCACACCCTAGAAGAATTTGGTTATTATGATATTTAGTATTCCTTAGTTGTGTCGCTAGTGACATAAAATTCGTGTTGGTGGTATATAGTAAGAGATCAAGATCTAAGATATACTTGGGATTTATTTTTCTATAAATTTATATAGTTAAAGGGATCATCATTTAATGATAATTTTATTGGTAATATTATAATGTATAGTGATGTTTTCATAACTGTCATCAAGGGTGTATTAATAAGAACATGTGGAGAAAATTCCTTTGATTGAAGAACCTATGGTTCTATGGTTTTTAATGAGTATTTTTTGAGTATATAGATCCTTTTAGAAAGACATTACTATGGGAAAATTTATTATAGATAAATATATTCACAATGTCTTTATATATCATTAGCTAACCATTTTAGATGATTTAAGATCTCATAATGAAATGAATTTGATTCAAAACATCCGTTAAAACTTCAAATGGATTATTAAAATTGTAGAAAAGTTGACTGAGTTTCTTGAAAAAATATTTGAGGGAAAAACATATCATTGTTGGAAATCTAGGAACAAAAAAAAGGAACATGATGAACTATAATGGATAAGATTTCACACTTTTATTCTATGAGAAATTATTTTTATAAACTATGAATTAGAGAATTTTGTAGTTGTTTATAAAATTGTAGTCATATAAAAGTATGAGGAGTTATTATAATGTTGATTTTGAGGAATTATTTTGAGTTATGATAGTCTTGGGATGGAAAAAGTTAATAGTAGTTTATATTTTTAGAAGGTTATAAGGTAAAATTTCACTTCGTAACTCTCTACCATGACACTTATATTGAGTTGGTTGATAAGGTACTGATAATGAAAATATATTTTCTAAACTCTAAAAGTTTTTAGAACTAATTAAATTACAAGAATATATTGTAAATAAACCGATGAAAATTATGGTTATGGACATCCTTAAATCCATGAGGATTATTCTTCCACACTCCAACTAGAAATAAAGGGCCTAGAGAAATTTAATAAAGGTTTTAGATTAGGGAATATTCAATTACTTTGAATGAGTGAGCCTACAAAGTGCCACTAGTGTGTTTAAATATAGCACATAGAGATATTTTATAGGTCTATATGCTAAAAGGTTATGAGTTAGTAACATACTTGGAAGAAAATATCTTACATAAAAGACAAGTGGTAACTAAAATTTTCAATTTTATTTGATTATTTTTTAACTCTAGTGATTTAGAACTTATTTATTGTATTTTCTTTTATAACATGAAAAATATTATATAAGTTTTATCCATAGAGATTAATGGGTATGAAGTATGGTTTCTAATGATTTATAGCTGGATAATGGTGACTTTGAATTCCACTTTTTCTCTTATACTTATCAAATACCATGAACCCCCTCCACTGGTACACCTATAGGTCTAGTAATAAAGATAAGGAATGGCCCTCAATGTTGCAGCTAGTATGTACCAGGTTGGTGATTAACACCAAGGGTATAAAACATACGATGGGATGAATTACCCTAAAAATGTAAGTTTGGGAAATGAGATATAATGAGAAACAATCATCAATGTCACATAATATAGAATATACCAATATCCAAAAATAAATACAACAATTAATGGTATGTCATAACAAATGAATCTCAAAAATAAAAACACCAAATCAGATCATAAGTTGTAGTTCCAAACCAAGCTCCAACTCCAAGCCAACCTAGCCTAACTCGGAAGACAAAACACCTCTTGGATACATGGAATATATTTAAGGGTGAGAATAGAATGTATACTCAATAGGTTCCTCTTTATAACATCTCATTAAAATGTGATAAAAGAGTAATAATTCTCCATTGTGTGAAGAGTAGAACCAATATGCACCTATATGGTTGACTACCCATTCGAAATATCACCATGGTTTAATAACCCAATATAAAATCCCAATATAATAAGATAATAATAGGCCCCCCGTAACCACTTACCCACTAGTTTATTTATCAAAAACCAACATCAAATGTCTTATTATTCCATCCTTTCCAATCTAATGTGGGTTGGGTCACAATCGTACCTACCCCAACACTTTAAACGTAAAAAATATAATGTTGGATTCAGTAAAAATACACATATTACCTCATCACATCCTAAACATATAACATAAACAACCATCATCTCAAAACCAAATTAGTAGATTATTGTGATCATAAAGGACATAAATCTCATGCCCTCCTTCGACCATTCAGGACCTCCACCACATAACCATTATCCCATCATCATCACTTCACTAGGTAAACATCATGACATACCTACACATTGCATGATCGTACTAACCTCGGGCCATCAAAACTAGTCTACCACTAAAGGGAGAGTGGGTAATATGGGTAGTCAAATATCCACCATAAATGATCCAGATGTGGAAGAAAACACCAAGAACCCACAAATTTGGAGTCAATACAATATACTACACTCAGGAAGGTCCTGTTTATAAATTATAAGTATATAAATTAACAATTAGTCTCACAAAGATCTCATCCTTAGTTTGCACACAACTAGTCTTAACAATCATCTATTTAGCCATTTCATCACTACTACCCGTCCACCACTGTTACTACCTCTATAATCCAAACCTACCAATAAGTAGACAAAAAACCTTACTAACAACCAAAACATCTCCTTTAATCATTCATTTAAATAATTATAGATTTGATATGGCCAATCAATATTAGATTCATTATTCTATTTATATTACATATTTAATGAAAACCCATTCTCAACTATAACCAGAAATTATTCCAGAATTTATCTTCCCATTTATATCATTATTGAATTTTTAATTTAATTGTCAAATATTAAATTCAATCCCACAACTATAAATTTCTTACCGATAATGATTTTTAAATTTTAAATAACATCCCTCCATTACTTTATTCCCACCTTTTTCTAAACATCATGGAATTTACCACATCTTCACATTATTTATTATAGCCACAACCACACAATAATAGGGAAAAAAATATTTCCAGGTATCTACAGTATATAGGATGGGATCATAACATTCAGGTCATTATTATTCAAATAGATCATTTAATTTATAACTTTAATTATTATTCAATACTATTAAATTATTCCAACAAAAAACATAGTAATAAATCGTATTTTTAGTTGGAGAAAATATCAAAAAAATCAATTTGAATACATAAATAATAAATTCACATATAAGAAGTTCTTTAAAATTTATAAGGCTACAAAAACACACATATTTTAGTTTTCCCATTCCAATTCATTATCATAACTAATTATATCTCCTTTAATTTATAATATCTTCTTTAAGTTATTCATACTATTTTATTTATTTTAGATAAGATGACAACATTAAAAACACATAAAGTAATGTAAAGATATATAGAAAATATAGGTGAAACAGTTTAATTTATCTATTTTCATCTTCCAACATTTTATCCTATTTAATTTTATTCATAATAATTATCTAGTGAAGAAAGTAAGAATGATAAAATCACAATTTATACCGAAATAATAGATCAAGTCATGAAAACCCTACCTCAAGAATATTTACATGCTACAACACCAAAATATAGGGGTGGAAAAAATATGAACTAGTTAAGAAATACCCAGGAGAGGTAAAATATAAAATTACAAAAGGATCACAAGGATTAGTTGGGGATGACTTGATCAACAAGTCTCAATAGAAATTAAAAGGAAAATCAATGTCTTAAACTGAGGACACAAAATGTTTTTTTGGAAACATCAGATATCAATTTAACATGATATTCAAAAAATACATGGCTAAACTACCATTTTAATTCATATTAAATTGTTATCCATTTATTTTCTTCTCTTGATCATTTTAAAACTCTTAAAATTCTGTAATATTAAGGGTTATATCCATAATCATTATACAAAATTTAAAATACATGTTTCATGAGTTATTATTTTCATTTATATTCATTAAAAGCATTGTAGATCGATTTAGAGGGGAAACTAAATTTAATAAAAAAAGAACTATCCTCACACGACATAAAAGTAATTCCTAAGGGTATGTGTAAAGTAACACTGTATCGTTTCAAAGAATTATGCATACAAGATAATTTTAATTCCCACTATAACCTTTCATGTGCCTAATACTACCCATATACGAGCTATTTACCTTCACACAAGACCGACACACAATGCATGAATCAGACCCTCACGTAGTGCTTACCCTAGCATAATTCCCAAAAGATGATCACACTATCTATGGAATCTCACATATACCATGACATATCATAGGATTTACTCATACACAAGGTATAACAAAACATGGAAACCTTTATGAAATTAAAGATAACCCTAACTAGGTGAGGAACTACCTTTACGTGAGTCCACCCTTACACAAACATAGAAACTACAATTGAATACTATAATGAACTCCATCATGGAATAGAGAAAATTCAATATCCATATTAACCTTCTATGATGAATACCATGGTGTGGAGACCCCCTACATTCTATTTCACCCTAATTTACATGAAACTATTTATGTCTTTAACTTTTCCTCAACTCATCACAACAAACATCAAAATGTATAAACCAACTTATTTTATCTGTCCCCATTTCATACAGGTGGATTCCACATAAAAAATAGTTTCTAAAATAGCTAGGTAAATAATTTTACTACCTATGGTGAACTGCAACATCAAGTGGTGCCTTGTGTAAGGGTAATAAATATTACCTTTATGAAATTACCACTCATGTTAAGGTAAACTATTTTACCCTGATGAGGAAGAAACATCTATGTTATCGATACGTAACACGAAATACCCACTGACATATCCATTTATGACCATTTCACTAAATGTGTCATTCCACATGAAACATTGATAAATAATTATCACCCTTTAAAAGTTCTAGTAATAAAGTCCCACCCTGTACTAAAATATTTAAGGAACTCAAACAGCTACCACCACACCCACTACTACAAAAAGATGGTCCTTAGGATGGACAAACTCATTTCTAGTCCTCAGAACAAATCCAAACACTCATAAATTCAAGTGAATAGACCTTAAGGGTTTAGTCCATTTCACTAGATACCTCTCACCATTTCTAAACCTCAAGAATAAAAAACCCCAAAAAGATAAGAGGACATAGGGTCCTAACTACCACCTTGTGAGAAACTTCTTAGAGATCTTGCAACATCCCAAACATTATCACTATTTATATAGGTTGGGTTGATGATAATATATGACATTAACATCTTCCAAATTCCTCTCAGGATATTCCACTGGAATAAAGGTAATAGAATTTATGAACCATGAAATTGATGTAAGTAATGATAACCTATATCATTAAATAAACTATGTTAGTTCAAATAATTAATCCACACAAACTTATTAAAGGAAAAATAACAACTTATTTTTGAGAAAAATATTTCCAAAAAATGAAATAAATTTATAGTAAGTAAAATTGAAATCACCAATCATCATGAATTAACATAAAACTTTCTTCTTAAAATCAATATTCATAAATCTAAATCAATTTCCCATGAACATCTCATTAACAGTTTAGTCCAACCCAATTACCTAATATTCAATCTAATTAAATGTATCATGAATAATATGATACTAATGTTTTATCCATTACTATATTAGAAAATTAACATACTATCCATTCAACCAATTGAAAACCATAATATTGTTTTATGGAATACTAAATTGGGTGACCAACATACTATGTAAAACATGTTATTTGCAAGTGGTCAATGTACATTTTATTAAAAAATAAGGGAATCATAATTTTCTAAATGGTAATGATGTTTGTTTTAACTGGTAAAAATCAATTCAAAATTAATAAATTCTAATTACAATTATCACATTATATCAGTACTCTTTATCAAAAAATAAACACTAAAAACACATTCATAAATGAAATCCAAAGTTTAACTATGCACTATATAGTTTTTTATAAAGTATGATTGAAAGGGTCTTAAAGAAAAACATCAGTTTTTAAAACATGAATTTTCTTTCATGCATCCCACGTATGGAAAATATTATAAGAAACCAAAAAAATATTTTGACAAGTAACTTTTTAAATCATCTTTCAATATAATTTTTTATTTGAAACTCTTAAGATTAATTTTAAATCACAAGGCTAAGGATTTATTTATAAAATTATCTAAAACAGTTATAAGATTCTTCTAAAATAATTGTAACCTTTTTTAGAAAAAATTTAACCCGTTTTTAGAAACAATATACATATAGGTTTAAAAAAATTTCAAGCATCAATGGTTAAATATTTTAACCTACTTCATAAAAATCTAAAATCCATATTTTTGTCAAATTAATATTGACATGCACAAATTCAAAAATAAGGAATCTAAATTAAAAAATAACATTCATCATAGACCATGTGGTTTAAGATAATTTACTATGTTATTTTTAAATTCCCTTCATGTTTTTTAGAGAATTAGAAATTAACAAAAACAAAACAAAGTAGTAGTTATAGAAATCAAAACATTTCCATTCATCATTTTTCACAAGTGTCTGCCATTACTTCCATAATTTTTTCCAACACCATATTATACAAAAAAATGTATATATATATATATGAGAACAAATGGGGATACCATCTTTATATATGTCTTGTGAATCCATCCACCTCACCATGATATTATCCTCTTTGGGTAGATCTATCTCACTCACATGAATTTAATACAAATCATGAAAATAATGAGTCATGATAGAAGAAGTTACCCTATATTCATATGCTAAAATAAAAAACATACAAATTTAGAATAAGATAAATATCTGAGTTTGGTAGCATAGAATCCATTTAATTATTATTTTTACATTATCTATATAAATCCTCCCCAAAAAATCAAACAATTCAAACACAAGATCAAAAAATAATGATGCATGTACCTTTTATAAGTCTCTACCCTATAAAAAGTACCACCTCACATAGTCATTCAGTGGAATCCGAGTCCTTTTGTTTCATCAGGGGGTACTAAAATCACGTATCCCAGCCAGTTTCCCAAGATTATGTCACAAACCAAGATTAACTGATATCATTTCCCAAAAAAACCATTAATTATTTATAGTTTATAACTATAATATCGATTCTATATCTTGACCATCAATTATGAAACCACCCACACATGAAACCCCCTATATTGTTACCCTTCCTATGTTAGAAATGAAGTGATAGAATGACCCCCAAATCTCACCTCTGATAGGACCTAGATTTGAGACTATCATTGAATGTATAAAACATATGATGAGAGGCATTACCCTCAAAATATATTTTATAGAAAAGAGAAAGTAGGATAAGCACATATCAACACAAAATAATATATAATAATTAAAGATCTATTTAAATAGATACAATAGTTTTTGACATGTCTTACAAAAAATCAATGAAATAAATGTTCCAAAACAACTCAAAGTAGTAGCTCCAAATAATACCTCCTTCTCCATGCCATCCCAACCCAATTTTTTTCCAAAAACCCTCTTGAATACCAGAAATATATATAGGTGTGAGAATAACATATATACATAGTTGGATGCTCCCCAAGAACACTCAATTGTTTTGAGAAAATCATATTAATTATTTCGCGAGTAATGAGTATAACCAACATGCACCTAATAGGACAACTACTCATTCCCTGCTATAGTAAGGCCCACATACCAAGTATCTAATCCAAGTAAAATAAGATAATAATTGGATGAGTATAATCATAGTTACCCCATAACCAGTTTACCATTATTTTTCTTCTCTTACACCCCAATGTTAAATATCATGTGATCTTATCCGTTCTTACTTGATGTGGGCCATGTTACAACTCGACCTACCCTAATGAACACAAGGTCTAACATCACATGTTAGTATCAGAGAAAATATACATATCACATCATCACCTTATAACCATATCACATCCACAACCATAAACTCCGAACTATAGTAGTTAGGCATCGTGAATGTGAGGGATACCAACTTCATTCCTTCCTCCTTCCATGAATAACCCCCACCACATAACTGTCATTCCGTCATCACTAGTTGCTTAGGTAAACCACATTCCACTCCAACACCTTGCTTGGTCATACTAACCTTAGGCCATCACAACTAGTCTACTACAAAAGAAAGATAAAGGAAGAGGGGATATTCAAATATCCTCACTCGCCAACTAGGGTGTTGTAGAAATCAATTGGAAGCGAAAAATTTTGAGTAGACATATAATACTCAACTAAGGTGGGGTGATTTTATAAATAATAATAAATTACATGAAAAAAATATTCATACATAGATACCAGCCCATGGGTGTACACAACTAGTCATAACCAATTAATCTATTCCAACATTTTATCGCTACTACCCTTCCACCACCATCACTACGTCTATGACACAAACCATCCAATATACATTAATAAACAACCATAAAAACAACCACAACTTCTTATTTAAGTACTAATTTAGAAAATTTTAGATATATAATTTCCAACCAAAATTAAATTCAATATTCTATTTACATTTAATATTTAATGACAACCTTTTCTTAGCTGTCACCCACATTTAATCTAGAAATCATCTTCCCATTAATATCAAAATTAAATTCATATTTTAATTAATAAATATTAAATTATATCCAAAAAATATTTAACAATATATAAAACTTATTTACCAAATTTTAATTAATATCCCACCATCACTTTATTATAACATCATTCCACGCAATCAGACATATATGATGTGATAAAATAATTTATTACAACCATAAAAACATAGTAATAAGTGTGTTTTCCTGAAATTGGGTGCTACTCAAAGGTTACCCATGGTCGGTTAGCCACATTTCCTCACACACATCTCCCAAATTCCATAGGCTGCTAACTGGAGTAGAGGGTCTGCCATGTGTTTGTGGGGAGACTACACCCTCATTATGAGAGTGTATCACAATAGATAATTATAAAAACAGGTAAATAAAGGAATCATTATGATCAAAAGATGGAAAAAGAGAAGAAAAAACTATAAACATTGGAACCACAACTAATTATAGTGGAAAAAGAGAAGGATAATAAATATCAAAAGTTACTAGTAAAAATAATCAAAACTGATGATAATGTATTTCATGTTTTTAAAAAATTAAAAATAGGTATACATGGAAGCAGGCAGTTCATTATATAAAAAATAATAAATAATAAGCCAAAACCTATCAAAGCATCCCAAGCTCTATCCGGGTCATCTATTTCCATGATCTATCATAATGTAATTAAGGAATATCATGTGTCTAAGGTGGGACACTTCACTATGTCAATATCTTCTGAAATGAAATCATCCCAGTTACCAATAGTGTCCCAAATAGATTGTGAGATAAATCTCAATAGTCCACCACTAATGATGTCTATAACAACGAGTATATTTAATATTAACTGAAATAGTGTGAAGGTATGCATTATATAATAGTATGCAGTAAAACAATATAAATACCCAATACCTGCTGTTGCCTCAGCTAGGGTACGAACAAGTAATCATTTCAATAAATAATTATGTTCCAGTTTATATAGTAAGTCACATGAGGTATAACCATCACCGAAATCATGTCATGGTAATAATAATAAAATACCCATGATGTAACATGTCATCCCTTATAATTATAATAATTAAATAGGATCCAATATAATGACCTAGGCCTCCTTGACCTCAAGGGTCAAGCTAACTCAGTAATAATCTATATTACTCTACAAGAGTCTATGTAATTAATCCTAGGTGAAATGGGATAAGAAATGACTAGGAACGAGGGTGTATCCAAGGTTCCACATTTCCAAGTATTTCATGCTACATCCAAGGATTTATCCAAGGAATCCTATAATAATAATGGATAGATCCTATGGAGGTATCAACTAGTAGATACAGATCGAATTACAAGGTGGGTATCAACCTTTCCAACTGACATCCTTAAATCAGAATAGATTCCACTAGTTCTCTAGGTATACCCATGGAAATCCAAGGATGTATCAAGTCTGACCACTCCTATAATGATAATATGGCCCAAATAAAATATCCACCTTATAATTGATTCATTTTACGAATTTGTCCATGCATTACTCATTCCATTTAATAATCCATTTGGTTTAAGTTGTTTCCTTTCATTAGTGTGGCAAGAAATAACTAGGCATGTGACCATTTAGTACATTAATAACATTTCATTTATTTAGTTCACTCCTTTACCATTCATTAACATGACAAGGTCAGCCATGGAACTGCAACCATAAGGAATTTTTTTATAATAAACTAGGGTAAGTGATAACCATAATATACTTTACAATTAAACATTTAAAAATTAATTAATTAATTAGAACACTAAACTTATAATATTTAAGTGAAAATATCATATACAAGTCAAACCATTAAAAATAATAATTCATTTTATTAAACATGATCATCCCATTAACAGGGTCGATCAATTGCAGACCCGAACAGTTGTGCAAATGAACGTAACAAACCACTAAAGGGTTAATTTTGGAGAACACCATACTTGAGCTAGTTAGCATTGGGAACGTAACCTCTAATGATTAATAAAATATATAACAAGGGTCTTAGAATATGATTCTAATGACTATTAAAAAGTCACTGAACTAAATAGGCTACGATTTATGAAATCGGCACACACATAATTAAGGTAATTTATAAAATGATGAAACATGGGGGATGAGTCATAGACCACATACATTAATATCATATGACTCTCCTCATCCTGTATTATCCTTTAGTATGGAATTTTTCAGAATAAATGAGAATAATATATCAATACTATAAAAATAGTGCTTGTGAGCCTACATCTAAACTGCGTCGTCGAGGGAAAGAATAATAAAGAATGATTAAAAATGAATCGAGTACTTACTGATGAACATCCAACATGAAAAAAGAGGATTAAATTAGACACAGGATATGATATTAAGAACAAAAATATGAAATGGTGATTTTTGGAGCTCTAATATGAGAAAATGGGGCTTCTTTTGTAGTTCATATGAGATTAAAGGAGATGGAGATGATTAATTAAAAAATAGCAGCAATTCGGTCATTTAAAAAAAATTAGGGGTGCACAGATTTGACGCACAGTTTTCCATACTATTTTCCAATAGTTTAAGGATCACTACTTTTGAAGGTAACCCACAAAGTTAGGCTTCATGGTTAGGGAGACCAACCACCAACCATGAGAATCTCCTCTGCAAAAAACTACAAACATTCCGCACAAGCGTCTGGCCCTTTGCGCATGGTTAGAGAAAACTGTGTACCCTACTTCACCCCACATTCCATCCTCACATGGTTAGGGGAGATCATGATAAATAGTTTCACAATTTTTACTTAAATGTGTATACCATTGTTTTTCTCCACTGGTTTGTGTTCCAAGTTCGAAATAAGACCAGAACACCCCCAAAACCTTTATATCCTCAAAGGGAATCAATAGTTTGTATAAAATTAACCATTAGACTAAATTTAAAAGGATCCATACCTAGGATAAAATTAGGTTCTAAAATTATTCCCCCTTAAAGTAACTCATCCCTGAGATAACCTTCCATGGGAAGTGAAACACTTTCTGAGATCAAATTTAGACGTCGAGAATGTACACATGCCTCCCTCTACAAAGTCTCTTCCTACAGACGTTCGTGATATCATAAAAACCATACTAAAGTAAAACACCATCCTTGGATATCCTTTATTAACCAATCATTGATGTTTATAAGATACTCCTCAAAATATGTATCAAGATCTATCTCTACATTTTCGGGATCAAAAGTATTAGGTGGGTCAGCAAGATAACTACGATGCTTTGAAATTTGGAGGCCATCGTGTATGGAATGATACCTTTGAGGTAATAGAAACTGATAGGTTACTGGAAAAAAATCCCTTTATGATATCAAATATCCATACATAGCGAGGTGATCTCTTCCCTTGCCTTCTTTCCTTCTATGCCCGAGCCTGGGTGATACCCATAAGAAAACATTATCCCTAACCTTGAACTCCATAGCTCATTAATGGCGATAAAAATAATATTTCAATCTAGAATGAATAGTGTACGTACACATCCTAATTATCTAATCCTATTCTAATGTATCCTACACAATATGGGGATGTAGTGGTGAGGTCTCTCCTACCTCTAACTAGAATAGAGGTGATTGGCATGACCTACCATACAAGGACTCTAAAAAAGCCATCTAAATCATCTCCCGAAAGATTTTATTGAATGTGAAATTTAATATAGGGATATGATTCTCCCAAGAACCACCAAAACGATTAATTTACTCTAGGATCATGTCCTCTAATGCTTAATTCGTCCATTCTGAATGGCCATCAGTCTAAGAGTGAAATGATGTGCTTAGAGGCAGATTTGTTCCCATAGCTTTCTATAACCCCTGTCATAACTATAATGTGAAATGAGAATCCCTATATGGAATGATAGTATGATGGATCCCATGGAGTTGGATAATCTCAAAGACATAAAACACATCCCATTCGTCAACTGAGAAGGTATCCCAAATTGGAAGAAAGTGGTCTACTTTGTCAGTCTATCAATGACAAACCCAACTATATCTCTACCTAGTGGAAACCTCGGTAAGATGACTATAAAGTCCATGTAAAAATAATAACATTTTCTTTTTGGGACTAGAATAAGTTGTTAAAATTTTGAAAGCCTCTTGTGATCTGTGTTCACTTACTAACAGGTGGAACACCATGTGAGAAAACATGCTATTTGAAATTTCATCTCAGGCCACTAATATTGGTTTCTCATATCTTAATACATCATTGATATTTTTGGATGAACATACCAATAAGAATCATGATTATCCCATATAAACTCCTATCTAATATCTATAGGAACTAAAAAACATCCATGAATACATAGGATATCATCTCTATCCATAGAAAAATCCAGAGGTAGGTCATCACTTGATATACTATCCTAGAGAACCAACACCTTAGGATCTAAAAACATCTTACGATTTTCCCTCTTAAAGGTTGAAGATGTAACTATTAAGTCTGATAGATAATACATATTGTAATTGTTGTGAAACAATATAAGCATCTCATATAAGAGATACATCAATTTCCATTCATCACTGGCTTCCCATACGACTTGTGCCTGATTTTTTCGACTCAGTGCATCAACTGCTGCATTGCCTTTCTATTGTGTATAGGAAATGTAAAAATAAGAGTACATATGATATTTAACCCATATTCAATTTCCTAGATTCAATTCATGATGTGTAAAGATATATTTGACTAACTTGTTGTCTATATAGACCACAAATCACTCACCCATCAGATAGAATCTCCAACAGTATAAGGCATGGACAACTGCCGCTAGCTCGAGTTCATGTGTCATGTAATTTTTCTAATGATGCCTCAACATAAAAGATCCATAAGAAAAAAATCTATCCTCGTGAATCAAAACTAAAACAAATCTAGTGAATAATGCATCACATAACACTGTATAGCCTTTTCTAGGCTTTGGAGGCATCAGAATATGTGCCCAAACATGCCCTCCTTTAAGATCCTTAAAGGATTTATCACTCTTCCAACCACAAGAACATGAAACATTTATTTATAATACTAGACAAAGGTAAATAATGTAATGATAAGTCTTATATGAAACACCTATAATATCCAACCAACCCTAACAAACTCCACATGTTAAACACTTTCTTGGGATTCTCTTAAGAAACCACAACAGTCATCATCTAAGTGTAAAAATATACTCCTTATTATGAGATAATATGACCCAATAAGTGAAATTTTCATATCCAGAATGGACACTATGTTTTCTTGGAATAAATAAGAATATCTCTTAGTGTATTCCAAATGATCTCCACATTCTCTTCATGGTCTCTATGAGTGTGAGAATACACTAATATTTCACACACAAATACCATGATGAAATAATATAGATATGGATGAAATACGCTATTGATAAACTCCATGAAAATGAATTGCGCACTAGTAAGACTAAATGAAATAGCAAGATACTCATATAGAGCATACCTAGTATGGAAACTGTATGTGGTAGGTCCGATGGACTAACTAGAACCAATTTATAGTATGATCTAAGGTCGATCTTAGAGAATACCCAATCTCCTCAGATCTTTCCAAAGTGATAATATATTTTAAATAGTGGATACAGATTCCTGGCCATAAGATGATTCAAACATCTTCAATCCACAAAAAAATTGAGGGTCCCATCCACCTTCTTAGACAAAATCATGGGTGAACCCCAAAAGGATGTTCTAGGACATATAAAAACATTGGCCTATAAATTCTCCTACTATCTCTTGATCTCCTAGTTCTCATTAGGTGACATCCTATATGGAGGAATAGAAATTGGAGATTATCTTAGAACAAGATCATTCATAAACTCTACCTATCTCTTAGGAGGTAAGACAAAAAAACATCTAAAAAGATGTCCATGAAATGATCGACTACGAGAGGAATTTCTAACATATGTAGTACCTAATCCTCCATGATGTGACTAAAAATATGGGTTAACCCCACCTAGACAATGATGATCTAGTCCATCTCTACTAGCTTAGACATCCCACTCAACCTTATGTAGATAACCACTTCTTTTGGTGATGTAAACATTACCATACCATGATAGATGTCAATAAAGCCATGACACAAGACCAACCAATCAATCCTATGAATGATATTGAATCATATCATCTTCAGAACAAAGAGGTCCCATAAGAATGTGTAGCTGCCTACCTCAAGGAGGTAGTCCCTACATTGGCATATACCCTTTTACCATACTCCCAATGATGTATGTTGGGTAATTACACTATAGTAGAAATGAATTTATATCTTGAGACATTCCACTATTGATAAATATATGAAGTAGTGTGAAGAACCTGTATCAAATAAGGCATATACTATAGTGGAGGCTACTAGAATATTACCTTATACTGTATGTAATGACCAATTGTTTATAATGGAAATTTCCTTCTTATAATTATCCCATAAAATAACATGAAAACCCAACATAATGAACTAATAAGTGATAATTGACCTTTAAACATAAGTTTGTTACTTCTGGGTTTGCAATTTTGAAAATCTGACATACACGGTTGTGTACAAGATGTTTTTTGGAGTCTAATAAAACAAAAATAATTTTTGGGGCATAGTTACCTACCCTTATGAATAGTAACATACCCTTATGAATATTGATATACCATAATGAATAGTAACCTATTCTATGGTAGTATAAAAATAATATTCAGGTTTGAAGTACGATATACCTGTATTTTAGAATGAGTTAATGAGTATTTTAAAACTCGTTTTTGATAATAAATTATGATTTTAATTAAATATTAAAATAATAAAATTTAGAAAATTATTTTTGAAAAATGGAATTCATTTTTGGATTCTACACGTTGAAAAATGGTCAGGGTAAAATTTTGGGATTTTTCTGAAATACTTGAAATTTTGATGAATAGTAAAATACGGTAATTTACCGTATATATACATTACAATCTAAATAGATTATTCCTAGCATCATCTCTGATGTCACAACCCATGGTTCAAATTCACATGATCCATTTACTATTCTTGGTCATGGAGTACTTACTATTCTTTGTCTTGTGAAGAAATAATAAATTAAGGATTATAATATCATGAAATCCCTCCTCTCCTCCACTATAAAACCGCCCCTTCACTCCCTATTTTATTCACTCCAATCAAGCCTTGTTCCTGCCCTTATTCTGCCCAAATCTCTCCCCAAGGTCCTCCACCACGTCCAAAAGATCTCAGCCTCCTAAAAATACCAAAACCATTCCCCTTAAGAGGTTCTCAAAGGAGGAAGTCTCAAGAGGTAAATTCCTCTTCCCAATTTCTTCTTTTTTTATGTTCTTTTCTTTTTATTTCATTCCTCACCTCCCTTCATCATAATAGTATGATAAATAAAGTAAAATACATTTACTTGAATGTATTCATGCTGTTAATATATTTTTTAATCTTCTCTCCTTTCCCCTCCATTTATTTGAAAGAAATGAAAGCATCAGTTGAGATTGCTAATTTAGCACATTCAAGGACAACAATTTATCAATTTATACTATTATCTTTAATTATAGTCATTAAACCATTTGGGTTATGGTTGAACCAGATTATTATATATGTAATATATCATATTTTTGGTTCTATAATCCTTTGGTAAAAATTGAATTAATTTATAAAGAAAAACACATTCTTTGTAATCAAATCCAACGATTAACAAAAACGGTTATCACTATGGTTATATATATAAAAATTAGACTTCACTCTAAGTATCCTAATTAAAATTAAAACCATGTAATATCCTGGATATTTAATAAATAATAAAACTTTAATTATGGAAAACCACTTTCATCTTACTTATAATCCAATCTTGAATATAAGTGAACCGATCTTTTAAAGCAAAGTAAACAAACGAGATCGAACAATGAAACTGAACCTTGTAACTAATCAAAAAGTCTTTGAATGAACTAAAAACGGTTATAATAAATAAATTGAATATATAAGAATCTATGTACTTATTAAGACTATTTATTTATTTAGGTCATTAATAACAAGTGGAGAACACCAACAGATTTAAAGTAAGGGATCCTCCCCTTTTTACTCTTAATCAAGATCGTTCTCTATGATATGACTTTTTGTGTAATACCATGTTATGTGGTATGTTTATAAACCTTAACCATACTACCCTAATGTTTTATAAGTGATGATAAACCCCTTATCACTCTCATCAAGACCTCATAGTTACACCTGATACCATGCCAATAAACCATGATGGATCCTACCCGAACTTCCTTTATTCCTTCGAGTTGCTCTATCTTTCTTTTTACCAAAATGTTGTTGACATTTATTTTATGTATAAATTCAAAATTCTATTTATATGCTCCAAAATCATGTTACAATATCCATCTCTCATTATATTTTGGTGATATACATGCTTTTAAGTGAATCTCTCTTTGATACATCCCAATAAGCACACTCGTTTTAAAGGAACTTCCTGAACTTTTACCCAATTTCAAGTGCACTCTATATTTTGTTTTAAGACACCATTATATTTTTAATTCTTTATTTTTATTATTAAAACCTTATTGGTTCAATTTTGTTTTTATATAAAATAATGTCTTCTTTACTATTTTAAAAGCTCTATAGTATTTTCCTTAAAACCGCACAAAAATGTTTCAATACTAATGTTTCAAAAATACATTTCACATATGTTGTAAGTTATGATTGACACCACTTACCATGTTACATGCCTATTTTACCCTATGAACGCACATTTATTTTCTAATTCTTTCCATACATGTACACTTTCATGATACTCTCGTTGGTTATTATATATGTCATGATTGTGGTACCCAATTCATTCTATGGGTACCCTTATGTTTATGTATGGTTGATTATATATGATTTTATATGTGGTAAGAATATTTATGTCGAAAGAATATTAATGAAAATGTTGAGATGGGTGCACCCAGATAGTTCTCCATTGCAATGGTTAAGGTTAAGTCTCATGAGATGCGATGTAGCATTGACCCATTCTAAAATGAGAAATTGGATTGGCGGTTAGCCTTGACCCGTACTAAAGACATGATTTATGATTTTGCCACATTTATATGATTCCATGTTTTTATGATCCCATTCTTATATATAATGATTTTATAAGTTTCATGCTTTGGATATCATTATGGCGTGCCTCCTAACTCATGTTCTTGAGATGTATCCTTATGTTCATGTCCTTACTGGGATTTCTAGCTCATCCCTTTGTTCATGTGTTCCCCAGGGTACCCTATGCAGATGTAAGGGCTCAAAGGAAGTTAGAAGCTCTTTATGGAGATTAAATAAATATGTTTTTTAGCCCCATGTTTTATGTTATATGTACCTAGTCTTCCTAGACACTAGACTTAATGATCCTTGGCTTGTACTCTGATGATTAAGTATTCTTAAAATCATGAAATGTTTTATGTAAAAGGATTGTGTCACTATAGTTGGTATCATAGGATAGTCTAGTTATTTTTGGAGATTAGTAATAGAGAACCTTAGTGTGAACCTTAAGGATGATACTAAGTATAAGAAAATAGTCCTAAATTTTTGTGAGTATTGATTAAGTGGTTTATCATAAAAATACATCCCTGTCTAGATACGAGCAGGTAGAGGTGGTTCTAGCACAGATGTATCTAGGATTAAAACCCGAAAACACCACATTGAGCTATACTTGAACGAGAAATAGTGCATGATAACAGACCTTGATGCACTCTTGCTTATGAAACTCCCGGGTGATATGCTTTGGTAGATTCACGAGCTTAGTACAAACCATTATTAAGGGACAAAAAAATCCCATAAGAATATAAATTATGAAATAGGTCAAGGATAACCTGGATATAAACCTAAGTAATCACAAGCTAGGATGTACTTAAGTTCATACTTTTATGTTCAATGTTTCTTTTAATGCTCAATAGCTAAGTATTCAAGACCTTTAATTATACGTTCTTTTTCTTAGTTAATGGAGGTAAATAGAATAACACGTTCCAAAAACCAATGTGATAGGCAATGTGATGATTGCCCTAATGAAATGCCTGATGTGACGGAAGTGGGTTCTCAAAAATTCATGGCAGTACTTGCTCAGCTGGACTGAGTTATGAATAATAAATTGAACCAGGTGGAACATCCCCCTCCTCCAAGAAAAGAGCAAGTTGTCATAGAATCCTTCATGTGGCAAAGGCCTCCCATGTTTAGAGGGTCTTCTCATCCCCTCCTCGTAGAACAATGGATTAACTCCATTGAAATGATTTTCTCTGTCCTCTAGTGCTTGGAAGAAGAGAAAGTTATACTAAAAGTGTATTGTTTTCATGGGGAAGCTGATCAGTTGTGGAAACTGATCAAGAATAAAAAGTCCCATGAAGAAATTAAATTCATAGAATGGGATGAATTCAAGAGGATGTTTTTCATCAAATAGATTCCTTGAACCATCCATCTCAATATGGAAAGGGAGTTCGTTGGACTCAAGAAAAAGGAAGATGAGTCCATCGGGGTGTATGAAGCGAACATTACAATTCCTGTAAGGTACGCCTCTGGCTTTTTCATGAACACCGAAAGCAAGGTGGATCGCTTCTTTAGCATACTAATGTCGAGTCTACGAAAAGTGTTGGTGATTTAAGACTTTGAAAGCTATGACGAGATTTTTCGTTGTTCCCTCAAGGTTGAAATGGAGATAAGAGACTCTCAGTAGTCTCATGGGCCTTGTGAAAAGAAGTGGAAAATGGGGAACAACATGGTTGGTTCATCAAACAAATCCCATGATTGAAAGAATCCTCACTTTCCCCTTTGCAAAAACTGTGGGAAGAAGGATCATGGTGACTGTCTCAAGGGACCCAAGAATTTCTTCCAATACAGAATGTTTGGTCATACGGCCAAGAACTTCCAAAGGGATTTGAAAAATCCTGCAAATGTTGAAGAAGAATGGAATGTTCAGATCAAAAATCTGTTTGTAGTGCAGTGTTATAGCTGCAAGGAGATTGGGCATTATGAAAACAATTTCCCTAAGCCGAGGGTTGTCGGAGGCAATCAGCAACAACCTCTATGGCAACAAGGAAGGGCTTATGATATCACTACTGTGGAGGTGGATCCGGAAAACAATGTGGTGAAAGGTATTCTTGTTTTTAATTCATGAATAGAGAACGTACTATTTGATTCTGGTTCTACTCATTCTTTCATATCTTGCATGTTTAGTAGAACTATTCAGACACCACCTCAAAATTTGGAGTAAAAGATATCGGTGAGAATAGTGAATGGGGAAATTATTGCATCCATGGTTTATAACTCCTCCTCGGTTAATGTGTGTGGACTGAACCTCCCAGCAAATCTTGTCATACTTCCTTTAGTGGAGTTCGACGCTATCTTGGGCAAGGATTGGTTATCTTTGTACAAGGAAAAAATCAATTTTCGGGAAAGGGGGATCACTTTTTATATCCCGATGCATCCTCCGATTCGTTAAAAATGTAAGGAGGAAGATGAGCCTTATTTATAATTTTTGTTGCAAGTTTGGATACTACTTCCTTGTGAGAAAGCATATCTAGCTCAAATGATTGGGACAAAGGATAGAATAATTCTTGAATGCATTCCCATCGTGAGGGGTTACACTGATGTATTCCTTGAAGAGTTGTCTGGTCTTCCTCTTTACCGAGAGGTTGAGTTTTCAATTTAACTTATCCTTGTATCTCTGCCAATCTCAAAGACACCTTACATAATGGCCATCGTGGATCTAGAATAGGTAAAGAAGTAGTTACAGGAGAATATGTAGAAGGGTTTAATATGCTCGAGTGCTTCACCATGGGGTGTTCCAGTCCTCTTCGTCAAGAAGAAGGATGGATCAATGCACCTCTGCATTAATTATCGTGAGCTCAATAAAATCACTATAAAGACCAAGTATCCCCTTCCATGAATAGATGTCTTGTTAGATCAGCTTCATGGGGCAAGTTATTTCTCTAAGGTGGACCTTTGTTCGGGATATCACCAAATAAAGGTGAGGAAGAATGATATTCCCAAGACTGCCTTTCGAATGAGGTATGGACACAATCAATTCATAGTGATTCCCTTCAGACTCACTAATGCTCTAGAAATATTCATGGATTTAATGAATAGAGAATTTATATATTACCTTGAAAAATTTGTGGTGGTCTTTATTTATGATATTCTGATATACTCCAAGAGCAAGGAGGAACATGAATAGCATTTGGAAACTGTGTTAAAGACTTCGTGAAGGGATAAGTTGTATGAAAAGTATACTAAATGTGAGTTCTGGATTGAGGAAGTATCATTCATGGGGCATGTTATCACCAGGAAAGTGATATCTGTGGACCCTTCCAAGACGAAGGAAATTGAGGAGTGGCTGAGGACAACTTTTGTAATAGAGATCCACAGTTTTTTAGGTATAGCTGGGTATTATCAATGATTCATGAAGAACTTTTCATGATTGTCAAACCCAATGACCAAGATGACATGGAAAGGAGTAAAGTTCTTCTGGACACAAGAATGTGAAGAATGTTTCAAGGAGTTTAAAAAGAGGCTTATCACTATGCCAGTACTCACACTCTCTTCAAGTGGGGAACTCTTTGTGGTGTATAGTGATGCTTCTAAGAAAATATTATGTTGTGTGCTAATGAAAAATGATAAATTCATATCCTAAACCACAAGGCAGCTGAATATCCATGAGAAAAACTATCCCACGCATGATATAGAGCTGGCAGCCGTGATTGTTTCCTTGAAAATATGGTGGCACTACCTTTATGGTGAGAAGTGTGACATATACACAGACAACAAGAGCATAAAGTATATATTCACACAAAAGGAGCTCAACATGCATCAAAGGAGATGGTTAGAGATAATCAAGGATTACGATTTCTCTATTCACTACCATTAGGAAAAGTTGAACAAGGTAGCTAATGCTCTAAGTAAAAAAGAATATGCTTCTCTATCCATTTTAAGGATTGAGAAAGACCCTATATTCTTAGATATGCAAAGAATGGATTTAGAAATCATAAGGGAAGGGGATACATCTTACCTTTCCCAAATGATTCTGCAACCATCTATCCAGGAGAAGATTAAGAAAGCAAAAATGGATGATGTGGAGATACAAAAGAGGGTGAATGCAGTAATGTAAGGGAAGCTGCAAGAGTTCCATATCGATGATGATGGTGGGATTCGGTTTGGAATGCGGCTTTGTGTGCCTTCATCACCTGGGATAAAGAAGGAGCTATTGGAACATGTGTAGAGCTCAACATTCTTTATCCATCTTAGGAGTAACAAAATGTATTGTGATCTCTGAGAACACTTCTGGTGGGATAACATGAATAAAGAGATTATGGAATATATATAAAGGTTCTTGGTATGTCAGCAAGTTAAAGCTGAGCGACAAAAGTCCAAAGGTGTGATGCATCCGTTGCCTATACCCATGTGGAAATGGGAAAATGTTACTATGGACATTATCATGGGTCTCCCGAAGACGTCGAAGGGAAATAAAGCGATATGGTTTGTGGTTGGAAGACTCACCAAGACATCCCATTTCATTGATATTCGGGAAGATATCTTGCTTGAACAACTTGAAAATATATATGTGATAGAAGTGGTGATACTGCACGATGTTCCACTCTCAATTGTCTCTGACCATGATCCAAGGTTCACTTCTAAATTCTGGAGGAGCCTTTAACATTCTTTGAGTAGTGAATTAAATTTCAGCACGGCCTATCACCCCCAAACTGATGGCCAGTATGAAAGAACTATTCAGATGCTTGAAGATATGCTTAGTGCCTACTCTCTAGAATTCAAAGGTGGATGGGATTAGCATCTCTCATTGGATGAGTTCTCATACAACAATATCTTCCACTTGAGTGTTTAGATGGCACCATATGAAGCCCTTTATGGGAAAAGGTGCAGAACACCAACATTTTAGGATGAAGTCGGTGAGCGTAAGCTGCTAGGACCTGAAATGGTCGAAGAAATGGTGGAGAAGGTGAAAACCATTCAACAACATATCAAGGAAGCCCAAAGTTGACAGAAGAGTTATGTAGATTACCATTGACGAGACCTTGAGTTCAATGTAGGAGACATGGTATTTCTACATATATCCCCATGGAAGAAGTTCATGAGGTTTGGGAAGAAAGGGAAGTTAAGTCCCAGTTACATCAGCCCCTTCAAGATCCTTGATCTAGTTGGAGCTACGACCTATCGACTGGAACATCCACATACCATGTCGAAAGTACAGTATGTCTTTCATGTATCCCTTTTAAGGAAGTACATACCAGACCCTTCACATGTACTCTTTTCAGAGGTGGTATAGTTTGAGAATGATCTCTCTTACGAAGAGCAGCCAATGAAGATCTTGGATCTTAGAGAAAAAGTTCTATGTAACAAGACTACTCATATGGTCAAGGTACTATGGAGAAACAATAAGTATGAAGAGGAAACAAGGGAATTGGAGGAAGCAATAAGGAAAAGTACCCACATCTGTTTTTGGCCTAGAATGTAAAATGAAATTTCAAGGGAGAAATTTATTAAGGGGGGAAGAATGTAACGGCCCAATGTTTTTAATGGAAATTCCCTTCCTATAATTACATTATAAAATCACATGAAAATGCAACATAATGAACTACTAAGTGATAAGTGACCTTTAAACATAATTTTGTCACTTCTGTGTTTGCAATTTTGAAAATCTGACATACACAGTTGTGTTCAAGATGTTTTTTGGAGTCTAATGAAACAATAATATTTTTTGGTGAATAGTAACCAACCCTTATGAATAGTAACATACCCATATGAATAGTGATATAACCTAAAGAATAGTAACCTCACCTCTGGTAGTATAAAAATAATATTCAAGTTGCAAGTATGATATACCTATATTTAAGAACGAGTTAATGAGTGTTTTAAAACTGGTTTTTGATAATAAATTATAATTTAACTAAATATTAAAATAATCATATTTAGAAAATTATTTTTCAAAAATGGAATTCATTTTTGGATTATACACGTTGAAAAATGGTCAGGGTGAAATTTTGGGATTTTTCTGAAATACATGAAATTTTTATGAATAGTAAAATACGGTAATTTACAGTATATATACATTATAAGATAAATAGAATATTTCTAGCATCATCGCTAATGTCACCACCCATGGTTCGAATTCAAATGACCCATTTACTATTCTTTTTCATGGAATTCTTACTATTATTTGTCTTTTGAAGAAATAATAAATTAAGGATTATAATATCATGAAATCCCTCCTCTCCTCTACTATAAAAACCCCCCTTCACTCCCTCTTTTCTTCACTCCACTCAAGCCTTGTGCCTTGCCATTATTCTGCCCAAATTTCTCCCTAATGTCCTCCCACATGTCCAAAAGCTCTTAGCCTCTTCAGAATACCAAAAACTCTCCCCTTAAGAGGTTCTCAAAGGATGAAGTCTCAAGAGGTAAATTCCTCTTCCCAATTTCTATTTTTCTTTTAAGTTCTTTTATTTTTATTTCATTCCTCACCTCCCGTCACAATAATAGTATGATAAATCCAGTAACCTAAATGTACTGGAATTTCTCCATGCTATTGGTATATTTCTTTATGTTCTCTTCTTTCCCCCCATTTATTTGAAAGAAATGAAAGCACCGTTTGAGATGTGCTAATTTATCACATTCAAGAACAACAGTTTATCAATTTCTATTATTATCATTAATTCTGTTCATAAAAACATTTGTGTAATCGTTGAACCAGATTATGATATATGTAATATATCCAATTTTTTATTCTGTAATCCTTTGGTAAAAATGGAATTAAGTTATAAATCAAAACACATTCTTTGTAATCAAATCCACCGATTAACAAAAACGGTTATCACTATGGTTATATATAAAATAATTCGACTTCACTCTAAGTAACCTAATTAAAATTAAAACCATGTAATCTCCTGGATATGAACTAAATAATATAACTTCAATTCTGGACAACCACTTTCATCTTGCTTATAATCCAAACTTGAATATAAGTGAACCGATCCTTTTAAGCAAATTAAACATACAAGCCCGAACAATGTAATTGAACCTTGTAACAAATCAAAAAGGCTTTGAATGAATTAAAAATGGTTATAATAAATAAATTTAATATAGAATAGGTTATGGACTTATTAAGCCTAATTTTTTTATTCAGAACGTTAATAACAAGTGGAGAACACCATCGGATTTAAGGTAAGGGATCCTCCCCTTTTTACTCTTAACCAAGATCGTTCTCTATGCTATGCCTTCTTGTGTAATACCATGTGATGGGGTATGTTTATAAACATTCCCCATATTTTTCAAATACTTTAAATGTGATGAGAAACCCCTTATCTCTCTCATCAATCCCTATTAGTTACACTTGATACCATGCCAATAAACCATGATGGATCCTACCCGAACTTCCTTTATTCCTTCGGGTTACTCTATCATTCTTTTTACCAAAATGTTTTTGTCTTTTCATTTTTGTAGAACTTCATCATTATATTTATATGCTCCAAACTCATGTTCCAAGATCCACCTCTCATTCTCTTTTGGGTATATACATGCTTTTAAGTTAATCTCTCTTTGATACTTCCCAATAAGCACACTCGTTTTAAAGGAACTTCCCGAACTTTTACCCAATTTCAAGTGTACTCTATCTTCTATTTTAAGACACCATTATCTTTATAAATTATGTATTTTTATTATGAAAACATTCATGGTTCAATTCTGGTTTTATATAAAATAATTTCTTCTTTAGTATTTTAAAATCTCTATAGTGTTTTCCTTAAAACCGCACAAAAATGTTTTAATACTAATATTTCTAAAATACATTTGTCATATGTTGTCACTTATGTTCGACAACACTTACCATGTTATATGCCTATTTTACCCTATGAACATCCATTTATTTTCTAATTCTTTCCTTACAAGGAAACTTTTAGGATATTCCCATTGGTCATGATTTATGTCATGATTGTGGTACCCAATTCATTCCATGGGTACCCTTATGTTTGGGTATGGTTGATTATGTATGATTTTATATGTGGTGAGAATATTTATGTGGCATGAATATTCATGAAAATTCTGATATGCGTGCACCCAGTTATCACTCCAATGCATTGGGTAAGGTTAAGTCTCTTGAGATGCGATGTAGCCTTGACCAGTACTAAAATGGGAAACAGGATTAGCGATTAGCTTTGACCCGTACTAAAGATATGATTTATGATTCTAACACAATTTATATGATTCCATGTGTATATGATCCCATGCTTATATTAAATGATTTTATAAGTTTCATGCTTTTAATATCATTATGTCATGACTCCTAACTCATGTGCTTGAGATGTATCCTTATGTTCATTCCCTTACTAGGATTTTTAGCTCATCCCTTTGTTCTTGTGTTCCCCAGGGTATCCTATGCAGATGTAAGGGCTAAAAATAAGTTAGAATCTCTTTATAGAGATTAAATAAAGAAGTATTTTTAGCACCATGTTTTATGTAATATGTACGTAGTCTTCCAAGACACTAGAATTAACGATCCTTGTCTTGTACTCCGATGATTAATTTTCCTTAAAATCATGAATTTTTTTTTGAAAAAGGCTTGGGTCACTATACTGTAGACATTCTAGCACTCTGATCCTTGGGTATCAGCTATAATATATGAAAATGACATGATATATGGCTCTATGATATGACCAGACTACATTGTGTATGACCGTTTTGATGGAACTGATTATATGGAACCTGGATACCTTGAAGATGAAATCCTCCTCATCTAGTCCTGCCTGTGATACTCCTAATCCCTACCTAACATGAAATAAAATAATCTACACCTGAAGGTGGAGATAGTGCGGATCCTATTCAACTAGAAGTAGAAGGAAAGGTCTAAAAATATATATGAATATTCACCATATGACCTCAAGAATGGTACTCAATTCGGTCTCTATCACCCTGAGGATTCATATTCTTTTTCTGTCCATATTGATGGCATAGAATAGAGCTGTTAGTGTGGTAACTCTGACTACCACTAATCTGACATAAAACCTCGAGGGAATGTTTCCTACTATTAAAATAACTATTGGACTTCCTCAACACAGATTTTATATGCCCAGTACTATCATGTCTCCTTAGGTTACTCTCAATGATATGATAATGATCGACAATCTTAGAGAAATTATGTAGCTGAAAGACATTCAATTGAGTACATATGGAATACAAGATCCCATCCTCATTGAATCTAGCATGCATAAGTTCATCAACATCTAGAAGAAGTGCAAAGTGATGTAACTCATTTAAATTTTCTAAATAATCCATGAATGACATAACATCATACTCTAGATACATGAACTCTCTCACTCAGTCATCTATCAACATGTGAGGAAAGAAATAGTCATAGAAGACAATTTAAAAATGATCCCATATCATGCCATGATTATTACCAACCCAGGTAATCACATGACACATGTTCCTGTCAAAATCACGAATCATATAGGTATAAATATTGACCATATTCTCCAGAGGAATCTCTATATACTCAAAGATAGATAGTGTGGCCTCCATCCAAGAATCAACATCCTATGTACTGCCTTCCATCGAGATGGTGGGAGGATGCTGCTGCTGGAAATCACCCGTCATATCATCCATTATAGGTTAAGGTCATGGAGCACCCTACATGGACTACATGAGATAGAGGAAACTCTCAAAAATAAAAGAATCAGTTCCCTGATAAAGTATAGCAGGCGGTTCCTAAAGTGGAAATCCTAGCGGTAGGACTGGCTGTTCAGTGCCCACCGCATCTGGAGAATGGTCATTACCACCCTATTATCCCATGAAATGACGACATCATGGAATCATTGGCCTATAAATTCCAAGTACATGCCTCATATCCATATTTTAATAATAGATAGAAGATCTAGCATTATAAAAACATAAGAAAAAGGGTTCACTACCTGAGATATACTACCCAAACAACCCACATAAAAGGTTTGGTATTGGTAAGTGTTCAAGTTTAAAATATTGTTTTTATATTAGATGATTGTTCAATAGAACCTTGCATCATATTTTTCTGAAACATTTTATTTTTAATCCAAGATTCACATTTTAAAGTACCATTTTCATATAAACATGTATCAAATTATGATTAAAATGGATTTCCATTTCTAGTGAATTCGGGCCCAAACCCCATATCACTGACATTGGTACCCATTTAATTTTATTCTAATGTATCGACTTGATAAGTTAACCATTAAAACCAATGAGGTATCATACACATCATGATTTGAAACTAAAAATCAATTGATCATATCCAAAGAGTAGCATAAACACACACACACACATATATATATATATATATATTCAAGGCTCACTCAACAACCATAATAAATACAATCAAATGATAGAGTATAAATGCACATATATGACATGAAATATTCATGTAATGTGAATTCTAGGTGCCTATAATTATTCATGATTTATTCTCATTTCCATTATCTCATCGGTCCAAGTATAAAAAAACTCAATCACAATAATCAAAATATTCATCACGGTGATGTCCCAGACTCAGATGACGCTTAATGGGTGCCCTGAGCCCGGTGTTCTACATGGACCCAAGTGAATCTCCCGGAAATCCAGAGGCTACCGACTAGCAGTGAGGGCCATGGTTGTGTCCATGGGGAGACAATACCCTCATTATCAGAGTATAGCATAGTGAAAGTATATAAATAATAATAAATAATAGGATAAATATAAATAAACATTAGGCACAATGGAAAATAGAGACAAAAATAATAATAACCGAAACAACTAGAATAAAATTCAGTAACTGATGTTATAATGTCATGTCACTAGAAAACTGGAAAACGTGGATACAAGATATTATGCATAACATAACAACCCTCCTATTTATTATATATTTAAACATGATTTAATTCAAAAAATCTCACTTAATAGTACTCCGAGGATCAAGAGATCTAGTGTAGTTGGAAATTAGGATCATTACATGACAACATTAGACGTAAAATACAACATCTATAATGAAAAATTCTTTTATGTGACCACAACATTCTTTCATACTTAACACTGCATGGTATAACATGAAGACATACATAAGAAAGGGGTGAGCTATAAAGCCTTGTAAGGGAGTAAACAAGTAATAACATGAAGAATGCAATGAATGTTAGGCAATAGACATGTTAATGGATATAATATAAACACGAATATAAAGGCATGATATAGAATGATTATCATAACATGGAAATGTGGCAACAACACACAATATCATATAAGCATGAGCTAAGGCTCGTTACACATGGATTAGCATGATTAAATCCTCATTAAACATGAATTTCCATGATTAAACCCTCATTTCACTTGAATTGTCAGGAGTAAACCATCATTTCACATGGATTATCATGATACTAAACATTACCTAAGGCATTGGAGTGCTATCAAGGCACACCCTTTATAAACATTTCATTTCAAGCATAAGTGTTCTACATGGATCATATAATGTGGAATCATTCAACATCATAAGTTATTCCATGATTAGAGAATGCGGAATAAATACATATAAGTTCCATTAAATATGTATATTTTTATAAAGGTGAATACTGTTGATAGATAAATGAGTATGGTATTCACTACACAATGATTTTGGTATAGAGAATCATGGTGCAACTTCAGCAGCTTAACGACATGACATAAAAATTCATAAAGAAGGTTTATGAGAGGGAAAGGGGTATATCATCATATGTACATGAAATGGATAGTAAGGGGTCATATAAATATAAGTCCCAACGTATGTAATTTGGACATATATGGGGTAATATAATGAAGAAACTTGAAGAAAGATGAGAAATGGAATAACTCTTACAAAATTGTGGCATGGTAATGGGTGTAAATGGGAAGGATCAATTAGATAGAAAGAGGTATATTTTCCTTAAAAAATAAGGAGGATAGTATGAGGGAAGGTTTGAAATCATACCCCAACATTTGTAATTGAAAATAAATGGGTATAACAACATAAAGAAACTAGGAAAAAAATGAAAAAGGAAGAAATCCCTTACTTGAGTGTGTGACTTCAAGATCTTGAGGAGGAGCTTCTTGAGAGATTGGGGTGCCTTGGGAGGATTATAGAGAGAGGAGGGCAGAATAAGGATGTAATACAAGTATTTTTAGTGAATGGGAGTTGGATCTTGTGTGGGTTTATATAGGAAATGAGAGGTGAATTCTTTAATATTTCACAATCATGATTTTTGGAATCTATATAATAAAATATTAAAAACCAAAAACCTTCCCATGGGTTTTTTGCATGGTTTTTTTACCAAAGTGGAGTGGAAAATATATTTTTATTTCCAATGGCCAAACATATTAAAATATTAGGATTTATTATATAGAGGTGAGTCACACTCTCAAGGAAATCATTTTAAAATGTGAAAATATTTTAAAAGTATACGAGGGTCCACTAAAGAATTTTAAAATTAATAAAAAAAATATTAAATCTCATTATTTTTATGATTAAACATATATTGGCCTAACATCCGTTTTATAGTATTTTATTATATAAATATTCGGTCATTATGATCTCATAAAACGCATTATATATTTATAATGTATTTAATTTTTACCCAAAAACTAAATTATCTCATAAAATTAAGAAAATTTAACCATTGGATAATTTAGACATCCTGATTCCAAAAATAATATTCATTTTATCTAAATAATTTTCATAATATGTTAATTTTTACTTTTAAAATAAAAACTGACATTTATTGAAAATTCATGGGTTTTGACAAAAACAGATTTAGACATTAATAAAAATTACAATTGTATTAATAAAAATTATGTGATAATTTATATTAAAAAAAATAAATTAAGTAATACTATTTTTTTTAAATATTATTTAATTAAAAAATCCATTAATTTGTAAAAATATATTTCATAATTGAGTTTAAATATTAACTAAAAATACTATTTGTGCATTAAATACAATTTACAAAATAATATTAATAAAAAGAATGTATATTCATTATTATATACAAAAAAATCACTTAATAATAATGCAAGGTTATTGTTACATACCCCTTTATTACACCAACATATTCCCTAAGAGTATGCTGTGTGATGGTGGGGCATTCTTGGGGCCATTAAGTGAACATGGTTTGTGCTGTGATCTTGATGATATTGAACTTCTACGGTAAACGGTTTTTTCATGCTTAACTCATTAGCTCTCATCTTGGGATTGGACTAGGGAAATGCCTAGAAATGCTATCTCCATCAAAATATTTGATAAATGGCCTTGAAAGGAAATGATCATACTGCTCGAGGTCATCACTTCCCTTGTCTATGTCAAAATGATTTGTTAAAACCCTGTATATGTACTAGTCATGTGATCACTATTCAAAGATAATATTATCTATGTTAATGAAACTTAACGGTTATTTAAACCAAATAAAAAATGTTCATTTATTTTCTATATCCCTAAGACATTAAAAAAAGAGAATTTTACTCATGAATATTTGAGTCATTACGACATTCCCCCCTTTAGTAATTCCTCCCATGAGATTTCCATTTCCCACACAAAAACAGATGTGGGTAAATTTTCCTCATCACTTCCTTTGGTTTGCACGTTTCTTCTTCAGACATGTGGTTTCTCCACAATACATTAATGAGGGGCATAGTCTTATTTCATAGAACTTTTTCCCTATGATCTAAGATCTTCATCAGCTTCTGTTCATATGAGGGGTCATTATCCAATTGTATGAACTTTGGAATTAGTACTTGTGATGGGATAGGTATGTATTTTCTCAAAAGTGATACATGGAATATGTCATGTACATGAGACAAGTTTGGTGGGAGTTCTAGTCAATAGACCAGTACTCCAATGCGATCAAGGATCTCCGAAGGTCCGATGTACATTGGAATAAGCATTCCATTCTTCCTAGATCTCATAACTCTCTTCCATGTTGATAGGAAGAGAAATACCATGTCTCCAACATTAAACTCTAGGTCTCATCGACGGTTGTCAGTAAGGCTCTTTTGTCAACTTTGAGCAGATTTAATGTGCTACTGGATGATCTTAACCATCTCCACCATTTCTTCAACCATTTCTATACCTAAGAGTCTTCTCTACCCAATTTCATCCCAATATTCTAGTGTTATGCACCTCTTCCCATAAAGGGCATCATAAGGTGCCATTTAGATAAATGAGTGTAAACTGTTGTTGTGAAATAACTCAACCAGAGGAATATGTTAATCCCATCCTCCTTTGAAGTCCATTGAGTATGCTCTCAACATGTTTTCATGTGCTTGGATAGTCCACTTCTATTGGCCATCATTTTGAGGACGATAAGTTGTACTAAAGTTCAGCTCAGTATTCAGAGTGTGTTAGAGACTCTTCCAAAACATAGAGGTGAATCATGGATCGTGATTGGTTACAATCGATAGTGGTACTCCATACATATTTACCACTTTTCTAATGTATATCTATTCCAGGTAATCCAATTAGAAATCCTATTGAGTTGAAATGATGTGTGAAGTCTTCGTAAGATGATCCAAAACAACCCATATCGAATTGTTTTCTTTGGTTGTATTCAGAAATCCGATGACAAAGTCCATGGTGATGTTTTCCTATTTCAATGTTGGTATGGTTAATTGTTGTATCATCCCCATATACTAATTCCTATCATCCTTCACTTTCGGACATACCGGGCACTTTGATGTATTCTCAATGATCCCCATATTCATGTTATTCCTCCAATAATTCTCTTATGGATCTCAATACATCTTTCTATTTCATGGGTGAATAGATAAATTAAAACAATGTGAATCATCCAAAATTTTATTCTTTAACTCATGACTTTTTGGAACATATAGTCTTGTCCCAAAAATCACAATTCATTCTTTATTAATGTTGAACTACGAGGATTTCCTTTTTTCTGATAATTTCCACTTTCTTCTGAATTCCCACACCAACCTTTTGAGCATCCTTTAACCTTTACAAAAGATATGGTTGAGAAATAATTTTTTAATGGATTAATGATTTTATCTTCTTTATGAATCTATTTTCAATCTTCATCAATTTTAAGATTATTGGATCCTTTTTAATTCCCATCAATGATGGAATCACTGGGTCCTTTCTACTTAGAGCATCCACCACCTTTTTCACTTTCCCAGGGTGGTAATGGATTGAGAAATCATAGTCTTTGACCAGCTCTAATCATCTTAATTAGAGCATATTCAACTATTTCTATGTGAATATATAATTAAGGCTTTTTTGAAAAATATATATTTCACACTTCTCCTCAAAGAGGTAATTCTCTAAAATTTTCAAGTGAGGATTACTAGATCCAACTACTATTCATTTTTTGGATAGTTATGCTCACGAACATTCAATTTCCCTGAAGCATAGGTAATGAATTTTTCATTTATCATCAACACAAAACCCAAAATCTTCTTTGAAGAATCATTGAATACCATGAAATGTTATCCACTTTTGGGTAGTGTGAGAATGTCCATAGTGATAAGCATCCTTTTCAACTCCTTGAAGCTCTCTTCTCTTTCATCACTCCAAGCAAACTTGACTCCCTTCCAAGTTATCTTGGTAAGTAGGTTTTATAATCGTGAGAAATTTCTCACAAACCGGCAACAATATCCTACTATCCCAAGTAAGCTACGAATAACCGTCACCGATGTTGGACTCAGCCATCCCTCAATTTCATTTGTCTTGGAGGGATCCACAGATATCCCATTGCTTGTGATGATATGAACCAAGAATGAGACCACCTTCAACCCGAACTCACACTTTCTATACTTTTTATAAAGATTCTCCTTTTGCAAGTTCTCTAGTAAAGTTCCTAGATTATCCTTGTAACTCCCTGACCCTAGTAACCCAAATTCAGTGCATTATTACATAACATTGGCATGATCACAAGGGATCAAATCCCGAATGACTGATTAGTTTAGTAGCCTTGGAGGTACTAGATACATTCATAAGTTTTCTATTACATTGTAAAATAAAACAACAACAACATTGTCTCCATTTAATACATCCATGTCCCTTAGACTATCCCTATAGATCAGTCATAATATACTTCTTCTCATCCAGGGAAAAATAAAACATAGAAATCAGTGAGCTCAGATACTCAGTAAGCATAACAATACATCGAAAACTTTCATAAATAACCATAAACATTTAAGGCAATGTATAAGACTAAAACACAAAACTTTTAAACTTAAACTTCATTATAATATGGAAAAGATAAATCAAATAATTCCATTTACTTATTCACATAGATATTCTACTAGTTGAACAATCATATGTAATATCAATAGCCAATTTCATAATGATGGAATGTATAATGCTAGACTTAATAACCACATAGTCAAGGCCTTGTGCCAATACTTCAAATAAGATTTGGTCAAGGCCTAGTGCCAAGACACTATTTTGTCTCATGAGACCTACCAATGCATTAATAAGATATATTGGGCTCCACCAGTCACTTACTAGGTCCAATGCAATCCTCATATGAAAAGGATTAAACATAACATAAACATTCGTTTTAAAAATATCATACAAGATGTTAATACTTTAACCATAAAAAATGAATTGTTTAAAAATAACACATCCACATTAAAGCATATCACAAAACCATCAATACAATATGGAAGATTTGTATCATAATAAATCAACTTCAAACATGTTTAAAACGCATCAAAGTATGTGTTCATAGATGAAATGAAAACTATTTGAAATAAATATCTTTTTCTATTATGAAATAATTTAAAAGTAAAATGTTTATAAAAGAAAAAATTTATTTTAAAAGTATTCTTATAATATTTTACTGGAAGCTTCAACGATGTCATGATGGCCTAAAATAGCCGCACCCGCAGTATAAGTTAAAAAGAGACATTCTAACATTAGTTTTGTCGAAAAGGTTATGAAGTACCTTGTTTGGAATACGACGAAACGATTTCTTTCAAAACATATATGATCAAATATGGGTATAAAAGACATTAACCCATAGTATATAAAATAGTAAAAATGTTTTTAATTACATCTAAAAAAACACTGATGTGGATGATAAAGAGGTCCCAGTAGATACATATGAACAACCTCAGATAAGTATAGAGATTGTAGAATTAATCCATACTTTGTACTTTTCCTTGGTCGATGGTACATTAACCTCATGTATAATTGTTAAATAATTTTTATTAAATTATATAATAATAATATACATAAAAATGATATAATATATGATATTTTAATATTTCATTTTCAATAATATTTTAGTAGTATCATTATTTTCGGTGTTAACTGGTTAGATTTCCTTTATTATATTAGTTATGCAATCCATGTTTGTTTTGAATATGATGTATTTGATTCATATCCAAAATGATATTATTTTTGTAATCATTATTTTTAATCATAAAATGAAATTTTTTGTTGAATGATTACAATGGGGAATGAATCTCATTGCATTCGTGGAGATGGTAATCTGTATGTACGCACGAGCGACATATCATTATATTGGTGGTGAAATAGATTGTGATTAGATGGTATATAATATATATAGAATCATTAGCATGTTATATTTATTTTTTATATTAGTTATACTCATTATTTTACCCATCCAAATAATGACGTATTTGAATAACAAACTACACCACGACATGGAGATGGTAAGCCGTACATTCGCACGTATAGTGACTTTGTCATTTATAGGATGGATAGAATAATGAATATGGTTATACCATATTTATAATAACATAATTGTATGTAAAATTTACGGGATTTATTATTTTGTTATGGAAACAACCAATAAAGATTAAGTGAAAGAAGAAAAGAACTTGAAAGAGGGTGGTGAAATTATTACCTCTTTTTCGGGTGTTTCCTTTTGAGTTGATCAAAATGGATCCTTAGGTTGGATTTCTGATCAATGTAAAGAATCTATGTTAAAGGTAGGATAGTTTAGAGGATATTTGGGCAGGGTTTGGCCGAGACAAATGGCTTTGGTTGTCTGAAATTAAGATAAGGGGAATTACCCTTTTATAAGAGAGGTGACAGTCACTTTAGAAAAAGCATGAAATATTATTTTATAATAAAATCATTATTGGTTTATAAGGGATAAAAAGTGATTTATTTGGAGGATAAGGTTGGTATGGCTTGAAATACTCTCAACAGATATGTTTTAGTCATGTTTAGGTCACCATATTAACCTTGTCTTTTAGTTTTAACTCTTAGTTAAATAGTTTGACATTAACCATGTCTCTTTGTATTTTTATATTATATGGTTAATAAACTTACTATAACAAGACAAGAGAATAAAAAGTGTTTAATTATTAATATATATAATATTATCTATGTCCTTTTTCCTAACCTTATATTATTAGGAATATTATATCAATTAATAATACAGTATTTTTTTAGAAACTCAATTATGTCAATTTTGACATTTTTTAGTATTTTATATTTTTGAAAGCCATAAAAACTTTAGCACTTCGAATTAAATTTATTTAATCAACCCTAACATGTAATATTGTCCTATAAAATTATTTTAATTCATCATAAGTCTCAATTTACAATTATATGGATATATATAATATCAATTATTTTATTATTTCATTAATAAGGTAATTACTGCATCATCATTGTGTCATAAATAAATTAAATTATATATTGTATAAAAATTATAAATAAAATACCATTATTTAGGAAATATTTTTATATTTCTAATGAATATTTATAGTTCAATTTATATTATTTATAACCCTGTATTAAAAATGGTTTATTCTTTAAACATTGAATTTAACTCTTTTAACTCTTCTTTAAATAAAATAATAATAAATGTCCAAATCTAATACAAGTTGACCAAAAAGGGTCATATTTTTTTGCTAAGGTTTTTTTGAGAAAATTAAACATATACAATATAATTATGACATCTTTAAGGATAATTATGATATCATTTTTACCCTTAATTACCCAATTTCCTTTTAACTATGGTAAATAAAAGTCAAAAGTTACTATTCACCAATAATTATTTTCGTCTTATGGAACCAAATTTTACTTAATGATGTCAATAATGTCTCTCATATTTTTGATATTTAACTCACAGAAGCGATAAAATTATGTTTTATGCAAACTTGCAAATGCCCCTAGAAGGTGGGTAAAAGACGGTAAAACATTCGATAAAATTTTATATATCTAATCTTATTATAAAATTACTGCAATGAATTATGTTCAACATATATAGGTATTATGTATCTATTTTGACCTAAAATAAATTAATATAAAAAATTATTTATTTAAATAAAAAGTCAATTTTAAACAACAACCCAGTGTTTTTCACTATTCATCAAAAATTAGAAGTTTTTCGAAGAATAAAAAAAATTAACTCCAACCTAATTTTGATATTCTGAATCCAAAAATTGAATTCCTTTTTGAGAAATAAAATTTTAAAATTTCAATAAGGGGGTATTATTATTCCTAATGTCTTGTTTTATTGGTCGTGGTGTGTTAAAACTCTAAGTTACATACAACGAAAGCTACTGCACTATTCAAAGGGAAATGTACCGTGGAAGCTTGGAGTGTTACATTCTCCCTTCCATAAAATAATTTTGTCCTCAAAATTTCTAGAAAATTACTGCCTAAAAAGATTCAGCTGGTTCTTTACCATAAGTTCATCAGGTTCCCATGTTTTCTCTTCCATCTTATGATTTCGCCATAGAATTTTTACCGGATGAGTCATCCGGTTTCTCAGCACTTATTTTCTGGTATCAAGAATCTTGACAGGCTCTTCACAATAAGACAAATCAGGTTCCAGTTCAATTTCCTCATAGGTGAGTACATGCGTTGGGTCAGGCATGTATTGTCTTAATAGTGATACGTGGAACACATTATGAAATTTGGAGATACTTGGAGGCATTTCCAAACGATAAGCCACAACTCCAATTTGTTCTAGAATTTCTAAAGGTCCAATGTACCTTGGACTCAATTTACCCTTTTTATCGAATCGTATAACACCCTTCCATTAACATACCTTCAAGAAAAGATGATCTCATAATTGAATTTCCAAATCCTTCCTCCGATTACCGACATAGATTTTTTGCCGACATTGAGCTACTTTGATGTGGGTTTTGATAATCTTCACCTTTTCCATTGTTTCCTAAACAAGTTCTAGGCCTATGAGTTTTCATTCACCAACATCAACCCAAGATGTTGGTGTGTGACATCTCTTTCTATATAATTCTTCATATGGTGCCATCTAAATTCTTGAATGGACGCCATTGTTATAAGAAATTTCTACCATAGATAAATATTGATCCCATATACCTAGAACGTCAAGTGAGAAAGATCTCAACATGTATTCTAAGGTTTGAATAGTCCGTTCTAATTTTCCATCGATTTGAGGGTGGTAAGAATTTCTCAAATGAAGTTCAGTATCCAAGGCCTTCTGAAGAATTTTCCCAAATCTTGATGTAAAATAGGGATCACGATAAAAAACAATCGACATGGGAACACCAAGAAGTCTTAAAACATCTAATATATATAGTATATCTAGATGTTCATGTGGTAAATCTTCTCTTATAGAATGAAAATGTGTAGACTTGGTAAGATGATCAACAATGACCCATATTGCATCATTCCTTCTAGGAGTCTTTGGTAGCCCCCTGAAAAATTCAATCATAATATTATTCCATTTCCACTCAGGTATGGGAAGAGGTTCCATGACTCTTCCAGGTTGTTGCCTTCTAGCTTTCACTTGTTGAAAAACCATACATCTTGACACAAAATCAAAAATCTCCATCTTCATGTTGTCCCTCCAAAAATGTTCTTCCAAATATATATATATCTTGGTACTCCTAGGGTGTATAGAGAAATTGGAGCTTTGAGCATCATCCGTCAATTCCATTTTTAGATCAGGTATATCAGGAACACAAATTCTCTTCCCAAATTTCAAAATTCCATCCTCATATATGAATTCCCTCAATCAACCATCATTTACAGCTTTAATCATCTTTTGAAACTCCTCATCATCATTCTGAGAAATTAATATCCTTTCTCGTAAATATGGTTTGGCATCCATTTGAAAAAGTATTGATGTTTCACCTTCTATGGTTATTACCATATCCATATTTACTTGATCCATGAAAATAGGATCTGTTTCCACTCCCATCTTGTTCAAAAATCCATGATATTTTCTGCTCAAAGAATATACCTCCTTATTTTCCTTCCACAGGTGGTAGTGTATTGTTCAATCATAATCCTTGAGTAGTTCAAGGCTTCTCCTTTGCCTCATTTTGAGTTCTTTTTGTGAGAAAACATACTTAAAACTCCTGTGATCAGTATAAATCTCACATTTCCCACATAGAGATAGTGTCTCTATATCTTCAGAGCAAAGATTACAGATGCTAACTCAAGATCATGAGTGAGATAGTTTTTCTCCGGAATTTTTAGCTATCATGATGCATAGGCAATAACTCTATCATTCTGCATAATGACACAACTGAGTCCTTTCTTTGAAGCATCACTATAAATAACAAACCCATCGTTCCCTAGTGGTAGAGTCAAGATAGGAGCATTGACTAATATTCTATTCAGTTCATGAAAACATTCTACACACTCTTTTGTCCAAATATATTTAACCCCTTTACGTGTCAGCTTCATTAATGAGTTAGCAAACCGGGAAAAATTCTGGTCAAAGTGTGGATAATGACCTGCTGAACCCAAAAAATTGTGTACCTTAGTTATACTCGTCAGTTCTAGACAATATTGGATTTCCTTGATCTTTGTATTATCAATAAAGATTCCATCATTAGAGACAATATGGTGAAGAAAAGAAATCTCTTGAATCCTGAATTCACACTTTCTAAAATTCCCATAAAATTCATTTCTTCTAAGGGTTTTGAGAATATTGCAGAAGGGAAATTCATGATCTTCGTAGCTTTTTGAATATACTAAGATATTATCAATAAATAACACTAAAAATTCATCAATATAATCCATGAAAACACTATTAATTAGATCCATGAAGATATAGGGTGCATTAGTCAATCCAAAAGGAATTACTGTAAACTCATAATGCTCATACCTGGTTTGAAATGCTGTTTTCAGAATGTCTTCCTTCTTCACCCAAAATTGATGATATCCAGATCAAAGGTTAATCTTTGATAAATATTGAGCTTCAATAAGTTGTTCAAATAAATTATCAATGAATGGTAGGGGAGAATTTTTCCTTATTTTTATAGCATTGATCTCCCATTAGTCAATGCACGACCTCATAGATTCGTCTTTCTTCTTAACAAAAAGGACACGTTCCTCCCATAGAGAAACAATGGGGAGACTAAATCCCTTATTCCTCAATTATTCTAGTTGTTTCTTCAATTGCACTAATTACATAGTGGCCATTCTATAAGGGGTCTTTTATATGGGCCTTGAACCAGGAATTGAATCAGTGGAAAACATAATTTCTTGTACTGGAGGATGTCTAGGTAAATCCTCTCGAAACACATCAACATATTATTGCACAATAGGTATATCCTCTATTCAAATATTCTTTTCATCACCCTTAATTATTTCATTCTCTTCTTCCCCAATAATTGAATTTAGTAGAGCTCTAGCGGGTGGATCTAGATAAGAATCAGGTGGTGACATTTCTGTTATGCAGATAAGGTACTCTTTATCATCATCATAAATTGTAACCGCCTTCTTCTTATAATAAATTTGCACATCATGGTCTAAAATACAATCCATTCTGAGGATTATATCAAATTCAATCATGGGTATGATGATGAGAGCACCAGATAAATAAAATTTATATTCCCTAATGGGAACTGATCCACAAAACGTTTTTGCAAAGATACTTCCCTTAGAAGTTTTTACTGACAACTCCCTTGTTAAGTCAAATTGAAAATATCTAATTTACATAGAAAACTGTGAAACTATAAAACAATGTGATGATCCAAAATCAAATAAATCATTGGATAAACTTGAGGAAACCATTAAATTATATACCACCATGTCTTCAGAAGCTTCAACCTCAGTAGTTGTGATCTCATAAGCTTGGCCTTTCTCTCTTTTCCTTTTTGAGGTAAGTTTCCTTGGCGCATAGGACATTAATTTTCATAATGCCCCTTTTCTCAAAAATTGTAGCATTCAACATTGACAGCCTCTTTTGTTCCCTTGAAATCATGGGCTTGGTGTAGTTTTTCACCACACTTGTAACAGACTTCCATTCCCTTCAGGAAATTACTAGGGTTTTTATTTCCACATTTACTATAGGATGGATATTAAACATTTCCCTTCGTCCCCTTATTTCCATTTCCAGAGTGTTTAACAGATATCTTGTTCTTTTTCTTTTCTATGAAGTTGTAGGACTTAGAAAATTATTTTTCTGTCTTGATAGCGCATGAGACAATATCTTTGTACGATGAGAAAGATTGTGAGACTAATTTTTGATGGAGAATTTTTTTTAACCCATCAAACAATTGATCAATCTTACTCCTTGGGTTACATATATAATATATTGAAAGACATACTAACCATGTAATTTTTTCCTCATACTTTGCGACATTCTCATCCTCCTTTTGCCTCAGACTTGGAAATCACATTTCAATATCCGCTCGATGGTCACAGTGAAAGTATTTTTCTAAAAAAATAATTTAAACTCCATCCATTCCTTTTTTGATACTTCTTCAATTTACTTTATTTTTTGGATTAATGACCACCATTGATCTACATCTCCCCTAAGGCAATAAACTACCATGACAAATTTTTCCCCTTTCCCAACTCCCTAAAGGATGAAATATTCTCTCTAAGGAACTTATCCATTGCTCAAATACCAATGGATTTTTACTCCCATTGATTTTTGGTGGTTGTTGCCTCATGAAGTGGTCTAACATTGATCCTCCACGTTTTTGATTAGGGTGATCTATACGGGTAAGGTTATTATTCATAACCTGAGTGAGTTGTCCCAGTATAGTGATAAGCTGATCAGCACCAGTTGCATCACCAACTTCAGAATAATTATCTTGAGTTGGAGGGTAGTCCCTATATGGATTACGTGCATTGATTCAATTTACATTCCTTCCACTAGGTAAAATTACTAAACAATGGAATACATGAGATTTCTTTATGAATCGCAATACATAATTCCAAACATGTAAATAACTTAACATAAATCGAACAATTTATGGATATAATCCATAATCATAAAAAATGTTTTATTTGAGGAGGTTTGTACTCATAAATTATTCATAATGGTTTATAAAGAAAATGTGAATTATTCTAAGAATATACCCCATGAGTGTCGTAACAAAGAGTGCAGTAGACTCGTTGTCATGTACCAGGATACCTCGGGTCAAGCCCGAAACACCTTGTCAGAGATTTCACTCTTAGGTACATTTGTTCTAGAGCCAACTCTACCAACTCGTATCCAAACAGGGATGTATTTCATGGAAAATACACAAAATCTTTACATTACCAAAATTCTAGGATGTTCTTCTATACTAAACCTCAAGGTTTATCTTAGGGTAATGTGCTCTAATCAGATTTTATCTAAATCTAGTTTCCAATGTTTGTACTAAGATTCCTTTAATACCAACTGTAATTCCTCAACCCCAGTTACCTAGAGTCGGTGAATTATTACATAACATTGGGATGATCACAAGGAATAAAATCCCAAAAGACCTATCAGTTTAGTAGCCTTGTAAGTACAAGATACATTTATAAGTTTTAAATTACGTTATAAAATGAAAAATAACAAAAACATTGTCTTTATTGACTACATTCATATCTCTTAGACTATCCCTACAGGTCATTTATAATATACTTTTTCGCATCCTAGGAAAAATAAAACATAGAAAGGGCTGAGATCAGATGCTCAGTAAGGATAACAATATAGTGGAAACTTTCATAAATAAGTATAAAACTTTAATGAAATGTATAAGACTATAAAAAAATCCTTTTAAACTTAAACATAATCATAATATGGAAAAGATAAATAATATAATTCCATTTACTTATTCACATGGGTATTCTACTAGTCGAATAATCACATGTAATATCAATAGCCAATTTCATAATGATGGAATGCATAATGCCAGACTTCATAACCACATAGTCAAGGCCTTGTTCCAAGACAAAAAAATATATTTTTTCAAGGCCTTGTTCCAAGACACAAGTTTATCTCAATAGACCTACCGATGCATCTAGGTGCTATAGTGGGCTCCACCAGCCACTTAGTAAATCCAATGCATTCCCCATACGAAACGGTTTAAACATTACATAAACATTCGTATTAAAACTATCATATGAAATGTTAAGACATTAACCATAAACAATGAATGGTATAAAAATAACACATCCATATTCAATCATAGCAAAAATCCTTCAATACATTAAGGAAGATTTGTATCATAATAAATCAACTTCAAACAAGTTTAAAATACATCAAGGGATGTTGACATAGATGAAATGAAAAATATTTGAAATAAATAACTATTTCTATTTTGAAATTATTTAAAAGTCACATAGTTATAAAAGAAAACATTTATTATGAAAATATTCTTATAAGATTTTATGGGAAGCTTTGACGATGTCATAAAGGTAGAAAATTTATGCACACTCTATATAAGTTAAAAAACAGACATTCTTACCATAATTTTGTCAGAAAGTCATAAAGTACCTTCTATGGAAAATGACTGAAAGATTCCATTCCAAACATATATAGTCAAATAAGGGTATTAATAAATTTAACCCATAGTCTACTATATATTGAAAAAAAATTATTACATTTTTTTTAGAACACTAATGTGGGTGGTAAATAGGTCCTAGTAAATACTTACTTATTAACAACCTCGGATAAATAAAGTGATTGTAGAATTAACCCTTAGACTGTACTTTTCCTTGGTCAATGGTACATTAACCTCCTGTATAATAGTTAAATAGTTTTTATTAAATTATAAAAGAATCATATACATAAATATGATATCATATATGATCTTCTAATATTGATTTGTTAATAATATTTTAGTAGTATCATCATTTTGGGTGTTAAATGATTTGTTTTCCCTTATATGCTTGGTTTTGTATGCCAATTTTGTTATAAATAGGATGTATTTGATTCATATACAGAATGAAATTAAGTTATTAAATATTATTTTTAATTATAAAATGAAAATTTTTATTGAATGACTATGATGGGGAATGAATCTCATCCCGTTCATGGAGATGGTAATCCGTACGTACGCACGAGTGAAAATTTCATTATATTGATGGTGAAATCATATGTAATGGGATGGTATATAATATATACAGAATCATTAACATGTTATATTTTTTATTTACATCTGTTATATTCATTATTATACCAATCCAAATAATGAAGTGTTTGAGTAACAAACTACACCTTGACATGGAGACGGTAAGTTGTACGTACGCACGTATGTTGACTTTGTCATTTATAGGATGGACATAAAAGTTTAAGAACCTGGTTCTTACTTTTGAGGTACAGGTTTCTTCCGTTCTCTTTTCCTTAAGTGTTTTTGAGAAAATATGGAAAAAGGGGAAAATCCCAAATTTTTGAAGTACACTCTGTGTACTTTTGGCCGTGTGGGATGATTACACAGGGTGTGTGGCCATGTCGGCAATAAAGGGTGTCGGAACCGACTACATGCCGTGTAGTGATCCCTTACATGCTGTGTAGTCAGTTGGCAGGCAAATATTAATGTGGTGGCCAGCTATGCGATAGAACACGCCGTGTAGTCAAGAAGACACGTCGTGTAGTCATGTCGGCAGATGAACAATGCCACGCTGGTAGGAAGCCTCCAGAGGAACAGTTTAAAAATGGGAAGTACATACTGTGTACTCAGAAGTACATGCCGTGTACTTTGTTTTTTCTCTTAAAATGGGAAGTAGCCTCCCCTATTTATAGGGAAGGCTTAGAACGGTAACAGGGCTCAGAGGAGGAAGGCCGAATCTTCGAGGATTCTCCAAGCGCACGTTAGGAATCTGTTTCCACCTCGGATGATCTTTTTGGAATCACACAGGTAATCCCTCCACACTTATTTAATAGTTCTTGCAAATTATTCCTCTAATGGAAGTTATTTGCGTTTAAGCGATAATTCTTTTACCTCAGATCTACGACGTCTTTGGGTGTTTCTAGAATCGACGTTCGCGTATATCATTCGTTGGTGTTAATGGTAGGTGGCTTGGTGTTTATATTCCAACTGTTGTGCGTTTTTGTGTGTTTTTGAGAAACGAACCCATATTTGGGGTGTCATGTGGCTGAGGATGTCATTATTTTAAATACCTAGAAGTGTATATGTAATTGAATGATATAAAAATGTTGTTTGGGATCACTGCTTGGATCCATGACCACCCCGAGGGTGCGTTCCTCTGTTTATCCATTTGGCCAGGATACCCGATGGTATACCTTGTTTATTTTATGCCTTTAATGAAATTTTTGTAGAATTTACTTGAGAGGAATTGCTTTTTTACTACTTGTTTACATGTTGGGATTGGCCCGGTTACCTGTTTAGCTTGAGGGCAGTGTTGTGATTAGCCTATGGGCATTGTACTACTTAGCATGTGGGAAACTTCTTTTATGCCTATGGGTAATAGACTCTATTCCTGAGGGTGACACTACGTACGCCTGAGGAAAAAATCTGTTCTTCATGTGGGAAAGTAGCCGCGGGTTACGTTCTTGGTTAAATGAGGGTAAGGGTTGAGTGTCTTTGGACACTGACTGTTTACTTAGAAATTAAATTTTGTGTTTTCTTATATGAAATGGAGTAAAAGATTAATAAAATGGAAAAATAACTGTTAAGTTAGTTACTTTTGAGTACTGCTTAGTTTGTTGCATTTTACTACTGCACACTAGTGTTGCATATTTTCACACAGTTGGGAACGGGCCTTTGGTGGGTGTCTACTGAGATATATTTCTCACACCCTATTTGGGTAATGCTTTTCGGCCCAAATAGATTATATTTCTACAGGTGTATATAATGGCAACGGTCCCTATACAGGTACTTGATTGCTGCTGGGGTGTAGGAGAGCATGGGACCGAGCATTGGCTAGCGATGCCGCTGGTTGTTCTGTTTTTCTTTTATGTACTTGTACTTCAGTTTTATTGTATTGTATTGCAGTGTAACATGTTCTGGATGTTTTATAGAATAGTGAAAAGCTGCATCTTCATATATATATTACTACTGGTTTCCCTTTTTGTTATCAGTTCTTCATTTTTAGTTATATGTACTGTTACTGCTTCCGTTGTTGTTGTATGTTTAAATTATATTCCACTACGTTACACTTTGACAAATGAGGGCATAGTTTCAACACTATCAGACCTAGGCCCTTGCTGCTAGTCGACAGCCTCTGGTATTTGGGGAAATGCGCTTGAGGTCATGTGGCGAACTGGGTTCGGAGCACCCGTGTAGATGATATACATGCCATGTAGTTTTGTTAAAATGGGAGCCGTGTTGCTTAGCCATGTCAAAGGACCCGGGAAGGAGTAGGGATGTTAGGTACATGCCGTGTAGTCGGTATACACACTGTGTAGTCTTTTTTTTCAAAACATTAAATGTGTTCTTTCTCCTGTTCCTTTTGGGGTTTCTTCATTTTCTGTCTTGTTAATCTTGAATCTAAGGCGTGTTTTTGACCTTGTAGAGTCATGCATCCTAGACGACTGCGCATTGTTCGCCAGGAGAGCGGAAATGAGTATACTCTAGAGATGGTGGGCCATGGGCTACCCGTGGATCATCCAGCAGAGCCAGATGTGGCGCCAGCTGTTATACCAGACACAGGCATGGAGGCGCATTTTCGTGAAGGATTTATGCGGTCTATGCAGACCTTTCAGGGAGCACTGCTGGCTGCCACATCTATGGCTTAGCTGACACTTATATTCCAGCAGCAGCATTTGCCAACATTTTCAGTGGATGGTAGACCACAGGATGTTATGTCTTGGCTGGGGTCGATTTAGAATATTTTCGAGAATATTGAGATGCCTCCAGGGCGGAGGGTCAAGCTCGTGAAGTATATGCAGCGTGATTCCGCCAAAAGGTGGTGGGATGTTACCACCCATTCAGACCATCACAGAGACATGGTGTGGGATGATTTTCAGCCAGTCTTCTATGACTTCTTCTTCCCAGAGATGATAAGGGCAGATCGAGCTTGAGAGTTCATGAATCTATAGCAGGTCGTTATGTCAGTGATGGACTATTCTACTCGTTTCACCGAGCTTCAGCGTTTTGCACCCGTGCTAGTGGGTGATGAGATGTTGAGATCCAGACGTTTAGATGATGGTCTTCTGTATTAAATCTGAGAATTGTTGAATGTTTTTAGGTTTCCTTAAGTACACGCTATTTTAAATCAGGTGCTGATTATAGAGAGAAACCTGCGAGAATCTAGTGGTGTGGGCCAGGTCGGTTCAGCACCAGTAACTGGTACTATTTCTACTGGAAAGAGGAAGAGATATATGAACTACTCTCAGGGTGGCATGCCAGCCAGGCAGTTTCTTCAGGTGGCCAGGTTGTGTACTACCAGTGTGGTAAGGAGGGGCACAAGAGACCACAGTATCCCCGAGACCCAGTGGAGTGTCGAGCTTGCAGCAAGATGGGTCATCTGCAGCGCTTTTGTAGGGTGTTTCCCCCAGTGGCTAGTGAGAGGGGTTCTGTGCAGACTCCTCGTGCGGGAGCAAGACCAGTGGCTTCTTACCAGTCAGGGAAATGGAATACGTCAGGGCATACAGGTAGAGATGCTGGTCATCGTAATGGTAGCCAGACACTAGGATCTCAGAGGTAGCAGGGCGGGACAGCTCATGTTAGCCAGGCTGTGTCGTAGGGCTGCGACCCTGGGCAGGCATATGCAGTGCAATAGTCCCAGTAGGAGCAAGATCTCAGACCTTATACTATCATAGGTACTATTCTAGTAGCTTCTGTTTTATCTTCAATACTTTTTGATACGGGTGCTACACATAGTTTTATATTTGTCCCTGTTGTGGAGAGCCTTGGAATCTGTGTCTCTACTTCTTCTGGTATTATGACGCTAGACACTCCGTTGTGGACTAGGACGGCTGGTGTCCGTCAGTGCAAGAAGTTCCCCCTTGAGGTTGGTGGGTGTCGCTTCCCATGGGACCTCTATGTCTTAGAGATGATAGCTTCTGACATCATTCTCTATGTGGACTGGTTGGTTCCCTTTCAAGCCTTTTTAGACTTCTATCGTCGCAGGGTGTGTTTCACGTCACCAGAGGGTGGAGATTTTCTATACAAGGGAGAATGGGATGTTTGGGCGAGTCGAGCAGGAACAGAGCATCAGGGGCAGGGTGGTGTGACAACCCAGATTGTGAGTTTATATCTGGATGATCAGGGGAATTTTCAGCAGGATTTCCCTCCAGTGGTTGATCGTTTCAGGGATGTCTTCCCGGATAACTTTTTAGGTCTTCCTCCGGATCATGAGGTGGATTTCTCTATTGATCTTGTGCCAGGGGCAGCGCCGATGTCCATTACTCCTTATAGGATGACTACACCTGAGTTGTAGGAGCTCAAGAGGCAGTTAGAGGAGTTATAGGCATAGGGTTTCATCCGACCCAGTACTTTTCCTTGGGGTTCACCAGTTATCTTTGCGAAGAAGGAGGACGGTACCCTCAGACTCTGTGTGGATTATCGGAAGATGAACCTATTGATGGTTAAGAACCGATATCCCTTTCCGAGGATTGATGATCTTATTGATGATCTTCGTGGAGCACGAGTGTTCTCAAAGATTGACTTGAGATCAGGATATCATCAGTAGCACGTGAGACCATCGGATATACCGCTTACAGCTTTTTAGAGTAGATATGGTCTGTAAGAGTACATGGTTATGCCGTTCGGACTCACAAATGCACCATCAGCTTTCATGGCTCGGATGAATCGTGTGTTCAATCCTTATCTGGATTCTTTTGTGATAGTATTCGTGGATGAAATCTTGGTATACTCTCACACTCGACCCGACCATGCCACCCATCTTGAGATCGTATTGAGTACACTGAAGAGAGCATCATCTATATGCTAAGATCTCAAATTTCCACTTTTGGATGGATCAGATTCACTTTCTGGGTCATACCATCTCAGAGGCAGGTGTTGTAGTAGACCCAGAGAAGGTGAGAGCAGTAGTTTACTGGGAGTGTCCTAAGAATGTGTTTGTGATACGGAGTTCGTTAGGGCTGGCTGGTTACTACAGATGCTTCATACAGGACTTCTTCTACTTAGAAACGCCGTTGATGGGTCTGACTAAGAAGGGTGTGAAGTTTGTATGGTCAAAAGCTTGCGAGACAGCCTTTCAGGACCTGAAAGGATGGTTGACATCAGCACTGATCCTGATACTCCCAGAGCAGGGGAAGAACTATACAGTTTACTATGACGCATCAGGTATTGGTCTAGGAGTAGTGTTGATGCAGGGAGGTCGAGTTGTTGCATACGGGTCTCGGCAGTTGAGGCCACATGAGAGGAATTACCCAATGCATGATCTCGAGTTGGCTGCAGTTGTTCATGTGTTGCGCTGTTGGAGACATTACATATTGGGAGAACGTTTTGTGGTTTTCACTGACCAAAAAAGTCTCAAGTATATCTTTACTCAGCGTGACTTGAATCTGAGATAGAAAAGGTGGGTTGAATCCCTTCAGTCCTTTGATTTTGATCTTACCTATACACCTGGTAAAGGTAATGCAGTAGCTGATGCACTGAGCAAGAAGACTCAGATACGGGCAGTGTAGGAGGCCAGTGGTGAATCGCAGCTGATGGATTTGTTCTCTGAGATGCATCTAGAGGTGCATGACAGTCAGGGGCAGACTTATCATTCCTATTTAGCTGTGACTTCTACCCTCCTGGATAGAGTGAGGATGGGACAGCTATCTGATTCAGAAGGCATACTTCTCTGGGAGTCGGTGGAATGTGTGGACCCTCCTCCTGGTTGGACGATAGGTGATGATGAGGTTCTGCATTTCCATGGATGAGTGTGGGTTTCATGGGATATACGCGAGGAGCTGATGTGGGAGTTTCATGCTTCAGCATGGGCAGTTAATCCCGGGGTTACCAAGATGTACTGAGACTTGTGATGTCAGTACTGGTGGCCGGGCATGAAGAGAGATGTAGCTGGTTTTTTATAAGGTGTTCAATCTGTCAGTATGTGAAGACGGAGCATCAGAGGCCAGCCGGACTGTTACAGGAGTTACCCATTCCGTGGTGGAAATGAGATGATTTCACGGTGGACTTCATGACTGGTTTGCCGAGGTCACCGCGAGGAAATGATGTCGTGTGGGTTGTTGTGGACCGACTCACGAAGGTAGATCCCTTTTTTCTGACCAAGGCGACCTTCGGTGTTGACGAGCTCGGGAAGTTGTATATCTGAGAGATCATACGTCTTCATGGGGTCCCCTGTTCTATCATTTCAGATAGGGACGCCCGTTTTACGTCTTGTTTCTGGCAGATTCTTCAGAGGGCACTGAGTACACAGGTGCTTCTGAGCACAACTTACCACCCTTAGACCGATGGCCAGTCAGAGCGTACGATACAGGTTCTTTAAGACATGTTGCGTGCATGCGTCCTAGACTTTGGGGGCTCTTGGGAGAAGCATATACCCCTAGTATACTTTTCCTATAACAATAGTTTTCAGGAAACTATTGAGATGGCACCATACGAGGCTTTATATGGTAGGTCGAGCCAATAACCTTTGTGCTGGTTAGAGGCAGGTGAGGCAGCTTTACTGGGACTACGTCTCATGTAGGAGACTTCTGAGCAGGTCTAGTTGATTCTGAAGTGGATGGCTACCACATAGTCACTTCACAAGTCTTGTGTTGATCGCCGCAGACGACCTTTGAATTTCGTGGCCGGGGATTAGGTTTTCTTGCGTGCTTCGCCAAGGAAGGGACACAGACGGATCAGGAGAGAGGGTAAACTTTCACCAAGGTATGTGGGGCCATTTGAGATTCTGGATAGAGTCGGGGCAGTTGCCTATCGGTTGTAGTTACCTCAGAGGTATCGAGCCATGCACGACGTCTTCCATGTTTCTTAGTTGTGTCGCTATCATTCAGACCCTTCTCACGTCTTTCAACCCGAGGAGGTTGAGATCAAGGCAGATGTGTCCTTTGTGGAAGATCTGATTCTTATTGTTGATAGGATCACAAAGGTTCTCCGAGGCGAGTCTGTTCCTCTCGTACAGGTGCTATGGCAGCATGGACGAGTGCAGGACGAAACCTGGGAGTGGGAAACCGATGTACATGCTCAGTGGACATAGTTATTCTATTCTATACCTTCACCACCCTTGGAAGGGAAATTCGGGGACGAATTGCTTTAAGGGGGGAGTTTTTAAGAACCCGGTTCTTACTTTTGAGGTACGGGTTTCTTCCTTTCTCTTTTCCTTAAGTGGTTTTGAGAAAATATGGAAAAAGGGGGAAAATCCCAAATTTCAGAAGTACACGCTATGTACTTTTCCACACGCCGTGTACTTTTGGACGTGTGGGATGAGTACACAGGGCGTGTGGCCATGTCGGCAATGAAGGGTGTAGGAACCGCCTACACACCATGTAGTGATCCCTTACACGCCGTGTAATCAGTCGGCAGGTCAATAGTGAGACGATGGCCAGCTGTGCGACAAAACACGCCGTGTAATTAAGAAGACACGTCGTGTAGTCATGTTGGCAGATGAACAGTGCCACACTGGCGGGAAGCCACCAGAGGAACAGTTTAAAAATGGGAAGTACACTCCGTGTAATCTGAAGTACATGTCGTGTACTTTGTTTTTTTGCATAAAATGGGCAGTAGCCTCCCATTTTTATAGGGAAGGCTTAGAACGGGAATATGTATTGGGGGAGGAAGGCCGAATCTTTGAGGATCCTCCGAGCGCACGTTAGGAATTTGTTTTTTCCTCGACGATCTCATTGGAACCGCATGGGTAAGCCATCCACTCTTCTTTAATAGTTCTTGCCAATTATTCCTCTAATGGATGTTATTTGCGTTTAAGTGATAATTATTTTACCTTAGATCTATGATGTCTTTGGGTGTTTCTGGAATCAACGTTCACGTATGTCATTCGTTGGTGTTAAAGGTAGGTGTCTTGGTGTTTATATTCCAACTGTCATGCATTTTTTTTGTTTTTGAGCTACGAACCCATATTTAGGGTGTCGTGTGGATGAGGTCATGGCTATTTTTAATGCCTAGAAGTGTATATGTAATTGAATGTGAAATAAAAATGTTGTTTGGGATCACTGCTTGGATCCAGGACCACCCCGGGGGTGCGTTCCTCTGTTTAGCCATTTGGCCAAGATACCCGAGGGTATGCCTTGTTCATTTTATGCCTTTAATGAAACGATTGTAGAATTGCCGTGAGAGGAATTTATTGTTTACTACTTTTTTACATGTTGGGCTTGTCCTAGTTACCTATTTAGCCTGTGGGAATTGTACTACTTAGCCTGTGGCTAACTTCTTCCGTGCATGTGGGCAATAGACTCTGTGCCTGAGGGCGACACTACGTACGCCTGAGGGAGAAATCTGTTCTGCATGTGGGAAAGTACCTGCGGGTTAGGTTCCTAAATATATGAGGGTAAAGGTTGAGTGTCTGTGGACACTGGCTGTTTACTTAGAAAATCAATGTGGTTTTTTCTTATATGAAATGGAGTAAAATATTAATAAAATGGAAAAATAACTGGTAAGTTAGTTAATTTTGAGAACTACTTTGTTTATTTCATTTTACTACTGCACACTGTTGTTGAATATTTTCACACAGTTGGGCATAGGCCTTTGGTGGCTGCCTACTGAGATATATTTCTCACACCCTGTTTGGGTAATTATTTTCAGCCCAAGCAGATTATGTTTCTGCAGGTGTAGATAAGGGCAAGGGTCCCTATACAGGTACACGATTACTGTTGGGTTGTAGGAGAGAATGGGACCGAGCATTGGCTTGAGATGCCGCTGGCTGTTCTGTTTTTCTTTTCTGTACTTGTACATTAGTTGTATTGTATTGTATTACTGTGTAACATGTTCTGTCTTTTTTATAGAATAGTGACATGCTGCATCTTCATATATATATGATTGATGGTTTCCCTTTTTGTTATCAGTTCATCATTTTTAGTTATATGTGTGGTTACTGATTCTGCTGTTGTTGTATGTTTAAATTATATTCCATTGTGCTAAACTTTTACAAATGAGGGAATAGTTTCCCCACTATCAGACCTGGGCCCTCGCTGCTAGTCGGCAGCCTCTGGCTTTTGGGGAAATGCGCTTGACGTCACGTAGCAAACCGGGTTCGGGGCACCCGTTGAGTGGCACCTGGATCCGGGATGTTAAAAAAAGATAATATGGTTCAACCATATTTATAATAACATCACAATATTTAGAAGGTACTGTATTTATTATTTGGGTATGGAAACAACAAATAAAGAGGAAGTGGAAGAAGAAAATAACTTGAAAGATGGTGGTGAAATTATTAATTCTTCTTCGGGTGTTTCCATCTGTGTTGAGTCCTTAGGGTGGCTTTATGATCAATGTAAGGCATCTTGGTTGAATGAGTGATTATTGAGAGGATATTTGGGCAGGGTTTGGTCTACCCAAATGGATTTGGTGGTGTAAAATTAAGAGAAGGGGAAGTACCATTTAATAATAGAGGTGGGGGTCACTTTAGAAAAAACATGAAATATTGTTTTATAATAAAATTATTTTAAATTTATAATAGCTCCAAAATTATTTATTTGTATGATAAGGTAGGGATGGGTCAAAAAACTCTCAACCAATCGGTTTTAGATAGGTTTAGGTCCCCATATTAACCTTATCTTATAGTTTTAACTCTTAGTTAAATAGTTTGACATTTACCATGTCCCTGTGTATTTTTATATTATATGGTTAATAAATATACTATAACATGCCAAGAGAACCTCAAGTGGTTAATTATTAATATATATAACCATATCTGAGTCATTTGGAAAAAAAAAAAAGCTTTTTTGGAATATTATATCAATTAATAATATAGTATTTTTTTTAAAACTCAATTATGTCAATTTTGACACTATTTAGTATTTTATTTTTTTGAAAGCCATAATTTTTTTTTCAATTCGAATAAAATTTATTTAATCAACCCTAACATGTCATAGTAACCTTGAAAATTATTTTACTTAATCAGAAGTCTCAATTTACATTTATATGGATATTTGTAATATCAATTATTTTAATATTTCATTAATAAGGTAATTACTGCATCATCATTGTGTCATAAATAAAATAAAATATTTTATGTCTAAAAATTATAAATAAAATACAATTATAGAGGAAATATTTTTATATTTATAATTAATATTTATATTCTAATTTATAATTTGTATAAACCTATTTTAAAAATGGTTTTTTTTATTAAACTTTGAATTAAACTCTTTTAGCTCTTTAAATAAAATAATAAAAAATGTCTTAATCTAATACATGTGGAACAAAGGGGATCATATATTATTCCAAAGTATTTTTTTGTTCAAATTACAATTATCCAATAGAATTCAGACTTGTGTTAGGGAAATTATGATATCATTTTTACCTTTAATTTCCCTATTTACTTTTAACCGTGGTAAATAAAAGTCCAAAGTTACTATTCACCAAAAATTATTTTCATCTTATGAAACCATATTTTACTTACTTATTTCAACCTTGTCTATATGTGTTTTTAAATTCAACTCAAAGAGTTCATAAAATTTTGTTTTATGCAAATTTGCAAATGCTCCTAGAAGGTGGGTAAAAGACAGTAAGAAGTTCGATAAAATTTTATATATCTGATCTTTTTATAAAATGACTCCAATGAATTGCATTGAACATATATATGTATTATGTATCAATTTTTACCTAATATAAATTAAATTAAAATAACTAATTATTTAAATAAAAATTCGGTTTTAAACCATAATGCATTGTTTTTCACTATTCATCAAAAATTGAAATTTTTCATAAAAATTCCAAAAATTCACCCTGATCTAATTTTGATATTTCGAATCAAGAAATGAAGTCCATTGTGGGAAAAAAAATATAAAATTTCAAAAAAGTGGTTATTACTATTCATAATGGCTATTTTGATTGGTCTTGGGGTGTTAGAACTCCAATTTGCGTACTATGCTTACTACTACATTATTCAAAGGAAAATGTATTGTGGAAGCTTGGAGTGTTACACTTATCATGCTCCTACTTGGGTTTTCATTATATTAGAACATCATAAATAAAGACTACCACAATTTTTTCATGGTAATCTATAAAGACTCTATTCATCATGTCCATGAAGATTTCTGGAGTATTAGTGGGTCATAAATGCATTACTATGAATTCATAGAGCCCATACATTGTACGAAACTCAGTTTTAGAGATATCAACTTTCTTCACCCTTACATGGTTATATCCCAGCCACAGATCCACCCTGAAGAAGCATTGTTGTCCACGTAGCAGATAAAATATGTCATCAATTCGTGGAAGGGGATAATTTTTCTTTATCATGATTCTTTTGAGCTCACGATAATCAATAATAATGCACATTGACCTAACCTTCTTCTTGATGAATAGGATAGCTGAACCCCATGGTGAAGCACATGGGCATGTAAACCCTTCATCCAGATTCTCCAGTACTTTTTTCATTAGCTCCTCAAGCTCCACAACATCTTTTCTATATTGAGTCTTGGATATTGGCAATTCCCTAGGTATAAGATCAATCTATAATTCAAAATCTCTTCTAGGAGGAAGACTAGGAAATTCCTCTGGAAAAACATCAGTAGATTCCCTCATAATATACATGTCTTCAAGGATGGTTTCTTCCTTAGAATCAATCAAATGAGCAACATACGCATTTTAATAGGGTAGTAATATACATGCTTGAGATGATTGTGATAATGAATGTTCATCCTCCACCATGCACTAGTATAGAATCAGGGGTAGATTTGATATATAGAGAGTGATTTCCCTCTCACTATAATTAATGTTGGCTATATATAGGGAAATACAATCCATGCTATGAATTGCATCAAATTCCACTAGAGGGAGTATATCGAGGTTCTCTGGGAAGTTTAATCCATAAATTTTGATAGGGGAGGAGTTATATTCATGGAATGAAAAAATTTCCCCTTTCCCATTCTCACCAACATATCTACTTACATGATTTGGGGTGGTGTTGGGATTTTTCTACTAAACATTCGGGATATAAAATAATGCGTAGACCGAGAATCATAAAGAACATTCTCAATTCTTGTATGAATAACTAGCATACATGTCACCACTTGTTGTCAGTATTTTCTTTAGCAGTAGTGATGGAAAAAGAAATCACTTGCTAACTTCTAGGATGTTGCTTGCCTCCGAAAATCCTTGGCTTCGGGAACTGGTTTACAAAGTGCCATGTTTCTTTGTAGTTGATGCAATGATAAATGATTTGAGGGTCGAAAAGAGCCTTCCTCTCCTCTATGATAGCATCAGGTTTTTTTGGTTGGCAATTAATGGCTAGGTACCCTTCTCTTCCACACCTAAAGCATTTCCTCATCACCTTAGGGAAATTTATGGGGTGGTTTTTCCCACACCATTGGAAATAGGGGAGCTGGAATTTTTTAGCACCGTTGGATTTATCCATCGAACCTCTAGAATTAAAGTCCAAATTCCACTTCTTATCCCCTATGATACCCCTGATATTCATTGATCTCCATTTCATCTTTGAGGGGACATCAAAAAATTTCTTCATAGACATCAAAGTCACTGATTGCATGGGATTTCAGTAGGCTAGGTTTTAGCCGACCAAAGAAGAATTCAACCTTGAATTCAGGGGTAACAACAAAGACATAGGTGTATCGTGAAAGCCTTGTGAAGTTTTCCTCACATGCTCTGATGGATTCATCATCTTTTTTCTTGAGCTAATGTAATCCCCTTTCTATCTTAAGTCGGATGGTGTAGGGAAATTTTTTATCAAAAAATATTTTCCCAAAATCCTTCTATTCCAATTAAATGATCTCTTATTCAGACATCATATTTTTGACCATTGACCACCATTGATTAGCTTTAACCTCCACATGATAAGTAACTAGAAGAACCTTCTCTTTTCCAAAACACTGAAGGATGGAGAACATCTTCTCAATGGAGTTGATCCATTGTTCAACGATTGAGGGATTAGATGATCCATTGAATTTTGGGGGCCATTATCTCCTAAAACTCTCAATTACATCTCGTTCATTCTTGGGGGGGGGGGGGGTTGGATGTTCCCCTTGGCCCATATTTCTATTTAAAAATTCAGTTAACTGTGATGGATTTGTGACAAAGTTTGTGATTACCACTCCCATTGAATTGGGCATCTCATTAGAATAGTTATGACATGGATCTTCACAACGGTTGTTAAACTGTGTCCTCCTATGACCAGTCATTGTATAGAATAGATGAAAAGTTATGGGTAACATATAATAAGAAATCCATTGAAAAAAAGGATATCTTGTAAATTACATTAATTTCCATAACATATGAATTTAGAGGCTTTAATCTATGTTATCCATGATCTACATCCCAATATATATTCGTAGGGGAATTTTTTTATTCCCTAAATAATGGTTCATACTAAAGTTATGAATTTACCATGGTATATAACCTGGGAGTGTCGAACCAATAGTGAATCCATGCCCATTGTCTTTCACCAGTTCCTGTTTATGTCTATCTCAAAGTGGTATTTTCGGTTTTTACACCAAGATACATATGTGCCATAGCCACCTATACTTATTCTTATCTATATAAGGATGTATTTTCTTGATAAACCACTTACTCTATACTCAGAAAAATTTATAGATGTTTTTATTATACGTAGTCTTATCCCTATGGATTTCACTACGGTTTTCTAATCCTAATCCCAAAAATAACATAACTTATCCTTTGATACCAACTATAACAACCCCGATCATTATTATATATTTAAACATGATTTATTACATAAAATTGAACTTAAGACAGCTATGAGGATCGAGAGGTCTTGTGTCTTTGGAATTATGAACATTACATGACAAATTAAGACATAAAATACAATATCTTTAATGAAAACTGATTTTACATGACCACAACATTCCATCGTAGTTAACACTATATGGGATAACCTGAGGACATACATACGAAATGGGTGAGTTATAAATCCCAGTAAGGGAGTAAACAAGTGATAATAAGAAGAATACAATGCTTTTTAGGTAAGAGGTAGGTTAATGGAGCATAATATAAACATGAAAATAAATTAACAATATAACATGATTAACATAACATGGAAATGTGGAAACAACATACAACAGGATATTAGAATGAGCCAAGGCTCATTGGATATGGATAAGAATGAGTAAACCCTCATTGCAGATGAATTATAATGAGTAAATCCTCATTTCACATGAATTATCATGAGTAAACCATCATTGCACATGGCTTATTATGATACTAAACATTACCCAATGCACAAGAATTCTATTAGGGCGCACCCTTTATAAACATTTCATTTCATGCATAAGTGTGCCATGTGGATCATATAATGTGGAATAATTCAACATAATAAGTTATTAAAAGATTATTAAATGCAGAATACATACATGTAAGTACCATTAAATTTTTATATGTTCATAAATGTGAATACCATTGATATATAAATGGGAATGGTATTCACTACACAATGATTTTGGATTGGAAAATCATAGTGCAATTTCGGCAGCATAACGACATGTCATAAAAAGTAATAACAAAGGATTATGATAAATAAAGGGGTATATAATCATATTAACATGAGACGTAAAATAATGGGGTCATATATATACATGTACCAACACATGAAATTTAAAAATAGAAGGAATAAGGTAATGAAAAAACATGACGAAATAGGAGAGATGGAATAACTCTTAAGAAATTTCCGCATGGAAATAGGTGTACCTGGGAGGGATTAATGATAGATAAATAGGTCTATATTCATTAAAATATAAGGATTTTAGTGTGGTGAAGCTGAAAAATCATACCCCAACATTTTAAATTGAAAATAAAAGGGTATAATAACATAAAGAAACATGGACAAAAATGAAAAAGGAAGACATCCATTACTTGAGTGTGTGACTTCAAGAGCTTGAGGAGGGGATTATTGAGATATTCGGGTGCCTTGGGAGGATAATGAGTGAGTAGGGTAGATTAGGGACATGATTTAGTGATTTTTAGTGAATAGAAGTGGGATTTAGGGTGGTATTATAAAGGAAATGAGAGGGAAATTCTTTAATATTTTACAAACATAGTGTTTCAAATCTATATAATTAAATATTCAAAACCAAAAACCATACCATGTTTTTTCCCATAGTTCTTTCCAAAGTGGATTGGAAAATATTATTTTATAATTCCAATATGCAAACATATAAAAATATTAGGCTTGCTTATGTGGATGTGAGTCACACTCTCAAGGAAATCATTTTAAAATGATAACATATTTTATAAGTCAAGGAGGGTCCACTAAATCACTATAAAATTCATAAAAAAAATTAAAATCACATTAGTTTTATGGTAAAACGTATATTGGATGAATATACTGTTTATTTTATTTTATTACATCACTATTTGGTCATTATGATGTCATAAAACATATTATATATTTAGAAGGTATTTAATTTTTACCGAAAAATTCGATTGTCTCAAAAATTTATAAAAAATTTATCGTTCTACAATTATGACATCCTGATTCCAAAAATAATATTATTTTTATCTAAATAATTTTCTAAATATATATGAATTATCACTTTTAAAATATAAACCATGATTTATTGAAAATTAATGGGTTTTGACAAAAATAGTTTTCAAACCTTTGTAACAATTACAATTGTATTCATAAAAATTAAAAGATCATTTATATTTAATAAAAAGTAATTTATTAATAATATTTTATTAAAATATTATTGAATTCAAGAATCCATTAATTCAACAAAATATATTTATAATTGAATTTAAATATTAACTAAAAATACTATTGTTTCATTTAAAAACATTTGAAAAATAAAAATAATAAAATGAATGTATATTATTTAATCTATACAAAACTAATGAACATAATCATATTGCTATGGTATTTTTATATACCCTTTATTACAGCAGCATATGCTCTAATAGTATGGTGTGTGATGGTGGGGAATTCTTGAGGCCGTTCGATGAACATGGTTGGGGTCGTGATCTCGATGAGCTTGAAATTCTCTTGTAAACTGTTTTTTCTCATGCTTAAGTTGTTGGTAATCAGCTTGATATTGGTCTATGGAAAACCCAGAAATTCTATCTCTCTCGAAATATTTGATAATTGGGCTTCAATGTGAATGATCCCACTGGTCCAGGCAATCACTTCCCTTGTCTATTTCAATAGGATTTGTTAAAACTCAATAAATAAACTAGTCATGAGATCATTTTTCAATGAATATTTTATCAAGGATAATGAAACATCATGTTTATTTAAACACAATAAAAAAGTTCATTTATTTTATATATCCATAAGACATTATAAGAAAGGGAATATTATTCATGAATTTTCATATAGTTACATATAACATGTTCAAAAAAGAAAAATAAAACAATGACTAGTCAAATCATCCCATGATCCAACTCAGTCATTTGCTAACAATATCCATCCTATCAGTAAGAAATCAAGTGTTCAAATATTTATGCTTCCCTTTTTCCAGACTTACAGTAATGTAATCAACTCCGGGTACCAAAAGGTTCCTGAAGAGGGTGTGAAATAAATCTCATTGGGCCACCACCAACTGTGTTTTTAACATCCATCCCATGTAATGGAATATAGTAGTGTGCCAGAATTCCTATATAATGTAAAGAAAGTAGTAAAATATAACTAACTATGCATGTACCTGCTTCTTCCCTCGGTTGGTGTCTGAACATGTAACCAGTTCATTAACTATGTAATTACCATTTATTGTTAATAGGTCACATGAAGCATAGCCACCACTAACATTACCTCATGATATTATAAGTAGTGGAGGTCCTAAGACATAACAAGGAAACCTAAAAATGATATCAAGTGACCGAGTTCCAGGGTAATAACCAAGGTAATGTAGATCTCATGGAACTCTAACTCAGTAGTATATGGGTCACGATAAGAGGTAAGAATGTAACCCAAGGAGCGTAATCAAAGGAATTTTACAATATTTGAGCCTACAGAGTCCATGGTGATAAACTAATATAAAACGGGGATAAGAATGGACTTGTACCTAGGGGATTTAACCATGGCATCTACTAGTCAAATCTGGAACCATGGAGTGTATTCGAGGTATCATTTAATAATATAAAGGATCCTAGGATAGTATACTGAACATAGAGAGAATAGATAGGAATCAGAGACTAGGTGGGTTTCATCTTAAGCAAAGCACATCCTTGAATCGGAATGGGGTTCCCAAGTCCCAAGGAATTATCCTCTCAGAATCCAAGACATGCTTCAGTCAGTCCATTCTTATTCAATATTATACTCATGTAATCATTCGTTAGGATCAAGCCTTATCTTCTATTAATTTGGATAGGTCATGTATCATTGTAACAATTTATTCATTGATTCATTCTGTGTCTTCCATTAGTGTGGATAGGCCACATAGCATTTCAACTATTTAATCAATTCTTAATTAACCATTAAGAAATATTCAGTTATTGATGTCCACTCTACTACCTTCCATCAATATAAAAATTGGTTATAGGGACATGTATCCTTCATTAAATTTCATTTGATAAGGCCAGGTTATATACGTAGTATACCTTCCATAACATATATCACATTTAATAATCAATTTTAAGCACTTAACTTAGTTGGGTCCATTGGTGTGTATTCATGGTACCTTCCATTATGAAATTCTCCTTAATAATAATATATTTATTATAGGAAGGATCACTTTAAGGTAGTTCAAGAGAAGGCACACCCAAATAGTGGCTTAAACATGCCAAAACACTAAAACCCAAATATGGCATAACCTTTGAAATGGGGGGGGGGATTGAGTTGTGCATGTAACCGATAATAACTAATCACATATTTTAAAAGGCCTTAACCATACGATTCTAACAAGTATAATCATGGCATGTAAATTTAATAAATTACTCCAGATGAAATCCACGGGCCCCACACGAATTTTTCAAAATCAACGAACTTTAGGGAAGAGTTATAAACCACCTACCTTAGTCCTGTACAACAATCCTCCTTCGGTATTGGCCCCTAATTTTCTTTGGATCAGAGTAGATTTATGAAAAAGTGAAAAAACGATCACATGATGATACCTAGCCTGAGACTAAGATAGAAGAAGAATGACTAAATAGGACTCAATTACTTACTTTTGCGCATCCAACGTGATGAACAGAAGCTCGATCAGAAGGCGAATGAGGGCGATGTCTTGATCCCTTAATTAGGTCTTCAAAAATATCCAAATGGGTTAAAATGGAGGAAAATACCACTGGTTAACATGTTGGGGAAGATGAGAGAGGTTAATTAGATGATTAAAGAAAAAATAGAACAATTTAACCATCAAAAAGCCTATGCATGGTTTGTCCGCATAGTTTGATAAACTCTACACAATCCATGCATGGGTACCTGGGAAAAAGGTGCTCTCACATAGTTAGGCCACATAGTCATGCGCCAATCATGCAAGGTGACTTAGTCTGAAAAAAATCTGCATGGTTTTACAAACTATGGGGAATTCCTACACGGTTTACTCTAAACTGTGCTCTAAGCCTATTTTTCCCCAAAAGATGGGTTTCTAGCTCCAAAAAATCCCTAGACACTCTTGGAACCTTTACCAAATCATTATACATCCATATTAGTTCCAATGTTCATATTTAGATTGAAAATTAAAGGATCCATACTTGAGTGAAAACCCAGGTTCTTACAGTCTACCCCTCTTAAAAGAACTCACCCCTGATTTCTCCTTCAAAGGGTAAAGGAACACTATCTAAGAACAATTCAGGCCACTGAACATGTACATCATCTCCCCAATCCCAAGTCTCATCTTGTACATGGTCATGATTCCATTGCACCTGTACGTGAAGGACATACCTACTTCAGAGAAACTTCGTGCTTTGGTCAATGATGCATAAAGGATATTACTCAAAATTGGAATTGGCATGTAACTCAACTTCCTCACGATAAAATATATGAGACAGGTCAGAATGATATTGGTGAAGTTGTGAGGCATGAAAGATGTCATGCATGGCACTGTACCTCTAAGGTAGTAGCAACCGATTGGCTATCGACCCATCTATATCTTAAATCTCAAACGACCTGACGTAATGAGTCAAAAACTTTCCCTACATATGTAACCATCTATTCCCAAGATTGGGTGATACCCGAAGAAAAAATGATTCCCTACCTCAAACTCAAGAGGTCATCGATGGTGATCACCAAAAGAGTTTTTTCTAGACTGAGCAGTAGTCATACACTTCCTGACCAACTGAACCTATTCTCAAGTCTCTTAAATGAGACAATGATCTAGTAGGGATGCCTTAATTACCTCTAGGAAGCATAGGGGTGAATGGAATAGCATACCATATAATTCCTCTTATTGGGTCATATGAATTGTGGCTTGAATGCTCTTATTATATGATAACTCAACGAGAGGTATATGCTTCTCACAAGAACTGCAAAAATAAAGAACACATACTCAAATCATATCCTCTAAAACCTATATTGTCAGTTCTGATTATCCATAGGTCTAAGTGTGAAAAGATTTTCATAGAAGAATATGAGTTCCCAAAGATTTATTCAAATGCTAAAAGAACCGTGAAGTGAAACGAGCATCCCTATCAGTAACGATAGTACATGGAACCCCATGTAGTCGTATGATCTCAAAGGCATACACTATTCCCAACTCATTAACTAAGAAAGTATGCTATATAGAAATGAAGTGGGATGATTTTTTTAGTTGTTCAATGAATACTCATAGAGCATCGCTACCCCTCATTGACCTAGTTAATCTGACTATAAAATCTATAGAAATATCAACTCACTCTTATTGTGGGAATTGAACGGTTCATAACATTCCTGCAAGTAATTGGTGCTTGGAATTCACCTACTAATAAGTGGAACACCTAGTGATAAATCATACTATCAAGTATTTCATCCTAGACCACCAATACTAGCATCGTATATCTCAATAAATCTTTGAGATGCCTGGATGAACTACCCATTGAGAAGTGTGAGACTATTTCATCAACTCCTCTCTCATGTTTGTGGGAAACCAGACATGTCCACGTACTTGCCTGATGTTGTATCTATCCACAAACCAATCCTGAGGTGGGTAATCTCTTGATATACCCTCATGGTGAACCAAACCATAAGGATATGAAAAATTATTACTCTTCCCCTTCTCAAGGAGGGAAGAGGTAACTATTAAGGCTGATAGGTAAGACAACTCATGACTATCATGAAACTCTAGATAAAGTTCATAAAAAAGGGACATTAACCTCCATTCATCACTAGATTCTTTTAAAGCCTTCATTTTAGTTTTCCTACTCAATGCATAGTGACCACATTGCCCTTTCCAAGTGTATAGGAAAGCTTAAAATCACAAGATTTTAGATATTCAATCCATCTACGATGTCTGAGGTTCATGTCATGTTATGAAAAGATATACATGACAATATTTCATTCGGTGTACACCGTAAATCACTCAACCAACAGATAATGTATCCAGCAATGTAAGGCATGGACAACTACTGCTAGCTCAAGGTCATGTATTGGGTAATTTCTCTGATGGGGCCCCAACTACCATGATCTATACGCAAAGAATCTATCTTACTACATCAATACTACTCCAAGGACAATGCCTAATGCATCACAGAAGACGTTATAACATATACCCGACTCAGGAAGAATTTGAATAGGTGCTGATATAAGCCTCCCTTTAATATCCTAAAAATATTTCCCACATTCTTATAATCCTGAGAAATTGAAACCCTTCATTGCAAGAATCATAAGAGGTGAAGAATGAAATGATATTTCTTGTATGGAATCCCTGTAATATCAAGTCAGTACCAAGAAACTCCATATATCAAACATGTTCTTAGGTAGCTCCCAAGAAACTACATCACTAACCGTTTTAGGGTCAATAGATACCCCTGATTCTGAGATAATATGACCCATGAAGTGGAATTTTCGATCCAGAAGTGGCACATAGAAATTTTGGAATAAAGATGATTCTCTCTTAGTGCACTCCAAATGATCTCAAGATGTTTGGAATGGTATCTATGATTGAAAGGACACACCCAGACATCGTCCACAAAGACCACAAAAAAGAGTCCAAATAGGTGTGGAAAACCCTATTAAATAAATCTATGAAAATGGATGGAGTGTTCGTAATACTGGATGACATAATAATATATTCATGTACACCATTCCTTCTATATAAAGTTATACTAGGTATGTTTGATGTTATGACTCATACCTGATGATAACCTTGTCTTTGGTCAATTTTTGAGAAGTCCTTTACTCCTCAGAGCTCGTTAAAGATATCATTTATTTGAGGAAGTGGATACTGGTTCTTGACCATAAGATGGTTCAACCTACTATAATCCAAACATAAAAAAACAGTTCCTTCTTACTTATTAGAAAAAAATATGGGTGAACCCCAAGAGGATATACTAGGTCATATAAAACATTTATCCTCTAGATCCTCTAATAGCCTCTTGAGTAATTTCAGTTCAGTAGGTGCCATCGTGTAAGGAGGAATAGATACAATAGATACACCTAAAATAAGTTCGATTGTAAAATTTAACTCTCTCTTAGGAGGTAAGATAGAAAATTTTTCAGGAAAGACTTCCCTGAAATGATCAAATACTGGAGGGAAATCTTTTTTACGAAAACCTTGATCCTCTATGAAAATATTTTCATTCTGGTCATTCACTCCACCTAGCCCATGATGCTTCGGTCCAGCTCTCCCAGCCTAGACATTCAACTCACCTTTGAAAAGATAACGGCTCATTCTAGTGATGTAAAAGTGAACCTACAACGATATAATTATAAAAAGGAATGATTGTGGATTAACCAGTCCATCCTAAGAATGTAATCAAAGTCCGTAATCTTGATAACAAAGAGATTCCCTAAGAAGGGGTAACTGCCTGCCTCAATGGGATAATCCCTGCATTGGTGTATTCCCTCAGTCTATTTTCCCAATGGTGTATCGAGGGTCATTACACCATGGGGATATTGTGTCTCTAGTCTGAGACTTTCCATGATAGATAGTGAAATAAAATAGTATGAAACACATGTATCAAACAAAGTAAAGAAAATAACAGGGGCTACTAGAATAGTACATAATGTTGTAGATGGTCCCATAGCCTAATCCATAGTTATCTACTATAAATCATGAAACTGACCTGATCCATGACCCTGTGCAATAGATTTACTACCACAATCATGATTGTTGTGCTAGCATTTCTAGTGATCAAGGGTTAGAATACCATGATTGTGACCTCTTCCACGGAGAGACCTGTCAGTACTATTCCAACTCCATTCCTGACGTGATGCAAAAGAACTCGCTCCTAAAAGTGGAGTTGATGTTGATCCTTTTTTTTCAGTTGAAGATGGTGGGAAGGTCCTATAAAAATGCTGAAGATGAACTATATGGTCATAAGACCGACACTCCATAGGGTCTTAATCACGTTGGGGCTTCTTATTCCCTAGTCTTCCACACTAACGAAACACCATTGAGCTATAAAACCGGATACTCTGGCTTCCACTACCCTAACGAGAAACCTTGGGGGTACGTTTCCTACCACCGAAAGAACTACTGGACTGAAACAATAATAATACTTTAAACCCGGTACTTGTGTCATCCCATAGGTAACACTCATTGATAAGGGAATGATCAATAATTATAGAAAATTTCAGTAGGAAAAATACATTCACTTGAGTTTAGATGGCGTACTGGATCCCATCCTCAAAATGTCTAGCATGAAAAATCTCATCACCGGATAGAAGTGGTGAAAAGTGACCTAAATCTATGAAACATGATGAATATTCCACAACTAACATAGATACATACTCAAGATGAATGAAAATTTTGGAACACTGTGTTATTAGTGCCTGAGAAAAGAACTGATCATAGAAGGTAGTTTGGGAATAAACCCATAACACTCCCTGAGGACGATAAGCCTGGGTAACCACATCCCACCAACACTTGGCTGAATCCAAAATCATGTATATAGAATGATTTACTATCCACTCTAGAGGTGTTTCTAGATGCTTAAAGATAGTCAACATGTCCTCTATCTAAGGCTCAACAGCCTGAGAACTGTTATCCCCTGAAAATATTGGAGGATGCTACTGTTGGAACTTGTGGGTCAGGTCAGCCATCATAGGTGAAACCTGTGGAGAACCATGCATGGACCGGATCAAATGTAGGAAACTATCATGTACTTGGGAATCCATTCCCAGATCTGGTAAAACTGGTAGTTCCTAATGTGGTACTGTTGAAGGTAAGACTAGCAGCTCAGATCCCACCATGTCTAGAGTATGAATGTCACCAACTTCTTGGAAAATGAAACAAGGATGTTGTGGAGGCATTGGTCTACAAATTCCAAGAACATGCCTCAAAACAATCATATAATCATAAGATAACACCACTAATCGAATATGAATGTTGGAAAACTCACTACCATGTTATACTACCCAAACTACCCTCTTAGAGAGCCAGGTATCAGTAAGTGCTCAAGTATAAGTTTCATGTCATTTTTCTGTTAATTTCTAGGTTCACTCCTTTACCTTTAATAAAAATGACAAGGAGAGATAGGGATGTGCAACCAATTAATTTTAGCTTTCATGATTCACATTATAATGGATATCCATTTCTAATGAATCAATTCCCATACACTTATCACTATAAACAACACTCATTTATTTATAGTATAATGGATCGACTCGATAAATTACTCATCCCAACCCATGGGGGCCTATACACCCTGTGAATTGAGATAGTAAATCACTCAATCACAACCAAACGTAATACAAGTACAAGATAACTATCACAACATCACTCAATAATCATAAGAACATCATGAAATTAATAGAAGTTAAATTCACCTATATGGCATGACAATATTCATGACATTTAAATTCTAGGTGCCTATAATGATGCATGTTAAAATTATCCTTGCCCTTATATCATTGGGAAAATGATGAAATAAATTCTCAATCAGAATAATATTCAACAACACCACAAAACTTTCGAGTCACCCAATGGTGAAATAATATCAACTGTAATAGGGAAAATAGAACCACAATTACATTATTGGTTACTTTGATTTTACCTCGAGCATGGGTTCATGACACCCAAGAATAGCTTATGACCAAGTCCCAAGCATTCCTAATCTCCAATATATTGTCTCCAAATAGTAAGGAAAGAAAATAAAACACCTCTGATAACACTTTGTGACGTCCCAAACCTGAATTCCACTTAACGGGAGCCCCGAGCCTGGTGGACCACATGGCCTCAACTACATCTCTCCAAATTATAGGGGTTTCTGACTAGTAGTGGGGGCCTAGGGTGTGTCTATGGAAAGACTATTCCCTAATTAGTAGAGTGTACCATAGTGGAAGGATATAAAAAATAGTAAAAAAAAGAAGCAATATAATTAACCATAAGGCACAATTGAAAATAGAGATAGTGGTAATAATAACTATAATAATTGGAATAAAATTCAACAATTGATGATATAATTTCATGTCACTAGAAAACTAGAAAACATGGATACAAGACAATAGGCGTAACATGTTACAAAAAGAAAAGAAAACTAAGACTACTCCAAGAATCCTGATATCCAACTCGGTCATTTTCTAATAAGATCCATGCTATCAGCAAGCAATCAAGTGTTCGAAGTTTTATGAATCCATTTATCAACACCTTTAGTCATGTAAACTACTCTAGGTACCAAATAAAACTCAAAGAGGCTGTGAGATAAATCTAATTGGGCCCCCATCAATGGTGTCTATAACATATGTCATGTATAATGGAACATAGAAGTGTGCATGGATGCATATATAAAGTAAAGTAAGATGGGAAATATAAATAAATACCCAAGTACTAGATTCAACCCTCGTCTCGTGTCTGAACATGTAGCCAGTTCATTAATTAAGTAATTACAACATAAAGTTAATAAGTAACATGAGGCCTAGCTAGCATTGGCATCACCTCGTGATAGTATAAGTAGTGAAGGTCCCAATACGTAACAAGGAAAATTGAAAATGATATCTGGTGAGGGGGTTCCATGGTAATAACCAAGGTAACATAGATATCACGAAACCCTAACTCAGTATTATATGAGTCTAGCTATGTGGTAAGAGTGTAATTCGAGGAGCATAATCCAAGGAATTCCACAATATTATGCCTATTCATTCCAAGGTGATCAACCAAGGTAAATCGAGTCTATGCAAGGACAGGGCCCTATACAGTTTAACCATGGATCCTACTAGTCAATTATGGAACCAAGGAGTGTCTCCAAGGTTTCATGTAATAATTTAAAGGACCCTATGGTAGTATACTGGGCATCCAAGGAGTAGACGAGAACTAGAGTCTAGGTGGGTGTTAACCTAAGAAAACCACATCATTGAATCGAAATGAGGTTTTCAAGTGCCAATGTATTCTTTTATCAGAATCCAAGGTGATCTCGAGTCTTTCCATTCTGATTTGAAATTGAAATCTTGTAATCATTCATTAGGTTCAAGCCTCATCTTCTGCTAGTGTGGATAGGTCAAGTAGAGTTGTAACCAATAATTCATTGGTTGAAGCCTTGTCTTCCATTAGTGTGGATAGGACATGTAGCGTTGCACCCATTTAATCAAGTCTTAATTAACCATTATGGAATATTCAATTATTTTGGTCCACTTCTCTACCTTCCATCAATATGGTAAGGGGTGATATAGATATTTAACCTTTATTCTATCCCATTAGAAAAGTCCAAGTTATATACTTAGTATACTTTCTATTTCACATTTCACAATTAATAATCAATTTAAATCACTTAACATAGGTGGGTCAAGTTGTGAGAATACATGGTACATTAAATTATGAAATTCTTATTAATAAAAATCCATTTATTATAGGAAGGATAACCTTTAGGATGTTCAAGTGAAGGCACACCCGAATGGTGGCTCAAACATTCCAAAACACCGAAACCCAAATATGGCATAACCTTCGACATGGGGAGGATTAAGTTATGAAGGTAACCACTAACAACTAATAACATATTTAGAATGATCATAACCATACTATTGTAACATTTATAATCATGGAATGAAAATTTAAGAAATGGATCTTGATGAAATTGGCGGGCCCCACACGGATATTCCAAAATAAAAAACTTTAGGGATGAGTTATATACCACCCACCTTAGGCTTTTACAACTCCCCTCCTCTGGTATCAGACCTTGATTTTCCATAGATCGAAGTAGATCTAAGAAAAGGTGAAAGACGCTCACATGATGATATTGAGGTCGATGGAAAAAGATAAGAAGAACAACTAAAAAGGACCCGATTACTTACCATTTCACATTTAACGTGATGAATAGAGGCTCGATTAGAATCCAGATGAAGGATATCTCTTAATACCATGATTAAGTCTTCAAAAAGCTCCAAATGGGTAAAAATGGAGGCAAATCCGAATGTTTTACTAGTTGGGGAAGAGGAGATACGTTAATTAGGTCATTAAAGGAAAAAGGAAAATTTACCCTTAGAACTGCATCTACAGAGTTTCTCGAAATAGTTTGACAAACCATACGCAAACCATGAATAAGTACCTGGGAAATAGGGGTGTTCACAAAGTTAGGCTGCACGAACGTGCCCCAACCATTTAATGTGGCTCTGTCCGAAAAAACACAATCCGCACAGTTTTCCAAACTGTGTGGAATTCGTGCAAGGTTAACTCTAAACAGTTCACCAAACCTATTTTCCAAAATATGGTTTCTAGGCTTACAACATGCCCCATACACATTTGAGACCTTTTTAACCCCATAGGAATCCATATTTGTTCCAAAGTAAGGATTTAGACCTAAACTTAAAGGATCCATACTTGAGTGAAAAATTTGGTTCTTATAATCACATAGTATGTCTATCAACCATCAGTGAAATGATATCAACTATAATAATAAATTCCAGAACAATGATCAATATATCAGGAAACACAGAATCTACCCTAAACATGGGTTAGCTACACCCAACCACATCTAATATCCAGGATCCAAATAATTTATAATCTCTAATCTATTATCTGCAAATAGTTTATCAATAAAATAAATCCTTTGATACAACTTTGTGACATACCAAACTTGGGTTCTACTCAAAAGTGCCTCGTGATTACTTTTCCACATGGCCTCAAGTGCGTCTCCTCGAATGGAAAATGATGTTGACTAGAAGGGAGGGCCTAGGATGTTTCCGTGAGGAGACTATTAATTGAATCACAATGGATAAATATAATAATAGGTAAATAGAGGAAGCAATATGATAAATAGATGGAACAACAGAAGTAGATATTATAGACACTACACTAATAACCCATCATAGTAGAAAAAAATCATTAATAAAAAATAACAAAAGCGACTGGTAATATTACTCAAAAGTTGATAAAAATTTATTTCATGTGTCTAGAAAATTGGAACTAGATATATGTGGAAGCTGACAGTATATTCTATACAAATAAAGAAAAAAATCCCAAAACTATCCAAACATCCTGAGCTCTAACTCATTCATCTACTACCAAGCTCCATCCTAATGTAAAAAAGTTATATCAGCTATCTGTGGCGAGACTCTTCCCTTAATCGACCCCTATATACATGTAGTCCTCCTATGTACCAATGGATACCTAGATAGTGTGTAAGATAAATCATAGTAGGCCACCACCAAAAACATCAATAACATTTGGTTTGTGCAGTATAAACTGTAGGATTATAATCCCCTATACACTTGTATGACCAAAAACACATTATAATCACCTATACACTTGTAGGATCATTTTCATGAGAACTCCAAGGTAAAGGATATTACTAGAACATAAAAGTGGGGTGATAAAATTCAATAAAGAAGAGGAAGAGGGAAAACCCTTGAATAAAATAAACTCATGTAAAAGAAATAAATAAAATTTATAGGATGAGAAATAAAATCCAATCCATCTCCTACTATTAGCATGGATTAACCCATAACATAGTTAGCCCTTCATGATTCTATGGATCCAATGGAAGTATAAAGTCAAATCATGAGGGAGGAATTGGAGAAGTAAAAAACAATGTAAAGAATTCAATCACTCCACCGTAGTGTGAAGAATATCACAAGGTATGGTATGAATAAATTCACACATTAAGGGAAAGGTATAAAAGTTATTAGAATAAAAGTAGAATAAGATGAAATGAAGAAATTTTATTAATATCTAAGATGATTCGAACAACTTACTTTAGAAAGAATTACGTTACAAAGAAAAATCAGCATAATAACATTACAATGAAAAAATTCACTAATATGATTAAATCCTTCAACAACACTGCCTTAAATAGGAATTTTGGTAGCCTTGGGCCGAGTAACCATATGTCCAAGTCTCCCCATGTAATGGTTGTAGTCCTAGGGTGGTGGAAAGTAAGGGAGGTGAAACTTTTCCACCCTTGACTCAAAGTGGCATCCAGGTTGCATCCACTGAACAGAGGCACCTAGATAACCTTCTAGATAACCGAATTATAGTGGGAAATATAAGAAAAACATAAATCTCGAGATTTCTTATAACTCTCTGTAAACGTTTATCCCAAAATAAATTTTTGTTTTGGAGATATGATTAAATTGGTGGGCTATGTTTCTAGGCTACCGAATTTGGACCAGAATTTCATCTTCCACATGGGCCGCATTGAAATACATTAAAAAAACCAAATCCTCTCCTCTCACGTTTTGATGAAATGTTCCCCTTGATGTCTTGTATCTTCATATAAATTTTTAGAATCATTTGGCCTGCATATTGGCCGTTACAATCTCTTTATTAGGAGGATGTCCATTTTACTTTGCTCGGAATGTGTTGGCATGAAAACCCATTTTGGTGGTCTTCCAATGTGAATCATCAAATGCCTCAAAATATTTATTTTTTCTTTATAAAATGGGATACCTGAAAATAATATATGAAAATAAATTCAATACCATTTTATATTTTAGTAGGTGTTAAAAAATGTACCATGTAAAAGTAAATTTTAAGAGAGAATTACAATAATTATGTGAATTAATGTTCAAAGGGTAAAATGAACTAAAATGGTGTTAAAGAATAATACAGAAAATGAATATAATATATATTAAAAATGAATATTAGCCTATTTTAGTGGATAATCACACCCTAACTTGATTTTTCTTAGTCCCTATCAAAATGTCTCTCAACAATATGAAATTCGAATTCCCTTTTCCAAAAACATTTTAATATACATCGATCACGAAGAACCCTTATACCAAAAAATCCTGAAACCCATAAAAATATTTTAATACAAGATAGTTTCATAAGAATATCCTAACCCCAAGCTTGTTCCTTTGTTCAAATTCCTCACCACATTTCATCCAATTTCAATAATGTATGATGATGTGTTGTGTGTCACAAAAGACATGGGGGTTCATTTTTATTCAAGGGTAGAATGATGGAAGTGCTAGGTAGAATCATATTTCAATATTAAGATGAGTATTAAAAATTCTTTATTTATTTTTGATTGTTTTTTGTAAATTTTTCATGGTAATTGAAATAGCACACAATAGATTCAACCCATGTAGGAAGACTTTGCCGATTAATCCCAGTCTCAAAGACCTTAGGGTACCATGTGAAGCCCACTTACTCAGGTAACATCTCGAGTTAACTTTGTAAAAAAAAGACAAATTACGACAAATATAGATAAAATTTCTATCTTTGGGCCAGAAAACTATGGATTCACAATACCCAAGTTGCAAAATCCACGAATTAGGTCATTTTATTTCTCTATGTGCAAATTTACTATTTTTTTATTTTTTTAATTCTCATATTAATACTAAAATGATCACTAAACCTATGATATTTATTTGGGGGATACCATGAACTCAAAATAATACCCCACTATCCAAAATACATGTGTTGTGATATTTTTATTATTTGGATGAAAATAAAAATGATGAAATTTCACATTAGAGAGCCACACTTTCCAAAATCAATACTCATGAAATTATACATTGATCAAAATCAAAATCATGGAATGATAAATTATTTGTTATTCAGTTTCAAAGTTTTCAATTTGTATTATAATAATCTAGGATAATGAAATGTTTCCTTCCTCACAAATTTTTATGCACACAAAATTAATTAGTTTTATATCTTTTCATCCCCCAACATAGAATAACAGTTTCCCCAAGGTTTAAAAAAAATAAAATTGAGATGGGGGTAGAGGTAGATGATAGGAGTTCTAAAAGGAATTTTCAACATGGGGATCATGGAATGAAATCACATAGTGGTGAAAGTTGAAGTTCTTGCTGCTTTAATTTATATCATTGATATCAATTTTACTTATAGAGTTCCCTAGTGGAAAAAGAAAAAAACAAACAAACAAACAAAACAATATAATATATATAGATATGTATATTTATACATATAATAAAAAAAGTAAAATATATGTATATATACAAAAATTATAGAATAAGGAAGCACTATAAGTCGTAGGTCAGTGGTAATCACGCAACCCTATCTACCTTCAGTCCCGGGTTCGAGTCCCTGCGACTTCGCCGGTGGTGAAGGTATTTTCCCCACGACCTACAAATGAGTCCTTTTGGTTTTTTATTTTTTTTAATTGTTTTTTTGTATTTTTATTTTAACATAAAAATAAAAAAAATAAAATGAACTGATGATACATTTTCTTTTTTTAAATTTATGGTTAATGTATTACTCTAGGATAACAGCATGTGACATAGATGAATATGGAACTCCACTTTCATAACCATCCATACTCATAATAGAAGAACATGCCAGAAGTCTATGATACTATCATATTCAAGGTTAAATATATTTTTAAATAATATATAAACTTGATTTATTAATAATATTTGAAAAATATGGATTATTCAAAATGATTTGAACCCTGAAAACCACGGGTTTCCTCTTGTGCAACGCTTTTGTTTAATATCGTTAGGTCAACATGATCCTCCAAGAATACCAAATAAAAATTTTCAAAATTTTAAGGACCCCATATTTCTCCATGTCCACTAGATTGATATTTATTCTTTGTTTATAACTGTTTTAGTTTGCAAACCTACGTTCTATAATGAGTGGTAAAATCTAAGGAATATTAGAAATGGTTGATCCAATTTCCTCCGCATTCTTACCTAAGACCTCAATGATCATTCCAACTATTTTGGTTTCAATAGAAGAATTAATTCCAACTGAAAGGTCATGGTTATAACCTATGAAGTGATAACTTAATGTGGAATTACCGATAATAATTTTGAGATCAGTTTGGATATGGAATTCAGATACAGGTTTAGATTTTGAATCCAACTCAGTTTCATGGTTCAAATTTCATAACAGAATTTGTTCCTTTGGAATATAAGATTCAATCACAAAAATTGGAAATATCAATTTTTGTACTGGTTCTGGACTCAATGTTTGTGGTTTCTCTCAATGGATCAGTGAATGGTGTTTTTCAAAATTCATCAATGAAGATAGATTTAGGAGACTCAGTCCATGATGTCAAATTATACTCTTTTGAATCCAAAAAAATCAATTTTATCCTGATTTAGAGACACTTTAAAAATTCCTTGACCTTATTCATACATCCCAAATCCAAATGTGGGTTCTTAAAAAAATTCAAGTGGGGTTTGTGGGAAACAAGAAACGTCACATAAGGTTATGGAAGGGACAACCAATGTAGGGATGGTTTCTCATGCGTTTCAATTATTTGTAGTCCTAATATTAATGATGAAACTTCCAAATTCATTTTATCCATTTGTTCAGACAATTTTTCAATAAGTTGTTGTTTATTAGGCTGGATAGAATCTTGTACATCATGTAATTCCCTAATATTTATCTCTTCCACCATTTTTATAGGGATGTAAATTTATCCTTTAAATATTCATCATCCTAATGATTGTACATGTCACCAGGTGTATGGTAATTAATTAAGGTTTGATCAAAGAAATTTACTAATTTATGTGCTTCCCAATATTTATTTTCTATTTGATTCCAACATGGGTTTGTGACATGGAAGTTTTGAAGATACTCCATTGGAGAAGACTAAATGTTGGATTCTAGATTCTCAGGACACACACAAATAGAAAGGGGTAATGATAAAAATGATGAGGGTGAAAATAGTAATAGGGGTAAGAAAAGGATTATATTGTAAAAAATAACATACTTAGGTCCCTATAAATGATTCCAAAATTTGGTCTCATCCAAATTTACCCATGTTTTTAGGTATAAGCGGCCACTTATAGGTTATCTTGGGTTGTCGAATCCTCAGAGACATAAGAAGAAACCTATAGACATGTACATTCTATGGACTATTATTTTCTTGAATTGACCAACTTGGGTTTATTATAGATGGGTTTAAGTGAAATCTAAAAGACTTAAGTGAATTCGTATTAAAATAATGAGTTGATCCTAGGTTATCACTTGGGGTGGATTGGATGAATTTCCTTTTTTAACAATTTAAATTTCATTAACTCGGGAAGGATTCATTTATTAAATTCAAATTAACCTCATCACTTACTAGTTAAACACCTTCACAAACACATTAATATAACCTATACACTTTCAGGATCATTTTCATGAGCACTCCAAGGTAAAGGATCTTATTAGCACATAAAATTGTGGTGATAAAATTCAATAAGGAAGAGGAAAATGGAAAATTTTTGAATAAAAGAAAATCATGTAAAAGAAATAAATAATAGTTTGGGATTGAGTTATATCCTCCAATACATCCCATTTCTACTCCCTTTGATCAACCCATAAAATAGTTATCCCTCCATTGATTCTATGGTTCCAATGGAAGCGGAAAGTAGACTCATGAGGGGGGAATTAGAGAAGTAAACAAACAATTAAAATAAAGGAATCACTCCACCATTGTGTGAATAATATCACAAGGTATGGTATGAATAAATTCACACATTAAGGTAATAGTATCAAAGTAATAAGAAGAAAAATAGAATAGGAAAAAATGATGAAATTTTGTTAAGAAACATGGTGATTCGAACAACTTACATAGGAAAGAAGAACATTACAAAGACAAATCGGTATAATAACATTACAATGAAAACAAAGCTCCAAGATGATAAAATAATCAAACACCACTACCATAAATAGTCATTTGGGGAGCCTTGGGTTGAGCCCCCATCTATCCAAGTCTCCTTAATTAATTGTGGTTGGCCTATGGTGGTGGAAAGTAAGGGAGAGGAGACTTTTCCACCGTTAACCCGAAGTTGCAGCCGGCTTGCATCCACCAAATAAAGGCACCCAGAAATCATTCTATATGGCTGAATTGTAGTGGTCCATATAATAGAAAAATAAAGGTCGCGATGTCTTCAAACACTCTGTTAAATCTCATCCCAAAATAATTTTTGGTTTCAGAGATATGATTAAATAGGTGGACTATGTTTCTAGACCATAGAATCTGGCCTAGAATTTCATCTTACATTTGGGCCACCTAGAAATCAATTAAAACATCCTAATTATATGCTTTTACTATTTGATAAAATATTCCAGACTATGTCCTCTATCTTTAGTTAATTTTTCAGAATCATTTGGATTGTATCTTGGCCGTTACAGTCTTTTTATTGTGCTGATGTCCAGTTTACTTTGCTCAGAATGTGTTGGCATGATAGCCCATTTTGGTGGTCTTCTAATGTGAATCTTCAAGTGCTAAAAAAAATTAATTGTTCCTTATAAAATGGGATACCTGAAAATAAAATATGAAAATAAAATCAAGACCATTTAATAATTTAGCAGGTGTTCAAAAATGTACCATGTAATAGTGGATTTTAAGAGGGAATTACAATCATAATATGAATTAATGTTAAAAGTGTAAAATGCACTAAAATGGTGTTTATGAATAATAAAGAACAAGCATAATATATATATATATATATATTAACAATTAATATTAGCCTAATTTTGTGGTTAATCACTATGTGTCCCCCATAACCCAACTGCCTCAAGCCGCATGGTTAAAGAAATCATGAAGTATATGCCAAATTGTTTCTTCTAATTGTGAGACCCATTATGTTTCTTCAAGATCTAGGGCTACCTGCTCCGAAAAATAACCAGAAACCCCCAAGGCCTCCTTGAATCCATTAGGAATAATTTTTAGGGACAAAAAAGAATTTAAACCCAAAACATGCAGTCCATAGATTTGAAAAAATACGGGATGTTAAAACCTCCCCTACTTAAGACAACATGTCATCAAGTTTCCCTTCCAAGTGTAGTAAGACATAATCTGAGAAATGTTCCAGCCACTGTGCACATATATCAGCTTCCTACTCCTAGGTCTCATTCTGAACACATCTGTTCTTCCATAGAACCCAGACCAGAGGAACTGACCAACCTCAAAGATCCTTCACTCTTTGATAAATGATATGAATGAGAGTCTATTAAAATGATGCATCCACCTTCAGCTCTATATCATTTGGGTAAGATGAATGATACAATTAAAGATAATACCATCGAAGCTGTGATACGTGGAAGTCATTGGTAATGGAATGGTACCTCTGAGATAGCTACAATTGATGTGATACCTTCCTACCTCTCTCCAATATCTTGAAAGGCTTGACATAGTGAGTCAAAAGCATTGCCTATCTCTAAATTCATATTTGAATCAATCTAGGTGATACCTAAAGAAATAACAGATGTCCCACCTCAAAATGCATAGGTCTATAGGGATTATTGAATGATGTTTTTTTCCTGGACTAAGCAGTATCCATATGATTCAGAATCAACTGGACTTGTTATAGTGTCTCCTTAATGATACATGGACCTAGTAGAGATGCCTCACCATCCTCTAACCATCATAGAGGTGAATGAAATGGTGTACCATAAAGGGATTCATACATGTTCATCAAAATTGTTTAATGAAGACTATTATTATAGGTAAGTCAACCATAGGAATATGATTTTCCCTTGACCCTCCAAAATCAGAGATGTTGGACTGAAGCATATCCTATAACACAAATATCATCCCCATATAATTCATATTGTTTTAAGGCTGATATTCTATAATCATGAGCACTAGTAAACCCATTTCCTTTTTTAACCCTTACTAGAATAGTGAGGTGACCAAAGATCTTTTCCTAATATGATAGAACATGATACACTATGAAGGCTCACTATCTCTCAGATGTGAAGACTCCCAAGATCATTGAAAAATAGATCTCCGAAATAGGTAATAATTGTGCATCCTTTATCAACCTATCTATGATCATCCATAATTTATCACTATCTCGAGGGGATCCTGACCAAACTGTTATGAAATCTATGGTGAATTTGTTCCATTTACACTAAGGATTACAGAGATTATAAAGGATTAAAATAGGTTTCTAATGCTTTTCCTTTACCTACGGATAGGTGGAACACATCATGATGAAACCTACTATATAATTTTTCATACTTGAACACCATTACTGTTGATACATGTCTCAATATGTATTGTTTGGACCATGAAAATCTTCCCAAATAGAGGCATGATATTCCTGAATCAACTATTCCCTTATATCTACTGGACCCCAAATAGGCCCATGGAAGGGTAAGATCTCATTCACATAAACAACCCAACTGGGAGGTAGGATCTATCTTGTGACACTCTCCCTTAAGAAAATTCCCTAATAATCATATCCCCACCTTATTTAAACCCCCTCGATAAGGCAAGTATTCATTTCTAGAGCTATTTAGACCAGTTTCCCAAGCTGTTAATGAACATCTAGATGCTTCTCAAAGAATAGATCCATCAAATACCACTCACAATTCGCCTCCTTTATGGCTTGTATATATGTATTCTAGATCAGGGCATCAGCCACATCATTCCCTTTTCAGGTGTATATGAAAAAACAAAATTGAATGACTACAGCTACTCTACCAACCTACACTTCCTCAGATTAAAATCACATTTTGTGGAGATGTATTTGAGACTCTTGTGATATGTATAAATGATGAATTTATTATCTAATAAGTAGTTTCTCAAATATTTTAAATCATGAACCATGACCACTAACTCGAGGTATTGCGTAGGGTAATTCCCCTCATGAGGCCTTAGCTGGTGGGACCTGTATCCCACAACTCATTCTCCTTACATCAAAACCACACCTAGCATGATCCATGAAGAATAATAGTAAACAATACAGCCTATTCCCAACACAAGAATAATCACGATCAACACAGAGTTTAGCATTCCCTTTAACTCTTGAAAATATACCTAACAAGATTTGGTCCAGTAAAATATCACACCCTTCTTGGTCAATCCCATAAGTGGCACTTCTAGGGATGAGAAATCCGGTATGAATGGATGGTAGTAGCCACCATCTTTAAAAAACTATGTAGGTCAAACATATTTACGAGATGATACCAAGAAACCTTGGTGATGACCTTCTCTAGGTCAACAGATATGCCTACCTCATATATGATATGACCAAAGAAGTTATCCTTTCTAATCCAAAAGTGGAATAATGTGAGCATCACATATAGATAGTTCTCCCTTATTGTACTCAACACGATCTCATGATGGGTAGCATGGTAATGTATAGTGCATGAATACACTAAGATGTTTTATAGGAAAACCACCACAATGGAATCAATATACATGTGGCAGAATAGATTCATCATATCTATAAATTTTGCTGAAATCTTCGTCAGATCCAATGGAATATTATAATATTTATATAAGATGTACCTACTCTAGAATGTTGAAAGTTGTTTGTATGATGGTCTCACATGCACATGATGGTAGCCCGAACTCAAATTGATATTGGAGAAAATAATTTCTCCTCATATCTAGTCGAATATTTCATCTATACATAGCATTGGAAACCATTTCTTCATCATAATCTAGTTCAGTCAGCGGTAATCCATGCACAATCTATAGGTACATTTCCCCTTCAAAGTGAAAAGGACCAGTGATCCCTAAGTTTTTTTGATGGTCCATATGAAACCATTTTCCAATAGATGTAAATGTTTCTTCATGGGTACTTATAAAACAATAGTTGACATCCTATACAGAGGATTGGACATAGGTGTTGCACCTAGCACAAGCTTGATGGTGAACAAGAACTCTCTCTCAAGAGGTAATCCTGAGAAATTGTCAGAGAATGCATCCCTGAAATGATCCAGAATAAGAGGTAATTCCAAAAAAACTATATTCCTTGGACACTCATAAGGAGACTCTCCATCTATGTTGTCACTCCATCTAACCTAGTATGCTTGGGTCTAGCTATACTTTCCTTGATATCCCATTCACTCATAAGAATATACATCATACTCAGAGGTCATGTGAAGGAAACCCATCGGTGATAACAGTACACATATTTATGATAAGGCACAAGCCATTCTATACTAAGAACGACATCGAAGATAGTCAAGTCAAGGAATAAAAAACTCTGTAAGAAAACACACCCCCTATATAATGGAAGAACTCCTAGAACTATCATATACCCTCCTATTTAACACTTAACAACATGTCGAGAGACATAACACCTTGAAGGTACTCAATTTCACTGCCCATACATTACACACCTGTAGAATATATAAAATTGTGTGATTCACCTAGGTCAAAAATGGAAAAAATAATGTAAAAGATACTATAATTGTACCTTTAACCGTATATGTCCCTAAACTTTTCTCTTCTAGTGAAAGATGAAATGTATAAATATAGACTGAACTATGACCTTGAGATGCTTCCACTAAAGCCTAGGCAGGTCCACTCTACAAATGTTGATGCTCGGAAGCCAAACTACCTTGGAAACAGCTACTACCACACCATCCTGATCGGTTGGTAGATGGACAACTCACATCCTGATGTGGAGTCACATATCCTATAACTAATATATATTTTTTGGTACAGATACCATCTCACTTAAAGCTGGAATAAAACCTTTAGAATCATTGAAGGTGACTCATCCTGCCTTAATCTCATTAATTGATCAATTTACACATTTATTATGGCTTTTTATGGTCGAGCCTGCTATACTGGTGAAACACCTCATGACTGTTGGTGCCTGTCACCTAGCTGGTACTTACCCCATGTGCACTCTTGAAATGATTCTTCCTACTACCAGATGAATCATCACCTTGACATGAATCTAAACAACCATAGATCACATTAACAAACTTCTCTAAGGTCCCATTCTATGATACATGACTACTTCACTATTTCTATAATGGTATACCACTAGAAGCCATTAACCTATGATTGAATAGAGTATGCAATCCTACCCTCAAATCACTGAGGATTCATCAACTTGTCACCAGTCAGAGACAAATAAAAATTATGGATCTCATTGAATCGAATAGAACACTCGAGAATAGTCATAATTCCCTACTAAATATGCATGAAATATCTTGCCTGGTCCTCTCTCACAGTATATGGAATGAAATTATCATATAAGGTTGTCTAGAAATTTTACCAAACCATACCCTGATGACACTTAACCTGAGAGATGATATCCCCCCAACTCTTGGTGGCATCTCATAACATATATGTTTAATGCTTGAATATCTTCTCTGTAGATGTATCAAGATGGTCGAAGATCAACACCATGAATTAGTAGCTTGATGTTCTCTATTCCTTAAGAAGGTTGGTCGATGATGCTACTAAAATCCCTGAGTCATCTCTTCCATCATAGAGGTAGGCTAGGGATTACCCTAAAATGATTAAAATAAATTTGGAAAACTATCATAGAATTGGGAATTGGTTCTTAGTGGAGGATCTACAGGAGGTGAATCAGGTGGCACTATAGGAGGTACTACAGGTACTTTAGGGCCCACCACTTATGGAATGTGATCATCACTACTCTCTTGGAATACATCACGAGGATGTTGTAGTGAAAAAACACTACAGTTTCAAGGTGAACTCCTTACATATGATTTATAATAGATTGGAAAAAGAAGATAAATAAAGTTATATAGAAAGGGTAGGTAAAAGGCCTACCTATAACATGACATAATCACCAACCTACTCCTTGATCTAGGTCTAAATGATGATAAAAGGTCACTGAAGGGTAACAAAAGACAGAACCTACATCCAACTACTATGGTTGGGTCTTGGTTAAGGTCTCGTATTACACAAGTAAGGAGTCTATTTCATTTTAAATACTGTATTCATTTTAACATGGAATTCATTTATATATTTAAATTACCATTATATGGTAGAATTAAATGGATCACCACTCAAAATTTATAATGTCCCATACACCATATATATTTAAATGTGGGCTCCACCGAATTCTTACAATAACACGTTCCTACCCATGTGACTAATGGTCCCTGGCTCAACAAAGCACAACCAACAACTTAAGGGGTATGCTTCAACCTATGAAGGAAAAAACTCTTAGGTTATGTCTACCCAAAATCAGTGCATTATTAAATAACATTGGCATGATACAAGGAATCATGTCCTGAAAGACTGATCAGTTTAATAGCCTTGGAAGTACTAGATACGTACATATGTTTTACATTACATCATAAAATAAAGAAACATTGTGTCCCCTTTGAAAACTCTTATATCCCAGAGCATATTTCAGTAGGTTAATCATAATATACTTATTTTCATCATGGAAAAAATAAATCATAAGAAATGGGTGATCTCATATGCACAGTAACGATAGCAATATAGTGAAAACTCTCATAAATAAGAATAAACATATATGGAAATGTATGAGACTAGAACACAATAATTTTAAACTAAAACTTCAGCATAATATGGAAAAGATAAATAAAATAATGCAATTTACATATTCACATGGATATTATACTAGTCGAATAATCACATGTAATATCAATATCCAATTTCATAATGATGTAAGGAATAATGTCAGACTTCATAACCACATATTCAAGGCCTTGTGACAAGACTACAAATAATATTTTATCAAGGCCTTGTGACAGGACAATAGTTTGTCTCATGAGACCTACTGATACATTTAGGAGCTATAGCAGGCTCCGCCCATCACTTACTAAGTCCAATGCATTCCTTATATGAAGAGTTTTAAACACAACATAAACATTCATATAAAAACTAGCATTCAAAATATCAATACTTTATCCATAAATCATGAATGGTATAAAAATAACACATCCACATTCAAACTTATCACAAAACCTTAAATATAGTATAAAATATTTGTATCATAATAAATCAACCTCGATCAAGAATAATATCCAGTAAAGTATGTTGACATAGTTGAAAATTATCAGTAATAATCATTGAGAGAAATATCCCTTTTTCATGAAAACATTTAAAGGTCTCACTATTTATCAAGAAGCTATTTAAAATAGGTTTTTGAATCAAATTTTCACATAACACATTGAAACATTTAAAAGGAATTTCAATTTTAAAACATTAATGTCCATATAAATAAAACCTTAAAACCATTTTTAAAACATGAACATTAATGAGAGAGATTAAGAAGAATAAAATTTTAAAACATTTAAAATTAAATTTCAGTTAGAGTTCCCAACCAAACGAGTGATGCCAGAATAAAAATAATTGAGGTAATAAAAACATTTTAATATCATGAGAATAACGGTATTCATGATATAATATGTCAATGTACATTATATACACCAAATTAATGTGAATTGGCACATAACAACAAAGAAGTCTCAATGGAATGTAAGTTGAGATGGATTCCTTAATAAAGACGGTATCCTTTGATTAAAAATAAATAAATGACATAATTATGTGTGAAAAATATAATACACTCAATATGATTGGATATTCTATGTAAATCAATTAGAGGACATTCACACAAATTCATGTAAAAACAACACAATTAACTTTGATGTTTAAATCAATGAATAGAAATTGAGTTAAAATTACTCTTATCAAGTTTAGATCGATGACATAATAATTTATCAATAGAGTGATTATGCGTATCAAAAGTATCTCCATGCAAAGAGGAGTGGGAATCACTAAATAAGTAAATAAAGAGTGATTTCACACATAATCATGGAGTAAAGTAATCAATCATGTTTGCGTAAAACCGAATGAGTGATAATTGAAAATTGAAATTCCCTTACCAATATGGTAACTTACGAATCATACAACCCAAGAAAGAAGGATCATCCAATTATGATGTAAATACCCATTAATTAAAGTATATTATACAAACAATACAATCTTGGGATGTACATAAACCGCACAAAAGGTAATAGAGGCTAATGTAGCATGAATCTCACGGGAATAAAAGTGAGATGAAAACCCCTTACATTGTAATATTCCCTAGTATAGGTTAGTTTAAAATGAATTATAATGGTGGAATCATTTTTATTAAATTATAAAAGAACCAAACTCATAAATATTATATCTTATATTATCTTATAACATTTCTTTGTTAATTATATTTTAGTAGTATCATTGTTTTGGTTATTAACTGATTCATTTTCCTTTATATGTTTTGTTATGTAAGTCACGTTTGTTATGTGAATGATATAATGTATTAATTTATAGAATGATATTAAGTTCTTAAAAATTATTTTTAATCATAAAATTAAAATTATTCTTGAATGATTATGATGGAGAATGAATCTCATCGCGTTCATGGAGACAGTAAGACGTACGTACGCACGAGCGACAATATCATTATATTGATGGTGAAATCGTATGTAATTGGATGTTATATCATATATATAGAATCATTCACATGTTATATTTATTATTTACGTCATTTATAACCATTATTATAACTATAAATATTATGAAGTTTTTGAATAACATACTACACCATGACGTGGAGACGGTGAGTCATGCGTACGCACGTATGGTGACTTTGTCATTTATAGGATGGATAGAATAACGAATATGGTTGTACCAAATTTATAATAATATAAAAGTATATAAAAGGTACTGTATTTATAAATTTGGTATAGAAACTAAAAATAAAGAGGAAGTGGATTAAGAAAAGAACTTGAAAGAGGGTGGTGAAATTATTACCTCTTCTTTGAGTGTTTATTTTTGAGTTGATCAAAAGGGATCCATTGGTGGGCTTTCTGATCAAATTAAGGACTCTAGGTTTTTTTGAGGAATTTTGGGAGGATTTTTCGGCTGGTTTTGGCCGAGCCAAATGGATTTTTAGGTGTGATTTTGGGAGAAGGGGAATTTCCCTTTTATAAGAGGGGTGGGGGGCATTTTATAAAGAACTTGAAATTTTATTTTATAATAAAATCATTTTTGGTTTATAATTGCTCCAAAATGATTTATTTCAAGGATAAGGTGGGGATGGGTCGAAAACCACTCAAAAATTACATTTTAGATACGTTTCTGTCACCATATTAACCTTACCTTTTAGATTTAACTCTTAGTTAAATAGTTCGAAATTTACCATGTCTCTTTGAATTTTTATATTATATGGTTAATAAAATTACAATAACAATCCAATCAAACCACAAGTGGTTCATTATCAATATATATAACCTTATATATGACCTTTGGATGAACCTTCGATTTTTTGGAATATTATATCAATTAATAATATATTATTTGTTTTAAAAACTCTATTATGTCAATTTTTACACTATTTAGTACTTGAATTTTTTGACATCTTTAAAAACTTTATCACTTGGAATAAAACTTATTTAATTAACACTAGCATTTAATGTTAACCTAGAAAATTATTGGAATTCATCAAAAGTATCAATTGACATGTATTCGGATATTTATAATATCAATTATTTTAATATTTCTACAAAAATGTAATTACTGCATCATCATTGTGTCATAAATAACTTAAATTAATTAATTTATAAAAATTATAAATAAAATAAAATTGTGTAGGAAATCGTTTGATCTTTCTAATTAATATTTATATTCTAATTTATATAATGTTTAACCTTATATTAAAAAAGGATTAGTTATTAAATGTTGAATTTATCATTTTTTACTCTTCTTTAAATAAAATAATAATAAATGTCGTAATCTAATAAAAGTGGAACAAAGAGGATCCTATATTATTCTTAAGGTTTTTTTGGTCAAATTAAACTTATCCAATATAATTAAGACATATTTTAGGGTAATTATAATATCATTTTTAGCCTTAATTACCCTATTTACTTTTAACCGTGGTAAATAAAAGTCAAAAGTTACTATTCATCAAAAGTTATTTTCATCTTATTAAACCACATTTTACATACTGAGGTTAACCATGTCTCTTATATTTTTGAAATTAAACTCACAGAAGTGGTAAAATTATTTTTTATGTAAATTTTCAAATGCTCCTAGAAGGTGGGTAAAAGATGATAAGAAGTTCAAGAAAATTTTTTATATCTAATATTATTATAAAATAACTCCAATGAATTACATTGATAATATATAGGTATTATGTATCTATTTTGACTTAAAATAAATTTAAATAAAATAAATAAATAAAAAGTTGGTTTTAAACAATAACACAGTGTTTTTCAATATTCATCAAAAATTGAATGTTTTCAGCAAAATACCAAAAGTTCACCCAAAGATATTTTTGATATTTCGAATTCCAAAATGAATTCAATTTTACCAAATTAAAAACAGAGAAGTTTTATTAATTAATTTAAAATTAATTCCTCTTGTCAAAACAAAAAAGAGGGTTTTTAAAAAGTAAAAACTATCAAAAGATTGACATCTATTTATGTCAGATTTAATTGTGAAATTACTTTTAATGTCTTGCATTATATTAAATGATAAAAATATAATCTATTTATACTTCTAAACCATTAAAATTCATAATTTAACAATATAAATTATTTCAATTAAATAATTTATTTTTAAATAAAATTTAATATTTTTCAGTGTTCATCTAAATATGAATGTTATCAGAAAAGTACCAAAAATTTATCCATCTTTTTTTGGCCCAATTCTAAAAAATAATTTAATTTCATTAAATTGAATATATAAAAGTGTCAAATATTTGTTTTGAAAAGGGTTTTCCATTAATAGGTGTGAAAATTGAATTTTTTTTAAAATAGATGTTTTATCTGAAAAAAATTTGATCTTATATTATTTCTAAGAAACACATAATATGAACTATAAAATTATATATAATATATAAAATTAAAAATTCAATTAATACTATTCATAACTGCTTTTTGAATGGCTAGTTTGGTAATTTGTGCGGTGTTCGAACTCAGTGTTGCGGGTAGCGCAAGCTATTGAATTACTTTAAAGAAAATAACTTACTACAAAATTTTGGGGTGTTACATTCTTCCCCCCTTTTAGAAATTTCGTCCACTCAATATTAAAATTGGGCTTGGGAACTTCATTAAAAGTCTCAAATCAGAAAAAGATTCAATAAAACTATCACTTTAAAAGAAATAACGAGAAGTACAAAGGTTACATGAGACAACCCATAATTTATACCATGCAGGAAAACATGCATATGGAAGATTAAATAAGTTTAATGTTCTGATGGAGAGTGATAGAAAACATGATCAAAATAAAGTTAACAATAAGAAAACCACAAACATGTAATGGGATAAATGGTCATTAGTTTCCTAATAGGAAAAGTAAACGGATAACATTTTTTTATGTTCCATTTCATAAAGTTGAGGAATTTATTTACGATATTGACTAATAACATACAAAGATATACTTACTGTTTAAGTATAGTACCATGCTTTAATAAATTTCGACCACTAACTCATCTTTTTTTTCAAAGGATGGGTATTCAAGATGACTTGGTCAAACCTGAAGTGCTAGAATCAACTTCTAGAGAATCACATAATCCAAAAAGGATAAACTATATGTTGGTCGGAGTTGATACTCAAGAAGGGGTTGAATGGAGTTCCAATTAAAAATTTCTATATAAGATATTTCTATTAAAATCCCCAATTCATAATAATTACAAACACTTGATAGTTCAACTATCAGAGTTAATTTAAAATAGATTTATATTTAATGTTCTTAGCAGTGGAATATTCAAAATAAATTTATCAAAGGAAAAAATCACAACAGTTTTAAAACAAGAGGTTCAGTCTCAGGCTGAGACGTAGTCCTCTTAAACAGTTTATACAAACTATGATCCACACCCTGGATTGATTGTTTTACAATAGTACTCAGACTATTCAGGTCCTCAGTCCTCAAACACAGTGCTACGTGGGAATACTAAAAAACAGCACACAGGAAATCCAGGTCACACTTGAACTCTTCCACAATACACAGTGGGATACAATAAGGTGTAATAAGTTTGATGAGAGTATTTACTATCCTCTAGTTCAGCCTAGGAGTCAATGTGTGTCTAAATAGATAGATGCACACACACTGCTTGAAATGTTAATCAAAGTTTCACTATAGAGAAAATAAATGGATAATGAGTTTAGAATGCTCTGAGTGATCCCAAATGAGATCTAGACTCGTTTGGATGTTTTAGATGTTATTTGAGTCCTTTCTGGTGAGGATGACACAAAATAGAGTGTCGTTGTTCATCTCAGCTACAGTTATTCATCCTTGTGCATATGATGTTTAGTAAGGCACAACAACTATACTTCAGTGTTTATTACATGTGAATGATCTTCTTAAAGCTCTCTGGTTTTCACAGGTGTTCTTCAAGTTCTTCTTTTTTTCATGGGCCTTTACACACACGTACACCCTCATCTTATTGTGTGTCTCTATTTGTGTATTTTTTTGTATGTCTGTCTTGGTGTGTCGACTTCGGTTTCGGTGACTCGTCGACCAGTTTATCACATCGGTGTCTCATTCCTTTAACTATCGGTGACTCAATAATATAACTAACGGTGACTCAAAAACATGAAATTGTCACAAAGTGTCTGTTTAATCTAGAACACTTCCATGTCAATAGTAGACCATAAATTAACATTGATAAACATATGTATACATGATTAAACATATATAAACACATTTAGAACAAATTTAATAAATGACTCAATTGACATGTATAAAAACAATGATTTTTGATTATTAAAATAACTATCGTATAGAGGGTTTAACAATCTCCCTCTTTTTTATAATCACAAATCTATGGAATAAAATAAGAGGGAAAATACTATGACTCCCATTATGCTCCCCCTATGTAAAAACAATATATAATCAATATCATTAAATTAGATCTTAAAGCTTATTTAGAGCTTATATACTGGTCTCCCCTTTAGATATTACTTATACTTATATATAATGTTCTCTCCCTTTGATATATATTTATACGATTCTACCCCTTTGGGATATATGTATACTATTTCTACTCCTTTGGGATTATCAAAAAGTAAAAGGGAGAGCAGATAGATAGGAAAAAAGGATTCATTGAAATAACATTTGAAAAGATACAAAGAAAAATTCACCCTATCAAAAATGACAGACATCGCTATTTCTTGGGGTGTAGAGGTGATTTACCTTTATTAGAGGGAGGAATGGATGGGCCAGAAGGTGGTTTGGTGGAAGGTTGATCTGGCTGGATAGGGAGAGGAGGTAACATAGCTCGGGCTGGAAGCATAGTGGGTGTTAAGGTCACTTGCTGATGTTTAGAAGATCCTCTTGAAGGTGGCTGCTGAATGACTGGATGAATATTGGATAGAACTTGAGAAACTGATATCTGACCAGGAGAAACACTGGATGGACTAAGAGGCTTAGTAGTAGGAAGAAAAATTTCCTTTACTTGCACATGAAGATATGGTTTGAGCATATTGATAAAATCATCAATTACTTCACCATCATATTTCATGGCCTTCTCAAATTCATCTTTGTTCTGCATGAGACTCTCTAGAGTAGGAGTAAAATCCTTTAACTGTTGGACTTGAGCCTTAAAGGCTTGAGTGATAGGAGGTAGCCTTAAATTATCATCCAGGACATTAAATTTATGCCTCAAATCATGCTTGGTATAAAATTTAGAAAAAAATTGATCCAATTTTTCTTTGATCTCTTTTTGAGCTTTTGTAGCATCTCCGAATAAAGGTTCACCATTTCTGATTATGATCACTATTTTTTTTCATCTTTTTCAAAGATTCAAAGTCCAAAATCTATCCAAAGGCTGTTAACTCTTATTTGATAACATCTTTTAAAGAATTATCTCATGTCCAGTGATCTTGGTCTCTTTAGAGGATCTAGCTTGAGCAACAATCTGAGTTATCTTAACTTTCAATTTTCTAAAATCAGATTTATTCAGGTGTTCTATCAAGATTCTAAAAAATTCCACCATACTAGTGATGGTTGATCTAAATTCTCCTGATATAGATACTAATTCACTGCTCAAATCATTGAGCTCTTGATTCAGAGAGGAAATGTGTATGCCAATCTTCTCACCAGTATTACAGAGGGACGACTTAATAATATTTACAACTCATTGAGTTATAGCATCCATGGCAGCCTCAGATAAATTCACTGGAGCAGGAGCAGGATTAGGAGCATTAGATAATTCCTCCTTCAATGTTTCTCTGACTGCGTGGAGCAACTCATCTTTAAACTTATCAAAATCAGATTGAGAAACAAAAGAACCAGGTCTTTCTACAGTCACTTGCACATCCCCAGCAACTAATCCAGCCACAACCAGATGGCTTACTCTTGCAATATTCATTTCTTCTTCCTCTTCCTGTAAATAATCCAAGCCTAGAACCAAGCAACCTGGGTGGTCTTCCCATTTAGCTTTAAAATAGATAAAATTAGGATTTACAAAATAATCTTTACCATAAATTATAATTGAGTCTTCCCCATCTATATCAATCACAGACTCCACTGTCCTTTCAGCCTCAGGAACAGTTTTGGGCTCAGCTGATTGTGGTTGTGGATCAGCTTGAATCATATCTTGACCATCCACTAGTAGAGTACTTGAATCATAATAATAATAATAATAATAATAATAATAATAATCATCATCATCATCACCATTACTTTTTCCATTATTGTTTACCAAAGTCTCATTGATACTATCTTTGTTGCTGGATTCATACTGGTCAGAATTAGATACTTCAGTGTCAACTTTTTCATCATCACCTAGAAGGGGTTCTAACTTCGGTAACTTAAGAGGTGGACTTGCTGGACCAAATTCCATTCTTCTTTTCTTAGGACTTACTGTATTAGGTTCACTCTTGTTATCCTAAGGCAACTCATGTTCCTTCTCAGTATCAAAATCATCATCAGCTTTAGCTTCTCCTGTTTCTTTCCTACTAGACTATCTAGTGTCCTTAGGAGCTTCTGTCTCTTCTTCCCCATTAGAATAAACAAATTCCTCTTCATGTTTTGAACCGAGATCAATTATCCCCTTTGGTCTCTTAGAGTGGTCAGTAGGATTAAAGGACTCATACAACCTATCTTCATCAGCAACCCATGTGTTTTTCCACGTATTCCAGTTAATTTTCATCTTTTTTCATATATCCTTGCTAATAAAAAAACTACTACTATATGAGATACACTCATCTCCATCATTAACATAGCCCAAGAACTTTAGCAAGGCAGAGATTTTCATAGAATAGAACAAGGTTTTAGCCTTCATGGATTGCTTTACCATCTCAACTATATGAACAGTAATGTATATACATAGGCTGATCTTCTCATAATTTAGCAATAAAAATTAAAAGAACACATCCTGATACTTAACAAAATAAAAATCACCCCTCCTGGGATAGATTTGGTGTTGAATAAACTTAAACAAGATTCTAATTTCTCCATATAACTCACCGGCTATTATTCTTCTAGATTCCTATTTTCCAGTCAACATCTCCAGAGCATACTCATACTCAAAATATTTAGTGGTAGGTGGAATATTACCAGAGTAATCCTCATATTTTCTTTTATGTGGTACTCCCAAACACTCATCCCATTACATTGATGAAAAAGCTATCTTTTTACCTTTGATCACTGAAGATAATATTGCAACTTATTCTACATCCAATGAAATACTCATGTTCAAATAAAACTCATGCACTAGATTTGGGTAGTAGACTGGATTATTATTACAGAACCAGTATTTCCATACTCTCATCTCCAACAATTTTAAAAGTGCAGACTTATTGAATAACACCCAATCAGAACTCACTTCCTTTTCTACGATGACCACCCGAGTCTCCAACTTCTGATTTACGGACTTTTGAGCCATGCTGCTTGATTCTCCTTGAGCGTGTTTTAATGGTAAGGAGAATTAATATTCCTTTTCTTGATGATTTTTCTTTTCCAATTAGAGGTTCAATAGGTTTGAGAGGTTCAAAAGGTTCGAGAGGTTTGAGAATCAGAAAAAGTGTAGTTTGGACGGAGATGTAAGGTCAACAGTTCTTAGGAATTTAAATAGCCGCAGGTCATTAATTTTATCATTTAGGGTAAAAATATTAAATAAAATATCTATAAAGTAAAAAAATGTCATTTTGATAAACACTAACGGTTTTAGATACACTGTGTAACTCAATTGGTAGTAGAGATCGGTTTCACTGATCAGTTTCACTGATTGGAATCACTGATTGGTTTCACTAATCAATTCTACGGATCGGTTTCACTGATCAGTTTCACGTATCGGTTTCACTGATCGGTTTCACGGATCTGTTTCACTGATCGGTTTCACTGATCGGTTTCACTGGTCGATCATACCAAACTCTTGTTTAACAAAATCTATCCTTTCAGAGATTAAGGGCTTGGTGAAAATATCATCTAATTGATGTTCAGAGTCAATAAATTCTAGAGAAATATCACCCTTTTGATAATGATCTATCAAAAAGTGATGTTTGAAATCAATGTGCTTAGTCCTAGAGTGAGACACAGGATTCATAGAGATGTTAATTGCACTAGTGATATCACAATTTATAGAAACATGTCTAAATTGATATCCATAGTCCAATAAAGTGTGTTTCATCCACAAGAATCTTTGCACAACAACTACCAACAATAATGTATTCTACTTTAGCAGTAGACAATGCAATAGAGTTCTGTTTCTTACTACACCAAGGTACCAGAGATTTTCCCAATAGATGACATGTTCCAGATGTGCTCTTCCTATCTAACATGCATCCAACAAAGTCAACATCTGAATAACTTATTAAGTCAAAAGATTGTCCTTTTTGATAAAACAATCCAAAATTAGTAGTATGTTTAAGATATTTGAAAATCCTTTTAACAACAAACAAATGAGATTCTTTAGGATTAGCTTGAAATCTTGCACACATGTATACACAAAACATGATATCTGGTTGACTAGCAGTAAGGTAAAGTAAGCTTCCAATCATACTACTATAATTGGTTTGATCAACTGGTTTCCCAGTTTCATCATCATCTAACTTACAGGTGGTACTCATAGGTGTAACAATTCCCTTATTACTATCCAAACCAAAATGTTTTAAAATAACCTATGAATATTTACATTGATTTAAAATGATACCATCTTTCTTTTTAAAAAATTGAAATCCAAGAAAATACTTGAGTTCTCCCATTAAACTCATTTCAAATTCATTTTTCATAATATTTGAAAAATTAGTACATAAAGAATTTTTATAAGATCCAAAGATAATATCATCAACATATATTTGTACAATCAAAATATCTTTAGAATTTCTTTTAATAAAAAGTGTGGGATCTACAATTACTTTAGTAAAACCTTTAGAAATAATTAAATTTGCAAGTCTATCATACCAAGATCTTGGAGCCTGTTTCAAACCATATAAATCTTTAGGTAGTTTTAAAACATGATTTTGAAAATGGGGTTTGTAAATCTAGGTTGTTTTTCAACAAAAACATATTCAATTATAAAACCATTTAGAAATGCACTTTGGACATCCATTTGAAAAAACTTGAAATTCAAATGAGATACATAAGAAAGTAAGATTCTAATGGCATCTACTCTCACTACAGGTGAAAAGGTTTCTGCATAGTCTAGTCCTTTTTCTTGATTGTAACCTTGTGCAACTAATCTTGCTTTGTTTCTAATGATGTTTCCATATTCATCAAATGTTTTTCAAAAAATCCATTTATTATGTATGGTCAAGTGTCCTTATGTATTTATACTAATTCTCAGACTTTTTTTCTTTCAAATTTATTTAACACTTCTTGAATAGACATCACCCAAAATTCATTATTGATTTCATCATTGATATTTTTTGGTTCTATCTATGAAAGAAAGGCTTGATGTTAAACCTGATTTCTTAGAGAGGATCTAGTTTGTGTTCTGCTATCCAGGTTACCTACAACTACATCTAAATGATGGTTCTTTAGAATCGTAATAGATCTAGTAATGGTAGGACAAGAAACTTCATGTTCTTATCTTGGTTTGGGTTCAACAGAAGTAGGTTTTGGTGTATTTCCAGAGTTGGTTGTCTTTAAAACAGGTCCACTATCTTTATCATTAAGATTTAAAATAGACAAGTCTTCTTTAGTATTTTCAACAATAGGTTTAGATTCATGTGGATCAGTTTCCTCAAATTTGATATGAATATATTATTCCACACATTTTGTTCTATTATTAAACACTCTATAGGATTTTCTAGTAATTTAATATCCTAAAAAGAATCCTACATCACTCTTGGATGCAAACTTATCCAAATTATATTTACTATTCAGAATATAGACTTTGCAACCAAAAACATTGAAGTAACTAACATTAGGCTTCCTATTATTCCATAGTTCATGAGGGATTTTCTTATGAACATATCTAATCAAGACACAATTTATAATATAACAAGTTGTATTTATTGCTTCACCCCAAAAATAATCAGGCACATCATATTCATTTAACACAGTTCTTGAAATTTCTTGAAGGGTTCTATTTCTTCTTTCTACTACACCATTCTGTTGAGGATTTCTAGGGGTAGAAAAGTTTTGATAATAGCCATTATGTTATTAGTAAGATTCAAACTCATGATTTTCAAACTCATAACCATGATCACTTCTCAAGGTTTTAATCTTAAGTCCACTAAATCTTTCAACACACTTGGAGTATTTAACTAAGTAAGAGTGAGCTTCACTTTTGTGAGCTAAAATGTATACGCAAGTATATCTAGAAAATTAATCTACTAGAACATAAATATAGTGCTTCCCATTTAAACTAGAAACTCTAGAAGGTCCAAACAAGTCCATGTGAAACAACTTGTGAGGTTGAAAAGTTGAAACTTCTTTCTGTGTTTTAAAAGAAACTTTGTGTTGCTTTCCCTTTTGATAGGGATTACAAACATTATCAGCTGGGAATTCAAGTTTAGGTAGATCTCTAAATAAATTCTTCATTGTCAGTTTTCTAAGTGAATGTATATCGTAGTGACCTAATATTCTTTGTCAAAGCCATGATTATTTATGAAACCCATTTAAACAAGTAATATTATTCTTATCTCATGAATTCAAATCTACAGCATATACATTTTCATTTCATAAGGAAGAAAATACTAAAACATTTTTAGAATTAAAAACATTACAAGAATCATTTTAAAATTTATCATTAAAACCATCATCGCATAACTGAGAAATACATAACTAGTTATATTTTAATCCATCTACAAAGAAGTCTTTAGAAATTAAAATTGAATCAATGTTACCAATTTGGCCTACGCCGATGATTTTCCCTTTAGAGTTATCACCAAATGTGACATATCCTCCATCAACCTTGATTATGCTTTTGAAGCATGAAAAGTCTCATGTCATGTGTCTTGAACATCCACTGTACAAATACCATGTCTTCTTACTGGAACTTTACAAGCATGTTTCATACAAAACAATTTTAGATAGAAAATGATTTTGGTACCCATATTTTCATTGGTCCAGATAGGTGAGCAAGAAAAACTTTTCGTACCCATATTTTCCTAATGGGTCTCATATACTTAACAGAATCAAGAGATCTTGATAGATAAACCTTGTTTGATCTATAACTATTTGAATAGATAGTTGAATCATAGGAATTTTTAGAACTAGGACTTGCATCATATTGTCTAGATTGAGGAATAAATTTATTTTTTGAAATTTGTCTTTTTCCAAAATGATAACCTAAACTAGTAGTATAATTTTGTTTCACTTGTTTTCCAAGAATTTGTGTAAGCATATCCTTTCCATTAGTAAATTTTTCCAAATCATTAATGAGTTTCTCATTAGATAATTTCAGTTCAGTATTCTCTTTGAGCAGTTGGGCATTCTTTTCCTTTTCTACTTCTAGTGAAGTTTTGACAGTACTGGTTAATGCATACTGCTTCATTAAGGATTTATACTTATCTTTCAGCTCATTGTAGGTATTATGAAGCATATTATAGTATTCAAATAAATCTTCACTAGACTTGTTTTTAGAATCAGAATTATCTCCAGAATAATAAGAGTTTCAAGAAGGAGTATCTAATGTTACCTCAGGTGTGTTTGTCATGAAACACATATTAGCATTTTGATATTTTTCATCCTGAGTGGAATCAGAATCACTTGAACTATCTTCTGAAGCACTCCAGGTTTCATTAATAGCTTTCTTGTATTTGTTGTCATTATAGTAATATTTCTTCTTGAACTTTAATTTAGGACAATTAGCTTTCACATGTCTTTCCCTCTTGCATTCATAACAGACTATGTCATCAACCTTATAAGTCCTTTTCCCATCATTCTTCCAATGAACTTTGTTTTCATTTTTTCTCTTATAGTTTGATTTTTTGAAAAAATCATCTACCTATAAAATTTATAAAACTGTCTGGCTATCTGAGCCATCTAAACATCACTGTTTGATGCACTTTCCTCAACGCTTGATCTATCACTTTCACTTTGAATTTTCCCTTTGTCTTTATGTTTTGAAGTAGAAGTCTTGAAAGCTACAGACTTCTTCCTTGGTTCATCATCTTTGTCCTTGTCTGCTTTCAGTTCTTCCTCATTCATCATTAACATACCAAGGAGTTCCTTGATAGAAAAAGCACTAATGTCACAAGATTCTCTAATTGAAACTGATGTGCCTCTCCATCTTTCTAGAAGGCATCTGATTAATCTCCTAATATGCTCCTTAGCTGGAACAACCTTTCCAAGTGAGCTCATTGTATTTACAATTTCATTGAACATGAGATACATGTCAGAAATAGGTTAATCAGGCTTCATTTTAAAATTATCATACTGAATAGTGTAGGTATTCAATCTCATTTCCTAAACATTAGTTGTTCCCCCATGGGAAACAACCAAAGTATCCCATATTTCATAAGCAGTCTTACAAGAAGATATTCGATTAAATTATTTATCTCCTAAAGCACAACATAGGGCATTTATTTCATTACAATTATTATTATAATAAGATTCAGTAGTTTCATCCCAAGTAGTTCTAATTTTTTCTGGAATCTTATACCGAGTCTCTATGGCAGTCCAAATTTCAAATCCCATACTTTCTAGATGAATTTTCATTTTTATTTTCCATTGGGAAAAATTAACACCATTAAATAAGGGTGGCCAGTTGGTATGTAGACCTTCTAATCTATTATACATAATTAGATTTTAACAAATGTATTTATAGAGATATTTTTTTTTGAAATAACAGAAATTTTAAGATCTTTAAGATACAACTAAAGTCACAGTTGAAAACATTTCACAAACATAGTAGTTTTGAAAACATTAAAAATCCAATGATACCAAATGATGGTCGGAGTTGATATTCAAGAGGGGGTTAATTGAGTTCCAATTAAAAATTTCTCTATAAGAGATTTGTATTAAAATCCACAATTCATATAACAAGTTGAAATGTAGTGAATTTATAAAGATTATAAATTTTCAATCAGTTTCTCAAAGATTGATTACTTCTCAGTTAACTTAATTTAATGATTATGATAGCTTTTGAAACTAACTTATTGGTTCACAATAATTACAAAAACTTTATAGTTCAACTATCATAGTTAATTTAACACAAATTTATATTTAATGTACTTAGTAGCGGAATATTAAAAATATATTTATCAAAGGAAAAAGGCACAACCGTTTTAAAATAAGAGGTTCAGTCTCAAGCTGAGACTTTTTCCTCTTAAACAGTTTATACAAACTATGATCCACACCTTGGATCGAGAGTTTTACAATAGTACTCAGACTGTTCAGGTCCTCAGACCTCAACAACAGTTCTACATGGGAAAACTAAACAATAACACATAGGCTATTCAGGTCACACTTGACCTCTTCTACAATACACAGTGGGATACAGTAAGGTGTAAAAAGTTCAATGAGAGGATTTAGTATCCTCCAATTCAGACCAAGAGACTGTGTGTGTCTAAATAGACAGATGCACACATAATACTCAAAATGTTAATAAAAGGTTCCATAGAGTGAAAATAAATTGATAATGAGTTTAGAATGCTCTGAGTGATCGCATATGAGCTCTAGACTTGTTTGGATGTTGTAGATGTTATTTGAGTCCTTTCTGGTAAGGATGACACAAAATATAGTGTCATTGTTCTTCTTAGCTATAGTTATTCAGCCTTGTTCATATGATGTTTAGTAAGGAACAACAACTCTGCTTCAGTGTTTTTTCCAAGTGAATGATCTTCTCGAAGCTCTCTAGTTTTCACAGGTGTTCTTCAAGTTCTTCTTTTGTTTTTATAGGCCTTCACACAAACGTACGCCCTCATCTTCTTATGTGTCTCTATCTGTGTATTTTTTGTATGTGTGTCTCTGTGTGTTAACTTCTGTTTTTGTGAATCGTCCACCAGTTTATCACATCGGTGTCTCATTCCTTTAACTATAAGTGACTCAAGAATATAACTAACGGTGATACAAAAACATGAAATTCTCACAAAGTGTCTGTTTAATCCAGAACACTTCCAGGTCAATAGTAGACCATAAATTAACATATGTAGACATGATTAATCATATATAAACACATTTAGAACAAATTGAATAAATGAAAAAATTGACATATATAAAAACAATGATTGGTCATTATTAAAATAACTGTTGCACGAAGGGTTTAACACTATATGTTTACCTTGTCTTTTGAGATTAACCAAAACCAAAATGGTCAGTACAAGACCATATGATCATAAAAAAGTATAATCATTTAGAGAAAGAAATAAAAATCTTAATATCTAATATTATACCAACAATACCCAAAGATCAATAAATACCATTCAATAAAAAATTGACCTTAAAATCCTTTAATATAATCCAAACTAATATTGAAACCCAAAACATAGAATATTTTTTTATGTAGTCTTCAATGTTAAATTGTATCTCCAAATAACATCGACTACTCTTAAAGTCACACACATTAATGTAATTAACCTAATCACATATTCCCTATGATAGGTTAATCATTTCAATAAATAACCAAAATCGCTATAAATCCACAATAAAAACATAGATACAAATTCACAATTACTCATGAAATTAAATCCCATAGTATCATATTTTCCTTAGGCATATAGTATTCCCAATAGAGCGAACATCATCCAAAATAACATTTATCACTTAATCACCAAATAATTTTATTATACTAAGTATATCCATTTGATAAGACATAAGATCCAAAATCAACTTATTATTATTCAATAAAATCATTTTACTGAAAATAATTAGACACACTAACTAGGGACTTTACTAATGAAGTGGTAGGTGATAAGTCCTAATCGCAATCTGGTTGTGAGTTAGATAGTCGTAGCTTTGTCTGATGTGATGGGTTGTCGCATGGTCTCCGTGTTTTCCTTTTTCAAAAACTATATTTTATAACATTCCCAAAATGTGTTAAATTCTTTCAAAATAACCATAACATAACTTCAACAAAAATTTTATCTCATACATTAAATTTTCATACCAAAATTTAATAACTTGTAATTTCCTCAAATTCAATGATCATATAAACCCAAATGGTTATTTATAACTAAATCAAAAATAGAAAAGATAATTATTCCTAAAATAGAATTTTCACATAACAAACTGTAGGGTGACACATATAAGAGACAATTCTCCCAAAGTAATCCCATGAATAAAGAGCACTAATAAATTTAAAGATTTCACCATACATTTATTTCCACATAGGTTCTTCCTTAACTAAGAGGTTATCCTATAGAATAGGGAATTCACTTCGATAATTCCCAGGTCCCCAAAATTTATGGAAAATGACTGTAAATGGATTATTGGGATCGTTTTTATTTTCTTCCATAGTACTCTACATTTTTCCTCAGCAATTCTTTACGTTATCTCCTTCTTTAACACACATAAAGCATTTCTTTATTCCATCGAGACACTTCCCTATGTTTCTCCATCCACATTTCCTACATAATGGAAATTGAGCTTTCTTTTCTCCATGATCTCCACTATTGGAGCTCTTATCATTCACGACCTCACACTTCTTTTTTGAGTTCGGGAGTTGGTTAATATATATGTTGTTGATCATATTTTTGAAAAACTGATTTGGCATGGACACGATATCTTTTACACCTATCGACATTCAAATTCATTTCCCATTTCCACCATGGCACCCACCTTGTACATCGTGTTCAATGTTACTATGGCTTCCTCAGAATCCATCCATTGACTAACATAAGAAATCATAGTTTGAGCCATAAAATAATTTTGAGAATATCATAACACCTTATCTTCAATCTAAAACACCTTATAATGAGCCGAGGTTATTTATTTTCATCTTATATTAAAATCCATCAACTTATTTTGTAAAGAAAATTTGAATTATCCTAAGCATATCCCCCAGGATTTTCTTAACCAATAGTGCAGAAAGGCCCATTGTCATGTACTAGGATACCCCGAGTTAGCCCTGAAACTCCTTATTAGAGTTTTCACTCCTAGGTATATCTGTTCCAGAGCTGCCTCTACTTGGTCTTATCTAGATAGAGATGTATTTCTTTGGAAAACCCACATAGTATTTACATTACAAATTGTTTTTGGATATTATTATATAATAATCATCAATTTCTGTCTTAGGGTAGTGTTTCCTAATTAGAGTATTTTCTAAATCTATCTTCCAAGGTTTGTACTAAACTTCTTCTGATACCAACTGTATTGCCCTGGCCCTAATTACCCAGAATCCATGCATTATTACATAACATTGGCATGATATAAGGAATCATGTCTCAAAAGACCAATCATTTTTGTAGCCTTGGAAGTACTAGATATATATATATATATGTTTTACATTACATCATGAAATAAAAAAACAACATTGTGTCCCATTTGAAAACTCTTATATCCCTTATCCTATTCCTACAAGTTAAACTTAATATACTTATTTTCATACGGGACAAAATAAAACATAAGAACGAGGTGAGCTCCGATGCTTAGTATGGATAACAATATAGCAGAAACTATCATAAATTAGAATAAACATTTAAGGAAATGTATAAGACTAAAAAACAAGACTTTAAAACATAAACATCATCATAATATAGAAAATATAAATCATATAATTCTATTTACTTATTCAAATGGATATTCTACTAGTTGAATAATCACTTTTAATATCAATAGCTAATTTCATAACGATGGAATGCATAATTCCAGACTTCATAACCACATAGTCAAGGACTTGTGTCAAGACTACAAATAAGATTTTGTCAAGGCCTTGTGTTAGGACACTAGATTATCTCATGAGACCAACATATGCATCGTGGAGCTATAGCGGACACCGCCCATCACTTACTAAGTCTAATTCATTCCTTATATGAAAAGGTTTAAACATGACATAAACATTCATATTAAAACAAGCATACGAAATGTCAATACGTTATCCATAAACCATGAATAGTATAAAAATAACACATCCATATTCAAACATATAAAAAACATTCAATACAGTATGAATGATTTGTATCATAATAAATACTCCTCGATTTTGAGTAATATCTCTTAAAGGATGTTGAAATAGTTAAAAATTATCAGTAAAAATCTTTGAGAGAAATATCCCTTTTTCATGAAAACATTTTTAAGTATCACTTTTTATCAAGAAGCTATTTAAAATAGTTTTTTGAATCAAAGTGTCCTGTAACAATTTGAAACTTTTAAAAATAATTTCAATTTTAAAACAGTAATTTTCATATAAATTAATCCTTAAAACCATTTTTAAAACATGGAAATTAATGGGAAATATTTAGAAGAATAAAATTTTAAGACATTTAAAATGATATTTTAGTTAGAGTTCCTAACCAAATGAGAGAGGATTTAATACAAATAATTTAGGTAATAAAAACATTATAATATGATGAGAATAAATGGATTCAAGAAATACTATTTCAAAGTACATATACACACCATATAAAATTGAATTGGTGCAGAACAACAAAGAAGCCTTAATGGAATGTTAGTTGAGATGAATTATTTTATAAAGATAGAATCCTTATGTTAAAGATAAATCAATGACATAATTATGTGTGACAAATATAAATAAAATAAATATTATTGGATATTCAATGTAAATCAATCATAGATATTCACACATATTCTTGTAAAAACAACACTAATGAGTTGGATTTTTAACTCAATGAATAGAAATTGAGTTAAAACTACTCCTATCAAGTTTATATCGATGACTTGAGAATTTATCAATGGAATGATTAAATGTATGAATAGTATATCCACACAAAGGGGAGTTTAAATTACAAAATATGTAAATAAATAGTGATTTCACACATAATCTTGGAGTAAAGTAATTAATGAAGTATGCATAAAACCGAATGTAAAGAAATAGAAAATTGAAATTCCCATACCGATTTGGTAACTTACAAAACATACACCCCATTAAAGAAAGATCATACAATGATGATTTAAATACCCCAAAATTAATGAATATTAGGCAAACAATACAATCATGGGCAGTACATACCCCACACAAAAGGTAATAGTGTCTAATATAGCATGAATCTCATGGGAATAAAAGTGAGATGAAAACCCCTTACCTTGTACACTTCCTTAGTATAGGGTAGGTAAACCTCCTGAATAATGGTGAATTCATTGTTATAAAATTATAAAATAACCAAATACATAAATATTATATCATATATGATCTTTTACTATTGCATTGTTAATGATATTTCGGTAGTATCATTATTTTGTTTGTTAACTGATTCATTTTCCTTTATATGTTTTTTTACATATGTCATGTTTTATATGTATGGGATGTATTATATTCATTTAAAGAATGATATTAAGTTCTTAAAAATTATTTTTAATCATAATATGAAAATTATTCTTGAATTATTACGATGGGTAGTGAATCTCATCGCGTTCATAGAGACGGTAAGTTGTACGTACGCACGAGCGGAAATATCATTATATTGATGGTGAAATTGTGTGTAATTAGATGGTATATCATATATACAGAATCATTAATATACCCATCCAAATAATTAAGTGTTTGAATAACAACCTATACCACGACGTGTAGATGGAATGTCGTACGTATGCGTGTATGGTGACTTCGTCATTTATATGATGGATAGAGTAATGAATATGCTTGAACCATAATTATAAAAAATAAAGTTATGTAAATGTTACTGAATTTATTATTTTTTTATCGAAACAAAAATGGAAGAGGAAGTGGAAGAAGAAAATAAGTTCAAAGAGGGTGGTGAATTATTTCCTCTTCTTTGGTTGTTTCATTTTGAGTTGATCAAAATACATCATTAGGCTGGCTTTATGATAAAAGTAAGGAATCAAGGTTAATGTGAGGGAATTTGGGAGGACATTAGGGTAGGGGTTGGCTGATCCAAATGGCCTTTGAGGTGTGATTTTGAGATAAGGGGAAGTGCCCTTTTATAGGAGGGGTGAGGGGCACATTAAGAAAAACATGAAATATTATTTTATAATAAAATCATTTTCAGATTCTAATAGATCCCAAAATATTTATTTTATGGCTTGTGTGGGTATGGGTCGAAAACCTATCAACCAATAGGTTTTATACAGGTTTAGGTAACCATATTAACTTTATATTTGAAATTTAACTAATAGTTAATTTTTTGGACATTTACCATTTCTCTTTAATTTTTTATATTATATGGTTAATAAAAATTCTATGAAAAGAAAATAAAATCACAAGTGTTTCATTATTAATATATATAACTTTATATAAGTCCTTTGGAAAATCTTTCTATTTTTAGGAATATTATATCTATTAATAATATAGTATTTGTTTTAGAAACTCAATTACGTCAATTTTGACACTATTTAGTATTTGATTTTTTTGAAACCCATAAAAATATTATAACTTCGAATAATTTTTTTTAATCAACCATGTAATGTCATATTAACCTATAAAAATAGTTTAATTCATTATAAGTGTCAATTTATATTTATTTGGATAATTATAATACCAATTATTTTAATATTTCATTAACAAGGTAATTACTACATCATCATTGTGTCATAAATAACATATATTATTTAATGTCTATAAATTATTAATATAATACCATTATCTTGGAGATATTTAAATCTTTCTAATGAATATTTATTGTCGAATTTAACTTATGTGTAACCCTATATTAAAAATGGTTTAGTTATTTAACATTGAATTTAGCACTTTAACTCCTCTTTAAATAAAATAATAATAAATGTCCAAATCAAATCCATGTGGACCCAAGAGGATCATATTTTTTTTATTAATGCTATTTTTGGTCGAATTACATTTATCAAATTGAATTAAGACATGTGCAAGCGTAATTATAATATCATTTTACCCTTAATTACCCTATTTACTTTTAACTGTGGTAAATAAAAGTCAAAAGATACTATTCAACACAAATTATTTTCATCTGTTTTCCTGCGATGGTTTCATTTTGGGTGTTTATGTTCTGTTTTGTGCTAATACTGGTGTTTTCTCGCCTTGGGTTTCTGCGGTGTTTCTCCCCTAAAAATGGATGGTTGGATCGTGTGTTGGTTCGATGGTGAGTGGATGCTCCGACAACGATGGAATCAGTGATGGAATACGGTGATGGGTTGATGTGAGGTTCCCAACAGTGACTTGGGGATGCATTTTTTGTGTTGACTTAAAGGAAATGTGTTTTTGTTTGGAAGGCGATGTGATGATAGCAGTGTATCGCAGATCCATGATTTTTCTAATTTGAATTTTGGAATCTTTCGAGCTATTTTAGGATTATGGTTTGAGCAGTATTTGAGTAACTTTTTAGTAAATTTGTTTTATTTTGAATTTTGTGCGTGAAATCAATCAGCACATTACATGGTTCATCTCTAGACGAGTGTTGGGTCATAACGCATTCACCAGATCATCGTTATTCCGATTTGGAAGTTTGAGAGAGTATGGCTCTACGATCGGTACCAGACCCATGCCACCTTGCATGGGGCAGCTAGCCGAGTGATAATGCAAAGGTGGAGACTTTACATCACGTTATAGTTGCTGGGGAGGGGCAGTTCCTGTAGTCATGATCTGGATGAGCTTCTTTTATGGTTTTATTTGGATGCATTGTATGGTACTTGTGGTTTCTCACTTTTTCCTCAAAAGTGGTTTCATAATAAAAAAATTAAGTTTCAATAAACTCACAGAAGTGGTAAAATTATGTTTTATGAAAATTTTCAAATGCTCATAGGAGGGTAAAAGACTGTAAAAACAATAATAAACATTTATATATCTAAACATATTATAAAATGAATCCAATAAATTACATTGAACATATATAGGTATTGTGTATCTATTTTTACATAAAATAAATTTAAATAAAATAAATAATTATTTAAATGAAAAGTCGGTTTTAAACAACAACACAGTGTTTTTCACAATTCATCAAAAATAGAATGTTTTCATAAAAATACCAAAAATTCTCCCTAAAATAATTTTTATATTTAAAATTCTAAAATAAATTCAATTTTACCAAATTAAATACATATAAGTTTCATTAATTAATTTAAAATTAATTCTTGTTGTCTAAACCAAAAATCAAGTTTTTAAAAAGTAAAAACTATCAAAACATTGACATGTGTTTTTGTCAAATTTAAATGAGAAATTACTTATAATAACATGCATTGTATTAAATGATAAAAATATAATATATTTTATACTTCCAAACCATTAAATTATGTAATTTAACACTATAAATTATTATGATTAAAAAAGTTGTATTAAATTAAAAAAATTTATTTTTCAGTATTCATCTAAATATGAAAGTTATCTGAAAAGTACCAAAAATTTATCCAAAATAAATATTTATGTCTCGATTCTGAAGAATAATTTAATTTCATTAAATTTAATATATAAATGTGTCAAATATTGGTTTTAAAAAGGTTTTTCCAATAAAAGGTTGTAAAATTTCATTTTTTTTGAAAATACCTTTTTTATCTGAAAAAATGAATTTGTTCTTATATTATGTCTAAGAAAATCATAATATGGATTTGAAAATTATATGGAATATATAAAATTCAAAATTTAGTTAATAATATTCATAACTTCTTTTTGAGCATCTAGTATGGTAATTCGTGGTGTGCTCGAAATCGGTGTTGCGTTTAGCACAAGCTATTAAATTACATTAAAGAAAAAAACTTACTATGAAATCTTGGGGTGTTACAGGTTAATGTAGGAACATTAATTTTAAATTACATTTCCATAGTCTTGTAAGAAATTACAATCCAATTTTACACTAAAAATCACATACATCATATTAAATTCACAGAGAAAGTAAATACGACATGACATAATGCATGAAATTTTTATCCAATTGTTCCTAGTATGATTCGTGATTAGATAAAACCACTTATCATCTTGAAATGGTAGAAAAAATAAAATAATTTTAATAATTTTATAAATAATAAAAATTGAAAAAATAATTTGTGTCACCAAAGTGTGAAATCCATGAATCTTTAGTAGAAAAGGAAACAATAGCATTTACCCAACCGAGGAAATTTGGGTATCCCCTATATGTGGGTTAGCTAATCTAGGAACAGGCACATTACCAATTTCTGATATTCTTAGTCTCTTGTATAACTCAAATAGTAATAAAAAAATAGCTCTGATACCACTTTATATCATCTCGACCTGATTTTTACTCAAGAATACCCTGATATGGTGGGCCACAAGATCTCAAGTGTGCCTCCCTGAATTCTAGAGTTTTCCAACTCTTAGTGAGGGCCTAGGGTATGACTGTGGGGATAATATAACCACATTGATAAGAGTGTGGCATAATAAGAAAAAAATCATAAATAAAGGGAAAAAAGACACTAATATCATTAGACCAGTAATCCACCATAGTAGAAGTAGAAATATTAAATAAAGAGTAGCTAAAATAAAAAATAATCATCCATGAAATATTAACAACTAGAAGAGGGTAAATAAATATTTTACACAAAATGATAATGAGGATATGTCATATAACTATAAAAATGTTTGAATAGGTAATACGGGATACAGGAATATACCAAATACTATAAAAATATACAAAAAGGAAGAAACTATTACTACAAGCATGTCAAGAAAATACCCAATCCTCTTCCCCATTCTCCATACTAATGCTATAAATCAATCATCAGAAGGTGGACACTTCTCATTTTCCATACATGAAATAATGTAGTCTACATGTGTACCAAAGGCGGACCACCAAGGGTGTGAGATACATTTTTAGTAGGTCACAACCAATGGTGTCTAGAAAAATTCATTTCATGTAATATAAATGTGAATTCTACAACCAAACATTTTTTGTGAATTTTTTGAATTAATTTAATATTTTTGATATTTATAAATTCACACAACATTGTTAATAGTTTTTATTAATATTTATATTTGAGAAATAAGTGATACTTTCATTATATACTACATCAAGGTAATATTGTACTACACACAACACTAACTTGTCACACATTTCACATAGCACTGTGTTTCTAAAAAACATCATTTTAATGTTATAACGATTTAAAAGAGATAGTTATAACTTAGTCATTAAAATTTGAAATATGAATAGTGATAACTACTTTTAAAATATTTTTAATAATGCTTTTATAAAAAAATATGACATAATTATTAGTTAAAATATAATTTTTTGAAGGGTCTTTACATGATTAAAAATGTACCATTTTCTCAAATGAATTTCTTTTTTATATCATTTTGTGAAAAAAAATAAAATTAATTTTAGACAATATTTGAAATATAATATTGATAAAATAAATTTTATTTATTAATTCAAAATTTATAACTTATCTTTCTGTGAATTTTTACGATTTTTCTGAGATGTTTCATTTTTTGATGAATTGTGAAAAATACTGCATTTTAGTAAAAAAAAATCTCTTGGTTTAAATAATTATTAATGTTAAATTATAGATTAAAAAGTATATTAAAGTAACAATATATATATATAAATATATTATTCATATAATAATCCAATTTTGGTCTTCTCAATAATTCTTATTTTTAAATTAGAAACAAAACTTATTGAACATTTGAATGTTTCTACGTTAAAAACTCGTTTTCTCGCCACGTGTGCGGGATTAATGTTAATATTAATTTTACCATTTATGGGATTTTATATTTTAATAAAGGAAATAAAAGTCAGTAATAATTAAACTATTTATTTTCTAATAATATAAACTTATTTTAAAAAAATATTAGTAAAAGTGATTAAAATTAATTATGACGACTAAGGTACAATTAAGATAAATAAGGAAGTAAAACCAAATATTAAGGACCAAAATGACCTAGAATGTTGTCCAAAAGGCCATGGATACCAATAATTAGACCATATCCCAACTTGGTTATAATTTTATTGGTTAATGGGATATTATTAAATGGATGTTCCCCATATAAAAGGTTAAGTAAGGAAAGAGAGAAAAAGAGAACTTTCCATACCATTAAAATTTATAACAACTTTATATAGGTACAAAACAACATATTTTCAATTACACATATGATTTTGAAATTTAAATGGTTTAATTTTATCATAAAAATTTGTCAATTATTTTAAAATATGATTTAGTTACTTAAAATGCTTAAAAATGCCAACGTAGTGATTATTTAGTTAATAATTAACTTAAATAAATGATATTATAAATATTAAATGTGAATTAGATTGACTGAATTATTGTTTTTAATTTTTTTAGATGAATATATCATCTTACATGTATTTAAACATAATATATTTTAATTCCAATATTGTTTTGATATTTTTAAATTTAAAGTAAATAAATAATTTCAAAATTGACATTATTGTAATTTTACAATAAATGATATTTTATTAAATGATTTAAAATTAATAAAAATCTTACATTCATAAATTTATTTCTATGTTTTAATAAATAATTAATATTTTCTATTAATGGACCCATTTATCATTCAAAATTAACATATTGATCCAAATGTTGTATAAAAATTTTTAGAATGGTGTGGGTTTAAGTTGTGTTTTTGTGCGTAATAAGCGCTTGTTTTAAAATTATTTTAAAAACACATTCAATATAAATTAGGTATCATCTTTATAATTAAATGTTTCTATATTTTCAAAATAATTTCACTTAAATTTACTCTTAATGGTTAAACTACATAGGTTAGAAGACTAGTGTTTTAATAAAAACCAAAATGATTAAATTGGGGAAACATATATGTTAAGGAACCAAATTATTAAAATGAGCATATTTTTGTGTATCAGAAGTTTTTAATGACCATTATTACCCTTTAATCCATTATTTTTTCATTTTTAAGGAACATTATTTAAGGTATACTTCCCTTTAATGAATACATTTTTGGTATTTACAATAGTGCCACTCCCCTTCCACTATGAAAATGAAAACACTCTCCCACTTTCTTACACCTCTCAAACCAGATATGTTCATCCAATATCATCACAATAAAATTAAAAAAATAACTCCATTACTCATTTATCCTCTATTATGGAATAAATACTTAAAAGGAATCCCTTTGGTGAAAATTAGAAGTAGTTATCCGAAAAAGAGGTAACACCCTCCATCATGCTCCTTTATTTTATTTCCACTATCCACTCCCTAACATATTCTTATTACATTATTGTATAAAAAACATTATACTAAATATACTAGTATGTATTTATTATAATATTTCTACCTAAAAATACAAACCCTTCCATCTAATGGGTAAAGAACATGTCACGACCCGTCCCTCGGGGCCCATACCATGACTACCCCAAGCCCCCAGCCATTGGTATGGGGTTGGTGACTAGCACCAATGGAATAAATCCCAAAAATAGGGAAGGTATTGCCTTTATAACTGTAAACACACACAACAGTGTACAAGTTGGAAGCAAAATACTAAGTAAAAATATATACAAAGAGTGATGAAAAGTAAAAGGGGCCGGAAATAAAAACACAACTGTAAAGTATAAGTACAACTGAAAAGAAAAAAAATAGCTGAAAAGTGAAGAGAAGCTCCTAGATAATCCACCACAGATCCTATATGAAGGGAAGGTACAGATAGACTCTAAAGCACTCCACATATGTCTGTCTCCTCTGGGTGCCGACTCGTCATATGGTCCACCTTCGGGTACCATCCAATCCGACCACTCAGATCCTTTGTCAACATTGTCTGTCGTCTACAACCAACATAATGAGGTGTGGGAATAGCCCATGCCATGGTGAGTATAATGATACTCAACAGGGACATCGAGACACTCAAGGTCTCTCAAAATCCACCAAGGATAAACCACATAGTATGAAATCAACAAATATCCATTAGATAGGTATATTCCCATACATATACCTAAGTTATCATGTAACCCATCTCAATCATGAGGAAAACACAGGAAACACTGACTCATCTCACACAGGTATACAACTTCTATAAAGTTATAGAGATGATCAGATGTAGCCACTAAATCATCCAAGCTGTCGGACCCATACAGGATCCAGGACCAGCGATTAGAACTGTCAGACCCACATAGGATTCAGGAACAGTAGTTGGAGCTTTTAGACCCACACAGGATCCAGGACCAGCTATTCTGTTGGACCAACACATGATCCAAGAATATAAGTTAGAATTTTTGGACCCACAAAAGATCCAGAAACAGTCGACAGAGCTGTTTGACCCACATAGGATGCAGGATCGGCTATTCTGTCGGACGAACACATGATCCAGGAATAGAAGTCAGAACTGTTGGACCCACAAAGGATCCAGGAATAGTCGTCAGTACACAGCCCGCCACAGGGTTTCTATAAAGCATGATTGATTCTGGGAGTGTCCACTCCTCAAGCCGAGTATCGATACATCAACTTCCACTAAGCCCCAAGTTTTTGTATCCAAAATATCTTTCTTTCCATATGAATCTCAACGCGGAAGATGATGTTTCAATCAGACGCTCGGTCTGAGAGTTTTTGGCATTTCCGTTCTGAGGGCCAGATTGGATTTAAGTTCAATCTAACCCAACCATACTACAACTGCGTCCTATCCTCAAGTGGGGTATGTCAAAAAAAAATTTCTCTCTCTAAGACTTTTTTTCCATAGACGGTTCGTCAATCAGACACACATAGCCCAAGTTATGGGTGAAAATGTGAAATCAGGTCAAACTAGTCCGGACTGCAGTCCGACAGGGTCTGCAGGTCCAACCCAGTCCACGGGGGTGGCCAGGCCTGCGAGAGCGGCCCGACCCGCACTGGGTCCGGCCTAGTGGCCCGCGTTGGGTCCAGCCTTGTGGCCCGTGGGGTCCACCCTAGCCGCATCGAGGGAGAAGCCGCGCGACCCTGGTAATCCCAAACGGCTATGTTGTTTGGGTGGGAGATAAACCGGTGCCAGGTGGTGCCCGTCCACATCACATAGGACCTATGGTGGGTCCCATTCCACCCGGATATCCAAGAGGCCAGCCGATTCACGCATGGTGCCAGTTGCGTCGCGCCGTTGCGTCGTGCCTTCCTGGTCGACCTGGCGGCTTGAGCCACCAGTTTCTTTCTGGGTTGTCCTTATGCCAGCCGCCACTGTACCGTCGCGGCCAAGGGATGTGGATTCTCCTTCGGTGGCGTGGTTTAACCGCTGTTGTCCATGCAGCTGGCTGGTTTTCCGGCCACCCTTCCATTGTTCCAACTGTGTCATTCACTAGTTCCGACTGCCGACAAACCTTCTGCGGGGCACCAGATGAGTTCTTGTGGCCTGATTCTTGTTCTGGAAGAAGATGTGCACTCCTCAAGACGTCACCTTCGATCCGCAAACAAAGTTGAAGAGATACGCTCAACCCAGACTCATGCCGCATTGGGTATCAAAATCCATTAACAAAAGCTGGAGAGTTCAGGTTGTGTTTGTTCGAACCGTTCCCTTTGTGTTAGGGTGATATCAAGTGGCTTAAAATTCTAAACCACAACAAAAAATGAAAAATCGAGGAAGAAAGCAGGGTTTGAACCCCTACCTTATATTTGTTGTTCATTGAAGATGTCTCTAAAAGAAGGAAATCAGTTCGTTGACGTCAGGAAAGAATATGACGATGTCAAGGACGATGTCACCGGCTTTCTTCAAGGATGGCGCTTCCTCCCATGTTCCGGTTGATGATCGGTCTTCGTCGGCAGAAGAAGTGTTCTTCGTTGGAGAATTCTTTTTCCCCCAAGTTCTTTTTTTCCCAAGCTCCACCAAAATGAAAATGACAACCCAAAAATAATGGATTATGTTCATCCATTATTTAATTATTGGGCCAAATATTCAAAACGAATCAAATTAATTAATTAATTCTCCATTAATTAATTTCAGTGAATTGGAACCGTAAGGTGGGGAGCTCAAGAGGCTCTCCCCACATAATGGGAAGTTCATGAGGCTTCCAACTCGGGTGTTCCACACCAAATTAATCCTCACATGGGAGGTTGTGTTTGGGTAGGCCCCACCACCATAACCTCTCATGGGAGGTTAAGGTGTTTTGGTACCTACATCCCACCTCCACATGGTGATTATAACAAATAAAATAAAATAATACAAGAACTAATTTTATTTTATTATTCCACATAAAACCCAAAATCTATCTTTTATTCCCGACCATCAACCGTTGAGGTGAAAGAATTTTTAAGAGAATACTGGCGTTGCGAGATCAATAGTGCCCTTAGATTTCAATTCTGATCACTAGTTCAAATGTTATAAAATCTCACTTGTATGTTTACTTAACATACCTGAATAAATATTCAGAAATTGATTCCGGGAAAACCAGGCATCAGAATCATCTTCCATCAATTGTCACTGACTCATAAAATTACCATGTATTTAACAAAAAAAATTCCACGGAAATTCCAGGTCATTAAATAATCCCCACCTCAAGGTTTTGCGTCCCCGTAAGCTACAAGTCGAACTAAGGGAACAAATGGGGGGTACTGAACACACATCTGACCCTCCCGCTCCCATGTGCTCTTCTGGAGGTTCCCGTGCTACCAATGTACGTTTAGTAAAGGTATTGATAGTCCACGAAAGACTCACTCATGTCGATCCTCAATATCCAATAAAATCTCTATAAATCTCTCCCCATCGTCGACGTCTAGCTCCCCATGGTCGATGATGTGAGAAGGGTCGTGCCCATATCTCCTCAGTTGGGATACATGGAAGACATCGTGCACCCAGTGCAAATGAGGTGGAAGAGCTAGGCAGTGAGCCACCTCGCCCACTCTGCTGAGGACCTAGAAAGGTCTGATGAATCGCGAAGACAACTTGACGCCTCAACCAAATCTCCATAAAACTCATCGAGGTGAGACCCGTAGGAAGACATGGTCACCATCCACGAACACTAAAGATCTCTGTCTCCTGTCAGCATACGACTTATGCGTGTTCTTTGTAGTCCTCATCCACCCCTGGATGATCTTCACCTTCTTAGTGGTAGCCCATTCCATATATGGTCCCCCAAGTGCTGACTCCCCAAGGTTAGTCCAATACAAGGGTGATCTGCATGGTCGACCATTGAAGGCCTCAAAAGGGGCCATCCCGATGGTGGAGTGATAATTGTTGTTGTATGCAAACTCTACCAAATGTAAGTGATCCTCCCAACTGCGACCAAAGTCGAGGACACAAGAACATAGCATGTCCTTCAGGGTCTGAATGGTCTTCTCAGTCTGACCATCTGTCTAAGGATGGAAGGTGGAGATGAGATGAAGCTACATCCCAAAATCCTCCTACAACCCTTTCAATAGATGGTAAGTAAACTGTGTGTCATGGTCTGAGAAATTAAAAGAAGCTAATCCATGTAGTCGCACAATTTAATACACATAGAGGCATCTCACTCTCTCTACTGAACCCTTCTCTCTGATCGGTAGTAAGTGGGCTGACATGGTTAGTCGGTCTATGATCACCCAAATCGAATCAAGAATCCTGGATGTATATGGAAGCTCCGTCATTAAATCCATGGATATCCCATCCCACAAACACTCTGGAACCTCTAAAGTTTGTACCAAGCCTGCTGGCACTTGATTCTCCGCCTTAACTTGCTCATAAGTGAGGCATCGAGAGACAAACTCTACTGCCGCCTTCTTCATACCTAGCCCCCAGTGCTGCCGTCGAAGATCCTAGTACATATTCGCCACTCTTGGATGTACCACTAGAGGGGATGTGTGAAAATCCTTCCACACATCCTCCTAAAGTGACACCGACACCATAGTACATCCTCTGAAGAGGATTACGAGCTCCCAACCTTCAGAAAATCCGTCATCTGCCTGCGTCATGGATATCTGAGCACGTTATGTCTCGCAGTTTGCATCCCCATGTGGTGCCTCCCTAACTCACTGATGAATTGGAGGAGTGACTGTAAGAGGCTGAAGGAAAGCTTCTCCATCTCAGTCTATATATGAAATCTATAAAGCAGTTAATTGCTCTGTCGCCTCTCCGAGCAGTTGTACACCAGATCTTTTACTGAGCTCTTCTGCAACAACATTTCCTTTCCTAGGACAATAGACTATCTCGAATTCATAGTCCTGGAGGAACTAAAGCCAATGTCGCTGCCTCAGGTTCAGGTCCTTCTGAGAGAAGATATAACTGAGACTCTTGTGATATGTGTACACGCTAAAATGTTGGCCCATCAAATAGTGTCACCAAATCTTAAAGGTAAAGACCACTGCCGATAACTACAGGTCATGGATAGCATAGTTCTGCTCATGTTGCCTCAGCTGACGAGAACCATAAGTGATCACTGCTCGCTCCTGCATCTGGACACACCCAAGTCCAGTCCCTGATGTGTCGCAGTAGACTACGTACCCTACGCCTTCTTCTGGAAGACTCAATATGGGCGAAATAGACAGCCTCTGCCTTAGCTACTGAAAGCTCTACTGGCATATCTCCGACCACATGAAGGGTTTCCCCTTCTTTGTCAAGGCTGATAGTGGTGCTCCAACTCTGGAGAATTCTGGTACGAACCTCCAGTAGTAACCAGCCAAACCCAGGAAACTTCGTACCTCTGTCACACTCTTGGGTGGCTCCCAAGAATGTACCGCCTCAATCGTCGCTGGATCCACTGCAACTCCAGCCTGTGAGATGACATGTCCCAAAAAGTGAACCTCCCAGATCTAGAACTAGAACTTTGAGAGCTAACCTTAAATATGGTGGTTTCGGAGTCTGTTCAGTACTACCCACAAATGGTAGGCATGCTCCTCCTTAGTAGTCGATTAGATCAGAATGTCATCGGTTAAGACTAAGAAAAAGCGATCAAGGTATGGCTCGAAGATCCTATTCATGAGTCCCATGAACACTACTGGAGCATTGGTTATGCCAAATGGCAAAACCATGAACACATAATGGCCATACCGATACCTGAAGGTCATCTTCTGCACATCCTCGTCTCGAACTATGAGCTGGTGATAGCCTGATCTGATGTCTATCTTTGAGAACTACCATGCTCCATTTAGTTGATCAAAGAGGTCATAAATCCTCGGGAGTGGTACTTGTTATTCAAAGTCACCTGGTTCAGGCATCGGTAGTTGACACAAAGCCTCAATCTCCCATCCGCCTTCTTGGTGAACAGAATCGGGGCTACCTAGGGAGAAACACTCGGGTGAATGAATCCCTCCCCCTCCAAGTCCTCTAACTATACCCGCAGCTCACAATTCTTCGGGGGTGCCATCTGATATGCTGGTGTAGATATCAGTGCCATCTCGGGGTACATGTCAAAGTAAATGTACACCTCTCTGTGAGGAGGTAGACCTGTGACATCATCAGGGAAAACATCGGTGTACTGGTCCACCACTGCAGGATAGCTCGGACTCTCCACATATACTGCTTCGAGGGTAAGGCAGGCTAAATGACGAGTTATTGGATGCACCCTCTTCTTGGTAAGTCCGTCATGTGCTGTAAAGGTTCCCTTCTCCCCGGTGAAGGTAAACCTGGTCCCATCCGTGCAGACACACCACACTTTCCACATAATATAGTCGATATGAGCATGGATTGTAGATAACAAGTCCATACCCAAGATGACATCGCATGTCCTCGACACCACTACTAGGAGATCTCAGCCGAAGATCTCTCCTCCAAGAGTAAGGTCACACTGTCGGCACTAGTGTGTAATCATCGAATCATATCTCGTAGGAGTCTCTAGACATGAGGATCGATCTAATGGCTCCTTCGTAATCTCCGAGACCCAAATGAGGGAAGTTGCAATGAAAGAGTGACTGAAACCTGTGTATATAAGAACTGCAGCTAAGGTAGAGCAGACACATATCATACCTTGAATAATCTCTGAAGTTCCATGGTCGTATGCTTCAGCTTCTTGAAGTTGATCTCTCACCTGTCCACCAACTCCCAGTGGTCGGGGTGGACCTCCATGTGGTGGTGGCAGTAACACCTTGAATCTTCATCCACCACCAGCTGCACAACCAGATCCTCTTCCATGTCTTCCTGCTCTCTGTGGTCCGCCTTGATTGAATCTCTGTCTCTACCTGGGCGGTCTTTCGATCATCTGTTATTCGTCAGTACGGCGGGTCACACATTCATGATCCATGTGACACTGCCCACATCAAGAGTAACATTGACCGCTCCTAGTAAGACTGGATCTTTCTCATGTGCCCTGCACAACTGAACCTATATGCTGAGGTCATCCAGTGGATGGCCTGGTCTGCTTGGACCTCTACGACATCTTTCTACTGCCAGTTGTAGAAGACTCTGCTACGTGATGCCCGGTGGTAGGTCTCGCTACTGGTGACTACTCAATAAATAAAATCTCCACTAAGAGGGATTTCTCTAACACCCTAGCCTACGTCAGGATGCTGACTGAGATCATCGATGATATGATCTCCCATATGAGCCCCTAATACGAAGGTTCATGCCCTGAAGAATGGGTCTTGCACTATATCGGCCGAGTAGAGGGAGAGGTCGTTGAACCTCGCTGAGTATTGTGCCACTATCATTCTACCCTACTGTAGATGTAGTAGATCATGTATTCGCACCCCACGTAGGGTGTATGGGACAAAATATGCCTGAAACAGGCTCTCGAAGTCTTCCCAAAATTGTGTCGTCTCGTCATGCACCTAGAGCATGAGGCTCCACTATTTTCATGCTGCTTCCTGTAGAAGGCTGGCAGCAAGAATCACCATGAAGTCTGCTGGTGTCGCTACCAATCTGAAGACTCTCACCACAACCTCCATACAATCCTCAGCTGCATGTGGGTCCGTCTCTCCCCTGAATCTGGGCAGCCTCTGGCACTGGAACTCATGCAATGTGCTCAAGAGGCATGCATTCTATGATACTGGGGATAGTGTAATTGGTGGCCCAACGGGAAGTGGTACCGCTGGTGCCTCTGCTTTTATGGGGCCCCTCACCAAGGCCTCATCGCTCGGTGGGCTTCCATCTCGTACATATCTCGGGTCCTTGGTTGGCTGTCTGCGTGGGGCCATCCTGAAAAGATACAGGTGCGCCACGGTTAATATGTTATACCTGGTGAGCTGACTCAAAGAGATAACAAAGAAAACTCTTTAAACATACATGCAATCAGTGTTTTCATGCACAGAGTCAGAAATCAGATATCAGGGTCCTAGTGTATGGATACGTTGACCGCCGCACCAACAGTGGACTCCCTAAACTGAAAACCACACTCCGTACTCTTAAAACTATTACTTCACAGAAAAGAAAGATCTGATTCCTATGTTCTATGGTAGAACTGACTTCTCTGATCCCAATTTTTCATGACCCGTCCCCCGGGGCCCGTACCGTGACTACCCCAAGCCTACCTTCCATTGACCAGGGGCTGGAAACTAGCACCAAAGGCATAAATCCCAGAAATAGGGAAGAAATTGGCTCATTAATTGAAAACAAACACAATATATTAGAAGCTGGAATAAAAACACTAAGTAAAACTATATACAAAGAGTGCTGAAAAGTAAAAGGGGTCGGAAATACAAACCCAACTGTAAAGTACAGGTACAACTGTAAAGGACAAAAATAGCAGAAAAGTGAAGAGCAGCTCCTAGATCGTCCACCAAGGATCATACCAGAAGGGAATGTACAAATATCAACCACAACAATCCACATCCGTCTTTCTCCTCTGGGTATCGACTCGTCATAAGGTCCATCTCTGGGTACCATCCAGTCCTGCTACTCTGATCCTCCTTCAATGCAGTCTGTCATCTGCAAACAACACAATGATGTGCGGGCATAGCCCGTGCAGGGGTGAGTATAACGATACTCATCAGGGACCCCGGGAACCTCAAGGTCTCTCAAAATATATCAAGGATTAACCACAAAGTATGAAATCAATAGATATCCATTACATATGTATATGCTCGTACATATACATAAGTTATCAAGTAACCCATCTCAATCATGAGGAAAACACAGGAAACACAGACTCATGCCACACATGTATACAAATGTTGTAGAGTGATAGAGATGAGCATATGTAGCCACAGAATGATCCAAGCTGCCGGACCCACACAGGATCCAGGACCAACGATTAGAACTGTCGGACCCACACAGGATCCCAGAATAGTCGTCGGAGCTGTCGGACACACATAGGATCCATGACTAGCTATTATGTCGGACCAACAAATGATCCAGGAACAGAAGTCAGAACTGTCGGACCCACATAGGATCCAGGAACAGTTGTCAGAGCTATCAGACTCACACAGGCTCCAGGAACAGCTATTCTGTCGGACCAACACATGATCTATGAACAGAAGTTAGAAATGTTGGACCCACATAGGATCTAGGAACAGTCATCAGTGCACATCCAACCATAGGGTTTCCACAAAGAATGCTTGATTATAAGAGGGTCCTCTCATCAAGCTAAGTGTTGATACATCAATTTCTATGATGTCCCAAGTTTATTTATCCAAAAGATCCGTCTTTCTATAACAAAATTAATGCGATAGATGGCGCGTCAATCAGACGCCCAGTTTGAGAGTTATTGGCATTCCTGTTCCAAGGGCTTGGCTAGATTTAGGTTCAATCCAACTCGACCATACCCCACCTCCATCCAAGCCTCAAGTGGGGTATGTCAAAATAACCATCTTGCTCCAATATTTCCATCACCGCAAATGGTTCTTCAATCAGACACCCGTAGACCATGTTATTGGCGAAAAGGTGAAATTGGGTCAAACGGGTCCGAACTGGGGTCTGACCCGGTCCGAGGGTCCGACTCGGTCAGTGCTTGGTCCGGCCTAGTGGGCCGTGGGGTCTGTCCTAGCCACGTCCAAGGGGGAAGTCGTGTACCCACTCGTAATCCTATGTGGTTATGCCATTTGGGTGGGAGATAAACCGGCACCAGGTGGTGTCGTTCAGCGTCCTATGGGACCCGTGGTAGGTCCCGCTCCACCCCGCCGGCCGACTGGTGGGCCGAATCCCATGCGGTGCCGGTTGCACCGCACCTCCCCTAGTGACCTGGAGGATCGGGCCACCAGTCTTCCTCACGGTCGACCATGCACCGACCTCTTTTGTACCACCCCGGCCATGGGTCGCGGCTTCTTCTACTCCACCGCGCGACGCCGTTGTGTCGTGTCTTCTTGGTCGACCCGGTGGCTTGAGTTTCCAGTTTCTTTCGTGGCCAGCCTTGAACCGGTAGCCACTACACCACCACAGATAGGGGTCTCGGCTTCTCCATCGGCAGAGCAGTTGTGCTACCACTATCCACGCATCCGGCCGGTTTGTCATCCGCCCTTCCTTCGTTCCACTAGTGTCGTTCGCTAGTTCTGACCACCAGTGAACCTTATGTGGGTCCCCAGATGAGTTCTGGTGGCCTGATTCTCCTTCCGGAAGAAGCCGTGCACTCCCCAGAATGTAGCATTATATCCGCAAACAAATTTGATGAGAGAAGCTCATCCAGGACTCATGCGGCATTGGGCATCAAAATCCATAAGAAAGGTGGAGGGGTCGGTCCGTTTTTGTTCGGCCCGTACCCTCCGCGTTAGGGTGATATCAAGCAGCTTCGAATTCTAAACCACGATGGAAAATGAATAATTGAGAAAAAAACCAAGTTAGAACCCCTACCTTGGATTCATTGTTCGTTGAAAATGAGACAGAAAGGCGGGCGTCAATTTGTTGACTTCGGGAAAAAAGATGAAGAAGTCGAGGACGATGTCATCGACGTTTATCAAGGATGACGCTTCCTCCCTTGTTTCGGTTGAAGATCGTTCTTCGTCGGTGGAATAAGTGTTCTTCATTGGGGAATTCTTTTTCTCCCAAGTTCTCATTTTCCAAAGTTCCAACAAAATGAAAATTCCAACATAAAAATAATTGATTAAGTTCATCCATTATTTAATTGTTGGCCCAAATATTAAAAAATATTGAAATTAATTAATTAATGCCCCATTAATTAATTTGAGCGATTTTTCACCATAAAGTTGGGAGCTTAAGAGGTTGTCCCCACTTAATAAGAAGTTCATGAGGCTTCTAACTCGGGTGGTCCCCACCAAATTAATCCTCACATGGGATGTTGAGTTCGGGTGGGCCCCACCACCATAACCTCTCATAGGAGGTTAAGGTTTGGCGGTCCCCACCTCCAACCTCCCCATGGTGATTATAAAAAATAAAATACAATAAGACATGAAATTATTTTATTTTATTATTCCACGTATTACCCAAAATCTATCATTGATTCCATACCATCAGTCGTTGAGATGAAATACTTTTTAAGTGAATATCGGTACTGTGAGATCAATGGTGCCCTCAGATTTCAATTCTGAGCACCGGTTCAAAAGTTATAAAATCATGCTCGTACGTTTTCTAAACATACCCGAATAAATCTTCAGAAATTGATTCCGAGCACACCAGGCCACAGAATCACGCGCAGTCAATTTTTTCAGACTCATAAAATTACCATGTATTTAAGAAAAAACATTCCATGGAAATTCTAGGGTTTTACAGAACATATTGTTTATGTGTACAACAAACTACCACCTCACACAATGATGATTGTTCTTTTTTCCTTTACCGTCTCTCATGATGGGAATTATGATGAAAACTCTCTATATATATAATTTATATTATATTTTTATTGTATTTATCTTATTAATTTATTTTATAGAAAATATCTTAATTCTTTACATTTTGTGTAAATATGATAATTTCATTTGAGGAAGTGCGGACTACCGCCCCCTCAATGCGATGCGATTAGTTCACACAATAAATGGAATTTATTAAGGATGGGTTTAGTGAAATTATATTATATATATAATTATAATTATATTTTAATTATATTATATACATATATACAAATATTTTATTTTCTTTCTTTTTTTCAATAAGACAATAAAAATGGAAACAACATTCATGTGCACCTACGACTTACCGTCTCCATGAACGATGTATTAAATTTCAAACATCGATAATATATAGATTATTATAATAAAAAAATAGTCAATATAAATGATATTTATATCATTTTTGAATTTCTTGAAATAATGATACAAGTATAAGAACCAGAGATATAACAAATAATGACACAAGTGAAAAACAAAGAGAATATTACCTGAAGCACAACCTTAACATGAAATTGTTAAGAAGAAAGAAATTGAACGTAATAATAAAACCATATATTTTTTTAGAATATTTAATATGGTTATGTAAATTATTTATAGTGAACGTAAATTTATTATATAAGATATTTGAGTGAGTATGATGACAGTCCAGACACAAGCAAAGGGAATTTCTTCTAACATTTTATTTCTATGTGATACATGCTTTATAAAACACTCATTTATTTTGTCTGGTATATATAAAGAACATAGATTTATTATATGATTATTATAATTAAATTAATGGTTATTTAAACATAAATTTTATGATTTTTATTTCATTTGGTTTTGGTTTCAAAATTTACCAAATTGGTATAAAAAGTTTTTCTCGATTTTCATTATTTGAGACACATTCCATGTTATGCACCTACATTTTTATGTGAGGTGTAAATATTACCTCAAATATGTTAGATAATGAATATATTTTTATTCATGAAATTTTCAGATATATTTAATTTCAGTTTATTACATGGGAAGTATAATTCAATATGAACAAGTGGTAAGAGTTTATTGAAACAATCTCATTGTTTATCAAGATTATTTATGAATATGGTTCCATCGATGAAATATTATGATCTATATCTCAAGATAACTCATGGATTTTATTATAATATGTATATAAATGATATATTTATGTATTTTTTCCATTTTATATTCATTTTTACATAATATGATTAGTAACAGGTTTTTAAAAAAGTCAGGCCTTACCTCTCCCTTCGATGAGAAATATATGTTCTTTCAAAAACTAGTTTTCTTAGAAGGATTAAAAAATGTTTTCAAAGATATATTTATAGGTTTTCAATTTTATTTTCATGAAAATGGTTTTCAAATATTTTTATGATTTAAAGATCCTTTCTTAAATAATAAAGGATATTTACCTCCGGAAATACTTTCAAAATATCCCTCCAGGTTATTTTCCATCTAAGATAACATTTATTGATGTTGCCTATTCCCTTCAAGGAAATGATCTAAATATTCCACTAATGTTATTTTTTGAATGGTTTATGTTTTTATGGAATTATTCTCATGACACCCATTTTTTATTCCATGTATTGTATGCTTTCAATACTCACTTATTTTTATGGGTTATGATTTTATGAAATTACTATGAAACCTATATCATTTCTATAGGTTATGATGTGGTCAAATATTAATTATTCCCATTTAATTTCATAGGTTATGATTTGATTTTTATAGAAAAAATATATTTTTGTGGTTTATGATATGAAAAAAGTTTTATTATCTTTTTTTAAATGAATTAATGATTTTATTATGAGATGGGTGGGACCTATATCTCCCTCCAATGAATTGGGTGAAAATTTATATCTCATGAGAAAGACAAGGTTGGAACAAGGAGTGAACTCTATTAAATATTACTGGGATGGAATGAGGAGTGAACATGGTTAAGTAATACAGGGATAGAATAGGGAGTGAACCTAGTTCAGTAATATACATTTTCTACTAAGATGGCCTTAGAAATAATGCATTGACTACTATTAAAATCATTATATTTGATTATGTGTCTGCCAAAATTCCATTTTTTATTTATATATTATTCTTTCATGGAATATGTTCTTTATTTCCAAATGATTCATGTATTATGAACCACCAAAATTTATTTTATGATTTATGTTTATGATATCTGATATAAAGGAATGATCTTATATTTTCATGATTATATTCTCATACACTTATGCTCGTTATTATTCTCTCACATATCCCATGTTTAACCTTACTAAGAATCTGAGATCACCCCTTTTTATGTTTCATTCCTCCAGATTATGAAGATTTGTACCATGTTTGATGTGTTTAAGAAGGGTGATAGTAATTAAGAATATTGTGGGAGATTATTTAGCTCATATTTTTACCAGTGTTTATGTTTCCATGTTTCCAAAGGGACTAAAATAATACTATCTTTGGGGGTCTGTTTTCATTATGTTTTATATATTCTGCACTAGCTATGTATTGACTATATACATTACGATTTGTTAGTTATAGTTGGTATTAGAGTGAATATTTAGTCAACCTATTCAAACTATGATTAGGAAACATTACTGAGATCCCTAGGTATATATCTAAGGATATGTCAAGGGATTTATCTAGGGTTAAGTATAAGTATGAGTTAATTTTCAGGAAAATATTATGTAATTTTGGTAAAGGATTGGGTGAGTGGTTTCCATGTAATACATAATTCTCTAGATATTACAAGTGGTTGTACCTCTAAAAAATATGTACTTTGGGGTAACAACTTTGAAAAGATATACCAGAGCTAACTTAGTATATTCTGGTTAATGACAGCGGGCCTTGATGTGCACCTAGTTTGACACTCCCTATGGATATTATTTTGGAATTAACAAACTATTTTTGAACCATCCGGAAGGATTTAAATATAATATTATTATAAATAACCTAGGAGTAACCTAACGTGTAATATATTAAATAATTAGGTTCTATGATTTGGACATCCTATGAGAAATTTTTCATGATTATGTGGTTTTTATTCTATGATAAGTGTTTCTCACCCTATGCTTTCTAGTTTCAGTCAATAAAGAGAACTAGAAGAAACATGGTTAATATTTAATTTTTTAGATGCATAATGTATAGGCATTATGAAAATCTATTTCCCAGTGGAAATGTCTTTATGAGAATTTGGAAGGTGGTATGAATATTGGTTATACTTAAGAAGATAGATAGATCATAAAGGACATGGGAATGGTAGGTGATGTTCTTGCTGTATTGTTTACCTTAAAATAAGAATCATGATTATATTGAGGTTGAAGAAAATTAAGACATGATTCATATTACATATTGTAGGAAATAGGATTAATGAAAAAGTTGATGGAGCCTGAGTAATGGATTAATAATAAATTTTTATGAATGAAGTATTTATGGTTTGGAATTAAAAGATGATGTTATATAAATCATGAAATATGTTATTATTTTATGTATATTCTTCCATTAATGATTTAAAAGGATATGTTGAATGGTGATGAAGACTTAGAAAAGTGATATTTTTATTAACGGAAGGTAACACTTAATGTGATCAAGATTATGCGAAATATGTGTTTAGATTCGATAAAGAGATGATTGATATCGATAAATAAACTATATATCACCGATTAACATGAATCTGATTACTGATTTGTTGGAAAAGTGGTCTATGTCATCCTAGATGAAGTTTAAAACTTATTGGATTTAAGGAATATATCTACTAACATTTGGATTAAGGAAGAATTCATGTTTTTCAAAATTATTTATTGTATTTCAGGTTATTAACTAGTTTTAAGAGAATATATGATGAGGGAAACCACATGTTTGGAATGTGACAACCAAGATCTAACTTTTGATATATGGGGGATCAAAGTTAAAATTATTTCATAACCATCTTACTAATGTTTTTTATTTTCAACTTGTATAAGGGTTATAAGGTTAAACATTTGTGGAAATATTACTGTACACTTTGTTTGAAGTATTATCTCTCCACATGAGGATTTATGTATACTGGATAACATGTTCTAAAAAAATTTTATTGATGGCAACTGATGACAAATGGGATGGAATATCATGGATCTCATGATCAGTTTGTACTCTATGAAGGATAGAAAATGACCATTTATTTTGGAGAAAGAGTTAAAGTGGATCAAGGAACAACAATGGGTGAGGATGACCTAAAATCATGAGATCATATATTTTCATGAAAATTATTCCAACTTTAGGAAAAATATCTATATATAAAATTTTTTCCTAATACGTTATTTTTTGTTAAGCTGGTGACCTTTTAAATCATCATAGATTTTTGACATTACGGAAATAAACATTTCATTAACCATTACCTTTTTGGGATTTATTACCTCAATCACTCCCTATAAATATTTAGGTTATTCTTTAATGTCCATGTTTTCACTTCGCACCTATGATCTCTTATATGGAAACCTAGTTATATGTTACTTTGTGTAACTTTTATGTTTCCAATAGTACTTTTTTAAAGGATGTTTTAGGGTTAATTATTACATTTTGGTTTTATATGAACTGAAATTTCAAGTATTAAACCATTGATAACATAGATAAATTTCAAGAGAGATATAAATTTTAAGCGGGGTAGAATGTAGCACCCCAATATTTTGTGATTTTTTTGAATTAATTTAATCTTTTTGATATTTCGAAATTCACACAACATTGGAAATAATTATTTTATTATTTATATTAAATAAATAAGTCATAATTTCTTCATATGTTTAATTAAGGTATTATTGTGCTATAAACAACAATGACTTGGCATATGTTACATGCAAAAGTGAGTTTATACGAAACATTATTTTATGTTTATAACTATTTAATAGAAAAAATTATAAACTAACCATTAAAATTTTAAATATGAATAATGAAAACCATTTTACAAATATTTTTTATAATAGTTTTACATAAATAAAAAATATCAATTATGAAAAATATAATTTCAGGTAAAGTCTTTACATGTTTAAAAATATTATTTCCTCAAATGAATTTAAATTTATTTCCTTTTGTGAAAAACAATAAAATTATTTTCAGAAACTTTTAGAAATATAATTTGATAAAATAAAATTCATTTTTTAATTCATAATTTCAAAATGAGATTATGGTGATTTTTTGGGATTTTTATAAGAAGTTTCATTTTTGATAAATAATGAGAAATATTGCATTTTAGTAAAAAAATAAATTTTAATTTAAATAATTAATATCGTTAAATTATATCCTAAATAATTTTTTTAAATTCAAAATAGATAAATTATTCATATATTAATCCAATGTATTTTATTTGAATTATTTTTATATTTATATTAGATATAAAAACTTATTTAATTTTTGAATGTTTCGACTTAAAAAAACTCACTTTATCACCACATGTGTAGGATTAGAATTAACATTAATTTTCTGACATATTTGTTTTGAATTTTAAAAATCGATATAAAAAGTTTTAATCATTACACTACTTATATTCAAATAAGATCAACTTAATTTTTGACCAAAAATTATTTCTGAAAATGATCAAAATTAATTATGGTGATTAAGGTAAATTTAAGCATTATAATGATCTAAAAATAAATATTAAGGACCAAAATGACCTGGAAACTTTTCCAAAATCCATTGAATACCAGTAATTTTATTATATCTTTAAATGGTTCAAATTTTATGGGTTATTTTAATATTATTAAATGGAAGTTCCCTATATAAATGGTTAAGTAAACAAAGAGAAAAAAGGAAAATTTCCTTACCTTTAACATCTATAAAACATTAGGATATGAACAAAAAATCATATTTTAGGTTAGATATATTATTTTGAAATATAATGGGTTTATTTTATAATAATTAATTATCATTAATTTTTAAGGATAATTTAGTTACTGAAAATACTTAAGAAATGCCAACTTAGTGATTATTTAGTTAATAATTAACTAAAATAAATGATACTATAAATATTAAAAGTGAAGTGAGTTGATTGAATTATTGCCTTTAATTATTTTTTTAGATTAATATATTATTTAAAAATATTTTAGCTTAATAAAAATTAATTCCAATATTTTTTTTTGATATTTTAAAATTTAAATTAAATAAATAATGTCAAAATTTAAATTCTTGTTATTCTACAATAAATGATATTTTATTAAGTGATTATAAATTAATTAAAAAACTATATTCTTCTTATTTATTCTTAAGTGTAAATAAATATTAAATATTTTCTATTAATTTACCCATTTATATTTTATAATTAACATATTGACCCATATATTGTAAAAGCATTTTTAGCATGGACCAAGTTTAAGTAGTGTTTTTGCACGTAACAAGTGCTAGTTTTAAAATTAATTTCCATCAAAATGGAATTTTATAAATTATATATAATATTTATAATTAAATTTATCAATATTTTTAAAATGATCTCACTTCAATTTAGTTTTATGGGTTAAACTACATAAGTTTTAAAAATAATATTTTTAATAAAAACCAAAATGATAAAATTGGGAATCGTAGAAGTTAAGGTACCAAATTATTAAAATAAAAATATTTTTCTATGGTAGAGGTTATTATTGACCATTAGTCCCATTAAATGAATTTGTTTCCATTTATGAGGACCATTAGGTAAGTAATACCTCCCGTTAATGAATACATATTTGGTATTTACAAAAGTGTCACTCCCCTTCCACTATAAAAAAGAAAGAAGTCTCCCACTTCCTAACACATCAAAACACACTTAGGCTTATAAAACATCTAAATAGTACTCTTCCCAATATACGTAACTTCATCATTGAGTCCTCCATTTGTGATTAAATATTTCCAATTAATTCCTTTCGTGCAAACCAAAAGGAGTTACCCGATTAATTGGTAACACCCTCCCCAAGCTTCTTTACTTTATTTCTATTATCCACTTTATAAAATATTCTTATTAAATTCTTGTTTAACAAAAATCGTATACTGAATAATATATTCTATTTTTATGCTATGTGTCTTACCGACACTTACACATATTACCATCTAATAGGTAACAATCATACTCTTTATGTGTACGAAGAACTACCGACTCACAAAAAGATGATTGTTCGTTCTTACATTACTACCTATCATGATGATAATTATGATTTAAACAATGATTATATATAATATATATTATATTTATAATTTATTTAATCTTAATTAATTATTTTTTAATACATATCTTTATACTTTCCATTTTGTGTAAATACGATAATTGTGTTTGAGGAAGTGTGGACTATCGCCCCTCAAGTGATGTGATTCATTCACACGCTATAGAGAATTTATTAAGGATTGTTTTAGTGAAATTATATGATATATATAACATTATAATTATAATTTAATGATATTATATACATATATATACATATATTTCATTTTATTTCTTTCTTTCAATGTAAAAATAAAAATGGAAATAATGTTCATTCATACGTACAACTTACCGCCTCATTGAATGGTGTATTCCATTTCATAATTCTATATTCTATAGATTATTATAATACAAAAATAAATATTATAAATGATATTTATATCAGGGATTAGATTATGGAAATAATGATATAATTTGAAGGATCAAATATATTATAAATAAAGACACAAGGGGAGAACAATGCGAATATTACACGAAGCGTAACCTTAAAATGAAATTGTTAACAAGAGGGGGATATAAAGTCACAATAAAACTATTTATGATATTATATATAAGAATATGGTTATTTAAAAGATGTATAATAAACATAAGTTTTTTATATAGTGGGTTTGAACTAGTATTATGAGAGTCAAGACACAAGGTAAGAAAAGTTATCTCACCTTTTATTTCTATGAGACATATGAAATATACACCACTAATTTAATTTGTGTAGTACATAATATTCCAATAAATGTATTATATGATTATTATACATAAATTTATGGGAATTTAAAAATACACTTTATGATGTGTATATAATACCTTTTAAATGTTAAATAATAAAACTACTTATATTCATGAAATCTTAATCTTCTTTTAGTTCTATTTTCTTACATAGTGTATATAATTAAACGTTACCAAGTGGTAAGAGTTTATTGGAACAATCTCCTCGTTTATCGAGATTATGTATGACTATGCTTCCATTGATGAAATATTATTATCCATATCTCAAGAAAACTCCTGAGGTTTATTCTCCTATTTTTATACATGATATCTTCGTGTATTGGTACCATTTTCAACTCTTTGGTAAATAAGATGATTAAGAATCTATTTTTAAGAAATTCAAACCTTATCTAGCTCTTCTATTGGAAATATATGTTATTTCAAAACTGTGTTTCAGAAAATGGTTTCCAAAAGGTTTTCAAAGATTTATTTATAACTTTTTATGATTATTTTCAATAAAATAAGATTCAAAAGCTTTTATTCTTCGAATATCCTTTCTTAAACAAGAAAGGATATTTACTGCAAGAAATGTTTTCAAAATATCATTTCATGTTTTTTTCCAACTGAGATATCATATGTTGATGTTACTCATTCCCATCAAGGAATTGATCCAAAGGATCCATTCATATTATTTCTTGAATGGTTTATTTTTTGATGGAATTATTTTTATGACACACATTTCTCTTCCATGATTTATATGCTTTTTAAACCTGCTTATTTTGATGGGTTATGCTTTGATGAAATGGATATAAAACCTTTCTCATTCCCTACGTTATGATGTGATGAAATGTTAGTGATACCAATTTCATTTCATGGGTTATTATTTGATTCTTATAGATCACATCTCTTTTTATGGGTCGGGATATTAATAAAGTTTTATTATCTTGTGGAAAATGTATGATTGATTTTATTATGATATGGGTGGAACCTATATCTCCCTACAATGAATTGGGTAATGATTTATTTCTCATGAGATAGACAAGGATGGAATGAAGAGTGAACTCGATTCAGTATTAGAAGTCTGGAACAAGGAGTGAACTTAGTTAAGTAATAGAGGGCTTGAACGAGGAGCGAACCCAATTAAATAAAATACATTGTCCACTAATTTGTATTTGGAAGCAATGCCTTGACTACTATGGAAATAATTATATATTATTATGTGTTTATAGAAATTACATGTTTTATTATGGTGTTTTGATTTCATGGCTCCTGTTACTTATTTCCATATGATTCATGTCTTATGAATGGGTATGATTTATGCCATGATTTATTTCTATGATCTTTGATATGTAGGTTACAATTTTCTATTTTCATGATCATTTTCTCATACCCTTATGCTCATAATTATGTTTACATATCTCCCTTGTTTACCCTTACTGAGCATTTGATCTATCCCCTTTTTTATGATTCCATCCCCCAAGTTATGTAGATATGTACTATGTTTTTTTTCAAAGAAGGGTAATAGTCAAGATGAACCTAGTGGGAGATGATGTAGCTCATTTATATACTATTGTTTGTGTTTCCATGTTTCCAAAGGAACTACACTAATGTTGTCTTGGGGTTTCTATATTAATTATGTTTTAAATATTACTTACAAGATATGTAATGTATATATACATTATGAGTGGGTTTTTATAATCATTGTTCTATAATAAATAGTAAATGATAGGGTTTAAATAAATAAATATACACTTCAGTCTGGGATCCAAAATGGACACCTAACCAATACCCCCAACATCAACCTATGTCGAATGTCTGAAAAAAGGTACCATTACATGTAATATAGTGTATACATGTGACATAATGAATTACATAATGATTTTGGGATGACCCTAATCATGTGATCTGGTTTAGCGGACACATCCCTAGAATATTAATCAATCATGATCATAATCCAAAAATATGTAAACACATATAAAAAGAAAGGAAATCCATCAAATCCAATGTGGTATTTTGGTCTTATCCAATGAAATCCATATGGAATCTCTAGTGTCCCTGAAAGAGTCTATGGTATAAGCAATACCACTGTGTTTTTACAAGGAAACCCATAAAACATTCCTTGTATCACTCATGACATGGTGAAATCTTAGTCCTTACTAGGTATCTCATGTAAAGGATTGAGTATCCCCCTAGGCATGGCATAAACATATTAAAAATGACCTAATCCATGGTCGTTCCCTTAAGGAACTGGTGTCACCCAACAGTATAAGTAAAATCGTCCAAAGAGGTCTTCCATGGAAATATATGGATCTATCGAATAATTTCATGTAGAACCAATCCAATAAAAAAAAGTCCATCCATGATATCCATAAGTCAGGACTCGTGTTGACTACTGATCTGTAAGACGATAAGTCTGAACAACAATGTTACATATTATTACATGGATTTATATAATCACATGTTTTTAATAATAATATCAAAACCAAATGATAACCAAGCTAACCAAGTAATAAAATTCATGAAAATCATCCATGGAATAATGCAATATGAACAAGTAATTAAGATACAAGATAAATGTATAAGGTAAATGGCATGGAATATGTATAATTCATAAGAGATGATTCTACAAATCAGTCACACATGGAAAAAAGAATATTCATTAACTTAGGAAATAATTCATGAGGCCTAGTTAATAATCCGGAAGTACAGGGAACTACCAAAGGGGGATTGAATCATGGATTACAAGTCAACCCAATTCAATTTTTAAATTCAATGAATTTATCATAGGATCAACACACTATGGTTAACATATCAAGGCTTGTGTAAATAGGCCAGTAAATGTTCGAAAACCCATGGGGTGGCTTCTGAGTCTTGGATAATGACTTCTGAGGTGGTTTTATATATGAAAGGGTCACAATAAACATGTCATAACACTTAGATTAATTTATTTATCTTTTATAATGGTTTTACTGGAATGTTTTGGTGGGTAGGAAAACAGCGCATCATTTAAAATTATGAAAAACAATAAGTAAAGACCTAAACCACCTACCTTGGATTAGTAATGATCCACTCATCTGTTGCCAGCCCTTGAAACGAGCTCGAAAAAAAGATATCATAGAAATTTTCTGATGAACTAAAAATAGGAAAAAAAGTTCCATAATTAAATAATTTAATAGTGGAGGGAAGAAAATATAAATATAGTCAAGAGGAGTGTATATAATGCCTCAATATTTTCAATACTTTTGATGAAGATCGATTTAGGTGAGGGGTCAGGGATATTTTAAGGAACCTAGGAGGAGTATATGAGGAAGATCATGAGTGAAGGAGGGGGAAAAACTCACTAAAGAATAAGGGAGAAAAATAGGGGGTTGAAGAAAATATTCATTAAGGTAAAAACCAAAATGTCACACACATAGGTAGGGGAACACAGTTTGGCCACACAGTTGCCCATACTGTGTGCCAACCATGCAAATGGCCTCTATCCAAGTGTCATGCAACACTGTATGGCTATGTTACTTGGGTTACAGGGTTTCAGAAAACCCATGTGTCCCCAAAAATCACACTTCCTTAAGCTTCACAGTTGTAGAAACCATGTAGTGTGGGTGGCATGATTTCTACTAACCGTATGACCTAGTCTTTCTTTTCAGGTTTTTAGGATTCAAGATTTGATAAATCCAAGAACACCATTGAAACCTCCTCGAATCCATTAGGCATCATTATTATGTCCAAAAAAGTAATTTAAACAAAAAACTAGTGGTTCATACCTTTATAAAAATCTAGGTCGTTGCATACCATATATTGGTAGAGTATGTAATTATATAGGGTATCGACCTCACACTATCCCCCTTTTATGTACACCCCCATTATGCACCAAAATTATATTATACTACATCCTCAGTACATTATATAACATTATACACCTTGAATAGAGATCAAGGAAGTGGGAGTATCTATCTATCTATATCCTTTTCAACTAAAATGTCGAGATAAAACACCTAAAACAAAAAAGAAATCATATGGGTGTTGGTCACATTACCTGACTCAAGTGATGGTGTGTAAGAAATAAAAAACTATAATGTATATATATATGTATTTAAAATAACAAAAATACATACTGAGGGTCTACTACCTAACAAAATGACATTAAAAATACAACTAGAAACTCCAAAAATAAACAACACTGCTACTTCAATCTTTAATAAGAACCAGTTCACTACTAAACCATAAAATAATTAATTTAAAATATTTAATATCAACCATTTCATATCTCATATTCACTTCAAAATTAATCTTTTAACGATAAACTTATTTTTCATCAATTTATCCACTTCATCATATATTCATTTCCCAAATCATTATTGACCACATTAATATGTACCATCCATATTACATTCATTTTTGCACATATATTCACAACCATTATAGTTACATATAATAAAATACATTTAAATATTAATGATTCAATTACCTTATATTATCTAATCAAATAATTATTCATAATCAAAAATCATCATCATTCCACTATAATCAATTCCACTTATAACTAATCATTTAATATATTTATTTACCTCAACAATATCTATGTCATCATAACCTATTCATTCTAATCATTTCATTAATTCATTACCATTACATAATTCTAGGAAACCATTAAATGACCATGCCAGATCAATGCCAAAAAAAATACCATCTCCAATTTTATTAGGTATAAAAAACCCAAACTACTTAGGCTTTTATAACAATGATAAAGGATAATGAACTAAAAAATAATTAAAGTAGAATCTCATAAAACATAATATTAAGAAATACAAAATTTTAACACACAATCATGATAAACAATATATTAAACAATTCATTCTTTAATAATAACTTATAAAATTGTAGAATTTAGTATCATGTTTTTATTACCTTATTTATCTTATTATCCAATTATTAACATGCTATAGGAATGAAATACACACATAATTTCATATTAAAGATATTCCCAATCAATATAAGTAATAACATACAATCAATATCATCATTTTTTAAAGAACATAAAAATCACATATACGCTTTGCAATTCCTTAAATTTCATTTCATTGTAATTTTTAGGTTTATTACAATCATTTAACCACATAAACCATATGAATGATTATTTCAAATTCAAACAAAATATAGATAAGAGATATTTTGAATACATATACTTAAATTAATCTTCAACAAGCCCCACATAGGAATGAGTATAACCCAATGATCAAATCCAACCCAACACAGAAGGATTCCATGATAAACCAGTACACATTTACCTACCATGAATTATTCAATAAAGAATTATTAAAATTTAATAAACCCCACTACCATGTAATTATGAAAATTAAATACAAATAAGAAATAAAATTAAGGGAAATATAATATAGATGAATATATGAAGAAGAACACTTTTATTGAATTGAATTAACCACATGAAGTGTGTTCCTTATATCCATAACAAAATGAAAAAGGAGGACCAAGCGAGTGATAATGTTTAACTAGATTTTTAAACATGATAAAAAGATAAAACGAGGAAAATAGAAGGGGTTAAATTTATATTAATGGGTCGAGAGTCACCACAACTAAATTATAAAACTTTGATGATATCATAAAAAATATTAGTTAAAAAGTATATGAAATTATAAGCATTAAAAATGTCCAAATCCTCCCATAAATTGAAACTATTTCACTGTATAAATATTTATTTTACCGCCACTATGACATACTTTTAATGACTCTGGTTTTTTATTTTAAACACTTAAGAAATTTAAGAAATATTTTGAGACTTATTGAGGAGTTGATACAAAGTTTCAAGCCTCACATATCCTCGATATAAAGATATTAATAAATATATATTATTATTTGATCACTTCTATAAATTCCTAGGAAAAATGTTTCTTATGTTAAATGGTGCATCTGAAGTGAATTTTACAATAGTGGTTCCATCTAAAACATGGGTTTAAACATAGGGGTGGTATATTTTTTTTGAATTGGGTCCATGTGTTTTTTCTATATTGGGTGTGTTAATTTATTATTTTAAATTATGAAATTATTATAAAGAATTATTTAACCATTTATGGGAGATTATGTGCTTAAACCTAGAAATTATGTTTATATAGACACATTTATCTCCAAATCCTATACATGACTGCATAGACCCTAGGATTTGAGTGTTCCCATTAAGGGGATATTTTGCGGAGGAATTGAATAAATCCCCATTGGACCAGAAATTAAAATTTGTAATGTCTTGACCTAGGAGCCACTAATGTAGTACCCCAACCTAGTTCAAAACATGGCCTCATTTATACCTCCCCATATACCAGACGTTGCCGACAAGAAGTGAGGGTATAAATGTGGTAATGTTGGGAGACTATAACCTCATATTACAGTAACATTGTGAAAATAACTAGATAAAATCCATGTAATTAAAAAATGTTCAAAAGTAATAAATAACACAATTATAACATTCTAAAATTATAAATTTACTACTATAAAATCCCAAACAACCATGTGATACATATAATAGTAGTCACCCACTAGGTCGACCATACAGTCATGAGTACATAAAAGATACTAAAATAAAAGAATATGGCTCTACTATTAACCCTATTCCAAACTATAAACCTACTACCCAAGTCATTATCAAGATTCTCCATCCCAATCACAATAATCCACTTGAGTGGCTACACATGATCATGCAACATTGGGACTCGTACTTATCCATCACACAATGTATGATCAACCTTGAAATAATACTTAAGGACTTCACACACACCAAGGTGCACATACAGGGGTGAGAAATAATTTTACAAGGCCACCCCAATGTAGAACCTGTTAATTTTATATCATAAGTACATGATCATGAAATATGATCATCCTAGACGAGACATAATTAGAAAAGAGAAATAAAACAAATAACATGAAACCGAATTCAATCTCTGGGTTCTCGATCCTATTGGACTTGGAAAATTTACATCATTTATATTTATATTTATCTATGTGTGTATACATATATCCCCAAATATATATATATACATAAATCTTAATATATACGAGTATGGTGAAAAAATAGAATAAATAGAAGCAGTTGATCCTTAGGTCTGTAATACCAATCATCTAGACATCCTATTAAAAGGTAATTGAGTAGGATGTCAAAAAACTCAAGCTATGTATAATTAATTTTATCTTTGGGTTCATAATCCTAATAGTCAATAAATGCTTCAACTAATTCTATAAATACCTATGAGCAGGATATTCCACTATAGTGGGATACTTATCCTAGCCCTGGGTATACCAATACTCACCTCCAATCATTATAATTATGGATTTGACATACAAAAATACATTATTATAAATATAGTATTGAGTTGTGTCATTAAAAATTTCCAACTTAAATATACTCCAATTTTTGAGCCCTAGGTCTTGGTCCATAGGTGGTCATGATATTTTGACTCAGGTAATCCCTAAGGGATTAAACCTTAGGTGATTTATAAAAAGAGATCCCTAGTGAAACTTCCTAAAAACCTCTCAAGGTATCTAATTAGTGAGATCATAAACATCCCCATCACCTAGGAGAGTGTAATCATCCTTGAGTATGTTCCACATCAATGATGAAGAGAACCATGTCCACCACCATGATCCAATAATTGATCAGGTAGGGCGTAATCATAATTATGGATTGGGAGAGCCTAATAATCCATGAATATCATAAGTATGGACACCATGACCATGTATCATTATCATGGTATTCTATGGTTTAATACCATAATCAAGGGAAACCATTCCCGAATATCATAGACATAGGGATTTCATTCCCAAATATCATCAACATATGGATGTCATGCCCAAATATCTTAAACTTAGGCTAAGAAGTCGGACCCCAGAGAAAACTTATGGGCATCCCAGCATAAAAAATAAAGGGATCAAAAGTTAAATACCATGAAATACAACTTGGCATCCCAATAATGAAAATGCATCATGTCATGAATAATTTCTAAAAACTAGGAATCACATATGGCTATCATCACAACATCAAAAGTAAAAAATTGAAAGCACAAATTAAGGAGTGAGGGTGGCCAAATTTCTGAACCCACCACTACTATTACAAGCTCTTGGGAATACGAGTTTGGTATGGGTTCTAAAGTGAAACCAACTACTATCTCTAACCAAACTGGATGTACTAGCTTTGGGTCGGTCAAATATCAAGCCACCCATAAGGTATCTCATGTCATAACAAAAGAGATGGATCCTATTAGGGATACTCACTAATGAAGGTAAAATGAATAATACTACATGGGATCCTATAATGATAACTAAACAGAGGCGTTCCACATAGGATCTGTAGAATAGTACATAAGGAACAATGTTCTATATGGGAACCTCAAACACATTGTAAGAAGAATAGTATCCAACATGGGTTTCTCAGAATGGTATATAGGTAAAGGGATCCTACAAGGTATTCAAAAGTTTGGCATGTATGAAAACGTATCCCATATGGTACCCTTGGTAATAGTAATATGGTAGAGGAATCATACATTAGATCCTCTTGGATTATATATATACAACGGCATCCTATAAGTGATCCTTAGAAACAACTAACTTCATGACCTCCTAGGCCAAAAGGGAAAATCTCCCAAGGGATATGTGATCAATGGGAAAGCTATTAAGAATTTTTCATGGGATATAGATCATATACCATATTATAATAATGTCTCACTCCCATGAGATAATTGAATTTGATTACAAGATGTAAAAACTAACCCTTAGGAAAACATCCTAGAATGCCTCTTATGACTCCCCAAATCACCTCAAGGGTTTCACCATAACAATACAAATGTAAATATTCTAAAAATGGACTACTAATGTGTCAAATTTGGACTCTTGGCCATAAAGATATGAAATAACCAGAAAGGGTAGCAAGGGAAAAGTAAATGACATGTATACTAAATACACAACATGTAATCACAAATCCCCACTTGGGAATATACTCTAGCTGGTCCTCGTGTGTAAGAACCAAGGTACACTATGTTTGATTCATGTACAAGATGGGTTCCCTACAAGGGATACCTACCCATGTACATCACATGGTCTAGGAATTTTCATCGCCTGACCATGTACATCGACATGAAATGCATCCCACACAGGGTTTGGCTATGTAATCTACATGACCATGTGCTACTACATAGGATATCAGGCCGGGTGCTCAGTTACATGGATGAGTCCCCATACATAGCGTGTATACACCATACATGATCGACCCTGAAATTTCATCACAATAATTGAGAGTTAATATAAATGAATACCCCTCAAGGTTAATTTAATAAAAATTATTTAGGTATTTATCATCATTGTACAAATAGACGTAACTACGTAACCACAATTGAAGGGCGGTTGAGAATAATTTTATTCCAAGATATCCAGGAAAATATTGTATAGTTTATTACGAATACTTTAAATAACCAAACCAAAAAAACCCTAAAAGGGGTTCATCACATGGGAATGATTTTCCATATCGACAAACTTGGATGAATGAACCTCCCATGCATGATGACTAAGTCAATAGCCTCACAATCTAACGTCTCAACATATATCCACGTCACCTTCCTTTATAATAAAATATTTATGAAATTCAGACTAAATGAGTAGAATTCCACTAGAAAACCAATATGTGAAAAACCCATTTATGTTATTGTTGAATCATTAAACAATTCGCCCCTCCTGTCCATAAAATCACACAATAGTAGTCCTGTTATATATGAATCCTATGTTCCAAATATGATGCATGTGACACCTCTTACCATTCTTGGCCAAGAGTAAAAATCAATATCTAGCCTCTTTCCAAAAGTACAAGAGATAGAAATCCATAATAAATTATCACATCCACGAAACATGTGTGTTAGTCAAAGTGTAATCTCAAGAGGGGGGAGAATTGAGATCCTAATTTAAATTTTTGTCAAATACATTATATTAAAGATCCCACAAATCGTGAAAACAGTTCAGATAATTAAGGCGGTAGAGATATAGTTGTCTAATTGGTCAATAGTTTTCTCAAATGGTGATTAGTTCTCAATTGAATTAGTGTAAAACACTTCTTTAACTTTTGAAACTTATTTACTGAATTAAACACATACACACACATACCAAAACTAACTATCAAAGTGAATGAAAAACAGTTTAATGTTTTAGAAATATGTTGTAGAAAATAGAAAAACCGGGTTTTACAAAATATAAGGCACATAAAGGTTACACAAGAGGTTCAGTCTCAAGACAAGACTTAATCCTCTCTACATGGTCATCACCTACCACCAACCAGTTTAAATTAATAAATTGGATACAAATCATGTATCGGGATTTACATCAGATTTCACATACTGTCCATGATTTACATCCTTTAACACAATTCTTCATGGGAATGAAAAACAACACATTACACACACTGTCTCTTCCATAGTTATACGTAGGAAAACAAGGAGTCATAGAAGTTTTATGTGTGGATTTTTATATCCTCCAGTTCAAGCACACGAGAAAGTTTGTATGACACAAACACAAGCATCTTAGAAATATTAAACAAAAGAACATAGTAGAGAAAATATGATGAGTTTGAGTTTAGAAGGCTCTATATGATTGCAGTTCAGCTCTAGTCTCTTTGAAGTGAAGAATTTGATGTTTGAGTCTTCCTCTAGAAGTTGTATCCCAAATAGAGTGTTGAAAATCCATGTTCTGGCTTTTATAAAATGAGTGTTCTGCTTCTTGTGTTGATGGATAGTTGATCGGTCACATATGGGAGAAGTGAGTTTGTCTCAAATGAACTTTGTGATGCTAGTGTGTTCACAATGTAACATTAGGATGGTTCTTCTTTGACCTAGAAAATAATCTCCTTCATATGCTACTTCAACTACTCTTCACTTTCTTAGCTTCTAGACTCAGACACTCAAACATCCCTCTTTTCTTCCTCAGTCTTCTATTTTATATATTTGAGGTTCTAAAATTGGAATAAGTATATAAGTGTGATCTTTCTCATAACTCATACTGTCTAGATATGATCTCCTGATTTGTCTACAATCTGCATTAATTAATGTCAGAAGCATTAAAGTTCGAAAAATGTGGTCGTTAGAATAATTTTAATAATATTACAAAGCATGGAGTAGAAGAGTGTGGTAGACTGGTAATAGTAGCCTTCACAACTATAGTCTTCAATAGCAACTGCACATCTGTAGCATTCATCGGTAACCTTCAATTGATAATTCTCCATTGGTATACTTCCCAATAGTAGTATTGCATCGGGGAACTTGCATTGGGGACCTTTGCATCAGTGACATTTGCATCGATGACCTTTTCAATGATGACCTTTGCATCGGTGACCCTTTCATCGGTGACCATTGCATCAGTGACCTTTTCATCATCAACCTTTACATCGGTGACCTTTGCATTGGTGACTTTGGCATAAATGACCTTTGCATTGGTGACCTTTTCACTTGGATAAATTTAGAACTATGAACTTTAAACAGGAGAGTAGTGAGATTAAACATACATAGTTATCACTTTGATATAAACATGATTTTTACATAAATTATTACCATGTAAGAGAAACAAAATTACCATATAAATAAAACATGATTTGGATGATTTGGAATTATCAAAACAAGATTTGGGATTATCAAAATAGGTGAGTCTAACAATCTCCCCCTTTTTGATAATCACAAATTATGTCACTATTTTTTGAATTAGTGTTTGGAAAATTTGCTAATATATTCTGAGGTGTGTATAAGTACATTTAAACCACGTTTTTTAGGGAAAAGTACAGATAGTATATATATGAAAAAGGTTTGGTCAACATAAAAAAGTCTCCACCTTTAAGTTTAGCCCGCTTAAAACTTAAACTTCGCTTTTTTAGATTCTCCCTTTGGGTAACATTGAGATGTAACATTGAGATTCAAGCCTAAATACTTCTCCCCCTTTGTGATTAAAAAATGAAAGGAGGATAATAAGAAACAATAGAGGATTTTCCACTCATGAATCAAAAGTACAATATATAAAAAAAATGTTACAATGATCCATATCAACTAAGACATCCCACATTCAATCCACATCAGATATTTCCAAGGGAGATTTGTATTTGGATGTGGAGGAAGCAGGTTTAGAAGATGGAGGGATAGGGTGAGGGATGGTAGTTAGCAGGGTAAGAGGAGCTACAATTGATGCATCAGTAGACCCGTAGTGAGTAGATCTCTGTGGAATGGTGGGGGTCATGCTTCTGATAGCCTGTGAAGGGGTCATCAATGGTGCAACACTGGAAGATCCAGAGGCACCTAAGGTAGAAGGAAAGGCTGGAGGAATAATGATGGGAGTGCAGTCCACATGGAGGGAGGGAAAATGAAGATTTCTTAAATCCATAATAATACTCCCCCTCTCTCCATGGATGAAATTAAATAATTATTATTCTCAATAAATTTCTCCAAGGCAGGACTCATCTATCGAAGCATGCTAACCTTATCTTTAAGGGATTGAGTGATAGGTTGAATCCTTAATTTCTCCAACAACAACATGAAGCGAACATCCATATGATGCTTAGTGTATAACTTTTTTGTAGTATAAATCAACTTGTTCCTTGGTGGACTTCTGATCTTGGGAAGCTTCCCTTAGATAATTTCCCACAATATTATGAATTTCTCTGGTAGTGGAAATAACCTGAATCATAGACTAAGGATCTGAGGTACTGGTACCAGAGAAATTCTCAACTTCTTCTCTAATAACGAACATGAAGGCTACTAGATCAACAGGAAGAGAGGATGAATGTGATGCAGATTCACACAGAGGTGCCATAGTCAAAGATACTGTCTCCTTAATAAATTTAGTCAGACCACTGATCAATCTCTTCACATCATCATCTTGGTCACTCACATTTTTCTCCCTAGACTTCTTAAAGTCCTCAAACACAGTGACTATTTTTTGAACCACACTTTTAATATATCAAAGATCTTTTCCCACCTAAACCCTTGGAACCATATAGGAGTCTAGTCTATCAATATACTACTTCATTGATTCCATAGAATCTTCCAAGGTTCTGATCTGATTCTTACAGTCCTTTACCTCCTCTAGCAAGATGGAGTGAGATATAGAGACTTGCTGTTCCACTGTAGAAGTGACTACTTCTTGATTGTGAGTCATATCCCTCTTTAACACGGAAAATTTCTCATCAAATTGGCTCTTCAGATATGATTTTGTTGATTCTAAATCATCCTTCTTCACATATTCATGAGTCAAAAGAACCACTGGGTACACAATAATGGTTTCTTAAATAGTAGGAATGGGAGGACTTATAATTGGCTATTCATCATTAGATTCACCAGAATCTAAGCCTAAAACCACAAATCTAGGGTCTTATAACCAATCATCAATTCCAAGAGTTACAACAATGGAACCCATGGCAACAGGTTCCTCCCCATCACTTGGAGCATTCTCCTGATCAACCATATCCATAACTGCCATACCTCCTTGAGAAACCTCATCAACAGGAGGTTCCACTTCCTCTTCTTCTACAGAATATTCAACTACTTCTAAAGAAATTATACCTTCAATTGAATCATCAACTTATTCATATATACCTTAAACAATTTATGTATTACATATCAAGGGACTCAGACTAAGACATTCTTCTCCACTTACATCAACAGCTACTTCAAAGTCATCATGACTAGATATAGTGTCCTCATCCTAATCTGAGGTCCCTCTAATGTCTCTTAATACATTTTCACCTTCTTCCTTAGTGGTCTATTCATCATCACTTTCCCTTACAAATGTCTCACTTATAGGTAATCTCTTTGGTGGGATATGCTCACCAAAGGATACAGTATTAGCACAAATATTGGAGGGAAGGTCTGGAAAACCCCTATCATCTATAGGAAAGTCCTCTCTTTCTGGAACAATAGTAGCTTCTCCTTCTTCCTTTGAATTTGAAAACTCTACTTCACCAGGATTTAGAATAGGTTCTCTACTATCCTTAGGCCTAGTATGATGAGTGAAAAGATTGAATTCCTCATAAAACATACCTTTATAAAGTACCCATATTATTTTCTAGGGGTTCCAATTTATCTTAATCAACTTGAAAATTACCTTTGTAATGCAGAAATTATCACTTACTAAAACTGTTTCCTACTTTTTGATAGTAACTACTTTAACCTTCAGCATCAATGATATCAATCTAGCTTGAAATAAGGCATGGGATTTTGAATTGTGCTTTGTCATATCCTCCAATTGAATCATCAACAACCTACATAAATTTAACTTCTACCCATGTTTCAATAGCTAAAAAATAAATAAATCCTGAAATTTCAATGTAGAAATGCCCCCTCCCTCTTCTGGGACTTAGGACATGCTGATCAAATTTAAACAGTACCATGTCTTCTCCTTCCATCTCAGCAGCAATGAATTTCCGAGGCATCCGACTCCCTGGCAGTTTGGATATGGCTTCTTCATAACAGAAGAACTCAGTTATGGGAGGCACCACTCTTTAGTAGTTATCATAAATCCATTCATGTGGAACTCTCAGGCACTCATCCCATTCAACAGAGTATAAGCTTACACTTACTCGATTTACCCACGAAGACATTCTGTTAAAATTTCAAAAACTCATAAAAGTCCTTAACTAACATTGGAAAATAAGTTATGTTGTTGTTTATAAAGCATTCAACCCAACCTTGAGCTTAAAGTTCCTTTAGTACTAAAGATCTGCTTGTTAAAAACCATTCCTAACTGAGCTATTTTTTAACTACGATTCCCGTTTTTTACAGATGAGGGTTGATCGGATTTTCCACGACCTTGATTCCACTACTCGACTCAGCTTGATGTCTCTTTTGATTTTTTTCATTCCCTTCATCACTGACCAACATTCTCTTCACTCTTTCCATGCGATCTGAAGTGGTTCGAGGGTTTTAGAAGAGGGTCGGGTTCTGAGGTTAGGGAGAAGGATATTCGGGAGATATTTTGAGGTGGATCGAAATGTGGTATGGTATTTTAATTTTATCATTTACGAATCAAAAAACAGATCAATTAAAAGAAATAAGTAAAACAAAAAAACGTTTCAACTTCTTGCAGAAAGAAAAAGAGAAGTCATGGTAAATAGAAAATATTAGTAAGGTGCCATTTGTGAGGTTCTAACAGTGAGGTCTCTATCAGTGAAGTTCATAATGGTGAGTTTTCTATCGGTGAGGTTACTAATAGTGAGGTTTCTATTGGTGTGGTTCCTAATGGTAAGGTTTTTATCAGTGAGGTTCCTAACGATGAGGTTTCTATCGGTGAGGTTATTAATGGTGAGGTTATCTGTTGGTGAGGTTCATAACGGTGAGGTTTCCATCGGTGAGTTTCATAACGGTGAGGTTTTTATCAATGAGGTTCCTAACAGTGAGGTTTCTATTTTAACAGTTTATTATACCTAACTCATGTTTGATGTAATTTAACCTCACATAATTTATAGGCTTTATGAATATATCATCCAATTGGTGTTTAGTACCAATGAATTCAAGAGTGATATCATCTCTTTGATAATGATATCTCAAGAAGTGATGTCTTGCATCAATGTGCTTTGTCCTAGAATGAGATTATGGATTTTTAGAGATTTTAATAGCACTTGTATTATTATAATTTATATAGACATTTTTGAATTGATATCCAATGTCTAGTAAAGTGTGTTTCATCCACATAATTTGTGCACAACAACTCCTAGCAGCTATATATTCAGCATCAGTAGTTGATAATGCAACAAATTTTTTTTTCTTACTACCCCATGTTACTATTGACATGACTAAAATGTGACATGTTCTAGAGGTTCCCTTTATATCTAACTTTCCACTAGAAAAATTAGCATCTGAATAACTTATTAAATCAAAATATTGTCATCTTGGATAAAATAGTCCTAATTTTATAGTAAACATGAGATATTTGAAAATAGTTTTACTAATTGGTAAATGAGATGCTTTAGGATTGGAATGAAAGTGAGAAAACATGCACACACTAAACATATTATCAAGTCTTCTAGCAGTAAGATATATAACACTTCTAATCATACCTCTATAGCTGGATTGATCCATTGGTTTACCAGTTTCATCAGCATCCAACATAAAGGTGGTACTCCTATGTGTACCACTAACTTTACTATAGTCCAAACCAAAACATTTCAAATGATCCTTAGTATATTTTCTCTGATTTAAAACAATAGCATTTTTATTTTGAAAAATTGGAAATCCAATTAAACTCATTTAAAATTCATCTGGCATCATTTTTGGAAAATAAATACATAAAGAACTTTTAGAGGATCCAAAAATAATTTCATCTACATAAATCATTACAATTAAAACTTCTTTGGAAATCCTTTCAATAAAAAGAGTAGGATCTGATATTCCATTAGTGAAACTTTTTAAAATAAGGAAAGAACTATGTTTTTCATACCATGCTTTTGGAGATTGTTTAAGACCATATAAATCTTTAGTAAGTTTAAAAAAATGACAAAAAAATGGGTATTTGTAAAAATAGGGGGTTGTTCAAAAAATACATCTTCAACTATATACCCATTTAAAAATGAAATTTTGACATCCATTTGATAAAGTTTGAAATTAAGATGAGCTACATAAGAAAGCAGTATCCTAATGGATTCTAGTCTAGCTACAAGTGAAAATGTTTCCTCATAATATATTCCTTATTCTTGATTATATCCTTGTGCAATGAGTCTAGCCTTATTTCTAACTATGTTTCCAGATTCATAAAATTTATTTCTAAATACCCATTTAGTGTCTTTGGTCAACATGTCTTTAAGACTTTATACTAATTACCAAACATTGTTTCCTTAAAATTTATATAATTTTTATTTCATAGCTATCACGAGGAATTCAACATTGATTGCATCTTCAATATTTTTTGGTTCAAGCTATGAAATAAAGGCTTGATGTTCAACATGGTTTCTCAGAGAAGCTCTAGTTTGTGTTCTTATATTCAAATAAACTACTATATAATCTTAAGGATTATTCTTGAGAGTTATAATACCTCTAGAAAGAGTTGAACTAGACTCCTCATGAATTTCTATTGGTCTAGATTCATCATGCACAAATTCTGGGGAATTTCTAGAACTGGTTGTTTTCACTAAGGGCTCACTGTCTTTATCATTAAGGTCCAGAATTGACATGTCTTCCTCAAGATGTTCAATAAAGGTTTTGGGTTCATGTGGACCAGACTCATAAAATTTGACATGTACTAATTCTTCCACACACTTGGTTCTCTTATTAAATATTATATAGGTTTTACTAGAGATTGAGTAAACTATGAAAATTCCTTCATCAATTTTGGAAGCAAACTTTTCAAGATTGTTCTTACTGTTAAGTATAATGAATTTTCAACCAAAAACTATAAAGTAATTAACCATACACTTCCTAGTATTCCATAACTCAGAAGGGTTATTCTAAATAACGGGTCTAATCAAGACTATATTGATAATGTAACAATTTGTATTAATAGATTCAGCGACAAAATAGATAGGTAGATTATATTCATTAAGAATTTTCCGGGAAATTTTTTGAAGTGTATTAATTAATATCTCTACAACTCCATTTTGTTAGGGTGTTCTAGAAGTAGAGAAATTGTGAGTATAACCATTTTGTGAGAAAAATGATACAAATTTATACTTTTCAAACTCACGGCCATGATCGCATTTTAAGGTCTTAATTCAATTTCTACAAATATTTTCTACAGAAATAGAATATTTAACGTGGTAGGAACATGCTTCAATTTTGTGAGCTAGAAAGTATACCCAAGTATATCTAGAAATATCATCTATAAGAACATAAACATAGTGCTTCCCATTTAAACTTGAAGCTCTAGATGGTCCAAACAAAACCATGCGAACCAACTCAAGAGGTTGAGAAGTAGAAACTTATTTCTTTGGTTTGAAAGAATCATTGTGTTGTTTCCCCTTTTGACAAGGATAGAATCTTTGTTGAGTGGGAATTATAATTTAGGTATGTCTCTAGAAAAACCGTTCCAAGTTAGTTTCCTAAGTGAGTGTACATTATAGTGTTCTAATATTCTCTGCCATAACCATGATTCACAATTAAATTAATTTAAACATGAATCATTTTTCATAGCTAAAGAATTTAAATCAAGAGCATATACATTTTAGTTTCTAATAGAAGTGAATATTAAATACCTTTTATAATTTCAAACATTTCATGCGTCATTTTCAAATTTAATATTAAAACCATTATCACATAACTGAGAGATACTTAGTAAATTGTACTTTAACCCATCAACAAAAAGTACTTTTGAAATTAATATAGTATTAGGGTAACCAATTTGGAATAAGCTGACGATCTTCCCTTTTGCATTATCACCAAACATAACATGTCTACCATCAACATTAATTAGGCTCTTGAAGCATGAATAGTCTCATGTCATGTGTATTGAACATCCACGGTCCAACTACAATATAGTTTCATAGAAGCTCTTTAAATAGTTTTCCTGTAAAACTAATTAAGTGTAGGTTAACTTTGGTACCCATATTATCTTGGGTCCAGAGGGGTTAGCAAGTAAAAAATTTGGAACCCAAAATTCTCTCATAGATTTCCTATAATCAACAAATATGTTTTGAGTCATAAACACTTTTTTTGGTCCTTTAGAGAATTTTTTTTCATAAGATGGCCCAGAACATAAACTAGCAGTGAACTGTCCAGATTTTGGAATAAATTTATTCTTAATTTTTCTTCTCTGTCATGGATGATATCCTAGACCAGTTGTATATATTGGAGCAATTTTTTTCCTTGTAACTGAGTTAATGTATCTCTACCTATAGTAAACTTCTCAATATCTCTTTTTAATTTCTCATTGGATAATTTTAGTTCAGTATTTTTTTTAACAGCATAGCACATTTTTCTTTTTCAATATCCAGATCAGAATTATAATTGGCATTTAAAGCATGTTGTATTTTCAATAATTTATATTTATCGATGAGTTCATTAAAGGTTACCTCATGCATTTTTCAGTATTAAAATAGTTCATCCTTAGTCATATTCTCCACATTATTTGATTCACATTCATTCATAGAAAAGTAAGTAGTATGTACATGAGAATTGGGTGTTAACTCAGATGTTTCTATCATGAAACATATGTTTTCATGTTTGTTATTTTATATATTAGTAGTGTCAAATCCACTTGAGCTATCTTCTATGACACTTCATGTAGCTTTCATAGCCTTTTTTATCCCATTCCCTTGTCATCATAATTTTTCTTAAATTTCATCTTGGAGAAATCATCTTTCACATGACCTTTTCGTTTACACTCTTAATATACTATCTCATTTGAGTTATCATTTAATTTTCTGTTCTTTTTCCACAATCCTTTATTTTCATACCTTACATTATAGTTTGAATTTATAAAGATCATTTTATTATGGTATAACTTCTTGAATCTTCTAGAAATATGAGACATCTCATCATCACTGTTAGAATAAGTGTCTTCATTAGTGGAAGTGTCTATAGGAACTTGAGCCTTTTATTTTTTCCTTTTTCATTGAGGTAGAAGTCTTGAATGATACATATTTCTTTCTTGGTTCTTCATCTACGTCTTGATTTACCTTAATCTATTATCCATACATCTTAAGCTTTCCTATTATTTCCTTCACTGGTAGCTTGCCTATGTCAGAAGATTATTGAATAGAAAATGAAGTTCCTCTCCATTTTTCAAGTAGTCATTGAAGCAATCTCATAATCTGTTCCTTGTTGTCCACTAGTTTTCCAAGAAGACTGATGGTATTCACTATTTCATTTAACCTGAGATACATTTCAAATATTGGTTCATCAGGCTTCATCATAAAATTAACATTTTTAATAGTATAAGTATTTAATATCATTTCTTTAACATTGGTTATTACCTCATGAGAAACAGATAAGGTATCCCAAATTTCGTATACAATTTTACATGCAGATATTCTGTTGAATTCTTCATCACCAAGAGAACAATACAATTCATTAATTAAATTAAAATTATTATTTTATGTAGCTTTAGTCAGCTGAGACCATTTGTCCCATGATGAAACAATTAATACCTGTTAGTCTTCAATTGGGTCCATGATTTCAGGTCCAATGGTCTCTGGATACATTTTCATTTTTAATTTCCACTGAGCATAGTTATTTCCATTAAAGAAAGGTGGCATGTTTGTAGTAGAACCCACAACTCGGTTATCCATCATTAACTAGAATTGTAATGAACTGAAAATTTAGATATGACAGAAATTTTATGATCTTTAAGATAAAACTAAAATCATAGTTAAATAATTTTACATGTTTCAAAATAGTTCAGGTAATAGTAATAAAAACTAAATTTACATTCCTCTGATACCAAATGTTGGTCGGAGTGGAATCTAAAGAGGGGGTGAATTAAGATCCTACATAAAATTTCTGTTAAAGACATTATATTAAAGATCCCACAAATTTTGAAGATGGACCAGTTAATTAAGTTAGTAGAGATATAGATGTATACATGGACAACAAGTTTCTCGAAGGGTGATTAATCCTCAGTTGAATTAGAGTAAAACACCTTTTCATCTTTTGAAACAAGTTTACATAATTTAAGAAATAAAAAAACTTACCAAAACTAACTATCAAAGTTAATTAAAAACAGGTTAATGTTTTAGCAACAAGAAGCAGAAAATAGATAAAACAGAGTATAACAAAATATAGTGCACAAAAAGGTTAAACAAGAGGTTCAGTCACAAGACGAGACTTAATCCTCTCCACCTAGTGATCACCTGCCACCAATTAGTTTAAATTAATAAACTTGATAAGAAGACTGTATTAGGCTTTACAACAGTTTTCACAAACTATCTGGGGTTTACACCCTCTACCATAGTTCTTCATAGGAATGAAAAACAACATAGACCACACACGGTCTCTTCCATTGTTATACGTGGGAAAATAAGTAGTAATAGAAGTTTTATGTGAGGATTTTTGTATCCTCCAGTTCAAGCACAAGAGACAGTGTGTATGACACAAATACACACTTCTCCGAAATGTAAAACAATAGAACACAATGTAGAAAATATGACGAGATTGAGTTTAGAAGGCTCTATGTTTTTGGAGTTCAACTCTTGACTCTTTTAAGTGAATAATTCGATGTTCGAGTCTTCCTCTGGAAGTTATCTCCAAAATAGAGTGTCACAACTCTAGGTTCTTGATTTCATAAATTTAGTGTTCTGCTTCATGTGTTGATCGAGAGTTGATGAGGCAAATAAGGCATAAGTGAGTTTGTCTCAAATGATCTTCATGATTCTATTGAGTTCACAGTGTATGTGTAGTATTGTTCTTCTTTGATCTTGAAAATAAGCTCATTCATATGCTACCTCTACTACTCTTCACTTTCTTAGCATCTAGACTTAGGCACTCATGCATCCATATTTTATTCCTTGGACATCTCTTTTATATATTTAAGGTTTGACAATAAGAATAAGTACATCACGTGTGATCTTTCTCGTACCTTGTACTGTCTGAATATGGTCTCCTGAAATGTATAAAATCATTATTAATTAATTTTTGAAGCATTAAAGTTGGAAAATATTACCGTTATAATAATATTAATAATTTTACAACGTATGGATTAGAAGAGTATGGTCGACTGGTAATGGTAGACTTCAAAACGGAAGGCTTCAATAATAAGTGCACATCAACAACATTCTTATGTAACCCTCAATTGATAATTCTCCATTGGTAACCTTATCAATAGTAGCCTTGCATTGGTGACCATGCATCAGTGACCTTTGCATTAGTGACCTTTGCATCGGTGACCATTGCATCAGTGTCCTTTGCATCGGTGACCTTTACATCGGTGACCTTTGCATAGGTGAACTTTGCATCGGTGACCTTTGCATCAGTGACCTTTGCACTTGGAAAAATTTGGCACTGTGAGCTTTAAACAGAAGATCAGTGAGACTAAACATACATAATTATCACTTTAATATAAACAGGATTTTTAGATAAATGATTATAATGTAAGAGAAACATAATTACCATATAAATAAAATATGATTTGGATTATTTGGGATTATCAAAACATGATTTCGGATTATCAAAACAAGTTAGTCCAACAATGTGTGTCTCTCAAAGAAAAATTAAGGTAAAAATGTAACATCTCATATCAAGAACAATAATCCCATATCCCTAGAAACCATGAATTCTTACTGGAATAGGTGTTATCGATACCCCAGACTGATATCCATCATAAATTTGAACACATTACTAATACTCTTATTTACCGTATCCAAAATAGTAAATGAAAAAAGGAAGACCTATGCTAAAAATTTGTAATGTCCTTACTTGGGATGCACTAAACTGATGCCTTGATCTTGTTCACTGCATGGCCTCAAGCATGCCTCCCCTTATGCAAGAGGCATATGACAGGAAGTGAGTGTATAAAGGTGCAACAATAGGGAGACTATACATTCATATCAGAGTAACATAGTGTTTGTAACCAAATATCATCGAAGGATATAAATAAAAAGAGTTTGGAATCAATAAAAAACTAAAATATAATATTCTTAAATAATAAATGAACTAATATAAAATGATAAATACTTATGTCATATATACAACACTAATCACCCACCGATATGATGATACATGTAAGAGTACATAAATAAAATTTAAATAAAAGTAAAGGTCTCTACAACTAACTCTGATATAGACCACATGACCTGTATCCAATACACTATAGAGCTACTCCATCCTAATAACAATAATTCACTTAATCTAGAGTATTCAATCATGTGACCCTAGGCCTCAGCCCTATCCATCACAAAATCTATGCTCAACCTAAAAAGTATACACAAGGTCTACATTCACATTGAGGTGCATGTACATGGGTTACAAATTATCTCATATAGACACCCCAATGATTAATATATAAATCTAATTTTATAACTTCTTTTCCATGCATTATGATCAACCTAGATGAGACACAACTGATAAAGATATATAAAACAAATACTATAAAGGCACAGTCATCCCAGGGTCTGTGACCCCGATCAACTGGGAAATGTTCCATTTTTTTATATTTATATTCATTTGTGTATATATATATATATGTCCATAAATATATATATACACACACACACATACACACACATAAATATGAATATACATGAGTAAGGTGAGAAAATGGCTTAAACAACATCAGTTGATTCTTGGGTCCCTAATCCATATCTTTTGGACATCCTATGAAAATGGCATTGAGCCAGATTTTATACGACTAAATCCATGTATAATTCAATTGATATCTGGGACTATAATTCCAATTAACATTACTTTATTTAATTATCACCGGGAATGTATCTGAGAAATCTAGGTCACCCTAGGGGGATACATGTCCTAGCCCCATGATCACTCATACTCATAACCAATCACTATGGTGAAGGATGTCGTATACCGAAGGACACACCTAAAAATATTTTATTGATATGGATTTTATTCCATGATATCCATGTAAATATTTTTTGATGTCAGAGCCCTAGGTCCCTACCCATAGGTGGTCACAACATTTTGAATCGGATAATCCCTAAGGGTATGGCCCTTAGGTGGTGCATATGGAGAGCTCACCAACAAGACATCATGCCCAACCTTGAGGTCTCTGAAAAAGGAGAGCGTAATAATCCTGATCACTTGAGAGAGTGTAATAATGCACTATTACATGCCACATCAATGGTGAGGAGTCCCATTTCCACCACCATGATCTAGTAATCGATCAGGGAGAGCATTGTCATCCCTATTGATCAGGAGAGTGTAATCATCCATGAGTATCATTAGTAGCGATGTGATCCCCATGTATCATAAACATGGGATTTCATACCTGAGTATCATAATCAAGGGATTTAATTCCCAATTTTCATAAACATAGGGATTAAATTCCAAAATATCATAAATATTTGAACTCCATGCCCAAATGTCATAAACTTAGGATAAGAAGATGGACCCCAGGGAATACGTTTGGGAATCCAAAAAATGAAAAGGATGGTATTAGAATTAGGATCCTAGGAAATATATATGGGAATCCTAAAAAAGAAAATTCATCATGTTAGGGACAATTGCTGCAAAAAAGTAAGGACCATTGTCTATCATCGCTACATTAATATTAAATAAGTGAAATAATAAATGAAAGAGTAAGAAATGATTAGTTCCTAAACCAACCATTACTGTCATAGACTATTGTGATTAATAGTTTTTTATGGGTTATAAGGTGACACCTTATACTTTATATTCCCAAACCAGCCGTAGTATCTCAGGGTCGGTCAAACATCGGGGCCCCCACTATGTCCCTCATATCATAACATATGAGATGCATCCTACTCAGGATCCTCAACAGTGAAGGTAAAATGGAAATTACTACATGGGATCCTTTAATGATATGTAAACTAATGAATCCTACATATGATCCATATAACAATACCTAGGTAAAGATATCCTACATGGGACCCTCAAAAGAAGCATAAGAAGTAGAGGCATTCTACATGGGATCTTTGGAAGGCTATACATGTAAAGGGATCTAATAATGGATACCCCAGGTCAGCATGTGAGTAAAGGAGTCACACAAGGGAACCTTAGTAATAATCATAAGGTATAGTCATCATACATGGAATCCTATTAGTTGAAATGTAAGAAGAGTCATCGTAAAGGGGATCCTAAAAAACAACTAACCTAAAAACCTCTTTGGCTATAAGGGAACATATCGAAAGGGTGATTTTCTCAAGGGGAATAAAAAAAATCATTTTTCGTATGATATATCTCATGGAACATATCAGATAAATGTCTCACTCTAAGGAGGTAGCTTAATTTCATTATCAGAGAAAGAACCATTCCATTTGAGAAAAATCCTAAAATGCCTTATGTGATTCCTTAAATCACCTCAATGGTTTCAGCATCGCAATCTTGGTGGAATGATGTTAAAAATGGACTAATCATGTGTCAAATTATAACTCAAGGGAGTAAATATATGAAAAACCCAAAAGAGTATCAAGGGGGTTGTACACAACATGTATACTCAGTAAATGACGTATACACCTAAATCCCCACCTAGGTGTGTACTCCAGTCGGACTTGGCATGTAAAAAGCCATGTACATGGTATAAGAGTCATGTAAACAGTGTATACCATACATGGGGTACTTTACAGTGTACCTCACATATCCTGGTAATGTTTTTTCATGGTTGTGTACCTTTACACAGTATGCAACCCACATTAGGTCTGTTTGTGTACGCTGTAGGGCCATGTGCCCCTACACGGGCTATCTAGCTGGTTACTCAACTATACAGATGAGTCCCAATAAATGAAATGTATACCCTATACAGAAATATTAAATATAAAAATTTCAACTTCCCCAAATAGTAATAACATATGTTGTGGGTTCCTAAATTACATGTCAAGTGTTTGGTATTTATGAATGAGAAACTTCTCAAATCTCATGAAACCCCTATTTCCTCCTCAAATGATATAGATCATCTCATAAGGGTTCCTAAGATGTCAAAAAAAGACATTAAAACATGATAATGGAAAATCAATATGGATTTATGGTAAAACACAAACAATCCTACCTTTGGGTGGAATTCACAGAAACATTGCTTGTTTCCATGGTCTATAGCTACGACATGATGACCCAAATTCCCATGAGCTTTACAATAACACATAACTTCTTCCCTATCACTATTTATCTCTACCTCTTAATTTTTCCTATCAATTTCATGATGAAGGAAGACCATACATGGGTTGGGGGTATGTGAGAAGACAAGGGAGAAATAAGAAAAGAGAAAAGAAAAATAATTAGAGGAAAAAATATAAGAAAAAGAAAACTTGGCCTAGCCCCGGCTCCGACTCTCTAATCCAGGAGGGGGAGAATTTCTGCCTATATAGTATTGGAATTGTAGTATTTCAGCAGGGTGAGTAAAGTAGTAGGTACTTTAGTAATATAACTATTCATCCTGAATGGGATTTCGGGACATATGCCTTCAGGCCATGAATGGGGTGGTGACGCATGCATGTCATGCATGTGGAGATTCATGCATAATGCATGAAGGGCCTTCAGGACATCCAATGGTGGGACTGCAAACCATGTACTGGGCTTCATGCCCACTATGACTTCGAGAAAAAAATATTGAAATAAAGTGTTTGGTTGGGTGGGTTATCCCTTTGGGGGATATGACCTACTTTTCAGGCTTGTGTGTGTGTGGTGTGTGCCTTTTTTATGTAATTTTACCCCGGAGAACCTAATAAAATATTAATTATTAATTATTCCATGATAATTTTAATAGTTAAAAATTTAACCAAACTCCTGTACTAGGGTAAAAAACCTATTTCAGAACCAAAAAATTGGATAAAATAAATAAATTTAGATCATTAGATATAGAAAAATTACCATTTTACCCCATATAATAATTTGTAAGAAAAAAATAAACTTTCTACTCAAAATCATAGTCCAAAAAACACATGTCCTTAGAAAATGGATATGAGAACACCATTTATCAATGAGTAATATGTTTTCAGAGAAGGTTTTTTATTGATTCATTCTCCATGAATTAAATTTAAATTTTCTTAATTTTTTATATACAATTCTTCTTAGATAATTATTGATGATTATTTTTCCTAGTTTCTCCCCATTTTCCTAGTCTTATTTCACTATCATTTTATTTGAAATAATATAACTCAGAAAATTCATAGTGTCTTGATCTACCATTTCTCGATTATTATTTTTGGCAATAGTTGATGGTGAATCGAAAAAGAGAGTGGTGATATATTATTTATTTTATCTCTTATCTTCCCCTATATTTTTATCTTCCTCCCTATATATCACCTCTTATTCTTTCATTGATAGTGTCATAGAAAGGTGGATTTAATGATTTTTCATGACACCACTAGTGTGAGGAATAATGGAATGAGGGATCATAGGTTATGGTGGCATTTTGAGGGAGGTATCATAGATGGAACATGAATGACCATTTTTGAGTGAAGGGGAGGTGGCATGGTAGGGATAATTTACAGAATGAAATAGCTCAAAGAGGTGTGGTGAATCATGGTAGGTTGACCATGTTGGTGTTAAACAGTTTTAGTAGAGGATTTTATGGTGGCATGGGTTGAGGGATATGATCTTCTCATTACTGTGATAAGGTGGGGACAACCTCACTAGTAACTACGATGCATGAGGAACATGAGGTGGGAGTGGTGCTCGAGTCATTCTAGGGTATCCAATCTTTCTAGCTTTGTGGGAAATGAGATCTAGTTGAGTCCACCCTAATCTAATCTAGTGTGTGATGGTTCATGCACCCTGATGTGTTTTTCAACCCACCAACACACCACTTGGTGAAACTGGGGCCCACCATGTATCTCCTTCTAACCCATGGGGTTTTTTGGTAAATTATTCCCTGGGTATCTTTTTCAATAAAATACATATCCTTTCATGAGTATTATTTTTATATATATCATAGTACTGTATTCCATCTGGCTGTTTGGGGCTATTTTCCATGCAGGATAGGTAGACCTTGAATTTAACTTTGTATTATTGATGGTGGGTATTCATACATGAAGGTCAAAGAATTTTTTAGGATAATAATCCTCTAGAGACATGTTTAGGTTACGGGAAAAGTTTTCCACTATGTTCTAATATAGTTGGTATCCTTCTCAAAATTCTTAGGGAATGGGATCATCTATTTACAGAGTTAGTATCACGTATGTATAAAGATGTTATATGTGGAATTGAATCCAACATTGGAGCCTATGTCACCTACATTATTGAGGCCCATGATCCTACATTATATCTCTAAATAGTTCTTATGGGTTTTTGGACTTTTATTATTTATATTCTTTGAGTGGAATTCTAATTTCACCAATCACTAGATGTAAGTAATGATACCTCCCATTATCTTGATTTTTTCTCCATTATTTTTATTTGGGTTATTCTTATGTGTTATTCTCATTCCTTCATGACTGATAATCTGTTATGAATGTTTTTTTGATGTTATATTTTTATTTCTAGGGTATCCAACTATGTGTTTATATACTCGAACCTATATGGGAATATATTTCCCCATGGGAAATGTATTATACATATGATAGATAGTATTGTAGTGACCTTGGTGGAAGCAGTTTCAGAGGAACTTAGAAGGGCATGGCGGTTGTGGTAGTAGTTGATTCTCTTGTCTAAGCCTATTCATAGTGGGGGTCCTTCCTCTTATGTTGAAAAAATAGTTTTTTTTATATTTTATGATATTAGTAATGTATCTTTTACCATTTATTTATGGTTGTAAACTAGATTAATTTTGTGGAAACTGTCATTTGTCCCATGGATCACTGATATTTATGTTTTTAATCTATTTCTCATTATTATACATTATTTATAGATATTAGTGTGTGTGTGTGTCTGTAGAGATTTATTAGGATAAGGCCTCCCAACTTACATGATATTCTTACTTGATGCCTGTCACTAGAACCTGATTAATTATAGGAATTCTTGGGGGGAACAATCATCCTACAGACACCCATGAGGGGTCCCCATGACACATGTCATGATAGAGTGGTATCAAAGTGGGTTTATCCTAGGGACATGGATTGAAATTATATGTTTAGTGAGGACTGATTTGGGAATTGAGGAGAAATGTTATGGGGTTTCATATTCAAATTTTATTCTAGGCAATCCAATGATGGTGTGAAGTTCAGTGTATCCATTCTCTAGGAATTTGATAACCTACTTCTAGAAATGGTACACTGGTCACTGATTATAAGGAAAAAATTGATACATTCATAATATTATAATATATCCCAGATTTCCATGTATTTCTTGAGTAAAATCTCCAGATATTATTATCAATTATGTTTCTTTTTATTATTTTATAATTCCTCAACATAGGCATCCATTCAGTACTATAAGGTATGGTTTTCATGAAAAATAGTTGATTTTAAAAGATTCCATTCAGAGACCAGTTCATGAAGTGTTTCCAAAAGAAGGGTAGAGTGAAGTGCCTCAACACATTATATAATCAGAAGAAACGCCTCCTATAATGTTGTTGGATGATTCTTTTCATGTCATGTAACTGATTATTCTATTCGATTTGGATGAAGATATGTGTTTCATGAGTCCCAGTGACAAAATCCACCTAGGTTCTAAGATGAGACTGACACTCATGTAGGTGAGGACTAGATAGAAGATATACTTTAAGTATTAAACGTAGTTTAGTTGACTATGGTCCAGATAGTGGTTCTTGAATATATTATTCTTGGAAGAATGATTGGTTAATTGTGGGGCTTGATCACCCATACTCACAATGAGGTTACTCTCCCCTAAGAAGAGTTCAAGCATATTCTCAATGATGAGTACTACGTGATGGTACTGAGATCTATACAGATTCAAGAGATTTCGGAGTTTCATTAGGGAATCATTTCATATGATAAGTACCCATCATGATTCAAAAATATTATGTGAGACTCCCTTGATATATTACACGATGGATTTTTCCAAGAACATAAGTTCTAGTGAGGATACCATAGAGATATTAAAGAAAGAATTATCCCACTGTGCATCCCATCAAATGTTAGGGTATTATGTTGATACATAGTGATAGAGTGATTATTGGAAGAGGGGAAGAAGGTGTTTTGAGTGGGTAGTGGTCACCAATAAGTAGAGTCATCAGTATTAGGTAGATGAAGTCATAATTTAGGATCAAAATCCCAGAGTCATCTACATGAAAAGACTCAGACTAAAGGATCAGGTGTTCATAATTCACATGATGGATCAATTATGTTAGGAGAATGGAATTTTTATGCCTGTAAATATGTGGTAATATAGAGTATGAATTCATAATATATTGAGGAATAGAGGTATGTCAGGAAAACGATGGATTGACACACTAGAAGAAGTGATGGGGTCAAAGAACTTCTAATGGTATTTAGTGTTTTATTTAGGGTGGAAATACTGGAAACGTAGTTTCTGATGCTCCAAAAAGAGGATAGAGGAGGAGGAAGAAAATATATTCTTCCATGACCACCCACAATTGGTTCATTCATGTTTTATATGATTTTAGGTTGGAGACATGGATAAATTTTGGTGACAGATAACGTTGATAAAAAAATTCTCAATATTATCCAATGTACTATTTTTTTCTTCTCTGGAGTAGGACCTATACTCTAATATAGTTGAGTGAGAAATATTTTTGTGTTTAATCCTTAGATTTTGGGATAATTCTTTTGGTGGAGCTCCAATCCCAAACCATATATCTAGAAACTTCTACTCAAATAAATGTTTTGATCACCCACATCTTTCATAAGTATGATATTGGAATTAGTGGAAAGAGGTTTTTTTGGGATCTGATGGTGGCTATTCTAAATACATATCTTTTAAACCTTGATATGGATTGTAAATATTTACTACCTGATTGAATAGACATCTACTATTAAAGAGATAGGTTATTTCTAGCCGGCAGAATTTGGTTCTCCTTTGTGGGAGTTGGGGACTTATAGGCGATATCATTATGACATTTTCATGGGATGTTGTAGATCATGCCCAGAAGTTGTTATGTTTGGATCTTTGTGTTTTAGAAACATCAACAAATCAGTTTCCAATAGTTATGGATGAGTAAATAGATGTTTTCCCTGATTATTTTCAATGACTTATCTATTGATGAGTGGTTGATTTATGTATTAATATACACATTATGATCACTTGGATATCTAACACAACTTATTCGATGAACTCAATAGATCTCAATGAGTTGATAATGTAGTTAGAGGAAATCTTGGATAACAGTTTTACTAGACCCATCATATCCCCATATGTTGTTCTGTTGTTGTTTTCCAAGAATTTTGAGGGGATATTGAGGTTATGTATCATCTATCACTACCTTAACCATGTAAAATTTAATAATAAGTACCCTCTACAAAGTATTTATGGCCTCTTTGACCAGATAAAGGGATTAAAGTTTTTTTAGTGATCTATATCAGGTTTTTCTATCGCCTTCTTTGATTTAATGAGGATGTAATATCAAAAATAACTTTTATATGTCTCCATAGAAATTTCTGTTAGTGTAATGAATGACTCTATTAATTTCATGGGTTCTATGAACTATATCTTCAATCATTTATTAGACCTGTTCATGGTTTTGTTTATTGTTTTACATTCTCATCTACTCAAAATTAGAAGTAGAGCATGCTGAGATTATATGTATTGTGAAAGACTTAAATTGTGAAAAATATATATATGGAAAGATTTTGATGTGTCAGTCTTTTATTAGAGTTACCCAATTCATGGAGAATGTTATCTTAGTGGATAAAATATATGTGGACACAGTGAAGATCAAGGTGTTGTTATATTCGGATCTCCCTATGAGAATATTTTATGTGATTTTTTTCACTATAATGAAAGGGTATGTATGAATATTTATGGTATAATTCTATAGGATCATTTCCTCCATGAATTTCCTTAACCAAAAGTGGTATCCAATCATTTATTAAACCCATTGCTATTAATATTTTTGGGATTTAATGTAGAGGTTGACTAGTGCTCGTATCTTGTAGTTTTTAGAGGAGGTAGTTGAGTATGTGGTGTTTTTAAATTCCTATGAAGTAGGTATCATGTGTGTTCTAATTTAGAGGTAATATTTTATTAATTATGAATCAATCTCATTGAGACCCCATGAGCTAAATTATGTGACCCACAATTTGAAGATAGGAGTTGTGGTGTTTTCCTTGAATAGATAGAGGAACTATATTTTTGGTGATTTGTTTTTATCCTAATAAAACAATCAAAGTCATAGATTCATATTTTTCGAAAGAAATACTAAACTGAGGTAGATGTGGAAGTGGGATGATATATTAGTGGATTACATGATTGGACTGCCAAAAAGAGAGAGTTCATGAAGCTATATTTGTGATCATGGATCAAATAACTGAGTCATACCACTTCCTTGATATCGAGAAGTACAGTTTAGTGCAAATAGTTTGATTCTTGTACTTGGTGGAGATCATATTTATTCATGGGATACCCTTGATAATCATGTCAAATTATGAATCTTTATTCACTTCATAGTTGCGAAGAGGATTTTCGGAGGCTTTTGGAACCTAGTTGTATATGAGTACAATATGTCATAGAAATAGGTATTTACATACTATGTAATATATTTAGGGTACTAAAGATATAATAAAGGGGTATGTTTTGTATTTCAGTTAGAGTTAGGAGTATCCCTTTTATTTGGTGGAGTCATCTTACAATAGAAGATTCCACTCCACTATTATCACCAATCTTTTTAAATCCCTATACGAAAGACCCTACTAGACACCCCCTATTCTGGATGGTGAATTGTGGGTCATTACTAAACATTATAATTCCACAAAACATCTAACATTCAAATCTAAAAACTGGACCACAATATCCACAATAATATAAACCTTCTTAAAATAGTTTCTTTTTACCTTAAGTGTTCAAACCATGTCTTTCCTCTTCCAAATTCATTCCAACCCCACTCCAATACTTTGAATACCCGCAAACTATAATTAGGGTCTAGGTATCTACATTATATACCTTTTAACTGATTATCATCCAAGATAATAAAAAAACTCATGTAGAGAATAAAAAAATCCATGAAAGCAAAAAGCCCATGAGATAAATCTCAAACATGAATCTCACAATCTCTAAAAGAACTATCATAACACAAAAGAAGAAATAACACCAATCATATCACCAAAAAAAATATCAACATCATAATAATAATAGAAATTAAAAAAAAATAGGATTCTGAGCTTGCAAATATGAATCATATTTAAATGCACACTCCTCCCAGCCACTGTTTCTATACAAGTCATGAACCAAAGGAATGAAGCGCACATGAAACAAATTCTATTGATGGTCTTAAATCTCAATATATTCACACATGTATCATTATAATTAACTTATAAATCACCAAGATTAATGTCACGAGTTTCATCATTAATATACTGATAAAGAAACATCACATGAACAACATCATGATATTAAACAAATGTAGTGGATGCTACGATCAATATACCTATTCACCAATGAACTCCAATATCTCAGAAGGCCCAAAACATTGATTTGAAATCATACTCCCCTAGATAAACCTATAATATCCACAATGAGGTAAAGCCTTCAGAAATAGATGATCACCAACCTCATACTATAGAGCTATCATCATTATATAAACATAATACTTATGACATTTATGACCACCCTTCATCATCTTTGAATCATGCACATGTTATTGTTTATGATATATGCAATATTATTTCAAATAATCTCCAAATATCTAACATTTAATGATCATAATGGATATTGGAAAGGCCACCCATATAGTTCTTCAAACACATACCAACCAATTGATGAGTGAGAGGTATTATTATATGAAAAATATACCAATGTTAGGTGATTCTCCCACGATCCTCCAAAATATAGAACACATGAATGCAATGAGTCTTATTTAATATAAATAGATTTGTCTATTTCATTGTCCATCATAGGATGGAGTTAAATTATAATCCATAACTAAGGGATGAAATCACAATGAAAACCATTTTATAATCACAATGTAAAAATAGGACAACAATCCAAGATGATCATCCTCAAATTCTGATAATGGTACTCAACCACCATAATATATACTCTTGAATAATTTTATAGTATTCTATACTCCCTGATCACCAAGAATTAAGTTGAATTTCTTAACCAATCTAGAGTCACGTCAATAAAATCACATCCCCCTTGAGTTTGACGAAAATTGGTAACGAAATCCATTGAGATGTCCTCCCACTTATATATAAGAACATCCAATGACTACAATATAATAATAGGAACAAAATTTCCAATATTCCCAATTTAACAGAACAAAAACCAAGAAACAAAGTATATTACTTTCCTATGTATACATTAACACTAAAAATGAATCCACAATGAATGATACATCTTAGATATAATTAGATTCACTAGAAATGGTGAGATATTAATCTCTCAAATAAACACCTCACAAATCACCGTTGGAAAAAAGAAAATTCTTTAAAATATGGCCCAATACCAATCAACCCTAACATTCCTTCAAGAGTATCTCTATTTTCAACACAGTCTTCCTAAACCTCTTCCTTAGGATTTCGAAACCAATACTCATGTAGTGGTAATAGAAAGTATCATTACACTACCACCAAATATTGAAAACCTATAACACTAACTCCCATAATATCAATATTCAAATAAATAATATATTCTATCATCCTTGAAGAATGTACATATTCTCATCTAACACCTCTGCACTACTTCCTACTAAACACATTTTTTAATACATTCCTTTCCCTAGTGTACATGAGGCATAACATTCAAAATCCTATAACAACTCCATACACAATGATATAAAAAGTTTTAAATCATATTGATATAAGATATATCACATTCTCTTTTGATTTGTGAAGACCAAAAAATTATTTATGATAATATAATTCCACCATATATTTAAGGAAAAAAATGCTAGTTTGAAGAAATGGGTAATATATTTACATATATGAAGATGTAAATGTTGATACCCATAAGGTATCAATGCTCTCTTCTATATTAAAAACCCAAACCAAGATAGTAATCATCACAAAAAAAATCAAACCGGACACCCTCCTATAGAAAATGAAAAAAAGGATATACTTAATTATATTCTCCATTAGATAATAAAATTCTTCCTAGCACTCATATATACATAAGAAGGATTGATCTTGGAAAGTTAAAACTATCAATAGAGTCACAATCTAAACAATATCTTACACAAACCTCTAATAATTACCTAAAAAACCAAGGATTCTAGAATCATCTATAACATTATTTGGACCCAACCAAGAAAAAAATGGATAAATAATTTAAGGATCAACTAAAAATACATATTCAGTCACAAGTATCCCAATTAATTCAACCCTTGTATAGAAAACAATTGACTTTAATAACTTTTAATAGACATGTTATGGTCAAAGAATACTTAGAATGACCCAAAAATTCTTAGAATGAAACTACTAATACCTTGAATACTTTAATATTCAACTGATTAAAAAGACCAAAAACTAATCAAGGAACTTAGAAAAAATTGAGTTCATTAGTCCCATGGAAAAAAATTGAGGCATTCATTACACTAAAATTCATAGCAATGAAAAAATGTCCATAATGATTCATTAAGGTAGTCTTCCTGATATATTCCTCCTTTAATATGATCTGAAAGTCACCCCCAATAAATATATCTTTTTGAACAATCTATCTCTATTAAAATGATTTAATAAGTCAAAAATACTTTGGAGGGTATATGAGTTCTTCACTATCACCATATTCAACTAATGATAATTTATTCACAATATATGACTACCATCTCAATAATTTATAAAAATCAATTTATCACCACAAGGTGACACGATGGTTTTGAGGAAATTAGTCTAAAAAATAATTAATATGAATACATTATCCCAATAAAATAAATGGTGACATTAGATATTAGAACATAAAAATCAACGGGACACCATATTACATCTCTATCCCTTGCATAATATCACATTGTGGGGGAAGTATCGAAACCATATGAAAAAAAGTCCAAAAAATTCTTTTCACATCCTTTTTAAATAATAATTATTTACCTTCCATTAACCCCAACATTAACTCCTAATATTTAAAATAAATATGATCCATATACATAGGATCCATTTGATGCTATTATTTCCCAATTAAAACTACATTCTTACCTTAGACCTCAAGGAAACTAACTCTTTGATAAAAGAAATAAATAAGAGTATGAAATTAATACAAAAATATAATGTTAGGGAAGGAATCCAAAGGTTTCATCCACAACTATAATCACTCCTTGACTCACTATTTTTTTCCAATCATCAGCTCACATCCTTGACAAATGAAAAACAATCTTAACTGGACTAAAATCGATGCAATAAACACAATGGGAAGAATAAGACTCTACACCTTGAGTCCTAGTGATAAAAAAATATGTTTAAATGAAAGAGTGAGGATATACTAGATCGATCTAGACATATACTAGGGTATAATAAAAAAATGGCACCACAAATAACAATTGGTTCCCCACTGCTAGAAACTCTATAACATCCATCTGACCAATCCCTACTCGCCTCCCTCACTTCCCAGGAAGATAATCACTTTTTAGACCAAGGTCAAAATTAATTCCTTAAGGACTAGGTATATACTATGTATTAAATATACGTACTCCATTTACTCTCTATTTAAAATAGGCATAAGAACCCTGGTATGAATATAGAATAGGCCTCTGAGGAAAATTCCTCAGAAGGTGAACCTAATGTGGGGAACTAGCTCCATGTTGATGGACAAAAAATGCCATATACTAAAATTTTCTATTCTCACAACCTCTTTAAGAAGAGAATACCATTCCAGAAATATCCATAGTGGTATAGATACTAATATATCTATAGAAACGAGAAAAATATAGCTAATACCCACTCCCTACTATATGAAACATTAACATCCCAAATGACCAAAAACCTTAATACATTATCCTACACTACAAGAAACTTTAATGACTTCCATATTGAGATGAAATGATCGACAAAAGAATCACTTATATACCTCTTCCTCTTCTGACATATTGAGATATTTAAATAATAGTAATGATGTGATCTAACACTAGATCTCAAAACAAAACATATTATTTTAATTATACACCATATCCTTATTATTTGTAAATGTTTTGGAAGAGTAAAAAAGATGGCACTGGAACTGAAGTATGAACCCCCGCATACTATACAAATCTTGTTAAAGAGAAAGAAACTATATCCTTTATTCCACCTTCAACATCAAATAAAACAACTCACTCTAAAATTGATCAGGGAACTTCTACCATAATACCCCTAAATATCAATTTTTATGAAGAAAAATATCTAACACTATTGAAAAGATCTATTTAATAAATAAATGATGAATGGAATATAGTGATCCTTCCCATATGAAATCAAACATAAAAGGATCTCCAGCTTCACTATCCACCTTTCTATCTATTGATCAAAAATATTCCCCTAATACTTTACAATTATGTTAGCATAGAACACGCATAATTTATTCCTCTTAGAAACATCCTCACCGTCATAAACTTTCCAATGATTTAGTGGAGTATCCTACTTCAATTTAAAAGCCTAAACATCATGAGAAATTAAACTATGAGTCATATCTTAAATAATACCAAATATTAATAATCATTACAATTTATAATTTACAATGATCATTTAGTGAAATAATTTTTTATTATATTACACTTAACAAATTCAAAAACAATACTTAACATTCATAATGAATGAATCACACCCTAGCATTGTCCTAGTAATCAATAATATCTCATACACTATGATTTATATGTTTACTGTAATATCATTTGATCAAAAGGATCTCTAATCAGCAAGGTCCAAAAAAATCTCCCTCTCATACATCATCTACTTATTTGAAATTCACTGTTTTTCCTACCAAACCAACAAAATACTCACTAGTACCTAAATCCAAACTACATCTTAACTCTTAACCAAAGATTTGATACCACTATTTCATGACCCTAACCCAATAGAACCTGTCCTAGTCTAGATGTAGATAAAAGTGTGACCCCCATTGGTTTCCTCCAATAGAAACAAGTTGTCGACTATAACTAAGGGTATACAATAAAAATCCTTAATACATTCCCCTATTAATTCATTCTAAGATAAGATAAATAACCAAAAATAATTCTAAAATAATAAATATACCAATCCCACAATACATGCAGTGTCTGACAAAAAACAAATCCTCTAAATGAAATACCTTGAGAATACTCCTATGGTAGAAGCTACTCAAACTCTAAATAACACCATGTTAGGAGCTATTAATGTTTCTAAATATCACTAAATTATTTTAATATATCTAAAAAGATCTCTCTATATATAGGGGTGAAAATTAATCTAAACTCTGTTGATATTCCCCAAGACCTTTCATTGAAATTTTTAAGAAGTATATTAATGACTCATTGAATAAATAACAAATCCAACACATCACCTAAACCAAGACATCTTGTTTCCCATCCCAAATAAGGTTCACTCATCCAAATTAGAAAAAAAATTATTGTAACATAATATATATATATATAAAGGTATGTAATATCAAATTCTATATAGAACATGTCGACCACAAAGCACAATGATATATATACTGATACCCCTATTCCCTCTATATCCCCATAACCACATAAACTCATAATCACATCACATCATAACCAAAACACACAACAATATCTATAATAAAAATAACCATATAATCACATATATATCTCATCCACATGCATATCATGATAGAGTACATAATAATGAAGGAAAAAAAACCCCTTTTCCCTCACCCTTCAATATGTTCTCTCACTGTGATCCCATATCTACCCATACCACATCCTCAAGCTACAAAAGTTTTTACTATATTCTGAAGTGAAAACATGGATATCATGGTTGTTAAGGAAAACACGTAGAACCTAAAATCTTATATGCGTGTATGTATCATTAACTATAATCGAGAGTGCTGTGTAATAAATAACATAAAATATAATTGATATATATATATATATTTAATATCACACTAACCAATGTTAAGAGTAAATTACCTAATACAATGTCACTACAATAATAACCACTACCAACACACATCAATATTATTTCCAATTCTTGAAACAACATGAGAAAACTCTACCACTACACCACTCTAAAATTAATTCCAAACATAATCCTTCACCACATTATATATATTTTATTCACTTTTATATTAATCAATTTCCAACCACTTTACATTTCACCATTTATCCACTTATTCATATATTTATTTTCCACAAAATTACTAACCACACTAATATTTACCATCCATGTTCCATTCATTATACTATATATATATTTACAACCATTACTATTAGATCCTTGAACATTAATTTCAAAATTAACAATTCGATTACTACAAATTATCTACAAATTATTATATTTATTCATTCAAAATACACCATTATTCCACTATAATCGATTCCAATTTTAATTAATCATTGAAATATTCATTCATTCATTTACCACAACACCATTTAAGTAATAATAACAAATTCCCACTAATAAATTCAATAATATATGGACATTATATACTTCTGGTAAACATTGAAACAACCACACCCCAACCAATCCATACCACTACATCAATAACAACACAATCTCATTCCAGCCACCAAAAAATAAAAACCACATCTTTCATAACAACATTTAAACAATCTCATAACAACCATATCAAAACCCCATGACAAAAAATATCATAAAAACCTTTGTAAAAATAAAAAACCAAACCAATAATGATCCTCTAACTATAAAAATGTCTAATAACTAAAAAAATAACTCAAGAAAAAGAAAATCAATAGAAATAACAATAAAATGAAATCTATCATACCCAATCATAATTCCCTTCATAATAAAAAATTGATTTATTGTAAATAACTTATCAAAATTAAATAATTCCATATAATATTTTAATTACATCATTTTAGTTATTATCTAATTATATGTTTCAATCTTTGATTTTTTCTATAAATAATATCATATGGAGTCATATATGAACATTGATTATAGAAAAATTAGTTTTGAATATACACAACAGTACTCATGGATTGCCTCTAATAGTAATGAGAAACACAATGTTCAAGTAACATAGTTATCCACATTTCCCCAAAAATTATATTCTTTCTTCTAGAAACCCCATTTTTTAGGTGTGAATGGAGAACTAAACTAATGGAGAATTCCATATTTCTCAAGATAATTTCAATTTTCATCATTCCTATAATTAGGACCTTAATCAGTTCTCAACTTGTTCACTGAATAATCATATCCCTTCTTCTATTTCATCCTTAAACTCTTAAAAAATTTCAAAGAATCTGACTTATGTATCATGTACATAACACAAGTTATATGAGTAAATTCATCAATTAAAGTGATGATGTACTTATCTCAGTTTATTGATTTTTTTCTCATTATCCCACAAATATCAGAATAAAAATCTTTCAGGGGTCATTTTGAACAAATGTCAACATTATTATGTGCCGAATTTGTAGTCGTTAATTTTTGAAAAATAGAGAAACACCAGTATCATCTTCTTAACATATCAGGTATATCTCAGACATTGTGTCACTTAGATAACATTCTCCTGTTTCACTGACCCATGTGTCCCAAAATTTTATTCCACAACTTATTTTATTCCATTATTTCCAAGTAATTGTTTTTGTATTTCATCAACCTAGAACATGTTTCCTTTTATACATTAACATTCTGTAACTATATTTACATATTATTTACATTTCAAAAAAAACAAGTTTTTTAAAGATAACTTTTTCACACTCTTTAAAATGTTTTGGAATACTCAACTATTTCTACTTCCGGCCTTCAACATATAATGTTTTTTTAGATTTCATCTTTTCATTCCCAATGATGGTTGATTCAACACCTTTGATTTTTATAGATTCATCATTTCCATATTTCACTATTCTTTCTTTGAAGTCATTTACATTTTTAGAAAGATTTATGTATCCTATAATATTAGAAGAAAATAAACTATCAAGAATCCATGTCTATTCTCCTTTTATTACTTTCAACATGGTTTCAACAATAAGACATATTTTTCCTTTTATTTCTTCACCACTAGATTCTGAGAATTTTTAAGAGTCTTATTTTGTGATGGTAAAAAAACAAGATAACCATTTTTATGATTTATAGGTTTTTCACATATTTTACAAACAAATTCTAGTGGTTGGAACCTATTCTCAACTTCTACTTCAACCTTTGATAATTTATAGAAACTTCTTTCTCAGACCTATTCTTTTGAGATTATTGAATCCCCCTCAAACCTTGACTAATATATACTATAGAATAGTAGTAATGTTTTTTTTGAACCAAAAAATATATTACAGATGTTAAAATCCACCACAATACCAAAAATATTAATAAAAAGAGTATTTTCTTCAGAAATTTTTAGTTTTATTGGTGTTGTGAGTATGCTTCTCCACAAATTTTTTAAGAGATCTTTGTTGACCACCAACCGTTATATTTTTAGATGAAAAATTATTATTCAACTTATATATCTTTTCAAACTCTTTAGAATCATAAGTAATATAAATTTATTTGAACTCATGGTTTTTAGAAACTTTTAAATTTTTCACTTTTTAATGTTGTCTACATACCTATCATTTACAATATTATTATTCTTAGAAAAAATTCTAGATTTATTCTTAACTATAGAAGGTAATTTTTTTATCCTTATTCAGTTCATTGTTACCATAAATATCACCAAAATGTTACATAGGGTTTTTGACACGTATATCCCTCTGATTGAATTTAGAATTCTTTTGTATAAGTTCCAACTCTTCTTCTTTTTTTCTTCTGCTTTACTTCATGATTATCATTATGATTATTTTCTTTCTCAGTAGAATTATTCAGATCATAAATATATTTTATTTAATTGAATTTATCATTAGGAAAACTTTCTTGATTTTTTGCTAATGATTTTTCATTTATCATGTTTTTATTTTCCTTCCCGGGCCTTTTAATATTTCTCAAAAATTCTTTCAACTCTTCTTTCAGATGAGATTCAAGTTGAGTTTATTCTTCTTCAAAAATAATACACACAAAATCATAATTAATATATATTTTAATAAATGTATTCTCTCTATCTTTCTCAGAAAAAAATTTATTAGATTTCAACTTCACTATCTATTTCTTCTTCTTCTTCATATTTTCACAAAATTCTTCTTCTTTCAGATTTGATGTAAATTTTCTTCTTTCCTCTGGAAGTTATTTATCTTTATCACCCTATTTTTCTTAAGAATTTATTGGTATTATTTTATCTTCATCATTATCATGTTTCATTATTTAATATAAATTAGACACAAAGTGGCCAATAAATCTACATTCAAAACATTTCATAAGATGTTTCAATTTTTTTTTACCTATACATCTTATGAAACTTTTAGAAAATACAAATAAAATTTCATCAATATTTATACATTCTTCATTTCTGGAGTAAGAGTAAGTAACATCAACTTCCTTAAGAGCATTCGTAGACTTTTCTTTGTTGGCATCTTTGAAAGAAGAATCTCTATTATCTTTTGTTATCCTCTTCATAGTCTTCTCCCTTTTCATTTCACAAGTGATGATAGTGCTATGAAAATCATCCATAGATAAGGTTTCAGGGTATCTATCTTCCAATAAAAAAACATTACAATCATTCATGTTGGAAATAATTATTAATATCTTTTTAATAATTTTATAGTCCTCCAACTTTTCACAAAGACATCTGATAGGGATGAAAAATGTCATTTACCCCAATAAAGAAGTCCCAAACAGATTCAAACTCCCCATTTTAAAATCATAATACTTCAGCCTATGGGAATTTAGTTTTTCCTAAATCACTTTGGTATTAGAATTATAGTTTTTTATTCTTATTTAGATACCTTTAGGTGTGACAAAACCTTTCACTCTTAAAAAATCCCTTTCAAAATGTGAAGAGAGTATAATATTTTTAACATTTCTATCTCTCTCAAGATTATTTTTATCAATATGTGTAAGAGGAACTTGGTAATAAATGTGAGGAAATACATCTATTTTAGCTTGAAAACATCATACCGAAGAGTCATAATATAAAAAATCATTCTATCTTTCTATATATGGTAATTGTTTCTATCAAATATTAGAATCCCATTACTGTTCATGCAATTCAGATGCATAATCATAACTTCTTGTCAATACATCAGAAAAGAATAAATGAATGGAACTTTTCCTCTAATACCAATTAATGTTCTCTAGTCAATATTCAAGTATCATTGAGAGGGGGAGGGATGAATCAGTGATATATTTTTATTTTATGTTTCCTTACTTATGAAACAAACTTCTCCTTTAATTAACGATTTTTTTCCATGCGAAACACATTTCCACCACACATCCATTGGAACATAAGAATTTATGATGTTCACCACAAAAAAGGAGTAGCTACATATTTGGTATGGTTTGGAAATAATCCAATACCTCACAATCCACTAGAAAACAATCTTTTTATAAGGAATATAATGAGTATGATGTTCCCATAGACCCATGTATCACTATAAAAACAATCCAATAGGGCATGTGCTTCGTCTACCACAAAATTATTCAATGAAATGTCACAGTACTTCTCAGTCCACTTAAAAAACATGATCATTCAAAACAATTTTTCTCATTCTTACCCATGAGTTGGTAAGAACTTCTTGGATTTCATAATGATACTCAATTTGATACCCATCCTGATTTCAAAGTCTGATTTCTCAATATTAAAATCCCTCTTATATGAATATTATTAGTTTGTGAATATTTATGATGACAACTGTCTTAGTTTCTTTTGAAACATCTTTGAGTCCTCAGTGAACTATCATGCTTTCTCTGTGAACTACCTATATCCTCTATATACTATGTTACACCACATATAATGAGTACTTAATAGACCACCTATTCATTATTTGACCACCTATACTATGTGGATGGATGATTACTTTAAGACCACCTCTCCTACGTGGTCCTTTTTCCTTTTTTTGGCTTCAGACCCCTACAAACGTCTTTAAAGAACTATCCTTGTGAACTATCTCCTTCCGGAAAATCATTCCTCTATATACTCTTATCCTTTACAAAATACTCCTTAACAAAATGCTTCGTACTTCTCCAAATTCATTGTGTAGTGATGATCATTTAATATAAAATTCACTCACTCTAATTATGGTATGAGGGCCCTTTATATAGGAAAATAATTCCAAAAAAATTTCAAATCTTTTTTACCCAAATATTCGATGTCTTATACCCTTAACAATGAAATTTACTGTGTGTTTCACATAGCCCATTTCTTCCTTCGCAGAGGAAGATATCTTATGAAACAAAAAAACATTTTTATCTCCTCAAAATTCCACCTCCTTTCTATAAATGAAGATCCTCCTGCGAAATTTATGCCTATTTTGAACTAAAATACTCCAATGAATCGATTTTCCCTCTACAGTCTGTGTAACATGCTTTATGGTCTGCATAGTGCTGCTATGTATAAATATTCTTTAGGAAATTTTTCATTCACCATTCCACGTTCTTAATTTTTGGTCTATTAACTATGGAACAGAATCTATGAACTATTCTTCCTAAACACTATTGCAGAATACCTACTTTTTCCAAAAAAACAAACTCTATATTTTGTGGCCCAAAAATTTGTAAAACACTAGGAAATGGAACCACCTTAAAAATATTCTTCAGAAACACCAACCAAATCGATTTATGGTCATCAAGATTTTTCAAAAAACACAGATTGATACATCATTATGGCTCCAGTCCTCTTCTCCAAAAAATCACTTCATTTTAAAAAACAAAACTCGACTACTTTCATAACAAATCACATCTATAATGATATTTAAACTTTGATCGATCACCTTTAGCAACACCAAATTTAAAATGTAAATTATTTAATTCACATATCTTTCAGGAACATCATTCTTTCATAAGAAAATGAAATTTCTAGTGATGTTTGTTTCCGGAATATGATGGTCGGTCCGCTCATCCACTTTTTTCAAAGTGAGGTGATTCCTTTTATTCTCAAACTTCATTTAAAAAAAGAAAATATCTTAATATGATAATCTTTCTTATCAACTTGGTCCAAAAAATCAACACACATGGATCCCCTAAAAAACCTATACAAATCGATCCACCATCAACACTTCAATAAATAATCATCAAAACCAAATATAGACCACTACCATAGTCTTATGAGAAGGAAATACAAAGATGAAATAAAAGAAAGGGAATGTGAATAGGGAGAAATAAAGGAAAAATGAAACATTTATCTAAATTAATTAGTCACATGATGTGGGAGATTTATATCCACAAGGAAATTAATAAGGTACACTGAATGAGATTCAAGAGTTGGAAAGGGTTTTAGAGAAGAAGAAAATTATATCAAATAGATGATATGGAATTTAATTTAAAATTAATATTTGTGAATCACTATCATAATGTTTTGATGCCTTCACTATGTCATAAACTGACTTGAACAAAAAATATATACAAATATATTATTTTAAAATAACTAAATCCTCCCTTAAATTCTATCTATTTAACTATAAAAACATAACATTGAATACTACCATGGAATAATTGATTTTGTTGTGGTTATTTTTAATTAAAACCCAACTCAAAAAATGAACCTCATGACATAGGACTTTCGATACACATCATTTATACCCTTCCTTTAGGATTCAACTATGGAATATAGTTTATTTAAAAATGTCCAAGGGACCCACAAACTCTAAAATAGTAATTTAATATCTCCCCATTTCATAAAAAACATCCATCAATATACTATTCCCTAAGAGCACCTAACTCTTTGACACATATGACCCCCAAAACGTAATCTACCCAAAAAATGGTGTATTAGACACAAAATTCACAATCCCAACCAAACAAATAACCTTGTCTGTGGAAAATGATACTAGAATGTCCAAATGGGTATTAGCCTTCACAAAATGGTTTTTTGGTTTCTTAAGAGTAAAAAATCATCATTACTCCCAAAAAATCATTATATTAATCATTCTAACACATATTGTACCTTCAACAAAAATACTAATGTTCTAAGGAATGTATGAGAGTCTACATGTTAGGCTAAGATAAATAGAGTATAATAGACCAATGGGGGAAACTATCATATTTCAAAAAAAATTGAATCCTCAAGACTCATCAAATATGACACCAAGTCATATTTTACTCAATTCATTTTAATTTTATAATGAACCGAATGATATTTTTAGCTATGTAATCTTTATAGGGATACTAATGAGGTTATATTTAAGTAATATTCTTTTCAAATAATGTTTATCATATGTGATTGAATTAAATGATATTTGTTTATTGAGTATGTGGTATATATCAAAATGTATTGTATAAATGAATTTTTAAATAATTATATGATGTTATTAAATAGTGTGAGATGTTATTAATACTATGATTATGTTTGGAACCACTATATAGAATGATTATTAAATAATTTTTTTTGTTTGAATTATATAAAAATAATTGTTACACCATATGATTATAGATGGTTACCTTCACATAAAAGAATTTATATTTCCTAGATATTGAGTGTTAATTAACTATAATTGTTATTGATATTTTTAGGGGTTTTGATGGAATGATTAATTATAAATATATGTGGTGAGAATGATTAGAAGCCATAAATCCCCTAGTCACCATGCCTTTGATATTGAAACATAAACTAGAAATAAAAAATGTATATCGTACATTGAAGTTTAATATTTCTACTGAAATATATCTCTCATTAACGAGGATCGCAAAGAAAACCTTCAGACTCATCCCTATATAGTGTATCAAGGGGTTATAATAAATCTCCCAATTTTTTTGGGAATGACCCTATAACCTTCATGTTATACTAGTATATCAGAATGCATAGAAGGAGGGGGGAATATCGCCTCAAGATTGAGAGGGTAATAAAGAATTTATTTCTTGAGGATTTTGTTCCCATACTCTTGGATAATCTTCATATATATATATATATATCCCTTAATATATTTCTGAGTTATCAAATAATTTACTCCATAATTAAGTAATGCATGAGTAAAGCTTCTTCTATTTAGTAATTCATCCTATGAATTCATTCTACTAGGAATTATATTTAATCAATGCTATAAAATAAATTAGGGAGATTCTATTTTTCACCTTATAATTTTGATTTACATTAAGTGAAAAATGAATTACTAAATGAGTTATAACCTACGATTCATGGAACTGTGACTCACCCATCTCAAATAATATAACTAGCCATGTAAGAATTGATATGATATCTATATCTTATATGACGTTATATTCTTATAGGTATGTAACAATCCTTCTGTAATTTTTATTACATTATATATGAAATACCATATCATACCATATGATATCATAAAGTTCATATTTCTTTCAATCTCCCACTTTCACTTAACAAAATAGACATTTATTAAATTTTAGCTTCCATAAAATCTTAAATGATTACTTATAAAACCATATAACAAAACAATTTTTTATATTTTGAAAAAATATTTTTTTAAAGATATTATCAACATCACCACATATCACATCATATTAAATTCCTTATGAATGACCATCCAAAATTCCTTTTGTAAAATCTCTAAAACTCTTTGAGAGAAACTCTATATGTATTGAAATATTCATTCCCTATTCAGTCAACCACAAATTGTGACTCCATTTTAATTTATGGTATATAAAAAATATGAATTCCCAAAATCATAAATTTAACTAAAGAGTGCCATCTATCAAAGAATTAATGATACTTAATAAATAATTATATTAGATTTGATCTCCATTAAATACTTGTATCTTCATACTTTTGTCCCCTAGATGCATCATATGAAAGTATAGATAATCATATAATCCTTTTTTAAGAAATCTAGTGATTATGGGACACTAATAATGTAAATATAATATATTATCCACATATATTCTGAACTATTTAAGTATAAACCAACTATGTTGAAGAACAAATCACATTTCATTCATTTTAGAAGACAAGAATATATAATTCCACCCACATAAGTAGACCATCACATCATATAATGTATCTAATGGTGACCATACATTTCCTTACTCATCTCATCTGAGGTCCCATATTTCATATTCATTAAAAGAGAGAACAAACTTCATCTTGGTTAAGCTCCCTTCGATTACATGATCACCAACATACATAATCACCCTTTGATTAGCTAAGACTAATGGCCTATATAAGAAATGTATCAATGTATTAGAGTTCTCATGATGGGTACAACACCAAACCTCAAGTATATGGATTAATTATTATAATACGTCTCCTATTATAAAAAATACATAGTGTGTGATAGTTCAGGTGGTATATACATTTAATGTATTCAAATTAAAAAACCCTCCCCATACCACATGATTAAATAATATATCGTGAATTAAAAATAACACTCATTCTATCCATAACATCTCATTATAACCTGTAAAAATCCATGGAAAATTTTAGTTAGGGATAACTCAAATTCATACTTTGAGAGGTCAAGAATCATTAATCATCATAAAATATATAAAAAACATTCAAAAAAAGTTTAGTGAATACAAAATTTTTTATAACAAGATAAATTATATATTCTTACATTCCTTTAAAAAATTTAACATAACCATACATAACATATTATATCATCATACTAGATAAGTTATACATACATATTATCCTTATGTTTTCTAATATTTTAGGATTTTTTATACAAATTACCTCCCTATATAATTCCATCCACAAATCTATGAGACCATCTAATAAAACCCTCACTCTTGTTATTTTTTATGAAAAATATAGTTTGAAATATGGATAGAATTTTGATTCATATTCCTAATGCTTAACTACTTGAATAACTATTCATAATCATTTTATTCATAACATAATTTATTATAAAGTTAATAATTTATTTTTTATATATAAAACTCTATAATTTTCATATTCATAATCATCCATGAAACTATTTCCACCAATATTATCCATTTAAATCTATTTGAAACTAATGTAACTCTTTACATTAATCTTTTACAAACCAAATATTAAAGGATATTAGGGGACATCACCTTTTTTATAATTATAATCCATTACTTGTTAGAATTAAATTTATATAATTCCATAAATAATACCATTGGAATCTAGGACATTATATAAAATTTATAATATACTTTTATGATATAAAAACTTGTTTTTCCAGGGAAATAACATGTGTTTTATTTCTTGGGAATGTTAATCAATAAAATATTAATGCATATAATATATGTTTCGAACATTAGTATAAATAAATTACTTTAGAAATGTTATACAATCAGATTAGTCATAATAATGTGTATCAAAATATTCAAATAATGGTTACAACACTTGGTATACAACAATACTTTTTATCACATAACAAATAAAAAACATTAAAATAACAAAAAATTTATTATAATATAATTGAACATTATGTAATCCATTATATCTAATTCTTGATGTAGAAACCCAAATATCCACTATTTTAGTGGATAATTTATTCCTCAATCTATAATATTTCATCAATTCTAAACTATATTATATTTATAACATTTTCTACCCATACAGTTTGTGTCATATATTCTTTACAATAAACGAATTGAATTCTATGAAATTAATTATTTACATAGAATTTACAAAAATTTCCTTACAACCCTTTTTATTTTATATAAAATAATTATTTAATGTATAGGGTTTACCAAATTAAATCACTTCCCTTAATTTATATTAATGGGTTGTGATGGAGGTGTATACCATTCAAATCCTTTGTTCTTATTATTATCTCCAAAACATTTACCTTTTTCTTATTATAACATCAAAATGGAACTTCAACCTATACCTCCCATATACTTCTCAATAATCCTCAATATACTTAGAAGATTATTTTTTGAAATCTTTCATTTTATAACTCACACTAAAATATTGGAACATTTCTTACATCGATTTTATATTGAATAATAGGTTTAGATTAATACTAAGATGTGATCCCAAACTCTCTTGGTCATTAAAATACCTAATAATATTGAGTACATGAGTATAAAATCATATAAATTATACTATCTTCCAACAAAATTGAGTCTTTGACACCCTAAATATCTCATTTGTTTCTTGTTTTTAATAAAGACCTTTCGTGTTGTCTATCACCATCTATGCATCGATGATTTCATGTTGGTTTTGTATCATTGGTTACTTTGTCATAATAATGAGATTCAAGACTCATGGTGAATCCTTTATATTTTTTTCATAGTTATCCAAATACCTTTTTTGAATGGTTTCATTACTCTGTTACTCAAGAAAAGGGTTTCTCTAAAACATAAAATTTACCATCTTAGCTACGAACTATTCTTCGGTTTTTGTACCAGTTAAAGAAATTACTACTAATAAGTTTTTCCTTGTCCCAGATATATATTAAAGTCAATCTTATAGATTATTATGATTATATTATCTCTAATATAATATTTTATAATATGATTTCCATGTTTTACATTAATTTAATAAGGAATTTTATTAAATGGATTTCCATTAAAATTATAACCCCTTTTAAACTCAACATATCCATTAGTGATCCTAGATCCATTTTTCATTAAGAAAAATGACTTATTTGGATTTTATCTCACCAAATATTTTTTCAATAGGGAATCATCCAAATAGTATCATATTTGACTCTTGTATAGTTTAGAAAATAACTCTTTACTCAAGAAATCAAATGGATAAACTCTATAGTATTCCTTGGACAACCTATTCTAATTAAAGTCTCTTAGCTAAGTGTATCCCAAATAAAATCTCAAGAATGAGAACCTAATATTATCATGGTCACCCATCACATTCATTCCTAACATAAGAATATCCAATGGCATGTATATTTAGTATGACCTACTTGGTTGGATGATCGATATATGGACCAGTCCTTAAAACATTACATAATCTTGAATTAAATAAATAATTCACATTGAGGGTATTTTCAGGTTTAGAGTTTTAGAGAATTAGGCCATAATAATTACATATTAACATGAAAATTACATATAGTCACTACTACTCAGTATCCATTTCTTTTAAAATAAAAACTCATAAAAAGAAACATGTCTAGTTCCATGTCTTAGACAACATGACTTTTCCATGATCACATCCATGACCCTATTCCACTTTATGTCTTGTGAAAAACATTTCAAAAACTGGGAATGAGGAAAAAAGCTCAGTAATGGTTATAAATTATGGAATGAAAACATTATCCCATCAATAAATTCAATTCAATGAAACCATACTTTTCAATCATAACAAACCTCTTGAAATCATGAGATTTATTAGTAACACATTGAAATCATAAATCCTAAAGTTATCATGTGTCATCCATATCATACATACACTATAACTATCATAGCTATGTAGGAAGTTATGTTGGAATACCCATCACAATATATTCCCTAAATCTCTAAGAAGAAACATTAACGTTTACCTCTATCACGTTACCTAATACATTGGAGAGCTATCTCAGGCTCACCCCTAGGATTATCATGGAACCACCCATATAGGTAAACAATTTCAAATAACCATAAAATATCCATAACACATAAAATAAGCATAAAGGAATGATAAAATTTCCACATTTTAATCACAATATATCACTTCATGATATTGACATAATCAATTATTTATCAAACCATTTTCAAAACCATTTAAAACGTTTAATAAAGAGATTTTTGATTCAATGTTTCCCATACCACTTTGATGATTTTAAAGGAATTAACATTTTAAAACATTAAATTCAATAAAAATAAATACATAAAACCATTTTGAAAATGAGGACATTAATGAGAATGATTTAGAAGATTAAATCAATAAACCGATATTTTAGTTAAGGAGTTCCTAACCAAATGAGAGATTCTAGAAAAAAAATTGTGGAATAAAATTTAATCAAATTTTATAATATCATGAAAATAAAGGTATTCATGATATAATAAGCCAAATTAATGTATATAAACCATATAAATATGAATTGGTGAATAACAACAATGAAGTCTCAATGGAATGTAAATTGAGACGGCATCCTTAGATTAAGGATAAATCAATTATATAATTATGTGTGAAAAATAATAATACACTAAATATAATTGGATATTAATTGTAAAACCATCAGAATTCATTCACACATATTCATATCATGACAAAATCAAGAAGTTGAAGTAGAACCCAAAGAATTGAAATTGGGAAAAGAAGTTCCCTCACAAAAATTCGAAAGCCTAACAGAGTCACTTTTAAATTCAGAAAATGAGTTGATGAAAGAAATAATGCTATCTAATCACTTGGATAGAAAATTTACATAAGTAAGGATATATAAGAACATATCCCAATATAAGATGATTTAAATTAAAAAACAAAACAAAAAAATTATTTGACTAAAAGTTAAAGGTGAAAGGTTCCCTTACCGATTTGGTAATGTTCCAAACATACAATTTATTAAAGAAGGATCATAAAATAAAGATGTAAATTCAAAAAAATTTAATTATATTACAAAATTAATGCAATCATGGGCACTACATACACCACATAAAAAGAAAAAGCTAAAAATATAGCATGAATCTCATGGGAATAAAAAAGTAAGATGAAAACCCCTTACCAAGATGTAATCAGTTGATTCGTATGACCAAAAGTTAATAAAAACAAAATTAAACACATAATACCAATAATATAAAGATAATAATTATAATATATACCAAATGGAAGTACAAAATACACCACATGAAATAAATAAGTGGCGAACAATGGAAATATCACAGAATTAAAAGAGATATAAGAAACCCCTTACCTCATGTCCGAATTGACTCGATCATTCTTTAATCTCCTGAATAATAAACTAAAGATAATTTATAAATTATTGAGAACATTTTTTCAGGTTTATTATTACTTTTATATCAGTTATTACAATTGGGAAAAATACCTCAAGGTATCATTGAAGAATTTTTGAGATGATTGTGTTTGTTGACAATGCAGGACTCCATGTTGTGTTTGTTGAAAAAGTGAGTCTCAATGACTCAAACTGTTGACAAAGGGGGTTTTCCATGAGAATGGGGAAATGTTTTTTTGGAAAAGGGAGTTGTGATCTTGTGTTAAGGAGGTTACTAATGTTGTGTGATAGGAATTTTTTGAATTCAGAACATCAAAAATTTGTCAAAGGAAAAGTGGCGCCCAAGTCCAAACAGTGGCGCGCAAGTCCAAAAGTTCCATGCATGTATGGTGCGCAAGTGTGGCGTGAAATTCATATTTCAAATATCAGCATATTAAAATATGAAAAAGGAAATAATGAGTCACTCATGTCCAAAAGTGGAGTGCTTGTATGGCGCACAAGTATGGCGCACAAGTGTGGCGCGCAAGTCATATTTCAAAGATCATCATATCAAAATATGACAACGAAAAGTAAGAGGCGTGGAAGTCCTAAAGTGGCACACAAGTATGATGAACAAGTAAAATGTGAATTTGGGGTGTGTAGGTCCTCAAAATTCTTATAAATAGATGGAAATCCTCCTCATTTCTTAACGAGTTCAACACTTAAAGAAAATCCGAACTCTGAACGCACAAGTGGAAGTGTACCGTGCAAGTTTAGTGTGTGCGTATGTGGGGCACCCAAGTGTGTGAGGGAAGTGTGATACACAATTTTACCGTGAAAGTGTACCATGAAAGTGTGTTGTGCATGTGTATCGTGCAAGCAGTGTGGCACACATGTTTGGTGTGCTAGTGTGCCACGCAATTGTGGCGCGCAAGTTGGTTTTTCCGCAACGAAGGCAGAGGCTGTGCACTAGTTAAAGGGGTACACAAGTCACCCTAGGGTTGTATGATAGTTAGAATTTTCCAAGAACATATGTGGTAAAGCAGTATTCATCCATGGATGAAACTTGAACTTCAACAGAGCATCTACATACAGTGGAGGATGAATTCATTAAAGATAATGAAGAGACCTACAAGTCTATAAACTGTGAGTGGATCTTCTGAAGAAGAAGGGAGCACACTTCATTTGAGAGATTAGTGAGCTTTCATATTTTGAGTGGTTGTAAACTAGGAGGGACAGTGATTCCTCTCAAAACTTGTAAATATCAGTGCGGTTATAGTGAAATTGGTACATCATCATACTGCCGATGTATGCTCCTTGGAAAAAGCCCAGTTAGGGTGAACCATGAAAAAATCGATGTGTCCTGTGCATGATTTAGGGTTTATTCATACTCTGCATCGGGAAGGAGAGAGAAGGGGGTTTTGTCTAATATAAAAACAAGATCAAAAAGGGGTAGTTGTTTTAATCTGTCATACCCCGATTCACCCCCCCTCAGGGTATCTAGCCTAGTGGACCTAACAATTGGAATTAAAGGGAAAGGATTATATCAGTGTTTCTATCTCAAATGGAGGTCACTAATCATAAAGGGATTCCGATCTTCGACGAGAAAAATCTCCATCTATGGAAGAATCATATGCAACACTGCTTCCGATCTTTGGGAATGGATGTGTTTATAGAAGCAATGCTTGGTATCACAGCTGATATTAATAGCATTGTATTATCAGAAGCTGAGCGAAGTGAATTGGATGCTGATGCAAAGGGAATCAATGATTTGGGAGGATCCCTATCCAATGCTATATATACCAAGGTGATATCATGAAAAACATCACATGCTATGTGGGAAAATTTGTTGAACATATATGAAGGAGATAGAAAGGTCAGAGAAGCAAAGCTGCAAGTATTATGGAATAATTATGAAGATCTAAGAATGAACCCAAATGAGTATGTTGATGTATTCTTTGATAGGGTAAATGTTGTTGTGGAAGATATGCGAGGTTTGGGAGAATTCATTGAATACATAATGATCGTAAAGCACATCTTGGGGAAACTTCCTCCTCGGATCAATCCAAATGTTTCAGTACTAGAAGATAAAGAACCAAATGAGCTAACATAGGACAATTTTCACAGTACCTTGGTTGCATATGAAATGTGAAACAATGATAACGAGGCTGGTGAAAAGGGTAAATCAAAAGAAGTGGAATTCAAGGCCATGAAGAAGCTCACCATTGAAGATTCTCAGCAAGAATAAGAGATAGATGAGGTGATGTCATTCCTCACCTCAAATATTCAAAGAGGAAAAGGAAAGTTTAAAGGGAAACTTCCACTGGATGGTTTTCGATGTAGAATAGTTGGTCATCTTATAGCATGGTGTCCCAAAATCTTCCAAGAAGATAATGATGTCGACGAAGTTGAAATTACCAAGAAGAAGTCATCAGCCTATGGAAAAGGAAAGAAACAATTGATGAGAAATTTCTTTAAAATAAAAATCTCCTTTCAAAAGAATTTAATAGTTCATATGAGTCTGAGGCTGGTGAGGTTGAAGAGAAAGAGAACTGCAAAGATTGTGGAGAAAATGCTATGGTGGCAGTTGACGGTAGTTCTCAGGAGAAGAATGAAACTGAAGGTTATGATGAAGAAGAAGAATATGAAGGAATAATAGATATGAAAGCTGAGTTAGAGGCTTCTCTTGAGGAGATATATTTTTGGATAGACAAAAAAAAAAAATCTAACAAAGTTTTTCATGATTCCAAACTCTATATGCAGTAGTAGGAAGATGTGAAGTTCGAGTTGATGGAAGAAATTGAGAAACTCAAGTCATCAACACCAGAGAACTCATAATCAGTTAGTGTGTATAAAATAGAGATTGAAGAACATAAAATGGAGATCGATGGATTGAAAAACACAATGAAAGATCATGTCAAGCTTATCGATGATCTTGAAGAGGAGGTTTTTGGTCTGCGGAGAAAAGTTAAAGACCCAGAAAAACTTTTAACTCCCAACACACTCTTGTGAAAGTAGGTCATTCCGAAGACCGAAAAGATGAAAGAGGAGCCTAGTAGTTAAGCAAGAAAAAAGAAGTAATTGAACTCAGATGTTAAGAATTATTTAGGGCTTGATCAGAAACAAAAATCTGTGAAAATTGATATCAGACCGCAAGAACCCATCTCGAGATTGAAGGATTATTTGGGCACAAAGATGTAGCAGAATATTCAGATATCCCAGGGGGAAACTCGTAGTGTCGAAGTAACATGAATGAATGCACCTTATATCAATTGTTATTTTTTTTGGAATGATAGGAAATTCACATTATGTTTGTTCCATAGCCAAGAGATATCAAAGGGAACAAGAAAAAAGGTTGCAGCCAAACATAGAATGATTTTCTAGAACATATTTTGAAGGACACTGTTTTTGGTGTAGAGGATTTGGGAACACGGCTCGGTACTACACTTTGACCATACAGAGGAATGTGCCAATGAAGAATCAAAATGTTCGCAAGCAAACAGATCAATAAACGAAAAAGTGAGTTATAAATAAAAAATAGGTTTGTAGCTTTAAAAAATGAAGTTGGTTCATCATAGTCTGAGAAAGAACAGACATCTAAATCCATGACGAGTGTGAAGGCAAAAATATGGAACAAAAAAAATAAGGACGAGAAGGTCGTGGTGGCAGAAATTTCTCTTAAAGCATTAGATCGCTCTGGTGTGTGGATCCTTGACAGCGGTTGCACATCTCACCTGATAGGTAATAAGGATCTTTTTACAGACATAAAATATGACAAAGAAGGAGTTTTCATGTTTGGAAATGATGAAGGCCTAAAGATTATTTTCCCAGGAAAGTCCAAATTTTGGGGCAAAGAGATGAGACGTGAAGATGTCTTAGTAGTAGAAGGCCTCATCCACAATTTGTTAAGAGCTAGTCAACTATGTGACTCAGGACATTCTATAAGGTTTACTAAGAAGATGTTAATCGTAAAAGGAAGAGATGGGGTAGTGGTTCTACAGGAAGAAAGGACAAAGGGAAATCTATTCCTAGTAATTGGAGATAAAGATATGTGTTTTCTGTCTAGAGAATAAGAATTCAAGTTTTGGTTTAAATGACTTGGTCATCTATTCCAACCATCCGTGGAATATCTGCTAAAATGCGATGCAAAAATAGACCTACCTAAGCTTTCACATGATCTTCCTCATACCTGCGATGCATGCCAAGAAGTTAAGCACATCAGAAATATGTATAAGGAAAAAGAAAATAATTCAATGAGAGTGCTGAAATTGGTGCATTCTGTTGTCTGTGGGCCAATCACACCAAGAACAATTTATGGAAAGACGTACTATGTTCTTTTCATTGATGATGACATCAGAATGGCATGGTTATTTGTTATTTCCCATAAGTCTGATGTGTTCAGCTGCTTAAAATGGTATCGAAGGGAGTGTGAAAGGATAATTGGATAAATGATTCTGATGTTTCATACTGAAAATGGTACGGAATTCATAAACAGTAAGGTGGAAGACTATCTCAAGAAACACAGGATAAGGCATCATGTTTATTGAGTAATAACTCTCCAACATAATGGTGTGGTTGAAATGAGAAGTCAGATCATCAACAACATGTCCAGAATGATGCTCATAGAAAAATATCTACCAGAGAAATTTTGGAAGGAAGCGGTATTGACATCAGTTTATATTTCTAACAGTGTTCTGTTATGTCTGAAGGAAGGAAAAACTCTGTATGAGATGTGGTATGGGAAGAAGCCAATAGTGAAGTACTTTCGAATCTTTGGGAGTAAGTGCTTTATACTAAACAAAGAAAAACATAGGATATTTGAGTCCTGTGGAGACGAGAGAATATTCCTTGGCTACTCAAGAAAATTAAAAGCATATAAATGCTTTAATAAAATGCTCAGAAAAGTATTTGACAGCAATGATTTTACTGTTGTAGAGAATGAAGAGAGTATTCAACAGCACAATGCACAATTTCCAGATGAAAGCGATGAGGAGGAAAGTAACGCAAGAGGAGCAGAAGTGGCTGATGTTGATTCAGAATAAGATACTGATGATGAGCATGAAGAAGAAAAATCAGTTTCTACACAGAAGCCAAGTAGCCGAGCTGAAATTGATAGGAAAAATTTCATTGGTGATCAATCATCTCCAGTTCATACAAGAAAAATGATGTCACTACATAATATATCTTTCTTATCTTAGGTAGAGCCTAAATGCTTTGCTGATTTAGCTGTAGATGAATACTGGGTTTAGGCCATGAATGAAGAGCTCGATCAGATTTAGAAGAATCAGACATGGGATATTGTTTCGCGGCCAGTAGATAAGAATTCCATTGGGACTAAATGGGTCTATCACAACAAAATTAATGAAGATGGAATAGTGATTTGGAACAAAGAACAAGTGGTGTGCAAAGGATACTCCCAGATAGATGGAATAGATGTTGATGAGACATTTTCACCTGTTGCAAGACTGGAGATAATCAGATTATTTCTAGCCATTACAGTGAAATGAAAGATCAATGTGTTCCAGATGGATGTCAAATCTACATTTTTGAATGGGATTTTGGATTAAGAAGTGTATATCGAGCATCCAAATAGTTTTATCATTCATGATTATGAGAACAGGGTTTGTTGGGTAAATAAGTCATTATATGGGTCAAAACAAGCACCGAGAGCATGGTGCTCAAGGCTTGACCAGTATTTGAAGAAGCTTGGTTTCCAACGTGGTGGAGTTGATTGAAATCTATATTTCAACAACAATAGTAATCAAAGGATGATGGTGCTGGTTTATGTCGTTGACATAATCTTTAGGGGATAAGATGAAGCTCAGTGAAGACAGATTTCCGAATTTATGAAATGTGAGTTCGAAATGTCAATGATTGGAGAGCTAATGTTTCTACTTGGTCTACAGGTGACACAAGGAAGGAATGGTACATTCATTTCTCAATCCAAGTATGCAAAGTATGTTCTAAGAAGATTTGGGATGGAAAATTCCAAGGAAATTAACACTCTGGTTTCTACCTGTATGAAACCATCCAAATGTGGGGATGGTAAGGTAGTTAATATCACTGAATATAGGAAAATCATTAGAAGTCTATTTTACCTAACTGTGACAAGGCCTAAAATTGTTTTTTTATATGCCAAGTAGTGAGATATCAGAGTAATCGCAAGGAAATACACATGCTTGCAGTAAAAATAATACTTAGGTATATCAAGGGCATGGTGGATTTTAGCTTGATGTATAATGGGAAATATCAGATAGAGTTATTGGGATATACTGATGCAGATTGGGCCGGTTTAGTGGATAACAGGAAATCAACGTCAGTAGGTGCATTCTATCTTGGTGTACTATGTATTACATTGCTAAGCAAGAAGAAGGATTTCATTTCATTAAGCACCGCAGAAGCTGAGTATATTGTGCCCACTCAAGCATGAAAAAAGTTATTGTGGATGAAGCAGCAGTTTGATGATATGGGAGTTAGAGTGATAGCTCTGATCAGAATCTAGCACTATAACTCAAGTTCTATAAATCTCAGTAAAAATCCATTCCATCACTCAAGGAAAATGCACATTGATATAAAGTATCATTTTATTGAGGAGAAGATAGAGAAGGGAATAGTGAATTTGGAGTATGTGCCTACAGAACTATAGGTTGCAGACATTATGGTGAAGGCCTTACCCACAGAAGCTTTTGAGAGGCATCGCCTGGCTCTGGGAGTCATGTCAACTCCCCGCACTTGAAAAATTGTGGATGTGGAACCCCCACTTCCCTATCCCTAAGGTATGGTGTGTTTTTCCCTTATTTTCTGTTATGTGTTCTTACCCTAATACATACGGAAAAAGAGTTACCTTTGGGTTCATTGACAAATAGGGATAAAATGTGAAAAAATTCGATTGTTCAAGGGGGAGAAAATGTCTTAGTCAAGACACAGGTAGAAGCTAGAAGGTGGATCAGCGATATAGGGGGAGCAATGAGATAGGGGGAGAAAATTAAAATCTGACGATTCTAGAAGTGATCGATCAAAGAATAGATATCATGACAGCTGATGATCATGATAAAAGCTGAAGTTTAGTTGATATCAGGTTGGTATGAAAATTTCAATTGGTATCAGGTTGGTATCAATAGTGGTGTTAGAAATGAAGTGACTCATAGATGAAATTTTCATGAATCTCTTGTTTCTCATGCTGAGCATTGCTCATGTGGGCTTAGAGTATGTGTTGAGTAAATCATTGATCGCTATCTGTATCGTATGAGGAGAATGGTGGCTGAAGATGAATGAAGCCTTAATGAGGTATCAAATAAGGGATAATTGTTTTGATAAGAGTTGTCAACAAACCCAAAGGGGGTTATTATTGGGAAAAAATCCCTAAAGGTACCATTGATTCATTTTTGAGATGATTGTGTTTGTTGACAATGCAGGACTCCATGTTGTGTTTGTTGACAATGTGAGTCTCAATGACTCAAACAGTTGAAAATGGGGGTTTTACTTGATAATGGGGGAAATTATTTTTGGAAAAGGGAGTTGTGATCTTTTGTTAAGGAGGTTTCTAATGATTTACACAAGGAATTTTTCGAATTCAGAAAATCAAAATTTTGGCAATGGAAAAGTGGCGCACAAGTCCAAATAGTTGCGTGCTAGTCCAAAAGTGTTGTGAAAGTATGGCGTGTATGTATAGTTGAAAAGTAGTATTTCAAAGGTCATTATATCAAAATATGAAAAAGGAAATAAAGAGGTGTGCATGTCCAAAAGTGGCGCACATGTATGGAGCACAAGTATGGCATGCAGGTGTGGTGCACAAGTCATATTTCAAAGATCATCATATCAAAATATGACAAAGGAAATAAAGAGGAATGTATGTCTTAAAGTGGCGCGCATGTATGATGCGCAAGTGTGGCATGAAAGTGTGGCACACGGGTCCTCAAAATTCCTACAAATAGACGACCACCCACCTCATATCTTAACGAGCTCAACACTTAGAGAAAATATGAGCTCTGAGTGCGCAAGTGGAAGTCTACCACCCAAGTTCAGTGTGCGCGCAAGTGGGGCGCGCAAGTGTGCGGGGGAAGTGTGACGCGCAAGTGTAGTGTGCAAGTGTACCGCACAAGTGTGTCACGCAAGTGTGCCACACAAGAAGTGTGGCATGAATGTTTGGTGCGCAAGTGTTCTGCACAAGTGTGGCGTGCAAGTTGGTTTTTCCACAATGAAGGTAGAGGTTGTGAACTAGTTAAAGGGGCACACAAGTCACCCTAGGTTTGTGTGATAGTTATAAATTTCCCAGAACATCTGTGGTAAAGTGGTATTCGTCAGTTGATGAAACATGAACTTCAACAGAGCATCTATATACAGTGTTGGATGCATTCACTAGAGATAATGAAGAGACCTACAGGTCTATAAACTGTGAGTGGATCTTCTAAAGAAGTAGTAAGCACACATCAGTTGAGAGAGCAGTGAGATTTCATATTGTGAGTGGTTGTAAACTAGGAGGGACAGTGAGTCCAATCTGAACTTGTAAGTAGCAGAACTCTTATAGTGAAATTTGTACATCGGCATACTGCTGGTGTATCCTCCTTGGACATAGCCCACTGAGGGTGAACCAAGTAAAAATCATTGTGTCTTGTGCATGCTATAAGGTTTATTCATACTCAGCATCGGGAATGAGAGAGAAGTGGGTTTTGTCTAATAGAAAAACAAGATCAAAAAGAGGAAGTTGTTTTAATCTGTCATACCCTGAATCACCCCCCTATCTGGGTATTTCACCTATTAGACCTAACAATTACATTTCTATAATAAATATTTCATTATTTTAGTTCATAACGTACATATTGTCGATGTTCGGAACTTGAGTTGAAAATGAACTTGTTATAATTAGAAATTTTCCATGTGGTAAAAATTCCATTATCTAAAAAATAATATTCATGATTTAGATATCATATAAAGCATATTTTTACAATATATATATATATATATATATATTTTATAGTACATATCATTTGGAGATAAGAAATGAAATGCATCGTTCATTGAGAGAGTAAGCCGTATGTACGCATGAACACTACATTCATTTATTTTTCATATTTAATGGAATGAAAACATAATCATAAATATTAATATTATAATTCCAGTATAATATAATATATAATTTAATTATCTCCATTCTTTATACATTCCAAATATGTTATAAAGGAGTCATATCACTTTGAGGAGGTAGTAGTATGCACTTCCTCAAATAAAATTATCGCATTTACCCATTATTGAAACCATAAAGGTATGCTATAAATAAAAAATATTGAAGAATAGAAACAGTATAAATATAATATATATCACATGTAAATACAGTTCCATCATAATAGCCACAGTGAGAGGCAGTAGGAGATAATTGAACAATCATCGTTTCGTGGGGCAGTAGTTCACCGTCCATAGAAATAGTATGTTTTTTAACCATTAGTTGGAGGTTTCTATAAGTTTAGTTCAAATACTTCTCATAAAAACAACCTAGTATATTTTTCATACTGGTTTTTAAAAAAAATAAAGTAATAGAAAGATTTTATGGGTTTGGATAAGTAAAATAAAACAAATGAACTTAGGAGAAGATGTTACATTTAAATCGTCTATCTCCCTTTGATTTGAACCAAAAGGTTTAATTCAATTTCCTTATGCCTATGGAAAGTATTCTAGGAGGTTTATAGGGTTGTAGGGAGATTAATTGGGTAGAGTTTTGACCAACCAAGGGGATTGGGAATTATGAGGAATGTGTTAGAATTGAAGGCTTTTTATAAGGGGGAGGAGGGGCTCTTTAGAAATGGTTAAAAACAATATTTTATTATATAATGATTTCTGGTTTCTAAAGGTCAAAAAAATATTAAAGTAGAATATGAGATGACTCATGTTTTTAAATTAAATAATCCAATATTAATTGGACTGGTTTGGGATATTTTTTTAATCATTATAATCTTATTTATTTAAATCATTCATTAATGTGGTAAACACTGCATCATTATTGTGTCATGAATAATTTTATTTATTAGATGTCTAAAAATAATAAAAAAATATCAAGATTTAGGAAATCATTTTAGATTTCAAATGAATATTTTTATTCAAAGAGATAACTTATATAACCAAATGTGTGAATTGATTTACTAAAAGATCTATGTTAATGTCATTTTTTTCATTACTTTAAATTAATTAATATAAAGTGTCATTTCACTCCAATGGGGCTCCATGGGGTACAACCATAGAACCAAGGATGAAAATGGTTGGAAATGTATCATACAATAGGATTAGAACACATTTTAGGGTAATTTTATATTATTATAATAATATTTTGTTACCCTTATTTACTAGTTTTACCTTTTAACCATGGTAAATAAATTTTTTACTGATATAAATATTCATAATTTCTAAAAATAAAATTTATATATTTACACAATATATACATCCTGATTACAAATATCGAATCCACTTTTCCAAATACCAAACACAGAAGCGGCAGAAATTAATTTAAAATTAATTTTCGCTGTCAAATCAAAAAGGGTGTTTTTAAGAAATGATAATTATCAAAAGATTGACACTTGTTTATGTCCAATTTCAAAGTGAAATAACTTACAATGACCATAATAGGATTAAATGATAAAAATATAATATAAATAAATTTTAAATTTACTTTGAAATATAATCTAAATATATAAATAAATTATATTAAAAGACTGTTTTGAATTAAAATACCGTATTTTTCAGTATTCATAAAAAAATAAACATTATCAACAAAATAGAAAAAATTTATCCAAAGTAAATTTTTATGCCCTGATTCTAAAGAAGAATATTATTTTTGAATATATAAAATATAAATGTGACCAAAACTGGATTCAATGACGGTTCTTCATCAAAAGGCGGTAAATCGACCTATCCCCGAATAATAGAGTATTTATGCTTAAAATCATATTCTTTCTTTTTTTAAGGCTCTAATTTTTTTTTGATAAATGAAGATACATTTATCAAACATTTATATTCATATTTATATTTGTGCTCTATATTCCTGCTAACATACTTTCTATGCGTTAACTACAATTTAAAATAATATTATATTATTATTTTTCAGTATGACTTAGCATTGTGTGCAACATAAGATTTCAAAAAAAAACTCTTTGTTGCGTATTCTGTATCCTATAGAACAAAGCATCCCATCTAAAGTAAAATTAATATTTAATTCAAAAAAATTAAAAAATATGAAAATGTTATATTCTTTATTTACCAAGGATGTTACACTTATCACCCCTTTTGGAAATTTCATCCTCACAATTTTAAAATTGGGCTTGGAATCTTCATTGAAAGTCCCACATTGAAAAAAGTGTCAAAAAATATCACCTTAAAAGATTGAAAGAGAAATATAATCGTTATCTGAGATAGCCCATACTAGGATTCCATGTAGGAAGACTTGGATATATAAGAGAAAAAAACAATCAAGGTTTGATGAAGAGTGGTAGAAAACATGATTAGGATAATGTAAAACACCAAAAAATCACAAACATGTGATGGGTTAAACGATATTTGATTCCCCAGGATGAAAAGTTCACAAAAAATATTTTTGTTTTAAGTTATTTTTCATAAATTTCTGTAATTTATTTAAGGGAATGAGTAATAACATAAAAAAACGTACATAATTTTCATGTAGACTTTCATCCTTTTCTATATTTCTACCACAAACTCATATTTTCTCCAAACGATTAGTATTCAAGATGATTTGTTCACATTGAAAGAGCTATAATCAACTTCTCTAGAATTTAATAATCCACAAAAGATGAACTATATTTTTCCCATGACTTTAGAAATTAACCAAAAACAAAATGGTTAATACAAGATCAGATAATCTCCAAAATGGATAATCTTTTACAAAAAGAAAAACTAAACTTAATCTCTAAAATTTGTCTAAAAATACACAAAATTCAACAAAGAACATTCAATAAACAATTTTCCATAAAATTCTTCAATGTAATCCAAAATATTATTGAAACCCAAATCTTAGAAGAATTTAATCACATAGTCTTCCATGATAAATCTTAACATTTATTTCCAAATAACATCATTTACTTTTAAAGTTGAATAATAAAAAGTAATTAATATAATCAAATATTCTCCATGATTGGTAATAATTTCCTTAAATAATCTAAATTTTCATATGTCTATAATAAAAACATAGATTCATCCAAAATAAAATTTCAACAATTAATCCACAAATGATATCCCATAGTATTCTATTTCCCTTAAGCATATAATGGTTCGAAAAGAGAAAACATCTTCTAAAATATCCTTTATCACTTAATCACCAAATCATTTTCCAATATTAAAGATATCCATTTGATAAAATAGAAGTTACCAAAATCAACTTATTATTGATCAAAAAAATCATTTAACATAATGGAATACGACACAATAACCAAGGACTTCATGTAGGACAGTGGAAGGTGATTCTCCCTTATCTCCCTTCAGTTGTGGGCTCGATTCATGTGGCCTTTCTAGTTGCAAAGGGTCATCACCCATCATACTTGTTGTACTTTTAATAAAACTGAGAAATATCCCAAACATGTTTTAACCTCAAAGGTTTTCTTATACCTTTCATTTTCATCCCAATACATTAATACCTCAACATCTTATATATTTTCATTTTTTCACCTCCATATAATAAAACAAAACCATTCCCAATAGAAATAACATAATACCTTGATCCTGGGGTCTATATAGTTTCATCATCAACATTTTATTATAGGTAGAAGGTCTATGAATTGCAACAATGAGTTATAGATCCTTCAAAATTATTTGATTTCTTCATCCAAATACACCTTGTAAAACATGGGTCATATGGGTGGTCATAGAAAAACATTTTTGGAAAATAATTATGGATGCCATATAATATAAAAACATATGATAAAAAGTGATTTTTATAAAACAATCAGACTGAGTTTGAGTTGAAACATTCAATGAATGGTCATTTTAAAATATCATAATTATGTGCTAAGAGACTATATTGTAAAATAAAATATAAATAGGTTGTGCAAGGGTCTCCTTCTTCAAAAACATTTCCAAAAGCATAATATGCTTCAAAATCCTATTATAAGGTAAAATATTTAATAAATCCATGATAATTTTTACCTTTCATGAAAATATGAGAATATTGAGAAAATATGATTTAATTAAATACAACCCTTGATCCACGATGATATAGAGGTATAGAGGAGGTGTTTGATTTCTCAAAAAACTACTTGAAAGTGAGTTGTATGCTAGAAAAAGTATCAAAATCATTTGAAAATGACTTTGCAATAATTATTGCAATCATGTCATTAGAAAGATATAGAAATGTTGTTTGAGATCCTCCTCATTACATATGTAACCGACTTTCCTTGATCTAGAAAATTTATAAAACACGGATTTAACTGAAAAAAATAGATATAGGGACTAACCAAGTGTTTAACTAAAACTCATAATCTCTAAATGTGTCTAAAATGACCTCTAATATAAACTATATAGACATGGCCTTAAAACATTACATAATCTTGAATTTAATGAATAATTCACATTAAGATCATTTCAGGTTTGGATTTTTAGAGAATTAGTCCATAAATATTACATATCAACATGAAAATTAAATGTAGACACTACTACTAAATATCCATTTTTTAAAATAAAAACTCATTTAAAGAAAAATGGCTAGTTCCATGTTTTAGACAACATGACTTTTCCTTGATCCCATCCAGGACCCTATTCCACTATATATTCTGCGAAATATTTTTCAAAAACATGGGATGAGAAAAAAAGTTCAGTAAGGGTTTTAAAATAAAGAACGAAAACATTATCCCATTAATAAATTCAATTCAATGAAACTATATATTTAAATCATAAACCACCTCATGAAGTAATAAGATTTATGAATAACATATAGAAATCATAAATCATAAAGTTAACTTGTGGCATCAATATCATACATACATTGTAGTTATCCCATCAATGTAGGGAGTTATGTTGGAATACCCATCATAGCATATTACCTAAATCTCTTAGGAGAAACATTAACTTTTACCTCTTTCACATTACCCAATGCATTGGAGAGCTATCTCGGGCTCACTTTCCCTATGTTTATCATAGAACCACCCGTATACAGAATCAATTACCATTAACCATAACGTATTCATAACCCAAAAAAATACCTAAAGGAAAGATAACATTTCCACATTGCAATCCTAATATATCATTTCAGGAAATTGACATAATCAATGCTTTGTTAATCTATTTTCAAAACCATTTAAAACATTTAATAATGAGATTTTTTAATCAAAGTGTCATATACCACTTTGAGTATTTTGAAGGAATTATAATTTTAAAACATTAATGTCAATATAAATAAATCCTTAAAGCCATTTTGAAAACATGGACATTAATGGGAAATATTTAGAAGATTCAATCATTAAAATGATATTCTAGTTAAGGAGTTCCCAACAAAATGAGAGATGCCTGAAAAAAAATAAACATGGAATAAAATTTAATAAAAACATTATAATATCATGAGAATAAGGGTATTCATGATATAATATTCCAAAGGATTTTATATGAACCATATAAATGGGAATTAGTGCATAACAACAATGAAGCCTCAATGGAATGTATATTGAGATGAAATCACTTATAAAGATGGTATCCTTAGATTAAGGATAAAAAAGTTATATAATTATGTGTGAAAAGTAGGAATACATCCAATATAATTGGATATTAAGTGTAAAATAGACAGAATACATTCACACATATTCATATCATGACATAATCAAGATGTATAAATTTAACCAAATGAATTGAAATTGGGTAAAGAATTTCCATTACAAAAATTCTAAAGTCTAACTGCATCACTTTTAATTTCAGAAAACGATTTGATGAGAGAAGAAAGGTTATATCATCACATGGACCAAAAATTTATAGAAATAAGGATATATAATAACATATCCCAACATAAGAATATGTAAATTAAAACACATAATAAAAATAAGTCTTTGACTAAAAAAGGAAGGTGAAAGGTTCCCTTACCTATTTGGTAACTTAAAAAAGATACACCCCATGAAAGAAAGATCATACAATGAAGATGTAGTTAAAAATAAATTGAATTATATTGCTCAATTAATATAATCATGGGCACTGCATACACCACACAAAAAGAAATAGTGTCAAATATAGAATGATTCTCACGTGAATAAAAAAGTGACATGAAAAAACCTTACCATGATGTAATCCATCGAGTCATATGATGAAAAGTTAATAACCACCAAATGAATCACATAATACCATGAATATAAAGATATTAATGATAATATATATTAAATGTCAGTACAAAATACCCCACATGCAATAAATAAGTGGTGAACAATAGAAATATCACATAATTTAAAGTGAGATAAGAAACCCCTTACCTCATTTCTGACATGACTCAATCATTATTTAATCTCTTGAATAATAAACTAAAGTTAATTTATACATGCTTAAGAACAGTTTTTCAAGTTTATTATTCCTTTTATATCAATTATTGCCATGCTATAACAATTATTTAATTATATGAGTTTATATCGGACATTTTTTCGATGTTCGAAACTTGAGTTAAAAAGGAACTTCTTAAAATTATAAATTTTTCATGTGGTAAAAATTCCATTATATCCAAAATAATATTAACGATTTATAAATAATATATTTCATATATATACAGTTTATATATGTATCTATAATAGTACATAACATTTGGAGATAAGAAATGAAATGCACCATTCATGGAGAGAACATGAGCCTCAGCTCAATTGGTGAGGTATCCTTAAGTGAATCCGCATGACCCGGGTTAAAAACCAGGAAGAGGAATATTTCCGAGGTACTGTAGTAGTATTGTAGTTGTACTATACACTATTCTGGTACTGTATTAGAACTATACACTGTACGGTTACTGTAGCAGAACTGTACACTGTGCAGGTACTGTAGCAGAACTGTCCACTGTGTGGGGATCTGTAGCAGGCACTGTAGTAGTTACTATAGCAGGTACTCTTCGGTACTATAGTAGCTGGAAATATTCAACTTGGGCCAATGGTTTGGTCTTGGAGTCCTAAAGGCTTTTGGGCCACCCAGGTCATCGGCTCAGTAGGGCTTTCAGGCCACCTTTAAGGCTTTCAGGCCACTTCAAGGACTTCAGACCGCATGCAGTTGCCCCAGATACACTACAAAAAAAGGAGCAGCCCCAGAAGAGGACTCAAAGCTAGTGAACTCCCTATAGCATATAAAAATGTATTTTTCAGAATTATATGGTATGGCTATGCCATTGGGACTATCATGTGCTTGCACCGAAATCCTATCCAAATGGACATTCGATGGAGGAGAGCTACTATCAAGATGCAGATGTTGGGGAGGGGCAATTTCATGTTGATAGTCTGGTTGAATTCCCTAAGACATTAGGGTCATGTAATCTTCTAAGAATAAGGGCCATGTAATCTTTGAGCCTATGTTACTTTTAATGGTTCCCCCTCATCCCTTCAAAATTGTGTTATCAAAAAATCAATAAAAATGAAGGCCTTCAGGCCATTCAGGCTTGGAGATGGTAAGTTGTACGTAATCATGAACACTACATTCATTTATATTTCATATTTAATGGAATTAAAACACAATGAGAAATACTAATATTATAATTAATGTATTTTTTTTAAAGGTTGGGGCCGAATCCTCATTTTTATTATTAAATCAAAGCAAAGTCCTCTTTTAACTGGGTAGAGGGAAACCCATTACATAGCCCGAAGGCCCAGTGGGCTTGTAGCCCATTTCATAGCCCGTAGGCCCAAATTCAAAGGCCAATTCACATTCTGTGAATAGTAACATGCTGCTACAGTACGCCATCCATTGAAACAGTATGTTCATTAACCATTAGTTGGAGGTTTGTGTAAGTATAGTCTGAATCATTCTCATAAAGACAACCTAGTATACTGAGGATATATGTTTTTCTATAAAATTAAGATATAAAAAGTGTTTATGGGTTTGGATAAGTAAAATAAAACAAAAGAACTTAAGGGAAGATGTTACATATAAATCTCATATCTCCCTTTGGTTTGAACCCAATGGTTTAATTAAATTTCCTTCTTTCTAGGATAATGCTTCAAGGAGAAGGAGAGGGATCTAAGGAGATTAGTTGGGAAGAGGATGGGTGATCCAACAGGATATAGAAGTGTGAGAAATGGGTTAGAATTGATGGATTTTTATAAGGGGGAGGATGGGCCTTTTAGGAATATTTTTAAAACATTATTTTATTATATAATGATTTTCGGTTAATAAAGGTAAAAAACTTATTAAAGTCGATGTTAAAATGACTCATGTTAGAAATAAAATCATCCAATAAATATTGGACTGGTTTTGGATATTTTTTTAATCTTTATAATCTTATTTATTTAAATCATTCATTAATGAGGTAAACACTGCATCATTATAGTGTCATAAATAATTTTATTTATTTGATGATCAAAAATTATAGAAAAATATATCATGATGTAGGAAATATGTTTAGATTTAAAATTAATATTTATAGTCTAATATATAACTTATATAACCCCATGTTATAATAGATATACTAAAAGATATATGTTTATTTCATTTCTGTCTTTAAATTTAATTAATTATTATAAAGTATAATTATCACTGCCAAGTGGCTCTATGGGGTCCTAAAATTGACCCAAGTATGTCCATGGTATGAAATTTATCAACCAATATGATTAGGTCACATGTTAGGGAAATTTAATATTATTATTATTATATTTTTTTAACCCTTCTTTCCTAGATTTACCCTTTAACCATGGTAAATAAAAATTTTACTGATGTAAATATTCATAATGTCTAAAAATAAAAGGTACTTATTTACAAAATTTGGGCCTCATTATTATAAATATGGAATAAATTTCTACCAATTCTAAACACATAAGTGGTATAAATTAATTTAAAATTAATTCCCACTGTCAAAACAAAAAAGCGTGTTTTTAAGAAATAATAACTATCAAAAGATTGACATTTTTTATGTCCAATTCCAAAGTGAAATTACCTACAATGAAAAAAATTGTATTATATGATAAAAATATAATATAATTACATTTTAATATTATTTAGAAAGATAATATAACCGTATAAATATATTATATTAGAAGGAAGTTTTGAATTCAAATATAGTATTTTTCACAATTCATAAAAAATGAACTTTATCCGAAAAATACCAAAATTTTATCCAAAGTAAATTTTGATGGCCCGATTCTAAAGAAGAATGTGATTTTTTTCAAATAGAACAAATAAATGTGACCAAAACTATATTGAATGAGGTTTCTCTATAAAAAGGTGGTAAATCGATCTTTCAATGAATATTAGAGTATTTATGCCTAAAATCAGATTCTTTCTGATTTTAAGCCTCCAAATTTATTTCATAAATGTAAAAGCATTTATCAAACATGTATATTTAAATTTTAGTTATTTCTATCCATTAATACCAATACAATATCTAGGCATTAAATACCAGTTATTATAATATTATATATTTATTTTATAGTATGACTCAACATTATGTGCAACCTAAGATTTAAAAGAATCTCATTGTGGCGTATCAGGTACGCCATAGAACAATTCATCCCCTTTAAAGTAAAATTAAAATTTAATTCACTAATATTAATAAATATGAAAATTTTATATTCTTTATTTACCTAGGATGTTAAATCTTTCCCCCATTGGGGAATTGCGTCCTCACAATTTTAAAATTGGGCTTGGAATATTCATTGAAAGTCTCACATCAAAAAAAGAGTCAAAAAAATATCACATTAAAAGAAGTAAATAGAAGTAAAAAGGTCACCCTAGATAGCCCATAATAGGATTCTATGTAGGGAAGCATGGATATGGAAGAGAAAAAACCCTCAAGGATTGATGTAGAGTGGTAGAAAACATGATTAAGATAAAGTTAACCTCTATAAAATCACAAACTTGTGAGAGGTTAAATGGTCATTGATTCCCCATTTGGAAAATTTCACTTAAAATGTTTTTGTTTTAAGTTACTTTTCTTAAATTTGAGGAGTTTATTTAAGAGCGTGAATAAGAACATATGGGAATATACTTACATTTTATGTAGACTTTCATTATTTATTATATTTCTACACAAACTCATATTTTCCAAAATGATGAGTATTCAAGATGACTAGTTCACATTGAAAGTGTTATAATAAACTTCTAGAGAATCGTATAATCCACATAAGATGAACTATATTTTTCCCATGTCTTTAGACATTAACCAAAACCAAAATGGTCACTACAAGATCAGATAATCCCCAAAATGGATAATCTTTTACAAAAAGAAATACTACTCCTAATCTCCAATATTTGTCCAAAAATACCCAAAGTTCAACAAAGACCAATCAATAAACAATTTTCCTTATAGTTATTCAACATAATCCAAACTAAAATTGAAGACCAAATCTCAGAAGTATTTAATCCAATAGTATTCCATGATAAATATTAACATTTATCTTCAAATAACATCAGTTACTCTTAAAGTCTCACAGTAAAAAGTATTTAATCAAATCACATATTCTCCATGATAGGTTAATCATGTCCATAAATAAACCAAATCATCATATTTCTACAAAAAAAATCATAGATTCATCCAAAATAAAATTTCAACCATTACTCCGCAAATGAGATTCTATAGTATTCTATTTCCTTTAAGCCTATAATGTTGGGAAAAGAGAAAAAATCTTCTAAAATAACCTTTGTCACCTAATCACCAAATAATTTTTATTATATTAAGGATATCCATTTGATAAAACATAATTTCCCATAATCAATATATTCTTGATCCATTAAATCATTTAACTTAAAAGAATAATTCATAATAACCATTGACATCACGTAAGATAGTGGTAGGCAATGAACCCTTGTCACCATTCACGTGTGAGTTTGATTAATGTGGCATTTCCGGGCACAAAGGGTTATCACCCATTTTACGAGTTGTCCTTTTTATAAAAATCAAAAATATCCCTAACATGCTTTAACCTCAATGGTAATCTAATACCTTTCATTATTATCCCAATACATTAAGACCTCAACATCTTATATATTGTCTTTTTCTCAACTCCATATGTTAAAATAAAACTATTCCCAATAGAAAGAACATCATACCTTAATCCTGGTGTCCATATAGTCTCATCATCATCTTGTTCATGTAGGTAGAAGGTCCATGCACTACAAAAATTATTTATGGATCCTTCAAAATCTTTTGATTCCTTCATCCAAATACACCTTGTAAAACATGGTCTATATGGGTGTTTGTAGAAAAATAGTTTCAGAAAATAATCATTTATGACACATAATTTCAAAACATCTGATAAAACATGATTTTTATAAAAGATTCAGACTAAGTTTGAGTTGAAACATTCAATCAAAAGTCCTTTTAAAATACCATAAGTATGTGTTGAGAGAATATATTGTAAAATAGAATATAAATAGGTTTTTCAAGGGTATCCTTCTTAAGAAACTTTTTCAAAATCATAATATGCTTCAAAATATTTTGATATGGTAAAATATTTAAAAATGCCTTGATAATATTTACCATTCATGAAAATATTATAATATTGAGAAAATATGATTTGATGAAGTACAACCCATGATCTACAATGATATCAATGTATAGTGGAGGTGTTTTATATCTCAAACAACTACTTTCAAGTGAGTTGAATGCTAATAAATGTATCACAATAATCTGAACATGATTTTGCAATAATTATTGCAAACATGTCCTCAGGAAGAGATATGAATTTTGTTTGAGATCCTCCTCCTTCCATTTGTAACTGACTTTCCTTGATCTGAAAATTTTATAAAATAAGGATTTAACTGAAAATAATAGATATAGGAACTAATCATGTCTTTAACTAAAACTCATAATCCCTAAATTTTTCTAAACTGACCTTTGATACCAACTATAAGGACATGTCCTTACAACATTACATAATCTTAAATTAAATGAATAATCCAAAATGATGATCATTTAAGGTTTAGTTGTTTTGGGAATTAGGCCATATCTATTACATATCAACATGAAAATTACATTTAGACACTACTACTGAGTATCAATTTTTTTAAATAAAAACTCATAAAAAGAAACATGTCTAGTTCTATGTTTTAGACAACATGACTTTTCCTTCATCCCATCCATTACCCTATTACACTTTATGTCCTGTGAAAAACATTTCAAAAATGTTGGATGAGCAAAAATGATCTGTATGGGTTCTAAAATATGAAAGAAAACATTAACACATCAATAAATTCAATAAAATGAAAATTTACTTTTCAATCATAACATAGCTCATGAAGTCATATGATTTATGAATAACACATAGAAATAATAAATCGTAAAGGTATCTTGTGGCATCCTTATCATACATACATTGTTGCTATCATAGCTACATTGGGAGTAACATTGGAATACCCATCACAGTATATTCCCTAAATCTATTAGGAGAAATGTTAATGTTTACCTCTGTCATGTTACCCAATGCATTGGAGAGTTAATGTCGGGCTCACCCTCCCTAGGTTTATCATGAAACCACACATACATGTAAAAAACTTCAAAAAACCCATAACATATTCATAACACATAATACATGAATAAAGAAAAGATAACATTTCCACATTTCAGTAAAAATATATCATTTCATGATATTGACATAATCAATGCTTTATCAAACCATTTTCAAAACCATTTATAACATTTCATAATGATATTTTTGAATCAATGTGTCCCATACCACATTGAAGATATTAAAGGAATTATCATTTTAAAACATTAATATCAATATAAATAAATCCTTAAAACCATTTTGAAAACATGACCATTAATGATAATGATTTAGAAGATCAAATCATTAAAATGATATTTTAGGTAAGGAGTTACTAACCAAATGAGAGATGCTTAAAAACAAATAATTAAAGAAATCAATTTAATAAATAACTTTATAATATCATGAGAATAAACCTATTCCTGATATAATATGCCAAAGGATAGTATATACACAATATATATGGGAATTTATATATACCAACAATGATGTCTCAATGGAATGTATATTGAGATGAAATGCCTTATAAAGACAATATCCTTAGATTAAGGATAAATAAACTATATAATTATTTGTGACAAATAAAAATACACCAAATATAATTGGATATTAATTTTAATACAATCATGCTTCATTCACACATATTCATATAATGACATAATCAAGAAGTAGAAGTTTAACCGAAATAATTGAAATTTTGTAAATAAGTTCCCTTACAAAAACATCAAATCCTCACAGCATCACTTTTAAATTTAGTAAATGAGTTGATGAGAGGAAAAAGGGTATCTCAGCACTTGGAAATATAATTTACAACAATAAGTATAATTAATAACATATCCCAACATTAGAAGATGTAAATTAAAAGACATAACAAAATAATCATTTGACTAAAAGAGAAAGGTGAAAGGTTCCCCTACCGATTTGGTAACTTACAAAACATACAACCCATGAAAAAGGATCATTAAATGGAGATGTAAATACCAATAAACTGAAGTATATTACACAATTAATACATTCATTGGCACTACATAAACCACAAAAAATGAAATAGTGGAAAATATAGCATGAATCTCACTGAATAAAAATGTGAGATGAAAACCCCTTACCATGATGTAATCAATCGAGTTGTATGCACTAAAGTTAATACCCACCAAATGAATCAAAGATACAATGAATTTAATGATAATTATGATAATATATATCAAATGGTAGTACACAATACACCACATGCAATAAATAATTGGCGAACAATGGTAATATAACAGAATTAAAAGTGAGATAAGAAACCCCTTACCTCATGTATGACATGGATTGATCATTATTTAATATCTTAAATAATAAACTAAAGTTAATTTATACATTATTAAGAACATTTTTCCATTTTTAGTATTCATTTTATATTAATTATTACCTTTCTATAACAATTAGTTAATTATTTGAGTTCATATCAGACATTTTTTTGATGTTCGGAACTTAAGTTAAAAATGAACTTGTTATAATTAAAAATTTTCTAAGTGGCTAAAGTTCCAGTATGTCCAAAATAATATTCACGATTTAGATATCATATTTATCATATATATTTAGTATATATATATATTTATTGTTTTATCCAAGGTCATTCTATGAAATAATTAGAGTATGATTTGTGTTTGTTGCCAATCCTCTTTGGATGTTCAGAATGTTTCCAAGTAAAGTGATCATATAGTTAAAGAAGGCAATACTATTTAAGGTGGTGTCATTTCCCAGTGTTTGCGAAATTTTAGGGCCTAAAAATTGAAAAATGAAGACATGGATAGTTGGTAAAATGAGGTGCACTCAAAGAAGAAGTGGTGCACAAAAAAGGTGGGATGTGCACAAAATATTTGAGTTGTGCGTGAAAAAACAGTGTTGTGCATGAAATAGTGTAGTGTGGTTTTTTGCGCATGTAGTGTTTGAGAATCAGAACGATTAAAAATGGAAAAGGCATGGGTTATGCGAAAAACATGGAGATGTGCGTGAAAAATGGTACCTGCGCAAAATATTATGCACCGAATGAGAGGTTTGTCATGCCACAAGGGGTTTTGCGCGCGGGGGTCAAAGACACCTATAAATAAGAGGTGCCCCCACCTCATTCTATATGGTTGAAGACATTGAGAATATACGAGTGCAGATGCGCATAAAATTTTTGCGTAAAGGGGGTTGTGTGAAAAATGCCAAGTTACGCGAAAAAGGCCTAGGCTACGAGAAAAATCTGAGGTTGTGTGAAAAATTTGATCTTGGGAAAAAAATTGATGTGACCCAAAAGAAATTATGTTGCGAAAAAAATTTGACGTTGCACGAAAAATTAGACATTGCATGAAAAAAAATGTTGGTGCTCGAAAAAGGCAATGTTGCGCGTAAAAGTGGAGACTGCATGAAAAAGTGGGATATTACATGTAAAGGGTAGGTGCTATTCGAAGTCATCAGTGTAACCAGGATGCACGTCTGATTATCCGGTTCAGTGGTTCAGGGTGTTCAATTGCATCAATTCAGTACATCGATGCAAGAATAGTCTCGTGCTAAGAAAAGGCATAGACTTCAATGTGAATCTATTGAAGAGACCTTTATGCCTATTAACTGAGTGGGTCCTCACCGAAGGAAATGTTCCAGGAGGAGTCAACGGGAGTGACCCGAGAGACGCAGTGGGCTATCCTTGAACTTTTGTAAAGGAAGTGTGCTTAGGATAGAGTGACTGTACCTGAACATTGTAATCCACAGCTGGGTAAGTTTAGTGTAATTAGGTATGACCAACAACCTGTCGGCATATGCTCCTTGGACGTAGCCCTTTGTGGTGAACTACGTAAAAGTACCATGCCAACAACCTACTTTCATTTGTTTGACAGGTTTAAAAAGTTCATACCAAAGTGGGAACAAGATCCACAACTTTAAAAAGAAAACGTCGACACCCTGATTCACCCCTCTCCTCTCAGGGTGTTTGAGGGTCCTTCATTTATAATAGTACATAACATTTGGAGATAATAAATTCAATGCTCCGTTCATGGATACGATAAGCTGTACGTACACTTGAACGCTAATTTCAATTATATTTCATATTTAATGGAATGAAAACACAATGATAAATAGTAATATTGTCATTAATGTATAATATAATATAAAATTTAATCATCTCTGTCCTTTATACCTTCCACATATGGTATGAACGAGTCATATAACTTTGAGGGGCGGTAGTGTGCACTTCCTCAAATGAAATTATCACGTTTACCCATTATGGAAACCATAAATGTATGCTATAAATGGAAAATAAAGAATCCTAGAAACAATATAAATATTATATAAATCACATATAAATATAGTTCCATCAATATGGATACCATGAGAGGTGGTAAGAGATAATTGAAAATTCATCATTTCGTTAGGCAGTAGTTCACTATCCATAGAAACAGTATGTTCTTTGACCATTATATAGAGGTGTGTGTAAGTGTAGTTCGAATACTTCTCATAAAAACAACCTAGTATATCTAGGATACTGTTTTTGTTATATAATAATAGAATAAAAAGAGTTTAGGGGGTTGGATAAATAAAATAAAACAAAAGAACATAAGAGAATATGTTACCTTTAAATCGGTTATCTTCAATTTGGTTTAAAAAAAAGCATTAATTGAATTTCCTTATTCCCAGGGGAAGGCTTCTAGGATGAGAAAAGGGATGTAGGGAGATTAATTGTGTAACTACCTAGACTCGAACAACCACCTGAACAGTTCCAAACCGGTCGATTGTCACTACCTTAGGCGCACCTCCCCGAATGCCAAAGGCTACCGACTAGCAGCGATCATCTTTTAGGTATAATGGGGAGGTTATACCCTCTTGGAGGATCGTAATAAGGGTATTGGTCGGATTATAATGTCTATAAGCAGTGTAAATTTAATTACTCAGCAGAGTCAAACAAGACCCGTAGAGCGGAAGCATATCCAAAATCAAATAAACAGCGGATGCAATATAGAAACAATAGCAGCGTAAAGAAAATAGAAAAACATGCTAAATATCTCAAAAACTACTACTTTAAACAAACAAACATGCATCCATAGAAAGTCATACATATCAATACATAATGGCGCTAATGGAAAACCAACAGTTACTATATAAAACGCTAAACATGCTATTACAAAAAGGAAACTAAAAAAAGTAACTCCAGCAAGGCACGACCTCAAGGTCCATACCTATCTCCATGCCAACAGCACTAAGGTATAGCTCCTAAGGCCAACCCTCTACATGAACAGAATTTAATAAAGTCTACATGCATCCTAAAGGGCCCATGTAGGGTGTGAGATGAGTCTTAGTAGGATACCACCCAATGGTGCTTACCTAATATAGGTGTTTCGGCAGAGATGATTATATAAGAAAATAGTAACAGTACAATTCCCAAAAGTAAACACAAACTTCACTGGTGCTCAGCAGTCACCCAGAAGTGTCACCTACATCAGCAAATGCTGGAATCTCTGGACTGTAACTCGACACCATGTGCCACCTGACACCATGTGCCTCATGTACCGACGTCCCGAAGGTACGCCTAATAATCGTTACCCAGCTCGAAATCTCAACCTGTCCATGGCACAACATCTTGAGGAATAGTGATTCCTGTCCTCAAATAATAACCGGAGGGATAGCTTGTCTTCACTCAAATAATACCTGGAGGGACAACGATACTTGCCCTCAAATCACGGTGATCCTCGACCCCCAACCTGACATCCTCAACGCTATCTCCCGAAGGTTCCTCACCTCCCACGTGGCTTCCTATGGAAAGCACCCCCAAAACAATAACACCTAACGACATCTATCGCGGGCCTCTACCCAGCGATTGTACAAACAACATCATCACAGATTCTATCAGTGTGCACACTACTCAAAAGTACATGGTGAGTGGTAATAACCTCAATAGGTTCCCAAGCCACAACACCTCTGACACCTCGTGTCCTTGCAAACCAGTCGCTCAAGTCTAATGGCCTCGCCATCCATGTAACTCGGGCCAAGACCAACCTGACAATCCAACTGCCTCAACTAACGTCCATGATGCCCAATCCCGTGGTAGGAACCACCCAAAAAACCCGGCCAAAGCCCCGACCTTTGATCAACATCACTCAAAAAAATACCTGAGCCTTTCCCAACATAACTAAACAGGTCAACACCGGTAATATCACACATTTCATAATTATAATCAGAAGCATCACTTTAAATAGAAAATTACTAAATAGTCAAATTTCACTAACTTTTTCTATCCCAAACCAGCACCTTACTCATTCATGATTTAACAATTAAACTCAACATTTTCACTAAACAAATTCAATAAGCAGTCTAGAGACAACAGGTTAAACAACGGTTCAAATCATACGCATTTTGGCACCCCCGGCTGAATTTCTCCAAATGAGAAACGACCTCTAACCGATCCTCTCTCAATCACAATAGGGTCAGGGAATACCTAGAGGCATCCCACACTATAGATAATTAATTAAAAAATATTAAATAGGGATTCACTCAACACCTGACCTCGCACCCGAAGTCCGCAACCCCCAATTATCTATGAAAACATGATAGAAAGTATGCACCACCTACCTCTGTCTCGTACGATGCTACTCCCCCAATGTCAGCCTCTGAATTGGTCTAAACCCCGGTAGATCTATGTTTCCGTCAAATCCTGGAAATTTTGTTCGGATGGAATCTTCGGAGAAATTGGCGTGGAATCAAGGACGAAGATGGGTGCACGAGGTTAGCCTTTCTGATGCGGTCCCACAGCCACTGACGGATCGAAGAACAGACAGCGTATGTCAATTCTAGGAGGATATGTGTTCTTGGTGGTTTTTCAGACGAATGATTTGTCCAACAGAGAAGAAGAAGTCCTTTCTAGAAATAAGATGTGACAGCCTCCCACTCGCACAAATTAAAAAAAGTACAAGGCATGTATTTAATGACTACATGCTATGTAGATGACCTTTTTGTACTCCGACTTAAGCGAAGTCCAGTGCATGGCTTGGATCGTGTACATGGTTAACACACAGCCAGGGACTCACCCATTGCACGGAATGAAATTACACGGCATGTCAAGGAAGCCTACATGCCGTGTAGATGGAAATTTAAACATGGGCACCACACGACATGTACTTGGTCTCAGACAGGTTGTCACATGCCTAGCTGATACACGGTGTGTACTTGGGTGTACATGGCGTGTAGTGTGGAAATTTCCAGAAACTCCCCAGATTTTCCAGACTACACAAAATCAGCCAAAAAACATACAACATAGAATAAAATTTCAAACAACGTCGGAAATTTAACCCGTTTCAAAAACCGGGGTTCTTACGAACTCCCCACTTTAATGTAGCTCATCCCTGACCTACCGAACGAAACACGGAGATGGAACCGAACACACCCATCTTAGTTAAACAACCTGGACTACCCTGGTCCCATGGTTCTGGCTAAATTCCTCAAGTGGATCCCCACCTTAGTAATTTCCAACTCGGTCTCAACCAACAAATCTCAAATCAAACTAGTAAACAAACAAGGCCCAACAACCTATTTCTTAGACCCATGGTCCTCTCGTGATGCATCATCACCCCTGCACCTCCTCGGTGCTCCCGTGTCATTTCCAACACCCAACATAACCCTCACTGCATCAGTGTTCACCTCTAAGAGGTCCTGCATCTCATAGATGCTCCAATAAAAACATGGTGCCTGGCACCTCAAGAACCTACATCCACGACGCCCTGGTGCCCATGTAACCTCACGTAACCTACATCATTGATGTTACTGATGATACACATCTGAAATATATAAATAAAAATATATAACGCATCCGATATGATGCAAATCCCACTAACTAGCATCTTTTCAGTCCCTAAGTATCCTGTGCAACTTGTGCACTCAACCAGACATGCCTCAAGAGGCCATGCCACAATAATGCAATGAAAATCACAGCCACACCCACAGTGTACCTGCCACCGTCATCGACTCACCAGCCTGCTCAAGCCCTGGCAGCTCCACAGTGTGCACCTGACCTGAAGTATAGCTGCCTGATGCCTGACCTCCCAGCGGTGCTGCTCCAGTCACCGACCACTAACCCATCAGCTGGGTCCCACCGTCTCTGTGATGTCCTCCACGCACAGTTGAACCTCATCTACCCTCTCCTAGTACCGAACCTGAACCAACACCTGATTCCACAGTCTATCATGATCCCTGCCTTCTGGCTATCTGAGAAGGCTGCATGCAAAACCTCTCTAGATGCCCGACCTGATCACACGCCCAGCACTCCTTCGGAGGCCAATCGCACTGAGCCTGAAAATGTCCCGGCTGCCCACAATGAAATCATATCACCACTGAACTTCCTCGAGGTGGCCTAGATGAGTCATTGGCCTGCCCGCCCTACTGGAACTCATCTCTACCTTGCTTCTTGCTATCCGAACCATCACCTGAAGCTGTTTCCCTAGCAATCTGGGGTCTATACCTTTGGTTTCCCTCTACTATAAGCTCCTGGTTCACCACCTCGGAGAAGGAACCCAACCTGAAGATGTTCACCTGGACCCGAATGGCGTGTCGTAAGCCATCCTCAAAGCATCTCACCCTAGCTGCGTCATCGCTTACCGTACCAGGTGCAAAGAAAGACAACTTTATAAAGGTAGTTGGGTAGTCCATGACATACATATCTCCCTGCTGAAGACTTAAGAACTCTCGAGCTCTCTCTACCCTCTGTGTCTCTGGATAGAAGTTATCAAAGAACATGTACTTGATGTTCTTCTAAGCCAGTCCCTCGTGCCTATGATCTTGTACCTGTACATCCCACCAATGCTACACCAGTCCTCTCAGCATGTATGTTTCCAGCTTGACACTCTGCCCTGGAGGCATCTCAAGCTGCTCGAAGATCATCTGCATACTCTCTATCCAGTTCTCTGCTGCCTGTGGACCACCCTCTCCCTGAAAAATCAGCGGGTGCTACGACTAGAACTCCCGCGTCAGATATTCCATATAAGGATCTATACCTTGCGTGACTCTATCAATCCTCTATAAGACACGTACAAGGATAGCTCAGAGCTGCTCATCAAGCCATGGTCTGAACGCTTCCAAACCCGTCTGCTACCCTACATTTACTGGATCCTAAACCTAATCATGTCCCTAAGCCTGTACTTGTGGCTCTTGCTCTTCCTGTACCAGATTCTGAACCTAATCATGTGGCACTGTATCTTCTCCTGCCTGATGCTCCATCGAGTCGTGAAGGAGTAACCTGCTGAATACCATAAATGGCCAGCCATCCCATATATATATAACTATATATTCTACGATGATAAGGAAATCACTAAAGAGGCAGTGCATAACAAATACCCTTACTATCCCCTATTGCAACAGATGCCCTCAGCATCCCGACCTCACAGCCTCCTTACCCGCCCTCAACAGAGCCAAGTATGAATGGTACCTCGGGCCATGCCCATCCTGACAACCAATGTTGCCTCTAACTCGATGACCGAGTTTCCTAATCCTGACAATTACACTGCCTCAGTCATAATAATTTCCTACTCTCATAAGATACAGACTCAAATATCCTGTGACATGAAATTCTAAAAATACACAGAGCATGGCATACATATTGAAATAAATAGTAAATTCTTTTAGCATTTTCACCAATTCACATTTCAAAGCATACATAGCATGACAATTGATTTTTATTTACATGGAATAATAACTTCACAAAGCATACGTGCAATTATGAAATTGAAATACCCTAAAATGTGCCTATAAAAAGCCAAGAAGATATGCCTCACCATACCGGGCCAAGGTCCAATTCTCCTTTACCACACTGGGTCAAGGTTCACACATCATAATCAATAACATCACACCTCAAGTGAACCACCAAGGTGGAAATCACATAAACTATAATCTAAGAAAACAGAAACTAGTAATTCCCACCTATGGCAACTAGGTCCGTCCCTCGTACCTGGGGCTCCAGGAACCCAAGAACAAGTCAGAAACCCAGTTCCAGTAACAACCTATCTCTATTCTACCATATCCCCAAATAGTAAAACCAAAAGAAATAAAAAAAGTCTCAAACTCATTAGTAGTCAGTAAGGAACTGCTACTAAATCCATGTCAAGAACCCCTCTAATACCACTTTGTAACAACCTAGACCTGAACAGCCACCCGAACAGTGCCAAACGGGTCAAGTAACACTACCTTAGGGGCACCTCCCCGAACGCCAAAGGATGCCGACTAGCAGCGAAGGTCTATTAGGTATAGTGGGGAGGTTATACCCTCTCATAGGATCATAATAAGGGTACTGGTACGAGTATAATGTCTGTAAGAAGCTACAATTTAATGACTCAGTAGACTCAAACCAGACTCGCAAAGTGGAATCATATCCAAAATCAAATAAACAGTGGAAGAAATATAGAAACAATAGCAGTGGAATGTAAATAGAAAAACATGTTGAATATCACAACAACTACTACTGTAAACAAACAAACATGCATCCATATCAATTCATACATATCAATATATAACTGCGCCAATGGATAACCAATAGTTACTACATAATAAGGTAAGAATGTTGTTACAAAAAGAAAACTAAACAAAGTAATTCCAGCAAGGCATGACCTCAATGTCCATACAAGTCTCCATGCCAATAGCACTAAGGTCCATCTCTTGAGGCTGACCATCTACATGCACGCAATTTCATAAATTCTACCCGCGTCCCGAAGGGCCTGTGTAGGGTTTGAGATGAGTCTCAGTAGAATACCACCCAATGGTGCATACATAATTTAACTGTTTTGGTAGGAATGCTTATATAACATAACAATAAAGAGTACAATTCCCAAAAGTAAACAAAACCTTCACTGGTACTCAGGAGTCACCCGGAAGTGTCACCTGCTTCGGCCAACGCCAGAATCTCTGGTCTTTAACCTGGCACTGCATGGTGCCTGACACCATGTGTCTCACAAACCGATGTCCCAATGGTACACCCAATAATTGTAACCCAGCTCGAAAGCTCAACCTGTCCATGGAATAACATCTAGAGGAACAGTGATACCTATCCTCAAATAATAACTGGAGGGACATCGATGTCTTCCCTCAAATAATACCCAGAGGGACAGTGATATCTGCCCCCAAATCACGGCGAGCCTCGGGCCCCATCCTGACAGCCTCAAGGCTATCTTTCGAAGGATCCTCACCTCCCATGTGGCTTCCTATGGTAAGCACCCCCAAAACAATAACACCTAAGCACATCTATTGGGGGCCTCTACACAGTGAGTGGTCATACCACCTCATCACAAAGTATATTTGTGTGCACACAACTCAAAATTAACTGGTGAGCGGTAATCACTTCAATAGTTTCCCAAGCCACAAAACTTCTGACACCTCATGCCCCTGCGAAGCCTTCGCTCAAGTCTGATGGTCTCTCTATCGAAGTAACTTGGGCCAAGCCCAACCTGACAGTCCAACTTCCTCAACTGACGTCCATGATGCCCAATCCCATGGTAGGAACCACCCAAGTAACCTAGTAAAAGCCCCAACCTATGATCAACATCACTCAGCAAAATACCCGGGCCTTTCCCAACATAACTAACCAGTTAAAAACTAGAAATATCAGACATTGAATAATTATACTCAGAAGCATAACTTTAAACAGAAAATTACTAAATAGTCAAATTGCACTAACTTGTGTTGTCCCATACTAGAACCTAACTCATTCATGAATTAACAATTAAACTCAACAGTTTAACTTAAGAAATTGAATAAGCAGTCTAAACACAACAGTTTAAACAACGGTTCAACTCATATGAATTTTGGCCCCCCCGACCGAATTTCCCCAAATGAGCAACGACCTATAACCCGACCTCTCTCAATCACAACAGGGTCAGGGAATAACCAGAGACATCCCACAATGCAGATAATTAATTAAAAATAATTAAACAGGATTTCACTCCACACCTGATGTCGCCCTCGAAGGCTGCAACCCTCAATTGTCTACGAAAACACGAAAGAAGGTATGCACCACCTACCTCTATATCGTACGATGCTACTCCCCCGATTCCAGCCTCTGAATTGGTCTAAATCCCAGTATATCTTCATTTTTGTAGAATCTCGGCAATTCTTTTTGGATGGAATCTATGGAGAAATAGGCGAGGAATCAAGTATGAAGATGGGTGCATGGGGTTATCCTTTCTCATTCGATCCCGCAGCCACCAACGGATCGATGAACGAACAACGTATGACGATTCTAGGAGGAGATGTGTTCTTGGTGGTTTTTTAGATGAAGGGTTCGTCGAATGGAGAATTAGAAGGAATTTATGGAAATAAGACACGACGTCCTCCCACTCGCACAAATAAAAAAATTACACGGCATGTATATCAAGAATACACGCCGTGTAGATGACCTTTCTGTACTCTGACTTAAGCGGAGTCAATGCACGGCTTGGACCGTGTACACGGGAAACACATAGCCAGGGACTCGGCCATTGCACAGAATAAAAATACACGGCGTGTCATGGATGCATGCACACTGTGTAGATGGAAATTTACACAAGGGCACCACACGACCTGTACATGGTCTCAGATGGGTTGTCACATGCCTAGCTGATACACGACGTGTACTTGGGAGTACATGGTGTGTAGTATGAAAATTTCCAGAAACTTCCCAGATTTTCCAGAATTTACAAAATCAGCCAAAAATCATACAAAAGAGAAAAAAATTTGAAATAGGGTTATAAATTTAACCCATTTAAAAAACACAGGTTCTTACAAATTGGTAAGAGTTTGCACGATCCAACTGGATTGAGGAGTGTGAGGAATGGGTTATAAGTGAATTATTTTTATAAGGGGGAGGAGGGGATCTTTAGGAATATTTAAAAACATTATTTTATTATATTATTATTTTCGGTTTTTGAAGGTCCAAAACTCATTAATGTAAAAGATAAGATCACTCATTTTCGGAATAAAATCATCCAATAAGAATTGGACAGGTACTACTGGAAAGGGAGGTTTTCCCAATTCCTAGATACCAACGGTTTAAGAAAACCGTTGTTTTAGAGTACGTTTACCAATGATTTAAGGAAACCATTGGTAAAATCTAGTTAAAATCATCTTTTCCCAATGATTTTGAAGAACCGTTGGGAAAAGTATACTCTATACCAAAGGTTTTCTTAAACCGTTGGTATAGAGAGGTTGAAATCATCACATACCAATGGTTTTTACTAACTGCTGGTAATGTATTTTTTTCCCAATGGTTTTTACAGACAGTTGGGAATTTTTTTCCCCAAATTCATAGAATCTCAGCCTCCCCCATTCTATATGACTATAACCCTAAACAGAAGGGAGAATTGGGATTTTCTTTCCCCTACGGCTGAAATCCTTGCATCTTTATGATTTATCTATTATTCACGTGTAATCTATATGTGATACTTCATATACTATTTTGGTTTTATGTTTTCTTTTGGGTGAAGTGGAGAAGTGGGATTATGTTTACCCTACTATGGAAATCCTGTGTTACGATCCATCTTCAAAATTTCTTAGTTCTAAACATCTAGTTTGTAAGTGATACTTCTATTTTAGTGTTCTGCATCTACTACTTTTGGTTTTTTGTTTTGATTTGGGTGTGTATGACTTTTATTTTCTATTTGATTTGGGTGTGTGTGTTGGGCTTCGATAGTGAATCAAATTTGATTCAAAATGAATTATGTGTCAATATCTTACATAAATTTTCAGTTCTTAGAATTCCTAGTATTGCTGGGAATTTTGTGTTAATATCATCCATATTCCACATGATTCACATCATGGTAAGAATGTGTGATGATGTTACTCAGATCAGAGAGAAAACTCATACACTCTAGGTTCTTTATAATGGCATGGTTAGTCATGAGTGATAATTAGCTTCCTAATATGACTGTACTAATATAACATTAGGGTCAATTAAATATGGTTCTCACTCTACGTTGTATATTATGTCTCTTTCTTGGCCAATACTCACTTTTATGATGGATGGGTGATTTTCACTAGCCATACTGGCATGTGTATACATCCATAACAATGTTAGATAAGTCACATGTTTAATTATGTAATCTTGTAATCATTGACATAATTTATTATTAATCTCAAATTTAAAAATAAATGTTTTGTCTATACTTAATGGAATTAAACCTTTTTACAAGCCATGAACAACCTATTATTGTAGAATCATAAACATTAACCACCCATTGGGTGTGCATGACTTGGGGAACTAATTGGGTGATGAAAGGTATGACCATTGAGGTTCCAAGAATGATTTATTGAACATCAGTGAATGATTTGGGATGCCTATAACATATAATAGGACCTGAGGCATGTGCCTCTATTTGGGATTCCTATAAATGGGCCTTGAATTCCTCTTTTACCAAGGGTTGTGTGCAACCATTTGTAAAACTCTTTCCTTTACCAATGGTTTGATTCAATGACAAGTCAAGGAACTTTATTGATGATTGTGGATTTCGAGTTATTGACCTAACTCGCACTCTTTCCACCGATGAACCAGATGATTGGGTTGTAGCTCAAGAAGCTAGGTCTAATTTTAGAATTTATTCAGACTCTTTTATAGTAATACTTCCTACTAGTTGTAACTATGTTTTTCTTCTTGATACATGACATACATTCCCATCATTCGGTTAATGATTCTGTTATTAATTGGTATTACTTATTGGGTTATTTTCATCCATTTCCAATATTTTTCCATTGTTTTCTTTCTTCCACTTAATAACTGATAATATTAAAATTATACAACTTATGTAATGGTGGAATAGTCCCCCCCAAACACAGCAATGGATCTCACTACTAGTCAATAACATTTGTAATTTGGGAAGATGTGCTTGAGGCCATGTGGCCATCTGGGTTCGGGTCACTAATGAGTGCCATCCTGGTTTGGGATGTCACAATTCCTGGATATCCTTTTTATAGGTGTTTCTAATCAAATCCATACCTATAACTATTGAAGGTCCCTCTCCAAAATCAATTGGGTCATGATATAATAAATACACCCTACCAACCTATTATCTATGGACCCAAACCTAGGATCCTTTAATCCATGGTTAAGGTGAAACTTGATGAATCCATAACTACTTTTGATGTGATCTTCATCCTACTCCTCATCCTGATCTCCCTGAAGAAGTTAAAGTATAAAACTCATGTACCCCCAAAAAGGCCTTTAAGGATTATGTATTCCTTGATCCACTTCCAATATCTTACTGGACAATCCTTGAATATAGGCATTAGAAATTCTGTATCTTATTTTCTTTTATACACTGTATTTTGTTGTGTTTCTTAATATGACTCTCATTTAGAGTAATGTGTTACTTATTCTTTTATATAAATTAAACAATTTTCCTTTACCTAATTTTTTTTATTAAACTTTAATATTATTGAATTTATTTGAAATGACTTAGTGCAATTTTTTTACAGAATGGATTGAAGTTGGATGTACGAAACTGATCGGATTTCAACCGATTTTCAAAATAATTTGAACAACTTTTTAGATTTAGCATTTGGCAAGGCTTCAGATACTGGTCATATACACTACCCATGTTCTAATTGTGTTGGAAGATCTTGTTTGAGTTGTGAAGCAGTTAGTTATCATATAACCATATATGATATCCAAACAAACAATATTTGTGGTATCACAATGGAGAGAAAATGGAATCTCAAAATTTTGATGATCCAAATGATAGGACTAAATTGGAGAGTTTGATATATGATCGGTTTCCATTTATTCGGCATCATGAGAAGGAAAGGATGTCCAGCCAACAAGATTTCGATACAAGTATATATGATGCCTCCAATGAAAATGGTGATGTTGATAGGGTGAAAAAATTGAATGATGTTGTGAATACTCCAGTATATCGGCAATGTGGTAAAATGAAAAAGTTGGAATTTTTAATCCGATTGTTTCATGGGAAAACTATGTATGGGATTTCAAATACTACAATCGATTACATTCTTACCTTCTTGAAGGAATTACATCCAGATGAGGCAGATATTCCCTCAAACAACTATATGGCATGGATGTTAGTTGATGAACATGGATTCTAAAAAAATTCATGTTTGGATGAATGATTGCAGCTTATTTTGGGAGGAAACTGCTGAAATAAATGATTGTATCAAATGTGGACCCTCTCGATGGATGTCGAAAGATGATGGAACACCATATCGTGTGCCACAAAAAGTAATTTGGCACTTTCCATTGATCCCCAGATTACAGAACCTTTCCATGTCAGATGAGATATCAGTAAAAATGCGATGGCATGCCACCGAGAGAAAAAGGAATAATGAAGAGTTTGTTTTCCCTGCAGATGGATTTTCATGGAAGAGATTTGATGCTCGATATCTGGAATTTGCAGCTGACGTGCGTAATTTTAGACTAGGTCTTTCATGTGATGGTTTAAATCCATTTGGGAAGATGTTTACTTGTAATATCACATGGTCATGTTTCATACACATTTATAACCTTCCACCATGGTTCTGTATGAAAAAGCATTACACTTTATTGAGTATTCTGATATCAGGCCCTTCTGATCCTGACAATGATATAGATATATACATGTAACCTTTAATAAAAGAGTTGAAACATCTTTGGGATGTGGGTGTTCCTACTTATGATGCATGTTCTAAAGACATATTTCAGATGCATGCTGCACTTATGAGGATGATCAATGATTTTCAGGGTTATGCAATGATGTCTAGATGGAGCTCAAAAGAAAAAATTTCATGTCTTGTTTGAATGAAGAATACTCGATTGAGAATATTGAAATATCATCTTAGTTTTAGATTTATGGGACATTGACGATTTTTTCCAATGAACCATCCATATAGAAACAATCATCGAAGATTTGAAAATACCATGGAGACTGACGATCCACCTCAACGTATGTCTAGAATAGATGTTCTTAATGAATTGATAATTTTTCAGTTATTCATTTGGAAAGGGTGTAATGAATCCAGATAGAGGAAAATGTTTCCAATGATACGTGTTATAATTGGATGAAGAAGGGTATATTCTTTGAGTTGTCGTATTGGTCATCTAACTTGTTACGTCATTTCTTAGACGTAATGCACATTGAAAAGAATATATTTGAAATGTTGATTTCAATTCTTCTAAATGACAATGGAAAGACAAAAGATGATTTAAGATCTTGGCGTGACATGGTAGATTGGGGGATCATACCAGAATAGCATAATATCTATATCAGTGAAAATAAATGGCATGTTCCATGTGCTTCTTATGTGATGACACCTGCTGAAAATGGTTAGAATATGTGTCGTAAATGTCCAAAACATGAGTTTAATGGTTAAATGCATACCGAATGACATTGGAATGACTTGAAATCACACAAAAACACCATAATTTTTATTCTTGAGGTGTACGATGATATGGAACACCATTCGGAATCTCGTTTTGCGCGTCAAAAATGAATATGTGTTTTTTAGGTGTTTGGGGCACTTGAAAAGCATCCATGGGGTGGTCAAAACTAGCCGAACGACCTCAAAATTCCATTAAATCATTTGACAACAAAGGTTGGGTGATGTTTGAAATGGTCAGCTAGACGACACATCATTCGGATGTGTCGTGTGACCATGGTGGCCAAAAACACACTTTGTGTGTCGTAAATGGCCAAAACATGTGTTTTACAGTCAAATACATACACAAATATATCGGAATGACATGAAATCACATGAAAACAGCTTAATTATTTTTTTGTGGTGTAAAAAAAATGACACGTCATTCGGATGTTCGGTTTGCGCAGCATGACTGAATATGCATTTTTAGGTGTTTGGCACACTTGAAAAGCATGCATGGGGTGGTCAAAACTAGCTGAACGACTAGATAATGCCATGAAATTGGATGAAAACAAAGGTTTGGTGAACTATGAAATGTTCGGATAAACGACACATCAATCAGAGGTGTCGTGTGACCGCGATGGCTGAAAACGCACTTCGCGTGTCGTAAATAGCCAAAACATGTGTTTAATGGTAAAATGCATATCGAACGACATCAATGTGACTTGAAATCACACCAAAACACCCTAATTTTTATTTTTGAGGTTTATGAGGAGAGGAATCATCATTTGGACGCACGGTTTGCGCAGCATGACTGATTATGTGTTTTTAGGTGTGTTTGGTGTGCCTGAAAAGCGTGTATGGGGTGGTCAAAACTGGATGAAAGACCTCATAATGCCATGAAATCAGACGAAAATAAAGGGTGGGTGAATTGTGAAATGGTCGGCCATATGACACATCAATCATAGGAGTTGTGTGACCGCGGTGGCCAAAAACGCACTCTGCGTGTCGTAAATGGCCAAAACATCTGTTTTACGGTCAAATGCATGCCGAACGACATCAAAATGACTTGAAATCATAAAAAACACCTTAATTATTATTTTTTAGGTTTACAAGGAGACGACACATCATTCGGACATGCGGTTTGGATGGAATGATTGAATATTTGTTTTTTAAGTGTTTCGTGTGCTTGAAAAGCATGCATGGGGTGGTCAAAACTGGTCGAATGACATCGGAATGCCATGAAATAAAATGAAAATAAAGGGTGGCTGGATTTTGAAATGGTCGACCATATGACATGTCATTCAGAGGTGTTGTGTGACCGCGATGGCTGAAAAAGCACTCTACGTGTCTTAAATGGCCAAAACATGTGTTTTATGGTCCAATACATACCCAACGACATCAGAATGTCTTTATGTCACAAGAAAACACCCTAATTTATATTTGTGAGGTGTATGAAAAGACGACATGTCATTCGGATGCACGGTTTGCGCAGCATGACTAAATATGTCTTTTTTAGGTGTTTGGCGCGCTTGAAAAGCATGCATTTAGTGGTCAAAACTAGTCGAATGACCTCGGAATTCCATGAAATCATATGAAAACAAAGGGTGGGTGAACTGTGAAATGGTCTGCTCGACGACACGTCAATCAGAGGTGTCGTGTGACCGCGATGGCTGAAAACACACTCTGCGTGTCGTAAATGGACAAAACATGCGTTTAACAGTCAAATTCATACCGAATGACATCAGAATGACTTAAAATCACACAAAACACCCTAATTTTCATTCATGAGTTGTAAGTGGAGATGAAACATTTTTCGGATGCGCGGTTTGTGAGGCACGACTGAATATCTGTTTTTTAGGTGTTTGGCGCACTTGGAAAGCATGCATGCAGTTGTCAAAACCGGCTAAACGACCTCAAAATGCCATGAAATCAATCGACAATAAATGGTGGGTGAATTGTGAAATGGTCGGCCATACAACTTGTCAATCAGAGGTGTTGTGTGACAGCGGTGGCTGAAAACGCACTCCGCGTGTCGTAAATGGCCAAAACAAGCGTTTAATGGTCAAATGCATACCGAACGACATCACAATGACTTGAAATCACATGAAAACACCCTAATTATTATTTTTGAGGTGTATGAGGAGACAAAACGTCATTCGGACATGTGGTTTGCACAACATGGATGAATACGTGTTTTCTAGGTGTTTGGTGCATTTGAAATAACATGCGTGGGGTGGTCAAAACCAGCCGAACGACATCTGAATGCCATGAAATCGGATGACAACAAAGGTTGGGTGAATTGTGGAATGGTCGGGTAGATAGCACGTCAACCGGAGGTGTCGTATGACCGCGATGGCTGAAAACACACTCTGTGTGTCGTAAATGACCAAAACATGCATTTTACGGTCAAATACATATCATACGACATCATAATGACTTGAAATCACATTAAAACACCATAATTATTATTCGTGTGGTGTATGAAAAGACGAAATGTCATTAGGATGAGTGGTTTGTGTGGTATGGTAGAATATGTGTTTTTTAGGTGTTTGGCGCGCTTGAAAAGCATGCGTGGGGTGTTCAAAACTGGCCGAATGACCTCGGAATACCATGAAATCGGACGACAACAATGAGTGGGTTAGTTGTGAAATGGCCGGCTAGAAGACATGCCAATTAGAGGTGTCATGTGACTGTGGTGGCCAAAAATTCCCTCCAGACAGCCCCCCCCCCAGAACAGCCTCCTCACCCCCGAATAGCCCCCCCACCCCCCAGACATCCCCACCACCCCAGATAGCCCCCCCCCACCCCGGGAGGCCCCCTTCCCCCTGGAAGCCCCCTCTCCAACCCCCCGGACAGCCCCCTTACTCCGAATGGCCCCCACCCCCCAGACACCCCCCCACTCACCCCGGACAGCCCCCACCCCCCGGGCAGTCCCCTGCACCACCCGGATAGTCGTACCACCCTCCAGACAACCCCACACACTACCCGGACAACCCCCCCCCCCCCCTCACTCACCCCGGAAAGCCTCCCACCCCCCAGACAGGCCCCCGCACCACATGGATAGCCGTCCCACCCTCCAGACAGCCCCACACACTACCCGAATAACGCCCCCACCCCCTAGACATCCCCTACCTCAATCCAAGGCACAATGTGACTGGTATCACTCAAAGCGTATCACTTTTTTTGAAATGGACAACATTTTAACTGAAAACAACAACCGAAATATGAAAATATTCATAAGGCTACACATAGATTCTTGAAATTAAGGGATAAAAAATAAAATATGGTCTATTGGTCAGACGTTATTAGAATAAAATATTCACAAGGAATAGATTGAAACACAATGGGTCAGAGTATATATAGAAAAAAATGAATTATATTAGTAATGATTCTCTATGTCCCATCATGAACATGCACCAACACTCATGTTCTAATTCCCAATCGCGGGTCATTCCTTCTATACAATGACATACAAAAAATAAATATCATATAGTGATTTCATATGAAACCTATGAACACTCAATCATACCATATAACAAGTTGGTCAACAAGGCTACACATAGATTCTTGAAAAAAAAGTTTCCAAGTCTCTTAAAAATATTCCAATGGTGAGGAATACATATGGTGACACGATAGCTCCATGGAACACTTCAATTCCATCCTCAAACAGTAGGTTCTATGACCAAACCAAATTCCCTTTGGGAACCCAATACCAAATACTTAATTGAATATTCATACCCACTACCCAAGATAGGGATTCATCTCACATCACACCCAGGAGAGAAAATTACAATTATCCACATAAAACCTTATTCTAATTGAAAAGTCTATGAAAAACATGTAGGCTATTCGGGTATCGCATATCATATATCAAGATTGTCCAATGTTTCCCACAAACACATGAGGAACCATTTATACATGGATACATAATCATTAGAGGAATATAAAGATCCCATGTGCTTCCTATAACTCATCCTAGGTCTAAGAACATGACCACTACCATTGTCTATCTTATGGGTATCATGATCCTTGTCCACTCTACCCATGTTTTTCTGTTGGTTTTATGATACTCAACCCAAGACCATGACTAAACTTCCCATGTGATTCCTATAACATGTAGGTTTTTTCTCTTGTGTGTATTGGTGTTGTGGTTTGAGTGAAGAATGAGTTCTAAATTTTGATTACTCTTATGTGTGCTGGTGTTGTGGTTTGAGTGAGGAATGAATTCTAAATTTGGAATACTCTTATGGTTGTTATTGCATTTCCTATAACATGTGTCATTTTTCTCTTATGGTTGTTATTGCATTTGAATTTCTAAATTTCTAAATTTCAATATTCTAGAAGGAATTATAAATTTTGAATACTTTGGATGGGGATTTTGTATTGGTGTTGTTGTAGGTCTGGAGAGGGGGAGGTGTGCTACTATGTTTCTGCTGTGTTGTTGCATGTCTAGAGAGGGGAGAGGGGCCTGCTGCTATTGAGTTGGAAAAATGTATACCAATAGTTTTCAAAACCATTGGTATAGCCTTATGGATTTCCATATCCCCTATATACCAATGGTTTACAACTATTGGTATAAGTGTAACAAACATATACCAACAGTTTCACAAACCGTTGGTATATGTTATACTTTAACACACATATGCCAATAGTTTGTAGCAAACTGTTGGTTTACCTTCTATTTTTACACCTATAACAACTGTTTTCACAGAACCATTGGTATAGGCCTATTGTCACGGCTTACTAGGCCACGGTTCAGGGAACCATTGGAATACTATATACCAACGGTTTCTAGGCTGTTACCAATGGTTTTGAACCATTGGTAAAGTGTAAAATTCTAGTAGGGAGGTTTTGGATATTGTTTTGATCTCTATAATCTTATTTATTTATATCTTTCACTAATGAGGTAAACATTGCATCATTATTATGACAAAAATAATTTTATTTCTTTGATGTCTAAAAATTATAAACAAAATTCATGATGTAGGAAAGATTTTTATATTTCCAATTAAAATTTATAGTTGAAGAGAATACTTATATAACCCCATGTAATAATTGATTTAATAAAACGTATCTGTTTAAGACCTTTTTGTCTTTACATTTAATTAATTAATATAAAGTGTCATTATCAATCCAATGTGGCTCCATGGGGTCTAATAATTGTCTCCAGGATAACCATGGTCAGAAATGTATCAACCAATATTAATAGGACACATGTTAGGGTAATTTAATATTATTATAATAATAGTATGTTACACTTATTTACCATATTTACCCTTTAACCTTGGTAAATAAAATTTTTACTCATGTAAATATTTATAATATCTAAAAATAAAAGTTAACTATTCACACAATTTGGACCTCCTAATTCCAAATATGGAATCCATTTTTCAAAATTCAAAACATAGTAGTCGATGAAATTAATTTAAAATTAATTCCCACTGTCAAAACAAAAAGTGTGTTTTTATGAAATAATAACTATCAAAATATTGACACTTGTTAATGTCCAATTTCAAAGTGAAATTACTTCCAATGACCAACATAGGATTAAAGGTTACAGATATAATATAATTAAATTTTAAAATCATTTAGAAAGATAATATAACCATATAAATAAATTAGATTAAAAGGCAGTTTTGAATTAAAATACATTATTTTTTACTGTTCATAAAAATGAACATTATTAGAAAAATACCAAAATTATATCCAAACTAAATTTTGATGTCCTGATTATAATGAAAATATTATTATTTAAAATATAACATATAAATGTGACCAAAACAATATTCAGTGAGGGTTCCACATCAAAAGACAGTAAATCGACCTTTTAATGGATATTAGAGTATTTTTGCTTAAAATCAGATTGTTTCTTATTTTAAGCCTCTAAATTTTATTGGATAAATATAAAACCATTTATCAAAAATATATTTTCAAATTTTAGTTAGTTATGTCCATTCACGCTAATACAATGGCTAGGCATTAAATTTCATTTAAAATAATATTATATTATTATTTTTTAGTATGACTCAGCATTGTGTGCAACATAAGTTTTCAAAGAAACTTGTTGTTGTGTATCGGGTACACCATAGAAAAAATCATTCCCCTTAAAGTAAAAATAATATTTAATTAACAAATTTTAATGAATATTAAAATGTTATATTATTTATTTACCTGGGATGTTACAATCAAGGTATTAAAAATGTGCTTTGAAAGGAATATGACACTTTTTATATTTTAGGTGATTTAATGTCTCCATCTTATCTCATATATTCACATTATATTTATGAATGATTTTAGTGATTTATTTTTCAGTCTTATTCCTTCAAAAAAATCAATACATTCAAATTATATTGATGTATAACTCTTTATACAACTCATAACATGTGTTACTTTCCTAAAATAAGAGGCAATGATATTTATGCATATACAAATACATATTATACATAAGGTATTTGAAAATATTTCATGAAAATAGTTAGAATCATATGAAATTAAAAATCCCCTTCAGAGTAAGACTAGGTCCACAAATATCCACCCCTCTTTTTCATATAAGGCACAAGCCTCTATGACTGTGAGTAGGCCAAAAACAAGTCACTCTACCTAGGGATACTTTATTTAAGAGAGATTTAAATTCAATTATCATTCTATAACCAAATATGTATAAATAATAACTAAATTATTAATTTGTGATCATAGCCCAATACAAAAAAAGTAATAGTATAAGAAAACAAAATCAATTATCATACCAAACAAGTATCTCTTTATATACATGTATGAAAATTCACAGAAGTTGTTAAAATATTTAAACTGATGCACACATACATTCACAATATATAAAAAAAATTATTAAAAAATATGTGAGTAATCTAAATAAATTAAAAAGTCATAAACTTATCCATGAGATAATGATTTATGAAGTATTAAAAATAGATAAACTATAAAGAATTTATAATTTAATAATGCATTATAGACATTCCATAATTGAAATAAATATAAAATACTTAAATTTATTCCAAATATTAACTCCTAAAAATAATTAATTGTTTTTAATTTACCTCCAATATATTATATTTAATTAAATATAAGTGTTTTTTATTCCAATTTCATATCAGAATACAAATTAAAAAAAATTAAATATCACATATATAAAATATCATAAACCTTTCAAAAAATCAACAATCAAAACTTATTTTCTTATGGTTTAAATATTTTATCAAAAAAAAATCAATATAAATTTTAACAATTTAAATTAATAATTACAAACCCTTCATAATATTAAATATAAAAATTTATATTTAACCTTATTTTTTAATTTATAAACACTTTATAAATGACCCTTCATAATTTTCATAAAAAACATTGTTTTATTTGAATTTAAAATGTTCCATACAATTGAAAAGGGTGTTTAATATCAAAATTTGATATTATGGATATTTAGTTATTTAAATTAATCATAAAAACAAATCAATTAATTATAATCATTCTATAAATATTAAATTTATGAATAATTTATGAATTTAAAAAATATCCTAAAATACCATTTAATATGGTTTATGAAAAATTTATAAAGTATTTTAATGAATTTTAAATTATAAATTTGAATAAATTGAAATTTCAAGTATATTTTATTTTATGATATATAAGATATCATAATAAGAATATTACCACATTATTAATCAAACTTTATGATAGTAAATTTCATGTTCTGTTATATCCTCAATGTTTGGAGGGTATTATTTTGTGATATAGTTTATATCACAATGGGGATTCAATCCTCTATTTTTTCACCAATGGAACCAAGGAATCATAAGATATTATATCCCATAATATATGCTATTATTTAGGAAAATGGACGCAGTATCACAAGATAATTTATTAAAATATTTCATATCATATAATATTTTACCATCACATCTTACATTATAATGTATCAGATGAAAATACATAGTTTATACTTTTCTTTTGTATTTAATGATAAATAATTCGATATGAAATAATATTTGAATAACATTCATTTTCATCATGATTTCATGAATAAAAACACATTTAAGTCTATGATATAACCAAATGGTTTCAAAGGTTTGATTAATCATTAATCTATATAGAAGAAATGATTAGAAATCACAAACCCCATGGTCTCCATGATTTTGAAATTGAAATACAAAATGTGGGAAGTAAAGAATGTATACCATAGATCAGAGTTCATGTGTTTGGTTACTTTGATATGTGGTTATGAGGATCATGAGGTATGACCTTAAAACTCAACCCTTTTCAACGTATCAATGTGTAATATTCATTCATCCAATTAGTTTGGGAATGACCGTACAACATTTATGATATGATTGTATCTGAAAATGTGAAGAAAGTAAGACAAAGTGATATTTAGGAGGGATATAGTTACAACTAATATATTTCACGAGGAGTGAACACCAAGACAAATGGAAAATCCTTATTTATAAAGCCTTGAGGACATTTACAATTTATCACTACATTTACTCAATATTTTTGAATTGCAAGAGTTAAGCATCAATCGTTCAAGAATTTATCCCAAGAATGAATTATCTTAGAAGTTATGCTTAATAAATTATATGTAATAAGTTATGGATTTTTTAACATTAATCTCATAACATTCCAATGCTGTAAGTGAATCATAGAAGCACCAAATTAATCATACCATACAGTTCATGGAAATGTAATTCACCCATGGTGTATAATATGACTGGCAAATGTAGGATTGTTACAATATCCATATATAATGCAATAGGTTATACCAATAGATAAATAATAATCCTTTTTACATATTTATGTCATAATATGAGACATACCACATCAAAATATACAATATCATTTGGATTTAGATCCTAATCGCTTCATATTTTTTATATAATTTATGACTCACATGATCATGTTGATATAATACTAATAAATTTAATGTGAATTGAATTTAAAGGATTTGGTAAGGGTATGAGAAACATGGAAATAAAGTGACGTAAGTAGACTGATGGAGACATATTATTTTATAATACATTATTTTATTGGTGGTATCCTCTAGGACTGGCTTATTGGTGTGTGTTGGTTTAGAAACATTTTACACAGTTGATCCCTTTTGACTTCCCTTATTCATTCATTGTGCGACATGGTTTATTTTTTTATTTTGTATTATTTTGATATATCAATTTTTTAAATGATAGAGTCCCATGAGAGACCATAGAGTGGGAATATCCTCAAACTGGGGAGCTGATTGACTTCCCTTTCTCAATGTATATCTTGGAATGATAATCCATAGATATTTCTTCTCTAATATTGATGAATTTTGATGAATTAAAAAAAAGATTTACTAAAACCCATATAGAATTATTCCCTTTATATAGTTTGGGTAGTCCAACAACAAAATCCGAGGTTATGTTTTCCCATTTCCATAATATTATTGGTAATGGATACAACATACCCTTATACATTTTCCATTCTACTTTAACTTGTTGACATACCAAGAACTGAGATACAAACTCTATGATATCTCTCTTTATTCTATCCCACATGAAGTACTCTGCCAAATATCTATACATCTTCATACTTCTATGATGAATAGATAATTAAAAACTATGATCTTTCTCTAACAACTCTCTCTCCAATCCTAGTATTCAAAGAACAAATAGATGGTCAATGAACCTTATCGATCCATCGTGATCAATTTTAAACTTCGGGAAATTTCTAACCTTCTATTTCAACCACACATCTTATTTATGTCACTCTTCAATATTCACTTAGATAGATGGATTAACATTCAATTTGTAAAGATAATATTTTCCCTTTCCTTTAATATTTCTAGATCCTTAATTTGAAAATCCCAAAATATTAGATTGTTTTTATCCTTATCTTGGATAAGATAGCATGATCCTTTTGACTCAAAGCATCGACCACCATATTCTCTTTTCAAGGGTGATAATGTATTGAGTAGTCATACTCAGTAATCAGTCATAACCAACATCTTTGTCTCATATTAATCTTTTTATATGTTAATATATAATTTAATAATTTTTTATCATTATATATATATAACACTTTTTATATATAATGACAATTCCTCCATTTTTTTATTTTGAAAATTACTGCATCTAACTCGAAATCACGAGATATGTAATTTTTCTCATGAACCTTCAATTTTAATGAGGCATAAGTTATAACCATGAAATTACCTATAAGGAAACATCCTAATGCCTTCATGGATTCATAACTATAGATCATAGATCCCACACTACCACATTTTAATGTAAGAACAAGTGCACTGATCAATCTTCTCTCTAGATCCTTAAAATTTTCCTCACATTCATATATTCAAAGGAACATGGATCCCTTCATAGTTAACTTGATCAAAGGGATACTCATGATAAATTCTTCACAAAATCATGATAATATAAATCTAAACCAAGAAAATTATGGATATAAGACACTGTGGTTGATTTAGGTCAACATTAAATAGCCTCCATGTTGGATGGATCTACCGATATACCCTCTCTTAATATTATTTGACACAACACTAAATCCTTTCTCATCCAAATTTTATTTTTTTGAAAATTTTTATATATTTTATTATTCCTCAGGTTCTTTAGTATAATTCTTCAGTTATCTCAATTATATTCCATTCTCTTTTAATAGATAAGAATATCATATATAAATACTACCATATACTATTAAGGGTAATATCTGAAGACTCTTTTAATCAATTACATGAATATAGTTTGGGGATTGGTAATAAATAAAGGTATCACTAAATATTCATAGTTTCCATAACTTGTACAAAATTTTTCCTTAGTTATATCACTCTAATTAAACTTCAATTGATAAAATCCAAAATTAATTCTAATCTTGGAAAAGTATTGAGATCTATATAGTTGGTCAAATAATTCATCGATATCTGGAAGTTGATACTTGTTCTTAATTATGTACTTTTTTATCTCTTGGTAATCAATATAGAGTTTAATCAATCCATATTTATTTCTAACAAATAGAATAGGATCATCCCATGGTGACACACTTGGCTGAATAAATCCATTGTCATGCTTTTACTAGAGTTGATTCTTTAATTCCTTCAACTCAATATAAGCTATTCTGTCAGGACTATTTGAAATTGGTGTGGCACCATCTTTGAGTTCTATTAAGAACTTAACTTCACATTTTGTTGGACTCCAAGGAAATTATTCTATAAATACATTAATAAATTCCTACACAATAGACATATCATTGATGTCTAGTATCTCTCATACCATTTATGGTAAAAACCCCTTTTGAATATAAATTTGGACCCATATAATGGATGTATTCTCCATCATAGATTCCTACTTAACATCACATGTTCAAAAGATCATAGGTTGGTTTGGAATATCAAACAAAACATCCCTTTCTCGACAATTGATATGATATTTATTTAGAGAAATCTAATCCATTCCAATGATGAAAATAAATTCCACTAGAGGAAGAATGAAAATATATGTAGGAAGAAGGTTCCCACCAACATAAATTGGGGAGGAATAATGTTCTTGATATGATATCATCGTAACATTACGGATTTTCACTGAAAATTCCTTATATAATTATCTGGGTTTCATATTGATACCCTAAAATAAGTCTTTAGTTATGAATGAATGGGTACATATATAGTCAAATAAGACATTAATAGATCTATAATGGATGGTATGTGCACCTTTCACCAAATAGTTATCACACCCCTCATCAGAAAGTGCAATCATGTGAGATTTCCCCTTATCCCTCATCTTAAGAGGTTTCTAGTGTCGATCATCATCATTAAACCTTGGGTTTGGGAACTGGTTACCATAATTACCATTCTCCTTAAAATTTATTAACTAATGTGTGGATCATTCATTTTTTTCAACTTTACCACTAATTACGTTGTCATATTACTTCTTCCCATCACTTCAGTAATCAATTTCTCGATAACCATCCATTCCATACTTAAAAAAAAATTCTAGTCCCATTATGATAACCTTATCCATACTTCTTCCATCAATATGAGTTTAAAGAAAAGATCATATTCTTCTCTCCAAGGTTTTTAGATTTTCTTTTGAACTCTATCTTCCTATTCTTGTTAAAAAACAAGAAATTGATACAAAAATATAACCTCTATTTCCACATTGATAGACCATTGAAAAATCACTTCTTAGATACCGAATTCTATTATAGATAAAACCCATCAGAGACATGGTTTCAAGACAAGGAAGAATCAATCAACGTTAATTTTAGGTTAGATGGAAATACCAGAGGTATACCTCACATGTTTTGTAAAATTTTTCCCATAGGAACCAACATATTCATCATCCTTTTTCATTAGTTCAAGGAACTCTTTATCCATTTTTATATAAAGAATACAAAGAAATAAATTATTGAAAAATAAGTTCTCAAAATATTCCCAATACATGGAGTCAATTTCATCATGTTGCCTTAAATTCATGATATGTATCCATCATTGATCTGCTTCACCATCTAAATGATAGGAAACAAAAATTACTTTTTCATGTTATGAACATTGGATAAGTAAAAATATATTTTTAGTGGTATTTATCCATTTATCATCATCTATTGGATTATAAGAATTGTTGAAATAATGTGTATGTTTCCTCATGAAGGACTCAATAGGATATTCTTCCCTTTTTTGTTTTGTTTGGAAGTCCATCATGATTCATAGCTTCTAAAAGTTGTGTGAGAAATGCAACAAAGTTTTTTATTATACATCCCATAACATTTTTATTCTCAAGAGGAAAATCATTGAATTATCCATCTCACTCTGTATAAACATGGTTACTTAATATTCCAACCATTGACTAAAACCAAAAAAACATTGAGTAAGAAACAATATTCATAGATATGAACCACATAATCTTCATAAATCATATACATGATGTCTAAATCATGAATAATTCTTGTTTAATCTATGAATCCATAGGTTTATCATAAGTTATACATTGTCATATTAAATTTAAATACTTCATGGTAGTTCATAATGTGTTTTGGAATTCATAAATCACATCCTCTAGGTGTTTCAAAAATGGTGTGTAGAAATGCCCATTACCATGCACTAGTTCCCAATTGTGGCTAGCTCAAGATGGGATTTTAAGGTTGTTACAACTAGGTAAATATTTTACCAGTCACATCCACTTTTAGTACCTTGTCATGGATGTATTTTTAGTAAACCACTCTCTCAATACTTTATGAATATTCTAGGACATTTTTTATACATTGGCTCATACTTAGAATTATCCTTAGACAAGTACTTAGGTATCTCACAAAGGTTATCTCATCCAAGATTAAAACAGTTAACTACAAAATCCTATTATAAAAATTATAGTGGAATTGGAATAACAAAAATAGATATTACACAATTTTTATGAATAGTTATTACATTATATAGACACACACCTAAGAACCCTAATAGTTTATTTCCTTTGGAAACATAGAAACCTAAACACCTATCCATTAGTGAGATAAATCATCTCCCACTACGATACTCACAAATATCACCCTTATTATACATATCATACGTAATACATTTCTTCAAAACCTATGTAGATGAAAAAAGAAGAAAGGGTTATCTCAGATGCTCAGTAAGGGTAAAAAAGGGAGATACATGAGCATAACATGAACATAAGTGTATGTAAAGATGGAAACTATATTTAAAAGCCATAACATTTATGTCAAGTATATTAATATTTAGTCATGTAGTAAATATTTATAATTCATAATACATAAATCATAAGAGAAACAATAAACATGATCCATAAGAGCATAACATTTTCATCAGGCATGAAATTTGTGGCATATGAATAAGTATAGAAAATCATTTCAACATTAGTCAATGATCACTAACAAGACTCTAATAGCGGGAGAAGTCCATTAATATAATGGGTTCACTACCCAATCCACACTTACCTTACTAAACTAGGTTTACATCTCATTCAATCCCTTTCTTACTAAACTGGGTTCACTCCCTATTCCAATTATGTCTTACTGAACTGGGTTCACATCCCGTTCCAGTCCTATATTATTCAACATAGTTCAATACTCAATTTAAATCAATTCTATCTCATGGGATATATATATTTACCAGATGAATTTGAGGTAGATATAATCCTCATACATTACATAATGAAAACCATATTTATGTGATTCCAAATATTGTAAACATTCATCATATCATAACCCATGAAATGAAATGGGTATCATAAACATTAAATCATATAATAACCTATTGAAAATATATATATTTAATAATCATTGCATTATAGAAAAACCCATGAAAATAAAGATGTTTCATAAGTATTTCCTCATGGTATAACCAGTTAACGAGAAACATGGTTAATAAAAAACACACCCGCATAATCATACACAATTTATGGAAAGAATAATAATTTAATACTTTTATTTTATCCCTATAAGTAATAGATATAATCAATGAATAAAATATTAGATATAAAATTATTTTTCAGGATCTTTTAAAACATTTTATATGGAATATATCTTTTCCTCTTTAAAAAGACTATTTGAAGCCTGAGTTTTTTTAAAACATTATTCTTTGAAAATAAACAAGTAAATTTATAAAGTAACGTTTGAATAAAATAATGTAAACTACATGAAGAAATTCTATTCATTTCATACATATTAAAACTATTATTCCCTTTTCATTTTTGGTAAAATCAAAATATAAATTTTTGGGAAAACAACATGAATATTCCTATAATTTTTTTAAAAAACCAACATGGTTAAAATTTTATTTTATAAATCATAATATAGTAATATTTTTTTGAAAAAATATTTATAAATCTAGGTTTTGGTTAAATATATTTTCGATGGAAGTGACAAATAATGATGGATTTTTATAAAAAAACATTTTATTAATAATTTTAAGTACCAAAGAGTGGGAAAATGTAAAAATTTCTTGAAGATTTCTTGAATAATAAAATAAGAATAAAATTATTGGTAATTATTGAGAGTTAGATTATGAGATTTTAACATTGGAGACTTATTCATAAACAATCCGAATGAATGATGATATTGCAACAAAAAATCAGTAACACTTTGGTAATATTGATTCATAAGATCCATGAGAGAATAACATAATATGAAACTTAAAATATCAAGAGGATGGATAAATTCTTGACATTACATTTCAAATTTGACATATATATAATTTTTGAAATATTATAGGTGCATAACATAACGTATGTCTTAAAGAAGTCAAATTGAGACCAAAATCCCTTACTGATTTTTTATCTGTTTAATTATAATACCCAATAAATAATAACATATTATGAAAAATTAAATATAATTAAAATAATTATACTAATCATATAAAATTTATATGAGGTATTATATAGGCCTCATATAATAAATGAGTGTTGATTATGGCTTGTGTGTCATAAAAAATAAAAGTGAGACAAAAATCTATTAGCTTAAGTCTTAAGTTTCGTCATACTTGTTATAACCTCATGTATAATAAGTTTAATTTAATTATACATATATTAAATAACCATATTTATATATATAATACCATATATTATTTTATTATGACCTTTTAATACCCATTTATTAACAATTTCTTTTTAAATTTATGTCTCGGTTAATAATTTCTTTGTTTTTAATAATTTTGGTGATTTTTTATAATTTGGGTCCTCTTACATTCTTTGTGGTTCCAAAGTCACCATAATTATAAAAATTATATAAATATAATATATATTAATTATATATGTATTTAAATAAATCCATAAAATTTAATTATAGAAAATGAAATACATCATTCATTGAAATGGTAGGTCATACATATGTATGAACATTGTTTCCATTTTCTTTTTAGATTAAGGGAATGGAAAAATTAAATGGTAAATATTATCATTCTATAATCATAGTTATTTAATATATATATATATATACATATTTTCATTAATCTCATTCTTAATATATTCCATTTAAAGAATGAACGAATTACATCACTTCGTGAGGTGGTTGTATGTCATACACTTGAATGACATTATAATATTCTATAAAAGTTGTGAGTATGAAGTTATGTGTGATATAATTATTAAAGAATCATAATAACTCCATAAATATCATAAATAAAAAATAAAAAATCTAATTCAATCACATTTAATAGCCTTTAATGGGGGTAATAGAAAAAAATGAGTGACATCGGTTAGCGATGCGGTAGTCCACCATACACATGAACATTTATTTCATAACACATTCTTTTGATGTGGATATGGTTTTAAGACATTAACATAACATAAATACATTTATTTATATGGATGTTACATGGGTCTTTATATAATCATGATCTAATAATACTTCAATGGGTTTTAGAAGGAAATAAAACAAAAACACTCATTGATGAATGTTTCCTATTATTCAGGTATCCTCCTTTAGTTTTCACTGAAAGCCTTCATAAGATGAAATTATGCCCAAATAAAGGATTATAGGATGAGTAGAGATAATTTTTGAAGTTATTTGGTTTGTCATTTTCTGAAGAAAATAGGTTTTAACATGTGATGAAGAGAGGATACTCGGTGGCCTTTTATAAGTGGGGAAGAGAACACACTTGATATTTTTCAAAAGAATTGAGTGTTCCCACATTTTCCAGATGTCGAAAAGGTCCAAAATAAACCATTATATAAAACTATAGGTTTAATGGTCGAAATACTTCCAGAGAATAGTTTTTAGAAATGTGTATAGGATATTTTTACCAATATCTTTTTAGTTTAACCCCGTGTAAGCCCATTTTTACCTTAACCGTGGTAATTAATTTTTGCTGCAATCACTATTCACATAAGTCAACAATTCAGTTGACCTTATTATAAAATATAAATTATTTTTATTCCTAATAAGTAATACATTTTTAATAATTACATTAACATAAGTGGAAAGAATTAATTTAAAACAAATCCCACATATATGATCAGAAAACTGATTTTTAAAGTGAAAATGATCAAAAGTTTACTAAGTTTTAATATCCAGTTTAAATATGAAATTTATTACAATGACCAAAATTGGATTAATATATGAATAAATGAAATAATTAAACTTTAAAATCAATTTATGATATAATTTAACCTTTTAAATAAATTAGGTGAAAAAAAATTATCAATTAAAATTCAGTATTGTTTATTATTCATAAGAAAATGAAATCTTTTAGAAAAATACAAAAAAATCACAATGAGATAATTTTGAAATTTTGAATTAAAAATGATGTATATTTTAAAAAATTATACTTCTAAATGTGTGATTTTTTTCCCTAAAATATATAATACATTTTTTGAGAAAGTAATATTTTTGAAGCATATAAAGACTTTAACAAAAATTATATATTTTTTATCAATATAATTTTTTTATATAAAAGAATTTTAATTAATATTTTAGATTTACTTATTACTATTTGTATCACTAATTTAACATCATAGTTATAATGGCCATTTATAAATAAAAAAATTAATAATATATCTTGGTTTTGTTAAAAGTCAGTGTTGAGTGTATCACATGCAGTACTTGGTGTGGCTTATAATAAATTATTAACTTGGTACAGCGTGAAACACTACCAATAAAAGGAATATAATTTATTCAAAAAAAATAAATTCATAAAAACTAGGGATGTTAAAATAAATTCATTATATAATGAAAATGTATTAAAAATGTGGAAATAATATGTACTCAATTTTTAGTAAAGTCTTTTTATTCAATAAAAATATATTTTCTTCTGAAATAGTTTCTGTTTCATTTAATGGGTTGAATTTATAATTAATTTACACCAATTTTTAAAAAAATTATTTTACAAAATTATTAAATTTTTTAAAATAATCATGTTTTTATTTTTTAGGGTGAATTGTTGAAGTTTTTATAAAAATAGTTATTTTTCAATAAATAGTGAAAAATAAAACATTTTGTAAAACGGTCATTTCATTTCATAAAATAAATTAATTTTTATGTTCCATTATGTTTTTAATTTTATATTAGATTAATAAAATATTCATTAATTATAAATAATTCCATTAATTACATAGTAGTCATCATTATAGTTGATTATGTTATAAGTTCATTTTTTGAGCTTAAAATACATAATTTTCTAAAAGAAATTTTTATGTGAACAATATGTTTTTATGTTGATAAAATAAATTATTCATTATTTTATTAATGTTTTTAATGAAATTTATAGATTATATAAAATTTTTTAACATTCATTTGATTATTTTTGATCAAAACATCAACCACATATGTCTTAAGGAATAAGCCAAAGGAGGTATTCCAAAGAAGATGTACAGCTCTTACATGATTGTTTTCATATTATTTATTCTAATTCTTCCTTAAATTATATGAAAAAATTTATTATATAAAAAAATTCGTGTCTAAAATAAAATTTTATGTTATTATTTTAATTTATCATCTTTTATTCTCCTCCTTATCTATCAAATGGGAAACAAAAGCATCGTCTGTGCGTTCGTGCAGGATACAGTCTCGTGAAGTGATATATTTCATTTTTCATCACCATCATTCATGGATGTTAATATTAATGTATATAATTTTTATATATCATTTTTATAACATAATTAGGATTCTTAAAATATAATATATCATTTAACTTCCTACCCTTCCACCCATTTAAAATGATAATGTAGCACATGTGTACGTGTGGACTACCACCTCCACAAAGCGGTGTGATTCATTTTTCATGTAAAACATTAAATAATGATTATAAATATGTATATACTTAATATATATGATATTTATATCATTATTAAAATTTTATATATGATTTATGCATGAAACATATGCAAGGAGTAAATCTACAGAATAGAAACTTACATGAACAAAATGAAACTATTAGCAGTAAAAAACAATGATTTTTTAATAAAATGTTGATTAAATGTTATAAGTGATTAATATATGATATTATAACTAATAATATAGTGTATTATATAATTATAATAAATTTAAATTTATTATATAGGAGGTTAAAATCATCATGAAGGAATTCATACATGTAGTAAGAGTTTATTTCGTAGTTTCATCACTATATAAGGATTTATTTGTTTAATTTGTGGGAATTATTTGACATTTATATATTAAACACCATTTATTTTATAAAAATGTTTTTATTTTTATAAATACAAGTTTCATTTCAATTTAATCACTTTATTCACTCAAATGTTGATATTTTTTTAAGGAAAATTGACTTTGTTTTTCTATTCTGTGAAGAAATTTTTTTCTTTCATGTCTATATTTCCATTAAAATGTCTTCAAGAATGTTTTTAATATTCTCCATTGATTTATTAAATTAATTTTACTGATTTTTGACATAATATATAATTTTATAAAATAAATCAACCAGTTATTTTCAAAATGATTCACTTTTTTATCGAATGATTGAATGGAATATTTGTTTCCACACATATTACATGAACTATGTTTCCTGGTATGAGAAATATTATTTAATTTTAATCATACTTTGATAATTTATACGGTTCATTTCAAATAAATTTTATATTAATATTTTATATATTTTTAGATTTTAAATAAGTTATTTTAAAATGGAAATGGTATTTTCCTTAAGAAATGTTCAGGTGATATTCTAATATTATTTTATCTATGTCAATATCCACTAATGAACAATATCATTTTTGGGGGAAATAATATAATTATTCTATAAAAAAATTCTATATATAGATTATGATCATTTTGAAAGAGCAATGTATAAATATTCCATATTCTAGTTCTCTTAATACAAAAAGGTATTGATTATTAAGGTATGGTGATTAATATGATTAATTTATTTATATGATGAATGTATTATAATTATTATGTGATGCAAGGGTACTATAATTACATAACTAATCAATTTATTTAAGGAATTTTGAGATGAATTAGGTTGGGTATTTGGATTATGCCTTACCAATTTATGAATCATTTCAGGTCATAATACATCAATGGTCTGTTTAAGATGTTTAACATTATGAATTCTAGCATTATAAAATCAATTATTAATACCCATGTTATTACTTAAATTGTTATGATATCTATGGATAAGTATCAAGATCATGTGATTATTTATATTTCATTATTTCATCTTCATTTATTCCTACTATATTATTCAGGTCGTACTTATTATATGATACCTTTTGTTGTACTGATATCTTTGCTGAGCATCTGACCATAAAATTTTATTTTTTTCCTTCTCCTAGGATTTGAATAATTTTACTATTATTTATATGAAAGGTATCCTTGAGGAAATAATAATGTTATTAATGAAAATAATATCTTATATTTTATGTTTTCAAATGTAATGTGAGTATCAAGTATGTATATAGCCTCCCAATATTTATAAACAATTTGAATTTTAGGATCCATCCTTTGTATATTGCAATAATATCATAAAATAACCTCTATATATTGGATAATGGGGCTGGGGTATTGTCATAAACATGTAAAAACACAATTATACAACAATTCCCCACCCTAAAATCTCACCCACATAGTCCATCATCATCACATTGGTAGAAAAACATCTTAGTCAATGTTATCCTCTCATCACACATCAAGATAATCCAAAACAATGAGGATTAGATCTCATCCTATCAAGAACCCAACCATTATAATCTTGAAAAATAATCCTAGAGAGAAAGGGAGAACATCTCCTAAGACCCTATGTCATTCCTCCAATGAATCCTAGATTTACCTATGATCAACGAACAACTTATAATCTAAAAAACCCAGGTTAAAAGACCTATCTCTTTAAGTAGTATGAGAAGATAATTAATTATTTCTGAAGTAAATAACCATATGGGTACACTACATGAACCCCAATGCTAATTCGTTAAGACATCCAAGCCCTTTCTAGACCCAATGATAATTTAAAAGATAAAACTCCTAAGTAGATAACCTAACCTTTATTTATTTTATGAAGACCCAACTCAATATTATCAATGTTCCTAGACATGAAGATTCACTACCCAAACCCCTATTCTATTTACCGTAGCCACACTACACTCAACTGATTTTGGACAGATCCTTTGAATCACATTTACAAAGGTATACAATACTATACACATACTTGAAATAATTCTTTCTTGCATAGTTTCGAAGGAACAAAACCCATACTCCTTCTATATAAGGTATATTATATAGATACTCACCTCACTACTTCACAATAATATCAAAATAAGCGGTATCATAGGTCCAAAAACACACAAAATAATCAAGGAATACAACATTAAAAAATGTAATAAAATTGTAATGTTTTCCTACATCAACATTGATGAAGTTTAATTTCCATGATCTACCATCCAAATCAACTCTGATGTAATAGTTCGATGAAATCAGACATAAATTCATAAGATTAGGGTCAGGAAAGAAGAATGAATATGAAACAAGAATCTTGGGAATAAATGAGGTTAGGCATACCAAGAGGGATAAACATCAAAAAATAGTGCTTCAAACTCCTATTAAAAGGGGTATAGAGAAAAAAATATTCCAAATGGAATGCTTTATAGGATCTAGATAGATTCGAGGTTTGAGGATATGAGAGATGGTGAAATAAGATGAACCATGTGTGAAATTAAACCATTCCAGTATTTAAAAACTATTCCTTGGAGTCCATCTGCTAGCTGTTGGGAATCAATAGAAAAAAGGTGGACCACCATCCCCCTAGGCTTATGGTCATCTCATTTATTAGATGATATAAAATAACTGACTATCCAATAGCTCCCTAATATATCCAAAAATATATAAGTATATATTAGCCTTCCTAAATTTTCCCTTAATCATCATTAGTGGACTACTTCAGCTAAAAACCACCAAGACTTGCATGTATGGGATAAAATTCAAATCATTAGGCTCCTTGGACTGCTTAGGGGAATAAAAATACCCTTCCAATGACATCTCATCCTCAAGATGTATTTGTATGGGTCTCTCTTAAATAACATGGCCTCTATACCCAAATATATGACCTGTAGGTCTAATACCCTCTTCCCAATCCCAAATACATCCATTAAAACATAATACTCAAATTTGTGGTAGTACTATTCCCGACAGGCCTTTCCTCATCTAAGGGAAAACACATACTGGACACACATTAAAGGATCCACATTCCTATGACAAATAATTTTCAATTAACAATCCATAAACTGGGATCTACTTCTATCCCCAAGACACAATTAAAAATTTAGCATTTCTCAAAGTATTTATGTCTCAAAATGTCACTCCATTTCATATGTTTACTAAATAAACCCCTAAATCATGTCATGAACTCACAAACATTAACTGTAGGTCTGCATGACAACCCAATCCTTTCTCCATTATTCGACATCACCAACTCACTCCTATTCTCCTTTGATAAATACTATAAATGGGTAAATATCATGCATTAATACAGTTGGATACTTTGAAACCTATATGTCACAATCTATGTGCACTAAATAATTTTTATTTTCATCAATACTATTGGAAGAACCAACCTAGTTTCAACCGAACACTGACAAACATGGGCACTATTGACCTTCTCAATAGGTTCACCATTCCTAAATCCCAAAACATCCAAATCAAGAACTACACCCCTGGAATTCCAAAACACCATATAGAGATAATATACCCTCATTGGATTTCATGAAATCCATTTTCCACAAGACCCACTATTTTTCTTCTCCTACATCACCAGACCACTAACCACAACACATCATCAAGAAAAAAATTAGAAGATAAAAACATCTATTCAACCTCAACATTATTAAGATCAATGTTAGTCCACAAAACTTTTGTTTAAGGCTATAATGTTGTCACTTAACCACCCTTATAGCACCCATCATTAATGGAAACCTCAAACCAATGTGGAAATTTCTGGTCTTACAAAAAAATTGGATTAATTTCCCTCATTTATTTTGTATGATCCGAGCTCATCAATTCATCACTAACACCCAAATTTTTTTATCTATTTCCCATTGTGATTCACTATATAACTCAAAAATCTGATCCAAAATCAATTTATTTCAAAAATAAACCTCGGTTGGATCCTCGAACCACTTCAAGCACATCCTGAATAATGATTCAGATGCGGTTTCCACCTCACTATATCTATTTATATAGAATAACACTATTCATTAATTCTCTATATAACTTATCTTGAAGCAATTAAAAATCACCCAATGAAATGATATCACTAAGAAACCATGATGATTTAATACCTAGGGAGTGGATAAAATACTCAATTAACAAACTAATGTCTGAACATAACTCTCATTTCAACTCAATGGTCAGATCCTTGATGGATCCATCTAACCATTGGGCTCCCCTCCTGAGCACTGACACATATGCGACCTAACTAATGATTAGATCACACCACCACTCACTTATTCATGAAAACACCATGAATAAATATAGATATTCATTACAAGCCCACTCCTAGGGTATTTCCCTAAGTCTCTACCCAATATAGTCACTTCCATATGCACCCAAAGCTCCTGAAGAATCTTACAACCAACATTTCTTGAAAACATCAAGGTAATCACCTAAAAGTGATTAAATAATTACCTTTACAAAAATGGATGTTCCTCCAAACAAAAACAATCCAATGAATCAAGGAAAATAAACACACATATACAAGATTTTCCCTTTCTCCACACTCCTAGTACGACATGGCTTACAATGTATCTACCCCTCCAAAAACAACAATGTCTTTTCTTTATAAGATGAAATAAAAAAATAAAAAGACAAGTTACCCTAAAAAATATCTTCATATCATACTCATGATCCTATTCATATCCTAAACTCGTGGTTCATACTATGAACCATTGCAGGTAGCAACACCTCAACATCTAGCTTGTCAAGTTTTTATAAACTCTATCAACATCTAATCTTAATTCCATATAAAAACAACAAAATGATAAAATATTGGTCCAATTTTTATCCTGCATTGCTTCCTATGATCTCAACCACTAAGGGCATGTGCTACCACACACTATGTTCCATAACATTATACCTTTTTTCCACTTCTGTCCTAAAGAATGACCACTCACATACCACTCATGTTTTGTGAATACTAACCACCCTGCTAACCAATAACAAACCAATAGAAAATAAGATAAACCATAATTATATATTGATAATATCTTGAATCCCACTTCTAGATCCATATCTCAATGGTCTAAGGAAACACCACAAGATAACTAATTTAACTCATGGTTGTCTACCCAAAACAATACCCCACTAGTCTAACCATTATAGGGTAGACTTCTAGATACCAAACTCACACAATCACCTCCCATATAAGACCCCACTCTACTCACTCTATATAGATATAAACAATGATCACAAGCCCAAACTACCTTTAAAAGGGATTATAAAATGTTTATACCCTTTATCAACATCAATATCATCCAAACCTAATGGGTACAAGATCCAATTCCACTCGATGGAACAGCTAGACTCTTGCTCGCATGACTAAAAACTCCCTAGAAAAGGGCTTTTATGCCTAATCCATTAATATTTACCCATTAAATTTTTACTAATTCTATATAATTAGGCATATAACTAATTACATGGCTAACTTAATGATATCCCACCACATTGGGATTATTCAAAAACTATAATAATATACCCATGCTCCCCTCGATTCACCCAAAAGTTTGTACATAATTCTATTGGTATAGGTATCCAAGTTATACTACACTTAACATGATCTTAATACCCTGAATAGAGCATTAAACTTTTCTTTATTCACCCCTCTCTAGGTATCTGTACAACAACCTCATTTAGATAAGTAAAATTCATATAATAATCTTTTTGGGAGACTCTATAGAGGTTGATATCAACAATTTAGTTAATCAATCCCAATCAAAATCACACCATAATAGTCTACCACAGAGGTATCTAATCCATGTGTCGACCCATCAAGGGTAAATATACATCCCTTTTATAAAACGGATTGTATAGAGATCTCCAAAAAATGTCTCATCATTTGATCTGCATGACCTAACACCAGAAAATATCCCACGAGTGAATATTATAGTCTTTCTAAAAGTAATTCCACTATCAAGTTATATTTTAAAATGTCTAATATTTTATCATTAAAACTTCAAATAGATGAAACTATCATTTTTAAATCAATCACATAGAAGAACACATATTCAAAGTTAATCTACCATTATGAGAATGATGTGTGAGATTACACTTTCCACCATTGACCAATAGTCATATAATAAACAATAACATATTGTAAATGAATTATATTCAATATAATTCTCAACAAGAATAAAAAAACCTATAATATCAATCTCATACCCCTAGAAACCTATAATTCCCACTATAAAGGTGTTCATGAATCACTAGTATAAGGTCCATCATAGACTAGTACACATCCCAATTAATAGTCTATAATATCCTGAGTAATATGAAAAAAATTACACTCTCATACTACTTTTCAAATCCCTGACCAATAAGTTACATGGTAGTTCCTAGGTTGGTGTGCTATGTGACCTCAGTCTCACCTCTTCATTTGATAGAGGATGATAACTAGCTACATGGGACTAATATATAAAATTAAGAGACTATTACAAAAAATCAAAGAGCAACCATAGAATTAAAATTGAAACTTCCTTAGAACATAATCAAAGTATTTTTAAACAATCTAAAAATTATCAGGCATTAATAAAAATGATGTATAGTCACACAAACATATGCCAACTAATCACCAAATGGATCAGTCACATATAAAAATAAAAATAATAACCAAAATACATAATAATCTCAACTTCCATCCCTGATACTTACCTCAAACTAGTCTCTAATACCCATAAATTTTCTCCAGTGCAATCCATTAAATAACTTCTGCACTAATATGAAAGTATAAATATAGTCCGAACATGAAGCAGAGTGATCATGGAGGGTGTGAGGAATATATCTCAGTAGGTTCTCACAATGAAACCATAATATATTACCTCATAATCATTTTTATACACGAGTAAAGTTAATATATAAAAAACATGCTCACTGATTCATCATGTTCTAACCAATCTACTATGTTTTTCGAAAATATTCATATGCATGTTAGGTTGTTATGTACAAAATATTCCACCATGAAACCTAACTATTAAAGCTTCTAAACCATGTTGAAATGTCATTATTTACTTATAACATAATTCCCTACTCATACCTATGGATCCAAGGTAAGACATCATACAAGATCATACCACTACCCCACTTGGATTTTTACTGCACTATGTACCCGAACTACACCGTTCTATAGGGAGGTCACACATTAAAGGATCAAACACCCCCTCATTTTTATAGGTGAGGTCCATATATTTAGTTCTATATCACATCTGAACCTATAATTCTATCTTAAGGAATCTCATCATCTGATCCCATATCATATCACAACCTAAACACCACCCCACTTATTGGAGTGTGGAAATTTAATCATATGTGACATTACGACCTAGAACCCGTCAAACATAATGAGATCATATAACAACATTCTAAAACAAGGTAGGTGACTTTGTCTCATATCTTTCCTAATCAATTCCTTCTTATTCATGGTAAGCCCCCCAAAAGACTTTCTCAGTAAATGTGAATCCAAACCTATCTCCATGCACACCATATCACTCATGTTTTGATGAGAATACTATGCAACGAGGAATATATCTCACTCATGGTATTCCAAATAGTGTTATATAACTCATAGAGGGTCCATTATTTTTTATTAGGATTACCCAAACTAAAATCCATCACCTATCAAAATCACAACATAAAATACACATTTAAATCAACTAAAAAGGCCAATATCACATCATTTGTATCACCTGCTCATTATATAGGAACCAATCACTCAAGAAATAGCCCTAAACCTAAAATTATATCTCCTCTATCTCATTATGTAATTTTATTAGGATAATTAAAACGTTAATAGTCTCTACTAAATGATTGAATCGTGAATCAATCATCCCTCAGTGACACCACAACCTATAGGATATATTAGACCCTATCCTCAAAAGTGTTCCCATTCTAATATAATTATCTGTCAAAATCTAGTCCTAAAATTCAGGGAATATCATATGTTAACCAAAAAATGGTACATACCAGCTCTAAATCCACCCTTATGATGGTTCTCTGCACTAATCATGGGATATAGAACCACCTTTCCATCCACAGTAGGTATAAGTATGTAATGTTTTCCAAAATAACACCAATAAAATCAATCAATGCTACCCATGACTCATGTTACATCCCAAGACCAATCTATGGTCAATTTTCAGCTCAACCAACACCCACTCCCTTTGGGGACATAGTTTTAGGATGATCTAAATTCATATCTAGTTCTAAATTGAATTTATTCCAACTATAGGAGTCCCAAAATCATATAACCTATTCCCAAAAGGAACTATCATTACCTAAATTATATAACCAAATATTTTAAATTTTATAGTAATTCACCCTGACACATAAAATAACATATGTTATTTTTTAAGTATTGAAGGCACTAGCCTACAAAATATAATTATCATCCTCATGATTCTCGCTCTATTTCCAACAAGGCTGTGTAATTAATAGTTTAATATCATATATCCACTTGAACTCCATGTATCTCTGAACCCACGGAAGTGTGAATAGATACACCCATAAGTTAAATGGAATACTGAAAAAAGTATTACATTAAAATCTCTACCACCGGACAATTTTTCAGTTGTCAAATTCTTTTCTAATTAAAATTAAAACAACAAATACATTAAGGAGGTGATGTACCTCAACGGAAATTGAGAAAAATAATTTATGTTCATCCTCTTATTATTTCTTCTAGTTATTCCATGAAATATCACTATCATCCTCACTCGATTACACGATGATATTATTATTTAATTGCTTTAAACCATAGAAAAAATAATCCAAGATAAATGTGATCGAAAAGGGGAACAAAAATAGTGGAAAAAGACACAAAAAATTACCTTGAAAATTCACCTAAAATCATCCCTTACCATTTAGGATTGAAGGGAGAATGAGATAGGGGGAGAGTTTAATGAATGGGATCTTCTTAACACCACCTATTTCTAAAACCAATATTATGGATAACCCTAAATAGACAAGAATTCAATCCCCTAAAAAATACTAGGCAGGGACCCCCTTGTGGCATACCATGGGTCTATGACACAAGCCTCCCTATCCTACATTCAACTATAATATGGATCAAATATCTATGACAAAGGAAATTACTGAGGTCCATCATGAGGCCATACCATCCAGTCATCATTCAGGTCATATCCCCTTGCATGCAGCATTAGTCCTCTCACTAAAGGCACCCCCTAAAATAGACCTATCTACATGGTGTAACCCTGCTTACAGTAACACCTGAAACCTTTCTTCCAAAGAACCAGCCAGAAAATGAACCCTCAGCTAGAGTGTGGTCTACCCCACAACACCACAATGAATCAACACCCTCCCCTATAGCATAACACACCTCTATAAAAAATAAAACCTATGAACTATACAATATATCATAATTCCTTATACTACAACTTCATAAACTTATTACAGTAGAATATTATCACCCTATATACCCAAAAACTATAACAAAAATCACTTGTACAACCAAAAAACCTATCTATACTGGTTACACATAAAAAAATAGATTCCCAAAATGCTCCATTATTTGAATCCTGAACTAAATTCTAATTTATAAAACAGACCCATCTCTAGGACAAAAAAATTCAGATCTCTTATGAATTTCCGAACTCGGAACAGTGTTGGTTTTCAATATATTTACAAATCAACCAAATTAAAATCATATATAATAATATACACCACCCTATGAACGAATAATATAGATTATTTTAAAAAATTGGAATTTAAAATGTTTTACCTAAAGGAAAATATTAACATGCTAGAGTCAGTTTTCCATACGAAAAAAATAGTTTCATCGAGGGATATTTAAGAATAAAATAAGGATATAAATATTTCAATCACATATTAAAGTGATCTTCAAGACTATAATACTAGATAAAATGATTAAACTAATTGGTATAAAGAAGTGTATTGTCCAATGAAGGGTAGTGCCATACCACAATGGATTTTTTGTAAAAATAAATGGTCAATTAATATGATAGGACCATGCTTAAAATTCACATCATGACATTGAGATTTTAATTTATAAAAAATATATATAATCTTTATTAATCTTTATAGTGGGTCCTCACATTTCTGGAAGAAATACTATACCTGAATTAATTTAATTTTTTAAGAGGATTGGGTTTATAATAATGTGATCCATTAGGGAATATTAAATAAGATTCACCAAAATTATGTGGATACGGTTTTTGACAAGGGAAATTGCTGGAAATGTGTTCGTCACACCACAATAGAAACAATTTCTATGAAAATCACACAGTAATTATGGTAGTCATGCTATGAAGTAGGTTATTCCAAAAATAGTTTGGAGTTTTAATTTGTCGCCAATTTTATCATATTATAGTTAAATTTCTAGAATTAATTTATGATTAATGTTGTTTGGATGAATTAATTTGTGGGTGATTTGTGTAAAAATTAGGATAGAAAATTTTCAATTTTTCCCTTAATAATGGACAGATGAAGGAAGTAATAATGAAAGGACATAGCAAAACATTTTCTGATCTGGAGAATTAAGAAAAGGGTGGTTTCTAGTATAGATTTCATTGAAATCTGGATTTGAATATGAAATAGAATAATAATGACAACACAATTTTTGACATATTTTTTATATTTTTAATGAAACATTTTAAGATATCATCATATCATATATTACTGTATTCATGTCTTAAAGTAGTTCACATAGAGATAAGATGAAGAAGTGACCCTATGATTGATAGTGAATCATTTATTAACCTTTGGAACATCTATAGTGTGTTTTTATATACCTATTATATCAAAAAAAATTGGTATATTTTTTGTGATTATCCTTTTGTAGTGAACCTAGTATATTCATTATGATATTTCATTTACTTTGAACATTTTAATATTGTGTTTACTTGAGGATTTACTGGTTCAAATTATTCTTTCTAACACCAGAAAAAGAATTGGAGGAAGATAATAAGAATGAAATAGATGGAAACTCTAATTCACCCCCAATATTAGAGTGTATTTTCCATATGGTGACAATATGTTTTATCACAGTCACAGGTTTCATGGTTTGAGATTTAATCTTTTGAGACTTGTAACGATAAATAATGTTGTAAATGAAAAAGGTGTTTCATTTTTGAATGTAGAAAGTATAAAACATGGAAAAATTAAAATAAGAAAAAATTTATGATACCTAGGGATATATGAAGACTCCATTTGAATTCATGGGATATAAATTAGTGATATTGTATTGATTTTATTGATCGAAGAAGGTAAGAAACTTCTAAGTGTTGACGAAAAGGTTACAAATTACATATCTGGAGCTTTATCAAACCAAATATATATAAAGGAGACACATTTCAATTCATGAAATGTGTTTTTGGATTAATTTTTACACATTTAAAAAGGTGATAAAAAGGTTAATGAGGCATAAATAAATGAATTTCATAAAAAAATTAATGATTTTAAGATGAGACTGAAAGAGAATAGTGATGTTTTTTCAGTCATCTCATTGATGTTTTGGCATCCATTCATAGACCTAGAGATGAAGATAACGAGTTTGAAATTATAAAGGGAATTATTAGAATATTTTCAAAATTTTAAAACACTAATGTATCAAATCTTTTTGAAAAATATATCATATAATTATAACATAATGATATTAATAGAAAACTAGTGGCTTATATACTATGTATGAAATAATAAATAATGCATGACTAATCATCAAAATATGTTTAATTAAAATCCATAAAGATCCTTGGATTAAAAAATTATAGAAATGTAGAAGAATATATTGATAATATTTTTTATCACTCATTAAATGAAAATTCAATAAAATAAATGAGAGGTTTAAAGGAAATATTATTCTAGTGTGTTTTAATTGTAGAAGAGTTTGAAATTTTATAAAGATTGATAGTGGATTTTAGGATGATGATACATAGAAATATCAAAGAAAACATATGCTAAAAATGAGCCTTAACATTTGAAATTAATACATAATGAAATTTTTATGAAATAATTTCATGATGAAGGGTGTATAATAAAATGAAGGGTTCATTAAACATTGTAATAACTATAACTATTATGAATAAAATTCTCCTTATTGAATATATTATATGTATTATAGTTATAGAAAACAAAAGAAATTATATTGTTTATTATATTCTATTGGATTTAAATGACTGTTAAGTATATTTATGATTGATAATATAGATGTTGAACACACTACTTGTATAAATATATGGATCTTACAAATCCTTTTGGAACAGACAAATGAAGTGATGACCTCAACCAGAAGGATTGTACCCTCTGAATCTCATTTATTGAAGAATCCAAGGGAGATATCATTTATGGGTCTTTCCTTAGAAAAAACCCAATTTTAGATCCAACATCTTAAGTATGAGTGAAATTGTTTATGGGAGAAGTTCAAGCTCATCGAGATCATGACCCAAACCATGTTTACCGAACAACCCCATGAATGCCCCACCATAAGACACCTTAATCTTAGGGTTTATTCTGGTGTATTAAAGGAATATGTATCAAGGCCCATGAAATATGAATAATTACCTTGTTTTTCATAAAATAATGAATATATTTTCATCAAATTACTATTAATGTATAAATGATTTTTTTTGATTTAATAAAGAACAAATTGTATTTTTGGTTAATATTAAAATTAAATAAATTAATTAATGGATTTTTTATATAAATAATATTTTAATACTAAATTATCATTAAATAAATTTTATTGAATATAAATTATCATATAATTTTTATGAATGAAAATGTATTTTTTAAAAGGTTAAAAAATTATTGTTGTAAAAAACCCGTCATTTTCAATAAATATTGGTTTTTTATTTTGATAGTGAAAATTCACCTATTTAGAAACAGATTTAGATAAAATGAATATTTTTTTGGATCTAATATGTCTAAATTATCTAATGGTGAATTTTTCATAATTTTTTTGAGATAGTTGAATTTTTTGGTAAAAATTATATATCGTATAAATATATAGTATCTTTTATGATATCATAATGAAACAATAATGATGTAATAAATATGAGAAAAGGTCTCTACGGAAAAATATACATTTCCATGTAAAATTATGTATTTTTATGTTTATTTTATTTATTTTATAAAGCCATAATGAATAGTCTGGGACATGTGCTATATTTTAATATTTTAAAATCAATTTGTTGAGAGTGTGACTCACCTACACATAAGCAAGGGAATTATTTTATTATATTCAGAACATGGCCTTATGAAACAAGGTAAATCAATAATAATTGGTATAAACCATGGTATGGGTTGTGTTTTTAAATATTTTACATTGTAGTGTCTAAAACCAAAATAATAAAGAAACACCCTCTTTCCCTATATAAACCAACACAAGCTCCCATTTCCTTTAACTAAAACTCCTAGGATAACAACAAAATTAGTCCCTCTACTCCTTAGAGTGCTACCTGGTCACCACCATGATTTTAAAAACCCCCTCCCAAGCATTTGGAATCACACATTCAAGTAAGGGATCATCACCTTTCCCTCTTTCATTCAATTAAAAAATATTCCTTGATGTTAGACTTTATAATTTCAATTGGTTATATTGTAATTCATTTGAAATGATTATATTACTAAAAAATTAATTTTATTTTACTTATATATTAATTTTCCTATCTCATTTTTACATTTATCTATCCTGTTACTATGTCAAAATTTAGTTAGGGAACTTCTACTCTCCTCATTTATCAAGCACTCCATTAAAGTTATGCCTTTTAATTTTAATTTTTTATTATTGGAATATGATTATTCATTATACCCATTACATTAAATATTATTTTCAAAATTTTATATTCCCATTAACTCTCATTTATCCCTCCTATGAACCATTATACAGATCTATTTCCATGCCGAAAATTTGTAAGGGTTCTTTCCATTATCCTAGTTTCATTATTATGTTACGCCTTCTATTTTCAATTAGTTATGATGGGGAATGTATTTACAAGTACCTATTAATATAAATTTCATTTATAAATGATTAGAAAACCCCTTATCCCTTATCAAACCATTTTATGAATTTCTATATGATGTCGTTATGATGCCAAGATTAAACAACAATTTTTCCTACAAAAATATATAATTGTGTAGTGAATACCATAACCATTTCTATATAAAGGGTATTCAAATTTATTCACATACAGTCAGTTTATTAGGGAATTATATGTATGTATTAAACACTCCTTGATCATGGAATAAATTATGGTAATGAATGAATCTAAGTTATATGATCTATGTGGCACACTTAAGCATGAGAATGAAATGATTATGAAAATTGATCCCTGATAGCACTCAAATGAATTGGTTAATGGTTAGTATCATGATACATCAATTTTGGATAGGGGTTTACCTAATTAATTTATGGTACTTTGTCTACCATTATGTATTGGGGGGTTTTTTCTTTTCTTATGTTTATGATGCAGTATTTTAAGTTGTTTCCATATTTTCCATTTTATGATTATCTTGATATATCATGTAATACTATTCATGTTCCTTTTATGCTTCATTGATAGGCGTATTTTCTAACTTGTATTGTATTCCTAATGAAATTAATTCATTATTACCTTACTATGATGTATATATTACCCCTTTCTTATGTATGTCCTTAGGTTATCCCTTGCAGTTTCAAGTATGAAGCAAATTTTTCGTCATGTTAAATAAGTTTTCAATAATGATGTTGCTTTTTAGGTTTTAAGTTGTTATAAAATGTTTCTAATATCCCAAAGAAACTATATATATTGATCTTATACATTATATTAATTTTAATTCTATGTAATAAATCAACTTTAATTGTGAAATAAAGAGTAGGTTCATTATAGTTGGTATCAGAGGGAGGTTTAGTTATTTTAGGGATTAGGATTAGAAAAATCTAGAGAAATACTTAGGATTAGATAAATACCAAAAATTCCTTTAGTATAAGTATATGAATAAGAAATTATCCTTATATTTTGGTAAGTATAGGTTAAGTGGTTTATCAATAAAATACATCCATGTTTGGATACTTCAAGTGGATGTGGTTCTGAAAAATATATACCTATGGTTAACAACTATGAAAATATATTTCAAACAAGAATTAGGGTAATCTAGTACAAAAAATGGGCCTTACAGTGAACATAGTTTGACCCTATAATGGGATATTCCATGGTAAATTCATAAGTTTATTATGAAGCATTATAAAGGGTACAAATAAATTCCCATAAAAATATATGTTAGGAAACAGATCATGGATAACATAGATTAGATCCTAGAAACTCATAAGTTATGTAGATAAGTGTAAATAAGATTATATACCTTTAATGTCATTAGATTCACCATTAAATGTTAAATTTTTTAAGATATTCATCCCTAATTTCCTTTTCTATTATAGCCAGTGGTTGATAATATAAGGAATCAAAATAACAACCGATGTGAAAGGAAATGTGATGACTACACCAATGAGATTCCCAATAAAATGGGAGAAGGAATCAAAAACGTTGTCATGATACTCACTTAGGTAACTCATGTTTTTAATATACACCTAGATCAATAGGATATTCCAATTCCCCCTAAGATAGAACAACCCAAAATCGAGAGATTCATGCGACATAGGCCTACTACCTTTAATGGATCATCTGATACATTAATCACATAACAATAGACCAAATCCTTTGAGAAGAAATTATTCATCCTTCAATGTTCTGAACAAGATAATGTTCTTCTAGATATTTATCAGATGGAGGGAGAATATAATCATTGGTGTACATTTATCAATAATAAAATGCATAAGGAATAGATAAAAACTATTGAGTGGAAGTAATTATTGAAAATATTGTTCAATAAATATTTTCCTCGAAGTCTACATATTAAAATGGAAAGGTATTTCCTTACGCTAAAGAAAAAATATAATGATTATATTGGATCGTATGATGAAAACATCATAAGACACACACAATATGCCTCTGATTTTTTTGGTTACCCCTAAAGGCAAGGTTCACCACTTCTTTGGTGGGATAAATCCAAGTCTAAAAAAGGCCTTGGTGTTCCATGACTTTGATAACTATGAGGAAATTGTTTGATGTGCCCTCAATGATGAAATGGAGATTGATGAATCCAAATGGTATTATGGGGATAATAAGTGGAATGATTAGATTTATTCTGGAAATCTTATTGATAAATCGAATGGTGCAAAGAAATTTCAGAATCCCACTTGTCAAATGTGTTGAAATAAGCACCCTAGATATTACCTAAGGAGAAAAATGAAATTATTTAGGTATAAAAGAGAAGGGATAATAGAAAATTATTAATGATAGGAGAAACCCAACAATGGGATAGGGGAAAGGAATACTCTGGTCAACCATCAATACATTGTTCACTGCTTCAACGAAAAGGAACCATGGAACTTTGTGAACTAGTTCACTAAAACAAGGGTTTTCAATGGCAACCAACAACCTCCAAGGAAGAAATCGAGAGATTTTTTCCATCACTACCACATAAATGAATTTATAAAATGACATGGTGATGGGTATTCTAGTTTTTGTTTCAAGAACAATGAATATACTATTTGATTTCGGTTCTACTCATTCCCTCAAATCACAAAATCTTAGTAGAATTATTCAAACACCACCACAAAGCATAGAAGTAGATATGTTGGTGAAAACCTAAAATTGGGGAATTATTTCTTCCCAGTTATATAACTCTTCCCCTATCAATTTTTGTGGGTTTAACTTCCCAGAAAAACTTTTCATACTACCCTTGGAAAAAGTTGATGTAATTCTGGGCATGGAATATCTTTCCCAATATAAAGCTAACAAACACTTCCATGAGAGGGAAATCACTCTACATATGAAGAATCAAACCTATATTATATACCAGTGAAAGTAGAAGGATTAATATGCTTTATAACTTCATATAAAGCATGAATATTATCTCCCTATGAGAAAGTTTATCTATCTCAAATGATTGAGTCTAAGGAAATAACCGTCAATGAAGGCATGCCTATTGTGAGGGAATATGTGGATGTGATTTTTGAGGAATTTTCTAGTCTTCCCCTTAGCCAAGAGGTTGAGTTTTCAATCGATCTTACAACCTGGGAATTTCTAATATCCAAATCTTTGTATAGGAAGGATTTTTTGGAACCTGAGGACCTCAAGAAACAACAACCTGAGAATTCTGATAAAGGATTCTTATTCCCAATTTCTTCACCATGGGGTGAATTATTTCTATTCATCAATAATAAGGATGTGTCAATGAGCCATTTAATTTATTATTTTGATCTCAATAAGATCGTGAGAAAGATTAAGTATCCTTTTCCAGGGAGTTATGACTTGATTGATCCGCTATGTGGAGCACAATACATCTTCAAGGTGGATATGTGGTTGGGTTATTACCATGTTAGGGTGAACAAGGAGGATATCCCCAAAACTAATTTTTATATGAGGTACGAGAACTAGGAGTTTATAGTGATTCCATTCAGACTCACTAATGATCAAGTAATCTTCATGGAATTGATTAATAGAATCATTATAGATTAGCTTGAAGAAATTTTGGAAGTATTTTTAGATGATATTATAATATATTCCAAAACCAAGGAGGACCATTAGAATCATTTAAGAACTTGGATAAATACCTTGAGAAAGGAGAATCTCTATGAAAAGTAAAAAATGTGTGAGTTCTAGTTGAATAAAATATCAATCATGGGGAATATCATCACAAGAAATGGGATATTTATGGATCCATAAAAGAAAAAAACAAATTAAAGGTTTGAAAAGTCCAACATTTGAAACATATATCTATAGTTTCCTTAGGTTAGATAGATATTTTGGTCGATTTATAAGAAAATTATCACGATTGTCAAACCCTTTTACCAAGATAACATGAAAGGGAGCCAAATTTTCATGGAATGATGAATTTGAAGAAATATTCATGGAGTTGAGAAAGAGGCTTATCACTACCCCTAGACTCACAATACCCACAAGTGTTAATCTTTTCTTAATATTTAGTGATTCTTCAAAGAAGGCATTGGGTTTTGTGTGGACGTAAAATGAAAAATTCATAGCCTATGCTTCAAGGATGTTCAAAATTCATGAGAAAATTTATCCCACACATGACTTGGAGTTGAAAACAGTGATCATTACTTTAAATATTTGGTGGAATTATCTCTTTGGGGAGAATTTTAAAATATATACAAATAAATAAAGTGTTAAATATATATTCCCATAGAAAGAGGTGTATATGTTCCAATGAAGATGGTCAGAGCTCATCAAGGATTATTAACTACTCAATCAACTATCATCCTGAAAAGAAACTGAGTGATAGATGTTCTAAGTAGAAAGGATCCAATAATTTTATCACCAATGAGAATCGAGAAGGATCCAATCGTCTTATATTTGAAGAGGTTGGACATGGTAATCATAAAGGAAAGACTAACATCAATCATATTGAAAATGATTTCTCAACTGTCTCTTCTTCAAAGGGTATAGGATGAGAGAAAAGATTATGTTGGAATTCAGAAGTAAGTGTAATATATAAGAAAAGGTAAATCCTTCGAGTTCAACATTAATGAATAAATAATTTTTAGATTTGGGTCATGGTTATGTGTTCCATCAAACCCAATGTTAAAAAGGGAACTATTGGATGATTTATATCGTATGACATTCTCCATTCATCAAGGAGACAAAAAGATGTATCGTGATCCTAGAGATAAATATTATTTGGATAACATGAAGACTCAAATCACTGATTATACAACAAAGTGCATGGTATATTACCAAGTGAAGGTAGGAATGTAGAAGTTTAAGGGGATGATGGAACCATTAACCATACCAATATGGAAATGAGAAAAAAACACCATGGAAATCTTCACTATACTTTCAAAGATATCCAAGGGAAATAATGATATCTAGGTTTTTGTGGATCATCTTAAAAAGACTACACACTTCATTATGATTTAATAGGATTTCTCACAGGACCAATTGGAACATATATACATCAGAAAAGTGGTAATGCTGCATGGAGTATCACTATCAATTGTGTCTGAGAGTGATCCCAGATTCACCTCTATGTTTTAGAATAGTCTCTAACATTCTCTAAATACTAAGGTAAAATTTAGTATGGATTATCACCCTCAAACTAATTTCCACTATAATTGGACTTTCTAAACACTTGGAGACATGTTGAGAGCATGATCAATTGATTTAAAATGAGGATGGGTCCATAATCTACCTCTGGTCGAGCAATCTTATAACAACACCTTCCACTCGAGCACCCAAAGGGATCTATATGAATAAATTTATGGGAATAAGTGTAGAACACTGACATTTTGGGATAAAATTTGGGAACTAAATCATTTAGGTCATGATATTGTCAAAACAATGGTGTAGAAGGTTAATACCGTTCAGTAGCACATCAAAGATACTCAGAGTCGACAGAAGAGCTATGCTAATAATTGTCAATAAGACCTAGAGTTTGATGTTAGATACATTTTATTCTTCCTCATATCTCTATGGAATAATGTGACGAGATTTTTGAACAAGTGAAATCTTATTCCAAGTTACATCATCCCTTTTGAGACCCTTGATCGCATCGGAGTAGTGGCCTATTGACTAGGACTCACACCAAACCTATATCAAGTACATGATGTATTCCATGTATCCCTATTAGGAAAGTACATACTATACCCATAACATATACTGAATCTATAGGTGGTACCATTGGATAATGACCTTTCATATGAGTATCTTCTAGTGAAGATCTTAGACTATAGATAAAATTTCCTATGAAATAAGACAATTCTTCTCGTCAAAGTGCTTTAGAAAAACGAAAAGTTTTGAAGAATAAAAATGGGAACTAGAGGAGGTAATGAAGAAGAGTTACCCACATCTATTTTAGTGTGGGAAAAGAAAAATTTGAGATAAAAATTTCTAAATGGGGGAATATTATATTGATACAAAATCTTATGAATAAATTACCCTTGTTGATTTAATTAATTTTTTTTGGTTTTTGAATATTCATGAAATTATTTTGTTTTATTTCTTCCAATTGGATTTAAATGATCATTAAGTATTTTCATTGTTGATTATATAGCCATTGAACACATGAATATAATAAATATATGGTTTTAGAAAATCCATTTGGCATATACAAAGGAAGTGATGTCCTCAACCAGTAGGATTGTACAATATAAAGTCCATTTATCCAGGCATTTGAGGGAGATAGAATTTTTGGGATTTTCCCTAGAGCAATCCCAATATGAGATCCAATATCTTAAGCATGAGAAAACCCATTTTTGGGAAATGTTCAATCACATCGAGATCACAACCCAAACAATGTTCATCGAACAACTCCTTGAAAGCCCCACCATCGCTCACCTTACTCTTTAGGGGTTACCCTAGTGTATTAAAGGGATATATATCAAGACCAATTCAATAGTAATATGTAAATTATTTTTTATATAATAATGAATATATTATCATATTGTCATTGTTAGTTTAAAAATTATTTTTATTTTTTTTTCAATTAAAGAAAAATTTTATATTTGGTTAATATTCAAATTTAATTAACTAATTAACATATTTATGAAATAAATAACATTTTAATAAAATATTTTAATTATATATATTTTATTTAATAAAAATTTTCATATAATTTTTATTAAGTCAAATTTATTTTTAATAAGGGTTCAAAAAAAAGTTATTGTAAAAAACTATCATTTACAATAAATATTGTTATTTATTGTAAAAGAAAAAATTTACCTATTTAGTAAATTATTTAGATAAAAATAATATTATATTTGGATTCTAGAAATTGAAATTATATAACTTTGAATTTTTCATAATTTTTTAAGAGTTGAATTTTTTGGTAAAAATTAAATATTGTAAAAATATAATGTGTGTTTTATGATATTATAATGGCCCAATAGTATTGTAATAAATAATATAATAGGTATCCTTAGAAAAATATGTGTTACCATTTAAAATAATGTAATATTACATTTATTTGATTTATTTTATAAGTCCTTAATGAATCTTCTGGGAGTTATAATATACTTTAAGATTTTAAAATCATTTTTTGAGAGTGTGACTCACCTCTACATAAAAAAGGTCTTTATTTTGTTATATTATAACCTTGTATTTATAAAATAATGTAAACCATTCCCATTTGGAAAGGGTGTTTTCTTGATTCTTTTATGTGACTTTTTCCACCATTATGTCTTTTCAGGTTTATCCTTGACCTATGTTTGTGATGAAATGTTTTAAGTTATTACCATATTTCCCATGTTATGATTATCATGATATATCATGCCTTACAATTCATGTTCCTTTTATGATCCAATGATATTCCTACTGTCTAAAATGCATTTTATTCCATATTTTATTAATTGTTTATTCTATTACTGGGATTTATATCTCACCCCATTCTTATGTATGTCCTCAGGTTATCTCATGCATTGTTAAGTATGAAAGAATGTTTCGGTCAAGTTAAAGAAGTTTTCAATAAAGATGTTTCTTTTTATGTTTTATGCTATTATATAATTTACCTAATATCACAAGTATAATATACCATTCGATATTATGAGTTTTATTAAGAGTATTTTTTTGTAATAAATCATGCTTAAATTTTAAATAAAGAGTAGAGTTATTATTAATATTTTATGTCTAAATTCATTTTAGGGGATGAGAATTTGATAATGGATATGGTTTAGAAGAATAGATTTTATACTAAGGGGGAAAACCAACATGAAGTAATTGTTCATTTAAAGGTATAATTTGAATGTTCTCTTAAGGATATTGTCCTACAATGAAATAATAATATGAAAATTGGTTGGATTCTAAGGGATTCATCATAACATTTTGAAAAAATCAAATCCAAAATCACTTGCCTAGAAAAGGTCGTTAGTGGATATAAATATTCTAAAGAAACAACCAATGGAATGGTTGATTTGAAGGTGAAAATTTTAAGGGAAAGGTATGGTGATTTATAAATGTAATTATTATATCAAATAATGAATTAAATATACTTTTTACCTTGACGAAGAAGTTGTGTTATAGTAAAAAATGTCTGAGATGAAAGAGGTATGATAACCATTAATTGAATCATATGTGACGTGAAGAAGCTGCAATTCAAAAAATTCTATAATTGAGAATTACTATAATGATAAGAAAGAGGTATGAGGTCCATTTATGGAATCATATATGAGAGAATTACCTATAAAATTTGACATAATGGTCATGGATATGATTCTGAGATACCCAAGATAAGAGCAGTTATTTCAAAGGAAAAAAGGAAATTAAAAAACTAATGAAACCATCGTTCCTTAAAAGTTATGAAAAAAAGAAGCCACTCAAATGCTAGAGTTTGTGGAGAGGAATAAATGATAAAATATTTACCTTTATGAATCATAAATTTTATAGATACCATGGCTATATAATTACTTATTTCACAGTGGATAAATCTACTTGAGAGGATAATCACCCATGAGTCAGAAATGAATAATTCAAACAAATCCCTCACCACAAAGATGAAAATATTTCTATGAATATTATTATCGTTATTCAAATATTAGTCACAAAAATTTAAATTTTAAGTTATAAATAAGTCAAAGTTACTCTGATAAATTCCAATGAAATATGGATACTAGAAATCTAGATGAGATATATTTTAGGATAATTTCAATCAATTATAAGAAGAGGAGTATGATCTCACAACCAATGCTAATAAAAATGAGGATATACCACCTTATTTATGAAATAAAATGGGAATATATTTCATTTTAAATAGAAATAATGATATGGCTATCTTGGATGAAGTTTCACTTAAGGAATCTAACAATATTATCACCTAGATCCTTCAATGTGGGTGATTATCCCGAAAAATGAAAAACATGAGTCGTGTATATAATATGATGGTATATATTTATGGTTTATATAGATTCAATAATGTAAGATCTTTAAAAATAAAAAGTCATGAAAATAAAAACAAGGCTAAAGATTTGTTGAGAAATAAAGAAGGACTTCATATTAATAGTCTTCAACATAATATATTGTGAATTTTCCATCAATGTAACTATAGAAATTAGGTCTCATTCAATGGGAAGGGAGGGTTTATCAAAATAAAATATAAAAACTCCTTGATGGATGGATAGTGAACCAAAATCAATCCATACTAATTGGGTTTTATGGAGAAAACTTTTATACATATATGGGAATAATGAACAAACAGTCAAATTAAATGATCAAACATATTCTTCAAAAAAGAGTTTAGAATTTTTAAAATTTTAAAGCTGTGGTTTGAATTCCAAATATGAGATTAAATTGGGATAAGGCTTTTGAAACATGTATAAGGGGGAATATGGTGTGAAATCCTTATAAGATAACAATGAAAAGGGCCCCAAATTTTCTAGATCTAATTCACATTAATGTGTACGGCCCCATGATGGTTCCGAGAAAAAGTAGAGATAAATTCATAATCTTATTAATTTATTATTAAAAATAAATTGGTTGTATCATTTTCATGCTAAAAAAATGGAATTTATTGATTGTATTATATAGTTATGGGGGAGTTCATAGAATGAAACTTAGAGAATTATAAGGATTCTCTATCTATAAATGGAACATAGTACACCTATAAGGAGGTGGGAAATTACATAGAGAAGAATTGAATTATGAATAAAATCTCATTAGGGAGAACATCATAAGAAAATAGAATCATAGAAAGATTAAATGAAGTGGTGAAAAATATAAAAAATACATTTCGCATCAAAAGTGACATATCAGTTCATTATTTGAAGGAGTTTGTGAATGTGGTGGTGTACATGAAAAATCGATATTTATTAATATGTAAAGATAAGAATACACGATAAAAAAAATTTATATAGAAGAAAATCCTCATTAGATAACATTAATTTTCCTATATGTAAGTGTTATATCAAAAATAAACAAGGAAATAAAGGCTATTGGGAATCCCATAACTGCTAATCACTAGATGGGAAATATCAAACGCTAAAAATTTTGGAAAAAATATTTAGAAATTTTATATTTAGAAGAAAAAGCCTTGAGTAAATGCAGTTGAACATAAAATTCAAACTTTACTTATGTAATCACAGTGAATCTTCACACTCACACGCACAAAAATCCCAAATTCAAAAAGAAATATTAAATAGAAAAAGAAAAAAATATGGACTGAAAAATTTAATATTTTTTGTTAAAAAATAGTACTATAGATATGTGATAAAAAACATCTTTTATTTATATAATGGAAGAAGAAATATTAAAATCGAATATGAAAAAACTATCCATAAATAGAGAAAAATTATAATATGTTAATATTTGAAGTAAATTTATTTTTACTATACATAAAAGTGTTCCCACACCACCCTAATAGAGGGTCCCAAATGATCCACCAGTGCCACTACATTCAAAGATTTATTGGTATCCCACTATTAATCATGATGAAATCTAAATTCTTGTAAGTCTCTTTTCCACAACCACTGGCTTCTACTAACGGTCTATGAAATTCTCATACAACTAAACTAGTTATTCATATAAACCTTTTTGAAATGACTAATTACACTAATGTAAAAGACCCTGTATAACTACATCTAAAAGATTTTAATGTGATCCATAACATCCAGACACAATCTTTTAGGAAATACAACTTGTAATACTAGTTCCATAACTTATCATCTAAACAATGCTGCCACCCATTGATAACATTCCTTCGTGATTCTCTGACATTCTATAACATATGTTACAGAATAAATAATTTCAAATATAAGAAAAAAAACAATAAAGAAGACATAAAATTTTATAACAACCTCTTATATGAAGAATCCTTTAATAGTTCCAACACATTTTAAGACGTAATAAAAATTTTGATTATTCCAAGATTCCATTGAAAATAGTTAGTGTCTCTATTCCACCATTCATCCAACCTAGATTGACTAAGTAATAATACTAATTCCAAAATTCCTAGATTGGGACCTTAGAAAATATTTAATCCAATTAGGACCAAGATGATATGGATGATTATCATATTAAATTATAGAATTTTGATTTCAAGAAATATTAAGAGGAAAAGAAATCACTTCATTTTTTTGGTGAAAATCAAAATGATAATCATAATTAAATAATTAGACAGAAAATGTTTAAGAAATCCAATAAGACTGGGAATATGTTTTTTTTGATTAAAAGGTTCATCAAACTCACCTCAGGTATAGAATAAATGATGTTATCATAATGAGGTGCTGAATCGTAATATTTTTGACTTTGATTAAAATTTTATGATTCATTGAGGATCTTGGAGTTCTCATAACTGATAAGTTTTATATAAAACTTGTTATAAAAGAATTTTGATATAAATGGGGATAAAATATGCTACCAATTATATTCAATCTAATCAAATTTAAGACCATCATATTCAGGTTTAGATTAAAAATACGATGTTGGGAAGTTATGATACTTTTCTTACTAAGGAAGATGATGTTGAAGATGATATCCAAAGTAATCAAAGTCATTAAAGAAGTCATGATAAGAAAATAATTTTTTTGAAAAAAGAAGTTTGATAAATTTGAAGATTCGGATACTAGTCCATCAGATTCATTATGTTATATTATTCATCAAAGGTAGAATTGTTAGTGCCAAAAGTTCATTAGTATCATATTCAGAAGAGAAATGTGAACTCTAACCTGTTTTCATGTTATTTCATCAGTTGGGTGAAGATCTTTCATGTTTACGTTTTTTTCAATTCATCTTTCTGATGAAAAGAAGATTTAGAAATGGTTTAATATTTTTTATATAATATGATGTTCTCATCATAATGAAGAATTCAGAATGACAGGTTGTTTAGAGAATCATAATGAGGAAACATATAAGTCCCTTCATACATTTGGTGTAGATCAACGTAATTAAGAAACTATTATTTTAGATTTTTCATTATCATAATGAGGTTGGTCATAATGGAAATCATATTGGAGAACCATAATTGGGATGAATATTTCTAAGAAGAATAAATCTGTCTATTTATTCAAACAAGAAATTGATACATTGAACTGTAATGATGATATTGAATTCATAAATTAGAGTGGAGAATCAGAATTGGAACAATGTCTATAAAGAAATTATGAATCATATATGATGTTGTGAGAATATTTGATAAGATTTGAGAAGGAAAAAAGTGTTTAAAAGTACATAAAAATTCTAGATGCATATAGAATTCAAGAGAAATTGATATTTATGAATATTTGGTTAAGAGATAAATGTTTCAATAATATCAGCTAAAGTATACTTAGATCACCTATAAAAGGGAAATTAATTTTTACTTTCTGATATATGTACTATTTAAAAAAGAAAGAGAGAAGGTGGAGTGATGAAGAATTATAGGGATAAGAAGAGGTTTCTAGATTGAGTTTTGTTTAAAATGTTTTCTGGATATAAGAGACATAGGAGAAGATACAAGATTGCATTCAGCTCATCATCATATTTAGCTTGTCATCATCCTGAGAAATCAAACCTAGAAAACCATATTCATATTTCCCGATTGAAGAAGAAGTAGTTCATAATATTCTCAATTGTATTCTAAAAAAGATATATATTTTCCGTATTGAGAAATTAGATAGGGAAAAGAAGAATAGGAAATTATACTATGTATTTATAATGAAGTCCAAGAAGTTATTACCATCTTCTTTGTAAGAAAATGAATAATTGTTTTGATAGATCATATTTTTGAATGTTTTTCAAGAAGCACCATAACATGATTTTTACAAATATTTTCTTATATCTTTTCATGATTCTCTAAGAAAATTCACTATTGTAATTATTAATGTTCTACATGAGTGTAAGGGTATATCCTACTCATTTTATTCCAAGAATAATGATTGTTTTCCAGTGGATTTTGTGGTACTGGATCATTTTCAAACCATTCCAAGGATGTAGCCACTCTTACTGAGTGGTAAACCATGTAATGTTTTGTGTTCTAGTGGATATGTGTTTGAATTTTTTTCATTAGGGAAATAAATATTTAACAAGAGGCGATGGTTGTTTTTTATGAAAGGAAACAAAAAATAAAAAGATATCATTGATTCATTCCCTCCCCCTATCTTTGATATGACTATGTTGACTGGGAATTTTGAATTGGTATCAGAGTGAAGGTACCCTTCGTTTTTTCATTGTTCATATTTTTAAGAGAATTTGATTGGAAATTTGAATTGTGTCAATAGTAAAGGTACCCCGGTTTTTTTATGGTATGAAATGTCAAAATTGTAAATATATAATGTTTCCTTATCTTATATTTATTTGGAAATATGTTCCTGAAGCTATAATAGATGTATTTCCTCCTATTGGTGAAAAATACCCTATTATATCTATTTATATGAAGAATATTGAGAATTATAAAATGTATAACAATTATTAACTATAGTCACTTTATGAAAGCTAATTTATGAGGTTAAAGAGTGATTCCCAATCCCAGGGTATATCTGAAAAGTTAAAAAATATACACAAAGTCAATACAAAAGTGAATTACATAAAATTTCCAGTCTAGAGGATAAAGTATAAATTTTCTAAAATAGGTGAGTATGAATCTATTAGGGACTTATTTATCATGGTAAATGACATTGTCAACACAATCATATTTCATGGTTAAAATTTGAAGTATTCTATTGTTGTTTAAAATATCATAATAATCCTTCCAAAAAAATTTGATGCTAATGTTTCTTCATTGGAAGATAGTGATACTGAAATATTATATAGGGATGATTTATATAGAACTCTCATCACTTATAAAATGAAAATAGAGAATTATATTAAAATTTAAAAAAATTGATTGAGAGAAGTCTTTAATGTCAACCAAGGAGAAGTCAAATAAGACTATTGTTGTAGAAGATTCTAGTTATTCAGATTCAAAAAATGAGGTATTTTAATAAATTGATGATATTTCATCCTTATTGACTAAAATTGTGAGAAGAGGTATAACTTAATATAAAGGGACACTTCAATTTAAATCATTTGAATGCAGATCCATTGGTAACTTTGCGTATAATTGTCATTGAAGAAAGAAAGGAGAGGATATTGATAAAGAAAAAATAAGAAAAATAATATAGTGGAAGAAACGGGGTGATAAGTGTAACATCCCAGGTAAATAAAGAATGATACATTTTCACATTTATTAGTATTTGCAAATGAAATATTTATTTTACATTAAATGGGTTTCTATGTTCGATAGCGTACCCGATACGCAACAAAGAGTTTCTTTGAAATCTTACGTTGCACACTAGTAATATAATAATATTATTTTAAATGGTAGTTAACACGTAGCCATTGTATTGGCGGGAATGAATATAAATAACTAAAATATTATTATATATGTTTCTTAAATGTTTTTACATTTATCCAATGAATTATTAAGGCTTAAAATAAAAAGAATTCAATTTTAGGCATAGATACACTAATATTCACTAAAAGGTCGATTTATCGCCTTTTGATGGAAAAGCATCCTTAAAAATAGTTTTTGTCCCTCTTATACATTCTATTGGACCAGATTAAATCCTTCTTTAGAATCGGGACATCAAAATTTACTTTGTGTAAATTTTTGGTATTTTTCCGATAGAGTTCATTTTTTTAATGAATAGTGAAAAATGTTGTATTTTAATTCAAAACCGCTTTTTAATCTAATTTATTTATATTATTGGATTATATTTTGAAATGGTTTTAAAGTGAAATTATAATATATTTTTACCATTTAATCAAATGGTGGTCATTGTAATTAACTTCACCTTGAAATTGAACATAAACAAGTGTCAATCTTTTGATTGATATTGCTTCTTAAAAACACGCTATTTGTTTTGACTGTGGGAATTAATTATTAAATTAATTAATGCAACTTATATATTTTCAATTTTTTAAAATAGACATCATTTTTGAATTCAGAATATCAAATATAGCTTAGGGTGAATTTTTGGTATTTTTCTGAAAAACATCAATTTTTGATTAATAGTGAAACCACTAAGTGGTAGTTAAAAAACCGATTTTTCGTTTAAATGAAACATTACCACTTCTGTGAATTGAATTTCAAAAATTTTACATACATGGTTTTCATTAAGAAGTAAAATTTGGTTCAATGGGATGAAAATAATTTTTTGGTGAATAGTAACTTTTATGTTTTATTAATCGCGATTAGAGGTAATTAGTGTAATTTAAGGTACAAATAATGTTATAATAATATTAAATTACCTTGACACATGTCCTACAATTATTTTATGTGTCATGGCCGACCATGAAAATCCAGGGGTCAACTTGGGGACCCCATGGAGCCACATGGGTAAGAAAATGACATTAATAACTTTTTATTTAAAGTTAAAATAAAAATGTCAGAAACATGTATTTTTTTACTAAAAAAAAATTTACATGGAGTTATAAACTTCATATTTTTAAATATAAATATTCATTATAAATATAAAAATATTTCCTACATCATAGTATTTTTTTATAATTTTTAGACATTAAATAAATTAAATTATTTATGACACCATGATGATGCAGCGATTAACTCATTAATTAATGATTTAAATAAAATTAAACTATTATCTGAAAAATAAGACTTAAACTTGTAAAAAACCTATTGTATGGGTGGATTTAAAACCCTTTTCACCTTATCCTCAAAATATATCCCTTTGGGTCCTTTAAAATCCAAAAAGAATTTTATAATAAAGTAAAATTTTATAACTTTCCAAGAGTGCCGCTCCTCTCCTCTTATAAAAGGCCCCCACCTCTACCACCTTACCCACACCTCTCTGGAAATTTTCTCGACCAATATTTTCTCATTTTAACTCTCCACATCCCTCTACTCATCCTAGAAGCCTTACCTTAGGTAGAAATCTCTTCAAGAAACACTTTTGTTTCAAAACAAAGGGAGTAACCCGATTTAAAGGTAATGTCTTCACTTGTGTTCTTTTGTTTAATTTTCCTTCTACAACCCCCTAAACTCTTTTTATTACATTATTTTGTAACAAAAACAGTATCTTAAATATACAAGGATGTTTTTATGAGAAGTATTCTTGTTACACTTACACACACCTCCGTCTAATGGTTAAAGAACATACAGTTTCTGTGGTTGGCGAATTTTTTCCTCACGAAACGATGATTGTTCAATCTTCTTTTAACACCTTTAATGGTGGACATTAAGATGTCACTGTATTTACATATGATATATATTATGTTTATGTTTTCATTATGCATATATATTTTTAATTTATGGCATACCTTTATGGTTTCCATTATGGGTAAACGTGATAATTTCAATTTAGGAAGTGCGGACTACCGCCCCCTCAAAGTGATTTGATTCATGAATTCCATATGTGGGACATATAAAGGATGGAGATAATGATATTATACATGATATTATACTGTAATTATAATATAACTTTATATCATTATTATTTCACTCCATTAAATACGAAAGAGAAATGAAAGTAGCGTTCATGCGTACGTACGGCTTACTGTCTCCATGAACGGTGCATTTCATTTCTTACCTCTAAATGTTATATACTATTATAAATACATTTATATGATGGATATATATGATATATATGATATCCAAATCATGAATATCATTCTGGATATAATGAACCTTTGACCACATGAAGAACATGTAATTGTAAGAAGTCCATTTTTGACATAACATCCAAATACCGACAAAACAAACTTTATTAACATAAATGATTACATAATGATTACAACATGGAAATAAGTTATATAAAAGGAATAATAAACTTGATGAAATGTCTTAATCAAGTAGAAATTGACTTTAGTTTATTATTCAGGAGATTAAAGAGCAATCAAGTCAAGTCGGACATGAGGTAAGGGACTTCGTCTCAATCTTCTTTCATTGAGGCATATTTTGTTCTAACACAAGACTTTCTTTTATACGGTGTATAAACCCCTTTGAAATTTAATCTTATTAAAAAGGAATCTCTTTCTATGAAGAGTTTTACTAAATGACACAAATGAATGTTTCTTTTAATGTACACAGTGACAATGACCTTTTCCGCCGCTGTGAGAATTATTTGGTCTTTGGCTTCCTCAACAAGCCGTAATGTTTTTAAAATAAAATAAATACCATATAATATTTTATGTATTTTGGTATTGAAAATGGTTTTTATAATGGATTTGTTATTTTAATATATTTAAGTGATATATTTTGATCAAAATGTGGAAATGTTTTCTTTCCGTTATATTTATTTTATGTCTTATGATTTTATAATGGTACTTGGAAATTTGACGGGTGGTTGTGTGATAAACCATATGATGGGTGGTGCCATGAATACCAGGATGGGTGGTTATGTTATAACCTCCAATTCATTGGGTATGGAAGTCGGTCGTATGGCTATTCTATTAAGTGATATGTGTGGAAGTCAACCGTATGGTTATTCAGTTTAAGTATGTTTATGTCCCAAGTTACCTTTATATGTTATGTGTTATTTATATGGGTTTTATGGTAATATTTTGGTTACAAAAGGGTAATTAATGATATTTTATTCAGTGATGAGTATTTACTACTTCCTAAAGGTGAAAATTATTACTTTGATAAAGTACACATGGTTTACTTGTTTTGAAAAACTAACAGTATTCCTTCTTTGTGTATCCCTAATTGAGCTTTTTATGATCATCCTGTGTTTTTTTAAATGTTTTTTATAGGAAATAATGTGTAATAGGGTCAAGGATTGGATCAAAGAAAATTAATTTTTTCTTAATCATGGAACTAGACATGAATCTTTTTTTAGACCTCATGTTTTGTAAAAAATGAAACTTTGTAGAAGTGTCTACTATGTAATATTTTGAGATGTAATAGTTATGTTCTAATTCTATGAAACACTAAACCTGAAAATACCCTTAATGAGAATTACTCATTTAATTCAGTATTAAGTAATGTTTAAGGTCGGGGGCTTATAGTTTGCATCAGAGGTCGGTTTAGAGAACTTTAGGAGTTAGGAAAATTGTTAAATGTTATGTCCCTAAATTAATTTATGGTATGATTGAAATGATATAGAATTTATAGATTACCATGTTGCTTAGCATACGATATTTATGTGTTTATAATGGATTTTCGAAGAGGAAATAGGTAAGTTGTGCTAGGAAGGTATGAAGATGTAAATGAACTTCTAAATCGGCATCCTGAGATGGTCAGAATCAGAATTGAACAGTTTGTTGCAGTGATGGCTCAGTTGACTCAGGTGATAAATCATGGTTCTGTTTACTAATGATATTTTGGTTTATTCAAAAGGTAAAGATGAGCATTAAAGTCATTTAAGGGTTGTCTTTCAAACTTTAAAAGAAAATAAACTGTATGTAAAATTCCGAAAGTGTGATTTTTGGTTACAACAAATTTCATTCCTTGGTCACATTGTTTCAAAAAATGGAATAACTATTGATCATACTAAAAAGAAAGTTGTTGAAGAATGGCCAATACCCAAAAATGTAACCAAGATCCGTATTTTTCATGGATTTTTAGGTTATTACCGGAGGTTTGTTGAAAAATTTTCACTGTTATCTAGTCTAATGACTAAGCTAACTCGAAAGGGTGTTAAGTTTATCTAGACAAAAGAATGTGATGATTGTTTTCAGGAGTTGAAAATAATATTGGTGAATACTCTAGTTTTGGAACTTCCTTCCTGGATGGTGAGTTTGTTATCTATAGTGTTGCTTCGTTGAAGGGACTTGGTTGTGTCCTTATGCAGAATGATCAGGTAATTGCTTATGCTTCACGTCAGTTGAAAAATCATTAGGTAAATTACCCTACACATGATTTGGAATTAGCTGCTGTTGTTTTTTCTCTAAAAATTTGGAGGCATCATTTGTATTATAAGGCCCCAGCCTTAAACATCACTTAATATTAAGTTACTTCAAGAATACACATTGACGATCCTTTCAGGTTTAGAGTTTTAGGGAATTAGATCATAAAACATGCATTACATTCCACATTTAAACAAATTGGTTACATAAACCATAGTATTCATTTTTCCCATCAATGGAAACATATTTAAAATAAAACATGGATCCTATCTTGACACTTCCCTGACACTATCATCATATCATGTACCGTTCCCTTGACCTTTGAAAAACATTTCAAAAACTTGGGATGAGTATAAAAAGCTCAGTAAGGGATATAAAAATATGGAAAGGAAACATGAGTACATATATACATAAGAATGAAGTCATACTTTACCCATAAAACACAATCACTTTAACATACCTCATCAAATCATGAATAAATCATAGAAATCATAAGACATAAAGGTATCTTGAGGCATTCATAACTTTCTTACGTAGGGTGTAACCCTCTTGGTTACGTTTGGAATACCCATCACAGTATATTCCCTAAATCTCTTCGGAGAAACCTTAACGTTTAACTCCTTCGCATTACCCAATGCATTGGAGATCTATATCGGGCTCACCCACCCTTAGTTTATCAAGGAACCACCCGTCTTCATAACAATGCCCAAGAACCATAACATAATTGTATCACATAAAACATGCATAAAGGAAACATAAAATTTCCACATTTCAATCACAAGATATCAATACAAAACATTGATATTATGAAAATCATTTTGAATACCAAAATAAAAGAAAAGAAAAACATGGTATTTATTTTTCATTCAAAAAAAAGGTATGGCTTGTTGAGAAAGCCCAAACTCAAATAATGTTCACGGCGGCGGAGAAGTCGTTGTCGCCGCATACATACGACAAAAACATTCCCTTTTGTCATTTAGTAAAATGCTTGGTATAAAAAATATTCCTTTTGGATAAACGTAAAAGTCAAAGGGGTTTATACACCATATAAAAGAAGGTTGTGTATAAAACAAAATATTCCTCAATGAAAGAAGATTGAGACGAAGTCCTATACCTCGGGTCCGACTTGACTCGATCATTCTTTAACCTCCTGAATAATAAACATGAGTTAATTTCTACTTTCTTAAGAACCTTTTTCATGTTCATTATTTCTATTATATAACTTATTACCATCTCATGAACACTATGTAATTATTTAAGATAATAACTGTCATTTTATCGATCATTGGTACTTGAGTCAAAAATAAACTCTTTATAATTACAAGTTGATCATGTATCCATTATATCTAGAGTTATACTCATGATTTAGATATCATATATATCATATATATCCAGTATATACATGCATTTAAAATATTACATAACGTTTAGAGGTAAGAAATGAAATGCACAGTTCATGGAGACGGTAAGCCATACGTACGCATGAATGCTACTTTCATTTCTATTTCATATTTTATGGAAGGGAATCATAATGATATAAAGGTATATTATAATTCCATTATAATATCATATATAATATCATCAATTATATCCTTTACATGTCCCACATATTTCATTAACGAATCAAATCACTTTGAGGGGGCGGTAGTCCGCACTTCCTAAAATGAAGATATCGCATTTACCCATAATGGAAACCATAATGGTATTCCATAAATGAAAAATAAAGAAGCATAAGTAAAACATAACATATTATATATCATATATAAATATAGTTTCATCTTAATGGACACCTTTGAAGGTGTTAAGAGAATATTGAACAATCATCATTTCGTGAGGCAAAAATTCGCCATCCACGGAAACTATATGTTCTTTAACCCTTAGATGTAGGTGTGTGTAAGTGTAGCTCGAATCCTTCTTATAACAACATCCTAGTATATCGATGATACTGTTGTTGTTACAAAATAAATTAATAAAAAGAGTTTATGGGTTGGAGAAGAAAAATAAAACATAAGAACACAAGAGAAGACACTACCTTTAAATCGGGTAACTCTTTTTGATTTGAGCTCAAAGGCTTCCTTGGGAAGACTTCTGCCCAAAGTGAGGCTTCTAAGAGTTAGAGAGGGATGTGGAGAGATAAAATGGGCCGGGTTTGGCCGAGCCAATGGATTTGGAAGTGTGGGTAAGTTGGTTGAGGTGGGGGCCTTTTATAAGAGGAGAGGAGGGGCACTCTTGGAAAGTTAAGAAAAGATACTTTGTTATAAAATGCATTTCGGATAAAAAAGGTCCCACAATTATAAATTTCTAGGATAAGGTGATAAGGGTTCTAAATCCACCCATACAATATGTTTTTGACAAGTGTAGGTCTTATATTTTACATTTTATTTTCATTTTATTTAAATCGTTAAATAATGTGGTAATCGCTGCATCATCATGGTTTCATAAATAATTTAATTTATTTAATGTCTAAAAATTATAAAAAAATATATTATGATGTAGGAAATCTTCTTAGATTTCCAATTACTATTTATATTAAAAAATCTGAATTGTATAACTCCAGTTAATTTTTTTTAGTAAAACAACTCATGTTTGTGTCATTTTTACTTTTACATTAAATAAAAAGATATTAATGTCATTTTCCTTCCAAATTGGCTCCATAGGGTCCCCAAGTTGACCCATGGATTGTCTTGGTCAGACATGACACATCCAATAAGGGTAGGACATGTTTCAAGTTCATTTCATATTATTAAAACATTATTCTTACCTTAAATTACACTAATTACCTCTAATCGCGATTAAAAACATAAAAGTTACTATTCACCAAAAAATTATTTTAATCCCATTGAACCACATTTTACTTATTAATGACAACCATGTATGTCGGATTTTTTAAATTAAAAACACAGAGGTGGTAAAATTTCATTTAAACGAAAAATCAATTTTTTAAGTACCACTTAGTGGTTCACTATTCATCAAAAATTGAAGTTTTTCAGAAAAATACCAAAACTTCACCCTAAGCTATATTTGATATTCCAAATTCAAAAATGATGTCTATTATAAAAAATTCAATACATATAAGTTACATTAATTAATTTAATAATTAATTCCCGCTGTCCGAGCAAATAGCGTGTTTTTATGAAATAGTAAGTATCAAAAGATTGACACTAGTTTAAGTCCAATTTCAAAGTGAAATTAATTCCAATGACCACCATTGGATTAAATGATAAAAATATATTCTAATTTCACTTTAAAACAAATTAAAAAGATAATATAATCATATAAACAAATTAGATTAAAAAGAGGTTTTGAATTAAAATACAACATTTTTCACTATTCATTAAAAAACATTATCAGAAAAATACCAGAAATTTATCCAAAGTAAATTTCAATGTCCCAATCATAAAGAAAAAGTTTATTTTGACAAATATAGCCTATAAAATTGTCAAAAGATAGATTTAAAAATGGTTTTCCATCAAAAGGCAGTAAAACAATCTTTAAAAAATATTAGTGTATTCCATGCCTAAGATTGGATTTATTCTCATTTTAAGCCTCTAAAACACTATCAAATTCATTAATAGACATAGATAAAAATATATATTATTCATTACTTACTTGGGATGTCACATCCTTCCCCCCTTTTGAAAATTTCTTCCCCGTACTTTATTTACTTATCAAATAAGTGGGGGTATTTAGCCCTCATTGCATTTTCAGATTCCCATGTTGCCTCTTCAATCATGTGTTTTTTCCACAAAACCTTTACCTAATGAATCACCTTATTCCGTAACACTTGCTCCCTGTGGTCAAGAATCTGTACCGGTTGTTCCTCATAAGATAGGTTCTCTTCCAGCTAAACTACCTCTGGACTCAAAACATGAGATGGATCTGGCATGTACTTCCTTAACATTGAAACATGAAAAACCATGTGTACCTAAGATAAACTCGGAGGTAAAGCCACTCAGTAAGCAACTGATCCAAATCTCTCCAGAATTTCATATGGTCCAATGCACCTTGGACTCATCTTTCCTTTCTTACCAAATCGCATCACACTTTTCCATGGTGAGACTTTGAGAAAAACATGATCACCTACCTAAAAAGAGAGATCATTCCTCCTATTATCCACATAACTCTTCTCTCTTCTCTGAGCTGTTCTCATGTGTTTCTGTATCATCTGAACTTTTTCTACCAAATCTTTTACCAATTGTGGTCTCATCAGCTTCCCTTTACCCACTTCATCCCAGAAAGCTGGAGTTCGACACCGCTTCCCATATAACGCCTCAAATGGTGCCATCTGTATACTGAAATGAAAACTGTTATTATATGAAAATTCAACCAAAGAAAGATGTTGGTCCCAACATCCCTGATAATCCATCGAACAAGCACGTATCATATCTTCCAAAGTCCAAATTATTCATTCTGACTACCCATTTGATTGAGGATGAAAAGTTTTACTAAAATTTAATTCAGTACCCAACGACTTCTGAAGGCCTTTCCAAAAGTTAGAAGTAAACCTGGGATCACGATCAGATACAATGGAGAGAGGAACTCCATGTAACCTTACTATCTCTTTAAGATACAAACGGGAAAGCTGATCTAGGGAAAAAGTATCTCGTATAGCAAGGAAATGATAAGATTTAGTCAAGTGATAAACAATAACCCAGATTGCATTATTACCTCGAGGTGTCTTCGACAATCCCACAATGAAGTCCATGGATATATTTTTCCATTTCCACTCTGGAATTGGTAAAGGCTGAAGCATCCCTTTCAGTATATACCACTCTGCTTTAACCTGCTGACAAGTCAAACACTTCACAGTAAAATCAGCAATATCCCTTTTCATTCCATCCCACCAGTAATACTCCCAAAGATATCTATACATCTTAGTACTTCCTGGATGAACTGAAAATGGAGAACTATGAGCTTCACATAAAAAATATCTCTTCAACTGTGAATCACAAGGCACACACAATCTCTTCCCAAATCTCAAAACACAATCATTATCAATGTCGAATTCAGGAAACTTACCCTTCTGAACCAGCTCTACCTTTCTCTGCAACTCACTGTCTTGCTTCTATGCTTGCTTCATTCTGTCTGATAGAGAAGATTTCACTGATACCTGAAACAAAACAGAATAACATCCTGCACCAAAAACATCTATGCCAAAGTTCATCAAATCATTATCCAAAGGATCACGTTCCAAATGCAACATTGTTAATGAAGCATTACTTTTTTGACTCAAAGAATCAGCCACTTGATTTGCTTTTGCCGGATGGTAATGAATTGTACAATCATAATCCTTGATTAATTCTAGCCATATCCTCTGTCTCATGTTCAATAATTTCTGAGTGAATATATACTTTAAATTTTTTTGATCGGTATATATTTCACACTTTACTCCATACAAATGATGCCTCCAAATTTTTAAAGCGTAAACAACAATAGCTAATTCCAAATCATGTGTAGGGTAATTTACCTCATGAGTTTTAAACTGTCGTGAAGCATATGCAATTACCTAATCATTCTTCATTAGGAAACAGCCAAGTCCTTTCAATGAAGCATCACTGTAGATAACAAACTCACCATTCCTGGAAAGTACTGCCAAAACTGGAGCATTCACCAATCTTCTTTTCAATTCCTAAAAATAATCATCACATTCTTTTTTCCAGATAAACTTAACACCCTTTCGAGTTAGCTTAGTCATTGGACTAGCTAACCATGAAAAATTTCTAACAAACCTTCAGTAATAGCATGCCAAACCAAGGAAACTATGAATCTCAGTTACATTTGTGGATCTTTGCCATTCATCAAAAACATTTGTTTTTGCAGGATCAACATTTATCTCATCTTTAGAAACAATGTGACCAAGGAAAGAAATTTGTTGCGACCAAAACTCACACTTACTGAATTTCCCATACAATTTCTTTTCTTCGAAGGTTCACAAAATAACCCTTAAATGTCTTTCATGCTCCTCTTTACTTTTAGAAAACACCAAAATATCATCAATGAAAAACACCACAAACTTATCCAAGAACTCATGGAAAATTCTATTTATTAAGTCCATGAATACAGCATGTGCATTGGTTAGCCCAAAAGGCATTAATACAAATTCATAATGGCCATATCTTGTACGAAATGCAGTCTTCAGAACATCTGCTTCCTTTACCTTCAGCTGATGGTACCCCGATCTCAGGTCAATCTTTGAAAAATACTGAGCTCCCTGAAGCTGATCAAACAAATCATCGATATGAGGCAAAGGATATTTGTTCTTAACAGTGATGTTATTCAAGGATTTATAATCAATACAAAGTCTCATAGAACCATATTTATTTTTAACAAATAAAACAGAAGCACCCCAAGGTGATGTTCTAAGTCGAATGAAACCTTTCTCTAATAAATCTTGCAATTGCTCCTTCAACTCTAAAAGGTCAATTTGAGCCATTAGATAAGCGGGTTTTGAAATTGGCTTAGCATCAGGAACTAAGTCTACAGTAAACTCAACTTCCCTATCTGGTATTATTCTAGGCAACTCATCAGGAAAAATATCAGGATACTCATTTACCACTGGCACATCATTAATCTGAACAGTTCCCTTGTTTTAAACAATATGTTCAAGGTAACATTCATTTCCATCTTTTACAAGTTTCTCAGCCTCTTGATATTTTATCAATAGTAAGGGTTCATTCTTGTACACAAACTAAAAGTCTTTCTGAAAATAAACTTCTTTAGCTCTACAGTCAATATTAGCATGGTAAATAGAGAGACAATCCATACCCAGGATAACATCAAACTATACTAGAGGTAAAACAATAAGGTTTTCAAGTAGGTTCTTTCCACAGATAAGGATAGAAGATTCTTATAAATTCTTTTTTCCTCAAAATTTCCCCCAGGTGTTTTTACCACAAGTTCAAGATTCATTTCTTGAGATGGTATTCCCATTTTACTAGAAAAGTTTTCAGAGATGAAAGAATGTGTAGACCCCGAATCAAACAACACACTGGCATAATCTGAAAAAAAAACAAAGTACCTGATACAACTTCATTTGATGGCCCTACATCTACTAAAGTAGTTTCAAAGGATTTCACCACCCCTTTCTGCTTGTAGTATAACTACTTCCCATCACTCGAGCTCTTTGCCGGACACTCATTTTCATAGTGACCCATCTCATTGCACTTAAAACATTTCACTAACCTTAAATAAAATTTGGTCTTACCATCACCTTAATCTTTTTCAGTGGAATCACGAGCCATATGTCCCATCTTACCACATCGGTAGCACTTTCCAGAATTCAAAAGTCATTCCCCAGCATGCCTTTTACCACATTTATCACAAACTGGAAACTTAGTTTTATTAACATTAGACCTTTTTGAAGAATTCTTTCCTTTCTCCTTCCACCTCGGTCTCTTATTCTGCTTGTTGTTATAGAACACTTGATCATCAGAAAACTCCATTTCCACCTTCTCAGCACATTAAACAAGCTTTTCATAACTTTTAAACTCACGAGAAGCCAATTACCTTCAATATTTTGGCTTTAATCCTGAATAAAAACGATTGATTTTACTATCATGGTCTCGGATAAAATTTGGAGCATACCTTGCCAATCGAGTGAACCTTTCTTCATAGGCAGCCACTGAGTCCTCCTCTTGCCTCAATTCTAGGAATTGTTTTTCCATCCTAATTCGAACAGCCTTAGGAAAATACTTCTCAGGAAACATACCTTTGAATTCATCCCAGTCAAGAGCATCAATATCATCAGTGTCACTGATATTTTCAAACATCGACCACCACTGATCTGCTTCACCCTCCAAACGGTAAATAGCAAGACTAACCTTTTAATTGTCTGAACACCCCATGACATCGAATTTTTTTTCCAGTCCTTTAATCCACCCTTCAGCTAGCACAGGGTCAGATGATCCTCTGAATGATGGGGGATGTTGCCTCATGAAATGTTCCACCACTGACATGTTCCTCTACAATTGATCTGGCTGATCTCGTGCATGGATACCACCACAATTTATCGCTTGAGTCAACTACGCCATTACTATAACAAACTATTCAGTTCCAATTCTGACCATATCAGGATGTTGATTCGGAAGGTTATTTCCTTCTGTATGCCTTCCTAGCACTACTTCCCTGTTTCCTCTACAGAAAACCATTTTGAACAAACATGTCTTAGATGAAGCAACATGGTAATATTTAAATGCTATATCATTTCAATTTGACCAAAAAAAAAATATTTTTGGATAATCATTTAATAAAATTATAACTTCTAAAGTTATCTAAACCGACCTCTAATACCAACTATAAGGCTCCAACCTTAAACATCACTTAATCTTGAGTTACTTCAAGAATACATGTTGAGGATATTTTCAGGTTTAGAGTTTTAGAGAATTATATCATAAAACATGCATTACATTCCACATTTAAACAAAGTGGTTACATAAAAGATATTATTCATTTTTCCCATCAATGGAAACATATTTAAAATAAAACATGGATTCTATCTTGACACTTTCTTGACAATATCATCATATCATGTACCTTTCCCATGACCTGTGAAAAACATTTCAAAAACTTAGGATGAGCATAAAAAGATCAGTAAGGGATATAAAAATATGGAAAGGAAACATGAGTACATATATACATAAGAATGAAGTCATACTTTACCCATAAAACATAATCACTTTAACATACCTCATCAAATGATGAATAAATCATAGAAATCATAAGACATAAAGGTAACTTGAGGCATTCATAACATTCTTATGTAGGGTGTAACCCTCTTGGTTACGTTAGGAATACCCATCACAGTATATTCCCTAAATCTCTTCGGAGAAACCTTAATGTTTAACTCCTTAACTTTACCCAATGCATTGGAGAGCTATATCGGGCTCACCCTCCCTTAGTTTATCACGGAACCACCCGTCTTCATAACAATGACGAAGAACCATATCATAATCGTATCACATAAACCATGCATAAAGGAAACATAAAATTTCCACATTTCAATCACAAGATATCAATAAAACACATTGAGATTATGAAAACCATTTTCATTACTAAAATAAAAGAAAATTAAAACATTATATTTATTTTTCCTTCAAAAAAAGTCATGGCTTGTAGAGGAAGCCGAAACTCAAATAATGGTCACGGCGGCGAAGAAGTCGTTGTCGCCGCATACGTACTAAAAAAACAATCCCTTTTGTCATTTTGTAAAACGCTTCATATAAAAAAGATTCCATTTGGATAAACGTAAAAGTCAAAGGGGTTTATACACCGTATAAAAGAAGGTTGTGTATAACACAAAATATTCCTCAATGAAAGAAGATTGAGACAAAGTCCCATACCTCGGGTCCGACTTGACTTGATCGTTCTTTACCCTCCTGAATAATAAACTTGAGTTAATTTATGCTTGCTTAAGAAACTTTTTCAAGTTCATTATTCCTTTTATATCACTTATTACCATGTCATTAACACTATGTAATTATTTAAGTTAATAACGGTCATTTTATCGATCATTGGTACTTGAGTCAAAAGTAAACTCTTTATAATTACAGGTTGTTCATGTATCCATTATATCCAGAGTCATACTCATGATTTAGATATCATATATATCATATATATCCTGTATATACATGCATTTGTAATATTACATAATGTTTAGAGGTAAGAAATGAAATGCACCGTTCATAGAGACGGTAAGCCGTACGTACGCATGAACGCTACTTTCATTTCTATTTCGTATTTTATGGAATGGAATTATAATGATATAAAGGTATATTATAATTCCATTATAATATCATATATAATATCATTAATTACATCCTTTACACGTCCCACATATGGGATTAACGAATCAAATCACTTTGAGGAGGTGGTAGTCCGCACTTCCTAAAATGAAGATATTACGTTTACCCATAATGGAAACCATAAAAGTTTTCCATAAATGAAAAATAAAAAAGCTTAAGTAAAACGTAACAAATTATATATCATATATAAATATAGTTTCATCTTAATTTCTACCTTTGAAGGTGTTGAATGAATATTGAACAACCATCGTTTCGTGAGGCAGAAATTCACCATCCCTGTAAACAGTATGTTCTTTAACCATTAGATGTAGGTGTGTGTAAGTGTAGCTCGAATAATTCTAATAAAAACATCCTAGTATATGGAAGATACTAGTTTTGTTACAAAAGAAATGAATAAAAAGAGTTTAGGGGGTTGGAGAAGCAAAATAAAACATATGAACACAAGAGAAGACACTACCTTTAAATCGGGTAACTCTTTTTTATTTGAGCTCAAAGGCTTCCTTGGGAAGAGTTCTGCCCAAAGTGAGGCTTCTAAGAGTTAGAGATGGATTTGGAGAGACAAAATGGGCAGGGGTTGTCCAAGTCAAAGGCTTTGGAAGTGTGGATAAGGTGGTAGAGGTGGGGGCCTTTTATAAGAGGAGAGGAGGGGCACTCTTGGAAAGTTAAGAAAATATAATTTGTTATAAAATTATTTTCAGTTAAAAAAGGTCCCAAAATTTTAAATTTCGAGGATAAGGTGATAAGGGTTCGAAATCCACCCATCCAATAGGTTTTTGACAAGTGTATGTCTTATATTTTACATTATATTTTCATTTTATTTAAATCGTTAAATAATGTGGTAATCGTTGCATCATCATGGTGTCACAAATAATTTAATTTATTTAATGTCTAAAAATTATTAAAACAAATACTATGATGTAGGAAATATTTTTATATTTCCAATGACTATTTATAGTCAAAAATCTGACTCGTATAACCCCATTTAAAAATTGTTTTAGTAAAACAACTCATGTTTGTGTCATTTTTACTTTTACATTAAATAAAAAGATATTAATGTAATTTTCCTTCCAAAGTGGCTCCATGGGGTCCCCACGTTAACCCATAGATTGTCTTGGTCGTCCATGACACATCCAATAAGGGTAGGACATGTTTCAAGTTCATTTCATATTATTAAAACATTATTCTTACCTTAAATTACACTAATTACCACTAATCGCGACTAAAAACTTAAAAGTTACTATTCACCAAAAATTTATTTTAATCTCATTGAACCAAATTTTACTTCTTAGTGACAACCATGTATGTCAGATTTTTGAAATTCAAAAAATAGAGGTGGTGAAATTTCATTTAAATGAAAAATCAGTTTTTTAAGTACCACTTAGTGGTTTCACTATTCATCAAAAATTGAAGTTCTTTAGAAAAATACCAAAAATTCACCCCAAGATATATTTGATATTACGAATTCAAAAATGATATCTATTTTAAAAAATTCAAAACATATAAGTTACATTAATTAATTTAATAATTAATTCCCGCTGTCAGAGCAAATAGCGTGTTTTTATGAAACAATAAGTATCAAAAGATTGACACTAGTTTAAGTCCAATTTCAAAGTGAAATTAATTTCAATGACCACCATTGGATTAAATGGTAAAAATATATTCTAATTTCACTTTAAAACAAATTAAATAGATAATATAATCATATAAACAAATTAGATTAGAAAGAGGTTTTGAATTAAAATACAACATTTTTCACTATTCATTAAAAAACATTATCAGAAAAATACCAGAAATTTATCTAAAGTAAATTTCAATGTCCCAATCATAAATAATAAGTTTATTTTGAGAAATATATCTTATAAAATTGTCAAAAGATAGATTTAAAGATGGTTTTCTATCAAAAGTCACTGAAATAATCTTTTAAAAATATTAGTGTATTCCATCCTTAAGATTGGATTTATTTTCATTTTAAGCCTCTAAAACACTATCTAATTCATTAATAGACATAGATAAAAATATCTATTATTCATTACTTACTTGGGATGTTACATGTATGGAATAAAGTGTCCAATATATACTGATCACAAAAGTTTAAAGTATATATTCACTCAGAAATAATTGAACCTGAGACAGAGGATATGGCTAGAATTAATCAAGGATTATGATTGTACAATTCATTAACATATGTGAAGAGAAAATAAAGTGGCTGATGCTTTGAGTCAAAAACGTAATTATTTATTAACCATTCTACATTTGGAACAAGATCCTTTGGTTAAGGATTTGATGAACTTTGGCATAGAAGTTGTTGGTGAAGGAAGTTCTTTTGTTTGGTTTCAGGTGTCAGTGAGATCATTTCTATCAGAACAAATTAAGAAATCCCAGAAGAAAGAGAGTGGGTTGTAGAAAATGGTAGAGCTGGTTCAGAAGGGTAAGTTGCATGAATTTAACATTGATAATGATTGTGTTTTAAGGTTTGTGAAGAGATTATGTGTGCCTTGTGATTCACAGTTAAAGAATAAGTTGTTATGTGAGGCTCATAGTTCTCCGTTTTCAGTGCATACTGGCAGTACTAAGATGTACAAAGATCTGTGGGAGTATTACTGGTGGGATGGAATGAAAAGAAATATTGATGATTTTAGTGTGAAGTGTTTAACTTGTCAGCAAGTTAAAGCGGAACGACAGTTACCGAAAGGGATGCTTCAATCATTACGGGTGCTAGAGTGGAAATGGGAAAATATATCCATGGACATTGCTGTGGGATTACCGAAGACATCCCAAGGTAATAATGCAATTTGGGATATTGTTGATCGATTGACTAAATCTGCTCATTTCCTTCCTATTCGAGATACATTGTCTCTAGATCAACTTGCTCGGTTGTATGTAAAAGACATAATCATGTTACATGGATTTCCCCTCTCCATTGTATCTGATCGTGATCCCATGTTTGCTTCTAACTTTTATAAAGGCCTACAGAAGTCGTTGGGTACTGAATTAAATTTTAGTACATCTTTTCATCCGCAATCAGATGGGAAGTCAGAACGAACAATTCAGACCTTGGAGGATATGCTACGTGCTTGCTAGATGGATTATTAGGGAAGTTGGGACCAACATATTTCTTTGGTTCAGTTTTATTATAATAACAGTTTTCATTCCAGTATACAGATGGCTCCATTTGAGACATTATATGGAAAACAGTGTCGAACTCCTGCTTTTTGGGATGAAGTAGGGGAAAGGAAGCAGATGGGACCAGAATTGTTGGAAGAGATGACTGAAAAAGTTCAGTTGATTCAGAAACACAATAGAACAGCTCAGAGCAGGCAGAAAAGTTAAGCGGATAACAGGAGGAAAGATCTATCTTTCAAGGATGGTGATCATGTTTTTCTTAAAGTTTCACCATGGAAAAGTGTGATACGATTTGGTAAGAAAGGAAAGCTGAGTCCGAGGTTCATTGGACCATATAAAATTCTAGAGAGAGTTGAATTAGTTGCTTACCGAGTGGCTTTACCACCAAGTTTGTCCCAGGTACACAATGTTTTTCATGTTTCGATGTTGAGAAAGTATATGCCAGATCCATCTCATGTTTTAAGCCCATAGGTAGTTCAGTTGGAAGAGAATATCTCTTATAAAGAACATATAGTTTAGAATCTTGACCGTAGAGAGCAAGTGTTGTAGAATAAGGTAATTCACCAGGTAAAGGTTTTTTGGAAAAACCATATGGTTGAAGAGGCAATGTGGGAATTTGAAAATGTTATGAGGGATAAATACCCCCACTTATTTTGATAAGTGAATAAAATTACGAGGAAATAATTCCCAAAAGGGGGGAAGGATGTAACATCCCGGGTAAATAAAGAAAAATACATTTTCATATTTATTAATATTTGTGATTTAAATATTAATTTAACTTTAAAGGGGTTTCTATGTTCGATAGAATACCTGATATTCAACAAAGAGTTACATTGATATCTTACGTTGCACACTATTAATATAATAATATTATTTTAAATGGTAGTAAACACGTAGTCGTTGTATTGGTGGGAATGAATATAAATAACTAAAATATGATTATATATGTTTGTTAAATGTTTTTACATTTATCCAATAAAATATTATGGCTTAAAATAAGAAAAGAATTCAATTTTAGGCATAGATACTCTAATATTCACTAAAAGGTCGATTTATAGCCTTTTGATGGTGAAACCTCCATAATAATAGTTTTGGTAACTCTTATATATTATATTGTAAAAAATTAAATCCTCCTTTATAATTGGGACATCAAAATTTACTTTGTGTAAATTTTTTGTATTTTTTCGAAAGAGTTCATTTTTTAATGAATAGTGAAAAATGTTGTATTTTAATTCAAACCCACTTTTTAATCTAATTTATTCATATTATTAGATTATATTTTTAATTGGTTTTAATGTGAAATTATAATATATTTTTACCATCTAATCCAATGGTGGTCATTGGAATTAACTTCACTTTGAAATTGGGCTTAAACAAGTGTCAATCTTTTGATTGATATTTCTTTTTGAAAACACGCTATTTGTTTTTACAGCGGGAATTAATTACTAAATTAATTAATACAAATTATATGTTTTCAATTTTTTAAAATAGACATCATTTTTGAATTCGGAATATCAAATATATCTTAGGGTGAATTTTTGGTATTTTTCTGAAAACCATCAATTTTTTATGAATAGTGAAACCACTAAGTGGTAGTTAAAAAACTGAATTTTCGTTTAAATATAACTTTACCAATTCTGTGAATCGAATTTCAAAAATCTGACATACATGGTTTTAATTAGGAAGTAAAATTTGGTTCAATGGGATGAAAATAATTTTTTGGTCAATAATAACTTTTAAGTTTTATTAATCACGATTAGAGGTAATTAGTGTAATTTAAGGTACAAATAATGTTATAATAATATGAAATTACCTTGACACATGTCCTGCCATTATTATATGTGTCATGGAAGGCCAATAAAATCCATGGGTCAACTTGGGGACCCCATGGATCCACTTGGGTAAGAAAATTACATTAATAACTTTTTATTTAAAGTTAAAATAAAAATGTCACAAACATGTATTGTTTTACTAAAACAATTTTTACATGGGGTTATACGAGTCATATTTTTGACTATAAATATTAATTAGAAATCCAGAAATATTTAATAGATCATAGTATTTGTTTTATAATTTTTATAAATTAAATAAATTAAATTATTTATGACACCATGATGATGCGGCGATTACCTCATTAATTAACGATTTAAACAAATTGAAAGATAATGTAAACTCTAAGACTTAAATTTGTAAAAAAACATATTGTATGGATGGATTTCAAACCCTTATCACCTTATCCTCGAACTATATCCTTTTGGGTTCTTTAAAATCCGAAAATCATTTTATAATAAAGTAAAATTTTATAACTTTCCAAGAGTGCCCCTCCTCTCCTCTTACAAAAGGCCCCCACCTCTACCACCTTACCCACACCTCTCCAGGCATTTCCTCGCCCAATATCTGCTCATTTTATCACTCCAAATACCTCTCCTAATTCTAAAAGCCTTACCTTAGGCATGAAACTCTTCAAAAAAACCCTTTTGGTTCAAACCAAAGGGAGTTACCCGATTTAAAGGTAATGTCTTCACTTGTGTTTTTTTCTTTTATTTTACTTCTCCAACCCCTAAACTATTCATATTACATTCTTTTGTAACAACACCAGTATCTTAAATAAACTAGGATGCTTTTTTGAGAAGTAATATAGCTACCTTTACACACACCTCCGTCTAATGGTTAAAGAACATATTGTTTCTGTGGTTGGCAAATTTCTGCCTCAAGAAACAATGATTGGTCAATCTTATTTTATCACCTTTCATGGTGGACATTAATATGTAACTCTATTTTAATATGATATGTATTATGTTTATTTTTTCCTTATGATTCTATATATTTCATTTATGGCATACCTTTATGGTTTCCATTATGGGTAAACACGATAATTTCATTTTAGGAAGTGCGGACTACCGCCCCTCAAAGTGATTTGATTCGTTAATGCCATATGAGGGATGTATAAAGGATGGAGTTAATGATATTATATATGATATTATACTATAATTATAATATACCTTTATATCATTATGATTTCACTCCATTAAATACAAAATAGAAATGAAAGTAGCGTTCATGCGTACGTACGGCTTACCGTCTCCATGAACGGTGCATTTCATTTCTTACCTCTAAATGTTATATACTATTATAAATACATCTATATGATGGATATATATGATATATATGATATCTAAATCATGAATATAATTCTGGATATAATGAACCTTTGACCACATGAACAACATGTAATTGTTAGATGTCCATTTTTGACTTAAGTACCAAATATCGACAAAATGAACTTTATTAACTTAATTGGTAACATAATGTTTATAACATGGAAATAAGTTATATAAAAGGAATAATAAATTTTAAAATGTTCTTAAGCAAGTATAAATTAACTTTAGTTTATTATTCAGGAGATTAAAGTGAAATAGAGTCATGTCGGGCACGAGGTAAGGGACTTTGTCTCAATCTCCTTTCATTGAGGCATATTTTGATCAAATTCAAGACTTTTTTATATGGTGTATAAACCCATTTGAATTATAATATTATACAAAAACAATATTTTTCTACGAAGAGTTTTACTAAATGAAACAACAGAATTTTTCTTTTAACGTACGCAGTGACAATGACCTTTTCCGTTGCCACGAGTATTATTTGGTCTTTGGCTTCCTCAACAAGACGTAATGTTTTTAAAATGAAGTAAATACCATATACTCTTTTATGTATTTTGGTATTGAAAATGGTTTTTATAATGGATTTTTTATGTCAACATATTTAACTGATATATTGTGATCGAAATGTGGAAATGTTTTCTTTCCATTATTTGTCACGACCTGTCTTCGGGGCCCATGCCGTGACTACCCCAAGCCCACCTTCCATAGGCCAGGGGCTGGCGACTAGCACCAAGGTGTAAATCCCAGAAAAAGGGGAGGAATTTCCTTTGTAAAGTAAACAAGCACCACAGAGTAAACAAGCGAAAAAGTAAACACTAAGTAAAAACTGTAACAAGCTGTGCTGAAAGTAAAAGGGGCCGAAAATACCAGCCCAACTGTAAAGTACAACTAAAAGGGGAAAACCACAACTGAAAAGAAAAGTCACAGTGTCAAGCCGTCATCTGGAAGTCCCACCTGAAGGGTGAGCACAAATAGCCTCCACAACTCCTCGGTCCAGCCGTCCGCTCCGAGTACGTCCCGCCCAGGGGTCCACCTCCAGGTACCGTCCTGCTCCGCAAGCCTCCACCACGATTAGCGCTGTCCATCGTCTGCAACCAACACAACGAAGTGCGGGCATAGCCCGTGCATGGGTGAGTATAAGCTACTCAGTAGGGACCCTGAGACCCCCGAAGGTCTCCCGAAATCCACAAAGGATAAACCAACAAAGGAAAGATACAACCACGAAGTAACAACCGACACTGCTTAGGTATATTCCCATACATATACCTAAGGCATCAATTCCCCTTCGACTCCAACACCTGAGCCCAAGCACAGCCCAATCCACACAGGAAAGAAAAACGTAAATCCACACAGGATAACACAACAAAATCCACAAAGGAGAGTAAACAGTAAATCCACACAGGATAGTTCAACACCATCCAAAAAGGAGAGTAACACAGGATTTCAGCTCACACAGGTATAATTCTTCGAATGACGATAGAGATGATCACTGATCCATTTAAGTCGTCGGACCCGGAAAGGATCGATAGGTACTAACCCCCGAAATGACCCACACAGGATCAGACCGACACAGGATCAATAGATAACTAACCCCCGTAAAGACCCACACAGGATCGGGCCCACACAGGACCTGTAGGCACTGGCTCACATAGAACCGCTGAGCACTGACCCACACAAGATCGGATCCACACAGGATCTGGAGCACTGATCTACGTAGGATCGCTAAGTGCAGTAGTCGTCGCAGTCCTCTGAGGATCTCTGCACAGTCATCGTCGCAGTCCACTGAGGATCTCTGCACAGTCGTCGTCGCAGTCCACTGAGGATCTCTACACAGTCGTCGTTGACGAAGTCGCAGCCATCACTAGGGTTCCCGCACACATCAAGATCATTCGGGAGGGTCGGCTCCACGAGCCGAGAGGCTGATACATCAACTGACACAAATTCCAGAGTTGATGTATCTAAAAGTTTTGTATCGTCAACAGGAACTCAACTTCGCAGACGGCGCGTCAATCAGACGCCCGGTCAGAGAGTTATTGGCTTTTTCGTCTCAGGGGCCCAGTTAATTTTTAAGGCAAAACCAACCCGACCGTACTCCACCTACGTCCAAACCTTGGGAGGAGTATGCAAAAAGATCCGTCTCACTTATAGGAACTCAACGAAGTCGACATCACGTCAATCGGACGTCCGGAACTCAAGATATGAGCATTTTCGCTCCGAGGGCCCGGTTGGTTTCGTGTACGAACCAACCCGGCCGAACCCAAAGTATTCTGAAACCTTGAGTGCAGTATACCAAAACGACCGTCCCAATCCAAGGATTGCATTTCCGCTGACGGCGCGTCATTTGGAGGTACGTAGCTCATGTTACGAGCAAAAGACCGAAACGGTCCGAAGCCGGGGGGGTCTGGGCCCGGGCCGACCCGGCTGGACCCGGTCCGGTCCGGCCAGGGTGCGGCCCGGCCCGGCCCGGCTCGGCCGAGTGGCCGAACAACGCGGGGGGCACGCTGCCCCCGCGTGACAGCTCCGCGGCCCCCGCGGGGGGCCGCCCTGGTCAACGGACGCGGCAAAGCCGCCTCCTGTGTGCGCCGAACCCGCGCCGCCGGTGGCTTCCGCGGGCCACCGGAGTCGCTCCAGTGGTCCGATTCTGTTCCCGTCTACGCCGCTGCTCCTCTCGGGTCCCGTTCTTCACTGTGGAAATATCAAATCTCCCTTGCATCACGTTTTGTCATCGCCCGCCAAATCCGCACAACAACGAAGAAATCTAGAGGCTTGTCGGGCCATGTTCGTTTGGCCCGCACCCTCCGCGTTAGGCGATAACAATCGGGAAGAATAATCAACATATCAAAACATAACAAATAACAATTTTAATAAATTAAAATTGTTCTTATAAAACCGGGTTCTTTATTTTAAAATAAAAAATCACGGGAATATAAATTTTTTCACAACAAACCCCTACCTCGTCAAGTCGTCGCACACGCGTTCTTCGCGGAATTGATCGTCGTGGAAGGAGGGGACCGTCGCGTCATCGCGGTATCCGGCGTTGCGTCGACGAACTCCGAGGACCAAGAAACAATAGATTTAATTATATCGATTAAATCTATGTGTTGTTATAATCCTCAAAGAAATTTAAAGAACCGCAATCTCTCACCTCAACGGATGATCGAAGATTTTGTTGCGGATTAAGGAACGTCGCAGAAGAACGTCGTGGGAAAGGAGATGTCAGCGTCGCGGCAGACAGCGTCGCGTCGTCGATTTCCGCGGGTTCGGCGTTCTTCGTCGGAGGCCGGCGTTCTTCACGTTCTTCGCATTCTTCGCGTTCTTCATTAAGGAGGATGAAGAACTTGAGGTTTCTATCAAATCCTCTCAACGAACAACACTTAAGGAGAAAAAGCATTGGTCTTATTTTATTATTACGCCAACGGATTTCAAACAGGTTAAGAAACAATTAAATTAATTCATAGAATTAATTCAATGAATAAAACCTCCCAATTAATTGGTGCGTTAAGAAATTAAGAAAACGTGTCAGTTGACTTTCATAATGACGGGCTTTCGCGGGAGCCTTATTTAGCGGAAAAGAAACGGTGGGGCTCGTGCGGTCCCACCTCACAAATATCATACCAAGAGAGTAGGATATTTTTGGATAGCACCCTATCCTCGTCAACTCAGCTTAAGCAGCTATAAGTGGTCTTTAAGCGGCTTTAAGTTAAATAAAAATAAAATTGTCGCACAACTTTATTTTATTTCATAACTTAAAACCCAAAAATTAAAAACCACAACCGAGAAAATGAAACTCCGGAAGAGGCGTTTCTAAGCAAATATCGGCGCTTCTATTCCATTGGTGCCCTCAGAATTCGATTCCGGGCACCGGTTCAAAATTTAGAAAAACCCGCTCGTCCGTTCACTGAACGTACCCGAGCCAAACTTCGGAAAATGATTCTGGGCACACCGGGCTTCGGAATCAGGTGTCGTCAGAAACTGTGTTCTTGTAAAATTCCAAATAATATTAAGAAAAATATTTCCTTGAAATTTACGGGTCTTTAAATTACACCCACCTCAGGGATTTACACCCCCGTAAAGATACATCATAAACTAGGGAAACAAATGTGGGTACTGAGCACGCATCTGAGCCTCCCGCTCCCAAGTGCTCTCCTGGAGGTTCCCGTGCTGCCATCTGATGCGCACTAGAGGAATCGATCGTCCATGTAGGACCCAATCCTGTCGATCTTCGATCTCCACTGGGACCTCCGCAAAAGTCTCCCCATCATCAACGTCTAGCTCCCCATAGTTAATGATATGTGTCGGGTCGTGCATGTATCTTCTCAGCTGAGATACATGGAAGACGCCGTGCACCCGGTGCAACTGAGGTGGAAGAGCCAGGTGATAAGTCACCTCGCCAATCCAGCTGAGGACCTGGAAGGGTCCGATGATGCTTGGAGAAAACTTGCCGCCTCGGCCAAATCTCCGTAATCCACGTCGAGGTGAGACACGCAAGAAGATGTGGTCGCCATCCTCAAACTCTAGTGGCCTCCGCCTCCTGTCAGCATAAGACTTCTGTCGGCTCTGAGCTGTCCTCATCCGCTCCTAGATGACCTGGACCTTCTCTGTCGTGGCCCGGACCATCTCTGGTCCCACAATTGCGGACTCCCCAGAGTCTGTCCAGCACAAAGGAGATCTGCAAGGTCTTCCGTACAACGCCTCGTATGGTGCCATCCCGATGGTGGAGTGGTAGCTATTGTTGTACGCGAACTCCACCAAGGGTGGGTGGTCCTCCCAGCTGTGACCAAATTCGAGGACATATGCGCGGAGCATGTCCTCGAGAGTCTGAATGGTCCTCTCAGTCTGACCATCCGTTTGAGGGTGAAAGGCGGTGCTCAGACGTAGCTGCGTCCCAAACGCCTCCTGCAACCCCTTCCAAAGCCGGGAAGTAAAGAGAGCATCTCGATCGGAGACGATAGATGATGGAACACTGTGATGTCGTACAATCTCTTGAACGTATAGATTCCCCAAGCTCTCCACTGAGCCCTGCTCTCCGATGGGTAAGAAGTGTGCCGACATGGTGAGTCGGTCAAGAATCACCCAAATGGAGTCGTGACCTCTGGAAGTGCGTGGAAGTCCAGTCATGAAGTCCATAGATATCCCGTCCACCTTCCACTCCGGGACCTCCAAGGGCTATACCAAGCCTGCTGGTACCTGATGCTCTGCCTTCACCTGCTGGTAGGTGAGGCATCGTGAAACGAACTCTGCCACAACCTTCTTCATGCTCGGCCACCAGTGCTGTTGTCTGAGGTCCTGGTACATCTTCGTCACTCCAAGATGTACCGCCAAAGGAGAAGTGTGAAACTCTCTCAGCACCTCCTCCCGTAAAGCAACTGGTACCAAGGTACGTCCTCTGAAAAGGACGTCGTGCTCTGCTCCAAGGAAGAAACCATCAGGTGCCTGTCCCGAGGATATCTGTGCAAGCCGTGTCTCACAGTCAGCGTCCCCACGCTGTGCCTCTCTGACCCGTTGTAGAAGTGGGGGAGAGACTGTGAGAGACTGAAGGAAGGCTGCTCCGTCCCTATCTATGAAGGATATCTGCAAGGCAGCTAGCTGCTCTGTCGCCTCCTCAAGTAGTTGAATGCCCGTCCTCCTGCTGAGAGCATCGGCTACCACGTTCCCCTTCCCAGGAGTATAGACTATCTCAAAGTCATAGTCCTAGAGGAACTCGAGCCATCGCCGCTATCTCAGGTTCAGGTCCTTCTGAGAGAAGATGTACCTGAGACTCTGATGGTTAGAAAAGACTGTAAAGCGCTCACCCATCAGGTAGTTTCGCCATGTCTTCAGAGGAAAGACCACTGCTTCTAACTCCAGGTCATGAGTAGTGTATTTCTTCTCCTCCGACCTCAAGTGAAATGATCCATAGGCGATCATTGCCCGCTCCTGCATCAGGACACATCCGATTCCGGTCCCTGATGCATCGCAGTAGACTACGTATCCTACTCCCTCCTCAGGCAAACTCAAGATATGTGCGCTGGTCAATCTCTGTCTCATCTCCTGGAAGCTCTGCTGACATCTGTCTGACCACACAAAGGGTTTCCCTTTTTTCATCAAAGCTGAGAGTGGTGCCACAACTCTGGAGAAGTCTGTCATGAATCTCCGATAGTATCCAGCTAGTCCCAAGAAACTCCACACCTCCGTCACGCTCTTGGGTGGCTCCCAAGCTAGCACTACTTCAATCTTCACGGGATCCACCGAAACTCCCGCCTCAGAAATGACGTGCCCCAAGAAGTGGACCTCACGTAACCAGAACTGGCACTTCTAGAGCTTTCCATAAAGTCGGTGCTCTCAGAGTGTGTCTAGCACAACCCGCAAGTGGTAGGCGTGCTCCTCCTCAGTCGTCGAGTATATCAAAATGTCATCGATGAAGACCATGACAAGTCAATCGAGGTATGGCTGGAATATCCTGTTCATGAGGCTCATGAACACTGCTGGAGAATTGGCTATGCCGAATGGCATACCCAAGAACTCATAGTGGCCATACCGACACCTGAAGGTCGTCTTCTGCACATCCTCGTCTCGAACTCTGAGCTGATGATAGCCTGACCTGAGGTCTATCTTCAAGAACCACTGTGCTCCCTTGAGCTGATCAAAGAGGTCATCAATCCTCAGTAGCAGATACTTGTTCCTCACTGTCACCTGGTTCAGGCGACAATAGTCGACACACAGTCACAAGCTCCCGTCCGCCTTCTTGGCAAACAAAATCAGGGAAGCCCAGGGTGAAACACTGGGTCAGATGAAACCCTTGCCCTGCAAGTCCTCCAACTGTACCCGTAACTCTTGAAGCTCAGTGGGGGTCATCCGATATGCTGGAGTCGATATCAGGGTTGTCCCGGGGTACAGGTCGATATGAAAGTCTACCTCTCTACAAGGAGGTAGCCCTGGAACGTCGTCAGGAAATACGTCCGTGTACTGATCCACCACTATAGGAAAACTAGGATTCCGCACGTCAACTGCTCCTAGGATGAGACTAGCCAACTGATGAGTGATGGGATATCCCCTCCTCTGCAAGAGTCCCTCCTGTGCTTCAAAGGCTCCCTTCTCGCCGGTGAAGGTGAACCTGCTCCCGTCGATGTGCACACATCGCACCTTGCACCTAATACAGTCAATCTGAGCATGGATTGTGGATAACCAATCCATGCCCAAGATGACGTCGTAAGGCCTCAACGCCGCTACCAGAAGATCCCAGCCGAAGCTCTCGCCTCCTAGAGTAAGCTCACACTGCCGGCACCAGTGTGTAATCATCGAGTCTGCTCCCGTAGGGGTCTCTAGCCGTAAGGATCGAGCCAACAGCTCTCTTGGAATCTCCGAGATCCGAACATGGGCAGTGGTTATGAATGAGTGACTCGCTCCTATGTCTATAAGAACTGCAGCAAGGGTGGAATAGACAGAGATAGTACCTCGAATAATCTCGGGCGCGCCGTGGTCGTAGGCCTCCGCTGCCTAGAGCTGTGCCTATCTCTGCCCGCCAGCTCCTGGTGGTCGGGGTGGCCCTCCTGGTGGTGGTGGGGGTAGAGCCGCAAAGCGTCGCCCGCCACCTGCTACTCGGCCAGCTCCTCTGCCTCGTCTGCCTACTCCCTGTGGACCGCCACGGTCGACCCTTTGCCTCTGCCTAGGTGGACCCTCCACCGTCTGCTTCTCCTCAGTACGGTGGGTCGGGCAGTCACGAGACATGTGGCCCTGCCCGCCGCATGCGTAGCACTGCCTACCCCTCGAAAGACTGGCTCCGCGCTGTGTGCCCCACACTGCTGAGCCAGTGACCTGAGGTCATCTTCCAGAAGGTCTGGTCAGCCTAGACCCATGAGTCATCCGTCGGCTGCCTGCTGCCGAAGACTCCGCTACCTGCCGCCCTGCGGTAGGTCTCACTGTGGACTCAGCCAGAAAGCTCTCGATCAGAAGGGCCCGCTCCAGTACTCCTACCTGGGTCGGAATGCTAAGGGAGATCAGCGATGCCCTAATCTCGTGTCTCAATCCTTGATCAAAGGTCCGAGCCTAGAAGAATGTGTCCCGTACCATATCTGTCGAGTAGCGAGAAAGATCGGTAAACCTCGCCGCATACTGGGCGACCGTCAAGCTGCCCTGCCGCAGCTAAAGAAGCTCCTGGATGCGCACCGCACAGAGGGTGGCCGGGACGAACTCTGAGCGGAAGAGGCTCTCGAAGTCCTTCCAGAGAAGAGATGCCTCGTCGTGCACCTGGAGCATCAAGCTCCACCATCGGCCCGCTGCTGCGTGCAGTAGGCTCGCCGCGAGGATCACCATGAGGTCTGCTGGTGTCCTCAATAGCCTGAAAACTCGTACGACCGCCTCCAGCCAGTGCTCGGCTGCCTGGGGGTTCGTCTCCCCACGAAACATGGGTGGTCGCTGGCACTGGAACTCGTGCAGAGCTCTTAGGAAACGTGCATCGTCAGCGGTCGTGGCGAGGAGCATCGGTAGCTCAGCGGGTAGAGGTACCGCTGGTGCCTCTGCTGTCAAAGGGCCCTACACCGAGGCCTCATCGCTCGGCGGGCTGTCGTCACGCTCTACTCTCGGAACCCTAGCTGGCTGCCATCTTTGGGGCATCCTGAAAAGGAAACAAGTGTGCCACGGTTAGAACAGTATACCTTGTGATCTGACACAAGTAATCACAAAGAAAACTTGAAACACACATGCAATCAGTGTTTTCGTGCATTAAGTCAGAAATCAGAAGTTAGGGTCCTGGTGTACGGATACGTCGGCCGCCGCACCAACACTGGACTCCCTGGACTAATAACCATACCCAATACGCTAAACACTATTGCTTCACATAGAAGAAAGATCGGAGTATGCGGTAATACCGACCACCTCTGATACCAATTTGTCACGACCCGTCCTCGGGGCCTGTGTCGTGACTCCCCCAAGCCCGCCTTCCATAGGCTAGGGGCTGGCGACTAGCACCAAGGTGTAAATCCAGGAAAAAGGGAAGACATTGCCTTTGTAAAGTAGACAAGCACCATAGAGTAAAAAAGCGTAAAAGTAAACACTAAGTAAAAACTGTAACAAGCTGTGCTGAATGTAAAAGGGGCCGAAAATACCAGCCCAACTGTAAAGTACAACTGAAAGGGGAAAATAGCAACTGAAAAGAAAAGCTGCAGCGTCGAGCCGTCGTCTGGAAGTCCCACCTGAAGGGTGAGCACAGAAAGTCTCCACAGCTCCTCGGTCCAGCCGTCTGCTCCGAGTACGTCCCGCCCAGTGGTCCACCTCCAGGTACCGTCCTGCTCCGCGAGCCTCCACCACGATCAGCGCTGTCCATCGTCTGCAACCAACACAACGAAGTGCGGGCATAGCCCGTGTAGGGGTGAGTATAAGCTACTCAATAGGGACCCCGAGACCCCTGAAGGTCTCTCGAAATCCACAAAGGATAAACCAAAAAGGAAAGATACAACCACGAAGTAACAACCGACACTGCTTAGGTATATGCCCATACATATACCTAAGGCATCAATTCCCCTTCGACTCCAACACCTGAGCCCAAGCACAGCCCAATCCACACAGGATAACACAACACAATCCACAAAGGAGAGTAAACAGTAAATCCACACAGGATTGTTCAACACCATCCACAAAGGAGAGTAACACAGGTTTTCAGCTCACACAGGTATACTTCTTCGAATGACGATAGAGATGATAACTGATCCATCTAAGTCGTCGGACCCACAAAGGATCGATAGGTACTAACCCCCGCAATGACCCACACAGGATTGGACCCACACAAGATCAGTAGGTAACTAACCCCTACAAAGACCCACACAGGATCGGGCCCACACAGGACCTGTAGGCGCTGGCTCACACAGAACCGCTGAGTGCTGAAAAACACAGGATCAGATCCACACAGGATCTGGAGCACTGATCCACGTAGGATCGCTGAGTGCAGTAGTCATCGCAGTCCACTGAGGATCTCTGCACAATCGTCGCCGCAGTCCACTGAGGATCTCTGCACAATCGTCGTCGCAGTCCACTGAGGATCTCTGCACAGTCGTCGTCGCAGTCCACTGAGGATCTCTGCACAGTTGTCGTTGACGAAGTCGCAGCCAGCACTAGGGTTCCCCCACACAGCAAGCTCGTTCGGGAGGGTCTGCTCCACGAGCCGAGAGGCTGATACATCAACTGACACAAAGTCTAGAGTTGATGTATCCAAAAGTTCTGTATCGTCAACAGGAACTCAACGTCGCAGACGGCGCGTCAATCAGACGCCCGGTCTGAGAGTTATTGGCTTTTTCGTCCCAGGGGCCCGATTGGTTTTTAAGGCAAAACCAACCCTACCGTACTCCACCTGCGTCCAAACCTCAGGAGGATTATTCCAAAAGATCCGTCTGAATTAGAGGAACTCAACGAAATCGATGGCACATCAATCGGACATCCGGAGCTCAAGATACGAGCGTTTCCGCTCCGAGGGCCTGGTTGGTTTCGTGTACGAACCAACCCGGCCGAACCCAAAGTATTCAGAAACCTTGAGTGTAGTATACCGAAATGACCGTCTCGATCCATGGATAGCGTTTCTACTGACGACGCGTCGATCAGAGGCCCGTAGCTCATGTTATGGGCAGAAGACCGAAACGGTCCGAAGACGGGGGGTCTGGGCCCGGGCCGACTCGGCCCGACCCCCCTGGGTCCGCCGAACCGGGTCGACCCAAACCGGGTCGACCCGACCCGGTCCGACCCAGCTAGACCCGGTCCGGTCCGGCCGGTCCGGCTCGGCTCGGCCGAGCAGCCGAGCAACGCGGGGGGCACGCTGCCCCCGCGTGACAGCTTCGCGGCCCCCGTGGGGGGCCACCCTGGTCAACGGACGTGGAGGATTGTCGGGCCATGTTCGTTTGGCCCTTACCCTCTGCGTTAGGCGATAACAATCGGGAAGAATAATCAACATATCAAAACATAACAAATAACAATTTTAATAAATTAAAATTGTTCTTATCAAACCGGGTTCTTTATTTTAAAAGAAACATTCACGGGAATATAAATTATTTCACAACAAACCCCTACCTCGTCAAGTCGTCGCACGCGCGTTCTTCGCGGAACTGATCATCGCGGAAGGAGGGGACCGTCGCGTCGTCGCGGTATTCGGCGTTGCGTCGACGAACTCCGAGGACCAAGAAACAACAGATTTAATTATATCGATTAAATCTATGTTTTTTTATAATCCGCAAAGAAATTTAAAGAACCGCAATCTCTCACCTCAACTGATGATCGAAGATTTTGTTGCGGATGAAGGAACGTCGCAGAAGAACGTCGCGGGAGAGGAGACATCAGCTTCGCGGCACACAGCGTTGCGTCGTCAATTTCCGCGAGTTCGGTGTTCTTCGTCGGAGGCCGGCGTTCTTCACGTTCTTCGCGTTCTTCACATTCTTCGCGAAGGAGGATGAAGAACTTGAGGTTTCTATCAAATCCTCTCAACGAACAACACTTACGGAGAAAAAGCGTTGGTCTTATTTTATTATTATGCCAACGGATTTCAAACAGGTTAAAGAACAATTAAATTAATTCATTGAATTAATTCAATGAATAAAACCGCCCAATTAATTGGTGCGTTAAGAAATTAAGAAAACACGTCAGTTGACTTTCATAATGATGGGTTTTCGCGGGTGCGTTACTTAGCGGAAAAGAAACGGTGGGGCTCATGTGGGACCCACCTCACAAATATCCTACCAAGAGGGTAGGATATTTTTGGATAGCACCCTCTCCGCATCAACTCAGCTTAAGAAGCTTTAAGTGGTCTTTAAGCGGCTTTAAGTGAAATAAAAATAAAATTGTCGCACAACTTTATTTTATTTCATAACTTAAAACCCAAAAATTAAAAACCACAACCGATCAAACACAACTCCAGATGAGGCGTTTATAAGAAAATACTGGTGCTTCGATTCCATCGGTGCCCTCAGAATTTGATTCCGGGCACCGGTTCAAAAGTTAGAAAAACCCGCTCGTCCTTTCACTAAACATACCCGAGCAAAACATCGGAAAATGATTCCGGGCACACCGGGCCTCAGAATCAGGTGCCGTCAGAAACTGCGTTCTTCTAAAATTACAAAGAATATTAAGAAAAAAATTTCCTTGAAATTTACGGGTCTTTACATTATATTTGTTTTATGTCTTATGATTTTATAATGGTACATGGAAATTTGATGGGTGGTTACATGATAAAACATATGAAGGGTGGTGCCGTGAATACCAAGACGGATGGCTACATTATAACCTAAATTAAATTGGGTATGGATGTCGGCTGTATAGTTATTCCATTATGTGATATGTCTGGAAGTCGACCGTATGGTTATTCTATTTAATTATGTTTATGTCCGAAGTTACCTTTATATGTTATGTGTTATTTATATGGGTTTTATGGTAATATTTTGGTTACAAAAGGGTATGCAATGATCTTTTATTCAGTGAAGAGTATTTACTACTTCCTAAAGGTGAAAAGTATAACTTTGATAAATTATTCATGGTTTACTTGTTGTTTTGAAAAACTAACAGTTTTCCTTCTTTGTGTATCCCTTACTGAGCTTTTTATGCTCATCCCATGTTTTTTTGGAAATGTTTTTCACAGGAAATAATGTGGAATAGGTTTTAGGATGGGATCAAGGAAAATTCATGTTTTCTTAAACATGGAACTAGACATGACTCTTTTTTTGGAGTTCATGTTTTGTAAAAAAAAGGAAACTTTGTAGTAGTGTCTACTGTGTAATCTTTTGAGATGTAATAGTTATGGTATAACTCTCTAAAACTATAAACCTGAAAAGTTCCTCAATTGGAATTATTCATTAAATTCAGTATTAAGTAATGTTTAATTATAGGGCCTTATAATAAGGATAAATATTTTTTAGAGGAAAATATAAAAAGTAATTAATATCTAAAAGAAGATGTTTCTTATCAAAAGAAGAAAAAGAATACGACAATGGTGAACCCAAAAAATCTTATGAGTGTTTTGATGAGAATATTTTTATTGAAACAATGAATAATGAAAAGTTCAAAAGTATAATTTATGAATAAGAAAGAAGAAACTCAATTATAATATCATCCAAAAAATAACTGAAAGAATGGCTAAGAAATATTGGAATGCGAGAGAAAGAAATCATGATGTTGAAAAATGAAAGTTCTCCAATAAACAAAAAATAATTTACTCTTGATGTTAAGGTAATATAAGATACTGTTGATTTGAAAAAATATATTGAGGAATAAAATAATTTTAATGAACATATAGAATGAAGGTAAAATAAAATAAATAATTTTTTGAACTTGTTCAACAAAAACTTTTTAAATCAAAAGAAAAAGTTACATGTTCCAAATAATATATCTTTGAATTTGGAGAAATTTCATTCAAGAAGAAACCTGAGAAGGATTAATAATGGTTACCATCAAGGGTTGAGAATAAATCTGGATATTTTTATGAGAAGAATAATACTGGGAAATTTATGTACGTGGCTACGATTAACAAAGTGGAAAATTTAGATTTTTCTAAAAAAAACTTTAGTCTAAAAATCCTTCTTAAATGTTATAATAATTGAAATGATTCAATTAATTTTAGTTTTTATAGGGATAAAATGAAAAATGTGTTGAAAAATAAGACTACGATTGATAACAAAAAGGGTGGTGGTCAACAATGTTTAAATAATAAATACAAGAAGGTTTCTGAGAAACATGTTCCCAGCTTCGATCAGTATGGATGTTTCAGAGGAAAATATTATTTCAATGGATATTACAGGTATTTTGGAGGATTTGGGAGTACGATAAATATGTGTTGGTTCAACCAACAACATTACTAATATTCCAAAAATTAAATAAGGAAAAGTTTGAGGGGGAGTGAAGATCCTAAAAGGAAGAAGTTTGAGAAGGTTTTGTTTACGAAACCTGAGAAGGTTGGATTAGAAGTTGAAAATAGGTTCAAACCCTTGGAAACGATTTTTGAAATTTTTGAACATCCTATAAATCTTATAAAATGATTTAATGTTTTGTTACTGGCACAACAGAAGTATGTTAACATTTCTCAAAAGCTGAAGATGAATAAAGAAAAATCACTTGTTGTAGAAACTGCCCTGAATGTTATAAAAGGATAATGACCATGGATTACTAATAGTGGTTTTTCTCCACATATGATAGAAAATTTAATGTGGTTGAATAATTTGAATGACTATAAATTAGAAACAAATACATTGGGAAATAATGAATCCCTGAGAATCAAAGGTGTCAGATCAACTATCATTGGGAAAGAAATGTTTAATTCAAAGAAATATTTTTATGTTGATTGTCAGAAACACAAATTTCTTTGTGTTTCAATACATATTGATAAGGTAAACAAAGTCATTTTTATATTATATGTATTTTTTTGTAAAAAATGAGGAAGATGGAAAAATAGTTACAAGAGGCCAATTTATAGAAAGAAATTTATTTCCTGTTGGTTAAATTGAAAACACTTTTCACTTGGGTATTGTAAAAGAGAAAAAAATTTGGAGCAAAAGGATGGGACCCATGTGTTAAAGATACATGATTAAGTTATCAATGAAAGGCAGTTTCCAAGAAATTCCTGATTTTCCTATATTTAATGATTGGAGTTGCACAATTTTTTAGAAAGGAAAAATGAGAAACTCAGTACATAATAAATTTTATATTTGTTCAAAAAAACCAATAGAAAATATCCATTCTGATATATGTGGTCCAATGTGAAAAGTCAACAAATGGGGATAAGTACTTCATCACTTTCATTGATGACTTTACTTGCCTTTGTTTTGTTATATATATAAAACGTAAGTCAGATGCTTTAAAAATGTTTTATAGTTTCACGAGGAATGATGATAAGGAATGTCAGTATTCAGTGAGGAAGATATGAAATAATAATGGTGGCGAGTATAAGAATATATAATTTGGAATTTATCTTTATAAGCATGGAATTATTCATGAGTATAGTCCCCTATACACATCTAAACACAATGGGGTAGCTAAAATGAAGAATAAATTTTTTGTGGAAATGGGGAGAACTATGTCACTTGAACATTGTCTTTTCCATTACTATTGGAGGAAATTCATGAGTAATTCTATATATATTTAAAACTAATGTTTCTATAGGCCATGTTCAAATATGACTCAATATGAAATTTATTATGATAAAACATGGATTTTGAAACTCTGAAGTGTTTTTGGGGGTCAATGCATCCAAAGGAATGAAGGTGGAAACATTGGAATGCCCAAGAAGAATGGTGGAGATAGTGTTTTTCTTGGTTATGCTACATAAGGAGGAGGATATAAGTGTTATAAAAAATGATTTATTGACTCTATATATGTAAAAGTTATTGAAAACCCTAAGGATAAACATACTCTTGATGAAAAGTAAGTTGAGTAGTATAAGGAATGTTTTTCAAAAATTTATTGTATGGATATGTTCAATTGTAATCCAACTCAATAAGAATAATTAGACTCATATATTTTATGTGATGTGGAGGAATCTCAAAAATCTCATCCAGGGTAAGGAAGAAAGTGGAAGATCAAAACATTAATAGTGATCAACATTGAAAGGTTCATAGAAAAAGTTATAAAATTATATTATAAGTTCTTATTTTTATTCAAAGTTTATGCTGAATGATGTGAATGATTACTTTGAGCATTCAGAATTGGTTTGGGCCAGTAATGAAGAGTTAGATCAAATAAGAAAGAATTATACATGGGAAATTGTACCTAATCCAAATAAAAAATTATTATTGGTACAATGTGTGTTTTCCATAATAAGCTAAATGAAGAAGGTGAAGTGATAAGTAACAATCCTAGAATTGTGTACAAAGGTTACTAATAAAATTTCAGGTATTTATTGTGATCGAACTTTTGATCTGGTGTAATGGTTAGAGACAATCATAATTTTTATTTCTATCGCTAGAAAATAAAGATACAGTTTTATTCAAATGGATGTAATGTCCACATGTTTTAATGGGGATATTGATAAGGATGTTTATATTAAACAATCGCATGTATTTTATATTGGTAAATATTAAAGTAGTGTATGATGATTTAAGAAATCCTTGTAATGGGATGAAAGATGCTCTTATGGAAAGATATTCCAAATCGGATACATGGTTAAGGAAGATGAGTTTTATGAAAGGAAGAGTTGGTATAAATATTTACATTAAATTAGGTTAGGAGTTTTTCCTCACTCTAATTATTCATGTTGATGATATTATTTTTTATGGGAATAATGAAAGATCTTGTGAATGATTTTTGGAAGAAATGAAAATGTTTTCTGATATATCCATGCTAGGGCAAATGAAATAATTTCTTGGGTTAAAAATTTCACGAAATAAGAAATACATTTTTATTTATCAAGAAAATTACTCTAAAGAAGTTCTTAAAATTTTCATGATGGTAAATTTGAAATTATTTTCCTCACCAATTTCAGTGGGAACCTACTTGAGTAATGATGAAGAAGTTAATGAAATTGATCACAAAGAGTTTCAAAAGATGATAGGAAGTTTTTTGTATTCGTCTACCTCATGACCAATTTTTTTTTCTATTACCTTATATGAAAATATTTCATAATGATCTTAAAAATCTCATTTACATTCTACAAAAAAAATTCTAAAAACCATAAATGGAACTACAAATTTTGGAATTAGGTATGGTAGTTCTGAATGTATTTATTTTTTTGGGTATTCAAATGCTGATTAGGAAAGAAATGTTGATGATAGAAGATCTACATCTGATAGGGTTTTCATTCAAGGGAAAAGTTGTGTTAGTTGGAATACAAATAAATAGTATTTAGTAACTCTTAGAATAGATGATTCTATGTATGTTTCTCCTTATCAATCCACATCCAAACTTATGTGGATGAAGAATTGGTTTGATGATTTAATTGTTGAAGGGATGATAAAAATTCTCTTGGGTTTTGATAATGAAAGTCAAATCAAAATCCCCAAGAATCCAGTACAACATTCATGTTCAAAAAATATTGATATAAAAATGTATTTCATTAAAGATCTTGTGGAGAATATTGAATTGAAGCTGGAGTATATTCCTACATCCGAACAAGTTATTGACATTTTCACAAATCCTTTACTAAATGATTCTTTTTCTAATATGACATTGACTATGGGAATCCAACCTATTTCTCATCAAAAATTGAGGTATGTGTTTATGTTTCCTCTATCATCTTACCTATGGATTCTGTTTTCAAGGGGTAGAATTGTTTTAGAAATCTATCCCAAAAGAAATCATGAATAAAGGGGGAGTTGTGGGTATGATGTGAATTTAACATTATAATGTGTGAACTTTTCTAACTATTTTTTGGAGCGGTTGTAGGATTTTTTTTGTATTATAGGGAAGTTGAAGAGTTCAGGAATAAAATATGAGGAAGAAGGTTGAAGGGGATTTCATGATAACTTCTTTTATATAACATGTTTTTTCTATCAATAATTCTTATTTCTTACAATGAGTTAGCTCATGTATTCTTCGAATTTTTGATAAGTACTCCCTTGCATTAGGAAAACAATATCACCAATTTATGAAACATGGTTGTAAATTTTTTTTGGGGGGATGTTAAGACCATAATGATAAGGATGATAATCGTATTCAGGTATTTCTTTCTGTTGTCAAGAATGTTTAAGAAGAAAAGAAGTCACTTCACTTTATTTTGGCGAAAAATTGGACGGACCATCCGTAATGTCTCAGATTTTCCTTGTATTATTTCTGGATATCATATGGATTTATCTCGAGACTAGGTGCTGAGACAAAAATTTATTCCAAGGACCTATGTGTCTGGAATAAATTTTCTAAAAATATTATTCATTTAATCGCATGCGGGCATGGTTTTTCCAAAAAAAAAAGGGATAAATATTAAATAGACGCATAAAATAGATAATAGGGAACCATTGAGCTCAGAATGGAGTCTTTACCCTAGCCATGACTTGAATTTATTTGATGTGGTTCGCTTGTGAAAAAGAATTCACATGACATAACATGAATAAAATAATTTAATAAAAATATTTTGTTTACACAGTGAATATTTATTTAAAATTATTTATATGTCATAATTCCAGGTTAATATGTATAACCATGGAATCATTGAATATCCAATGGAGATAACATTTGAATAACTCTCTTGAGAAAATGGTGATGGATCGAGGATCGATGACTGACACACCTCGGATTTAAAGGACCATGCCTACGGAAATAACATGACGAATGTTCTTCATCAGCGAGTGATCTAAATTGTGGTAGAGCATGTAATCATGATTTTCTTTCCCTATTTAATTCCACAACAAACATAGACCAATCACTGAATATTTTGATCCATAGATTAGTCAGATTTTCCGGATGGTTTTGTTTGTAGGTTTTCAGGGTTTATTAAATCTATTTTTATAACTCCAAATCCACTTTTCTTGATCGTTGGCCAAGAATTCTTGGGATATGATGTTAAACCATAGATAATGGGTATTTATCCCTAAGTTGTTCATTTTTTTGAAAGTTGGAATGTTGTGGTTCATGGATCTATGTTTCCGGGGGTTAAGAATGATCAGACCACCAGATTCTAGGAGAATTAACAACTGAGGCTAGATCAGTGTAGATCGATACCCTAAGAGCTTAGATATACGACCATTTTTTCGGAATCAAATGTGGTGTGGTGGTCCGATGAAGGGACCACCAGAATGGAATCCATGACCTATGGCGGTGCATAGTAGAGGATGTGGGAGATGACATTGACAATGGGCACATTGTGGCGGCAAGATGTAGCGGGCCACGAGCAGCTGACACGGATGTGTCAACAGGTCCGGCGTAGGTGGATGTAGCGACGAGCCATATGAGGCACAGTGACAATAGTATTCACTGACCACATGGGTTGTACTGGATGAATCAGACCTGGGTTGGATTCGGTTCAATCCCTAATTGGATCGAGGGAGGACATGGCGGAGAGCAGTCACAATCGACCACAGGGCCATGGTAGCCCGAGCTGTCGTAGACGGGTCGACTAAAATGATCAACCATGATATTTGATCATGGGTGAAGTGAATCCATGACTGACCATGGGGGTAGGTTGGACCGACTACGACAGTAGTCTCATAGGCCCCAATAGGCCTGTAGGTCATTTCCCTCAAAAGAGAATATCTCTTAAGTAGAGAAACAAATCGATTAGTCATCTTTGGTGTTGAGACATTGATGTTGAGACAATGATTTTTTAAAAAGTGGTGGGTTTTTTGTTTGGACTAGTATTGTTTGAGATTTTTCCCCTTTTCCTTTCCTCGAGGGTTCAGTATGACTTTACATTCACATCACTGGATTGTAATCTACTCTACAGGCAATGTCTCTGATAGAGTATGGTATCGCTTCGAGATACTATAGTTTGATCATATATCAACCCTAGTGGAGTTTGTAGAATCATGAAACATCCATGAGTAGGGCATTGATCATCCATATAGTATGCCGCATTAATAGGGTTATTATTATTCCCCTGTGTGTCTGGTTGTGATCCTCCACATAGTGGTTTGTTCTAGATGTGGTACGTGGTATCCCCTAGTAAATCATGGTGAAATATTCGATGTACCCTATTCAATTCTAGGAAAGAACCCCTCTCTATGTATCATAATATTCCTTGGCCAATGCATTTTCATTGGTAATGGCCTAACTGAGCTAGTCATCTTCATGAGTGTCTCCAATGATATCATTGATTAGGGTGTGAGTTCTCATGGGACTAGCATTATTTGAGTAGAATCCTATAGCTGAAATTTGGTTATGAGCACCTGATGGGATGGTGTATCTTAGGATTATATCTGGTTGTCATATTTTATATCTTGTAGTCATATACCTATGTTGAGATGACTATAATTTACTTTTTGGCACTCTTTTGTGGCATTCCTTTTTGGTATTACATTTTGGTATTCTTTTGTGGTATTCCTTTTGGGTATTTTTTTGGGTTTCCTACTGAGTATTTTTATACTCAACCATATGTGGGATTTTCCTACACATGTTGGGTCTTGTTTAGACGATCAAGATTTTGATGATGTCCTAGGAGGACCAAGACAAGATGATGATTAGTGAGACCAGACAGATTGAGATATGTTCATGTGGATTTAAGACAGAAATCCTCGTAACTTTACATCCAAGTTGTACTTTTGTTATAGACTCTTTGTGGTGGTCTTGTATTAGGCCTTATTTACTTTCAATTACTTATATCGTCATAGTCTATTTTGATACCTTATTGGTATGACAGAATTTTTTTACTTATTGTTTTTTAGATTTCATCATTTTTTGGATTGGATATGTGTTTTTGTGTCTATAAGTACATAGGCTAATGCCCTCCATTTGTGGGATATGGCTACTCAATGCTAGTCAATTTCCACTGGCATATTGGAGGCTGGCTTGGGGTAGTCACAACTTGAGCCCCTTTGGGATGGGTCATGAAAAAGTGGTATCAGAGGGTGGTTCAGTTCTACTTTAGGACCAGGAGTCCATGAGATTGGTTTGGGACAATAATGTTAAGTGTTCAGAGTTTGGGTTTCAGGATAGGGACTCCAATATTGGTGGTACGATTGATGTATACATACACTATGACTTTGATTACCTACTTTTTGATGTGGTACATGAAGACACTAGCTTTTTGGGAAAATAGTGGTATATTTATCATATATGAATGTCTGTGGTTTCCATTTCCTTCTTCAATCAGCTACCTAGACATACTATATAGCATCCCGCCTTTTTATCACATAAACTTTCATTACATTTTACAAAACCAAGGATCTTTAAGGTTTAGTGTCTTGGAAACCAGGAACTTTAAACATGAAAACATAAAATATTATTCCTAAAAACTTGAAAGGATTATCCTCATGTTCATCCTAGGTTCATTACTACATCTCATAACCTGGGGACATACATCAAAAGAAAGGGTGAGTAGAAGCCCCAGTAAGGGAAACAAGAGAAACATTTTACATGTGAACTTGAGATACTTCAATAAGGTCATGAAAAGAACATTAAGGCATGAGAAAGAAATCATGAGGCATATCATAATATAAATATCATTTTTCATAACATGAAGATGTGGCTGCAACATTAAATATTGACAATCATTTTGTTTCACCGAGGTCCATCCCCAAGGTGTCATTAAAAATTACCAAGGTTATTCACCAAGGTATCAGTCTAAAAAGTCATCTCTAGAGATTAAGTCTTTACCCAATGCATTGGAGCGCTATCTGGGCGCACCCTTGACATGTATTTATTATCATGTGAGCCACATATATCATCATCAATCATTTCATAAACAAACCATATAGAATAACAGCAATGGGTTTCATTTCATTATCATAACGTTTTAAAAACTGCTTTAAAGACATGATCTTTATGTCACTTTAAACCCAAGGAAAAGGGACAGCAGGTTTCATATATGTAAATACCAGAATTTAAAATAGAATATTTTTATATACATGTGAATACCCCTATAGAAATAAGATCTTTGAGTATTCACTTAATAACATAAAATATCTTTATAAAAAAGAGAGAGTCATTTTGAGACGAAAATTCTACAGCATAACGGCTATGTTACAAGGTTTCTAGAAAACATTGAAAAGAGAGGGGACATAGGTCAAACATTCATAAATGACCCATAAAACAGTAGAGGGACAGAATATAATGGATTTTAGAACATGGTAATGAATTTTTAAAATATACCATATGAAATGAAGAACATTAAAGGAGGACAAAAATAAGATTTCTCTTATGAAAATTTGGCAGCCTAACAGCGTTACATAAACATCAACCAAAATGAATTGATGAGATCAAATAAGGTCTCTCATAATATCAACATAAAAGATCAGTATTATAGATATAGATATCATACCCCGACATAATAAAAAGGAACTTGCAAGACTTTACATGGAATTAGAACTTTGAAAAGGGAGAAAGGTGCAAGGACCACGTAAAAATTCAGCAGCCTAACGACGCCACTTAAACTTCAAAATACTGAATTGAAGAGATCAAAGGGGGTATCTCATCATATGTTCATAAAAGATCAGTATGATAGATATAGAGATTATACCCCAACATAAAAAAAGGTAACATGAAATAATTGACATGAAAGTAGAACTTCAGAACGAGAAGGGTGAAGAACAACTTAAAAATTCGGCAGCCTAACGACGCCACTTAAAACATCAAAATACTGAACTGAAGAGATCAAATGGGGTCTCTTATCATATGGTAATAAAATATCAGTATGATAGATATAGAGATCATACCCCAACATAACAAAAAGGAACTTGAAATAATTGACATGAAAGTAAAACTTCAAAACGAGAAGGGTGAAGAACCACTTAAAATTCGGCAGCCTAACGGCGCCACTTAAATCATCAAAATACTGAATTGAAGAGATCAAATGGGGTATCTCATCATATGATAATAAAATATCAGTTTGATAAATTTAGAGATCATACCCCAACATAATAAAAAGGAACTTGAAATACTTTACATGAAAATAGATCTTGAAAAAATGAGAAGGGAGAAAGAATCTGTTACAAAAATTTCGGCAGCCTAACGGCGCCACTTAAAACTTCATAAAACAAAACAATGAGAGTAAGAGGTGATCTCTCATTATGTGAACATGAAAAGGGAATCAAGAGGAGTATAAAAGAACACCCTTTAACATATGAACATGGAGCATAAAAGAAAATACATAAAAGAGATTTCTTGAAAAGAAAGAGAGAGATCGGATCCCTTACCTTAAAATGTAACTCTTAAAACTCAATGGTTGGGACCTTGAGGGAATGGGGGCACCTTGGGAGGACTCCTTGGGAGGTAATGAGACCAGAACTTCGTTGGGGGAGAGTGGGGAGTCGAATGGATGAGAGGATGGCTTGGTATTTATAGGGAAAATGAGGGGACAAGGCATTAATGGCCAATGGACACCTCATTAGTGGTTTTGGAAAAACCATGGGCTTTCCCATGGTATTTGCCCATGGTATTGACCACTTGGGACACCTCATACCTTATCTTACTATTCATAAGTCGACCATATTGATTACATACTTAATACATCATTTAATGATGTCATTAAACACCCGTAACTTAAAAACTATATTTTCACTATTCATCCAAAATTTAACTTTCTCATAAAAATCCCAAAATTTCACCTTAACCAAATATCAATGATATGATTTCCAAAATGAACTCCATTTTATAAAAATAATTTTCTAAATGTTTTTAATTTATTTTTTAAATAAATACACTATTCACTGAAAAATCATTTTTTTCAGAAAAAACCCCAAAAATTACCATTACATAATATCGGTGCTCAGAGTTCAAAAATTAAATCCATTTTATAAAAATAAATTTTTAAATATTTTTAATTTAATTTTTAATTAAAAAACACTATTCACTTGAAAAAACTAATACTTTAATAATAATTTATGAAATCATTATTTAACCATTTTATTGAATCACATTACTTAATCAAGGTGCCTAGATTATATTAATACTTTCTTTAAGTGAGATTATTAATCCATTTGGACACATTACTAATCCTAATCATAAAATCACTATTCATAATTTACTATTCATCAAAAATTAAGTTGATCTTATTAGACTCTAAATTTCGCACTGAGCATAATTATAGAAGACCATTTTTTGAATATCATTACACATTTTTAATTATTTAAGGTTTATATAAATATTTTTAAAATATCCTTTTTCTAAAATTCATCAAAAATATGCATACTATATTTATCCGGTCATTTGAAAATTTCATAAACTTCATCATAAGAAGAAATCCCAATTTTTATTTAAAACAAAGGATTACACAAGGCAATTACGGTCTCCTTACATAGCCCCTTATCACACCAGCATAGGACCTAAGTGTAAGGTGTGCTAAGGTGAGAGAATCTGAGGGAGGCTCGGCCAACATCGCACGAGTAGTAATTTCTATCAGTTTGAACTTCTCACCAAGGCGATTCTGTTCTAGCTTCATACGATGAAGTTCAGCTTGGGTTTGGTCCAGAGAAAAGCACATTGGTGTTACCTCCTTCCCAAGTTCTGTTAGATGGGCTTCGATCGGTCCAAGACTACTGGGTGAGGTCATCAAATCTTATTTCTATATTAATTAACCAAGATTACTTGTATTTAGAGACAATAATGAAAACGTTTAGTTTCCAAGGGTCATATTGACCAATGGTCAAATAACAGTCAAAACCCAATGGTCTCATTTTAATTATACTTATGTTATCAAATGAAACATTTTTGTTGAGTATAAAAAACAGAATAAAATAACACATAAAATTAGGAAACAAGATTTCTTCAAAATTTTGGGTCGTTACAATCTTCCCCCCTTAAGAAATTGTGTCCTCACAACTTTTAAAATTGGGTTTTGAAATTTCATTGAAAGTCCCACATCAGAAAATGAGTCAGTAAAACAATTACTTTAAAAGAAAAAAGGTAAGTACAATGGTCACCCGAGTTAGCCCACACTAGGATTCCATGTACGAAAACATGGACATGGAGGAGAAAACAAAAGGTCAAGTTCTAAGGGATAGTGATAGAAAACATGATTAGGAGAAAGTTAACCATAAGAAAATCCCAAACTTATGATGTGTGTAAATGGTCTTTGATTACCTAGTAGGAAAGGTAAACCAACAACGTTTTTGTTTTACGTTCCTTTTCATAATTTTGAGGAATTCATTTACAACATAAAACAAAAACATAAGAAAATATACCTATCTTCATGTAGAGTTTAATCCTTTAATAAGTTTCTACCCAAAACTAATCTTTTCTCCAAACTATGAGCATTCAAAACTACTTGGTCTCATCAAAACACAAGAATCATCTTCTAGAGAATCATATAATCCACAAAAGATTAACTATCTATTTCTTTTATCTTTAAACATTATCCCAAAAACAGAAAGGGTAAGGTAAAACAACTCTTCAAAAAGAAATAATCCCATAGGAATGGAAACTACTTTTAAATCTTCAAAGTTCCATGATACTACCCAAAGTTCATCATAGTTCATTCCATAAATAACGGTCGTTAAAATTCCTCAAAATAAACCAAACTAAGATTGAAACCCAAATACAAGAAGGATTTGATAACATAGTCTTCCAAAATAAACTTCATTGTTCATCTACAAACAACATCAACCACTCCTAACATCTTATAACAAATGTATCTAACCTAAACATATTTTACCCAAGATAGGTTAATCATTCCCATAAGTAACCTAAATTACTATAAGTCCACCTTAAATTCATCGATTCTTCAAAATATAAGTCAACCTTACTCCTCAATGAAAATACCGTAGTAATCTATTTACCTCCATCATATAGGGTCCCCAAAATAGTGAATGTCTTCCAAAATAAAAATCATATTTTAATCCCCTAATCATCACTGTCATATTAATACGACAATCATCACATTTCCTATCACATTGGTTTTTGGGATATGTTCTTCCATTTCCCACCATTAACTAAGAAGAGAAAGCATAATTAGGGGCTTAAGTACTTAGCCAATAATCATGAAAAGGAATTGAAAGCATATAAGGATAACTTGTAGAAGAAAAGTATACCCTAACTTGTGATCCCCTGGGTTCCCATCTAGGCTATCCACGATCATATATTCTTATGTGATTCTTTATTTTATTTTATCTTTGTTCCTTTAACAATGGTTCATACTATGCTTATGAATTTACCAAAGCATATCTCCCGGGAGTGTCGTAACCAAGAGTGCAGCAAGGCCCGTTGTCGTGTACCAGTTCCCATTCGAGTCCAGTTCAAAGCATTGTTTTCGGGTTTTACCCCTATGTACATCTGTTCTAGAGCCACCTCTACCTTCTCGTATCCAGACATGGATGTATTTGCTTGGAAACCACTTACTCAATACTCACCAAAATACCAGGAATATTTCCTATATTTATACTTTTCTATAGGGATCTTCCTATAGTTTTCATATCCTAATTTCCACAAATAACTAAACCATCGTTTGATACCAACTATAGCATCCCTCCTTTTTATCACATAAACTTTCATTACATTTTACAAAACCGAGGATCTTTAAGGTTTAGTGTCTTGGAAACCAGGAACTTTAAACAAGAAAACATAAAAGATTCTTCTTAAACACTTGAAAGGCTTCTCCTCATGTTCATCCTAGGTTCATTACTGCATCTCATAACCTGGGGACATACATCAAAAGAAAGGGTGAGCAGAAGGCCCAGTAAGGGAAATAAGAGAAACATTTTACATGTGAACTTGAGATACTTCAACAAGGTCATGAAAATAACATTAAGGCATGAGAAAGAAATCATGAGGCATAACATAATAAAAATATAATTTTCATAACATGAATATGTGGCTGCAACATTTAATATTGAAAATCATTTCGTTTCACCAAGGTCCATCCCCAAGGTGTCATTAAAAATTACCAAGGTTATTCACCAAGGTATCAGTCAAAAAAGTCATCTCTTGAGATTAAGTCTTTACCCAATGCATTAGAGCGCTATCTGGGCGCACCCTTGACATTTCTTTATTATCATGTGAGCCACATATATCATCATCAATCATTTCATAAACAACCCATATAGAATAAAAGAAATGGGTTTAATTTCATTATCATAACGTTTTAAAAACTTCTTTAAAGACATGATCTTTATGTCACTTTAAACCCACGGAAAAGGAAAAACGAGTTTCATGTATGTAAATCCCAGAATTTAAAATAGAAAATTTCGAAATACATGTGAATACCCTTGTAGAAATAAGATATTTGAGTATTCACTTAATAACATAAAATATCTTTATAAAAAAGAGAGAGACATTTTGAGACGAAAATTCTGCAGCATAACGGCTATGTTACAAGGTTTTTAGAAAACATTGAAAAGAGAGGCGACATGGGTCAAACATTCATAAATGACCCATAAAACAGTATAGGGACAGAATATAATGGATTTAATAACATGGTAATGAAATTTGAAAACATACCATATGAAATGAAGAACATGAAAGGAAGACAAAAATAAGATTTCTCTTATGAAAATTCGGCAGCCTAAGAGCGTTACATAAACATCAACCAAAATGAATTGATGAGATCAAATAAGGTCTCTCATAATATGAACATAAAAGATCATTATGATAGATATAGATATCATACCCCAACATAATAAAAAGGAACTTGCAAGACTTGACATGGAATTAGAACTTTGAAAAGGGAGAAAGGTGCAAGGACCACTTAAAAATTCAGCAGCCTAACGACGCCACTTAAACATCAAAATACTGAATTGAAGATATCAAATGGTTTCTCTCATCATATGGTCATAAAAGATCAGTATGATAGATGTAGATATTATACCCCAACATAACAAAAATGAACTTGAAATAATTGACATGAAAGTAGAACTTCAAAACGAGAAGGGTGAAGAACCACTTAAAAATTCGGCAGCTTAACGGCGCCACTTAAAACGTCAAAATACTGAATTGAAAAGATCAAATGGGGTCTCTCATAATATGGTAATAAAAGATCAGTATGATAGATATAGAGATCACACCACAACATAACAAAAAGGAACTTGAATGAATTGACATGAAAGTAGAACTTCAAAACGAGAAGGGTGAAGAACCACTTAAAATTCGGCAGCCTAACAGCGCCACTTAAAACCTCAAAATACTGAATTGAAGAGATCAAATGGGGTCTCTCATCATATGATCATAAAAGATCAGTATGATAAATTTAGAGATCATACCCCAAAATAATAAAAAGGAACTTGAAATACATTACATGAAAATAGATCTTGAAAAAATGAGAAGGGAGAAAGAATCCGTTACAAAAATTTCGGCAGCATAACGGCGCCACTTAAAACTTCATAAAACAAAATAGTGAGAGTAAGAGGTGATATCTCATTATGTGATCATGAAAAGGTAAGAAATAGGAGTATAAAATAACACCCTTTAACATAAGAACATGGAGCATAAAAGAAATTACATAAATGAGATTTATTGAAAAGAAAGAGAGAGATCAGATCCCTTACCTTAAAATGTAACTCTTAAAACTCAACGGTTGGGACCTTGAGGGCTTGGGGGAACCTTGGGAGGACTCCTTGGGAGGTAATGAGACCAGAACATAATTGGGGGAGAGTGGGGAGTCGAATGGATGAGAGGATGGCTTGGTATTTATAGGGAAAGTGAGGGGACAAGGCATTGATGGCCAAGGGACACCTCATTAGTGGTTTTGGAAAAACCATGGGCTTGCCCGTGGTATTCGCCCATGGTATTGGCCACTTGAGACACCTCATACCTTATCTTACTATTCATAAGTCGACCATATTGATTACATACTTAATACATCATTTAATGATGTCATTAAACACTCGTAACATAAAAACTATATTTTCACTATTCATCGAAAATTTAACTTTCTCAGAAAAATCCCAAAATTTCACCTTAACCAAATATCAATGCTCTGATTTCAAAAATGAACTCCATTTTATAAAAAAAATTCTAAATATTTTTAATTTATTTTTTAAATAAATACACCATTCACCGAAAATTTATTTTTTTCAGAAAAAACCCCAAAAATTACCATAACTTAATATCGGTGCTCTGAGTTCAAAAATGAAATCCATTTTATAAAAATATTTTTTTAAATATTTTTAATTTAATTTTTAATTAAAAAACACAATTCACTCAAAAAAACTGATACTTGAATAATAATTTATGAAGTCGTTATTTAACCATTTTGTTGAATCACATTACTTAATCAAGGTGCCTAGATTATATTAATACTTTCTTTAAGTGAGATTACTAATCCATTTGGACAAATTACTAATCCTAATCATAAAATCACTATCCATAATTTACTATTCATCAAAAATTAAGTTGATTTTATTAGACTCTAAATTTCGCACTGGGCATAATTGTAGAAGACCATTTTTTGAATATCATTACACATTTTTAATTATTTAAGGTTTACATAAACATTTTTAAAAAATCTTTTTTCTAAAATTCATCAAAAATATGAATACTATATTTATCCTGTCATTTGAAAATTTCATAAACGTCATCATAATAAGAAATCCCAATTTTTATTTAAAACAAAGGATTACACAAGGCAGTTACGGTCTCCTTACATAGCCCCTTATCAAACCATCATAGGACTTATGTGTAAGGTGTGCTAAGGTGGGAGAATCTGAGGGAGGCTCGGCCAACATCGCACGAGTAGTAATTTCTATCAGTTTGAACTTCTCACCAAGGTGATTCCATTCTAGCTTCATACGATAAAGATCGGCTTGGGTTTGGTCCAGAGAAAAGCCCAGTGGTGCTAACTCCTTCCCAAGTTCTGTTAGATGGGCTTCAATCGGTCCAAGACTACTGGGTGAGGTCATCGAATCTTCTTTCTATATTAATTAACCAAGATTACTTGTATTTGGAGACAATAATGAAAATGTTTAGTTTCTAGGGGTCATATTGACCAATGGTCATATAACAGTCAAAACCCAATGGTCTCATTTTAATTATACTCATGTTATCAAATGAAACATTTTTGTTGAGTATAAAAAACTAAATAAACTAACACATAAAATTAGGAAACAAGATTTATTCAAAATTTCGGGTCGTTACATACTATATTAATTATGGTGCATTTTTTATTATTTTAGGATTCCCCAATGTATACATCTAGAATGGATTCCTATTCATGATCACGATGACGATCCGCTTAGTGACGGGGTATCAGTACAGGGGTCTATACCATAGATGAAACCAATGAGTGGTTTACCAACTATACCACCACATGTTGAGAAGCTACTACTAATAGCACTACCAAATTAGTATGCAAACATCTGAGTGCATTTCCTGAGTTTCAGAGGTGGTGACCTCCCACGTTGAGGGGTGATCTAGACCCCCAGTTGGCAGACAAATGGCTTGAGGTAGCCACATGTGTTTTCCATCTTGTAAGGATGCCTACTGACCCGATCACATTCCTTTAAGTGAGTCTTCTTCATGGCTCTGTAGGGTGATGGTGGATCTTGGTGACTCAATCACATGATGAGACTACCCACTCTTGTACAAATATCAAGAATCTCTTCAGAAAGGAGTTCTATATAGACACATTATAATAGGTACCCATACAAGAGATTCTGAATTTGATGTAGGGAAGTATGACCATGGATGATCTTTTAGTTAAATTTATAGACCATTCATGACACTCCATTAACATGGCACAAGACAAGTTCCATAGGGATCAAACCTTCAAGAATGGATTACGCCAAGACATTTGGGAATCATCAGTGGTATCCCTTATTATTTATACATATGCTAGGGTACATGATAAAGACCGTCTAGTGGGGCGTTTTATAGTATAAAAGACATTGGTAGTGGGAGATAGAAGAGTGCATTAAGTAGTTGTGACCTTCATAGAAGGCAGTCAACAGAATTCATCATGATCCAAGTGGATCAGGCACTTCATGAGATGATCCTAGTACACAGGTCCAGTGGCGTAGGGATCCTAAGGTGGCTCAAATTATCCTAGGTACATGAAGTATTACTCATGATGTATTCGAGAACATTTTACATAAGATTTCATAACCCCTTATACAACTAGTCATGAGATAGTCATGGGATGTTGAGTATGAGATAGATAGAGGAGAAGGGTGGTCTGTAGGGTGGATGACATAGAAGAGGGGTAGAAAGGGAAACAAGAGGTGGTTGTACAGTTGAATTATTACCACCCCTACCCGAATGTGGTCCAAACCTGGCTTAGGGAGCCAGTGGGTAGGGATGAGCCCAATTGTAGGTGACCGAGGATTATGACCTTAGAGCTATAGGGGTGATACGTGGTATGATATATGACTTTTCCACCATAGTTGTACTTTTGATAGACATAGGTTCTATGAATTTATTATTTCCCATGAACCTTGTTCATGACATGGAAATTCTTGTTGATCCATTTTCTCAACCATTACACTTAGAGACTCCTACGGGAAGAGACTCGATGATCAAATACTGGTTCTGACTACGTAGCTAGAATCTTAGAGGTGAGTGTTTTTGTTGATATATTTTAGTAGCACCATCGTGGACTTATGAGGTAATTCTTAGTATGCACTGACTATGAACAATTCATTCTCATATTGACTATCTTAGGCATAAATTTTGGTGTTTTGGTAGTGATGAAATCAATTTTTTCTTTGTTGGTGAAAAGGAAACACACGCATCACAGAATGGCATCACACAGAGGAGGGTGTATCTAATTACTCATTTGTTGGCTAGCCTAAAATTTAGTACACTGCATGATATGAGTCCTTAGTTTTCTACTCTGGTGGTGGAGTACGAGGATGTGTTCCACGTAGATGTTATGGGTTGACCTCCTTGCATGGATATAGACTTTTTCATTGATTTACAACCAAGGAATACACTGGTATCTACACCTTCATATCGAATGGATCCCACAGAGCCTCATGAGATGAGGTTTCTATTGGAGGACTTATAGAGGAATGGCTTCATGAGACCCAGTGTTTCACCTTAGACAACCCTAGTTTTGTTTTTCATGAAGGTAGAAGAGAGTTTGAAGTTATTTGTGGATTACTGACTATTAATACAAATGACCGTGAAGAAAAAGTATCCTCTACCAAGGATCGATGTCCTCATTGATCAATTGAAAGGTTCATGATGGTTCTCGAAGATCGAACTTAGATTAAGATATCACCATTTGAAAGTACAGAATAAGGATATACCGAATACAATATTTAGATATCTTAATAGTCATTATGAGTACTTGGTGATAAAATTTGGTGTGACGAACTCCCTAACAGTGTTCATGAGAATCATGAAATAGATAATTCAGCTCTAATTAGACCAGTTCGTGATGGCCATCATCAACAACATCCTAGTGTACTCGGTGTTTGAGGAGGAGCACGTGAGACACTTGAGGAAGGTTCTGGAAACACACAGAGAGAACCAACTATTTTGGACGCTCTCTATGTGTTAGTTAGGATTTAAGAGGTCAATTTTCTATGACATGTCATATTAGAGGCTAGATTTGCTGTGGATCTAATGAAGGTTGAGACAATTATTTATTGGGAGACACCAAAGAGTGTTACCGATGTATATAGTTTCCTTGAACTATAAGGTTACTACCAGATGTTTATACCTAAAATTTCCAAATTTTCATAACCTTTAATAGTTTTTAATTGAAAGGGTTAGCCTTTCGTGTGGATAAAAATTTACGAAAGTTCTTTCTGGAGCTAAGGTAGAGGTTGACAAGCCCTCCCAGCCCAAAGTTACTCAAGGAAGGCGTGTAGTAATTAGTGTTCTGCGAAGAATTAGAGATAGTTCTCAGTTGCTTATTGATGCAACAATAAGTGGTGATTTACTATGGTTCACGCCAGTTGAGAAACAATTAGAAGAACTATGTTACCCATGATCATGAGTTATTAGAGATAGTGTTTTCATTTAAGATTTGGGGACACTACCTAATTTGTGAGTAGTTTATCGTCTACTATAATCCCAAGATTCTCAGGTATATATTCTCTCATAAGGATATGATATTGAGTCATTGAATTTGGCTATAGTTCTTCCAAAACTTCGAGTTTGATATTTTATATAATCCTCGGAAGGTGAACGTGGTGGAGGATTATCTCGGAAGGAGATCAAGCTTTCCATAGTAGAATGATGATTCAAATAATTTGTCATCATTTTAGTGGTCCTTTGTTGATGGAGATGGATCATCATACCTACAGTCGATGGTTTTCACCCCTTATCTCTTAAAATGAGTTAGGGAGGCACAACTTAGGGGTACCAAATGTGATACCATACATTCTCATATTTCTATAGGGCATACCCATGATATATATTAGATAGGTGGGGGGCATATCATCATTCCAGAGGATGCAAAATCATACCATTGGTGTTGGGGGAGGAAAATTTTATGGAGTTTCACACAGCCCCTTTGGCGATATAACAAGGTGTGGTGAAGATGTACTTGGACCTATGATGTCAGTTTTAGTGTCCTAGGATAATGAAAGGAGTGGTATAGTTTTTCTATTTATGTAATTTTAATAGGTTAAAGATAAGCATGAGGTTCCATAAGATTTAGATCAACCACATGAAGAGCCAGAATGGGAGTGGGATGAGATATTGATGGAAATCATGATGGTTTTACCATATACATCCACGAGAAATGATTATATCTGATTGATCATTGAATGACTCACCATGTCGGTACACTTCCTGGATATCCAGGAGTAGATTTTAGTAGAGAGATTGTGATTCTTCTAAATTTAGGATATAATTCGACTCCATGAAGTTTCATCGATGATAGTTTTAGATCATGATGTTTTCTTAACATCCTAGTTTTGGAAGGTATTACAGAAGCCATTTAAGGCCCAATTACGCTTGAGCACAATGTTTCTCTCAGATAAGGATGACTAGAATGACGGGACCATTATGGTTCTTAAGGATATGTTTTAGGCATGAAAGTTAGACATTTTACATTGTGGGGAGGATAACCTATCACTGGATGTGTTTTCATACAAAAACTACTATCATTCCACCATTGGTGTGGCACTATTCAAGTCTTTGTATGTGAGACCCTAAAGGTACCCACTTTGATGGAATTCCCCAGGAGAGTGAGAAATCATGGGCCTAAATTTGGTTTGAGATACCACATAGAAGGTTCAGATTATATAACAATCGATGAAGTCTACACCGAGCCGTCATATGTCTTACGTTGATAAGTAGTGGAGGCCTTTGGCGTTCATGGAAGAAGATCATGAATTCCTTCAGGTTTTACCTCGACAGAGATTGAAGAGATTTGGCTAGGGTGAAAGCTATCTCTAAGCTTCAAAATCCATTTCTAGATACTATGTATTGTTGGAAAGGTGGCCTACCACATTGATATACCACTCTTGTTTCATCGGGTACACAATGTCTTCCACATTTTATTTCTGAGGAGGTATGTGCATGATCCATTACACATTATTGACTGGGGAGAGTTTTACATCAATGATGGAGTAACCTTTGCTGAGTACATGGAAGATATAATGGTTTAGTAGGAGAGTATCCTTTGAGGATGTTCAATTCCTCTGGTGCATGTTCATTGGAAATACGAGAATCTGTAGGGGATTATATGGGAGTGGGAGGCTCATATTTGTTCTTAGTACACTCAAATGTTTGAGTTTACCTTGTTTTGGATTTCATGGACGTAAAGCCCTATATTTAAGAGAATGTAACATATCATATTTTTTATGTACTATTTTTTGACATTATATAGATTAATTTTAAGACTAGTTGAAGAGACAACATGTGATTACGAGGCCTGGTGTGCCTGGAATAAATCATTGAAAAAATTTACACTTTTCATATCACACAAAAATGTTTTTTCTAAAAATAATAATAACTCTAAATGGGTATCAAGATCAGAAATATAAGAGAATTGTTGTGTTTGGAATGATGACATTACACTAGGTGTGACATAGCTTTAGCCTACGTGGGTCATTTTTGAAAAAGTTGTCATAAGATGTAATAAGATAAAGTAAGTTAATAAAATTTTTGACACAATGATAATTTCTTTCAAATTATCCTCACTTAAAAATTAGAGGGTTATCTTCATTACCATATAATCACTAGAGTTCCATTCGACAAAAACTTTAAAGATCTCTCTCAAACAAATGTTGACGGATTGAGGATCGATGACCCATACACAACGGATTCGAAGGATCGTGGCCAGGACAATTATGCGATTAACCTTCTTCATTAGAATGAGATATGAAATTTGGTTGGGATTTTTATCATGATTTTTCCCTATTTTTGAATTAAAAAATTAAGATAGACCAATCACAGAACAGATTGACCTATGGTTCAATTGTGTTTGCGGGAATTTTTTTGTTAGTGGGTTAGGAGGGTTTTTAGGTTTTTTTAACCCCAAATCCCATATTCTTGATCTTTGTCAAATAACGATTAGAAAATTATGTTAAACCTTTTATATTATTCATTTCTACCTATTTTGAGTCATGTTATTCACCATTGGAACAATGCAGTTCATATCTTGATGTTGTTATGTGGTTTCAAGCACGATCAGACCCTCAAATTCTAGGTGAATTGACCACTGAGGCTCGATCTATGTAGATCAGGACACAATGAGCTTGCGACTGCAACTATTTTGATTTTCATGTAATAGAGGAGGCTCAGTGGTTTTTGGAAGGGCACATCAGTTTAGTACTGGTGACAGACAGTGGTGGCGGCGCGTGATGGTAGAGCCTCATGAGGCAGGTGTAGCCAGAAGCGGCCACTGGAGATGGAAGTGACGATGAGTACGTTTTGGTGGTGGGATGCAATAATGGTGGCGGTGAGCCACATGAGGAGCAACAACAACGGTATGGGAGGGGCCAAGTAGGTGGGTCAATTAAAGGGGGTCAGGATAGAAGATGCAGAACTAGGTCAGATCTGGTTAAAACCCAGGTCCAATTCGAGGTAGAGAGCGGTCACAATTGATCATGGGGCAATAGAATCACGAGCTTCCATAGGTGTAGTGATCATGACGGTCGACCATGGGTTCAGTGACCGCACAACTGACTGCATAGTCATTAGAAAAACCACGGTGGTTGACCATGTTGGTAGGTTAGACCTACCTTGGTGATTGGCCCACATTCTTTAGTAGGCTTACGAGCATTTTCTCTCAAATGTGAATATCTTCTAAGTGGATCATCTAATTGATGATCCATCTAAAACATTGAGACTATAATTTTGAAACAGTCATTTTAGGACAAGTGGTGAGTTTTTAGTTTGGCCACTATTGGTTGAGAGAGTTCAATTGGTCCTTTCCTTAAGGGTTCGTTATGATATTACATCCACATCAATGGATTACAATCCCCTTTAGAGGCTGAATCTCATATAGAGGTTGGTATTCTTCCCCATACTGGATTGTGATCCTATATCACCCATAGTGGATTCTATGGAATCATCTAAACTCCTTCAGTGGGGAACTGATCCTCCATATAGTGGGCCACATCAATAGGTTTTTGGTATTCCATAGTGTGTTTGGGTGTGATCTCGTACATAACTCATTGATTCGTGTTAGGTATGTGGTATTCCCTAGTGATTCTGGGTGTGATCCATGGTGTCCCCCAGTCCATTCTAGGCATGACCCTCTCTATGTGTATCTTAGTATTCCTTGCCAATGTTTTCTTATTTGGGTATGGGCCAAATGAGAAAGACCTCTTCATGAGTGTCTCTGATGATATCATGGCTCGAGGAGTGAGTTCTCCCAGAATGAGCATGATTCGTGCAGAATACTATGGATGGCAGTTTGTTATGACTACCTGATGGTGAGGTGTCTATCATGAGTATATGTAGATATTCTTATTGTATGTGTTATAGACATATACCTGTATTGACCTGACTATACATTTATTTAATGGTATTCAATTGTGTTATTCTTTTTTGGTATTCCAATATGGTTTAAAGGTGTCCTACTGAGTATTGTTATACTCACCCTTGCATGGGATTTCTCCACATGTGTCGTGTCTTGTGCAGATGAAATACATTTTGAAAGAGTCCTAGGTGGACCAGGACTAAATAGTTCACAGTGAGACTGGACAAACCGAGGTGTGTTCCTGTATCATTCTGACAATAGTCCCCAAACCATTACTTCTAGGTTGAACTAGTTTTACAGATCCTTTGTGGTGCAATTGTATTTGGCTATGTTTAATTTCCATTACATTTATAGTCGTACTCTATTGTGATATCTTTGTGGTATGCATGCATTTTTTACTTTTTGATGTTTACATTTCATCATATGGTGTCATGGAGATGTGAGCATGTGTATAAGTACTTTGGATAGTACCTCCCATTTATGGGATATGCCTACTCGAGGATAGTCACCATCCCCTAGCCTATTAGAGTTAGGCTTGGGGTAGTCATGCCATGGGCCCCTCTGGGATGGGTCACGACACCATTATATTTATAAAATTGGACTCAAAATACTTTATAAATTCCATCAAAATAATAATATTTTTTTGTATGAAAAGGCTCCTCAAACTCAACATAGGTCAAGAATGAAATAAGAGATCATAATGAGTTTTTGAATCAAAGTTTTCCTAACATAGAAAAAAATATGATGATGCATTAATGATATTGGAGTTCTTCTAAATCATAACTTTCCTATAAAATGTGTTGTATGATTGATGAAATAAAGGGAGAGAAAGGTGATTCCAATCGTATTCAGTCTAATCAAAATCAAGAAAATCATATTCTGATCCATATTGAAATGAATATATTGGGAATTTATAATACTTTCCTTAGTGAGACAGATGATGCCGAAGCTAATATTCTATGTAATAAAAGTCATGAAGGAATTCATAATACAAGAAAAATTTTGTGAATGTAGAATTTTGAAAAAATCTAGGCTTTTGATACAGGTCCATAAAATTTAGTATGTTATCTAATTTATCAGAGGAATGAATTTTAGTGTTTAATGTCCATTAGTATCATATTCATAATGAAAAAAAAAATTTATTTGATTTCTACTTAATTCATCATTTGGGTCAAGAGGTATTGTGTAGAGTTTGATATCGATTCAAATTTCAGATGAAAAGAAGAGGTGGAAGTGGTTGAATAAGTTTAGAGCAATATGATGTCATTATCGTAATAAAGAAATTATAATCAGAGGTTATTCAAAGAATTGAAATGAGAATACTTATTTTTCCCTTCTTACATTTGGTGTAGATCAACGTAATATGGAAACTATTTTTTTACATTTGCCTTCATTGTAATGAGGCATTTCATAATGGAAATCATAATGGAGAATCAGAAATGTACTGAAACATTATAAGAAGACTAATGCTTTGTATTTTTTCAAATATGTAATTGATAGATAGAAATATAATTAAATAATCATATTCAACAATCAGAGTGGATAATTGGAATCAGACTGATCTCTATGAAGAAATTCTAAACAATATATAATGTTGTGGTAAGATTAAAAAAGGTTTGAGAAGGAATGATTAGAGTTTTGATGTGTTGAAAAAGTCAATATATGTCTAGAACTCAAGGGAAATTGAAATGTATAAAAATTTTATAAAGAGGGAAATGTTTTTAGAATCCTGCCTAAACCATATTTGGATCACCTATAAAAGGGAATGTAATTTGTACTTTTATATAGATGTATGGTTTACAAATGGAAGAGAGAAGGATGAGAACTGAAAAATTATAGAGATAAGAGGATGTTTTAAGATTTATTTTTGATGAAAACGTTTTCAGAATATAAGAAATATAAGAGAAGATAAAATATTGCATTTAACTGATCATCATATTCATTTGGTCATCATAGTGGGAAATTAGAATGGGAAAATCAAACAGGGATTTCTAGATTGAAGAAGAATTAGTTCCTAATTATCTCAATTATATATTGAAAAAGATATATATTTTTTATATTGATAAATAATACTAGGAATATTGTATTGGGAAATCAGACCATGTTTCTAATATGAAGTCTAGGAAGTTCTTAAAAGCATTTGGATAAGAAAGTGAAGATTTTTTTAGATCATATTTTCCAAATTTGGTAAATATGTACCTTATAATGTTTTTTTCGAAAACATTATTATATCACTTCATGCTACTTGAATCGCATGCACTGTTGTACTAATCATAGTGCTAGATGAGGGTAATAGAATATAATACTCATGAATTTCCTCACAAAAGGATTATTTTCTAGTTGAATTTGAGTTATTGGATCATTTCCACACCATATTAATGACATAGATACTCTTATTGAGTGGTGTACCTAGAAAATTATTGCATTCCAAGGGATGTGTATTTGAATTGTTTTTAGTAGGGAAAGAAATATTTAAAAGGAGGATAATGTTGTTTTATAAGAAAGGAAACATAATAGAAAAAGATATCATTGATTCACCCCATCCCCCTATGAGTGATACAAATATCTTGACTGGTAAATCACACATCTAAATTTTGACTTCCTCTACATTTTCATAGCACTAACACCCATTCATCTAGAATCTTCTTTGTGATATTATACTTCATATGAATCTGTTTTCTCTATAAGTGAAAAAAATTCCTAATACAAATATATTATACTCTAAATTTTACAAAATATACATCTGCATGACTAAGTTGTTCCAAGTTCATCAAATAAACACATCATAGAAAATCAATTATTTCTCTTCTTCTATGATAACTAGACACTCTACTTTTATTGTGAATAGTTCTAAAACTATATACTACTACAACATCCAACTTAATGTTATACCTATGATGGTAAAAATAATTTTATAGCACTGTTATATGCATCCATATATCCTATAGAATCCACATCAACATAAACCTAAAATAGATCATCCATTATCAAATACAAGGATAAATATTTTGATCCTTTTTTATATCAGATAATCCACTTTACAAATTCCTAGTGATATTCTCCAATGTTCTCTATAAAATAACATACTACTCACACTAAGAAATGTAATGTTCATCTATGTAAAAACAATAGTGGACATAAAATGATATACTACTAATGAAAACATAAATTTCCCCATGTAATTATCATCATATAATTTTTTATAAACATTCTCTTTATATTAATTGATGTGTCCGACCAATGGGGTTGACACTACTTTGTATTTTTTTCATTTTGAATATGTCAATGAAATATTATATATAATTCTTTTAATAGAGAAACAAACTTATTTTATTCACATAACTCTCAATATATATCAAAAAAATTTCATTGTTTCACTAATAACTAACATCTAGAACCTTATTGGAAAATAAACTTTCACCAGCCAAATTTATTTTTGTCTAGACCATCCAGATTAATTTCACCCATTTGAAAGAAAAAGATAATGTAACTTTTATCCATGAACAATTTTTGATAGTAATAGTAATATGATTTTCCCTATTCAAATCCACTATAAGATATAAATTTATCAAACTTAAAATTATATTTCCTCTGAACCTTCTTCAATATATAAATATTTATCTTCATCTTACAGACCATACCCTCATTCCATTTGTCAAAAAACCCCTTTGGTTTCATTAAAGGTATTTAGTCTTCCAATTTCTCACTATGGAATGTTGTCTTTACATCTATCTATTCTTTCTATAAACTAACAATATTAACAAGACTGAACACCATACAAACTATTGTATTTTTGAAAATGGGTGGGAAGATTTCATAGAAATACACTCCACCACTCTACTAAATCCTTTCTATACTATCTTGAACATGAACCTCCTCCTGAAAACATCTTATTCTTTGAACTATAATACCCACTAGTTATATAAAATTTTCATCCCTTATAATAAATATGTTAGGTCCCATGTTCCTATTCATGAAAAAAATCTATCTCAAATTTCATAGAGAACTCCCATGTTCAAGAATCATTCTCAGTTTCCAATTTTTTTTGCATCTCTAAATCTCGTCCAACCATAAAAACCAAGTAATGTAGATAAATTAAAAAACCATTTAACCAATCATCTGATCATGGTAGACCTTCACAAATAATCTAGTGGTTCTGAACATTAAGGAACAACATCATAAAAAACATTACCTTCTGAAACTCTGATAAAATATTATGATGTTCATTATTATTCTTGTACTTTTTTGGAGTAAAATATTTCTCTGATATTTTTATTCCAATTTAAAATTTTATATATCCTAACCTTATAGAACATAAATTTTGATCAAAATGGATAATTTTGGTTGATTTGTTGTTTTCAACTCAATATTCCCCTATTTTTCGATCGTTCAATATGACCTTCAAATTGAAGTGAAACTTTTTGTTTCTTATGATATTGGGATTATCATTATACCAAATCCAAAATCAAATGTTTTTATCTCTATATCCTATAAAAACATAATTGAGAATTTAATAAGGATTATACTGATCCTTATAATCAATATTGATATAGGTTAGGCTTATAAAATCATTCAGGTGGGTAAATTCTACAGGATTTCGATATAACCTATTTTCCAAAATCACCTTCCCATAATGGTGTAGTGGTATTCTTGTTCACAATACTTGATAAACTATTAAATACTAAAACCCAAATGAAATTGGACATTATAGAATTAGGCCTCATGATCCAATTCTTATTAGTATATGTATGGTATATCTAATCAGCTACACCATTTTGTTCCAGTGTTTCAGGATAAATTTTCTCAAATCTGATTCCATTATTTCTTGAAAATACTCTATAATTCTATAGTATTTTATTCCCATGAGTATAAGACCAGAATAATTTTTTAATATTACCTTTGGATTATTTTTCCATCATGTCCCTCAATTGAACAAAAACTCTAAACACCTAAAATTTCTTCTTAGGTAAGTAAACTCAAAATTTCATTTTGGAATCATTGATGAATAAAACAAGATACACTAATCTGTTGTGAGAACAGATTGGTACATGGCCCTAAACATATATATACACATATTATATATTTTAATACATAGGTGACCTTGTATTAATATTAAATTTATCCTTTCTATATATTACGAGTATAAAACTCTCAAAAAATATGAAATTTTATTAATCATGATTTATTATACCCTTGGTCTCTAATACTCACATGTTTTTTAAATAGTTACCAAGAAGAGACTACCAAAACTATGATATTTGATAATTTTGTAATCATTTTTTTCCTTTTTATCTCTATTTGGGATTCAAAGTCCCATATTTAAAATATTTATCCAAAAAAGGGAATCATGTTTAATATTCCATAATCTATTTATGAATCATGTTCTAAAATCAAATTCTTCCACTTGGCCAATTAAACTAACATTATTTCATAATCCTAGTATGTTACAAACACTACTTAATTCTATGCTAATTCAATTTGAAATTCATAAATAAGAATCACCCACCCCAATGATTTTGAGAGCATCATCATTGAAAATATTAAATTTTCCAATCCTTCCAGAAACATAATTCACTATACATCTCCTCTTGTCCATGTAATTAAAAAAATCCCTATAATCAATAATCCTTGATTCCAATTCAATATTAACAATTTTAAGTAACATATTATCACCATGAAATGTGATGTTTCTAGAACTTGATATTCTATAATGTAACAACACGAACCTAACCATTTTCATTAGATAAGATAAAAATTCCATTTAACTTAGGTAAATCACCCTATAACCATATGTTGGTAATTGATTACTTGGGTTTTAAAACAATTTTTGGTGAAGATTTACCATTACATCATAAAAAAATTATGATAAAAAAATGAAAGTGTGTATTTCAATTTTGTGTAAAAAAAAATTAAACCAAACCCCAATACATTACAAAATAATAAACAACAATCAGAATAATAAAACATATAAATATCTCTAAAAATATTACAAAAATAATATTACAAAAATGAAAGACAAAATTCTAGGCATGGAACTCTCCCATGATCTATATGATAGCAACCTCCATTATCCTAATTCTGTCACCTAAAACCACAACATCAATGTTCTCTACCAGATAATTAACCGGCCTTCGAATTTTTTTTACAACAAAGAAAAAAAACTGAATTTTCTCCATGATATAAATATAGGGGTGGGTATTTAAAATAAAAAGTAAATTCCCAAAATAAATTCCACACACACCACTTAAATAAGAAAAATTTAGCTAAAATGTTATATATAAAATAGGGAAGCATAATATATATAAACATGGATAAAGTAAACCATCTAAATAATCCTCATCAACAATCAACCATTATTTTGACCCATTATTTCAAAAAGGAACCCACACCATAACACACATCCTCATTCCATGTACACATACACATATGTAATGCACCAACTAAATGAATATCCTGTTAATATGGGCCTAACTACATTGAAAAACCTACGAATAGAAAACTGTCCCTCTAAACCCAAGTCCTCACATAGTGGTATAATCTAGAGTTCCCCAATTTCACCATGGAAGCCAAGTTTTATTCAATAAGTCTCATTCCTGATGTTCACCAAATTTAGAATGGTGTCCTTGTATAAACCAAAAATGTCCCATCCATATTCATCTGTAATTAACACTAAGTCACATCCAATCCTACGTTTCCATTATTCTAAACTTGATGCCCTTTAATGGAAACACTAGTGAAGTCTATCATAATAAATCCATGTATAGATTATTCATGAAATCACACCACTCTAGGAAAATTCGATGAATTTCACACACCAAAAAAATCCTTCTCCAAAATAAATCACTAAAAGGTAATTTTATCGAACATGTTTTTGATGTTACCACCAACCTTCTTCAAAAATAAAATTTTACACCAAGAGAAAGTTTAACCAATATTTGTACAAATTATTTAATGTAGATAAAAAAGAATTTAATGTTGAATATAATAATCATTAAAGTTATTTAAAAAATTATATATATTGGGAACCCACCTTCCTTATCACATTTTTTGTGATTAAGAAACAAAAAATATTCATAGATCTAGATTCTCACAATCCTCATACAATAGATTACAACTAAATGCCCATAAAAAAAATTCCCTAAGCACAATATTAAAGAATGGAAGAATGAAAGTTGGGTTTCACCCAAAGTATAATGAGAATATAAGAGTGGTGAAAAAGAAATGGGACACTTATCTTAGATATATGGGATAAATGTTATAAGAGTACATAGAAGAGGTGATACAAAGGGAACAGTGTCACCAAAATCATCCAAGGGAACCTCTAGGTTTGAGGTCCCTAGCCATAGTAGTAGAAACAATAATTTTTTGGGATTTTTTGAGTTTAAAATATAGTACTTGAGGATATTTAATATTACATAGGGTTTGAATACATTGTTTTACAAATTATAAGGTAATCATGGGAGCACCACTACTGAAGATATTACAAGGCTACACATTGTGGATGTATCGTTTCCAAAACTGTACATCCTAATTGTGAACCTACCCAATGGAAAAAATCATGATTTTATGGTTTTCCTAATTTTTTACCCAATCCATGAATAAAAAATTTCCAATATTTAATACCCCATCAAATCTTCTACACAATATGAAGAACACCACATGGTTTCCCCTCACCATGGGCTAGTTTTTCACCCCTTAGAAAACCCCCAAAACATCTAGAAACTGTTAAGTACTTCCTAAAACCCTTATAGAACTCTTTTTAACATAAAAAGACATTGAAAAACATATAAATACCTCAAATTTGGGGGGGGGGTAGAATACATGGAACAAACAATTTTTGAATTTATAATTTGATCTCTAAATCACTTTTAAGGTGTTTGTTCTTCCAATAATGATAACATATAAGTTGGTCCTATCTAACTAAAATAAAATTTACTCCCTTGATCTATCTACTAATTTCTTATGACCTTTCCATTTAACTAAATGTCCATTAACTTCTTAATTGGATAATTTTTCAATAGGATTCAAGAATTCCTCATATCTGAGAAATTTATTCATAATGGGATAAAAAAAATCCTTAAATACTATGTCATTATTTATGAAATATTTACTTATAGAAATCACCATCACCTACCATGGTTTCATTAGTGATGAATATTATAAGAAAATATCACACATCATCTAAGAACATCATATTAACATAATTGATTTTAATTTGAATCATGTAAAATTTATTTACATGATCATCCACAAGTCTTCATTTCGATATTATCATGCCTAATAACATTAATATCTTGGAGAATATATTAATTACTATTTGTTTCATGAATATTTTTCTAGAAAATTCATTATATAAATTATGGTATTCAACTCTCAGATATTTTTGGAAACATTCTATACTAGTGAAATCTGAATTAATCTAGAAGATTTACTATCAAGAATTTATGATTCCACCTTTTTTCATTACCCACAATTTTAATCAATTCAGTAAAACCTCAAGTTCATTATGAAATAGTTATTTCACTATATTCAACCTCCATGACAAAAAATCCATCACATTAAATTTCTTTATTCAATCCTTTTTCTCCATTAAAATACATACCTTTTTTATACAGTTTACTCCCATTGAATAAAAAAGTATTTGAGATAAGAATTTTATCTAAAGTATATTCTAAAAGTGTGAAACCCCCTACAAAAACCATGTTCTATAATACCACATATTGAGAATTTTCGAACCATAAATTGGTAAAATTAAACTATTGAAAATTTAAAACAATGGGAAAAAGTTTTGGAATATCCATAATTATATAAAAACCCTTTAAATTAATGAACATGAACATATAATTCCAACCACACCTAACTAAATTCACTATATCTTCATCATCACTAATATAAATAAAAAAATATTTAAAACAAAAATCAATAAAAAACAAGGAAAAATGATAATTGGTAAACATGATTTGAACTCAAGTCCTACATCCATGAGAGGGAATCAAAAATTAAATTAATATATATATAAGATTATTCATTACAATTGGAATTGATAAAACATCCAATATAAAATTAAAATTACAATAATTTAATCTTTTAAATACAATTCAATTAACTTTACCTACAAGTAGTCCCAAACCAACCTTATAATTGAGTATATTAAGCCAACTAGTTCCACCGTAGTCCATGGTTTACTAGGTTCCAACCATTGTTCTTGAGAACCTCCAAAGTATGATAAGTTCCACAACCTCCACTATTCACTTTCGGGAATGGTTTAAGTTATTCTTATTCACCTAAAATAATGATTCATACACCGTAATTATTAGTATTGAATTAACTAAATGCTACTACAACATATTTCACTTCATTTAGATGATTTCTACATGTTCCATAACTTTTATGCAACATATTATAAGCATGAAAATCTATAATATGTGTTTTATAATGTTCCTGCTAGACTAGCCTCCCTCCTGTTGATCACGTACTTCCATGAACCTCCAAAAATCAAATCCATAAATTCCAGAATCACTCCTTCTAGATGCATCAAAAAATAACATGAATGTTGAATTTTCATTTCCTAAAAAAATAAAATATGGAGATTCTATGGTTAAATGAATATACATAGGATATAATTTCAATTGAAAGGATATTAGTATTTTAAAAAAAGTCTGAATTAGATTTAGTAAAGTAACAATGTGAAGGAAGCGGGAGAAAAATATGGGAAAAAGTTAGAGTTCTAGATCTAACATAATATTGTGATAAAGAAGATGAAGTATAAAATAATTATGGTGGTGTAAAAAGAAAAAATAATTTTGGTAAATACTAAACACAACCATGGAATAGGATATCCAAAGTCAATAAATCAGAAATAATTTGTGATAAATTTTCCCTAACATCAACCTGAATTTTGAGGAATATAGAGAAACTTTCTCTATTATCTAATGTAGATCCACCCTCATTTGTTGAAGTATTAAAGGATGAATCATGGTTCAAGGAATTTAATAATAAATTAGATCAAAAATAAAAAAAATCATACATGAGGGTTAGTTTAGATATCATTAGATCACAACTTCCTTAGAACAAAGTGATTTTTCAATAATAAATATGTTGACATAGGAATGTTGATTCAAAATATGAAACAATTGGTATGGAATGGTTATTCACTATTTGTATGTGTTTATATTAAATATATGTTCACACAAGTGGCTACGCTTAAGTCAATTAGACTTTTACTTATGGTATCAAAACATATAAATCTCATAGTGTATCGAATATGCATTAGAATATAATTCTTGATTAGGGTATTGGATGAATAGGTATATATCAATTAACTAGTGGAATTTCTAATTAGTGATGATGAATCTAAGCTTTCCATGTTGGGAAGGTATTTTTTAGTCAAAAAATACCTTGGGAATAATATTCTCATTTGGAAACATTCTTTATGAAGCTAGAGATTAGGAGAGCTATATTCGAATAAAATATTTATGTGAAATAAAAAAATAAAGAGTTGATAAGGGTGTTTTTCTATATTGATAAAGTTATATCTAAGGTGAGCAAGCTAAATTTAGTAGAAAAATATCTATAGTTCCTTAGTATTTAATTTTATATGTTGATTATTGGATAAATATAAAATTTTCTTAAAGTATAATTTAGTCAATGATAATGGAAAATTATTTTATAGAGAAGAATATATGAGTAAATTACTTAATAAATTTGAATAAAATTATAGAAAATCTGTTTCTACACCCATTATTATCATAAAAATTCTTAGATATAATAAATATGTAAAAGTATTTAACCCAAAACATATCTATAAAATTATTATAATGTATTTTATCTCACAATAAAAATATGATATATAGTTTTCTAAGTATTTTTTGGGTCTTTTTTCAATGATTTCCAAATAAGGAACTCCCTTGAGTTGTGAAATGAATCATGAGCTTCATTTGAGTTTAACATCACTATGGTTTGGAATATATTTCATGAAATCATCAATACTTGTATGGATACATGGATGTGGACTAGGATAGAGATCATATGGAAAGAAAGTCCAGGAGTAGAGGATCCTTATTTATTGGAAGAAAATTAATTGGATGGTTTTGAATGTAGATAGAAAACACTTCTCTTAGTATATATTCAGTAAAGAAAATTTTAGAAACAAAATTATATACACTACTATTGGGACTGAAAAAACTAGTGGATTTTTGTGAAAATGTTATGGTTACCATTGTTGTCCATTATTAAAACCAAAGTATGACCAAGTTGATGAAAATTACAACTCATAATTTATAGAAAATATATTGTGATCTGGATATATTTTATTAAATATAATGAGAATAAATTAATAATTATGATAGAACATATTTGTACTAATCAACAAGTGGTAAACACATTCACAACACCACTGAATATAGAGATATTTGAGAAGAATTGGTAAATTTTTTTTGTTCTCCAACATCCCTAACACCATGGAGGTTCTGAAAATTCCAACTCTCCATATGCATATAATTTCTAATGTATGGAATCAATATTTAATTATATATATTCATTAAACAAATATATTATTTGATAGTTTTCCCTACACACAACACTGAATTAAAACCAAAAACCCGAACATATATAGGTAAAATTTAAATACTAAATATATCCATTAAAACATAACTATGGAATTAGTGTAGTATCAAAATTAAAAAATATGTAAATAATGAAAATAAATTTAACTTTTTACACAAACAGAATTAAATTATATAGCTAAAACAACTATGAAAATCACATTATAATTAAAAATACATTATCCTAAATATATGGTTTTTTATGAGACTAAATATATTATGAATAAATAATATTAATAAAATATATTAAAAACTTGAATAATATATTACAAATAATCTATTTAGAAATTAATAAGAAATAAGAGTAAAAAATTATAAAACAGTTTCTAATACGAATATTTTTGCCACAATATATTAGGATTTTATTTAAATATTGAATTTCCAAATTTTAACAAGTTAATTTGAAACAAAAATATGAAATTACTTTTTTGATTAATCATTATAATATAATCATAGGTTTTTTATTATATTTTTTTTGTAAAATTTGTTTTCACGGTGAATATTACAGTATAATGTTTTTATTAAAAGATTAATTTTATGCCATTACTAGTATATAATTATGGTATAGAAATTTATGAAAAGTATTAATTAAAATATATTTCATTAAAAATTGAAATTATTCATTTACAAATATAAATTATTATTTGGTAACATATGATTTATTTTTTAGAACATAAGTAATATTTTTTTCCAAAAATTGTTTTAATACATTATAAATTTATTATATAAAAAATTAACGCATTTAGAAATTAAATCAGAAAAAATAAACCAGTCGGTCCTAATTATCTAATAAGTAAAAATTTAGTTATATATATAAATTGTGCTACCTTTGGTGAATAATAGATACCCAAGTAAAATTAGTAATTTTCAGATGAATAATACTATATTAAATATCGTGTATTTTTGTTAAATAAAAGGGTACTATTTTAAATTGAGACAACAATATTATGTTTAGAGAAATATATACAAATGAATTAACTCTAACATAATTTGGAATTAATGTTAAACAATATTAATAATAATTAAAGAAAAAATGTAATTTTTCTATGAAAACATTTTTAACAAAATAAATGTATTAATTTATATGTTATTTTTCAGATATATATAAATTGAATTTGGATAAATGTTTTCCAAATTATGATTCATTACATTGAGATTATTGTAAGAATTATATCTAATTTTTTAGTGATACAATTATTACAATGATTAATTTTTATTCATGATTAACCATGGTTAAATAATATATTTCATATTTTTAATAATTAATGGTTACTTACACCTTATAAAAAACCTTATTAGGTATGGAAATCATACTGACATGTATAACCTTCCATTTCCCTATGTAATTAACTTAACTGACCAAACCCACCTAACTCCCCATGAAATTATTTTCTTTCCCCTTACCCAACTATAATTTTCTATGAAAAAGATATTTATTTTCTTCTATAAAATAAGCTCACTATAAACCATTCAATCATAACTCTCCCTAAAAATTATTGATCATGACTTTCCCATCACTCTACCACTCTAAAGTCCAACGAAAGAGTTCCTATGGTTTTAAGGATTCCACCTATTGTTTATAAGATTATTATAAAGGTAAGGGTTCACATCTTCTTTTAGATTCAAGTATTGATTTTGATATATGTCCTTTGAGTTTCAATTTTTTATTCTTTTTTATGTTCATAATAACCCCTTTTCTATCCGAATTATTTTTTTTTGATGAGAGACTACACTTCACTATCGTAAAACCTATTCTATATTACTTTTTATATAGCCATTATTCTGCAAAAAAATTCAATGATTCTATTCCTCCTATTTTCAATTCAAGTAATTCATTTATTATAAGTCTTTTGGTTTCCCAGTGATTATGAATCCATATGTTCTTAATCAATCATTTACATTCGAAATTATTTATTTTTAATGATATAATTCTTTTATCAAACATTAATCCTATTTTCTAATCTTTAATGTATGACCATTTGGCAACCAAAATCATTCATTGATTTCCCATCTTCACAATGAAAATACTCAAATCAAATATAATTCTAGGGTATCCATATAAATTATGTTTATAAAGTGTTATATATATATATGTTAAAGGGTTATTAAATAGGTGATTAAGATAGTTATTTTTATTAAAAAGGAGTTAAGTGTTGGTCCATAGTTAGGATATAAAAATAGTCAAGAGGGGGGTGAATTATCCTTTTAAAATGAATTTAGAAAATATTATATAAGTGTTATAAAATTATATTTTTTATAATGGAAAAAAAATAACACATGAGATTTTTATAGTGTTTCAAATATAAAAGATCCTAATACACTCTTGATCCCTCACACGAACTGAGAGATATGAAACCCACTATAACCACTATAATGGAATCTTATAATGACTATTTCCCTCATAGAGTCATAAAGAAAATATAAATCCCCTTTACCCTATATGAACTAAACTATACAGTCCTTATTTTTCTACCCAGAGCCACAACCCGAATGGTCTACTTATTTCCACTATAGGCATAACATAATGTCTGACTTTTGTTTGGGAGTGACAACACAAAATACTATAATTTAATGGGTATTGTAAAGCGTTAAAATTATGGAAAAAGAATGAAATAAGAAGATTTAAATCTAAAAAACTAAAAAATGCTTCATAATTTGATAGTTGAGGAATCATGAAGATCTCCAGTAGCAAAGGGTCAAAGGATTATAATTGAAATGAGAGTAGTAGTAGATCAAAAAAGTATTCCACACTTGTATAGTTTATGAAAATATTCAACCTCATGTATTGATCTAGATAATTAAAACTCATTATATGGAGATATTATATTCATAACTTATTTAAAATCATGAATCCTGTTATAGTTTATCTTTTCCACTGATTCATGTGATATCTTTATTTAAGGTGCATGAAAAAAATACCCACAAGGGTTAATTTTAAAATAAATAAATTATAAACATGTTTTAACTTGATAAAGAATAAAATAATTTACAAAATTAAAAAAAATAATTATAATCAATACTAGTGTCCCTTGGAAAAGTCACATAAAGTATATGAGATAATCTATTCAAATTCCATGATAATTTAATTTTGAACTCACAATTTCCCAAGACATAAAAATGGAAATTAAACCCATATTATGAGCATTAATCCTATATAAAAACCTTCCATATATAAATCATTAATATTAAAATAATTAATATTTACTTAAGGAATAATTAAATAAATATAAACATATGAAACAAAAATTCATTAATTTTAAATATAAAAGTATAATTAAAAATGAGTATGTTTTGATATAAAATATAATAGAGGATTTATGTGACACTAAATAGTCCATAATATTGGTTGAACAGTTTTCCATATTTAAAATTTCTGTTACTTTATTTATTTTCATAGTGTCAATTCATTTTTATTCTTGTAGTTAATTCATTTTTCTTTATGTGGTGAGTTCATTTTCTTCACGCGGTTATATAATTTTTGTTTATCTGGTCACATCATTTTTATGTGGTCACTTCAGTTATTTTCATGTGTTCACTTCTTTTATGTTCACTTCCATAAATTTTCAAATTTTCACTCATAGTAACTTCTCAAGGTCACTTCTAAACTTTTTTCAAATTTTAACTCATGATCACTTCTCAAGGTCACTACTAGACATTGTCAAATTTTCACTCACGATCACTTATCATGTTGAATTCCATAATCTATAAAATTTTCACTCATGGTCACTTTGTAGAAGCATGAGTTTTTATGAATTCGTTTCAAATAAATTTAATTTCTTTGATAGGATACATTACACACATCACTGAGTTTTAATTAGCCACAGAAAACAATAAATACTAATATATATAACTCCGTTTTAAAATTCTCATTAAAATCAATGACATGAATCCTAACAAATAATTTCTAAAAATTATGTATGATTGTTTAATACAATGAAATCATATTGATAAAAAATTAGATATTTTTTAGAAAAGATTATATGTTTCCAAAATACTACTTTCTGAAAAATGTTGATTTTTATTTATTGTTGTGAACAATAATAAAATTAATTTTTTATGTTTTTATAATATCAATTTATTAAAATAAAATTAATTCTTGAAATTATAATTTCAAAATTATCTTAGTGTTAATTTTTGGTATTTTTTTCAAATGATTATTTTTTTGGGGAACAGTGAAAAATGCTTGTTTTTATCAAAAAATACCATTTAGTTTAAAGAATTTATAAAGTTAATTTTTCTAAAAAAATGGATTTAAAATTAAAATTAAATAATTTATATTTAATTTCATATAATTTATTTCATTTTAATCATTTTAAAATTTAATTTATATATATAAACATTCTAATCTTTTGAACATTTTCTCTTTGAAAACACGCTTTTTCATCGCGCTTGTGAGATTAATTTGAAATTAAAATTTTACACTTTTATGAATGAAATTTGGATGAAATTATTCCATAATCCAAATGAGAATATTTCATATTATCATTTTTTACCATAATTAATAGTTGAAACAATAAAAATTATTTACCACCCTTAAGGTAAAAATGGGTTTGTTGGTGGGTTAAAGTAAAAATATAGGGGTTTAAAATGAACCAAAACATGTCTAAAACCAATTTTATGGACATATTTGGACCTTATATCTTCTATTATAGAAAATAGTACATTTTCGATATTTATTGAATGTGAAAAACGTGGGTACATATTTTTCATTTCAAAAAAGTTCAAGTGTACGACACACCTCAATTATAAAAGTCCACCCCCTCTCCTCTCCTCTTCAGATATGTAAATCCATTTATTTTGGAATATTTATTCATCAATCACTTCTTAAATTTCCTCCTTCCATCCTATAAGCCTTATTTTTATTATAAATCCAACCTATAAATCTTTTTTTGAAAATAAAAATAAGTTTTCTGTATAAGAGGAATCACTCCTAACAAATAATTTTTGTACAATTTCTCCCTCTAACTCCTTAAATTATTATTAAATCATAATGATATAAAAAATATCAGAATAATACATATACTGGGATAATTTTATTTTTTGTTCATGACATAGAAAAAAACACTTCTTCTTTCAAATGGGATGTAAAATCATCATTTGTGTGTCTGGTAGACTGTCTCCTCACGAACCAGTGGTATTTTTTTTCATCACCACTTCGCACAGATGGAAATAATGACGGATTAAATGTTTATATATTATATTTATGATATTATTATACTTCAAAAATTATTATATCACATATTCCCATACAGGTTCCATTCTATGGGAATACGACAACATTTCTTGTGTGTACGGTGGACTACCACCTCATAAAGAAATATGATTCGTTCAGGCTTTACGTGGAAGGTAATAAGGCTGATTTTAATGAAAATATGTTAAATATATGACATAAAACGATTATATAATTTTAATATATTATTTACCTTTATTTATTTTAATTTTTTGAGTAAATGGAAACAACATTCACGCATACAAATGACCTACCATCTCCATGAACGATGTATTTTGTATTCTATACATAAATACTAAGGATTAATATAAAAACATATATAAAGAATATATATGATAATTATATAACAGTTTACATTCTATATATTATTTTAGAATGATCAATTTAAGAGTACTACAAATAAAAAACAAATACATACATGAAAAAAATGCTTTTGCTGCCTGAAATGTGACATTAAAATGAAATTGTCATCAAATAGGTAATAAAATGTAATAATAATATCAGATAGAAAATGATATTTTTGAGACCCTATTTTTACATTGTAATACATTTAGATAAATTATTAAAAAAATATATCTATATCTAGGTGCAGAGACGATGCATGATTCCGCGGCCCGATGAGCTCGGAATTAATTTTATAAAAACATTAAATATATTTTATATCAATCACGAATATGTTTTTAGAAATTACACGATATCCTTTAAATAGGGTCTCAGATTGGAAATATGAGACCACAAATCATTCTGAAATACTACATTTTCCCTTTGAGGGACCAAATTTTGGTTGGAGTGGGGTGTCAAATAGAGGCGGTCATTGGATGATACGTTTAAATTCAAATAATTGAACCATTTATTTATTTTTATTTAAATATCCTAATATTAAACTCTATAAATATTTTCTTATAGAGAATATATAGGGTTATATTCATAACCCGAGTATCATTTATAGGAGTTTCCTTATTTCTTTGTTGAAGTATTGAGATCGCAGGATGACCGACATCCATATCATGGAGAATCGTGGCGCTAAAAATTCAACGGGTGTTCTCCATCATTGAAAATTGGGTTCTTCACCAATGAATTACCTTATCTCATGGTAGGGATTTTTTTTGTATTTACTCACTTTTAAATTAATTAATAATGTAACAATTTATCTTCTATGATTTCCAATATTTTCAATCCTTCACATGTGCATGTCTAAAGAATTTAATTATTTATTTGATTCATTTCCTACTTTGTTCCATGTTTCTCACCGAAATTATCCTTGATCCTTGTTCATTGGAAAAGAATACTTATTAAATGATTACTATAACTTTTTTATTATTATTTTCCCACATATATTTTCACTTTATTTTCCATTGGACTGTAGGGCTGCGGTTCGACATTTTTGTGGTGGGTTCGAGTGCGATAGAACACCAAGAATTGTGGAAGTTATAAGAACGACGATCAGGATTGTGATTTGTGGGTGGATCTGGATGACATCTGGGATATCAGTGATGATTCCAATGAAAATTTGAAATGTTAATGAATGTTATTTAATTAATAGGTACATGAGGTGGTGAAAATTTCAAGCAAGGGTACTAGATTCTGATTTCTGGACACCAGATGCTGAAAAATTGATGGCTGACATCATTATCCGCAGTTTTAGTGAGAATCAAGGTGGAATCATCCATATTTGGAGACATGAGTAGTGTATCTAGGACACATATAGAAGATCTAAACTTCTATGAAAATATCAACAACAAAGTGTGTACTAGGATGAACACACCCCATGTAGTGACCCGGTTGTGACGGATAGGGTTTCCATGTGAGATAAATATCATACACCATGTGAGACCCCGAATTCTGTGTGAACTAGTGTTGGAGGCCCAACATGTACTCAATAAGTTCACAAACACAGTAATATAAAGGCACACAATGTATATTAGAACATTCCTAGTGTAAAAAAGGCACGACCAGACACACATCATGTAGTGGCACGTAGCTAGTGTACGAAGGAACAACCAAGGGCACAAAAATAGAACTTGAGTGGTTGATACATTCCATGTAGGGATAATTTTCATGTAATCCATGTACTATCATGAACTTATATATGAAAAGGAGTAGGGAAACACACAATGTGAACCCCCTTAAATGTTGTGTACTTCCTTTTTGAGGAAACATCTACCTCTTGAATCTTCTTTATTTGGACACATATTTTTACCCAGGAGTATCATATCCAAATTTTTTCCATGTAGAACATGATGGTGGACTTCATATTATATTTTTAGATATTTCATGATATTTTCAAAGTATGATTCTTCATTATTCAGTGCATGATGAAGACAGTGATTGAGAAGGATCATTAGAGAGTGGTACCCCCTGATAGACTAGGGTGTGGGTCTTCTACCCACATAGTGGAACCCTCCTACTGGGAAATGGAATGCTCCCTCTATCCACAAAGTGAGACCCTCCTACTCTATCATGAAATGGGACATTTTTTTGTAGAGTGGTACTGTAGATATCCAAAGCTTAACATACAAGGACATTACATTACTTTTTCAGAATACTTATTACATAACAAAAACACACACACAAGGACCGTAATAGTTTAGTGTCTTTGGAAACTGGGAACGTAATCTTCTAATCATGGTGAAATATCTTCAACATCTCCCATAAAGATCTTCCCTTTTTTTTCTTACCTAAAACCTTTCTTTATATCCTGGGGAAATGAAAACATAAAAAGGGTGAGCTCAAATGCTCAGTAAGGGTAATCAAAAGAAATATCAATCACGTCATATACATAAGAACATAACTTTTGGAAATCATAACCTGCAAAAGAGATCATAATATCATAACATGGGATAAATCATAGAAGTGAAATGTAATCCCAATAATCATAACTTAAAACATGAAACTTTGTGGCATACACACATAATCATAGATAATCATTTCTTATTAGTCAAGACACATTGCCAAGACTATCTTAGTGGAAAAAGTCCCTTTCTGAACTGAGTTCACTCCTCGTTTCAGTCCTGTTTCACTGAACCAGTATAACCTACTGTTCCAGCCATGTCTATCTCATGAGATATAAAATCTTAACCCAATGAATTTGAGGGAGATATAGGTCCCACCCATCTCATAATGATACCATTCTTATGTGTGCCACAAAATCATAAATTATACATCATTTTATAACCCATGTAATAAAAATGGGAATCTTAAACAATTCATATAAGATAAAGGAATTCATAAAAATAATTCCATCACAACATAATCAAATAAATGTAATAATAGGGATATAAATAGAACCATATATTATCTTAGATGGAAAATAATTTTGATAAAACACTTGAACTCCATTCTTGAGGAAAATATCCTTTCAAATTCAAAAACATTTTCCTTTATTAACATGTCATACAATTTTAAACTAAAAGAAGTTGATTAAAAATAAACTTGAAAACTTGTAAAGTAAGCTTCTTGGAAATAATGTTTTAAAAATCCATTCATGCCATAAAAGTTAAAAAAACATTCTTCGTACTTTTGTCAGAAAAGTCAAAAAGTACCTCGTACGAAAAACGACAAAAGATTCCTTTCATATCCTTTACTAAAAACTCACCAAATGGTAAAATTGGATATAAACTATTTTATAAGGATATAAGTATTACATATTGAGGAAACATGGATGTGGATGATAAAATACACCCCAGTAAATACCAAAGTATAAACAATCTCGGATAAAAATGAGATTGTGAAATTTCCCTTACCTTATGTCCGATATGCTTTGTACGTATACGAAACCCCTGTATAATGATTTAAATAATGTCATTAACTTATTAAAGAATCATATTCATTGTTATGATATCATATATGGTTCACTTATGACTTTATATTACCCATTCTTTTGTAAATTCCATGTTAAAGAAGTGTTTTGGGTAAAATCGTTTTATTTATCCTAGGTGTTTGGACTTGTTGTGATTGACATTATTATTACTTATATCATGATTTACTTACTTCCAGAATATAAAACATGATTTATATATCATATATATTCAGTATATATATATATATAATAGATAGATAAATGAAATGAAACACACCGTTCATGGAGACGGTAGTCCGTACGTATGCATGAACGCTGTTTTCCTTTCCTTATTGTCTTGAATGGAAGTAAGTAGATGACATACATATATATATATATATACATAAATCCAGTAGATTTAACATGTCATATATTTCGTTATTATTCATTATATATACTTTATAATCATTCATGAATGGTTAATATGGAGAATGAATCTCATCACGTCGTGGAGACGGTAGTCCGTACGTACGCACGAGCGATGATATCGTTCCCATGGTGGTGGAATTGTGTTGAAGTGTATATATACTATTTCAGTATCAATATAAATTTATAATAATAATATATAGTTACTCATTACACCATTATAACCATCCAATTAAGGTGGTGGCGGAAAATAGATTACACCACGGTGTGGAGACGGTATTCTGTACGTACGCACGCGCGGTGATTTCCTTTTTCCATAGGATGGATAGAAGGTTAATTAGAGTTGTTTCATATTAATAATAACATATCAGTATATAAGAAATACTGATGTTATTACTTTATCATGAAACAACTAAAGAAGAATAAGTTGAAGAAGAAAGAAATTGAAAAAGATCGGTAATGGATATTACCTCTTTTTGACGCGCCTTCACTTAACGTCCACTTAAAGAACTACGGATGGTCTTTGAAGAAGACCAGGAACTCTAGGATGATACTAGGTAAGTGGAGAAGAGCTTTTGACAGGGTTTTGCCGAGCTTGAATTCTCAAATTGGTGTGAGGAGGAGAGGGAGTAGGTGCCCTTTTATAAGGGAGGAGAGGGGCACCTTAGGAAAATCTCAAAATATTATTTTATATTAAGGTAAAATTCGGTTTATAATGGTTTCAAAGAGTCTTATTTCGAAGCTATAGTGGGGATGGGTCGAAATACCCTCATCCAATAGGATTTAGACAAGTTTTGGTTATTATTGTAACCTTATCAATCAGATTTAACTCTAAGTTAAATAATTTATCTTTTACAGTGCCTTTTTGTTTTCTTACACTATATGGTTAATAAACTTACTATATCAAGCCAAACTAACCCCAAGTTGTTTATTATTAATATATATAACCTTATCTAAGTCATTTGGACGAACCTTAGATTTTTAGGAATAAAACAACAATTAATAATAAGATATTTGTTTTAAAAACTAATTTATGTCAATTTTGACACTATTTGGTACATGAAATTTATGAAATTCATAATAGAATGATTAGTTCGAAACAAGTTACTTATATCAATAATAACATGTCATATTAACCTATAAAATTAGTGTAAGTCATAAAAAGTCTCAAATTACATTTATTTGGGCATTTATAACATCAATTATGTCAATATTTCATTAAGAAGACAATTACTGCATCATCTTTGTGTCATAATAAATGATAATTATTTAATCCCTAAAAATTCTAAATAAATTCCTATGATGTAGATAATTGTATTATCTTTCTTGAGACTATTCATGTTTGAAGTTTCATGAAGTTTATCACTAAATTAAAATTATTATACTTATAATATTTAAGAAAGTGACATGTTGTCACATTCTTTGGTTTTAATAATAATTAAATTATTTTCAACGAAAAAAGTCTATAAAGTTAATCTAATCAGACCCTTAGGTTATATGGGTCTACCTTTAGTCATAAAATAGGATTTTTCCAAGTGTTATGGTAATTTTATTATCTTATATTTACCCTTAATTACCCGATTTACCTTTAACTATAGTAAATAAAATTTACCGTAGTTACTATTCACAATGCCCAGAAATAAAAAGTAGCTTATTAACATAATTTGGACCCACTGATTCCAAATATGGAATCCATTTTTCCAAATTCAATACAAAAAAGTTGCAGAAATTAAATTAAAATTAATCACGTTGTTGAAAGAAAATGGGTTTTTCTTTAAAACATTGCAAAAGATTGAATTGATTTAACCTACGAATTCAAGGTAAAATTAATGATAATGACATAAATTATATTAAATGGTAAAAATTTATTCTATATATACTTTAAAACCATTCAATATTATAATTTCACCACATAAGATATTACGATGAAAAAAAGTTGTTTTTAATGAAAATATAGCGTGTTTTTACTATTCATTAAAATATGAAAGTTATCGGAAAAATATCAAAACTTTATCTAATGTAAATATTTATATACTGATTCAAAAGAAGAATTTTATTTTGTCAAATTGAACATATAAACATGTCAAAAACTAGATTTAAAGTGGGTGCGCCATCAAAAGGCGGCAAAACTGCATTTTTTGAAAAATACTTATTTTACCCAAAAAATTTATTTTGTTCTTATACCATGTTCTAGAAATGTGTAAGATGAATAATAATCTTATAAAATTCAAAATTTAGTTAACACTATTCATAACGGCTAGTTCATAACAATGTTATAATAATATATCGTTGTTTAGTAAAACCCGGTATTGCGTACAAGACACGCTATCGAGGAAGATCGTGATTGCATGTAATGCAAGCCAAGTCAGGGTTGCGTGTAGTGCACAACACCTTTGTTGTTGCGTATAACAGAATCCAACCATATTTTATTTATACACTCAATGTTGGATAGAATAACTTCTATCAAATGAAATTGAAATTGTGTGTAACAAGAGCCAAGAAAAGTGTTGCGTATACTGCAAGCTAATACAATGTTGCGTATAGCGTAAGATAATCTTGGTGTGTCGTAAAATAGAAGATATGAATGAAATTAAAAAGAATGTATCTTATAAAATCTCGAGTTGTTACATTCTACCCCCCTTAATAAGAATTTCACCCTCGAAATTCGTCGGGGTTATAAATCGCTTATTATTCATAAAAACCCACATCGTAAAAAGAAATACCAAAACTGAACATTAAAAACTAAAGTATGAAATATAACGGTTACCCAAATGAGCTCATCACTGGGTTTCCATATAGGCTAAAATATGTACATGGAAGAGAAATCTAACCGTCATGTTCTGATGGAGAGTGGTAGAGAACATGGCTATGAAAAAGCCAAAAATCACAAAGCTATTGATTTGTGGTGATCTAAGGTACCATCTGATTCATCGGATATAAGGACAGTAGGACAACATTTTTGGGTTTTTTCAAGATCAATTCCCTAAAGTTGATGAAATTGGAATTAGAAGAAATACTTTCGTGAGTTTGGTATAGTCTCACCGTTTGTCATTCTTTGGAAAATTTCCACTTCATCTCTTAAAGAAATGAAGTTGAATTTTCATTCGTGATGTGTTAGCAGATCATGTGATAGAATGATGGGTCATTCTATCTGTCTCAAACAAAAGGTTAGAAAAGTTATCAAAAAAAACATAAGTCCATCTATAGTGAGATTAATCTTATATAGTTCCTAAAATGGACTTATACTGCTAAATATAATAAATCTAGTTTCTACTAAACAGGGACTTCGTGTAGGCCAGTGGTAGGCGAAAAAGGCCAGTCGCACTTCAGTTGTGGGTTCGATTCCCACAGCCTTGTCCGATGCGATGGGATGTCGCCTGTCCTGCAGGCTGTCCTTTTTCTAAAACTACATTACTATAAAATCCCATCATTAATATCGAAAAAAGTTATATCCTTAAACAATACTTAGCATATTTCCAACATAATCCATTCCAATATTTAGGCTTATCTAAAATACATCAGTCCAATCTCATAGTATAAAGAAAACGATTACTTGAAATGTCATCAACCAAGCATGTGAATACCATCATTTATCCCCCATATATATATATATTGTTGGTCACATTCCAATCATGTGAATACCTTAATCATGTATTCTCTTGAAAAAATGAATACCCATTGAACCATAGTGAAAACTTGAATGCAGTTAAAAGTTAACACTTTCCACATACCAAAATCCTCAAAAATCTAGATACTCAAACCATGATATCACTTATTCCTTATATAAATCATGAGCTCATGAATACTGTTAAACATTTCATTTTCTCATTTTCCCTTCATTATGCGCATATCATCTTATTTCCAAAAATATCTCAATCACTTTGAATACCACATTAGACCAATACATAAATATTCCAATACTCCATAATATAACATTATTTTGGAATCCCATTACATAAACACTTAATAATTCCACCACATCGTTGTCATATTCAACATCGCCAATAGTGATCGCATGTGACTTCCCTTTGTCCTTTTCCTTAAGTGGTTGCTCATGTCGATCATCACTAACCCTTGGATTAGGGCATTTATTAGCATAATGCCCCATTTCCTTGCACTTGAAGCATTGAAGTGTTGGTGGTGTGTTCTCTGAAGTGTTTGCTTTATTCACATCATTAGAAACCATTTTTCCATTACTTCGACACTCAGCTGCTCGATGACCTTCTTTTCCACACTTAAAACATTTTCTAGTCCCTTTAAGACAATCTCCACCATGCTTCTTTCCACACTTTGTGCATAAGGAAACATTCATATTATTTTCACCATTATTCTGAGATTTCTCCGTGAACTCCATCTTTCATTTCTTGTCAAAACCATGAGATGGATATGTAACACCAACTTCCATTTCTACCTTGACAGCACAACGCACAATTTCTTCATAGCTACTGAAGTCTCTTATAGCTAATTCCCTTCAAAACTTGGTTTTAAGCCACTGAAAAATCGATCAACTTTACTTTCAGGTTGGATGATAATGCCAGATGCATACCTTGCAAGTCTTGTAAAATTCGCTTTGTATATACCAATAGATTCATCATCCTTCTGATTCAACTCAAGAAACTCCTTTTCCATCTTTGTTCAAAGAATACGAGGGAAGTACTTACTGAAAAACAAGTTCTTGAACTCGTCCCATTCCATGGACTCAATTTCATCTCTTGGCCTCGTATTCTTGATAAGATTCCACCATTTATCAGCTTCACATTCCAAACGATATACTGATAAGATGACTTTATCATGTTTAGAACATTGAAGAACTGAAAATATCTTTTCAGTGGTACTGATCCATTGTTCAGCAACAAGTGGATCGGAAGACCCACTGAAAGAACGTGGACGTTGCCTCATGAAGGACTCAATAGAATATTGTTCCCTTCTCTGCTCATTAGGATGTCCAGAATGATTCATAGCTTGTGTAAGTATAGCAATAAGATTTTTCACTCCATCTCCCATAACACTTGTTTGTTCAGGAGGACAATCATTGCATTGTCCATTACAGTGATCAACACGGTTCTTTCGGGTTCCAGCCATCGTCTAAAACCTAAAAAGAATAGTGTGAGAGGAAAAAATAATGCTAGGAAAAACAACATAGTAAATGGGGAGTACCCTTAATATATAACATCTTAGGTTAAATTCTATGATCGTTACCGTAGTTCTAGGACTATATCCTATACGTATACTTATCCTTAGGGACATCCCTAGACATACCTTAGTAATATCTCTAGGGATCTCACTAACGTTTTTGCATCCTAGTTTCCAAAGGTTGACTAAAACTTTCCTCTGATACCAACTATAGAGATCCGAAGCTTAACGTACAAGGACATTACATTACTTTTGCGGAATACTTATTACATAACAAAAACACACACACAAGGACCGTAATAGTTTAGTGTCTTTGGAAACTCGGAACGTAATCTTCTTATCATGGTGAAAGATCTTCAACATCTCCCATAAAGATCTTCCCGTTTTTTTCTTACCTAAAACCTTTCTTTATATCATGGGGAAAATAAAACATAAAAAGGGTGAGCTCAAATGCTCAGTAAGGGTAATCAAAATAAATATCAATCACATCATATACATAAGAACATAACTTTTGGAAATCTTAACCTGCAAAAGAGATCATAATATCATAACATGGGATAAATCATAGAAGTGAAATTTAATCCCAATAATCATAACTTAAAACATGAGACTTTGTGGAATACACACATAATCATAGAGAATCATTTCTTATTAGTCAAGACTCTTTGCCAAGACTGTCTTAGTGGACAAAGTCCCTTTCTGAACCGAGTTCACTCCTCGTTTCAGTCCTGTTTCACTGAACCGGTATAACCTACCGTTCCAGCCATGTCTATCTCATGAGATATAAAATCTTTACCCAATTCATTGGAGGGAGATATAGGTCCCACCCATCTCATAATGATACCATTCTTATGTGTGCCACAAAATCATAAATCATACATCATTGCATAACCCATGTAATAAAAATGGGAATCGTAAACAATTTATAAAAGATAAAGGAATTCATAAAAATAATTAAATCACAACATAATCAAGTCAATGTAATAATAGGGATATAAACAGAACCCTATATTATCTTAGATGGAAAATAATTTTGATAAAACACTTGAACTCCATTCTTGAGGAAAATATCATTTCAATTTCAAAAACATTTTCCTTTCTTAACATGTCATAAAATTTTAAACTAAAAGAAGTTGATTAAAAATAAACTTGAAAACTTGTAAAGGAAGATTCTTGGAAATAATGTTTTAAAAATCCATTCATGTCGTATAAGTTAAAAAAAAACATTCTTCGTACTTTTGTCGGAAAAGTCAAAAAGTACCTCATACGAAAAACAACAAAAGATTCCTTTCATATCCTTTACGAAAAACTCACCGCAGGGTAAAATTGGATATAAACTATTTTAGAAGGATATAAGTATTACATATTGAGGAAACATGGATGTGGATGATAAAATACATCCCAGTAAATACCAAAGTATAAACAATATCGGATAAAAATGAGATTGTGATATTTTCCTTACCTTATGTCTGATATGCTTTGTACGTATCCGAACCTCCTATATAATGATTTAAATAATATCATTAACTTATTAAAGAATCATATTCATTGTTATGATATCATATATGGTTCACTTATGACTTTATATTACCCGTTCTTTTGTAAATTCCATGTTAAAGAAGTGTTTTGGGTAAAATCGTTTTATTTATCGTAGGTGTTTGGACTTGTTGTTATTGACATTATTATTACTTATATCATGATTTACTTACTTCCAGAATATAAAACATGATTTATATATCATATATATTCATTATATATATATATATAATATATAGATAAATGAAATGAAACACACCGTTCATGGAGACGGTAGTCCGTACGTACGCATGAAGGCTGTTTTCCGTTCCTTATTGTCTTGAATGGAAGTAAGTAGATGAAATACATATATATATATATACATAAATCCAGTAGATTTAACATGTCATATATTTAATTATTATTCATTATATATACTTTATAATCATTCATGAATGGTTAATGTGGAGAACGAATCTCATCGCGTCGTGGAGACGGTAGTCCGTACGTACGCACGAGCGATGATATCATTCCCATGGTCGTGGAATTGTGTTGAAGTGTATGTATACTATTTCAGTATCAATATCACTTTATAATAATCATATATAGTAATTAATTACACCATTATACCCATAAAATTAAGGTGGTGGTGGAAAATATATTACAACACGTCGTGGAGACGGTATTCCGTACATACGCACGCGCGGTGATTTCCTTTTTCCGTAGGATGGATAGAAGGTTAATTAGAGTTGTTTCATATTTATAATAACATATCAGTATATAAGAAATACTTATTTTATTACTTTATCATGAAAAAACTAAAGAAGAAGAAGTTGAAGAAGAAAGAAATTGAAAAAGATCGGTAATGGATATTACCTCTTTTTGACGCGCCTTCACTTAACCTCCACTTAAAGAACTAAGGATGGTCTTTGAAGAAGACCAGGACCTCTAGGATGATACTAGGGAAGTGGAGAAGATATTTTTTCAGGGTTTGGGCGAGCTTGAATGCTCAAATTGGCGTGAGGAGGAGAGGGAGGAGGTGCCCTTTTATAAGGGAGGAGAGGGACATCTTAGGAAAATCTCAAAATATTATTTTATATTAAGGTCAAATTCGGTTTATAATGGTTCCAAAGGGTCTTATTTCAAAGATAAAGTGGGGGTGAGTCGAAATCCTCTCATAAAATTGGATTTACACAAGTTTTGGTTATTATTTTAACCTTATCAATTAGATTTAACTGTAAGTTAAATAATTTAACTTTTACAGTGTCTTTCTGTTTTCTTACACTATATGGTTATTAAAATTACTATATCAAGCCAAACGAACCGCAAGTTGTTTATTATTAATATATATAACATTATATAATTCATTTGGCCGAACCTTAGATTTTGAGGAATAAAATAACAATTAATAATAAAATATTTGTTTTAAAAACTAATTTATGTCAATTTTGACACTATTTGGTACATGATTTTTATGAAATTCATAAAAGAATGATAAGTTCGAAACAAGTTACTTATATCAACAAAAACATGTCATATTAACCTAGAAAATTAGTGTAAGTCATAAAAACTCTCAAATTACATTTATTTGGGCATTTATAACATCAATTATGTCAATATTTCATTAATAAGACAATTACTGTATCATCTTTGTGTCATAATAAACAATAATTATTTAATCCCTAAAAATTATAAATAAATTCCTATAATGTAGATAATTGTATTAGATTTCTGGAGACTATTCATGTTCAACATTTCATGAAGTTTATCACTAAATTAAAATTATTATACTTATAAGATTTAAGAAAGTGACATGTTGTGACATTCTTTGGTTTTAATAATAATAAAATTATTTTCATGGAAAAAAGTCCATAAAATTAATCTAATCCGACCCTTAGGTTATATGGGTCTACTTTTAGCCATCCAATAGGATTTTTCCAAGTGTTAGGGTAATTTTATTATCTTATATTTACCCTTAATTACCTGATTTACCTTTAACTATAGTAAATAAAATTTACCGTAGTTACTATACACAATGCCCAAAAATAAAAAGTAGCTTATTAACATAATTTGGACCCAATGATTCAAAATATGGAATCCAGTTTTCCAAATTCAATACACAAAAGTTGCAGAAATTAAATTAAAATTAATCCCGTTGTCGAAAGAAAACGGGCTTTTCTTTAAAACATTGCAAAAGATTGAATTGATTTAACCTACGAATTCAAGGTAAAATCAATGGTAATGACATACATTATGTTAAATGGTAAAAATTTATTCTATTTATACTTTAAAACCATTCAATATTATAATTTAACCACATAAGATATTACGATGAAAAAAAGTTGTTTTTAATTAAAATATAGCGTATTTTTACTATTCATTAAAATATGAAAGTTATCGAAAAAATAGCAAAACTTTATCTAAAGTAAATCTTTATATCCTGATTCAAAAGAAGAATTTTATTTTGTCAAATTGAACATATAAACATTTCAAAACTAGATTTAAAGTGGGTGCGCCATCAAAAGGTGGCAAAACTGCATTTTTTGAAAAATACTTATTTTACACGAAAAATTTATTTTGTTCTTATACCATGTTCTAGAAATGTGTAAGATGAATAATAATGTTATAAAATTCAAAATTTAGTTAACACTATTCATAATGGATAGTTCATAACAATATTATAATAATATATCGTTGTTTAGTAAAACCCGGTATTGCGTACAAGACACGCTATTGAGGAAGATCGTGATTGCGTGTAATGCAAGCCAAGTCAGGGCTGCATGTAGTACACAACTCCTTTGTTGTTGCGTATAACATAATCCAACCATATTTTATTTATACAATCAATGTTGCATAGAATAACTTCTATCAAACGAACTTGAAATTGTGTGTAACAAGAGCCAAGAAAAGTGTTGCGTATACTGCAAGCTAATACAGTGTTGCGTATAGCGCAAGATAATCTTGGTGTGTCGTACAATAGAATATATGAATGAAATTAAAAAGAATGTATCTTATAAAATCTCGGGTTGTTACAGGTACCCCCTGATGGATTATTTTGTGGGTCTTTTATCCATCTAAATAGTGGAACCCTCCTGCTAGGGTGGGGAATCAATCCTATATTCATTGAGTGGAACCCAAATACTATATCTGGGCATGGGTCTTTTATCTGCAGTATATACCCCCCATGAAAAATTGTGCCATGAGTCCTCTATCAATCTAATGAGTGAAACCCTCCTATAAAACCTGATATTTTCTCCTCTATCTAGATATTTTTCCACCTTGATGGTGTGGCCCAATGGTTTGGTGTGTCTCTATATAGTTACTCTTTTGATTGACACACAGGATATTGGGCATCATTTATGGACCATTGAAATTATTAGTAAAAAAATTTCATGGGATGATCTATGATATTATTATCAACTTTATCTCTTATCTAGATTTATTTTATGAGAATTATATCATTGTTGTTGGGTTAGGTTTCTCCCTTATTATGGGTAGAGCTATTTACTTCTATCTCGTCTCATATTTCTCCCCCAATAATTTCTGGTGTATCCTAATGGGTGTTTATATAATCACCCTTTCATTGTTTTTTCTTATACGTGTCAGGTCTTATTCATTTAAAAGACATGTCAGCAGAGATTTTAGTGGAGGATAGGGTTACCATGGTTCATTTAATATGTACTATAGTAAGGTCTTGGAGATATGGATCTTTCTACACTAAACATTTATTTTTCCAGTTATTATTTGGTTGGAAAATATTTTATGGTTGTGCATGTATTTTCATGACCCAATCCACCGAGGATCAACCTGTGACTACCAAAAGCCCACCTACAATTGGTTAGGGGCCAGTAACCAGTGGTGAGTAAGAATATCCTAAAAATGGGTGGTGTTAGCCCAAAGTACCTATACACACGCACAAACCTACAATCTCACACAATGATGAAATATAAAACAGCTAAAATGATGCATACATAAATCAATTAACCCACAATAGATTACAAGAGTAAAATTATTTAAAGAAGAGAAAGTGTCGAAATACAAGACCAATGAAATAACTATAAATATTCTAACCCACTCCAAGGGAGATGACTATGTAAAATTCAAGATCCCAGTAAAACACCTCGGTCTGGAAAGTTCTATCGATGATACACCCACTCCCTGTACTCCAAAGACACAGTCAAAAGGGCCATCATATGAATAAGACATGACACATATAGGAAAATCCAATGTATGGGTGATTATAATAATACTTAGTAGGACACCTCGAAAACACTAATCCTGAAGCAAAAAGTATAGTTATATCAATACAATATATAACACTTAATGTATAACAGAAACACCGAGATATACTCAAGAAAGACACCACTCTACTAGGGATTCATAACCAAATATCAAACACTTGGTTCTCCTTGAAGCAATGGTCATTTCGGGAGAACCTACTCCATGAGATGTTCTATCATCATAGAAACTAAACAAAAAGGATTAGCTCATTAGGCCCTGACCAATGAAATATAACCTATCTAATAAGATAGTAAAACATAGATAAAGGGTGACACCTAGAATTTCTGGGGGACACCATGCACCCAATATGGATCAACCCACTTCATAGGGGATTGTAATTCAATGATACCAGGAACCCTGCCAATATGGAATACTGGGAGAAGGATAAACACCCTGATTTAGGATGTCATGTTGATTTCCAAAAATCCACCGAGGGAACAAATTTGATAGAGGACCACATTCCATTATCACGGAGGGACACCACAACTCTATATGAGACCGGACCCCGAGATGGGATCACAATATGTTGATATGGATGTAATGAAACACTGTAGCCATGAGATAAAGGAAAAAGGGAAAATTCTCGGCCTATACTAGTCCAAAATAAGAAAATTAAGAGCAACAAGCACACTTGAAGGGGGTACACAACATGTACCAGGGTGTACATGACATCTCCAACTACCCCCTTTACTACATATGTGGAAGAGCCTCACAAAACATGTAGTCTCCAAATAAATGGTGTGTAGAAGTATTACAATTCATGTAGAGAGACATGGTAACCTAACCCTATTGCTTGGTCATTTTATAATACATGGTTTTACCCTTTGTAAATGTTCTAGTGTACCATTACATGGTTTAGTTTTTGTACTTGGTCTGTGCCAAGTCTGTGTGGGGGAGTACATGGCATTTTCTAACCCGTATACCCACCACGTTTCCATGTACTACTATTGTACACACTGATTATCTATGGGGGGACCACCCACCGTGTGATAGGGGATACACACCGTGTGATACTTAAGTTCTTATGAAACCCTATCCTCTACACAGGGGTCCCCACATGGTGTGTATATCCATATTACACTTCGTGTAACTATGATTTTTCCAATAATATAGATTAGCCTCCTTGCGTCCTAGAAAATGATTCACCATTTTATTTAGTGACCGCTTCACCAGAAAAACATTTATTGATCCTCTTAAATCCATTCTATCATCAAGTTGACAATATTCATGCCTTTGATAAGCTCTAAAATATTGGATTGTCAGCGTTCTTCATTACATGCTAAAGAACACAAAAATGAAGTATCTAAATTATCTGATTCACTAATGTCTCCATTGTCGCACCCCCGTTATGTTATGATGATCCCATATCTAAGATATTCGATCATTGGGCCATGAAATAGATGTGAAATGATCGATAGAATGAGATATTTTCCAACCCCAAGGAAAATTAAAATTTCCAATAATAAATGAATAACCAGGGAAGAAAAGAATAAGAAAAAATGAGAAAATTATACCTCAATCAATGTTTTTTTCAATCTAGATTACTTTACATTAAAATAAAAAGGAAGAAATGAATCATCCAATGTAATTCTACTAAAATCACCATATAATGAACCCCTACCACAAATACTCAGAATTCACTCATCAATCCATTCTTCTATTGATCCGTGTTCATCTTAAGAATAATGTATTTGAAAAAAGAAACAATCAAAACAACCCCTACCTTGATTTTGATAGATTGCTAATAAAGAAAGGAGAAACACCTTGATCTTTGGTAAGATCCTTTTATTCCATTGTGCGTTGATCATCGATACATGATCCAGTCACCATTCCTCTAAGAGAAATACTTTGAAGCTCTCTCCAACATCTCTCAAATGGATATAGGGTTATGTGGCTAAAGTTTTTATTTTATACATAATAGTATATTTAATGAAATGAAAATCATTGAATCAAGAATTTAAAATGAAAAAATTTATTTAATTATTTCATTCATTTCTACACCAAGAATGAATTTTCTTCCAGTGACCCATGCTAACCATGGTAAATCCATGCCTACGGTAAATAACACATTCTAAACTCAACAGTGCCATTGTATTTATGATTCAATCCTATGTTCATATTTTATTCTACTTTTCAATAAAATTACACACAACCACTATTTATTATATTTAATATATTTCAAACATTTATTCTGGAAACACCAGGACTCTAAATCCCACATCATCTTAGTGAATGGTCTGGAAAATAATCGATATAATAAAAAAATACACAAAAAATATAAAACTTTACATTCTCCCCAACAAAGGGATTTACATCCCAAAAATGAAAAAATAAGGGCTACTTAAAGAGATATGGGTACTCAGAATGAATCTAATCCTCCTGCTCCCAAATTCTCTAATAAAAATTCTCATGCTTCCACTACAAATGAGCTAGGGGAATCGATCAACTATAAAGGACCCTCTCCCAGTGAACCTTGATCTCTCCTATATTTTTTTAAAGGTATATCCATCCTCATTGTCTAGCTTTCACCAGTCGATATCATACAACAAGTCATACACATACCTCATCATCTGTGACATATGGAAGATATCATGTACCCGATCCTACTATGAAGTTTAAGCCTATTGGGACGCCACCTCACCCACTCTATATAGTTTTTGAAAGGTACCGATGAATATTAGATATGACTTTCTACCAAAGACCAATATCCTTAATAATCATTGAGATGAGACTCCTAGAAACACATGGTCTCCCTCCCCAGACTTCATAGGTCATTTTTATCAGTTTTTATAAGACTTATGACATCTCTATGTAGTACTCATGTATTCCTAGATGACCAACACCATCTTTGTAGTATCTCAAACTGACTGTAGTCCCTTGAGTACCGACTCTCCATAATGGGTCCAACAAAGTGGGGACCTACACGGCCACCTGTAAAATTCTTAAAATGGTGCCATACCAAGAGGGGAATGAAATTTGTTGTTTTATGTGGACGTTGCCTTGGGAATATGATCCCTTCAACTATGGGAAATGTCCAACATGAAATATAGCATCATATTCTCCATGAACTGGATCATCCACTCTGTCTGGTCGTAGTTTGGAGGTGAAACACTATACTCAAGTGTTACTAAATCCAAAAATCCTTCTATAATACTATCCATAACTGAGATGTGAAGTGAGAATAACATTCAAAGATAATATTCATTGGAAATCTATGGTGTTGGACTATCTATTACATGCATAGGAATCCCAAAATCTTTCCTGAACTCTACTCTCAAATAGCTGGGAAGTGGGTCGACTTGGTTAGTCAGTCTACGATCACTCAGATGACATCATGTATCCTGGAAATATGTGGTAATCCCATCCTGAAGTACATGGATATACCATCCCACATCCACTCTAGAACTTTAAGGGTTTGAGCCAAACCCTCTAAAAATTGGGGCTTTTCCTTCACCTATTGACAAGTGAGGCATAAAGAGAGATACTCTCAAACTCCTTTCTTCATGCATGGCCACAAAAATTTATTTCGGAGGTCCTGATACATCTTTTTCACACCTAGATGTAGTAAAAATGTGGATGAATTAAACTATGACAACATATCTTCCATTAATGTCAAAGTTACCATCATCCATCCTTTTAATAGGATAACATTCTCCCCATATTCTGTATATCCATCAGGAGAATGTCCAATGGATACTTATGTACATATGATCTCATAGTTAGTATCTATATGATGAGAATCCCTAACAAACTATAAAAAGGTTGGGGTGACAATATTAGATGGAAGATATGAAGAAGTAATGTTATCCCCAAAGGAAAACTGTAATAATGCTTACTACTCTGATATATCCGCTAACAATTGAGAATAAGATCTCTTACTATATGTGGATTCCACCATGTTCCCCTTCATAGAAGTATATAAAATGTCAATGTCATGGTCGTAGAGTAACTCTAGCCATCGCCTCTGTCTCATGTTAATATCCTTCATTTAGAATATATATTTTAGATGCTTATGGTTAGAGTAGATGATAAACTACTCTCCCATCAGGTAGTGTCACAACATCTTCAAATTGAAGACCGCCACTGGTAACTCAAGATCGCGGGTGAGGTTATTTAACTCATATGGTATCAATTGTTGAGAACCATAAGAAATAACTCCCCATATATGAATTAGCACACAACCAAGTCTGGTCCCTGAAGAATCATAGAACATTATTTACTTGACACCATCCTCTAGAAATCACAAGATGGGATCACTCATCAACCTCTATCTCAGCTTGTAGAAGCACTGTTATAACATTAATATCCACCTAAAAGTCTTCCCCTTCTACGTAAAAGATCTCAAGGGTGATGATACTGTAGAGAAGTTGGGTACAAAAATCAGATATTAACCTACCAACCAAAGGAAACTCTACACCTTAGTAATACTAATGGGTGGATCGCAATCAAGAACTACCTCAACCTTCACTAGATACACTATAGCTCTAGCCTCCACTACTACAAATCTGACCTATAGCCACGGACCTATAGCCACAGTTCTATAGGTCCGTGGCTACATCTTATATACTACCACGTTAATATCTTCACCCGTGGCTATATGCAGCAGCCCCGTTTTTTTTCCAAACCTATCGGGCTACTTCTCCCCCCCCCCTCGCGATTCCTCCTCCTCGCCGCGCCCTCCTCCTCCACGAAGCCTCCTCGCCGACGCCTCCTCCGTGCCGCACCCTCCTCGCCGCGCCCTCCTCCTCGCCGCGCCCTCCTCGCCGACGCCTCCTCACCACGCCCTCCTCCCCGACGCCTCCTCGCCGACGCCTCCTCCGTGCCGCGCCCTCCTCGACGTTCCCTCCTCGCCGCGCCCTCCTTGCCGCGTCCTCCTCGCCGACGCCTCCTCGCCATGCCCCCCTCCCCGACGCCTCCTCACTGACGCCTCCTCCGCGCTGCGCCCTCCTATCGGCGCCCTCCTCGTCGCGCCCTCCTCTCACAGGTGTGTTAATGATGGGTGCTTCGATTCTTCTATTTGTCGTAGTATTTACTTGATAATAATTCTTCGATTATTCTATTTGATAGCCCCTTCAAGCATTTTTCCTACACTCGATACTACTCGGATGGCTGTAGCGCTTCATCTATCTTCATTTCCATGAGTTCTAATTATTGTAGAAACCATTCCATCATCTACTCTATTGAATCCAATTTCATCTCCGTTATAGGATGCACTGACCATGATCCACAGACACTACCAAATCTCTAAATTAAAGCACCAAATTTGTTCTGTTTTGACCATTAAATTTTATAAATTAATGTATATGTTTACACTTATAGGAGATGAAATTTTGGAAATCAAAGGTATTTAGTCAACAAGAAAAGAAGGGAAATTTTTTCCAATGATCTCAAATGAATAGAGAATCTACACCATGGGAGTAATAGTTTAAATTCTATGATTTTTCTACTTAAACTTGAAAATTAAATTCTTTTTTTAGTTGAAATAAATGGTTGGAAGTTGCCTTTTAATAAATTTTGTATGCTGAAATCATCTTGTTAAATCTGTTGGTTGTTGGTTCCTTTTTTACTACCTTTGTGTATTGAAATTCTGGTGTGTATGCTTATTTTAATGTTTTACTAAAAATCATTTTTGAACTTCAAATGTTAACATGCATCTACTTTAAAACCCATGAATATGTGTTGAGGTTGTTAATATAGTAACTATTGGGTATCATTCATGCATTTTTTGTGATTGTTTGAACTCTATGTTCTTCATTTATTTTGTTTTTAATATATTAGTTATATTCTTTGTTTGTAATTAGATAAAAAAAATTCATTATTGTTACAAATTGATGCATATATCTAATTAATCATTTCTACAATAGGACGAGGTGGTTGGTGTTGGTTCTAATGCGGGCACGTTGGCATGCAACTGATAAGCAAGGGGGAACATCCATTCTTGGTAATGGGCATCTATGTGAACTTCACTTCTCAGTTATTGGTTTTGATTAGAGTGATATTAACATATTATTTTTTTCACATGTAGTTTTACAAACATAAAATAAAAATTTAATCATAGTTTTATGGTTGAAATTCTAAAATCTTTTTTATGAGCTGAATTCTACGGTACTCAATTGTTGTGCTCGATATGATTGTATCACCTTCTTTCTTCCATAAACCTTTTACAGTTTGATGAAGATAGGGTGCAACTGGTGATAAAATTTTTGAAGCTCTAATTTCTAATAGTAACTTTTCAAAACAAAACATTTTCCTCTCAGGTAAGCTTTGATTTGTGGTTCTTGCATCTACTATTTTTGCAGGATACATGTTTGTATTCAGGCACATAAACGCAAATATATTTCTTATCAATTATTTATTCTCTACATAATTACTTCTGATTTATTTTGATCTTTCTTTCATTATTTCATGTAGGTAAAATATAGGCTTAGGGTGAAAAAGAAATATGCACCCAAAGTACTCTTAAGGCACCATTTTGTATGATGGTAACATGTTGGTATGTTCATTTATTTCTTTTTACCATACTACATCATGTATGTTGAGAGGGGTCTTTGATTTGTGGTTCTTGCATCATATATTTTGGTCTTTTGTTATATTTGTTGAAAATAGTCATTTTATGTCTTGAAGTGTTTTTGATAATATCTTCGGGATGTATTGAAGTATGATAGGGGGCTGGGAGGAGGGGGGCAGGGGGCAGGGTGGAGGGGTGCAGGGGGCAGGGTGGAGGGGGGGAGGGAGTAGGTGGGAGGGGTGTCCGGGGGGAGGGGTTGTCCGGCAGGGGGGAGGGTTGTCCGGCAGGGGGAGGGCTGTCCCGTAGGGGGGAGGGCTGTCCAGTAGGGGAGAGGGCTGTCCAGCAGGGGGGAGGGCTGTCCAGCAGGGGGAGGGCTATCTAGCAGGGGGGAGGGGTATCCAGCAGGGGGAAGGGCTGTCCAGGCAGGGGGAGGGGCTGTCCAGCAGGGAGGGAGGGGTGTCCAGGAAGGGGGAGGGGTTGTCCAGCAGGGGGAGGGGCTGTCTAGCAGGGGGGAGGGGTGTCCAGCAGGGGGGAGGGGTGTCCAGAAGGGGGGGAGGGGTGTCCAGTAGGGGGGAGGGGTGTCCAGCAGGGGGAGGGGTGTCCAGCAGGGGGATGTCTTGGCAGGTGGAGGGGCTGTCCAGTAGGGGGGAGGGGTGTCTAGGCAGGGGGAGGGGATATCCAGCAGGGGGGAGGGGTGTCCAGCAGGGGGAATTAAATAGGGCTTAGACTTGGTTCATGCTATGAATTCTTCCCTTATTTATGAAATTGTGGCAAGATCCCAAAACACTCCTATATATTTAACAGGGGTGAGTGGTATGTGAAAATCATTATGAAGATTCTATATACAGATGAACAAAAAATATTCTTGAGGAAAATTTTGGCTTAAGGAGTATGTCAACTCCTTTCACCACGAAATGAAATATAAAACCCTCTCATTATCCTACCATTTTTAGTATGAGAGATTTAGTATGGTTTTCTTCTATAGAATCAAGCTGAATTGGAACAGAAACATCCAATAGAGATCTTCCCACCCTGTAATTGATTGAGTCGATGAACCGGTGTACCCTACAAATGTTGGCCCCTATAATTTCTGTATAAAGATCTTGGGTTTCACTACTTATTTTTTAGGGTTCCCCATCATGGAATCACAACGAGACACAAAATGGGTCAAATTCTTCTTTGGGTCCCCTAAACCATTGAAAATTGGAAATGTAGTGTTTCCCAAATTTAGTGGGGAAAATTCAGATCACCCCCTTTAGGGTAAGTCTTGTTTTATAGTTGTACCAATTCCCACTATACCTCTTTGGATTCTAATCAATACATTGGAGAATCAATAGTTTTTATGAGCCCTTGAGGAATGTCTATCTGAGAAGGAGCATGAATAGGTGCAACAATATGTAGAGTAAAATGTGGCATCCCTATTAGTATATGTCATGTGTAACCTATAGGGTGAGGTCTGTAATGACACTCCTAGACATGTTTTGGTTGTGTAAAAAATGTTGGGAACTCTCTATTTTCTATTTATTGATTCATGTATATTGGTTGTTGGTACCCCATGTTGATAGGATGTTTCATCTTAATTCTAGTTGCGGTAGAGAACCCTCTTTGATAAGGTGCTCAAGTTGGGAGTATGAGTTGAGGATCTGCTTATAGAATATATCCAGTAGGAATGCTACCTCAGAGAAGTTATTCATTGATTCTTCTCAATTATTTCAAATCTTCTACCTATTGAGAAAATCCTTCCTCATGTGTAAGGGGTTCAACCACTTAAGTATGTGGTTGCAGTGTATCCTTAATTTTACTCTTTTCCTTGGTGGATAATATCTAAGGAGGTAATCATGGAGTGGTTGAGTGAATTACAAATTTCAGGAAAAGCATCTGATGGTTGTAAGAATTGGATGGTCCAAGAATTATTAAACATATAGGGAATTGTTAGCTTCTCCCCCTTAGCAATGAAGGTTGTATGAATTGGATGGTGATCAGAATTGTGCTTTTCTAGAGCGACATAAGAGATGGTTTTCTAACTTCTAGGAAGAAACTGATTACCAAAGGCACGGTCAACCCTACATGCCCTAATTCCATTTAGATTCCTCCTATACCAAGTGTATTTGGAACCAATCAGATTGGTTTCAATATGTTTTAATTCCTCAATACAAGCTTTGAAATATCTCATTGTGGTAGCATTGGAAACATGTCCAATCTTGTCATCTGCAAGTAAAATAGCATTGGAATCTCCCATTATAACCGAGGGATCTAATATTACTCTTGAAATCTCATTCATGTGTTTCCAATGAGTTCTTCGACTGATGTAACAGTAGAAAGAATAAACCATTTAACAAAAAGAGATCTGACCCTCGTTAAGGAAGGTGCAAGTGATAATTTGGTTGTCCACTCAAAAAATGGAAATATTAGTAACATTATGATGGAAAAACAAGAAAATTATTTCAATACTAGTGATATCTTTCACAGAACATAGAAAAGAATTACCATTTTGGGAGAAAAAGAATCAGAAGTGATGTTATTAGATTTTAGCTCAGAGATTCCAATGAAATTAGGTTTCCGTTTACTCACAAGAAGCCTAAGGAAACATAATGTTCTAGGGTTGGCTAGCCCCTGGAAATTCTAGAAGAGGATACACATCATTGTTTCTGAATGGGGGAAAGTACCCCTTTCTGTTATTTCTCAGTTTCACTTTTTTAATTGGATCTTCTCAACTCTCTCTTGTTGGAATGGTTGGTAGAATAAAATTGCTTTATAGTGATCTGGATCCCTAACCTAAAATAATCTTCCCTGGTTTGTAATCCTTTAATTATAGGGTATGAATCTTTTATACTGATGTTTATATGTTGAGAAGGTGTGTGCTCTGACAATTGCATAGAGAGAGCAGCCTGAGAAAATCCAGCTGCAAGTATGTCATCCATATCAACTGTTTTTAATAATTCTAAGGTAATGAACTCCAAAAGAGGGATTCAGACTGCAGATTTAAAGAAAAAGAGAGAATATAATCCGATGCCTCTTGGAAAATTATGGATTCTTTAGAAAAATCACTTAGTATTTCCGCACCATTAGAGTTACCAGTTTCAGCATGAACACATCCTTGGGATTCTTATTCCTCTACTAAGTCTTCCTAGGATTTACTAGTAGTATAATTGTTATCCCAGGTGACCTCTTTTTAACTTTCTATGTATTTTTTTCTAACATAGTGTTTGGTATTAATATTTTTCCCTTTCATAGCATCTTTCAACGAAGTATTAATAGAGGATGGATTGCAAAATTTCTGTAAAATTCTGCACTTACCAGGGGTCTAGGGGGGGAGGGAGGGGTGTCTGGGGGGGGGGGGGGGGTCCATGGGGGGTGTCTAGGGGGGAGGGAGGGGTGTCCAGGGGGGTTTTCTAGGGGAGAGGGAGGGGTGTCCAGGGGGTTGTCTAGGGTGGAGGGGGATGTGCAGGGGGTGCAAGGGGGGATGTGCAGGGGGGTGCAAGGGGGGATGTGCAGGGGGTGCAAGGGAAGCTATACAGGGGGGTGGCAGGGGGGCAGGGGGTGATCCTCACATTTGGAATCTATCAAATAAAGAGTTGTTAAAATCTTTTATTTTCTTAATCTTCACTTCCAACCGAGCATCAATGACATTCATGGATACTTTATGCAATTTCTCTAAAGAATGGATCACTTTTTTAACAACATTTTCAAACACTTTTCACATAAACTCTTTTCAATTCTTCATCATCTTGAAAAAATCTTTCATTGCAGGGGTGGGGGGTGTCCAAACATGCATTCTGTTTCCATTATTTTGTTTCTTCTATTGCATTCTGTTTTTTCATTCTGTTTTTGATTAGTTATTATTTTTGTTTGTTCTATTGCATTCTGTTTTTGTTATTTTGTTGCTTTTAAATTTCTGTTGTTCTGGAAACATGCATTCTATTTTTTTCCATGTGCATCAACAATCCCCATGACGAGATGTCAACACAATTCATCTTGTTGATGTATACCGGTGGGGAACGATATTTCTCTACCATTTCCCAACGAATAGAGGATTCCTTGAAAAGTACTAATCTCAAGTCCATGGAAACTCCATCAGCCCCAAGAAAAAATAGTGGGGGCAGGTGTGATTGCAATTCTGATAAAAAGTTCTGGAATTTGAAACTGATGAATTATTCACGTGTAAAAGCTTTTTGAGTTTTCAATGGAAATCTCTACCTTAGCTACTGGTAATGTTTGTGTTTTCCTGTAGGGTCTCAAGCAGGAAGTTATTGTTGATTTAGTGGAATAGTGCCATGCATACAAGTGAAGAGTGGTACACATTGTTCATTTGATATATCAAATTTGGTTTTCCTGCACTTAGAATGTTATGTGTTATCTTGTGCTATTTTAAATCATGGCTGCTACTAGCATCTATTCAGAATTACTAGTTTGGTTCTTTACACAGGAATCCATATCTCCTGGGAATGTATATCTTGAATATGGTATTTTATTCTCATGATTTTATTCTATGTAATTGAATCGTTTCTATACAGAATTTCATTTTTTTTGCTATGAAGTTGATCTAGGGTCCCTCTCCTAGCCCATTTAATTCGAGAATGTTTTAAATTGCATTTAGTTGCCTTCTTAATTTTTTATGTTTATATTAAATTGCAATTCTTGAATAAGTGTTAGTTCAGATAATTGTTTAGTTTGATAAATAAGTCCTGGTTTTGTAATAAAACCCCTCCAATGGAGGCGCGCTGTCTATGAAAACTCACAGTGGTATACCTTACTTAACATTATTGCATTGATGTTTTCCTTATACTTGATGTCATTGTTAGTCATAAAACACACATAGTACTTGACCCTTTTTATATCCCTGTAGGGGGTTTCCCTCTTTTTATTAAAACAGTTGGTTGAACCAAGACAATCTTTAAGTGCCGTTAGACGTTTAAGATGGGTCCCATGTTGTGTGACCATGTCACATGGCATGTGATATTTAAATCCAACCAAAATCCCAGTTCCACAGCCCAGGGGTCCCACAGTACCAGTAATGTTAGATTACATGTTATGTAACCTGTGATTTTCCTGATCCCATGGGGTATTTTTCTGGGTATTCCTACACATTTCTTGATCTCCAAACCTCACCAAATTAGGTATATCAGGGGTCATCCAATCCTCTAGTCATCACAGATTGGCATTCATTTCTTTAAATCTTATGAGAAAACATCCTATAATGCCATCCATATCATCCTATTTGAAACTAAGTGGAAGATGTTGCCCCGAAGATGTCGCTGGACCGGGCCAACACGTTGTGGTCACGCTACGGTCACGCCGCGGTCACGCCGCGGTCACGCCGCGGTCACGCCGCGGTCACGCAGTGGTGACGCCGCGGTCAAGCCGCGGTCACGCCGCGGTCACTCCGCGGTCACTCCGCGGTCACGCCGTGGTTTGGACCTGCTCCAGGATGACACCCTGCGGTGGTTAATCCTCCAAGACGACACCCTGCGGCGGTCACGCCGCGGTCACGCCACAGTCACGCCACGGTCACGCCGCGGTCACGCCACGACCACACCGTGATTTGGCCCTACTCCAGGACGACACCCTGGGGCGGTTACTCCTCCAGGACGACACCCTGAGGCGGTCACGCCGCGGTCACACCACGGTCACGCCGCCGTCACACCATGATTTGGCTCTGCTCCAGGACGACACCCTATGGGGGTTACTCCTCCAGGACGACACCCTGCGGCGGTCACGCCGCGGTCACGCCGCGGTCACGCCACGGTCACGCCGCGGTCACGCCGCGGTCAAGCCGCGTTCACGCCGCGGTCACGCCGTGGTTTGTCCCTACTCCAGGACGACACCCTACGACGGTTACTCCTCCAGGACGACACCCTGCGGCGGTCACGCCGCAGTCACGCCACGGTCACGCCACGGTCACGCCGCGGTCACGCCGCGGTCATGCCGCGGTCACGCCGTGATTTGGCCCTGCTCCAGGACGACACCCTGCGGCGGTTACTCCTCCAGGACGACACCCTGCGGCGGTCACACCGTGGTCACACCATTATTTGGCCCTGCTCCAGGACGACACCCTGCGGCGGTTACTCCTCCAGGACGACAACCTGCGGCAGTCACGCCGTGGTCACGCCGCGGTCACGCCGTGATTTGGCCCTGCTCCAGGACGACACCCTACAACGGTTACTCCTCCAGGACGACACCCTGCGGAGGTCACGCCGCAGTCACACCGCGGTCACGCCATGATTTGGCCCTGCTCCAAGACGACACCCTGCGGCGGTTACTCCTCCAGGACGACACCCTACGGCGGTCACACCGCGGTCACCCCGCGGTCACGCCGCGGTCACGCCATGATTTGGCCTTGCTCCAGGATGACACCCTGCGGTGGTTACTCCTCCAGGACGACACCCTGTGGTGGTCATGCCGTGGTCACGCCGCAGTCACGCCGCGGTCACGCCGCGGTCACGCCGTGATTTGGCCCTGCTCCAGGACGACACCCTACGGCGGTTACTCAACTTCTAAGGCACCAACCCCACATTTTCCACCAGGCATCCCACTTTAAAACCATTCCAAACCTCACCCAATTCTAACCAATTAAACCATACCCCTTAACATTTGAAGCCCTCATCTAAATTCCTGTTCCAACTCACTTATTTTAGACCCAATCAGCCCTACCACTTCAGAAAAACAAGAGCAGCCTACTTAAAATCCAGTCCAAGTTAGTTTCCTTCATGCTTGCCCCCATGAGTCCATAGCCTCACCTCAACCAAATTATTAACCACCTGGACACCTGGAAGCCACAAGAGGAGAGAGAAGGTTTATAGATTTTTTTTGTGATATTTTATTCCATTGGAAGATAATTTGTTGGATGCTGCCACTTGTAATGAGGTACTTAATTTCCTCTCCTTCATTCTTCCATTAAATATTAGACAGATCCTATGTAAGAAAATCATTCTCCACCTCCGGGGAAGGAACTCTCAGCTACCGTTCTTCTGTTCTTCTTCCTGTTGATGAATAAAATTCCCCAAGTATATTGGGGAAATTTTATTCATTTTTATTCATTTACCTCTTCTTAGTTACTGCTGATTTCAGTAGCCGGATTCGGTCTTTTAGCAATAGCCCATGACATCCATCCATTGTCTAGGGGGTCCAGTGGGGGGGTGTCCTGGGGTGTCCAGGGTCTGGGGGGGTCTGTCTTGGGGGGTCCGGGTTTGGGGGGGTAGGTTCTGGGGGGGGGTCTGTCCTGGGGTGTCTAGGGTCTGGGGGGGGGGGGCAGGACTGGAAGGGGTGTCCAGGGTCTGGGGGGGGTCTGTCCTGGGGAGGGGTCTGTTCTAAGGTGTCCAGGGTCAGGGGGCAGGGGGCAGGGGTAGGGGGCAGGGGTGTCCAGCAGGGGGATGGGTGTCTAGCAGGGGGAAGGGGCTGTCCAGGCAGGGGGGAGGGGTGTCCAGCATGGGGGAGGGGTGTCCAGGGGGGTGGTCCAGGGGTGTCCAGGGGTGGTGGTCCAGGGGGAGGGGTATCCAGCAGTGGTGTCTATTTCTGGTATTCTTTTTTGGACTTCAACGGATTATGCAAGGACTCGACAAATGGTCATTCAACAGATTATGCAAGGACTCGGCGAATGGTTCTTCCACTTCTTCCTCTTCTCCCCTAAAATGTAACTCTCTCTCTGTGTACTGCTTTCTCTCAATACAGAAATTTACAATTGTACCTTCTTGTTTTTCTCCTCTCTCAATTTTATTCCTAACAAAATGTGTGTCCTCTGTTTCTATCAACCTTCAGCACACCTTCTATACATCTTCAACTTGTATTCCTTCCACCTATTTCGCAAATAATATGTTCCAAGAAATGTATGTTCTGTGTTGTTCTCAGTGGATATAGCATGGTTATACCAACGGATGAAAATTCAACCGTGGCTATATGTGCGATTTGGCCAATATTCTCTTGGGCTCCTCCTACGGAACCCTCCCCGACTCACTCCCCTCCCCCAAAGCACTCCCCTCCCCGGACGACCGCACCTCCCCCCTCACCGGACGACAGCGCCTCCCCCGAAACCGACGGACTCCCCTCCTCCCCTAATGCACTCCCCTCCTACCGACGACCTCTCCTCCCCGGATGACCGCACCTCCCCTGACGGACTCCCCTCCTCTTGTCACCATTAATATATTTGAGGGCTAACTTGGATTCTCCCTTCATATCCATTTGGGGGAAATACATATCATCTGATAACTGATGACCAGTAATGAGAGCCTAATAATTTTCCTCATCATCAGTGAGACCTTATAAAAATAGGAAAAAGTATGATTGGACGTCTTGTGTTGGTGTGATAAAGACAACCACCTGGCCTACTCAATTAAGATTGGAATTATTAAGCATTATTTCAGTCGATCTTTGAAAACCACCATCAAAATATGTTTTCTAATACTCTTTGACATGATCCACTAAGAGGGTAGCCTCATTTGGGAAATCAACATTCAAGGGTAGTTCTTCAGGGGTGGATGTGTGTCTAGTGGGGCTGTCCAGTTGGGGCATGGGGGCTGTCCAGTGGGGTGTAGGGGGAAAGAGGCAGGGGGCAGGGGTGTCCAGCTGAGGGAGGGGTGTCCAGCAGGGGGAGGGGCTGTCCAAGAAGGGGGGAGGGGTATCCGGCAGGGGGGAGGGCTATCTAGGGGGTGCAGGGGGTGTCCAGTGGGGCTGTCCAGTGGGGCTGTCCAGTTGGGGCATGGGGGTTGTCCAGTGGGGTGCAGGGGGGCATGGGGACTAAGGGGGTATGGGGTGGTCCTACTAAGAACCTATATTATGGGGTGGTCCTACTAAGATCCTATAGCAGGGGGCCAGTGTCCAGCAGGGGTCCAGTGTTCAGCAGGGGTAAATATGCAGGGGGAGTCCAGTGTCCAGCAGGGGTAAATATGCAGGGGGAGTCAAGTTTCCAGGGGGGATTCCAGTGTCCAATAGGGGTAAATATGATTTGGGCATCCCAAGAACTAGTTTCCAGGGGGAGTCCTGTGTCCAGCAAGGGTCCAGTGTCCAGCAGGGGTAAATATGCAGGGGGAGTCCAGTGTCCAGGGGGGAGGGGGGTGCTGTCTAGGGAGGGGGGGGTGCTGTCCAGGAAGGGGGTGTCCAGTAGGGGGGAGGGGTGCTAAACATGGTCTGTAAATCTGATGTAGTTCAGTCTGTTTCGGTCTTATCTCATGCTGCTAAACATGTCAGAATTGGTGAATTAGTACCTTTTAAAGCTGAATATGGAAGTGCTGCAGATGTTGTGGTTATCAGATCAGATAAACTTGGTTATCAGATCAGGGGGCAGGGGGACTAGCAGGGGACTGACAGGGGGACTAGCAGGGGGCCTAGCAGGGGGCACGGGGCCTAGCAGGGGGCATGGGGACTAGCAGGGGGCAGGGGGTTGGCAGGGGGCATGGGGGGCTGGCAGGGGGACTAGCAGGGGGGACCGGCAGGGGGTGGAAGGGGGGTACTGGCAGGGGGCAGGGGGGGCTGGCTGGCAGGGGGCAAGCAGGGGGTGGCAGGGGGGGAACTAGCAGGGGGCAGGGGGTAGGGGGGAGGGGGGCTGGCAGGGGGTGGCAGGGGGGACTAGCATGGGGCAGGGGGGAAAGGTAGGGGGACAAGCAGGGGGTGTCAGGGGGGAGGGGTGTCCAGGGAGGGGGGAGGAGTGTCCAGGCAGGGGGAGGGGCTGTCCAGCAGGGGGGGAGGGGTGTCCAGGCAGGGGGAGGGGCTGTCCATCAGGGAGGAGGGGCTGTCCAGCACAGGGGGGAGGGCTGTCCAGCAGGGGGAGGGCTATCCAGCAGGGGGGAGGGGTGTCCAGCAGGGGGGAGGGGTGTCCAGGTAGGGGGGAGGGGTGTCCAGCAGGGGGGAGGGGTGTCCAGGTAGGGGGAGGGGGGGGGGCTGGCAGGGGGAGAAGCAGGGGCATGGGGGATGGTAGGGGGACAAGTAGGGGGTGGCAGGGGGGACTAGCAGGGGGGACCGGTAGGGGGTGGCAGGGGGGACTGGCAGGGGGCAGGGGGTGGCAGGGGCGGAACTAGCAGGGGGAAGGGGGCAGGGGGGGGGCTGGCAGGGGGGTGGCAGGGGGGACTAGCATGGGCAGGGGGGAAAGGCAGGGGGACAAGCAGGGGGGTGGAATGGGGGAGGGGTGTCTAGGTAGGGGGGAGGGGTGTCCAGGTAGGTGGAGGGGCTTTCGAGTAGGGGGAGCGGTGTCCAGGCAGGGGGAGGGGCTGTCCAGTAGGGGGAGGGGCTCTCCAGCACGGGGGGGGGGGGGGGGGGAGGGCTGTCCAGCAGGGGGAGGGCTATCCAGCAGGGGGGAGGGGTGTCCAGCAGGGGGGAGGGGTGTCCAGGCACGGGGGAAGGGTGTCCAGCAGGGGGGGAGGGGTGTCCAGGCTGGGGGAGGGGGGGGGGCTGGCACGGGGACAAGCAGGGGGCAGGGGGGCTGGCAGGGGGACAAGCAGGGGGGTGGCAGGGGGGGACTAGCTGGGGCAGGGGGGGACATGTAGGGGGCAGGGGGGACTAGCAGGGGTGACAGGGGGGACTGTAAGGGGGTGGTAGGGGGGACTGGTAGGGGGGTGGCAGGGGGGGATTGGCAGGGGGTGGCAGGGGGGACTGGCAGGGGGTGGCAGGGGGGTGGCAGGGGGGTGGCAGGGGGGTGGCAGGGGGTGGCAGGGGGGTGTCTAGGGGGGTGTCCAGGGGATGTTGAGGGGGTTTCTAGGGGGTGTCAGGGGGGGGGGGGGGTATTTTTATGGATTTGGACACCCTATAGACACGGTTTAAACCTTGGCTATTGGTTTATTACCACGGTTATTAACCGTGGCTATTGACATAATGCCACGGTTTTAAACTATGGCAATTAAGTCTGTCCGACCTTTAGTATAGCCACGGTTGAAACCATGGCTATAGTGTTAAAGCCACGGTTTGGAACCGTGGCTATAGGTCTAGGCCTATAGCCAAGCCAAACTCAGCCACGGTTTGAGAAACTGTGGCTATTACCTATAGCCATGGTTTAGAACCGTGGCTATAGCCCGAATTTCCAGTAGTGCTCTAAGGTGGTGTGTCCTTGATATTGGACTTCCGAATATAAAACTAACACTTTGAGAGATTCCCATATTTATGGTTCTATAGAAGTGTGTCCAGAACCATCATCAAGTGTCTCATATTCTCCTCCCTAGATTCCAGATAAACAAGGATTTTATTGATTAAGACTACCAAAAACTGGTCTAAAAAGGTCTTCATGATCCAGTTCGTGAGACATAGAAACACTAGTGGAGTGTTTCTTCCACCAAATTAAATCACCAAGTACTTATTATGATCATAAAAACATCAAATGTCTATATTGGGTTTATACACATTCCGTACTCGCAGTTTGTGATAGCCTGATTTCAGGGCAGTCTTCAAGAACCATCATTCCCCTCTAAACTGTTCAAAGAGGTCATAAATCCTCATTAATGGATACTTATTATTCGTTGTCACTTGGATCTAGCATCGTTATTCCACACATAACCTCATGCTCCCATACTAATATTTGGAAAACAACACTGGCGATGCCTATGAAGAAATGTTGAGTATTAAAAAGACCTTATTTTTTAATTCTGTCAACAACACACTCTCCTTTTGAATCCCTACCATATCCAACTGATATGTATGTGAATATATTAGTTCCATCTCAGGATAGAATTTGATGCAGAATTCCACCTATTTGTAGAAGGTAAACTTGGTACGTCCTTAGTAAAGAAGTCATTGTACTCCACCACCACTACTGAAAATTGATATTACAAATAATACACTACTCCTAGAGTCATGATACCCAACTAGTGGTTAATATTCTATGCTCTCTTATACCTTATCTCATCCTTATATACCAAGTTATCCCTTTCTCCCAAAAAGGAAAACCTCATTGAGTCGCTTCTGACACACCGAATCCTCTACCTAGAGCAGTCAATCTGGTCGTCAACTGTGGATTTCTTATCCATTCCTAAGATGATGTTGTAAGGAGAAAATTATTCAATAAAAAGATCCTAAACAAAAATATCACCTCCAAAAATTATATTGCACTATCATAAAATTTAAAAAATGCTTAATTCGACTCCTTTAAAAGCCTCCAACCTAAAATTTCTAACCGATATTTCAACTAGAATATCTAATTCTCAAACTAGAGAAGTGGAGAGAAATAAATGTGTAGAAACTATGTTTATCCAAACTGTAGATAAGATAGGAAAAACATAAATTGTACCTTGTATCATCCATGGATCCTCTAGTTCATAGCCCTCCATAGCCTACAACTGGTCTCATCCATGCCCACCAGCTCCCTGAGCCAGGAGTTGTCCACTTGAGAATTGATGTGATAATAGGTCGAACCTTCCGCGACATGCTGCTACCTTGATGGCCCTTCTTTTATTCCCTCCACCCTTTGGACCACCCTGATCATGCCTCTATCTCTATGATAGTGGTCCCTCAAATGTCTCCTGATCAGCTAAATCACATGTCAGACAATATCAAGCCAGATGTCCCAGACCATCTTAGGAGAATCATCTCACATTCGATAGCTTATTCAAGCCACTTTGAGATCCATGAACCACTGAACCTGTGTCATGGGATCACCTCTTGAAGCGTCTAACATTCTTGGATCCCTATGAATTCGGTCATCTGATTGTTGTCCAGGTCTCAGCTACAAGGTTCCTATTTCTAGCTCCCACTACCCATGTCTACTCTTACAAAAATCTGTTCACTAACAAGCATCACTCATTCACTCCATCATAGGTGGAAATTATAAGGGATACCACTAAATCCCTAATGTCACAACACAATCCATTCTCAATGGTATGAGCTCTGAAAACCCATTATAACACTACATTCAAGGACTAATGTGAGAGATTAGTAACCCTCTAAGGGTACTCCACCAAGATCATACATCCTTGCTTCATATGAAGAATATCCTGTATGAATACAAATAAAAACATTGAAGGATATAACTCCTCTATAAATAGACTTTTAAAGTTTGTCTAGGAGATTATTGTCTCATCATGTGACTGGGTCACCAAGCTACAAAATCGCCCAACCGAGCCCAAAAGAAGACTCACTACAAAGACTGTCATCTAATCAGCATGCATCCTCACTAGGTGGGAAACTCCAATGATATCTTTTAGCCAGTCCTCAATCACCTGGGGGTTGGCCCACCCCAAAACCTAGGATGTTATTGCCTCTAAAATTCATGTAATGCACTCAACCTGTGTGCATCATCTACTGGTACTACCATCTCTAGCTTCTTCTCAATTAGTTTTGGTATAAATGGTAAACCACAAGGAGGTGTTATATCTGGTACAAGACAATTTACCATCGCCTCATCAATAGATAGATCATCTTCAATATCATGTAGCATAATCCTGACTGGTTGTCTACATGGAGGCATCATGATATTAAACATTACGTTCCATAATCAAAAGAGTATATCTGGGGAGATGAATCAAGAAGTTCATTGAAAACACAATGATTATTATATGATGCATGTTCCAAAATTTTACCATCAAACCAATGTCTAGATATATTGATTTGGAAGTCAGGTGATCATTGTCTTTGTGTATGGATACGTCGGTTGTTGCACCAACACTGGATTCCTTCACATGATGTATGAACTTAAAACACTAAACACTATTTCATCAAAACAATATCACTAAATCCAGTACTAAGGTAGAACCTACCCTAATACCACTTTTTCATGACCCTAATCACTGAGTTCCAATACATGAATACCCCAAACCTGCCTCTAATCGGTCAGGTGCTAGCGGCCAACACCGAGTAGGCATATCCCACAAATGGGTGGAATTATCCCAAAGTAATTAAGCACATGCACACTTCTCCAAGAACAAACAATACTAAAATGTTAAAAAACTGAAACGATGCATGAATACATCAATGATACCACAACAGAGTACAAAATTAGAAGTTTGGAAAGCAGAAAAATGGGGCCAAATACAAGTCTAACAAAAAAGCTGTAAAGATTCCATCCTACTCTAAGGGAGAAGACTACATAAAACTCAAGATCCCTATGAAACATATTACTCTTAAAATTTCCAACTATGCTTCACCTGATCCCTATCCTCCATGTACTCTATCAAAATAGATGTCTTCTACATAAGAAATGACACATGCGGGAAAATCCTACACAGGGGTGAGTATAAAAATACCGATTAGGGAACCTTGAAAATTGTAAACATGAAGCACCAAGTATAGTAAAATCAATTAATGATATAACAATCAATGTATTATATAAACACCAAGATATACTCATTAAATACACCACTCCACTAGGAAGTCAAAACCATCTATAAAACACAATATTCTACTCAATGTGATGCTCGTTCAGGGAGAAACCACTCCATAAGATGTGCTATCATCAAATAAAATCGAGGAATACATCCATATGATTGTCCCCCACCCAATGAAATATCACTAGTCAAATAAGATAGTTATACAAAGATATGGGGTCACACCCAGAACCACTAGGGGATAACACAAATCCAATTTGGGTCAACCCACTTCGTAGGGGATCGTATGTCAATGATATCACCATCCCTACCAATATGGCATGCTGGATGGAAGATCAAGGCCCTACTCAAGGAGGCCATGTAGATTCAAAAAATACCACATAGGGATTAAAGGTGATAGAGGATCACACTCTAGTCTCGTGGATAGACACCACAACTCTATTTGAGACTCAACCTCTAGATGGGATCACAATCCAGTGATATGTATTTAATACCACACATTATCCTTAAGGGAAAGGACCAAGGGAACCCTCTCAACCTACAATAGTCCAAACTATTAAAAAAAAGTGCCATAAATACTATTGAAGTAGATATGTGGCATATACCAAGGTATACAATTAACGTCCATATATCTTCTAGTTTGCCTATGTGGAAGAGCCTAACACAATATGTAGTCACCAAAGACATAGTGCGTAGAAGAAGTAAACAATGAGTAGAGGCACAAGGTAACCTTCTTGTGTTATTGGGCCATGTCCCAGTACATGGTTTTATCTTGTGTACATGTGCTCATGTACCAGTATAAGGCTTTGCCTATGTTCTTGGTCCAAGCCATGTTTATGGGGGGGGGGGGTACATGGCATTCTCAAGCCCATGTACTCCACCCCATGTACGTGTAACTACGAGGTACATAATGAGTATCTAGTGATGGATCACATGCCTTATGATAGGGGTCACATTTCATGTGATAATTATGTTCCCCTAAAACCCTAGCCACTACATAGGGGTCCCCACACAACATTTAGATCTGAAGTATAGGTTTTGTAATAATGATTTTTATATAAATCCAAATATGTATCCAAGCATTTGGGATGATTTTCTATCCTTAAATCTAGTGATCATTTCTCCTCAAAAATGTCGATCAGGCCTCATAGGTTCATTCTATAACCGAAGCCACAATATTCAGTCCTTTTATCTGCTCAAAAAATTGGAACATAATCATTTTTTCATTCATGCCAATGAACATGAAAATAGAGTATCTACAAAATCTGATTTGTTGTAGTCTCCATATGTAGACCACCATCATTTAATTCTGAACCCAGATCTATGATATTAGATCATTTCTCTATGAAATGAGCGTTAAAGAGTTGATTTATCATCATATTGTTAAACCCCATGATAAATGAAGAATTACCACAGTTAATGAAGAACTGGGGGAAAAATTATAGGAATAAATGAGAGAAAAAAACAATGATCAATGTTCATGTTGATCACTATTCATTTCTATGAGAATAAAAGTGAAGAAATAAATAATCGAATGAAATTATCCAAAAATCATCCCACAATGAACCCATCCCTTAAATAAGCATGATCCAAAGATCAATCCATTGGCCGATTAATCTGTTTTCATTCTAGGAATCAATAACGGGGAAAAGAAACAATTAAAAAAACCACCCAACCTTGATTTGGATAGAGCGATGATGAAGAAAGGATTTTCACCATGATCATTGGCAAGATCCTTCAATTACGTTGTGTGTTGATCGTTGATCCACGATTCAGTCACCGTACATCTAGGATAAACACACTAAATCTATCTCTGATGGGTATCCATTGGGTTTAGGGTTTTCCAACTAACCACATGATTTTATCGATAATATTTTCTTTAAATACATGTCAATAAATGTGCCAAAAATTAAAAATAAAATAATTTATTTTTTTATTTTATTCATTTCCACACCTATGATAAATTTTCTACAAATGTCTCACGCCGAACATGGTTAGGTCACACCTAGGGTAAAAACCAAATTCTAAACTCATCGGTTACATCATATTTATGATTCAAGCCTCCATTCAAATATTATTATTCTTATTTGGAAAACTGCACATACTCTATATTTAATATTATTAATATATTTGAAACATTTATTCTGGACACAACAGGATTTAGAGTTGAAGTATGTCGCGACAACTATTCTTGAAAATAATCCATATAATATTAAAAAAATTACGTGTAAAATCCAATGCGTTTCAATAATTTTTCCCATTAATTTTAGTTTATATAGACATGCATTTTTTAATTTCTTTGTGATTGTCATATTGATGGGTTTTACTATAGATGTTAATTTTTTAATATTATTCCACTAATGTTTTGCATCGATATTGTTGGTTGAATGATTATTGTTATATTAGGAATAACCTTCCATATTATTTATTCCATTTGGAACTCGTCTACATTCCTTATCTGATGGAGGTGGGCTTGGGGTAGTTGCAGTTTATCTTTTTCTGACTAGGAGGGCCCTGATGGGTTGTGTCATGATTGATTTGTATCAAAGGTGGTTCAACCCTGGGATGTTTTTTGGAATTATGTACCCTTGTGAGGTTTTTTTGGGTTGTTATGGAAAAAATTCCAATGTGTGTCAAGTGTGTATTTTAGTCAAGAGAAACTAGGGTTGGTGTACTGACTGACGTATCCATTAACCAGAACTATAACAACCTACTTGTCAACTCAGTACACAAAAAAATTGGTTTCATGGATCTTTGGTACATCCATTATATAGTATTAAGTTTTATTATTTTACTTCTTTAGTTATATCCCCATATATATATATATACTCTCATTTGATCGTGGTACATCTTGATTAAATTTTCAGGATGCCTCCATGAAAATAGACAACCGGGTTACTGATTCAGGATTGTGACGATGATGTGATTAGTGATGAGACCTCATTTCAAGGTCCATCATATGAGAACCTTCCACCAAGTGGGATGGTAGAATCACCCCACCTATCAAGTAGTAGATTATACTAGTAGAGTATGCTGAGGATGTGAATAGATATAGTACACTCCATGAGTTCCTGCACTCATGGACACTAAGGTTCTATAGTGAGGCATATCCTTAGGTACTGGAGGACTATCTCGAGTCAGTGATCCATGGTTTATGGCTTGTGTGGACCCCAACCCAATAGATTGTTCTATTAGAAAATAAGATTTTCCCGATTTTGTAGGTGTTGGTGGATCATAGTGAAGTTGATGCATGAAGATTCATCACTCTCATGGTCTAACATCCAAGAGATGTTTTATGAGGGGTATTACACATTATTATTGTCCTTAGTCTATATTATAAAGATTCTAGAGCCAAAGTATGGATGGATTATATTTATTGATTTTTCTATGAGGTTCATTTATCTTATATGGTACTCTCTCGACATGATTTAGGATGGCTACCTCCAAGGGTAGAAGTGTGAGAAATTTCTCTATAGGGACATCAGTGTGAGTGTGGTACCTTTATCCATTCCCACATATGTTGGAGTGTCAGATATGGAATTGGTTGTGAAAATAATCCTATTTTAGGTATTCCATGCAGTTGGAGCTGGAAGTGGGAATCATAGGGATGAGTTGTCTGTATCAGCTAGGAGGCTCAAGTCAACATGATCTTGGGGTAGGAGATATTATCATTACCAAACTAAGGCATTTAGATTTCTATAATAGGTACTAAATAGAGTTATATGGAATTATACAAAGGTATTATGCAATGAATGTGATGGGTGACGTTACATGGCTTGAGATTTCTTGATCAGACGTTCCGAGGAGGGTAGCCAAATAGCAGACTGCCCACCATGACCAATACAATACCGTGATCATGGTTCTCCCTGGTGTGTCCATGGAAGACTCATGGTAGGTGTGGCAGGGAGTGGAGTATTTGGTACTATTGTATAGAAGCTGTAGGTGGTGGATGATGTTATGATTTCCTTCCCCCACCACCACCAGGAATCCCACATCAGTATTTGGGAGCTAGCAGTTGGGGCTTTGGGAATCCCCATGATTTGGAGGCATATAACTTGGATGCTCACAATATGATGAGTGGTATGATATGTGTTTATTATTCTCTTTCCTCGGTACTAGTAAAGAGAGGTTCAAGTCATTCCTTCATATCCTTACTCCTATGGTGATACCAAGAGCTTCTAGTTGAGACTTTTTTACAATACCTTTTCCTTGAGGTTCTTATAGGGAACACCTATTCATTGTATTTTATGTTCGAGTAGGTAAAGTTGTTTTTTATCAGAGACAGTTTTGTATAGAACCTATTTGTCATCATGATTATACTATCTAAAATCATATTGGGTATGGATTGGTTGTCCAATGTGAAATTCCATATTGATTTAAAACACATATGAGTTAGATTCCTTCGAAAAAATGGGATGAGATTCACCTTTTTGGGTGATAGAAATCTCATGGTTGAGAGAGTGAATTGTGTGAGTAGGAAGATGAAACCAATCACCCATTAGTTGTAAATTTTATCCCTTGTCATAGAAGGTACTTCAGACATCTAGATTCTTACATTCATGGATGATGTTATGGATGTATTTTACAAGGATGTTATGGGACTACTTTAGAGGAATTAGATGACGTTATGTATCAACTTGAACCCCAAGAACACATCTTTTCCCAGTTTTGATGCATGATATGATTTTGAAGATCGATTGTAAGTACAACATCCACTAGTTGAGAGTTCTTGAGGATGATATTACGAAGTTAGAATTATGATATCTCTAAAAATATAATGAGTTCCTTCTTATTGATTTATGTGGTAAGAATTTACCCACTTTGTTTTTGGATTTGATGAACTAGATATTCCTACCATAAATGGATCAATTTTTTGTCTTATTCATTGAATACATACTGATATACTCTATTTCACTGAAGGATCATGCAAATCTCTCAAAGAAGGTCCTAGAATTTCATTTTGAGAACCTACCTTTTGGTAAGCTCTCGATGTGTTAGTTCTGATCCATGATATTCAAATTATGGGGAATTTAATTTTTGAGTAGGGACTAGATATGAAACTGATGAATATTGATAGAGTTATTACATGAGAGGAACCTAAGAGCATGTTAGTGGTGCGAGGTTCTCTTGGCATGATGGGTTTCTATATGAGGTTTTTTGCATAATTCTCAAGGACTACAGCCCATTTCACCACCTTGATACAAAATGGGTAGTAATCTACATAGATGATATTTTTTAGATAACCTTTAGGTAGTTGAGAATGAGGGTGATGATTTATCCTATTTTCAAACTAACATTCAAGGGCAAGGATTATATGGTGTACTGTGATGCCTCTAGAGCTGGAATCATTTTCATGATGATGATTAGGTAGATAATGATCACAGATGAGTTAAGTTAGTTAATAACCCACGAGAATAACTATACAAATCATGACCTATATTTTGGATACATCATCTTCTTGGAGAGTGATTTATTGTTTACTCACACCATTAGTGTCTTGGGTATGTTTTCCAAACTAGATAGATGAACATGATACAAAGGTTCAAGTAGAATCTAATTTATAACTATGACTTTGAGATAGTATATACTCAAGGTAAGGGAACCATGGTGGTTGATTCCATTAGTAAAAAGTTCCATTATCACTATGTAGAGGAGTCATCTAAGATACCTTCTTTCCTGAAGAAGTCCCATGTTGAGGATGTGAGTGTAAATTTTCTTCATTCCAAGGTGATGACCCCTCTACTTCTTTTGTGTGTGTGGGAGGCTCATTTGGGGGACATCAACTATGAAGTTCTACATGACCAGATATCCTCATGAGATTCAGCAGATGATTTTTTGTAGAAAGGAATCACATCATCCTTTTCAGTAACAGATGGTGGTTCTAGTCACGTTGAGAGAATAGGTTATCAGGGAGTTTCACACTTATCCTTCTGTTTTACATTCTGATGTAGGTAAGATATATCAAGAACTTAACGGCCATTATGGTGGGTTGATATGAGGTAGAGTATGGATAATTTTATATCTTGGTGCCTCACATGTTAGTAGGTAAAGGCTAAGAACTAGGTTTTGGAAATATTCTTACATCCTCTTGAGATCCCAAATTGGAAATGGGATGAAATATCAATATACTATGTGAAAGGGATTCCATGAGTAGTGATAATTCATGATTCCATCTTGGTGATAGTTAACTGAATTATGATTTTGGAACACTTTATTTCTATTAGGGAGTATATTTCGGTGGATATTTTAGGAAAATTTTACTTATGGTAGATCATATGCCTTCATTGTATTTTCTATATGATGGTCTCCAACCATGATGCATGGTTTATGTCACAATTATGGAGTGGAATGTTGGGGGAATTCAAGACCTTGATGAGGATGAGTATAACCTTTCACCCAAAAATGTAAGGGAATACCACCCATACAATCTAGGTGATAGAGGATACGCTGAGGGATAGTGTGTTAGACTTTTACTAGACATGGTAGGATCACTAATCATCAGTGAAGTTTAATTATAATAGTATCTATCAATAGACTATGTTCATGGTAGATTTCTAGGAAATATATAGGAGAACCTTTATGCCACCCATATAATGGACTGAGATCAGTGAGGTGTCTCTTGGGGGGCTAAAGATGGTGTTGGAGATGATGGAGAAGGTCCAAGTGATCCATTAGAAAATGAAGGCATCTCAGATTGGGTATAAATCTTATGAATATTGTTGTTGTTGTCCCTTGGAGTTCGATAAGGTAGACCATTTTTTCTTAGGATTCTCCCTCTAATGAGGATTAAAGTTATTTGGATGATGAGGAAATATATCCCTATGGTTCATCTGGCCATTCGTGATATTTCAAAGGATTGGTGGGGTGTCCTACTACCTCGCCCTACCCCGACAGCTGGAACAAGTGCATGTCGTCTTCCATGTGTCACAACTATGGAGATATATGCATGATCCCACACATGTTTTTGAATACATGAACTAGACATCGAGGTTTAATCCTCCTTCACAATATACTTAGTTGATATTGAGTATCGATAGGAGAGGATCCAATGTGGTTGAACCATTCCCTTGGTTCATGTGTTGTGCTACCATGGGAACATGCAGCAGAGATTTTGGGAGTGGGAGAGCTAGATGTGGGCTCAATATCCGCACCTCTTTAATTAGTTTTTTTATTTTTTTAGTATGAAATGGTTATGCAGGGAATAATGTATATAAATTTTCTTTACGTTTTAAGACTATGGGAAAAAAATATTAAGAAATATTTTTAGAGCTAGGCAATGAGATGGTGCGTGATTCATAGTTATGGTAAGCATAGAATTAATTTTATAAAAATATTAAATATATTTTATTTCACATACACACATTTGATAAAAAAATAATGGGATATCCCCTAAATGGATTATCATATCTGAAATCTAATACCACTATTGAATCTATAATGATTTGATTACCTGAGGTGTGACTGAAACTTGGTTGATACAGGACATCCAGTAGAGGCAATCATCGAAAGGTGCATTAAATTAAAATAAATGATTACTTTAATTATTTAAATTTAAATTACCTATTCATAAAACTATATAACTGTTCTATTATAGAGAATCATGATGGTTATCCTCATAACCCAAGGATTGTTGAGTGGAGTTTCCTCAATTCTTCATTGAAGGATCATGATCAGATGATGACCAACATAGAGATCGAGGTGAAATGAGGTGTGTCCAATGAAATTGGTATTCTACATTGTTGGAAACAAAATGATACACTAATGAACAATATAATATTGAGGTAGGTCATTTATTTATGCTGAATTTATTCCATTTTGAATTAATCATGGAACGATTAAATTATATTATTTGATTTCTAGTATTTTTTCAGCCTTCACATGAGCCACTGTATCAAATTTAATTACTCATTTGTTTTATTACCTTCATTATTCTATGTTTCTCACTCCAAATACCTTGATTCTTTTTTTTGGACAAGAACACTTAGAAAATTATTATTTAACATTCATTCTTGTTATTTTTCTGCATCGATCTTTGTATTATTCTTCATTGTCATGTGTGGCCAGAGTTTGACATAGTCGGGGTGGGTTTGAGTGTGATCGAACACCCAAAATCATGGAGGTTGTATGAATGTTGATCAATATGGAAATATTATGTAATATTGGGATGAATTTTAAGATAAGTGTGATTATTCCTATGGATTTGGGATCTGCGAATGACTGGTGGTGGAAAAATAGGCGCAAAAGGCAATGCAGGCTTCGAGTGGAGAAATAAGATTATGATTTCCTACCACCAAAGGATGTAAAATCAATGAAAAAATTAATTATTATTAATTTTGGAAAGAAACAATGTTGAATTATCCAAATTCAGTAGTGGGAGAAGCAGATCTAGGATACATGTAGAAAATGTAATTGTTTTGTGAAAATCCTGACAACACGTCATGTGTCGGGATAAACAAAAACCATTTTGTAACCCATCTATGGAAGATAGGGTTTTCAAGAGAGTTAAGTATCAATCACTATATAAGACCCCCACATGCTATGTGGACCACTACTGATAGCCTGAAATGTACTCGGGAGTACACAGACACATGCATTGTTAGGTAGATTTCGTGTATTAGAACATGGTCAATGTATAAGAGCATGACTAAGCACACATCGTGTACTGGAAAATGGGAAGTGTACACTGTAATGAACAAGATCACATGACTTGGACCCAGGTGTAAACAAAATTATATATAGTTCAATTAAATTCAATGTAGCGAAACATGGACAGTTATTTGTGTACTTTCGAGGAAGCATCCAAGAAAAGGAGTGTGGAAACATGCTATGCAAAGCCCCTTGCACACAATGTACTTTGTTTTCAGGAAAAGTCTACCCAATTTATCTCCTTCATTTGGAATTTTTTTTTGGCCCATGAGTAAGCTAACTTAACTGTTTTTTCCTGTATAACATCATGGTTGAATTCATGGTGTATTTTTAGATATTGTGGAAGATTTACAATGTGTGATGATTCTTTAGGTGGAACTCGATGATGTCAGTGACCAGGCATGATCTCCTGGGAGTGGTGCCATTAAATGAACTAGATAATGGGTGTTTTAACCATAGAGTGGATCCCTCCTCTTTGGAAATGGTATGGTTCATCTATCAATAGAGTGGAAGCCTCTTTCTTTTCATTACATGGGTTCTCTATCTACAGTGTGGAACCCCCCTCATGGTTTCAGGCATAGGTCCTATATCCATACACAGAGTCAAACCCTTCTATTGGGACATGACATGGGTCTTATATCCAAAGAGATAATCCCTCCAATTTTATCAGTGCATGGGTACTCTATCTATAAAGTGGTACCCCCTTATATATTAGAGATTTGGTCCTTTATCCATATAGTAAACAGAACCCTCCAATTTTACCAGGGCAGGGGTCTTAGATCTAGAGATTGTTCCACCTCAATAGTGTGACAAAATGGGGAGGTTTGGATCCACATGGCCACTCTTATATCAAAAAAGTGAGATGTTGGTCATCGTTGATGGATCATTGGAACTTTTGGTAGACTGTTTTCTTAGGTTGGACTATGAGATGGATGTCCCCGTTCTATCATTTTTGGGTTTATTTTATGGGCATATATATCATTGTTATTGTGTTAGATTTATATCTAACTATTGGTTGTGTTTTATATTTCTATAATTTCTCCTATTAACCCCCCTTCATCTTTCAGGGCATCCTACTTGGTTTGTATATACACACCCCGATATGGGTTTTTCCCACACGTGTCATGTCTTATATGGATGAAGGATATGTAGAAAGTTATTGTAGTGGATTGTAGGGAATCCCAAGAGTATTTTAACATGTAGAGTGTTTGAGGCTTAGTGATATGGATCCAGATCCTCCCAGAATTTAATTTTTCAATTATTGTTATTCTGGGAAATCTTTTAATGTTGGGTGTATATTTTTCCCCTTTCATTTTAGTTTAATCAGTGGATCACTTTTGTGTTCCCTTGATATTGTCACGTGCATGGTGTTTACTCTAGAGGTAATAATATTTTTATTATTATTCCTCTTCATGTATTCATTTAGATGGTTGGTTTTGATCATATAAGAACATTAGGAAAATGCCTCCCATACTACTTATTCCTTTTACTCTGGTCTCCAGCCCCTACACTATGGAGACATGCTTGTGGAATTTGTGGCTCAACCTTCCACTAGCCTGGTTGGCCATAGTAGATTGGGTCAAGATATAATTTTTATGTAAGGTTATTTCATATAATAAAAACAAAATTAAATTTATTATACATGATTTTGGAACATGTATGAAGGAAGTCAATTCTTAAGGTAATGGGTTTCCCTCTTTCTTTTATTTTTTATGATACCCAAGTGATATTCAGTAGATGATTCTTTATGAGGTGTATATAAATAAAATTAATGTATTTTATTATTATTATCCTTATAATTATTGTGATTTTGTTATCCATTTTAGGATCTCTTTTTATGGGGTTTACAGTTCAAAATTCACCAAAGTAGTAAGGGATTTTTTGTTATAATGTCAATAATTTTCTGGGATTGTTTATGATTATACTTTCAATGATAAAACTTTTTTTATCTATATCTAAATAAATTCATTTATTTTATTCTCCAATGGTTATTTCATGTGAAAAAATGTTTCCTTTCATTTTAATCTCTTTAAATACTCATGATTTTAAATGAATTGTTTTATTAAAAATCATCTTCATTTCTCACTTAGGTAAAAAACCATCAATCCAAAACCATGTTTTCAAAAAATGTTTCATAAAATATTTATTAAATTATTTAAATTATTTAATAAATAAAATTTTATCCATGCTTTAATTTTGTAAAAAATTATTTTAATGTAATATTCATGTCATTTTCCTAAACATTCTTGTATGTGTTTTACCCAAAATGAGAAAGTAATTATTATTTTAACATGAACAACATGAATGGAATTTCTTGAGGTCATGACCATTATTTGATTTGAACATTACATTTTATTTTTTTCATTTATATTTTCAAATAAAATTAATTCCATCTTTTTTATGAATTTTTATTTGTAGAAATTAATTTCATAGAAAAATCATTTTCCTTATGAAATGTTCCAAGTATATTTTTGAAATAATTTTCTATATAATATGAAATACATTAATGTTACCTAGTACATATTAGGGATATGATCTAAGGATACCATTTGTATTCTTTATTTGTTTGGTTTATGTTTATGATGGAATTATATTTATGACACCTGCTTCTTTTCATGGGTTATGCTTTGATGAAATTATGAAATGATTATGGAGTCTGTCTCTTTTTCACAGGTTATGAATGATGAAATGTTTATGAAACCTATTTCAATTCATAGTTTACTATCAGATCAATATTTTTGGATATTTTGGTACACATACATATTATTATCATTATGTGATGGGTGGTTCATATATCTCCCCTCAATGGATTAGGTTAAGACTTATATCTCATGATATAGATTGAACTGGTAGGGGGAGTGAACCTGGTTTAGTAAGGGACTTGGTTTACAATGATGGACTTTGGGGTGAACCTTGACTACTATGATAGTGTGGGGATTAAACCCATTATACAATGATAGCCTTGGTAGTGAGCCTTGACTACTATGGAAATGATTTTCTATTCTTCTGTGTATACCACAAATCAGTTCCTTATTCAAATGTTATGTTCTCATGGATCATGTTATTTGATTCACTTAAGTTTCATGTCTTATTAAATACCAATATTTATTTAATGAATTAATATTATGATCATTGAAATGTGTAGTGTGATATAAAAATTTTATTCTAATGTTTTCATACCCTTATGCTCATGTTATGCTTTTATATCTACCTTCTTTAACCTTACTGAGTATCTGAGATATCATTTCTTACGTCTCCCTTACCAAGTTTATGAATTTTTTTTTTATATATGATATTTAGAAGAAAGGTGTTAGTAATGGTTAACTAATAGGGAGATTATATAGTTCACATATGAACCAGTTATTTATGTTTCAATGTTTACAAAGGCAATATACCTTTATGATCCTCAGGAATTTGTTTGTATAATGTAATGAATGTTCATCAAAAAATTATGTAATTTATTTGAATGATAATCCTAGGTATTTATAGTTGGTATGAGAGGATAGATTTAGTAAACCTTTGTAAACTAGAATGAGAAAACTTTAGTGTGATCCCTAATGACATATATAACAATAAGTGTAAGGATGAGTTAATTTATAGTAAAGTTTTTCTATTATTTGATAAAGGATAGAGAGAGTAGTTTCCAAGAAATTACATCCCTATCAGGATTCTACAAGTGGATGTGGCTATGGTACATAGGTACCTATCAGTAATAACGACAAATGGGTGCATTGATTGAGTCTTGATCATCACCTGGTGCATGAAAATGGGCCTTACTACACACATGGTTTGACAGTCAAGGGGGATAAAATTTAGAAATTAAAAAGAAATTCAAGAAAAATCATGATGGATTTAAGTTGACGATGACTATGAATGACCTATGAATAACCTAAGGTGTCCTAGCTAAAAAACAAGGTGTAATGATTTAGGAATTATATTATTGTTTTTCTAGGTTATGTGTCCCCCCATTATTTTTATTGTTCATTACCATATTATTTTTTGTTTTAGTCAAAGGATGGAACCTGAAAGAACAACCTTAATACTAAGTGTGATAGACAATGAAATAATTTTCCTCTTGAGTAGCCAAATGTTATGGGAAATCAAATTAAAAAGCAACCAGTTACATTGAAACAACTTTCTTAATCCATTAATCATACAAAACATACAAGAATTAAAAGTAGGGAAAATTGATATGTTGAGTCTTTCATGAGGAAATGTAAAACCTCCCTCAATAAATCCACTAATCTAGTATTTTTTTGAGAAATGGAGATATACTAATGAAAAGATATTTCCTAGTCTCTAGTGCTAAAATCATGAAAAATTCGTTTTGGATATATATTTTTTCAAAGGTGAAGCATATCAATGGGGTAATATCATCAATATTATAAGATAACATTATTATATTGAATCCATGGATTAAGATGAGTTCAATAAATTATTTTTCAATAAGTAATTTCATCTTATTCTTCATACAAAGATAAAGAAGGATTTCTTTGATCTAAATCAAAAGGATGATGAATCCATTGGTACCAATGAGGAAAAAATTAATGACTTTCAATGCAGGCTTTTGGTATTATAATATAACATTAAATTAAGGTTGATTTATTCTTCAATGGATTGAAACAATGTACCTGAACATAACTATGCATAAGAGACTTTAGTATCTATGAAGAGATTATTTGACATATTATCAAATTAAAAGTGGTGGTTGGATTTAACTATCAATATCGTGGTTTTTAATAGAATATAAAAATGAAATTCATAGAAAAATATGAAAACCATAGAGAGTGGAATATTAAATTTCATTTTTGCACAAATTTTGTGAACAAACAAGGAGGGAGTTTTCATATGGGGACTGGTAGATTTTTTATGTATTGAAGGGAAGGTTGTCGGTAAATTGAATACCAAAGTGATGGGAAGAAGTTAGTTAATGAAGAAAATAGGTATACAATATCCACAGAATACACCGACCACACTCTATTGTTTCTAATGCATAGAGTTTAATAATTATACAAACCAGTGGCCAAATGTAAAGGCTAATGATGATGATCGATGTTAGCATCCTATTAGGCATAAAGATAAGGGTAAATATCATGCGATCAATATTTATAACTAGGGGTGTGATAATGACATGGTGAAATGTACACATACCATCAAATCTAGAAATTATAATATTTTATTTGACTATGTATCTACCCATTCATTCATATCTGAAGAGTTTTATAAGGCTATCAGGATTCCACCCAAATGATTAGATTTAAAATTATCACTAAAACCCCATAATGGTATGATGATCATATCTGATGTCTTTGATTCTTATGTTGTCGATGTTTTTTATAATTATCTTCATATAATTAAATTAAGTATCTCTTTGGTTGAATTTTATGTTATCTAAATAATTTAATTTATTATTCTATATAAATCCAAATAAATTACTGAGGAAGGGAAGTCACATTTAGTAATCGAAACCAACTTATGATCATCTATTAGTGCGACGATAAATATGAACATCTGATGGAAACCATATCCATTTTAGGGGTTTGTATGCCTATTAAATAGGGGGTTTTTTCTTATATGCTTGGGGAAAACTCAACATTGATGATAATCTTATTTTGTAGGAGGGTTTTGATGTCTTTATAGAATATTTTCCTAAAATTCATCTTAAATGTGAAGTTGATTTTTAAATAGAACTCATACCTAGTGCCATAAAAATTTAAAATAATACCTATATAATTTCCATGATGGAGTTGTTGGAATTGAAAATGAAACTAAAAGAGAAACATGAAAAGGATTCATTCAGCCAAGTTTGTCACCTTGGGGTGAACTTATTCATTTTTTAAAAACAAAGATAGATCAATGGACTTTTTATTAATTATCAGAAGATGAAAAAAATCACGATCAAGATCAAGTATCATATACCCTATATTGATGACCTATTTATTCAACATCATGAAACTAAATAATTCTTCATGATTGAACTTTATTTTGGATATCATATATTAAGGGCCAATACGGAGTATATACCCAAGACAACATTCCATAAAATTATTGGAAACTATGCATATAGAGTAATGGAATTTGGTATTACTAATTCCCCAGATATCTTCCTGGATTTAATGAATATAGTATTTAGAGATTACCTTGATTAGATTATCATAGTATATAGAGATTCAATTATTATCTTTTAAAAGGGAAATAAAGATCATGAATATCAATTGAATATTGTACAAATGACCTTACAAATCAATAAAATATATTAAATATTTTAAAAGTGTGAATTTTGTTGAAAAAATGTTTCATTTATAGTTCATACCATCTCAATAGTGTTTTTATTGGTAAATCCATCAAATATGACATATATTTATTTTTCCTAGACTAAACATAATTAATGGATATCCATAGTTTTCATGGATTAGCTAGATATTATCAACTGTTTGGGAAGAATTTCTCTTGAATACCTAATCCAATCACCCTGTTAATTTTTAAGGGAGTCAATATAGTGAAATTGGCTTAATATAAATGTATATTACAATGTTTTATATGAATATTCATCACAAAACAAAAGTACATGCCCAAGGACCATAATATTTGAATGTATTTAGAAACATGGAAACATAATATTCTATATTTTTTAATGATCTTCAACATATACCTTAAATATATTCCCCTTTACTACTCATAAACACTTATTAATATCCTAGGGAATGGAAAAATTGGAAAGCGGTGAGCTCAGATACTCAATTAGGGTAAACAAGGGAGATATGTAAGAATAACATAAGAATAAGGGCTTAAGAACATTATTGTGTCATTAGAAGAAGATAACATGCATATCAAATATCATAAACACGAATCACGAAATAATTATTGGAAGCTCCTAAGGCATAAATTATAAGGAAATAATAGAACATGATTCATGAGAGAATAACATTGGAATAAGGTATAGACTTGTGGCATTCACATTAACTCATAACATTGTTAACATGTTTAAATAGAAATAGGTTCACACATTAGGTATAGGACATGAAATAATACCCTTAAATAAATTTATATACATTTGTCTAGGACCATGAATAACATTGTGAACATGTAATCAAGTTGATGAATAACATTATGAACGTGTAATAGGATTCACACATAACATTGTGAACATGTAATTAGGTTTAAACATATAATTTTGAACATGTAATCATATTCGCGCACAACTTTATGGACTTGAGAATAGGTCCACGAAAAACATTGTGAACATTTAATCAGGTTCATGTAAAAAATTATGGACACAAAGCTAGGTCCATGCATAAAATTGGGATCATGTAATCAAGTTCTTGAATAAAATTGTGGACATGTAATCAGGTTCATGCTCAAACATATGGACATGAAACTAGCTTTACACATAACATTGTGGAAATATAATCAAGTTCATGCATGAAATTATGGATATGAAACCAAGTCTATACATAACATTGTGAACATGTAATCAGGTTTATGAATGACATTGTGATCACATAATAAGGTTCACTCATAACATTTTGAACATGTAATCAGGTTCCAAAATAACATTGTGACCATGTAATGAGGTTTACGAACAACATATATACTCTTGAGTCATCTATCATTACCCAATGAAGTGGATGGAGATATGTGATCATCCAATCACAAAATGAAATCAAACATATGTGTTCTAAAGGATAACAAAAAATTCAAAATATCATAAACCATGAAATGAAATGGATATTATAAACACTTAATCCTATCATTACCTATATAAAAGAGACAAGTTTCTTAATAATTTAATTATAGAATAACCCATTAAATTTAGTGAGTTAAATAAGCATCTTATCATGGTATAAACCATGAATAGAAAAAATAAATTTAAAAGAAACTTGTTATCACAAATATAAACCATTAAATGGAATAATAAAAATTGAGTACATGGATTATATCCCCAATAAAGAATAATATATATCAAATTATGTAATCATATATAGATGTGGATTTTAAAAGATCACATGGAGAATTTCATAATAGAAATAATATTTCTTTAAAAATTATAATTATCTTTGAAATTCATTCATTTCAAAAGCACTTCGAAACATATAACGTAAGATTTAAAAATAATTTTGAACATTTATTGAGGAAAATATCCTTCCCCATTTTAGGTACAATTTTTTAAATAATGAATCATTTTGAAAACAAAATCTTGGATAACAACATTAAAAACATATAATATAATCTTTGAAATAATTGAAATCCTTTTCTAAAAAAAACTTTTGAAAAAAATAAATGAAAATTTAAAATCATATAAAACAAATTATAAACATAAAAAAAAATTTAAAAAATTATTTTAAAATAACTGATAAAACATATAAAATAATAGTCATATAAATTATGGTCATGATGGTGTATTAATCCATACATACTGAATATTTCTTTTCTACTGTAAAATTTTTAGAAAAGAGCATTGATTAGAAAAAAAGAAGAAGATCCATTTTAAATTTTTTTTTTCAGAAGGTAAAACATGGGTAAAAATGTATTTAAATATAATAAGAGTATATTTTAACATTTCTTAAATAATATTTTTGGAGATATGTTTTTTTGAAAGACGATATTTCTGATCGAAGAAAGAGATAAAGTTGAATCTTCTTAATAAAAGGTTCTAAATTTTATTTAGTATGAAAGAGTATTAAAATTGATTTTTTTACTTGAATATATCATGAATGTATATATTAGAATAAAATTCATGATATTTAATATGTTATTAATCAGAATATTTCATCAATGGAAGTATAACCCTAAAAAATCTCAATAAATGATGACATTGTATAAATAAACTATTACCACTTTGGTAACATTAAATCATATTCCAGATGAAATAATAACATTAAATGAATCATAAAATATAATTAAAAGAATTATATTCATAATATAACCTGAAAAAGTATTTTATATACACCTAATAGAAGAATATAGGTGTATAAAATGGCTTGTATGTCAAAGAAGAAAAAATGAGAGAAAATTACTTTAGCAATTTTAGTAATTTTTGAACCATACACCCCATGAAAGAGATATCATAAAATGGATATGTAAATCCCCATAAATTTAATTATAATAAAATTATTATATAGTTATGGTTAGTATATATACACCTCACAAAACAAAATAGTGGTAAACAGGGCATCAGTCTCACAGAAATAAAATAGAGATGACAAAACCCTAACCTTAAGTCTTGATTTTCAACATACATGTTCAAAAATATTTTTTAATAAATATTTATTTATTATACCAATAAAAAATTACCATATTATTATATATAATATTATATATTATGGATTTATGGCTTTATATTAACCAATTATTAATAATTTTGTGTTAATTTTATGTTTCGGGTAAAACCCGCTTTGTTTTTCTTATATATTGTGACTTGTTATTATTAGTCCAATTACATAGATCATGATTTAAATATTTCCAGAATATTAAAAATGATTTCAATACCATATATATTCATAATATAAATATTTATAATAATTTATAACAAACAGAAATATGAAATGGAATACACAATTCATGGAGACAGTAGGCCGTACGTAAGCATGAATGCTATTTTTTTTATTATAGTATTGAAAGAAATAATGTAAATAAAATATATTTAAATATATAATATAATTAAATTAAAATAATTATGTCATATATATCATATAATTTTACTAAAATAATCATTAATACATTCCATGTAAATTGTGAATGAATCACATCAATTTGAGGAGGTGGTAGTCCACACATCCAAAAATGAAGTAATCATATTCCCAGAAAATGAAAAGCATGATGGTATCTGATATATAATAATTAAATAATCATAAATTAATCATAAATATAACATATATCATATAAAATTTTTATGTACATCATAATTTCCAACCATGATATGTGTTAAAGAAAAAATGAATGACAATATTTCATGAGGTAGTTATCTGTCATACACACGATGGGTATGTTAGTTACCCATTTGATGGACGTGTGTGTAGGGGTATGTATAACCATTAGAATAAAAAAATCATAGTATACTGATGATAATTATGTTTTTATATACTAATGGTATAATAATTTCTGAATAGGTGGTTAAATAAATAAAACAGAAATGTACCTTGAAGAACGTCGCCTCTTTTTCATGTAACTCTTTATTGTTTGCACCAAAACGATTTTGTGGATAGATTTATTCCAAATGTGTGGATTCTGGGATTAATTTAGGGATTTTTTAGGATATTATTTTTGGGTTTTTCCAAGGTAAATGTGTTGAGATTTTTGAAAATAGGGGAGGAGTGGAGGCCTTTTATAAGTGGGGAAAAAGACACATTTTTTATTCTTGAAAATATTTGAGGGATCCCCACCTTTTAATTTTCTTTTAAGGTTTACAAATTGACCATTATATATAAATTGATGTGGGAGGGTATAAATGTGGCCTTAAAATTATTTTTATAGATGTTTAAAGTCATTTTTACACCATATATTCTTAGTTTTGTCATTAATTAAGCACATTATTACCATAATCACAATATTTATTTTTAGTTACATTCACTAATATTTTTTATCAAAAACTAAATTTACATTATTAGAAATCATAAATTATTATTATTCTAAATATGTAATCCATTTTTTTCAAATTATTTTTACATATTTTTAAAAAATTGAATTAAAATTAATCCTATATACCAGACGAGATGACGTGGTTTTAATATGGAAAATTCCAAACGATCGTAATGTTTATATATCCAATTTTAATGAGAAATTGGATCCAATAACATTAAGTGGATTAAATGACGTCAAATATATATAATTATACTTTAAAACCAAAATAAAACATTTTTACCTATTTAAATAAATTATATGAAAAAAAAGTTTTGAATTAAAATTTAGTATTTTGTACTATTCATCAAAAAATGATGTTTTTTCATAAAAATCCTTACAATTCTCTATAATATAATTTTGATAATTTTAATTCAAATATAATGTTTATTTTTACAAATAAAAAATAAAAAACTGTAAAAAAATAATATTTTAAATGGTGTCTATATTAAAAGGCGGCAAAATTAACCATTAGAAAAATACAGCTTATTATTCATAATATTGGATTGATTATTTTTTTATGAAATTAAAATATATTGTATGAGTGTAAAATATTATTAAATATGTAATATATATTTTTTATTTAAAAAATCATCAAAATAGGTTTGTTCAGTTTATTAACATAAAATGGTGTTTGTATGTAGAAAAATATATTTCAGAAAAGGAATTTCTTTATTCTAAAATAGTTATTACATTCATTTATAACTAATATATAATCCAAAGATCAATTTTGTATACATTTTTAAATAAATGTTTCTTAATTTAGTCTATGTTATTAATTTCTTCCATTCTAATTACTAGGTGATAATTATAATATTATTTAAAAAAAAATATTAATAGTATATTGTAGTTCGGTAAAACTCGATCTTGCATGAACAAAGAGTCATCAAAGGGATGCAGTATTTTGTGTCACACAAGCCAAAAATAGTATTCCATGTACAAAAAATATAATCTAACTATTTTTTGTAGTCAAATATTATCATGGAATTTCATATAACGCAAGAAAAACTAAATAAAATCATATAAAAACAGATACGTTCAGTGTTATGTGAAATGAAATATATGGAATTGTTTAAATTGATTCAAAAATAATTTTTCAAAAAATCATATAATATTACATGGTACCCCAATTAAAATGAATTTCTCCCTTGAGTTTCATCTGGGTAATCAAGATTTTAATACATGAATGTTTTTTAATAGAAAACCAAATCATTAAAAAGAATACAAAAAATTCCCTTAAAAAGACAGAACCGTAATAGTTACCTAAAGTAACTCATAAATAGCATTATACATTGAAGAAAATAAGTGGAAGTTGAAAAAATGAAAATTGAAGTGAAATATAACTATCATGTTTTGATGGAGAACTATAGATAGCATGATCTAGAGAATGTTAAAAATCCCAAATCTATAAATCAAATATTCTTAAAGAAGGTCATTGATATCATAATAAATGATGATAACTGGACAAAATTTTATTTCAAGACCGTTTACCTAAATTGGAATAATTTTCATGAGAATATATAATTACTTGATTTTAGAACATTCTCAACATTTTGTTGTGTCTTGACCAATTTCCACATCTTCTTTTATTTTAAAATAGGGGTAAATTTGTTATACTTTTAGCAAAAATGGGTCATAAGTTCCATATGTTTAACAATAAGTCATTCCATATACATTTAGTAATCATCACAGAAAAAAGTTCCCACAAGTTATCCAATATGAATAATTACCCATATGAAGAGACAATACTCTAGTATCAAAAACCTAATTTTTTTAACATAAACCATTCTATAAATGGTAAAAATTATAACCCCTATTAAAGATGAATGTCCAAGACATTAGAAATAAGGTCACTAAAATTTTTCATAATCAATTATATATTCTTACCCACATATGATAAAGTATCTCTTTGTTTTCACATTCCAAACATGTGAATACCTTTTCATGTATTCTCTTGAAATATTGTAATAATATGAATTACTATAAAACCTCAATGAAAACACACATTCTTTATTATACAAAAGATTATTGGATATATTCATTAATTCAAAAAAGGTTCTAAACATAATCCATGATAACATTGACAAAATTTTCAATAAATCAATAATATGTTCCGAGGTATTCAACACTATATAATTTACTTTACTCATATCAATCATCTCTTTTTCCAAGTTAAAAAACATAAAATATTTGGGGCACATTAAGGGTTACCTTACCTTAATCAAAAATCACATTTCATATAAGCCACTTCTGTAGTTCATCAACACCATTCAATATAATTTTGAAAATCTTTAATGGAAAACATATATTTCATAATTCATATAAAATAATTATTGAATTCCAATACATATACACTTCAACCAACCAACTTTATTCTAAAACCATTACTTGGGCTTCATCATTTTATTCCTCAATACGCCTTTCCTATAATTTTGAAATATGAATCATGTCTTAAGGTTCCTCAACATAAATTTAATCCTGATTCCTATGTTTAATGTAAATAATTATATTAGAATATCCCACAACATTCATATTTCATTTTTGGTCTCTTTATCTTCAGCAGTATAACCAATTCTAGAACCACCAGCTTGAATCTCTTCATGATATTTCCACTTAGGACATTGATTTGTATTATTTCCACACATTCCATATTTGAAACATTTAAAGTTATCCCAGCTCCTTATAGATCCCACTATTGAATAATAATATAAAGCACAATCTGAGAAAAATATATCCTAGAAGAAAACCACATAATCATGAAAAATTACTTATAGGATACCTAAATCAGGACACCTAATTTTAAGCCTAGAATTCCATAGTATTATTATTCGAGACATATATAGTCATATCCTTAGAAATATCCCAAGGTATATCATAATTTGTTTCTCATCATTATTTCTAAAGGTTGACTAATGATTTCCTTTTATAGCAATTATAGAGACCCATGCTTAACATACATGGATATTACATCATTTTAGATGAATATTCTATATATAACAAAAGTACATGGCCAACAACCATACTTATTTAGTTTCTTTAGAAACTTGGAAACACAATCATCTATCATGGTGAAAGATCTTGAATATATCCCTTAAAGATATTCCCCCATAGTAATCATATTTAAAACCTTTTATTATAACCTAGCATAATGAAAGATAAGAAAAGGGTGAGCTCAGATACTCTGTAATGGTAAACAGGGGAGATATGTAAGAATAACATCAGTATTAGGGTATGAGAACATGATCATATCATTAGAAGATGATACCTTCCATATCAATGATCATAAACCCGAATCATGGAATAATAATTAATAGTTCCTAATACATGAATCATAAGGAAATCAAAAAACATTAGACATGAGCGCATAATATTGGCATAGGATATAGCCTTTTGGAATACACATTTTATCATAACATTGAGAAGATGAGTAAATAGAAATAGGTTCACCTATTAGGTTTAAGAAAATAAATCCACCCCTCACCTAAAATAATGGACAAACAACAATGTCTACACATAACATTTTCAATATGTAATCAGGTTTATGGATAACATTGTGAACATGCAATCATGTTCATGCATAACATTTTGAACACATAATCATGTTCATGTATAACATTTTGGACATGTAATCTGGTTCATGAATAACCACATGGACCTGAAACTAGGTCCATGAATAATATTGTGATCTTATAATCATGTTCATGTATAAACTTATCGACATGAAATCAGGTCCATGCATCACATTGTGAACACGTAATCCGATTCACACATTATATTATGAACATTTAATTAGGTCCAAGCATAAACTTATAGACATGAAACTAGGTCCACACAAGATACTTTGAACATGAAATTATGTTCACACATAAACTTATGGACATGAAACCAGGACCATTCATAACATTTTGAACATGTAAATAAGTTCACTCATAACTTTTTGAACACGTAATAAGGATCACTCATAACATTGTGAACATGTAATCAGGTCCACACATAACATTGTGAACATATAATCCTGTTCATGCATAACATATATACTCATGAGTCATCTATCATTACACAATGCATTGGAGGAAGATATAGGTCCCACCCATAACATAATTAAATCATATATATGTTTTCCAAAAGATCATAAACATTCATAATATCATAAACCATTAAATAAAATAGGTATTATAAATACATAATCTTATAATTACCTATAGAAAAGAGAAAAGTTTCATAATAATCTAATCAAAAAATAAACCAAGAAAGGAATTTAGTTTCATAAGCATCTTATCGTAGTATGACACATGGAAGAGAAACAGGTTTCAAAATTATCTAGTCCTCATAAACATAAACCATTAAAAGAATGAATAAAAATTGTTTCCTTGGATAATACCCCCAATTAATCATAACTTTATAAAAGTATTTCATCTTTTATAGAGGAGTATTTTTAAATATCAATTAGATCATTTATTAAGAGAAAAAAACTTTCTTTAAAAATCAAATGATATTTTCAAAATCATTCCTTTTAAAACCACTATGAAAACTTATAATTTAATATTTTAAAATAATTTAAAATAATTATTGATGAAAATATCTTTTACACATAGAAAAACAATTTTTCAAAACCTATAATATATTGAAAATCATTTTCATAGAAAAAAACATTGAAAACATATAAATGAAGCTTTAAAATCATTGAAACCATTTTATTTTAAAATAATATATTGAAAACAAATTAAAGAATTTTGGAACATCATTTAAAACACATATTAAAAATAATATTTTTGAAAACCATTTTATTTACAAATAAAGTTGATTTTTAAAAAATAATATTTAAATAAATTATAGTCATAATGACAGATAAATCAGCATATGCAGAAAATTCATTCTCCACTAAAAATATAAGAAAAGTTATTTGATAAGAAAATAAAAATAAAATAACATTTTATAAACCATTTTTAAAAGGTTAAACTTTGCTAAAAATTTATTTTAATGATCATAGAATAATGAAATAATATTTTAGAATACATTTCATTAGAAAACATGGTTTTGAAAGAATATATTTTTCTAAATAATGTGAGTGGTAAATTCATATTTTCATAAATACAATTTGTTAATTATAATAAGTTCCAAATAGTAAAAAATGGCATCGTTACATAAATATATAAAGAATAACCAAAGGAGATGATAATTCATGAGATTTATTGAGATATGGTTCATAATATTTCATTAATTTAGGCATAAACATAAACAATCCTAATAAATTATGAGACTATAGAAATAAACTGTTACCACTTTGGTCACATGGAATCATAATCCCCATGAAATAATAAAATTATCTGAAGTATAAAATATCATTAAAATAATAATATTAATGATATAACATGTAAAATAGATTATATACCCCTGATAGAAGAATGTAGTTGGATAATATAGCATGTATCTTAATGAACAAAAATTGAAACAAAACTACTTTATCGATTTGGTAACATTTGAACCACAAACCCCATGAATTAGAGATCATAAAATAAATTCATAAATACCTATAAATTTAAGTATAATAATAATATAATACATTAACATGTAGTATATATACACCATAAAAAGGAAATAGTGGTGAATAATGCATAAGTCTCAAAAAATAAAAGTTAGACGAGAAAATTGATACCATAATTGTTGAATTTATTATTACATGTTCAATATTCCAATATAAAAAATATAAGTTTATTATAACTACACCGAATAATAATATTATTATTTATAATAAAATTTAATATTTTTTATGGTGTTATATTACAATTTTATTAATAATTCTATGTTAATGTAATGTTTCAGGTAAAAACTTCTTTGTTTTTTGTATATGTTTTTATTTTTTATTCATGATCCTATTACATAGTACAAGATTTACTAATAGAAATAATGTGAAAAATTATTGAAATATAACATATATTAATTATATAAATATTTATATTAATTTATAATAGATTGAAATATGAAATGGAATACACTATTCATGGAAATGATAGTCCGAACACTGTTTCCTTTTTATTGTTGTATTGAATGAAATAGAATAAATGAAATTAATTCATATGTATAATATAATGAATGTAGAATTATTATGTAATATATATCATGTAATATCATTAAACACATTATTAATACATTTTCTGTGTAAAGTGTTAATCAATAATATCACATTAAGGAGGCGATAGTCCACACATCCACAAATGAAGTTATTTTATTCCCACATAATAGAAAGAATGAAGTTATGTGTTATCTAATAATTAAATAATAATAAAATCATCATAAATATCATATATATAAGATAAAAATAGTATTTCCATCCTAATTACAATCCAAGATAGGTGGTATAGGAAAAACGAATGACATCGTCTCGAGAGGTGGTAGTCCACCGTACACACGAGCGATTAGTTCGTTGCCCATTTGATGAAAGTGTTTGTAGGTGTAGGTTAGACCATTAGAAAAAGAACATATCAAAATATTTATTATACATATTTTATGATATAATTATAGAATAATGGTAACTGAATTAGTGGTGAAATAAATAAACCCAAAATGCACGTGGAAGACTATTACCTGTTTTTTTGGGTAACTCATTTTGGTTGGCACCAAAGTGCTTCCTTGGTCAGATTTATGTCAAAGTGACCCTTCTAGTATGAAGGTAGGTAATTTGGGAGCAAATTTTATCTTGATTTTGGCCAAAAAAATTATCGAGAGGTTCAAAGAGAGGTGCAGGAGAGGAGGCCTTTTTTAAGTTTAAAAAATGACACATTGGGCATTGTTGAAAATACTTGACTGCTCCCCACTTCTTATTTATCCTAAAGTGGTTTAAAATAAAATATTATAGATCCTTATACGTGTAATGGTTTAAATATGGCTATAAAATAATTATTATACATGTTTGGGGTCAATTTTAAACTTTATATTCTAAGTTTAGACATTAATTAATCTCATTTTAACCATAACCACATTATTTAATTTTAATTAATTTAAATAATGTTTTTGATCAAAATATAATTTGATCATATTATACATTATAACTTATTCTGGTTAAAAATATGGAATCATTTTTTCTAAATTATAATCAAATAAGTGGAATAAATAAATTTAAAATTAATCCTGCAGACGAGATGAGACGATAGGTTTTTAAAGTGAAAAAGTCCAAAAGTTTGAAATGTTTTTGTATCAAATTTCCATGTGAAATTGGATGTAATGGCCAATATTGGATTAAAAGATTTAAAATTTATCTATTTATACATTGAAGGAAAATGAAAATATAATTCAACTATATAAATAAATTAGATGAAAAATGTTTTGAATTAAAATTCAATGTTTTCACTATTCATCCAAAAATGATGTTTTTTTAGTAAAATCCTAAAAATTTTACCTAGGATAATTTTGAAATTATGATTTAAAAAATTATTTTTATATTATCAAAAAACTATTATCAATGTGTAAAAAATTATATTTAAAAGGGGTTCTCTATTAAATTGCGGCAAAATTACCATTTTGAAAATACATATTTTTATTCATTAACTTGAATTTAGTCATATATTATTCCTATAAAATATATTTTCCGAGTTTTAATTTTAATTTGAATATTTAATATATAAATTTTATCAGAAAACATTCATAAAAAGTTTTTTTTTCTAGTTTTTTGAGATGAAGTGGTGTCTATATGTATAAAAATAGTTTTCTTAGAAAAGTGATTTCGCCCTTATCAAATAGTTATTGATTTCATTTCCATCTAATTTGTAACTAAAATATTTATTTTATATACATGTGTGAACCATAGTTTCATAATTTTTTTAATATCATTCATATATTATATTCTAATAACTTTTTGATAATTATAATAATATTATAATAATATTATTAATAGTATATTGTAGTTTGGTAAAACTTAGGCATGAATAAAGCACAATTTATTGAAGGGAGGTGGTATTTTGTGTAACACAATCTAAACATAGTTTTGTGTTAACCACAATCTAATTTAATTATTGTGTAAAGTACAAGATTACCTTTTTATTACATATAACGCAAGACAAGCTTATTGCATTTGTATAAAAAAGATATATTAAATCATTTGTGAAATGAAAAATATTGAAGAGTTTAAATTAATTCAAATAAATTGTCACAAAATCTCGGGGTTTTATAGCATAGTTCCTCTAGATAGATTTATGTGATGAAAATTTCAAGGAACTAAAGAGAAGATGAATAATTTCTCCTATACATACATTCTCCTATAGTGGTGAAGGGTTTGTAATTGATTGTGATTTTCCTGGAAGGGATTGAGATGTGTTGTTATGAAATTGTTATAGATTATACCTTATGAAAATTTATGTTTCATGAGAAAAATTACCAAAATATTAATTTGTAGATAGCTACAATATTGTAGTCCTTAATGATATGGAGGAATTATATTTATAATGAAAAGTGTGATATATATAAAAATATCAAATTTTTAAATAATATATTAACATATATAGAGTTTAATATGTTCTAGAGAAGATAGTTTGAGATGATTAATGATTATGACTAATCAATACAATATATCCCTGGGAAATAGAATAAGGGGGTCATTACTTTGAGTAAAAAGGATCATGCATGCTTATCCATAAAGAGGATCACAAAAGATCAAAATTTTCTAGATTGGTAAAGGATGTATTTGAAAATATAGAAGGAAGGGAAGCAATATTATATTGATAAAATGAATATTCAACCATATATTTATGTGATGTTTAATTTTGTGCAGAAGGAAAATGTACTTCTAAAAAATAATTTTATAAATGTTCTAGAGTTAACATTGATCTTGGTGGAATGATAAGGTTTAGGAACCTTGTATCGGATCTCCCCATACTATATTTCAATGAGTTATTAGATTGATCTCATAGTTATTTGTTCTATATTCATCTTGGATGTACAAATATGCATAGAGATTTAAAAGAGTATTTCTAGTGGGATGGCATGAAGAGTGGAAAAAAAAATCTTGTATCTCGGTTCTTGGTATATCAACAATTTAATATCGAAAAAAAATTCAACTGGGATTTTACATCCATTATCTATAGTAGAATTGAAATAGGAAAACTACCGGATGGATTTTCTCATCGGACTCCCCAAAATTTCTAAAGGGCATAACGTTTAATGGGTTGTAGTCTATCTCCTTAAAAATTCAACACACTTCATCTCCATCTGATAATAGTTCTATCTTGATAACATTTCCGTAATAAACTATAAGTTAGTGGTAAGGATAGATGTGGTACCAAAATAAAGTGAGTTTGATTAGGATCCAATGATTACCATGATATTCTGGTGAGGTATTCACTAGGCTATGGATACACAATAATGTTTCAGCAGTACTAATCATCCTTAGACTGATGTTGAGTCTAAGTGGAAAATTCAAACATTAGAGAATATTTTGAGATCATATTCTATATATTTAAAATGTGTTTTTGATCAACACCTAAATGTAGTTGACTTTTTATAAAATAATATATTTTACATGAGTATTCAGATGGATCTTTATGAAGCCCTATATGGAATTAAGTGTAGAGGACCAACAATCTAAAATGAATTTAGAGAAACACTACTATGAAGATGGGTCTTCCCCAAACTTTTATTCCTACGATTCAAAAGAACTGTTGGTATAGGGGACTATTACCAACAATTTATTAAAACTGTTGGAAAATGTTGAGTAAGTGAAGTATTTCCCAACAGTTTGAAGAAACCATTGGGAAATCTACAATTTTTCCCCCTTTACGAATGCATTGTACAATCCGTTTGTAAATTCTATGAATTAGGAAGGGTTTCCCAATAAGTTTTCTAAAGTGTTGGTAAAGCTTACCTTTCCCAATAGTTTTTTTAAAACAGTTTGGATAGTTTTCCTCTAAATTTCCAGCAAACCCAATCTCCTATCCATGTGATTTAAATGATAAAGACGATACCTAATACCTCTCTCACTTGGAAAATCATTGCACCAGATCCATCTTCAATCACAAATTTCTTTTTTTCTACACTTCAAATCTATAAGTAGTACCTTATGATTAATTTTTTTTCACCTTTTTTTGTTTTCTATTTTGATTTGGCTTAAATATAATGTTTGTATAGTTTGTTATACCAAAAAATTTCAATTTTATTTGTTTTCTGTTTTTGTTCTACTATCATGTGTGAATAAATTTATTTTAAGTGAGGGGGTGATGGTGGTGGGAGGTGCAGTGGGTGGGGGTGTAGTGGGTGGGGGAGGGGGTTGTGCGGGTGGGGGTGTTTAGGTGGGGGGAGGGGGGGAGGCGTTGTGTAGATGGGCGTGGGGGGAGGGGGCTGTTCAGGTGGGGGTGTAGGTGGATGGGGGGGTGTTGAGCAAGTGGGTGGGGGGGGGAGTGTGTAAGTTGGGGGAGGGCTAGGTCCGTGGGAGTCTGTTGGGGGTGAGGTGGTGGGGGGTTTGCAGGTGGTAGTGGGGGGAGGGGACTGTGTCGGTGGGGTGGGGGAGGGGTGGGGTTGTGCAAGTGGGGGTGTAGGTGGCGGGGGTGGCTGTGCAAGTGGGTGGGGGAGGGGAGTGTGCCGGTTGGGGGTGGGCTAGGGTAGGGGGGAGTATGTTGGGGGTGAGGTGGTGGGTGTACAGGTGGGGCTGCGGTGCGGGGAGGGGGTTGTGCCGGTGGGGGGTGTAGGTGGGGGGGGGTGCAGTCGGTGGATGGGAGGGGGTTGCGCCGGGGGAGTCTGCTGGGGGTGAGGTGGAGAGGGGGATGTGCAGGTGGGAAGTCATCACTTCTATAGTTTTCCAATAAGCACTGGGAAGTCATCACTTATAGAGATTTTGATAGGTTTGAGGCCTCTTTGGTTTTCATTCTTGTCTAGTAATCTTGATGAGTAAGTCATCACATGATGTAAAAGTGACATCAACTATATAGGATGAATTCCTTCTCCCGATACACATTTTTCTAGAAATAATATATCCTTGGACGTTTTTGGGAGCCTTTAGAATATAATGCCCCAACATTTTCCCAATTGAAAACTTTATACCATCATGTTATCAAGTGACTAATCCTACTAAATTGGATTTTCTCTAAAAAATATTATTCTAATCCTTAACACCCGTAGTTTTTTTTCATAACTTGAATGACAACCCAATTAAATCTCATATCTCTCAATAACACCCACGTGGACAGCCTGACCACTCCACTGGACACCCCTACCTCCTGGACAGCCCCACCAACCTCGTGGACAATCTGCCCACCCCCTGGACACCCCCTACCCCTCTAGACTGCCCCCTAACCCCTTGGAATGCGCACCCACCCCATGGACACTCCCCCACCCCGGACACCCCCACCCCATGGACACCTCGTACCCCTTAGACACCCCTCAACCCCTATGGATAGACCACACAACCCTGGACACCCCCTCCCCCTGGACTGCCCCACCACCCTCATGGACAACCCGCACACCCCCTGGACAACCCCTCCACCCCCTCGGGCAGCCCGCCCCCGATTACATAGAAGTAGATAAATTTGTATTTCCCCCAATTTCTATAAGCCCCCGTGCAGGAGAAACCTAACCTAAGGGGTGCACTTGACTTGGGAAACTAATTGGGTAATTAAAGGTATGACCATAGGGTTGCCAAGAATGATTTATTGAACATGAGTGAATGATTTGAGAAGCCTATAAACACATAATGGGAGCTGAGGCATGTGCCTCATATATGAGACCTATTGAAAATGAATATAAATAAATTTTAATTTAATATTTGAGTACTTATTCTTTGATTAATGATTTGGAATTTCTTAATGAAACCAACCAAGGATTCATGTTAAAAACATATCTTTTATTTCCATTTGGAAACCCGCTTGGATTCATGATGATTTGGTTTATAATACCTTGGTAAAATCTACCATAGATTCAGAGTGATTATGATATAGGAAGCCTTGGAAAGTCCACCTTGGATTCTAAACTAGAGGCCTCTCTCTTTACATAGGCTTGGAACTCCTTCCTTCCTATAAATCCATCTGAAGTCAATCAATTGATTAGTTCTACATTCCAAATCTGTTACGATTAACATAGTTTTAATGTATTGCATCTATTATTCTTTGTTTCTATTTTGATTTGACCAAAACCAGGTGGTGACTAGTGTGGAATGACATACCCAATAATTGTAGTTTGATTTTTTTCTATTTTCGTTTTACAATTCAAGTGTCAGGATTATATGAATCAACTTGATTTTGAGTCTTCATAGCCACTCATTTATGTATTTAGTGAATCATATCGACTAATGGAGGTGCTGGTGAGATGTAGCCCCACTCAAATATGGTAAATGGTTTGTTTAGATAAATTTTCCCAAGGTGGGTAATGGATATAAGGATGATCCATGTGAAGGGATTGGGGATTGTTGGGGTAATGGGGTAGGTGGTTTTCTTTTTTTTAGTGGTGTGATATGGTACATTCTGTGGACTTTCGTTTGGGTGTTCTAAAATGTACTAACTTTTCATAATACTTCCATTTTCTAGCATCAATAAATTATTTAAAAAATTATCTTTACACATTCTGCATATTTCATGAAAAGCCTTCACTTTGTAATATCTTGAACAATGTTCTACCCGGTCTATAGTGTCTTCTTGCAAGTGATAAATGGAAAAATTACAAAACACACTTCACCTCATGTTTAGTCACACATAATTGAATTAGTATAAATTTACATTGTTTTAATAGTTCACTACATCAACTAGAAACTCCTTTCATTATCATTTACTTCAATGTATTTTCGATTAAACATCAATATTATTGAATTTATTATGAAGAAATGACTTATAAAAATTATTTTTATATAATAGATAGAAGATGGATGTATTAAACCGATCAGATCTCAAGTGATTTTCAAAACAATTTGGAGAGATTTTTAGATGTTTCATTTCATAATTCTTCAGATAGTGGTCACATACACTGCCCATGTTTTAATTGTGTTGGTAGACCTTGGTTGAGCCATGAAGAAGTATACTACCACATAACCAAATATGGTTTTCAAGAAAACTACTATGTGTGTTATCACAATGGGGAGAAAATGAAATCTTACATTGCTGATGATTGAAATAAAAGGACTAGACTGGAGAATTTGTTAGATAACCGGTTTCTGTTTATTCCTTATCATGAAAAAGAAAGGATTTCTACTCAAGAAGACTTCTATATGAGGACAGATGATGCATCTAATGAAAATGATGATATTGTCATGGTGGAAAAATTGAATGATGCTGTCATAACTCCAGTTTATCGAAAGTATGATAAAATGAAAAATCTATAATTATTAATCTGATTATTTCCTAGGAAAACTATGTATGGAATTTCTAATATAGAATAGATTACATTCTTACCTTCTTGAAGTATTTACTTCTAGATGATGTACATATTCCCTCAAACAACTATATGGCATGAAAATTAGTTGACGAACTTGGATTTCCAAGAAAAAAATCCACACTTTCCTGAAAGATTTCAGTTTATTCTAGGAGGAAACCGTTGAACGAAATTATTGTATAAAATGTGGTACATCCCACTGGAAGTCAAAATCTGACGGAACACCATCTTGCGTGCCACAGAATGTAATGTGGGACATTCCATTGATCCCCAGACTACAAAATTTTTTTATGTCTAATGAAATATCAATAAAAATGGGATGGAATGATACCGAGAGAATGAAGACCAATGATGAGTTGGTTCACCCTACAGATGGATTTTCATGGCTGAGATTTGATGCTCGATATCCTGATTTTGTAGCTGATGTGTGTATTGTGAGGCTGGGTCTTTCATGTGACGGTTTTAATCTGTTTGGGCATATGCTTACTTCACACATCACATGGATAGTTTTTATACACATTTATAATCTTCCTCCATGGTTGTGTATGAAAAAACCATTCACTTTCACGAGTATACTCATATCAGGCTCTTCTGATCCTGGAATTGATATTGACGTATACATGAATCCTTTAATAAAAGATTTAAAAATTCTTTTGGATGTGTTTTTGCGCACGTATGATGCATATTTGAAAGACATATTTCAGATGCGTGTGGCACTTATGTGGATGATCAATGATTTTCCAGCTTATGCAATGATGTCTGGATGGAGCACGAAGGGAAAACTATCAAGTCCTATTTGTATGAAGAATACATGATCCAAAATACTGAAACGTCATTATAGTTTCAGTTTTATGAGACAACGATGATTCTTTCCAATGGACCATCCATATAGAAATAATCATCAATGATTTGATAATACCATAGAGACTGATGATCCACCTTAGTGTATGTATGGAACTGATGTTCATAATGAATTGAATGATTTTAGTTTTTCATTCAGGAATGGTCATATGAAATCTAGAAAGACAAATAATGTTTTCACTGAAATGTGTTACAATTGGAGGAAGAGGGGTATCTTTTTTGATTTGCCTTATTGGACAACCAATTTTTTACAAAATTGCTTAGATGTAATGAAAATTGAAAATAATATATGTGAAATGTTGATTTTGATACTTCTACATGTTAAGGGAAAGATAAAAGATGATTTACAGTCTCATCGTGACTTGGTGGATTGGGGTATTAGAAAAGAATTTCTTCTTGTGCGTATCAGTGAAAATAAATGGAAAGTTCCATGCGCTTCTTATGTGATGAAACCTATCGAAAAAAACAATTTTTGAAATTATTAGAGACTATTAGAGTTTCTAATGGATATTCAAGAAACATATCTAAACAGGACAATAGAAGAGAGTTGAAGCTATAATCTTTAAAGATACATGATTATCATATTATTCTGCATGAGTTGATTCCAATAGAAATATTTCATCTTATGTCCAATAGTGTAAGGGTAAATTTTATTCGGTTGTACCATTTGTTTAGAGGTCTTTGTGATAAGATGTTCTCCAAGTACTTCTTGAGAAAAATGTTGACATATGCCCCATTAATTTTTTGTGCATTGGAGAAAATATTTCCTCCATCATTTGTCACATTAATTCTATATCTGACTGTCCATATTCTCAATAAAAAACCTCTCGGAGGACCTATTTATTTTCATTGGATATATCAAACTGAAAAAAATATGTACACATTAAATTCTTATGTCTGAAACAGGAATCATCCCGAAGGTTCTATTGTTAATGGTCACTTATCTCAAGAATGAATGGATTTCTTGCTCAATGTATTTGTCTGATCATACTAAAAGAATGAACAGACCAATGATAAATGAAGAGGAACAATATGAGAAAATTGAACCCATTTTTCCATCACTTCCTCAAACTGGCGGAATTCCTGGATCATATACATTGAAGTCATTAAGCCTTGAAGAGCGGGAGATGGCACATCACACATTTTTGTTCAACTCTAATTTTATCAATGACTACATCAGGTAACTAATATGAATATTTTTATATTACATATATATCTATTAAACTATTTATATTTTGTATCTACAAGGAACATAAAACAATGATAAGTAGAAAGCATCGTTCTTTATATTTGAGAAGGGGGGAGACTTTTCATGTTGACCCGTTTTCTACTTTGTTAAATTTTAAGGTAAAAATATAACTGCTTAAAATAATAAAATCAATATTTAATTATATTTAATATTCCATTATATTGTAGGTATTGAGTTTTCCTGCTGACTCTATCTCTAAGGAATTAAGATCTTTGGCTTTTGGTCCAAATACCGTGGTTTGTGACTATAAATCAATTGTTATCTATGGGTACAAATTTGTTGTCACTGAATGAGAAAATAAAATGAGAACACAACATGTTGGTGTTATTGTTACTACCACAACATATTGTTATTCCAGTGCATCAGATAGTAGACCACTATTTGAAAATGTTGGTTATTAGAGTCGTTGAAAAAATAATAATGTATGATTATTACTCTCATGGAAGAGTCACGATGATGAAAAGCCATTGTTCTAATTCGATGACTAGAAAAGGAAAATTTGTTGATGACTATGGATTTTGATTAATTAATATGACTCTCTCTCTCTTTCCACTGAAGAACCATATGTATTGGCATCAATGGCTAAACAAGTTTTTTATGTCAAAGACCAACTTCGACCTGAATTTGGTTTATTAGTTGAAGTAATTCCAATAAATATTTTTGATGATAGTGATGATGGAATTGACACCATCCCTAGTGAAATTAGAACCAGTCCAATTATTTCTTGTGATGAGTAAAATATCTCAATTGTCAGAGTTTACTGTGAACCTGAAGTTGTGTTGGGAAATATATAAAATTTTTCATTCATGTACTCAATTCTTTTGGTTTACCTTGAGTTGGGCTGTTAAGGTTGGTTCTATTAAAATTAATTTTGTATTGATTGCAAATATGTTGTATCCGACATGACCGTTATGTGGATTTTCGATGTTTATAAGTTGAAATTTTTATTTGAATTTTATTTTCTAATTTTCAATTGAACTATATTTAAACCTACTAAACCAAAATTTATAACATAGTGAACATTTCAATGCTTCAACTGTGATTTTTATACAATTTTTATGACTCGAAGACCTCTCTTTAACATTTTACTAGGTAATGACCATGATGGTTTGCATTCTTCTACAAAACATGTATTGAAACCTCCATCATCTACCTGAGCTAAAGAAATTAAAATTTTCCATAATTTCAAAAATTTATTTTCCACTTATGAATCTGGTAGAATCAATTATCCATGATTTTAATAGACTGATGAAACTTATCAAATAATCATCTAACTAAAAATTAAATTTCATTATTACATCATGTACGATTTATTAACTTCTTTATATATTTGTTCAAACTCACCTAAAACAATGGTTATTTAAATTTTCCATGAATCCCCCGATTCCCTCTCATTTATTTTGTTTTTTGGGTAAAAAATTAGTTATCCTTTTATATTTACTTCCATATTTGTTTCCAAATACTGGAAATGAAACAAATTGTAGAGAGGCGATGAAAACAAATTATGGAAAACAATTGTTGCATGACTGAGTTGGGCCTTCCAACACTAGTACATGCAGTGAGTATTTTGTTTCAAATATATTTATTTAAATTATATATAATGTTATGTGATTAATTTTTTTAAACATTTTTTTCAGGATCCATCTATGAGATGATTGTTATTTGATGAGTATCCAAGTAGTGGTCCCAATACTCGGGTTTTCGTACTAGGGGGGTGGTATGGGAGCAAGACGATATGGTCTGCGTAACCGATTAGACCCTGAGCCTCCCATTGACATACCATCCATCCCACATTCTGATCCCGGTGTGATGTTAGGGACACATGGGATATTTAGTCCTCCCACGTTTTCACCACCCTTTACATCTGACCCTCCTCACATGTCAATACCATATTCGATGATGATTCCCACTCCCTATCTAGCATTTGTCCAGCCATCCCTATCATATTCTTCTACTACTTCTTAGATCTCTTTGGGATTTTATATTCCATCTTCTTTAACTCCAGCTCTACCAGAGTCTATCCCTACATAGCATACATTGGGACTCATTCCATCTTTATAGGGTGTTCCTTCAGTTTTTGCGGATCCAGTGGCGTCCATTCATCAAACTACCGCAGGTATACTTATACAACCCTAACAAATTGTTACACCATTATTTATATTCATTATGACATGTGTTGATAAAATATTTGTTTTTATTTCATAACAGATACGTCTACTGATAGTTGGTGGGGGTGGGGGAGTACACACATATGTGCAGTGAGGAACTACCGCACACAGTTGATGGTGGACTATAATGAAGATAATCAGATGATTGAAAAATTAGGGCAGCAATGTTGGTGTTTTTTGGCGACGCTTTCCAAATACTCTGACATAATTCTTGTCAGCCCGCTCTGATGGAGACAGCTCCCAAATTATGTGAAAGATAAATCCCGGGAAGAGATACGAGTACAAAAATCTGTTGCATTTAATGCAATATATTAGTTTTTGTAATCATATGAATTAATATTTTGGGGTCATCTGCTGTTTAATTTCCCCGATGGTATGGGTGCACTGGCAGCACGTCTAAAGGATTTAGGAAAGCTTTGGAGAGCTTATAAGCATGAGTTGAACATTGGCTGGCATGCTAGAGTGAGCATAGAGTTAGAGGCAGTCCATGTCATGGATAATTTTTTATTAGAATTGTATTGAGAGATGCTTACTCATTGGACGACTAGACAATTTATGGTATTAATTATGTTAGAGGCATTTAAATATATATTTTCATGTTTTTTGTTAATACTAATTTTTGAATTTTATATAGGATACATCTGGAAGATATAAAAAAACATTGATTCTAAGAAGTACGTCCACATATTGAGACATACTACGATGCCAGATCATAAGAGACAGTAGTTATGACAATTAATAATCTTTCTTTATGACTTTCACTTTCTATTGCTTCCTCCATAATTTATTCGATTGCTATAGTTGTTATATAATTTTAGTTATGAAATTTCTGTATTTTTGTATCCTATTTTTAATTATTTATTCCTACATTAAATTTCATTATAGAGGCATAAATTGAATATATAAGGACGTGTGCCTCGAGAAAAACTATTTTCCTCGAGTAGAAAGAAAAAATATGGAAGTGTGGTTAATGAACCGACTCAGCAGCAGATTCTACATTTTAATTTGTAGATTTAAAATTTTAATCTCTATTTCGTAACATAATAATCTATTTATATTTGTAACATGCTTCTTTATAGGCCCTCGATTCCTAGGAACCTGAGAATTTGGGCCAAACAATGAATTACATTAAGTGTTGGGAGATGAGCACCATGGAAGAGTACACACCAAACCGGGGAATAGTATAGTTTTGACGAGGTATTGGCCCTCCTCAGGTAATATTTTTAGTTTCACCGAGTTGTAACAGGTTAAGGCACTGGCAGAACAGGCTGAAAAAAGGGACACAGATATGGAAGAATGGTCTTCTATGGAAAACACTTCATTTATGAAACTGATGGAAGCATTACGTACAACACTTCCACCAGAGGCCAACACTTCTTGAGATGAATATATGTCATCGATGTGTTCTATATATGGTACACCAGGTGGTATTTCCAGTGGTGGTCGAGACAAAGGCTATGAGGATGCTGAGGTGGAGGAGGAGGGGAGCGAGGAGGAGGCCGAGGCGGAGGAAGAGGGTGAGGAGGAGGCCGAGGAAGAGGAGGAGGGGAATGAGGAGGCCAAGGCTGAGTACAAAGGCAAGAAGGAGTGCATGGATGATGATGGGGACGAAGATGAGGGTGAGGGTGAGGATGAAAATTCTGGTGATGATAGTGATGGTAATGAGGGTAAGATTGATCCGTTACATTTTTTACTGATATTACTGACCTTTGTTGATTATTTATTTTCAGTGCCTGAATATATGTGTGATTAGGTAGGTCACATTATCTTTATTTTTTTCTCTATAAATAATAAAAATTTATTTGATAATTTTTTTTAAATCCCCCTATCTTAATGAAATTGTAAATTTTTTGTGGAATTTAAAAAATTCGTGGTTTGATTAGAAGTTGATATAATGAAATTATTTTTTTAACCATGAATGAATTTTTATATAAAATATGTAAATACCATCCCATGAACCTAGGACAGCCCCCGGATATCCCCCCCACCCTCCTACCTGGACCTCAGACAACCCCAGGACAGCCCCCCAGAGAGCCCCTCGAATAGCGCCCACCCTCCTCCCTGGACCACGGACAGCCCCCCTCCTTCCTGGACCCCGAACAGCCCCCCCACCATCCTCCCTGGACCCCAGACAACCCCCCAAACAGCCTCCCCACCCTCCTTCTTGGTCCCCAGACAGACCCCAGATAGCCCCCCCTGATATCTCGCCTCCCACATTACTCCCTAGACCCCAGACACCCCCACCCTCCTCCCTAGAACCCATACATCCCCTCTCTTTCTTGTACCCTGGACACCCCCCCCCCACCCTCCTCACCAGACCTCGGATAGCCCCCCCCCCACCCACATATCAGACATGAGGCAACCCCATAACCCTCCTCCTTAGACCCCAGACAACCCCCAGATAGCCCCCACCCTCCTCCCTGGACCCGGACAACCCTCCTCTCTTCCATGGACCCCTTACAGCCCCCAGACAGCCCCCGCACCCTCCTCCCAGGACCCCAAACAACCCCCTGGACAACCCCCCAGACAACCACCCCCTCCTCCCTGGACCCCGGACGACCCCCCTCCTTCCTGGACCTAGGACAACACCCCCCTCCACCTTGGACCCCGGACAGCCCCCCTCCTTTCTAGACCCTAGACAACCCCCACCCTCCACTCTTGACCCCGGACACCCCCCCCCCACCCTCCTTCCTAGACCCAGAACACCCCAACACCCCCCCACCCTCCTCCCTGGACCCTGTACAGCCCCCCAGACATCCCACCCACCCTCTACCCTGGACCTCAGAAAACCCCCCAAACAGCCCCACCCTCCTCCCTGGACACCGGACACACCCCCCTCCTTCCTGGACCCTGGACAGCCCCCACCCTCCTCCTACCATGTGTAACCCCCACCACATATAGCCTCATCCTCCACTGGGTACCTCACACAATTGTGTATCATCGACATCATCATACCAATCACTACATTATATGGTCACTGAGACCAATCTAAAAACTCTTCAAGATTCACCCTAAATGTCAATCTAATTATCATTCTGTTACTATTACTTCAGTACCAAGCACCGACCACCTACCTTGATTCCGGAGACAATCACACTCTTAATTCGGTGTCTCAGATCCCAATCTATGCTCTCTCCAAGATTCACCCTAAATCACAACAGAAAACTGGGTTTCAAAGCTTCGGAATAAGTTGAGAGAACAGTGCAAACATTAATCAAAAAGAGGAAGCAAGGAGAGGATTAGACTCACCCTGATCATCATTATGCACTTGATGACACTCAAAACACCCAAGGATCGAAGGACATCCGCCCTTAAGATCTCCTGGTAGATTTTCATTGTGTTGATACTTTATCACAAGGATCCATGGGTAATTTGTGATGTGTACGAGTCAACCCTACCTGAATCTGAGGCACGGTGTGGCCGGTACCACTCAAAGTGTCTCACCTTTATTTGAAATGGACAACATTTTAAGTGAAAACAACAACAAGCATACGGAAAACTGACCGAATGTTTTCTGATTCTGTTGATACATTAGCACAAGGATCCATGGGTCATTTTTGACGTTTATGAGTCAACCCTAGCTCAATATGACGAATGTTGTGGCCGGTACCACTCAAAGTGTCTCACTTTTATTTTAAATGGAAAACCTTTTAAGTGAAAAAAACAAATGGCAATTGGAAAACAAAATAATGTATTTAGATTGTGTTGATACTTTATAACAATGATCCATGAGTCATTATTGACATGTACGAGTCAACCCCACCTCAATCAAAGGCACGATGCGGCTGATATTACTCAGTGTCTTTCTCTTATTTGAAATGGGCACTCTTTTAAGTAAAAACAACTAGCATACAGAAAACTAACCAAACGTATTCAGATTGTGTCTATACTTTATCACAAGGATCCGTGGGTCATTTTCGACATGTTTGAGTCAACCGCGCCTCAATCTGAGGCATGGTGTGGCCGGTACCACTAATAGTTCTCACTTTTATTTGAAATGGACAACATTTTAAGTGAAAACAACAACTAGCATACAGAAATATGGCCAAACGTATTTTTATTTTCTTGATACTTTATCACAATGATCCATGGGTCATTTTTGATGTGTATGTGTCATCCCCGCATCAATATGAGGCACGGTGTGGCTGGTATCACTCGTAGTGTCTTTCTTTTGTTTAAAATGGACACCCTTTTATGTAAAAACAACTGGCATACAGAAAACCAACCAAATATATTTATATTGTGTGGATACTTTATCACAAGGATACATGGGTCATTTTTGACCTGTACGAGTCAACCCCGCCTCAATCTGAGGCACGGTGTGGCTAGTACCCCCTCAAAGTTTCACTTTTATTTGAAATGGACAATATTTTATGTGAAAACAAAAACTGGAAAACAAAAAATGGACCAAACGTATTCAGATTCAATTGATACTTTAAAAAAACGATCCATGGGTCATATGTGATGTGTTCAAGTCAACCTCGGCTCAATCCGAGGCATGGTGTGGTCATTTCTACTCAATGTGTCTCACTCTTATTTGTAATGTACAACATTTTAAGTGAATACAACAACTGACATACGAATAACAGACGAAACACTTTCAGATTCCGTTTATACTTTAGCACAATGATCCATGGTTCATATGTGCCAGTACGAGTCAACCTCACGTCAATACGATTCACAGTGTGGCCGGTATCACTCGAAGTGTCTTTCTTTTGTTTGAAATGGACAACATTTTAAGTGAAAACAACAACTGGAATACAGAAAACATAAATAATGCATTCGAATAGTGTTGATACATTAGAAAAATGATCCATTGGTCATTTTTATGTGTATGAGTCAACCCCAGATCAATCCGAGGCATGGTGTGGCTGGTATCACTCAAAGTGTCTCACCTTTATTTGAAATGGGCAACATTTTAAGTAAAAACAAAAACTGGCATACAGAAAACTGACCTAAGGCATTCGGATTGTGTTGATACTTTAGAAAAAGGATTCCTCAGCCATTTGTGACATGTAATAGTCAACTCCACCTCAATCTAAGGCATGGTGTGGAAAGTATCACTCATAGTGTCTTTTATTTGTTTAAAATGGACAACATTTTAATTAAAAACAACTGGCATAAAGAAAACTGACCAAACGTATTAAGATTATCTTTATACTTTAGAACAAGGATTCATTGGTCATTTTTTATGTGTATGAGTCAAATACGTCTCAATCCGAGGCACGGTGTAGCCATAACCACTAAAAGTGTCTCACTTTTATTTGATGTGGACAACATTTTAAGTGAAAACAACAACTCGCATATTGAAAATCGACCAAATGTATTCAGATTGTGTTGATACTTTAGCACAACGATCCATTGGTCATTCTTTAAGTGTATGAGTCTACCCCCCCCCCCCTCAATCTGAGGAATGGTGTGTCTAGTACCACTCAAATTTTCTCACATTTATTTAAAATGGACAACATTTTAAGTGAAAACAACAAATGGCATACAGAAAATTGACCAAACGCATTCATATTCTATTGATACTTTAAGAGAATTATCCATGGGTCATTTTTGATGTGTACGAGTCATCCCTGACTCAATCCGAGGAATGGTGTGGCTGGTATCACTGGAAGTGTCTTTCTTTTTTAAAATGGGTACTCTTTTATGTAAAAACAACTGGCATACGGAAAACCAACAAAACGTATGGGATTGTGTTTATACATTAGAAAAATGATACATTGGTCATTTATGATGTGTATGAGTCATCCTTGCCTCAATCTAAGGAACAGTGTGGCCGACACCACTCAAAGCATCTCACTTTTATTTGAAATGGATAAACATTTATGTGAAAACAACAACTGGCATAAGGAAAACTGACCAAACATATTCAGATTGTCTTGATAACTTAGGAAAACGATCCATGGGTCATATGTGATGTATATGAGTCAACCATGCCTCAATCCAAGGAATGGTGTGGCCGGTGACACTCTAAGTGTATGTCCTTTGTTTAAAATGGAGAACATTTAAGTGAAAACAATTGGCATACAGAAAACTGACCAGACGTATTCGGATTGTGTTGATACTTTAACTCAGGGATCCATAGTATTGCCCCACACAATCCACTTCTCATGTGAGGAACTCCTACCCCAATTCTAAAACACATGACATTTAATAGGCCAAGGACAACTACATTCCCTAAGTCACACAAGCTCATTGATACGCACCCATTATCATCATCACTATGTTCAAAGACACCGACCTCAAACCATGGGACATTATATTTGTGTTTGGTTGAATTCATTTATCCATTTCCGTATTTTGGGGTAATTAGCATCTAATTTCTGAATTCAATTGTGTATGTGTTATAAAAAATGATATTTTGTATGTATTATTAATTCTGTATAACACATATAATTACGTATTCAGATCTTTAGGTATTGTATTCATAATTGAAAATTAAATTATGTATGTATTCAATTCAATATTCAATGATGAATTGATTTTTTGGATTGAGTAAGTAATTGCCATCTCAATTCTGAATTGAATTCTAAATCAATTATGTATGTTTATAATTAACTTATGAATTATGTTTTAATGTTGTATGTGTATAGTTTTAGGGGTAATTATGTGTTAAATCAATATGAATTAATTGTGTATATATATGTGTTATAGTTGTTTATTATAGGTAATTGGAGTTGGGAACCTAGAAATGCAGAAAGGGCAGCCTGCAGTAGGATGCTGCCTGAATTTCACAGCAAAGCCTCTTCCAATAGTTGTAAACCGTTAGCATATGCCTATGAATGTGTCTTATACCAATATTTCTAGAGAACCGTTGGTAAAAACACTTTCCCAATGGTTTAAAAAGAGTAGGGATATAGTGAAATGTTCTTCCTTTACCAGCGGTTTACACAAACCATTGGTAAAAGGCTGTACAAAACTATATTTCAACAGTTTGGAACCATTAAAATAGAAAGTTTACCATGGGTTTTAAACCGTTGGTGAAAGGTTATGCTAGCGGTTTGATATAACCGTTGGTATAATGGATTTTTTATAACAAATACCAATGGATTTCCAGAAACCATAGGAATATGTGTATCCCTATGTCTTACTTCCCTACAGTTTGGATAACTATTGTTATATATTATACTAATAGTTATCCAGCCTTTTCCAACTATTTGTAACCGTTGGTAAAGTCTTCATTTCCAGTAGTGAAAGAAAATATATTGGGACCCCATATTTATGAATAAATGGTAGATAATGTTAGATCCCTTATGAAAAAAATTAGGGTAGCTTAATGTTAAAAAAACATTTATGTTTCCAATTTCCCGTCTGATCTTGAATTTGAAATTGGTGATAAGGGGTTTATAAGAATTTATCCATGCATGAAAGTAAATAAATTTGGAAATAATGGAAATATAATCCCAATGTATATATATCCCTATGAAATTATTGATCGTATTGGAATGGTATCCTATTGATTGGTGATTCAACTAAACCTCTTTTATGTTCATGACATGTTCCATGTTTCTCTCCTAAAGAAGTACAAACCCAATCCTTCACCTGTATAGAACATAAAGGTCGTACCACTAGAGAAATTTCTTTCATTTGAGGAATAATAAGAGGATATTAGTTATTTTATAGATAATGGTATACAAAATAAGACCACTCACCCAGTTAATGTTTTGTGGTGAAACCACGAGTTTGTAGAAGCTATGTGTGAACCTAAAAAAATGATTACGCAAAACTATACTCTTTTATTTGAATGAGACTAAAAAAATAAAGGGATAAATTAATATTAAGGGGATAATAATTTCACACTCTAGAATTTATTGAATTTATTTATTTTTAAAATAAATTAAATTTCTTTGATATCTTTGATTACATAAAAAACTAACTTTTAATGAACCATGAAAATATATTCGTATTTTTACATTAATAAGTCCATTATAAAATAGTCGTTAAACAGGTATATATGAATTATAATATTTTAAAAAAATATAAAATATTTTTTTTATATTAATAAAACATATTGGTAATAAAATAACATAATTTTTAGAAAAATCATTACATGTTTCTCAAATACTATTTTCTAAAAAAAGATGATTTTATCTATTCTTGTGATCAACAATAACATTAATTGTTGAAACTTTTAGAAAATTAATTTCATAAAATAAACACCATTTTTGAAATCATCATGTCTAGTTTATAGTATATTTATATTTTTCAATTTTTCTGAAAAGATTGAATTTTCAATGAACAGTGGACAATACTAGTTTTAAAAGTAAATTTACTATTCATTTAGATAATTCATAAGGATACATTTTTTTAAAATTTTTTTACAAGTCAATTTAATTCAATTATATATAACTTTTTAAAATTTAGGTCACAAGAATAATTTTAATTTTTTAATTTTTATATAAAATATTTTCAAACTTTTGATCATTTTCCCTATGAAATTTCACTTTCTCCACACTTCTACATGATGAAAATTTGATTCCATATTTTTAATCATCTTAATTAATAATATCTAATAATTAAAATTAAATTTTTATAATAATCAAGAGTAAAAATATAAATGAAATGTATACCATGGTCAAGGGAAAAAGGGGTTAACCGGGGGTAAACTAAAAATATAATGGTTAAAAATGAATCCAAACTTGTGAAAAACGAATTTAATGTAAATATATCTACCTTATATATTCTAGGATTTACAATGGTCCATTTTTGGGCCTTGTTACATATACAAAACGTGGGTACAGATTTTTCTTTTCAAAAACTTTCAAGTGTGCCACTCTCCTCACTCATAAAAGGTCATCCACTATCCTCACCAATTAACACTTACCATACCCTTTTGTTAAGAAAATACATACCCAAATAACATAATTAATTATATCCTACCATCATAGAGTCATTATTTTGGTTATAAATCCCTCATTATAATCCTTTTAGTGAAATTAAATGATGTTTTCCGAAGAAGAGGTAACACCCCTAACAGAGTGTTTTGTTTTATTTATTCCCCAAAATGATTCAATTATTATTAAAAAATTATGATATAACTAAGTATATTTTATATAAATATATTTTTTTATTTTATGTTCATGAACTAAAACCATATCCTCTTTCATCAAATGTGATATATAACTATCATTCGTCTGTACGGTGAATTATCGCATCATGAACCGATGTAATTATTTTTCTATCACCAACTCTCAATAATGGATATAATGATGGATTAAATATTTATATATCATATTTATGATATTATTATATTTCTATAATTATTATGTCACATTTACCTTTTTACCTTCCATTCTATCAGAATATGATAATGTCACTCACGTGTACGTTGGACAACCGCCACCTAAAGCGATGTAATTCGTTCACTAATATAAGGTAATAAGGCTTGGTTTAATGATAATATGTGATATATATGAAATAAATGTTTTATTTAATGGTAATATATTATTTTCATTTCTTTCTTTCAATTCAATGAGAAAATAGAATCAATGTTTATGCATAGGTACGCCCTACCATCTCCATGAACGGTGCATTTGAATTTGTATATCTAAATATTATGGATTACCGTAAAACCACATATACTGATAATATATATTATATTTTTAACATATTTAATATTAATTATGTGATTTATTTATGATCAAATTAAGAGGATCAACAATAAAAAAAATATCAAAATATATATGAAAAACAAAGCACTTATAGCCCGAAATTTGAATTAACATGGAATTATTAATAAACAGATTACAAAAGGTAATAAAAAATAATATATATATTTCTATATATATTTATATGTTTATAATATATTTATAAAAAATATTTTTTTTTATAAACTAATTTTTAAAATGTATGAAGAAATTCGGGACTTATGGTAAGGGGTTTTTGTCTCACTTTTGTTTTGAGTGAGACACAATCCATATTCACTATGTGTTTATTTATACGGTATATATATAATGTACATGATTTTATTTTAGTATTAATATCATTAAAATTACAGTAAATTTTATATCCATTTTTTATCTCATCCATGTAGTTTATTGTTCTAAATTTACTAAATTGATAATGGATTTTTCATTACAATCTCATAATCCATCGTGATTATTTATGATTATGATTATAATGATGAAATATTATGACATATATCTCAATAAAATCATTTAATTTTATTATACTATTGTTATTTCATGGGAATAGACTTTCCCTTCATTTTACTCTCTTTTTGTTCTCAAGATTTTAAAATAATATTTATAAGAAAAATCAACTTTATTTATCTCTCCGTTCAAAACCACTTTTTACAAAAACATGCTTTTCAAATATGTTTTCAAAAATAATTTTAAATTTCTTAAAATAAATTAATAAATAATTTTTTACCCATTTTTAAATTTTAAAAAAAAAATTGAAAATAATTCTATTTTTATCTTCCAAAAAATGTCTATTGAGATTTTACCGAGAATATGAGGAAATATTTTTTAATATGTAAATAATGAACATAATTTCTTGATGTTATTAAAATTATTTTATTTTAATCTACCTTTATATGATTTAAAGGTTATTTTAAAATAAATTTATTGCCAATTATTTTTATGAATTTTTAATTTTAAAAAGTTATTTTCAAAGAAAAATCATTTTTCTCTAGAAATTTTCAATGTTTTTTTTGAAAAACATTTACCATATTAGATGAAATATGTTGATGATTCATATGGATTAATGAGTATAAAGTCTAGGCCTACAAATAGCATTCTTTCTTTAAAGTTTTATGTTTATGATGGTATGATGATTATGAAAACAACTTATTTTCTTGGGTTTTTCTATGATGAAATTATGAAATTATTATGAAAAATATATTTCTTTCACAGGTTATGATATGATAAAATATTTATGAAATCTATTTCATTTCATGGGTTATGATATGATTAATTTTTTATGATCATTTCTACACCCATACATATTATATTCATTATTTTATGGGTGGGACCTATATTTCTCTCCAATGTATTGTGTAAATATTTATATATGATGATATAGATATGACTAGAACATGAAGTTAACCTAGCTCATTAAGAGACTTTGTACACTATGATGGTATTAGGAGTGAAACTTGACTTATATGATGGTTTGGGGGAGTGAACTCATTCCACTATGATAGCCTTGGTAGTTTCCTTGACTACCATGTAAATTATTTTCTATGCTTACGTGTATGGCACAAATATATGCCTTATGCCAATATTATGTTCTCATTGATCATGATACTTGATTTACTAATGATTAATATCTTATGAAATACCAATAATTATTCTCTGATTCAAGATTCTGATATTCTATATGAAGGTTATGGATTTAAAATGTTATTCTCATGTTCTCATACCCTTATGTTCATGTTATGCTTATATATCTCCTTTGTTTACACAAACTGAGTATTTGAGTTCACCCATTATTTTTTTCCTTTCCTTAGGTTATTAAGAAATTTCTTATGTATTATGTTTCTAATAAGGGTATTATTAATGAAGAACATAGTGTAAGATGATTTAGTTCACATAAGAACAAGTTATTAATATTTCCATGTTTTCAAAGCCACTATAAATTTAGGATCCTCAGGCATGTATTTGTGTAATGTAGTGTGTGTTCATCAAAAAATGATGTAATATCATTCTATGAAAATCCTAGGTATCTATACACTTCTCAGGGTCACTTAAATACTTTATTAAATTTCCACTCATGGTCACTTCTCAAGGTTAGTTTTATACTTTTTCAAAATTTCACTCAAGATAACTTCAAATGGTCAGTTACAGACATTGTGAAATTTTCAATCTTAGTCACTTATCAAGGTTAATTCTAGAATATTTCTAATTTACACTCATGGTCACTTATCAAGGTCAATAACAGATTTTTTAAAATGTTCATTCATGAACAAATTTCAATATTAATTTTATACTTTTTAAAATTTTTACTCACAGTCACTTCATAAGGTCACTTCTATACTTGGTCAATTTTTCACTCACACTCACCACTCATGGTCACATCTAGAGTTTTTTAAAATATTCAATAACTATCATTTCTCAAACACACTTTATAATTTATCTAGAATACAAGAAATTATAATTATTAAAAATATTGAAAATACTAATAAACTAGATCATGTATCTAATTCAACATTTCCCCCTTTTGATAACAGATAAATAAATGGAAATTTAAAAAAGATGTCCCCCTTTTAGAAATTGATCAAAAAAATTTATAATTTAAAGATGGTTCCCCTAAGAGATATAATTATTATTGTAAAATAAAATAACTTTTCTAATGTTAATATCAAACTAATCTCCCCCTTAATTATTACTAGGAATGAATCTAGCCCTACATGTTTCACAAAACACATAACTAGTCTTCCATTAAATCTATACATTTTCAAATAGTATGTAAAGACATAAAAATACTTTTATGTAATAGTATAAATTATTTTGGAAAGATATGTTAGAAACCATAAGTATCCATAAAAACATTTCAATATTTTTAATGAATAATTTAATTATTTTCAATGAATTCGATTGTAAACAATAATTTAATTACATACTATTGAGCCAAAAAATAACTATATTCAATATACACATTGGAAAATTGGAACTAATTAATCATTTTAGATAATAAAACTCAAAATACCCCTAAATATACACTTTATGATTAAATTTCTATCATTCCATATATGAATTTAATTTTATAAATATTAACTAAGTCCATGGGTTTTACAAATATATCAATTAAATTTTTTTCAAAATAAATATCTTCTATATTTATATTTCATTTATGTACATGATCCCTAAGAAAATGATATTTGACATCAATTTGATTAGTCATATAATTTTGTAAGGGAAATTTTGAAATATAAATATCGAAATTACTACCATATGAAATATGAAACATATGAAAATCAAAACCAAAATTAGAATGTATCTGATTAATCCATAATGATTGAGAACAACAAGATGAAAAAATAATATATTTTTATTCAGTAGTTGATAAAGAAATATAATTTTGTTTCATTGATTCTAAATAAACAAAATATTTTACATGAAAATGTAAAATAAATGATGTTATTTTTTTCTAGCTTGCTTAAAACAAAATCAAAATCAAAATCAACTGTCAAGACTAAATTAGTTCCAATAGGATAAAATAAACCAAGATTAAAAGAACTTTTAATATATCAACTATTTTTTAAACATATTTAACGTGAATTTCCTCATGACCACTTTGATATCTTTTGAACATGAAAATTAATGAATAAAATCAATACTAAAAGAAGTTATTGACAACAAACATGAAATAATGACTCTATGTTTTAACATAGAAATATTTTATATATTTCTCTAAATCTAAATTTCACGTTCCACTGATGGGAGAATTTTATCTTTTATAAGATTATAAATATAATATTTTAACAATATCTTTATCCTAATTGGGTTGATTTAAAAAAATATAACCATTTATTTGAAACATTTACTAACCAATGAAATTTTTCAATTCCCTTATCATACTCATAACAAATTATGAAGTCATACAATTTGAGACTTCAAAAAAAATATATTTACCTGAATATCCAAAAAATATATCATAAAAATAAATTTTCACAATCAATAAATCATAGAGGTTTTCATTATAACCAACATAGGGTCAATGTTTTTCTACTAAAAATAGGTTTTCAAAGTAAAACAATTTGACCTTTAATACCAAGCTTAAATAGATTTTTTTAAATAATACAGACCAATATACAGTTTAAAAACATGATCAATTTGTTTTTTATATTTGAACCACATGGATTAAAAACATATTATTATTCATTAGAAATTTAATCATTTTTAAAATAGGTTTTGAAAAACATTTGAAATAAATTAAAACCATGAAATTTAGAATAAGTAAATAATATCCTTATTATTACTAATCTTGAAACAGATGAAAATTTTTGTTGAAAATAAATTCCTTATTCTTGAATGTTCCCTTTAGAAACAAATAAACCATTATTTTTAGTAATATATCTAGATAAATAATATTTTTTTATTAAGATCAAATTTTCCCCAAAACATTAGATTAATTTGGTGAAATAGCTAAATCCCACCTGATAGTCGTAGAAAAATAATTTAATTCACCTTACATGGGAATATACACTTAGAATCATATCATTTAATATCAATATTCTTAGGTTAAAATTTTATAAATAAAACATGATGATCACAAATATTCATAACATATTTTCTAGTTTGAACATTTTTTTATAATTTCTAATCACCTTGTATATAGGATGATCCCTAGGAGTATTCTAAGTTCTATAAAGATTAGGTTTGAATTGGGAAGAAATATTCACCCCCTGAGTATGTTCATATTTATTATGAGGTAATTCCTCTATAATATTAAAATATTAAAACTCATTTTCAAGTTTATCAATATCATAACATCTTCTATTCAAATATTTTTCATCTAACATAAAACTGGTATGACCATGTTTACCCTTACTCTTGTTTTAATAAAATTATTTCATCACATTTTTAATAAATTGTTTTCTGAATCCTTAGTATTAACAATAAAATAATTACATTGAGAGACTATAAAATTTATAATTTTATGTTTTATCCCCTTTCAAAACACATAAGATCTCTTTTTCAACAATAGTATCAAAATAATTCTACTAAAAACATAAAAATATGTATTAAAAGTTATATAATAGAAATATTTAGGAAGATTGAGTCATATAACATGGTCATATATATTTCTTATAGTGATTTATTTTTCCTTTTTCCTACAATACTTTTTTATATTGTCATTTGTGATGAAAAATAGTGAAATTACCCATTTTATTTAAAAAATGGATAAATCCTAGATTCTGGAATTAACCTCAATGATCACTTCTTATTGGTTTATTATTTTCCCTTTCTAATTTTGATTTTCTTTCAAAAATTAATAAACATAGATGAAGTTTCATATTTAAGTTTGAGAAAATATTCCCTTGTATTTATAATAAAATCATCTATAATAAAAAACAATATTTCTTACCACAGAAAATAGAATTATAGATTGAACCAAATAAATCAAAATCGATATTATCAAGAGGAATTATAATTTTTCCTTCATTAATGACTTGAAATTTATTTTTTTTGTTCACATTTCACGAAAAAATCACTTAGAATGACATTTTCCACTTTAATTTTGGGTAACTATAAAAATGTTTGGTTCTTGGATAGCTTATGAATCAACTTGAAATTAACATGTACTAACCCCCAATGAATTTTTTTTGTAAAAATCATATAATATTTAATCTATTAAAATTTTGATATGTGAATTCTATAAAATTAATTGAATTTATGTTGTATATTATATTTTCATAAAAATAGACTTATCTTTAAATAAAATGTATTTATCATTTTGAAATTTAACAAACTTTTCATCACCTCACATTTTTTAAATTATTAATAAATTATATTTCAACGATTCAACATATAAAACCATAAAAATAATAATAGGACGTTAAATTTCATCTTCACCAAAAAAATTTACCTTTCCATTATAATTATCAACAAAAGTTACATTACCACTATAACATTTATTAAATAAAATAAAAATTGATATATCACCAATTATTTGTCATGATCATCGAATATATATGTACTAGACATCATTTTTATGATTCCATGGAAAATTTCTTACAAAAATAAATTTATTGGTGCTTTGGTAGCCATATAAGCTAGTGTCTAATGGGATTATCCTATGAATTATTTTGAATCCAAACGGATTTCAAAAAAATGTTTATAGGATATCGAAAAGATAAGTATTTAGAAATAAAATCCTTAATATTTCTATGAGATTATAGAAATCTTAAGGAATTTTCAATTTCATAATTACCTGTCATGTGACATCTAAAACATGTATAAGTAAATGTTCTAACATTATCACTTTTAACAAAGAACGGATTAAAAATTTTAGGTAAATTATAATTACCACAACAACCAGACATATTTTTTTAAATTTTAGTAAAATTTATAAATTTATCAACGTTTACCCTTCCTTGATAAAAAATTGACAAATTTGACTTTAAACATTCAATTTATTTTTTGAACAGTCAACTCTCTTTAAGAACATTATCAAAATTTAATATTTTAGAATAATTAAATTTATATATGAAATCGACCTCTCTCATTATTTAGTATTTTTCATAATAAATTTTTTTAAATCTTCTTTATTAGTTTTCATATCTATATGTAAATAATTTAAATATATATTTTATAATTTTAAATCATAGTGGATAGATTTCTTTAACTCTTTATTCCCCTTAAAGAACCATTTTATATTACCTCTTATGATTTTTATAAAAAAAAGTTATCTTTTCAAAATTTTGATCAATTATTTCAGAATCTTTAATAAATTTTACTAAATTTTATTATTCAGATCCAGATTCATAGAAATAATTTAATACCCTAAAATTTAAAAAAGCATTATTTGATTGTGAGTATGACACACAAAATCAAGCATAAAAAGGAATATAAAAACCCAATACGTTTTGATATATTTAATTTTAAATAAATTAAATTAATTAAATATCTTTTAATACACACAACACTAATTTTATCTTTAATTACGTGCAATAATGAGTTTTTTATAGCTTTTATTATACGCAAGACTGAGTTTTATCAAACAACAATATAATATTAATATTATTATGATAGTTATTTATTATCTATTGGAAGGGAAAGTATTAATAGTATTAAAAAAATAATGAAAATAATTATTTTAAATATCTTTATAAATACTTATTTATTATTAAAAAAATAAGGATAATATAATAGAAAAGTAAGTATTTTTTTGAAAAACAGTATTTTACTAAATGATCGTTTAATCATAGTTTTCACAAATTATTTATAATTATTTTTACCAATTTTAGAAAAGTTATTTTTAAAGATAAATTATATTTTTTAATAGGAATACCAAAATTATCTTTCGGTGAATTTTTGGGATTTTTCTGAAAGTTTTATTTTTTTTATGAGTAGTGAAAAATAATGAATTTTATTTTTTTAATGCCTTTTTTTAAATAATTTATAATGTTAAATTATATTTCAAATTTGATTTCATGTAAATTTATTTCAATTATATATCTATTAATTTAATTTATGTCATTTTAATAATTTTAACATTGAATTTTTTTTTCGAAAACATTGTAAACTTATGAACATTTTCACATTAAAACCCCTATTTGTCATAGTGTCTGCTGGATTAATTATAAATTAAATTCTGCCACTTATCAAAGACTAATTTTGGAAAATGTATTAAATATTTTTAATAATAATAATATATATTTTCCAATAAGTTTAACTTAATTTTTTAACAAAATTATTGCTGAAAACTATTAAAAATTAATTACTGTTATTAATGTTAAAACTATGTTTTGCGCATTTAATATTTATCTATTAAAATATATTTTACAAAAAAATAGTATTTATATTTCAAAATGTGGATTAAATATGTTGAATAATTATTTTTAAATATTATAATTAAACAATTTTAAATTTTAGTCTTAATGGATAAATTCCCTTGGTGAATAAAAAGATACAAGTTATAATGGTAAAAACTAAAAGGGTAAAATTGAGTAAACTTAATGAATAAGTAATAAGCTGATAAAATGATTTTTTTAGTGGTTTTTCTCAACCACATAAACTATCCCCTCAATTATTATTCAATTTTTGAGCCACATGAGGTAATGCAGGCCTTCCAAGAGTGAATACTTTTCAATATTTACAAGAATTCAACTCTTCCTCAACTATTAAAGGGATCTCACTCTCCCTAATTATTCAAAAAAATTCAACAACATTGGTTCATCCAATACATACAAAAATAAATTACCTATACTAACTATATAAGCCTTATTTTTGGAATATATCAAATCTACAAAGGATTTAGTTTAATCCTAAGTAGTATACCCGAAGAAGAGGTTATCTTCTTCAACAATAGTCCTTATTTTGTTTATTTTCCCTCCTCCTTAAATTTTTATTAAAACATAATAATATAATAATATTATTGTATTAAATATACATGGATTTTTTAATGTTATGGTTATTACCTAAAATCACCAACACATCCTTTAATTGGGTTTTGAAATCATTTTTCGTGTGAAGGGAAGATAACCGCCACACAAACCAGTGTTGTTCATTTTTCCATTATTACCTATCATGGTTGAGTATAATGATGGATGTAAATTATATATATGATATTTATTACATAATTTTACCATTTTGGTCACTATATCATATATATTTTTTCACTTTCTGTTCCAATGAGGCCTTACATGCTGGACTAACTTGGAATCTCCTTCACAACGACTCACACTTCATTGCCTTCCACAAAATAAGATTACTTGACAAGTTAAAGAAAGGAAATATGAACTATATTAGATCTTCTACATGCCATCCATTAGACATGACCCTTCCTAAATCATGATTAACTCGAGATGGATGGTTAGAAATAAATCATCTATGAATTTTTGGTTGGAAAACTAGACCGGTACCCCTTTAAAATCCATGTTGCCTATAACTAACTTAATAGAAAAACCTAATTGTATGATCATAGAGGTGTTAAATTATCATACCTCTAGCCTTCTTGATAATATTATTCATTTCAATTATAATTATCTTTATTCCAACTCAGATGACTTCTATATTTGGGACCCATCTCATAATTGTCTTGTTGACTCCAAAATTATTTATATTCACAACTTTCAAAATTTTGATATCATTTTCTGTTGGTTAATTTTTTTGATAAGACTTGGATTAATTCCTCGATGTTTACTCTTTTTTGGAATATTTCACACAATAGATACTCCGATTAGTTTTGTCTTCAATATTTTGGGATTCAACTTTGATCGAAATGTAACTTATGTAACCAACATAGAGAAGATACTAACCTTATTTTCCAGTCATTTTCTATAACTTCTACTCTTTGGAAATATATTTTTGACATTTTTGATTGAAAATATATTTTTATTGACTCTCTCATCCAACAACTAATAAGATGTGTGGAAATGGAAACCTCTCAGAAAATCACTAATCTTTTCTTAGCTTTTATGATTGAGCTTCTCCATGTGATCTGGTATGATAGAAATGATCTCATTCCAAACAATTCCTTATTCAGTCTAAATGCAGTTCGTATTTGGATCTTCATTGACATTTGAGAAGTTGAGTCAATTCAAAATACATGATGTGACAACTCTATAAAATACTTTGAGATTCCTTAACATCTACGGATTGACGAAATATTTCCTCAGTCTAGGAATAAATTTGATGTATTTTGGTAAGCCCCATTCCCAAGATGGATTAAAGTTAATTCTGATGATGCCTTTGAGTGAAATCCTGTTTTTTAGGGTTGTGGTTCTATCCTCAAATACAAACTTCGGAAATGCATTAGATGTTTCTATAGCAGTTATGGAATATCTTTGTCCCTGGATGCTGAAATGAGTAGTGTGGTCCAAGGTATTTCCTCTTATAAGAAACAAGGTTGTAAAAGTATTTGGATTGAAAGTGATTTGAACACTATTGTGCATGCCATTTGGAATAGAGTGTTGCATCTTTCTTGGACACCTACAACCATATTAATAAACTGTATTTATTCACTCTTGGAGATCAGTTACCCTATCACGCATACCTTCCACGAAGTCAATAGGTTGGACGATGGTCTTGGTAATAAGGGATTTAACCAGTACATAACATATCTGGTTGACCATCATAATTATCTTCTTCCGATTTATAATAATGATTGTAAAAATATTTTTTTGTTTAGGCTTTTGTAATCCCCCCATTTTTAATATAATAATTTGTGCCATGGTCATTGACCAAGGCATCACCTCTTAATTTTTTTTGAATTTGATGTCATGTATAATATATCATTCATGGTATATATGTTTTAATTTCAATTATTTTAAGTAAGTTTATTTGAATCAAAATTTACCAAGTGCTACGGGATTTCTTAACTTAATTTATGTTCGATGGGTTAATATTTTTCTATATTTATTATTTCATAATAATATTAGGTTTATAATTAATTTCTGTTACATTATTTTTTATTTAATCTTTTTTGTGTGGATTTACATATGATAAACAGAATATATTCATTGATTAATTATTACTTCAACATTTTGATCCTTAAAAGGGTTTACTTCATTGTATCATTTTAATCGAGATTGATTATTCATGAGTTTCTGTTATAGGAAAGTATTTGATAATTTATTTACTATACTATTATATTATTATATCATATGGTTATTCATGATATATTTTAAGTAATATTAACATTTTTCCACTATTATTTACTTAAAATTTTTTAGAAAATGTTTTTAATAAAATTCGACATCATTTCTCTGTTCGGCCGAAAATATGTTTTCTTCAAAAAATGTGTTTTCTAAAAAAAATTAAATATTTTTCTAACCTTTTAAAAAAACTATCTATGAAATTTTCACCCAATTTTAATACTTAAAAAACAACATCAAAGGAATATAATGTAATTTTTAATACAATATTTCTTTCTTTTTACTGAAAATGATAATGGAATCTTCTTAATGTTTTATTAGCAAGAGTCATTACTAACCTTTTTAATGAGAAAAATGATTTTTTTTCTTTTAAGACATGTAAAGAATTTTATTTTTTCATGACCATAAACGGAATGTCCCTTAGGTGATCTATTATTTATTTATATTTGATAATCCCCTTTTTAATAGTTAAAGTTGAACCCTAACATAGCCCAAATTCTTCATTCCATTACATGGCCCAAAGGTCATATAAGAATTCATCTAGGCCATTAATACTTGTAATTTCTCCTCCACATTGTCTACATCATGATTTCAGCACACTATCATGGCATCATGACTGTCATTTCTTTAAATATACCTTTTCACATTCATGAGGATATTTTTAATGAAAATGTTTTTTAAATTTATTTACAAATAATAGGATTTTATAAATGAAAAGTTTATTTTCCATAAGAATATTTTGAAAAATATTGTTATTTCATTTCCATTCAACATTGAAAACAATTATTTGGTAGTTGGCATTGTAGATGAGCGGTTAACACACCTAGTATGTCTGCATTAAACCGAGGATCAAATAATATTGGAGGGGTATTTATTAAATACAATATTAGTATTTGTTGTATTTATTGTAGTGGTGGTGTAGTAGCCCAAAATAATAATTCATTTGGGGATTTTGGCAACTAGTTTAGACCTACGGGCCATATTCGACATCGTGTCATCAAAGGGGACAGTGACGTGGACATGATGGACAAGTGGTGTTGTAGGTATGATATAGAAAGGGCATTAAAGAAATATAATGGTGGGACCAAATTCTATGTAATGAGAATAATTACAAATGGGAATTCAGGCTATAAAGGAATTAAATAATGAATCAACTTGTTTTGTGTGTTACCTTTGTAGGTGGGGGCTATGAACTAACTTACTGGACTGTGTGTGTGACGTTTGTGTGTGTTTAATTGTAATTGTACCCCCAAGAACCTAATTTAATATAAATGGAAAAAATAACTATTCTTACTCCAATGGGTATATCGTGATACCATCGTTATTCTTCCTCCAGCACTACTAGAAATTCGGGCTACAGCCACTATTTAAATAACCATGGCTATGTTTGGTGTGTCTACAGGCCTTGTCCTATAGCCACGACTTCCAACCGTGGATATATCCCTATATCCAGGGTTCAAACTATGGCTATACACCTAAAGCCACGGTTTGAAACCGTGGTAGTATCTTAAGGGACACAGGGCAATAACCACGATTTTAAACTGTGGTTGTACGGTTATAGCCACGATTCAAAAAGTAGCTATAGGGTTATAGCCACAGTTTAAACAGTGGAAATAGGGTTTCCCATTTCATAAAAAAAACACCCCCCGAATCCTAACCCCCCCCCCCAAAGACCACTCACAGACCCTAGACACCCCTAGACAGATCCCCCAAACCCTAGACAGACCCCCAAACCCTGTACACCCCCCAAACCCTAAAAACACCCTAGAAAGACCCCCAAACCTTGGATAGCCCCCCCCCCCCCCCAGACCTTGGACACCCCCTGGACAGACCCATGGACAGCCCCCCCCCCCCCCCCGGACAGACCCTGGACACCCCCCCCCCCTCTTAGAGAGACCCTGGAGACCCCCCAGATAGACCGCCAGACCCTAGACCCTCTTGGATAGACCCCCCCCCCATCATAGACCGTGGATAGACCCCCCCCCCCCCTTTGAGGACAAACCTCATACACCCCCTGAACACTCCCACCCCTAGACAAACCCCCCAGAGAGACTCCCCCCAAACCCTGGACCCCCCCCAGTACAGATCCTGGACACCCCTCTCTCAGACCCTGGACACCCCCTCCCTCCTAGACCTCCACCCCCTACAAAACCCTTCTCCCATGTGAAGGCCCTCTCCACTCCCCATGGTCCCCCCAAACCTTAGACACCCCCCCCAGACAGATCCTGGACACCCCTCCCCAAACCCTGGACCCCCTCCCTCCTTGACCCACCCCCTACAAAACCCCTTCTCCCAGGAAATGGAACCCCACCACTCCCCCTGGACCCCCCCCCCCCCCACACACCATCCCCACTACACACCCCTCCCCCTTCCCTACACGCCCCCTTTCCCCAGCACACCCCCTTTCCCCAGCACCATGACAAACCTTGGACTAACCCCCCCCCCCCCCCCCCCAGGAAGGAATGACTCTAGACACCCCCAGACCCTGAACACCCCCTAGATAGACCCCCCATACCCTGGACATACCCCCCTAGGACAAAACCTAGACACCCCCTCCCCAGATATACCCCTTCCAGGACAGATCCTAGACACCCCTCCCCCAGACCCTGGACACACCCTCCCTCCTAGACCCACACCCCCTGAAGTACCCAATCCCCCATGAAAAACCCCCCACCCCCTCATGAAAATTTTCATTTTAATCAAGTCTTACTAGGATGGAATACAACTTCCAATATGGTATGGATCCATACATCCATTTACAAATTTCATGATAGCAAAAAAAATTTGAGAATGAAATTTCAAAAAAAATGTGCAAGGAAGAAAGAAAAAAATGCAGAACAACCCATATGGGAAAAAAGTGAATACATGTAATAAGAGAAGGATTGAGTAGAGGCTATGTAGAGTTCTAATAATAAGTTCATGTTTGAAGGGGAATTTTCACTATTGATAAGAGGAGTGAAGATCTCTCTTCAAGACTTTTCTAAAACCATTTATTTATATCTTATTTTATTTGAAAAAATTGTAGTGTCATATGAAATTTTTAATACATAAATTTAAAATTTATTTTAGATAACCTAATTTGGTCACCCATATATTTATGTTTCCTACTGCCCTATAGTGCAGACCCCCTGCCCCCTCCCCCTACCCCCTGCACCCCCTACCTGTTTTCTCTCCCCCCACTACCCCATGCCCCCCTTCCCTACAGACCACACTATAGACCACCACCCTATCCCCCTTGCATCCACCTACACCCTCCCCCTCCCACCTTCCCAACAGAACCCCCTAAAGACCAACCCCTCTACCCTACGGACCTCCCCACTCCCCCTGCCCCTACCCCTTCACCCACCCCCTGCCCCTACCCTGTAAACCTCCCACACTACCCCCTCCCCCCTTCCCCCCTCCCCCCTCCACCCTCCCCCTACCAGTTCCCCCCCCCCCCCCACCATCACCACCTCCTTCCTGTTGATTCCCAATGATACACATCCCTTATATGTTTAAAGACAATGAATTCATCTCAGTTTCATCAATTTTTTTCGAAAACTTTACTTCTAGACCATGGTGTTAGACTACATTAGAACGATCATGATCCTTGTCTCACATGCCTAATTTTTAAGTCAAACGGAATGTCACCACAAGAGTGATGATGATTGAATCCTTTAATGAAATGGGAGTATGGGTGTTTAAAACATATCTTTATGGTTTTCATTTACCAGTCCATATTTCTCTTATATAATTAACACCTGCCCATGAATCTTGTTCTTGAATCCATCTCCATGTGGACATCAGTTAAAAATTTCACATTCTTCTTTTTCAAGGTGAGAACCTAACGATAAAAGTTGACAAGAATTTCAATTAAATTGTATATTTAGACAGTCCCATAAATGTATTTCCCATTTCTGGAAGTGGGGGAATAATATTCTTGCCACATATAAGTAAATGATGGATCTTCAGTTATGATCTGGGAAGGAAGGCTATTATATCTTCTTCTATCAATAAATATAGACATATTAGGCTCATAATCTAAGGAATACTATTCTCATCACCTATATAATCCTAGTTTCATCACCAAAGTCTTCATAGGATAGTCACTTTAGGTATTTAGGCTCATCACCTAATAAGATCTAGGCTCATCACCTAATTAGCTCTTGGCTCATCACCTAATGAGCTCTAGGATCATCAGCAAAGGAATTCTTTGTTCATCACATGAGGAAGGATGGGATTATGATTCATTAGGAAAGGTGAATCATACTATTCTTATCACATAATAAATCTTATACTTTTCATATATGCAATGGTAGAGTCCTCTTATGCTCGTCACAGAATATTAGTCTTGATTTTAGGTCTAGTGGGGAATAGTATGCTTATGCTCATCGCATAAGTCTGGTCACAATTTAAATTTCAGTGGGGGACTAATCCTATTATACTCCTCACATAAGACAAGTAATGGTTTAATGTTCACTAGTCACTACTATGAGGTTTAGAGTACTCTTGGAAGATGGTCAGGAATCAGATATATTGCCTCAAAAGTGGTTGATGTGATGGTGATGATACTGGGATGTCGTGAATGAACTTTGAAGAGTTGTATTATGTATCCTACTTGAATAGGAATAAAAACCCTCATAGTCTGATTTAAATAATTTATGTTCATATGATATGATCATCGATATTGTTTAACATCATTTAGTAAAGATGCTTTTGTTGTGAAATAAGTGACAATATGTGATGTATTAGGGCTAAGCATTAGTGTTTCCATGTCTAGTTCAACGTGGTTTGTGGATCTGGTGTAGGAATATTGTGGGGTGTACAGATAGTATGACACCAACTTGGAGTTATGGATCATCCATATCTCTCTATAATTTATGGATTGTGCTTGTTTCGGGACTTTAGTGAATCATGTGGTCAAGTATGAACTATATATTCCAATAAACTAAAATTTTAGATATCAAAATTGTGAAGCTAGTTGGAATAGATAAGATAATAATTCTAAGGACTCTGTAGAATGGTTATACACCTGAGAGTATCACATTCTTGTATGTCTATAGAAAAAAATATATATTAAAACAAAAAAGAAATTTTGGAAACAAAATTTTAAAACAATCAAGAAATTATAGAATTCATATAAAAGGTTTAGGTAGAGAGATATAATTCAACCTCAAGACGTGTTTCTTTTGACAATGACAACTCAAATATTCCTTTTTTCCACTTGCATGTATACGCAACAATCACCATTTCAAACTCTCTTTACATTTGAAGGAAATGGGTGAAGAATTAATAGTGTAAGAATTATAAGCAAGAAATTTAGTGTCTATGAGAAACTAACAGTGTCATTAAAAAATGATAAACATATTGACACCATGTCGTAGTATATACTATAGTCATGATTTCAAAGAAGTTCATGCCACAATAAAACCTTCAGATGTGGAGGGTGTTATTCTAGAAGTGTGAGATTTTGTTCATGTCTTCAAGAAGAATTTCTGAAAATATAAGGATATAATGTAGCATGTATAGTGGATCATTAATGTTCAGGAAAAAAATTCATGAGCTATTCATGCGAACAATTTGTATACACCACAACATCTACCAAACACTATCATCATTATATGGTAGAATTAAATGTATAAACCAAGAATAAAATTTACATGTAAAATGTACATCAATATCAACATCACCAAAACCATCATGACCCTCTTCATCTCCTTCAGAAATAACAACATCATTTTCTCCTCCTCTCAGACCACCAGCATCATCAACATCTGCATAGGCATATGAACATAAATGAATTGAACGAGCAGAAGAATCCTCAGAAACTGAACGCAAATAAATGAGATCTTATTTAATTAATAAAAACATAAAAAAGTTATCACTAAAATAAAAAAACAATCAAGATTTATTTTAATCATAAAAAATCATAAAAAATATTTAAATGTAGCAACGACCGAGATTTTAATAGAATTAGAGAGAATAAACCAATGAATTCTAAATAAAAATTTATTAAATTTCTAGTTCGATCAGTCCTCGCAGTTCTCAAAAACCACTTATTGAAGGATAAACATATATAGGAAATAAATGATGCATAGGGGAGTTATCCATGAAGGGTGATGTCTATAAAGGACACATGGGTTGATCAGACCATGAAGATATATTGTTTTTTAGCATTACTGATGATGAAAAAACAGAGGAGGATTTGTAACACCATGGGTTTTTTTAAATGATTTTTGACGATGGGATAAGATAACTATTCATCTAAATTGGTATATGTGGCATGGATTTAAATTAAACAAATAATATAAAATATAATAGGCTATTGTTGTTATAGATGACATGAAATGAACAATATTCAAGGAAATGTAAGAAAACATCACCAAAAAATAACTGAAATTTACAAAATGAAAATAGACATTGAATAACAAACCAAAATATTGATCTGAATCCAAGCATTAATTCACTCCAAAATAGAATTTTTTGAAATATTCACCAATAAAATATTGAACTTTTTCCCTGCAATATAAATTATTATGACAACTGAAATTTTATATATTCCAAATAACTTCAAACCACTTCTTTTACATAGCATAAGATTATCTCCATAAATGTAACACCCCAAGATTTTATGAAAAATATTCATTTTAATTTCATTGATGTATTCAGTTGTACGATACTCCCAAAAGGAGCTTGCACTACAGGCATCCCTGACTTGGCTTTCATTACACGCAATCACGACCTTCCACGATAGCGTGTGTTGTACGCAATAGCGAGTTTCACTAAACGAGATATTACTATAATATTATTATGAACTAACCGTTATGAAAAGTAATAACCACTTTTTGAAATTTTATAAATTTTATCATTCAAAATAGACTTTATTTTTGGATTTGGAATATCAAAATTAGCATAGTGTGAATTTTTGGTATTTTCTTGAAAACTTTCAGTTTTTGATGAATAGTGATAACACTGGGTTACTATTTAAAACCCGACTTTTTATTTAAATAATTATTTATTTTATTTAAATGTATTTTAGGTCAAAATTGATACATAATACCTATATAATTTCAATGTAATTCATTTAAGTCATTTTATAATAATTTCAGATATATAAAAAATTTATAGAACTTTTCACCGTCTTTTACCAACCTCCTATGAGAATTTGAAAATTTACATAAAACATAATTTTACCACTTCTGTGAGTTGAATTTCAAAAATCTGAGAGATACGGTTAATATCAGGGAGTAAAATGTGGTTCAATAAGACGAAAATAATTTTTGGTGAATAGAAACTTTTTACTTTTGTTTACCATTGTTAAAAGTTAATAGGGTAATTATGGGTAAATATTATATTATTATTAGCCTAAAACATGTCCTAATTCTATTGGATAAATGTAATTCGACCAAAAACAACCGCAGGAATAAAATATTACCCTTTAGGTCCACTTGGATTCGATTAGGACATTTATTATTATTTTATTTAAAGAAGAATTAAAATAGTTAAAATCAATGTTTAATAACTAAAACATTTTTAATATAGGGTTATACATAAGAAAAATTCGACTATAAATATTTATTATAAAGATAAAAATATTTCCTACAGAATGGTATTTTATTTATAATTTTTAGACAGAATATAATTTAATTTATTTATGACACAATGATGATGAAGTAATTACCTTATTAATGAAATATTAACATAATTGATGTTATAAATACCCAAATAAATGTAATTTTAGACTTTTTATGAATTCCAATAATTTTATTTGTTAATATAACATGTTAGTATTGATTTAATTAACTGTTTTTGAACTAATCATGCTGTTATAATTTTCAAAAAAATCATGTACCAAATATTGTTAAAATTGACATAAAAGAGTATTTAAAATAAATATTATATTATTAATTGTTATTTTATTCCAAAAAAGTCAAAGGTTCGTCCAAATGACTTATATATGGATATATATATATTAATAATGAACCACTTGGGGTTCGTTTGGCTTGTTATAGAATGTTTATTAACCATATAGTGTAAGAAAACAAGAAGACACGGTAAAAGATAAATTATTTAACTTAGAGTTAAATCTAAATGATAAGGTTAAAATAGTAACCTAAACATGTCTAAAACCTATTGGTTGAGAGTATTTATACCCATCCCCACTTTATCTTCGAAATAAATCAATTTGGAGCTATTATATACTGAATATGACTTTATTATAAAATAATATTTAATGTTTTTCCAAAGGTGCCCCTCCCCTCCCTTATGAAAAGGGCACCCCTTCCCTCTTCTCTTCACACCCATTTGAGCCTTGAAGCTCGTCCAAAACCTGATAATTATTCTTCTCAACCTCCCTAGTTATATCATATAGGTTTTGGTCAAAAGACCAACTCTAGTGCCCTAAGAAGGAGTTTAAAGGAGGTTCGTCGAAGAAGAGGTAATATCTTCTACCGATTTTTTCAAGTTTCTTTCTTCTTAAACAACTTATTATTTAGTTTTTTCATTATAAAGTAATATCATAAGTATTAATTATATACTTATATGTTATTATAAATATTTAGCAACCATATTTTACCTTCTATCCATCCTACGGAAAACAAAATCACCGCGCGTGCGTACGTACGGAATACCGTCTCCACGCCGTGGTGTAATCTGTTTTTCCACCACCACCTTACTTGGATGGGTATAATGGGGTAAATAATAACTATATATGCTAATTATAACACTATACTAATTCTAAGATATTATATCATCCACTCCAATTCTATTCAATAAATATGGGAATGATATCATCGCTCGTGCGTACGTACGGATTACCGTCTCCACGACGCGATGAGATTTATTTTCCATGTTAACAATTCAAGAATGATTATAAAGTATATATAATAAGTAATCATGAAATATATGACATAATAATTCTAATTTATTTATGTATTTATATATTTATGTCATATAATTAATTCCATTCAATTCAATAAGGAAACAAAAATAGTGTTCAAGCGTACGTACGACCTACCATCTCCATGAACGGTGTATTTCTTTTCATCAATAGATCTATTATATATATGTATATTCTGAACATATACTATATATAAATCATTTTTTATATTCGGGAATTAATTAATCATGATCTAAGTAATCATATTAATAATAACAAGTCAAAACACGGATGATAAATGAAAAGATTTTACCCAAAATGCTGCTTTAGCATTGAATTTACAAAAGAATGGGTAATATAAAGTCATAATTGAACCATATATGATATCATAACAGTGAATATGATTTTTTAATAAGTCAATGACATTATTTAAATCATTTTACAGGAGGTTTGGATACGTACGAAGCATATCAGACCTAAGGTAAGGGATAATTTTGCGATCTCATTTTTATCCGAGATTGCTTATTCGTAAGTATTTACTGGGGTTATATTTTTTCCATGCCCATAAAATGTTTTTCATAAAGTGTTTAATAATATTCCATGTATTTTTAATGTCATTTTTACCCCTCTTTGACTGTTACTTTGTGTTATGGAAGGAATCTTTCTTTTGTTTACCATACGAGGAACTTTTCTGAAAAAAGTACGAGGATAATATTTTTTTAACTTATACGGCATGAACGGATTTTTATGGTTTCATAAATCGTTTTTTTCATGAAGCTTCCTCTAAAATATTTCATTATTATTTTCAAAAAAATCATTTTCTTTTAAAATTGGATGGCATTTGGGGAAACAAAAATGATTTTTAAGATGAAAGGATATTTTCCTCAAGAATTCTTTTCAAGTGTTTTATCAAAACCATTTTCCATCTATGATGACATTATTTAGTATGTGTATGTTTCAAGTATAATATCTCTATGATTTACATAGTTTCACTTCTCTTATGATTAAATGATATCCATTTGTTTTATATGGATTATGTTATGATGGGATGATGTTTATGAATCCCGTTTTATTCTTTGGGTTATGATGAATGATTTATGTTTATGTTGTGGCACATATAAGAATGATTTCATTATGATATGGGTGGGACCTATATCCCCCTCCAATGCATTGAGTAATGATTTATATCTCATGAGATAGACATGGCTGGAATGGTAAGTTAATCTGATTCAGTGATACAGGACTGGAACAAGAAGTGAACTCGATTCAGAAACGGACTTTGTCCACTAAGATGGTCTTGGCCATAATGCCTTAGATACTATGGAAATCATATCATGTGCTTAATGTTTTTACACAATTACAAGTTTTATTTCCAAGCTATTTTATCATTATTGATGTTCCATTATGATCTATTCCTTACGTACTACCATGTTTTATGTCATTTCTCAAGATTTCGATGTTTAAAAATTATGTTCATGTTTTTATGTTCAAATGTATATGGTTTCTTTAATTTTCTCTATGCTTACCCTTAATGAGAATTTGAGCTCAACCTTTATATTTTTTTCCCCAGGATATAAAGAATGCTTTTAGGTTAGAAGACAAAAGGGGAAGATCTATATGGGAGATGTTGAAGATCTTTCACAATGATTAGAATATTATGTTCCGAGTTTCCAAAGACACTAAAATATTAAGGTCCTTCAGTGTATGTTTTTGTTTTTTATTAAGTATTCCGCAAAAGTAATGTAATGTCCATTTATGTCATGATTTGGGTCTCTACAATAAACACACAATTAAATGCTATTAAAAAGTTAAAAAATGAATCATCGACCAAGAAGTTGTGACAAGATATAAATAGTACCTTTGGAAGTGAAAAGATGGTAGAGATGTTAGAATTCGTGGCCATAAAAGTTAATCTAAAACTATTATGATCACATATTACCTTTTTTGATGCTATTTACCAAATTTTTATTTTTCATAAATTCCAGGTGATGAAAACCATAATATTTCAATTTCAGAGGGTGTATTAATCCACCAAGATCTTTTCATCACAACTATGTCTAGATATCAAAGAAATTACATCATTATCAAATTCTAGATGCTTTTAAACTATCATTTAGTCCAAATTTTTCATTCATTAGTTTCTAGAAAATATGTTTAGAAAAAAATCATTAGTCCTTGTTTAGAACATTCAAAAGTCATCACATTAACCAAATTTTAGAATGAAATAATAAATTTATTCAAGAATTTCATTTCCTTCCATGTTGAAAAAAATGGTTACAAAATCCAATAAGCATATATTGACACAGTTTATACAATGTATGCAATAAAAACATATATTATATGAAATAGTAGAGATTTAATGATAGTTATTAGAGATTAATACTGCATATGACGATGTGTTAGATAATATAATACCATATTAAATATATTAATTATAAAAATGTATTCGTAATAATAATGGTTAAAATATGTATATTGCAAATTAAGTGTTGATGTTGTGCATTGAAACATAGACATGTTTCACATTGCACACATAGTATATGCATAAAAAGTGTAGACATAGTGAATCTGTACATATTGCAGGATCAGAAAATAATTATATGCCACATGGGGTACTATTTTTTATGTTTGTTTCAATAATATTCAATGGGGATCTTGATGGTGAGATTAGAATAAATGATGAGCGGTTAGAGAAAATTATGGGGGAAGGATGGGAAGTTATTATTGGGGATGAACGGAGGGCGTTCGAATGAGAACTAGAGTATATAAAGGATAAGTTGACAATAAGGACTGACCGAAATAATCTCTGAACAACAAAAGGTTAATCCCATGAGGTGGTATGTCAATTGTGATCATAGAAGGTTGAATCAAAATTTAGAACATTATCCGTCGATGAGGGTGGTCGGGGAGGCTAGGGTTTGCACAATCAATAATGAAGGTGGGGAGAGAAATCTAGAGTTGCGATGAAATGTGATGTCAGCTGAATAATTAGGGGAAGGATGAAAGCATTGGAGGAAATAGGCAATCAAGGGTCGATGGTTGAGGGTTGAGGGAAGGCAGAGGTGATCAAAATGGGATTTTATTGGGGTAGGGTGTCATGAGAGAGATGGTTTTCAGGGCTGGGAGAGATGGATGCAAGATATTCGAAGTCAAATATAGAGGGGGAGGTGGAGGTTGGATAGAGGATGGGAGGGGTAACTAAGGGAGAGGGACATAGAATCACAAGATAAATAATATGAAATTAAAAATTGTGGTGGTCCTTCCCATGGAACTCATTGAAAATTCCCTCCTCACAATAATGCATTAATTCATCATGTTGGACCTCCCCATTCCACCATTATTCTAAAGTTTCCATCATATCAAGAGGCACTTGGAATGATAAAAATGTCTATTCTAGGTGATTCATCACTGATCAATGGTGTTTCCTCTCAGTAATTAGAATACTATAGGAAATGATCAAAAAACATTACACCTCCATATTATTCACCCTTTCATATAACCAAGTTAATTTATAAATCCTGGGCTCAACTAGATAAAACCAATAGAAAAAATCTATTGAGGTCTATTCAAGTTAAAGAACCACTCATAGAGGATAAAGTCAATACCCTTTTCATATATAGAGAACTAGATGAATAAAAACTATCTATCATGTTCTAGTCGATTTCCATTTCATACAATGATATTGAAGGACCCCAGGACACCCTGAGAGGGGAGGGGTGAATCAGGGTGACCACTTTTTCTTTTAATTTGTTGGATCTTGTTCCCACGTTGGTAGGAACTTGTTGAACCTGTATGATGATTACGATCAAAATGAAAACATTCACATGCACAGAGAAGACACAGTCATTTTTACTTGGTTCACCACTAAGGGCTACGTCCAAGGAGCATACGCCGACAGGTTGCCGGTCGTACCTAAATCCACTATGCTTCACTAGCTGCGGATACAAATGTTCGGGCATAGACACTCTGTCCCAGGCTCACTGCCTTTACATAAGGTTTAGGGATCGCTCACTGCTTCCCTCGGGTCACTCCCGTTGACTCCCCCTGGCTCACTGCCATTGGTGAAGTCTCACTCAGTTTATAGACGTGTAGGTCTCTTCAATAAATTTGCATTGAAGTCTTTGCCTCTGCTCAGCACGAGACTCTGCTTGCATCGAAGTCCGGAAGAGATGCACTAGAACGCACAGAACCACTGAACTGGATAACCAAAATGTGCAGACAAACCTTACTGAGAAATATGCGAGACATCAACCATTTGCGCGCAAAATCATCCTATTGCGCGCAACATTTTCTTTTGGTGCGGAAAAAATATTTCGCGCAAAAATCCCCTTTTTCGCGCAACTCCAAATATTTCGCGCAAGTTCCTTTACGCGATCCTTTTCGCGCATCAGGCCTCGGATCTTCTCTAAGTCTTCCAACAGCTCGAATGAAGGGGGTCACCTCATATTTATAGGCGACTGAGACCACTGCGCGCAAAAATCCCCTTCGGCGCGGAAAATCTCTCATCTGGCGCGTAATCTTTCGCCCAGCTTATGTATTTCGCGCACAACCCTTATTTTCCGCGCAACCCATGCCTTTGCCATCTTTCACCAAACGGATTCTGAAACAGCATTTGCGCGAAAAAACTATTTCGCGCATCCCGCTGTTTTCCGCGCCCAACTTAAGTATTTCGCGCAAATCCCTGATTTTCCGCGCAGCCCATGCCTTTGCCATTTTTCACCTCTCTGATTTCAAAACACTGTTTGCGCGAAAAACTATTTCGCGCATCCCGCTGTTTTTCGCGCCTAACATAAGTATTTCGCGCAAGCCTCTTATATTTCGCGCACCACTTCCTTTTTCTGCGAACCTCCTTTTGCAGACAATCCATGTCTTCATTTTCCGATTTTGAGGCCCAAAAATTTGGCAAACACTGGGAAACAGCGCCACCTTCAAAACTGTTGTCTGCTTGAACTGTATGATCACTTTTCTGGAACACATTCGGAACTTCCACTGAGGATTGACAACAAACACAAACCATACACCAAATCATGCTTTGAAGAACCTGGTTCCAACAATCTCCCCCTTTGGGTTTGTTGGCAATCAGAATAAATTCAATAGATCTCCAACCATGAGCAAATCCAAAACGCAAGAATCAACTCAGCCAACACTCTAAGTCTACGTGAGCAATGCTCGGTGTAGAAAACAAGAGAGGAAGCTTGAATTGGGTCTTACTGTTTTGAAATTCTCCATGACGCCCGATGTTATCCTTATTAAACTTCTCATCACAATCTTACACTGCCATCCCAGAGGAATTTCATGCCGTGAATTTCTTACCGTGAATTTCTTGCCTGGAATTCTCTTGCCGTGAATATCTTACCTTGAATTCTCTTGCCTTGAATGCCTTGAATTTATTCCTTTCTCCCCCATTGACAATAAAACCAAAGACCGAAAAGTTTGTTCAACGTTCAACTCAAGACATACTCCCCCTGGATAGTATCTCCCCCATAAACCTGCATCACAGCCATAAGCAGATAAAAACAGTGAGAACAAACGGGGAGAGGGGACTTCCGGAGCCTCCTTATGCAGTAGGAGGTGGTCGAACACCGAGGTTCAACCGATGCTTCTCGAACACAGCCGCGGACAATGGCTTGGTTAGGATATCAGCCACTTGCTCATTAGATCCAACATGATCCATTTTAATCACGCCTTGTCCAACCTTTTCTTTGATAAAATGATACCGTATTTCAATATGTTTTGTACGAGAATGCTGAACCGGATTCTTCGTAAGATCAATTGCACTTTTGTTATCACAATAAATCACCATTGGTTGCTGCACCTTATCACCAATATCTGTTAGCTGCTGCTTCATCCAAAGAAGTTGAGTGCATGCTTTTGTGGCGGAGATATATTCAGCTTCAGCAGTACTAAGAGAAGTACTTTCTTGCTTCTTGCTCAACCAGCCAACACATTTATGCCCAATATAGAAAGCTCCACCACTAGTGGACTTTCTGTCTACTACATCCCCAGCCCAGTCAGCATCAGAAAACGCTGATAATTCACTGTCCCTGCCTGCAGCAAAAAATAACCCGAAGTTATGTGTGCCTTGAATATACCTCATGATTCTTTTTACTGCTGACATATGTTCCTCCTTTGGATTACTCTGAAAGCGGGCCGCAAGGCATGTTGCAAAGACAATATCTGGCCTTGTCGCTGTCAGATACAGTAGGCTTCCAATGATCCTCCTGTACATGGTGGGATCAACAGAGTTCCCATCCTCATGCTTTCCAAGTTTAGTTCCAACAGGAATCGGAGTTGACATTGGTTTGGAGTCTTGCATATTGAACTTCTTCAGCAACTCTCTTGCATATTTTTCCTGAGAAATGAAAGTGTATTCCTTCTTTTGAATTACTTGCAACCCCAAGAAATATGTGAGCTCCCCAATCATAGACATTTCAAATTCTGATTTCATGTGGTTGGCAAATTCATCCACTGATTTCTGCCTGCTGTCACCAAAAATGATATCATCAACGTAGACAAGAACCATGAACTGATCTTTTGGAGAATTCTTCACATAGATATTGTGATCGACTCCTCCTCTTTTGAATTCCAACTTCTTGAGATATGAATCTAGCCGTGAGTACCATGCCCGTGGTGCCTGCTTCAAACCATATAGAGCTTTCTTTAGTTTGCAGACCTTTGTTTCATCGGTACCCAAGACAAACCCCACCGGTTGTTCAATGTAGACTTCTTCTTCGAGTACACCATTCAAGAATGCTGTCTTAACATCCATTTGATATACTTTATATCCTCTTTGGAGTGCCATGGCAAGGAAAAGCCTGATTGATTCCAGTCTAGCCACTGGAGCAAAGGTTTCTTCAACATCAATACCTTCAATCTGGGAGTATCCTTTACATACCAGTCGTGCCTTGTTTCTGATAACACTTCCATGCTCATCAAACTTATTTTTGAAAATCCATTTGGTACCAATCACATTGTGACCTTCAGGTCTCTGGACAAGATCCCATGTCTGATTCTTATCAATCTGATCTAATTCATCATTCATGGCTTTCACCCAAGATTCATCTTTTGCAGCTTCTTCGAATGAGGATGGCTCTACAACTGATAGAAATGCAGATTGCGTGGTATTCCTCATCCTTCTGGTTTGTGTGGGTGCACTCCTATCCCCAATTATGTTGGATGGATCAATCTCAGCTCTTCGATTTCTCCTGCGAGGTTCAGTAGTATTCTCTTCAGCCATAGTTTCTTCTTCAGATTCTTCTTCTGAGTCAACATCATCATGTGATTGATGAGTGTTTTGAACAGCTTCCTCTATTTCTGCATTTGTAGGTTCTTCATGTTCACATTCTTCATGACTTTCTATCACATCAGCATATGACGTCCGTGAAGCATTTGTGGTTTTCTCTTCAATTATCTTAACATCATTGCTTTCCACAATCCTTCCCAAACGACTGTTGAAACATTTGTAGGCTTTGCTGTTCATTGAGTAACCGAGGAAGATTCCTTCATCTGCGTTGTCACCATATTTCCCCTGATTTCCTTCTTTGTTCCTGATGAAGCACTTACTTCCAAAAACACGAAAGTATTTTAGAGAAGGCTTCCGTCCATGCCACAATTCATATGGTGTCTTCGTCTCACCCATATAAAGTCCTGTTCGATTCTGAATGTACACTGCAGCTTGAACAGCCTCTTTCCAGTAATGTCGTGGAATACGACTCTCAATCAGCATAGTTCGTGCCATGTTGTTCACCTGTCGATTCCTTCGTTCAACAACTCCATTTTGTTGTGGAGTTCTCACAGCAGCTACCTCATGTTGTATCCCATGCTTCTCCAGATAATTTTCAAATTCAATGGACGTGTATTCTCCTCCATTGTCAGATCGCAACACTTTGATTGTTCGTCCAGTATCATTCTCGGCGATTCGCCGATATGTTTTCATGCAGTCAAGGACCTGTCGTTTCCGGTGAATGACCATCACACATGCCATTCGACTGTAATCATCTATGAAAAGGACAAAGTACCTTTCTCCATGAGTTCCGGCAACATTTATTGGACCACAAACATCTGTATGAATCAGATCAAGAAGGTGGGATGCCTTTTTCTTCTTTGGCCGATATGAACTGCAGACCAACTTCCCACGAATACAAGCATCACAGGATTTTTCACGCTCACGCTTCAGGTTGGGAATGTCCATGACAATTCTCAATTTTGATATTTTCTCCATGTCTTGTTGATTGATGTGTCCCAATCTCCGATGCCACAGATTGTTTTCTTCTTCAACAGTCATATAACATACATTCTCTTCACTATCAACCTGATACAAGTTTCCTTCTGTTCTGCATCCCTTCATGAGAGAATTTCCAGTTTTTCCCTTGATAGTGCAGCCTTTCTGATTAAAAGTAACAACAAGTCCTGAGTCACAGAGTTGACTCACGCTGAGGAGATTATGACGTAGGCCATCTACGTAAAGGACTTCAGTCTTCTTTAGTTCTCCATTAGCTAATTTGGTACTTCCACTCCCTTTGATTTTCAGAGCCCCATCATTACCAAATCTTACTGTACCATCAACATTCTTTATGATATTTGTTAGTAGACCGGCATTACTTGTCATATGAGATGAGCAACCGCTATCTAGAATCCAGGTACTGTTGTTCTTTGTAGCTTTGAGAGCTACCTCTGCAAGGTTTGATTTCTCAATCTTCCTCCTTTCCTTCCATGAGACATTAGATTGAGTATATAGAACTGATGGCCTTTCAACTATCTCTTCCGCAAACTCAGGTTCTTCATAGTCAAAGTCTTCTTTAAGAGGTGAGAACCTGTTTGAAAGAGAAACATCATCTTGCTGACGAGACTTGACATGTCTGGAACTTCTGTATGAGGTGTCAATGTCCCTTCTCTGCCTGCAATTAATGGCCTTATGACCGAAGTTAGAACAATGAAAACAATATCCATAGAAATTATTTCTTCTATAAGAATTAGGATATGAAATTGTTCTCCTTTGTTGAGCATCAATATCTTCTCCATTCAGATAGCTTCTTGCCTCTTCACAATAGGACATGGTATGGCCCAGATAGCCACAGAACTGACACTTCATGAGAAGAAATGTCTTCTCACTTGAATTTTTCCTTATAGCTTCTTCCTTGGGAGAATAGTAAGACTGTCTGCCATTTTTGAAAGTTTGAGGATAATTTTCAGGTCTCCTTTTAGTTTGGATTGAGGGTTCCTTTTTCAGCACTCTAGGTAACATTTCAACATGTTCAACTTTCATCTTATCTGTCTTTTGGATCTTTGCACTTCCAGCAGTTGATGACTCAGCCTCACAGCCAATTCCACTCTTTCCAATGCAAGCAGGTCTTTGATCACTCAAGACTTTTCCAACCCCATCTGAACCACACTTGGCTCTTGCAAGTAATTCTGCATCTGAGAATCTTCCGAACTGTATTTTCTTCCTCGATTCTTTTGGAACTGATTCTGTCTCCATTTTACTCCTCAGAGTAACTACTTCCTCCTCAAGACCCTCAACAGTCTTGGATTTTTCATCTAGTCTGGATGTGAGGTCATTGATGACCTTTGCTTGCTCTTCAATTCTCAGCTTCAGATCAACTGCATCATCATTGCTTTCAATTATTTTAGACTGTACCTTCACAAATTCTTCCAGTCGTTCAATTTCAGCTTCAAGTTGATCAACATATTCAGTTGATTCTTCTACAATTGATTTCCACTTATTGCAGCTCTTACATTTAATCTTAAGCTTACTAACTGCATCCTTAAGTTGCACCTCAGGATCTACACAAGTTCTCAGTTGTTTTTCACCATCAGTATCTTCTGACTTTTCAACAGTGGCCATCATAGAAGCATGGTTCCCAGTTTTGAATTCTGGTTCTTCTTCATCACTGAATTCATTGTCATCTTCTTCCTCTTCACAGACAAAACTCTTTCTTTGCATTTTCTTACCAGATTTGAAGTCTCCCTTTTTGAAGAACCTTCTTTGAGGCTTCTTGAAGTTTTCATCTTCACTGTCATCATCATTGATATTCTTCAAGCACTGAGAGGCAATATGCCCAACTTTTCCACAACGGAAGCATGCGAGAGGTAACTTCCCTTTGAATTTCCCTTTCCCCTTCTGGAACTTCTTTGCAATGAGAGAAAGAATTTCTTTCTCTTCGTCATCATCACCGCTACTATCCTTTGAGATTTTCAATTTATCCATGGCCTTGAATGCCATTTCCTTGCTCACCTGAGTCGTAGCATCTTCTGGTTTGACTCTCATTTCATATGCTACCAAACTGCTCAGTAAGTCATCTAGAGAAAGTTTGGAAAGATCTCTTTCCTCAAGAGCTGACACCTTCGCATTATACAGAGGTGGAAGTCTTCTTAATATTTTCTTTACAATATCAATGTCTTTGATTTCTTCGCCTAGACCGCGAATTGCTCCAACCACTTCAGTAATTCGATTGAAGAAAGAGTCTGCATTCTCGTCTGGATGCATCTTCAGATCATCAAATCGATTGTGTAGCACTTGTAGTTTCGCCTCCTTAACTTTGCTATCACCTTCATAAATATTCTCAAGTTTATCCCACATAGATTTTGCTGAGGTGCAATTCATCACCTTCAGGTAAATCTGATCAGAAAGGGCAGCAGTGAGAGCATTCTGTGCTTTGGCATCTGCATCAAGAAGTTTCCTGTCTGTTTCAGTCATAGCCAGACCTGTTAGATCAGTGACATGTATTCCTTGCACAGTAGAAAAAAGGACTTCCATTCCAAGAGATCTTAGATGAGATCTCATTCTGTTCTTCCAGATCTGGAAATTGCTTCCATCAAAGTGAGGGACTCCCCTGACATTGATCGCGTTTTCCATGACGAAGAAGGTCAGATTCAACGCCAGCAACCTTTACCCTTTGATACCACTTGAAGGACCCCAGGACACCCTGAGAGGGGAGGGGTGAATCAGGGTGACCACTTTTTCTTTTAATTTGTTGGATCTTGTTCCCACGTTGGTAGGAACTTGTTGAACCTGTATGATGATTACGATCAAAATGAAAACATTCACATGCACAGAGAAGACACAGTCATTTTTACTTGGTTCACCACTAAGGGCTACGTCCAAGGAGCATACGCCGACAGGTTGCCGGTCGTACCTAAATCCACTATGCTTCACTAGCTGCGGATACAAATGTTCGGGCATAGACACTCTGTCCCAGGCTCACTGCCTTTACATAAGGTTTAGGGATCGCTCACTGCTTCCCTCGGGTCACTCCCGTTGACTCCCCCTGGCTCACTGCCATTGGTGAAGTCTCACTCAGTTTATAGACGTGTAGGTCTCTTCAATAAATTTGCATTGAAGTCTTTGCCTCTGCTCAGCACGAGACTCTGCTTGCATCGAAGTCCGGAAGAGATGCACTAGAACGCACAGAACCACTGAACTGGATAACCAAAATGTGCAGACAAACCTTACTGAGAAATATGCGAGACATCAACCATTTGCGCGCAAAATCATCCTATTGCGCGCAACATTTTCTTTTGGTGCGGAAAAAATATTTCGCGCAAAAATCCCCTTTTTCGCGCAACTCCAAATATTTCGCGCAAGTTCCTTTACGCGATCCTTTTCGCGCATCAGGCCTCGGATCTTCTCTAAGTCTTCCAACAGCTCGAATGAAGGGGGTCACCTCATATTTATAGGCGACTGAGACCACTGCGCGCAAAAATCCCCTTCGGCGCGGAAAATCTCTCATCTGGCGCGTAATCTTTCGCCCAGCTTATGTATTTCGCGCACAACCCTTATTTTCCGCGCAACCCATGCCTTTGCCATCTTTCACCAAACGGATTCTGAAACAGCATTTGCGCGAAAAAACTATTTCGCGCATCCCGCTGTTTTCCGCGCCCAACTTAAGTATTTCGCGCAAATCCCTGATTTTCCGCGCAGCCCATGCCTTTGCCATTTTTCACCTCTCTGATTTCAAAACACTGTTTGCGCGAAAAACTATTTCGCGCATCCCGCTGTTTTTCGCGCCTAACATAAGTATTTCGCGCAAGCCTCTTATATTTCGCGCACCACTTCCTTTTTCTGCGAACCTCCTTTTGCAGACAATCCATGTCTTCATTTTCCGATTTTGAGGCCCAAAAATTTGGCAAACACTGGGAAACAGCGCCACCTTCAAAACTGTTGTCTGCTTGAACTGTATGATCACTTTTCTGGAACACATTCGGAACTTCCACTGAGGATTGACAACAAACACAAACCATACACCAAATCATGCTTTGAAGAACCTGGTTCCAACAGATATTACCAAGACAGTTAAGGAGGAGTGAAAACCTAATCTATACCATTACTTGTGGCATATTATCCATGGTCTCAAATCCCAACACATTATCTATGAGGGATACATTGATTACCTCAAAGAATTTGATGAACTATGTTTCATTGTTGACTTAACTTCCCTTTTAGTTGATCTAAATCCAAAAACTAGAGAATAACATGGTCATCTTTATATATCCTACCTCAATGAATTGAATATTATTCACTAAGTTATTAGATATTCCCGAACTAACATACGAATCATGGAATGGGGTGAAAATGAAGATCTTTACTTTATTTCACTTAGAGGACAAAAAGATTCTTCATGTATAGAATATTTTAAATTCACGACCTCAAGAAAAGTATTAGGCCTTGTATATTTTTATTATACATAACTTGTTCAAATAAATTGCTTCATCTCTAAAGCTCAAAAGTGACTAACCGAGTAGGAACAATCTATTAACATGATCTTTAATTAGGCCACTATAAAGATGAAACATGCATCCAATATTATAAATCCATGTCCCTAAAAAGTTTAATAACATTCAATGATTGATACATCCCATCCAGGGTGACTAGAAAAAAAACTACACCTAGATCACTTCAAATTGAGATCCCTATAAGAAAATATAGATCCAATAAAACGTCATGGGGTAGCATCAAAATAGCCCCAAACTATAGTAATAGAGGAATTTTTATCTCTAACACCTCCCCCACCTCTATAAAACTCAAAATGTGGTGAGATCTTGATTTTTAATGAGCTGGGACTACCGAAAACCATAGATATGGGTGGACAATTAACCCCCTTCTTTGAGGAATTAAATCTTTCCATGATTTGGTTTAGATCTATAAAATCACCTATATTGTTCGCTGCATTAAAATTCCATGATTCATTCCCTCCAGTGGAATCAGGTTTAGTGAAATTTAATGGATATTAACTCAATATTGTTATTCATGAATGGAATAATGGATCCTTAACAAGTGAATAAAGGGAGGTAGTTTAAACCTATAAATGGATGTATGTTCAATAAATCTTCCAATAAGGAAATATTTAAAGGATATTATGATCTATACATAGAGGGTTATTTAGACATTTATGAAGCTTTATATTATACAGATGAAAATGAGCATATAATTCATGATTATATTTTCGCATCAATGAATAATATAAACGAAAACCCAAAAATGTTATAATACAGGAAATTAGTGAAAAAGAAAACAATGGGGGAGATGTCTATTAAAAACATCGTTTTTACAAAGGTGTGTGTGGTGGGTGTGTGATCCCAATATCAATTAAAAAATCATGATTTGGGAGCTCCTACAAATAATCAAATTCCACCTTGTTAGTGATATTATACTAAGGAAAAGGGAAAACTATGATTACATCCCTAGACCATCCAAAAAAATGATGTTGAGCCCCTTTATACTTAAGATAAGATTTCCTAGTATGAAAGTGATTTAGGGAAACTAAAGTAACATAATTCCAAATTACTCAGAGGGAATATACCCACTAACTTAAAATCATAGGAACAAGTTTCCATTTCTATTTTGGTAAAGTATTTTTAACATAAAGAGGTTCATCGATCACGAAGGGAAGAGTGAAGACATATGACCATCTTAGGGTCAAGGTGACTAGTCTACTTGAAGCCATCACTAGTTGATTATTAAGATTTCCATCCACTTTGAAAAAATACTACCCTTTCATGTGAGTTACCATAATCTAAATTAATATGGTAATCAATTATAGGGAAAAATAGGAAAACATTATGATGATCTACCAACAACATCCACTTGGACATTGACTTTAGTGAAATTTTTTCTATAAATTATCAAATCCATTGAATCCTTCATTGATTGGATTGATGCCATGGAGTGTCTGCTAGAACCAGTGTTTCTAGATAGAAAACCATATCCCACATTAGTGTATTCAACCTCTTCTACACCCAAACTTATAAAATCCTAGATTCATGATGTTCAATGGTATAATGGATCAAAAATAACATCTCACACATTTTATATCTCTATGTTCCCCATGATGGTAACACTATAGTAATAGGAGGCAATAAAACTCATGTTTTCCCTAATTACCATCAGGGGACCCTCATTTTCTTGGCATAATGATCTGTTAGTTGAATCTATTAATAATTGGGAGGATCTATGATGTCTCTTCCTCTATAAGTTATCTCAAAACTGAATAAGCACAATATTATTGACATTTTAAACATAAAATAGCATGAAAATGAGAGGGTTGGAGATTTTACCTCCAAGTGGAATGACATAACATATTCCATGAATATGAAAATTCTATTAGGGTGGTTATTGGCGATATTCATAGAGAATCTTCAAGATAAACTAAAAATTAATATCATTCATTTGAAAAAACCTATTGGGTTTTCGGGAATTTTCAATGGTAGTAAAATGGTTAAATGGTGCAATTTGAAGATCTAAATCCAAGTGTCGGTTAACACCATCATCGCTGGGGATGAAATATAGGAAAGAGAAAAATGAAACTTTCACAATCTAGCTATAAACTGTACCATTCCATGTTAACGATCCAACTAACTATCAGGTGGTACCTCATCATAAATAATTAAAATAATGAAAATATCCCTGTGTGGATTAAAAGGATACTTAAAATGAAATAATTACTATTATTTTAAAAAATGAAAGAATAGAGTTTGTTCCTTTTAAAAGAAGAAAGTCTAAAGATTTTTCATTTATGACTTAAATGCGAACCTATTTATGCTACACAAAGTTAAAACACCAAATGAAGTTGGGTTAAATGATCACCATGATTATTTACATTACCAAAATATAAAAAGACACAATATTCAAGAATGTTTGATCTATATAGATCTTATCTATAAGATAATTTACATTGGGTATGTAAAGAAGGGAGAAATATTTACACAAGTGAATTATATCTCTTCTCCTTTACTTGTGTAAAAACGAGAGTAGAATGAAGTCCTATATAAAGTGGAAAAAAATTTATTTGATTGTATGACGAGAAAATTGGTTAACTGGGAACACACCATCATAATGGTATGAAGAAATTAGCCACTTGTGACCCCAATTCCCTCACCAATACTCAATGTGACATCTTTTCCCCCCAAATATTCAAATATTAGAATCAATTGATGTTGGAAGTTAAATGAATATGAAGAGGATCACTCATGGGTACCCAAAAAATTCATGACCCTTCTATATTTATTTTCCTCATCATAAAGAGGATAGTAATAATCCTATAAAATGGAATTTTATTTTTAAAAAGATCCATAGTATGGATCTGTAAATTATATACACCCTATAGATGACTTTTCTAATAATCAGTACTATATTAAAGTATAATTATCTGCTAGAGGCCAAAGTGGAGGTTGTATGGGTCAAGAAAAGTGAGGCCACAATGACCCCCAACATTCTAATATCATTATTTTTGAGTTTATACATGCATTTGAGGCCTGAAGATAAGATCTCAAACAATTTCAATAAGAATAGATATCTTACCTAGAATCATTCGGGGACTGATCTAATAGGATCATATTGATAGAATTATTAGTAGATACATAGTCTTATGGTGTACATTGAGAAATGGGAATACCACTTTAAACTAACTCATAGATAAATAATCACTTCTATATTCTATCCATAGAATGGAATCACTAGTATAGTAATCTTGAGCACCTATGACTCAATTTATAGAGTAACCACATGGTAGAAGAAAATATTTTTTTCTCAAAAGTAAATTTTTTTAAAACACATATCTAAATTCTCTACTAGGATTTCGTTTCATGATAATATTCACCAATATGAAAAACATATATAATCTATCATAATGTCTTTTTGAAGTCCTTAAGAGTTGGAAACTGAAGTATCCATCACTAAAACATATCATGAAAATACATGATCCATGGAATGATTCACGGTAACTTCAACCATGATATATTTATCCAAATAGGATGAAAAATGAGAATCATCCATTATATTGATGTGTGGACCCGTTTTCCTCAAGCCTTAGAATAGTGTTAAAACCACTCAGAATCACCCAACTATATGATAACTAATAAATTACCCATTCATGATTATCCAAAATATCTATTGTTTTCGTGTAAGAGTTAGAGGAATAAAAAAAAATACCTGAAGAATACAATTCATTGGATACCAATATCAACTAATAAGTCTTGATGATTTTGTAGAGTCCCAAAGCTTGACGTACATGGACATTACATTACTTTTGCGGAATACTTAGTACATAACAAAAACACACACACAAGGATCGTAATAGTTTAGTGTCTTTGGAAACTCGGAATATAATCTTCTAATCGTGGTGAAAGATCTTCAATATCTCCCATAAAGATCTTCTTTTTTTAATACCTAAAACCTTTCTTTATATCCTGGGGAAAAGAAAACATTAAAGGGTGAGCTCAAATGCTCAGTAAGGGTAAACAAAAGAAATATCAATCACATCATTTTCATAAGAACATAACATTTTTGGAAATCTTAACCTGCAAAAGAGAGCATAATTTCATAACATGGGATAAATCATGGCACTGAAATGTAATCACAATAATCATAACTTAAAACATGAAACTTTGTGGCATACACACATAATCATAGAGAATCATTTCTTGTTAGTCAAGACTCATTGCCAAGACTATCTTAGTGGACAAAGTCCCTTTCTAAAGCGAGTCACCCTCGTTCCAGTCCTATTTCACTGAACCGGTATGACCTACCGTTCCAGCCATGTCTATCTCATGAGATATAAAATCTTTACCCAATGCATTGGAGGGAGATATAGGTCCCACCCATCTCATAATGATACCATTCTTATGTGTGCCACAAAATCATAAATCATACATCATTTCATAACCCATGTAATAAAAATGGGAATCTTAAACATCATGACATCATAAAACAATTCATATAAGATAAAGGAATTCATAAAAACAATTCCATCACAACATTATCAAATCAATGTAATAATAGAGATAAAAACATAACCCTTTATTATCTTATATGGAAAATAATTTTGATAAAACACTTGAACTCCATTCTTGAGGAAAATATCCTTTCTTCTTCAAAATCAATTTCTTTTCACAAAAAATCATGCAATTTTAAAAGAAAGAGATTTTATTGAAAATAGTCATGAAATATTTTGGAGGAAGCTTCATGAAAATAAGGCTTTATAAAACCATAAAAATCTGTTCTTGCCGTTTAAGTTAAAAAAACATTCTTCTCGTACTTTTTTCGGAAAAGTCAAAAAGTAACTCGTACGTAAAACGACAAAAGATTCCTTTCATATCTTTTACTAAAAACTCACCGAAGGGTAAAATTGGATTTAAAAAATTTTAGGTGGATGGAAATAATATTACATATTGAGGAAACATGGATGTGGATGATAAAATACACCCCAGTAAATTTCAATGTATAAACAATCTCGCATAGAAATGAGATTGTGATATTTCCCTTACCTTTGGTCCAACATGCTTTGTACGTGTCCAAACCTCCTGTATAATGATTTAAATCATGTTATTGACTTATTCCAGAATCATATTCATTGTTATTATATCATATATGGTCCACTTATGACTTTATATTACCCGTTCATTTGTAAATTCATGTTAAAGAAGCGTTTTGGGTATAATTGTTTCATTTATCGTAGGTGTTTGGACTTGTTGTTCTTGACATTATTATTACATATATCCTGATTTACTTACTTCCAGAATATAAAGTATTCTTTATATATCAAATATATTCAGTATATATATATATAATAGATAGATAAATGAAATGAAACACACCGTTCATGGAGACGGTAGTCCGTACGTACGCATGAACGCTGCTTTCCTTTCCTTATTGTCTTGAATGGAAGTAAGTAGATGAAATATATATATATACATAAATCCAGTAGATTTACCATGTCATATATTCCATTATTATTCATTATATATACTTTATAATCATTCTGGAATGGTTAACATGGATAATGAATCTCATCGCGTCGTGGAGACGGTAGTCCGTACGTACGCACGAGCGATGATATCGTTCCCATGGTCGTGGAATTGTGTTGAAGTGTATGTATACTATTTCAGTATCAATATCACTTTATAATAATCATATATAGTTACTCATTACACCATTATACCCATCCAATTAAGGTGGTGGCGGAAAATAGATTACACCACGGCGTGGAGACGTTATTCCGTACGTACGCACGCGCGGTGATTTCATTTTCCGTAAGATGGATAGAAGGTTAATTAGAGTTGTTTCATATTTATAATAACATATCAGTGTATAAGAAAAACTTATGTTATTAATTTATCTTGAAACAACTAAAGAAGAAGAAGTTGAAGAAGAAATAAATTGAAAAAGATCGGTAATTGATATTACCTCTTTTTGACGCGCCTTTTATTAACCTCCACTTAAAGAACTAAGGATGGTCTTTAAAGAATACCAGGACCTCTAGGATGATACTAGGGAAGTGGAGAATAGATTTTGGCAGGGGTTGGCCGAGCTTGAAGGATCAAAGTTGTGTGAGGAAGAGAGGGAGGAGGTGCCCTTTTATAATGGAGGAGAGGGGCACCTTTGGAATAACTAAAAATATTATTTTATTATAAAGCCAAATTCGGTTTTAAATAGCTCAAAATTGATTTATTTCTAAGATAAGGTGGGTATGGGTCTAAATCCTCTCATCCAATAGAATTTAGACAAGTTTAGGCTCCTATTTTAACCTTATCATTTAGATTTAACATTAAGTTAAATAATTTTACTTTTACCGTGTCTTCTTGTGTTCTTATACTATAAGGTTAATAAACTTAATATATCAAGACAAACGAAAACCAACTTGTTTATTATTAATATATATAAACTTATCTAAGTCATTTGGCCGAACCTTAGATTTTTAGGAATAAAATAACAATTAATAATATAATATTTGTTTTAAGAACTATTTTATGTCAATTTTGACACTATTTAGTAATTGATTTTTGTGAAAATCATAACAGAATGATAAGTTCTAAAAAAGTTAATTAAATCAATAATACCATGTCATATTAACCTATAAAAGTTGTGGAATTCATAAAAAGTCTTAAATTAAATTTATTTTGGTATTTATAACATCAAATATTTCAATATTTCATTAATAAGATAATTACTGCATCATCTTTGTGTCATAAATAAATTACATTATTTGATGTCTAAAAATCACAAATAAAATACCATTATGTAGGAAATCTTTTTATCTTTCTAATGAATATTTACAATCTAATTTATCTTATTTATATCCCTATATTAAAAATGTTTTAGTAAATAAACTTTGATTTTAACTCTTTTAACTCTTCTTTGAATTAAATAATAATAAATGTCCTAATCTAATCCAAGTGGGCCTAAATGATAATATTTTACACTTAAGGTTTTTTTTGGTCGAGATACACTTGTCCAATAGGATTAGGACATGTGTTAGGGTAATATTAATATCATTTTTACCCTTAATTTCCCTATTTACTTTTAACCGTGGTAAAAAAAAGTAAACAGTTACTATTCACCAAAAATTATTTTCATCTCATTGAACCACATTTTACTTACTGACATCAACCGTGTCTCTCGGATTTTTGAAATTCCATTCACATAAGTGGTAAAATTAAGATTTATGAAAAAAATAATTTTTTTAACTTCCACTTAGTAGTTTCACTATTCATCAAAAATTGAAGTTTTTTAGAAAAATGCCAAAATTTCACCCTAAGCTATAATTGATATTCCGAATTAAAAAATGATTTATATTTTACAAAATTCCCAACATATAAGTTTCATTAATTAATTTTATAATTAATTTCCGCTGTCACAACAAATAGCGTGTTTTTAAGAGATAATAACTATAAATATATTAACACTTGTTTATGTCTGGTGTAAATGTGAAATTACATCCAATGACCAACATTGTATTGATTTGTAAAAATATACTCTAAATATACTTAAAACCACTCAAATTAATAATTTATCACTATTAATTATTTCGATTAAAAAAGTTGTTTTTAATTAAAATTTAGTAATTTTCACTATTCATCAGAATATGAAAGTTATCCGAAAAGTACCAAAATTTCACCTTAGGCTAAATTCGATACTACGAATCCAAAAATGAAGTCCATTTTGAGAGATAAAATTTCTAAAATTTTAAAAGGTGGTTATTACTATTCATAACGATTAGTTTTAATAATATTTTAATAGCATATCGTTGTTTAGTGAAACTCGGTATTGCGTACTACACACGCTATCGAGGAAGGTCGCGATTGCATGTAATATAAGGCAAGTCAAGGATGCGTGTTGAGCAAGCTCCTTTTGGTGCAGCGTACAACACAAGACATTATTGAAATTAAAAAGAATATTTTTCATAAAATCTCAGGGTGTTACAGATTTTATGTACATGAATACAGGCTGATATTTTCATACTTTAAAATATAGAAATTCTCATAGTCATTCTCACTTTTTTTTGTGATACATATGAATATCAAAGGGAGGAACATTTAATGTCACTCCATTTGTCAAATTCTATATTAGGTTTAGCTAAACTAATCATCATGGTTTTTTTGGCCGTAATAAATTATCTTGGGGATGTGACTGTGGTAGAGTTCTTAGTAACATAAAAATTACAAAAGAGAATCTTAATTTATGAAGGGTTTTCATAGCTCTTGTTTTGAAAAATGCAAGGAAACAAGAGAAATCAAATAAATTTCAAAACCTGTTATCAAGGCCTATAACCAATTGAGTAAGGTGAGTAGGCTTTACCTGAGCACTCATGTTCAAAATTTCCCCTAAACTCTGAATCTCAACATTAACATCCCTTTCAAATTTCCTACAAATTTCACATATTCATGAGAAACCAATCATGCTTGTAAGAAAAAAAAACATAATGTCCAATCACACATACATGATAGAATCTGTGACCATTAGGTCTCTGGAGGAAGGAATAGGGAGGAGGAACGACAAGGGAGAAGGAGTATTCACTGGGGGGATAGTGTTTTGGGTGGGTTGAGAAAGTCGAGCGTGAGGGTAGGGAGGCCGCCGTGAAACACTGATGGCTAGAATGTGTAGCAGTGTGGACGGGGAGGAGTGCACGACGAGCAGGTCCAGGTCGAGGGTTCGAGGAGTCGCGGACAGTGTGGAGGAGGAGCTCGCAGATCGGGGGAGGAGAGGGGGAGAGTGTCGCAAACAAAGTCACAAAGAGTGTCATAGAGAGAATTGTGGAGAGCGTGGTGGACAGTGGAGAGGAGGAACCCGTGCATCAGGAGAGGAGAGGAGATCGTTGCAGACATGGGAGGAGGGGCCCGATAGATAATCTAAAAAATATTTCTACATATTTTTTTTAATCCGGGGATATAAATTTTGATATAGCCACAAATTTATTAGAACTGTGGGTATAAACTAAGATATAGCCATGTACATATAAAATCATGTCTATAGGTCTGTTTCTATAGCCTAGAATTCTAGTAGTGTGGATAATTTTTTGATTATATTAACAAAGGAAAGTCATGACATTCACATCCTTGTTTTATTTTTTAGTCATTAACTTACCCTTGAAATATTCAATTCCATATGATTTTTAGATATTAAATATCTCATAAATATCAATATTATTTATCATTGATGTGGTTATTTCTTAGAGAACAACTCATATTGATATAATGTGTTTTACATTAAATTTTATTTGATTGATTGTAGAAATATTGATAAATATTTATCCTCTATGAAATATGAATATTTAATGTTAAGGAATAATGATTAATGAATTAAATCAATTATTTTTTATATATGGAATGATTTGGACCAAAATTTAATTTTTGGGTCAAACATTATATATGCCCTCAATGTATCGGTAGGTCTCAAGATACAAACAAGGTGAGATATAACAAAACAGGTTTTTACATGATGTTTTAACCATCTTGTGAAATGTCTTAACACTAGAGGTATCATACACCAATAAGATGATGTCCAATAATTTAGAATTTCCTTTATCAAGAGTTCAATTATTATTATCTGATATATTATCACCACGATATAATCTATGTATTCAATTCATTTTCTTCTTATTGATTAAATGTAAATTTTTTAGTTATTTACCTTTCAATATTGATTATTCCTTATACAATTATTTAATTTTGAAATGTGCATTGTTATTTACCCTATTATATTTATTATTCCTTATCTAGTTATTTTAATGTCATTGTAATTCCCCATAAATTTCAAGGAAATTTTTTTCTTAATTTATTTAGAATTTTACGAGTCTGCAGCTTCTGACGGCACTCAATTCTGAGGCCCGGTGTGCCCGGGATCAATTTCCTATGTTTATCTTGAGTAAGTTTAGTAAATAAATGAGCAGGGTTTTCTATCTTTTGAACCGGTGCTCAGAATTGAAATCCGAGGACACCGATGAACTCGTAACGCCGGTAATTACTTAAGGGAACCTTTACCGTAGTTGCGTTTGCTCGGGAGGAGAAGTTAATTATTGGGGTTTAATTAAGAAGTAAATAAAATTGTTGGAACAATTTTATTTTATATCTACGGAGGATAATTACTCCCGTGGGAAGTTGTTGGAGGGCCCCACACCCACCCAACTTCCCATGTGTGGATATATGAGATGTGGGTCCCACACGAGCCCCAACCTTTCATTTTCCCCTAACCCCATTAAACCCCCTTCTTTATTTTGTAAACTCCTCATAAATTATGTAACTCTTCCTCTTCTCTCTCTTCCTCTTTACCACTTTCCAACACACCTTAATTTAATAATGGAACCTATTCAATTAATTAATTAGAAGTTTTAAATTTTGAATGCTTGGAATGTTTTATTAAAATAAGGGGAAGCCTTATTTTAATTGGGTGGGCACTTGTTCTGTTGGGGAAAACTTGGGAGAGAGCTTTTGTGAAGGAAGGGGGGAATTTCTCCTATGTTGAAGAACACCAAACCTCCGGCAAATAATGACACTCCCTTCCATGAAGAATGATGACGCACCATCTTTTCTCTTCTCCACAAAAAGAGAGGAGACGTCAATTCTTATTCGAGTGCACTCCTATGATGATGGAAATGACACTGTCATCCATGACGCTTGTCAACGAAGAACCTTATTCAAGGTAGGGGTTTATTTATTGAAGTGAATGATTTCTTACCCCGTTCATCATTGGAAATCATTGTTTATATAAGACCAACTACTTCCACCTAACACAGAGGGTGCCAGCCGAACTCACACGGCCCGACGACCCTCCGTAGACTCTTGTTTGCGATTGAGTTACGTTGGAAGATGCGGCGATGGAAGTGATGATAGTGCACCGGCCGCATACAGAAGAACTTTTACCTACAACCGCGGGCCGCTCAACTAAGGAAGAACAGGACCAAAGGAGGAAACTGCGGTGCCCCACGGCGCCACGCTACGGGAGACCGCGGCCCACCCGAGCGAGCCACTTCGGCGGAAGGACCGGCTGGCCCGTCGACCGGCAGGGTGGAGCAGATCAGCGACGCCAGGAGGGCGCCGCGCCGGAAGACCCATAGCCCGCCATGTGGGCCCCTTGCACCAGAAGGCCGGCCGACCTAGCCGACCGGTTTGGGAAGGGTGGCACCGCTGGTTCGGACAGCCGAGGGGCCACACCCCTTGGACCGCTCAGCCCTCGGGCCGAGCCCTCCAGGCTGCGTGTCAAGCCGGGCCACTCCTAGCAGGACCGCTCCCTGCCACGCCCCTTCGGGTCGGGCCGCACCCCTCGTTCCAGGCCATGCGACTCATCGGGCCTGCCCAACCCCATTTGATAGGTCGGACGCTCCAAAACCGAGTCGACCTGGCCCGTCAGCCCATCGGGTCTAATGGACCGTGCCCGTTTTCACTTAAATGTGAATAACATGATGATAGTGCGTCCGATCTACGTGACGTCTGTGGAACTGGGACCCTTACGACGAGACGGTCTTTCTGAAATACTCTAAGTGATTTTTGGACGACTTTCGAAAAACGGCCGGATTTGGAACGAATGTAATTCCAACCGAGCCCTCGGAGTGGAAACACATATAACTTAAGGACCAGACATCTGATTGATGTGCCGTAAAATATGTTGGATTCCTCTTGATGAGACAGTTCATTTGGAATACGTCACCTAAGGTTTGGACATAGTTGGAGTATAGCATGGCTGGATTGTACCCGAAATCCAACCGGGCCCTTGTAACGGAAATGCTAATAACTCACAGACCCGACGTCCTATTGACGCTCCGTTTGTTGCGTTGAGACCCCTATGATGAGGCGGTCCTTTGAGATACTTTTTCATGGAAATTAATGTCACTTGGAGTGTTGAACAGTAGCTCGTGGATTGGATCCTCCCGGAGACGAGCTTATGGAGTACGATGACCTTGTAACTGGCTGAGACCTAATGACTGCTTGTCCGATTCATATCGGAGTGACTTGACTAGCCCAGTGGGGAGCACTAATATGTTGGGTTGACGGACCCATGGAGGAGGAGAACTACTGTGTTGGGGTGGCAGACCAGCGGTACTCAGCTGGATGAGTACCTTTGTAGGCTAGAAGGGGGAGTGCTATTGTGTTGGGGCGGTATACCTATAGCGGGGAGAACTATTGTGTTCGGGTGGCAGACCCGCGGTACTCGATAGTGGAGTAGTACCTCACCAGTCTATGGTTATTTAGTAGCACCTTGGAGTCATGACAAGACTACTACGCTCGATAGAGGAGGAGTTATCTCGCAGCCGTGTTTTCGTCACTGTGAATAAAAATCCTGGTCTGAGTTGAGTCACTAACCGTTCTGTTTTCCTCATGATTGAGATGGGTTAATTGATAACGTATGTATATGTATGGGGATATATCTAATTAAAGGTTATTTGTTGATATCTTTCTTTTGGGTTTATCCTTGTTGCATTTAGTGAGACCCTGAGGGTCTCGGGGTCCCTACTGAGTATCTTTATACTCACCCCTACACAGGCTATGCCCACACCTCGTTGTGTTGGATGATGATGATGAATAGTGCTGACGGAGGCCGAGTGTACGAGGACTGGATGACACCTGGAGTTGGACCACACGACGAGTCAGTACCCAGAGGAGGTTGACGGAAGAGGGCGCTAAGGAGGCTATTTGTACCTACCCTTCAGGTATGATCTGTGGTGTACAATCTAGGAGCTGCGCTATCTATACATACCCTTTAGGTAGGATTCGTGGTGGAAGATCTAGGAGCTGCTTGACACTTTCCAGTTGTTTTTTCTTTTACTTTGTACTTTACAGTTGGGCTTGTATTTCCTGCCCCTTACTTTTAGCACTACTTTTGTTTTCAGTTTTACCTAGTGTTTCCTTCCTCTTGTACTCTGGTTGTGTGTGTTTACAATTCATAATGGCAATGCCTTCCCTTTTTATTTGGATTTATACCTTTTTGGTGCTAGTCTCCATCCCTTGGCCTATGGAAGTCCGTATTGGGGTAGTCACGACACAGGTCCTAAGGACGGTTCGTGACAAATTGGTATCAGAGGAGTCGATTATACCGTAGAACTTAAGACTCTGATGTTTCTTTTCTGTGAAGTCATAGTGTTAAGGGTACTAATTGTGGTCTTCAGTTCAGGGAGTCCAGTGTTGGTGCGAGCGTCCGATGTATTCATACACCAGGACCTTAACTTATAATTTCCAAAAAGTGCACGAAAACATAGATTGTGTGTGTGTTTTCAAAAGTTTCTTTTAAATCATCTCAAACCAGGTCATCTCAGCAGGTATAGTCTTTTGACCATGTCACATCTATTCTTTCAGGATTCCTCCCCATGGACGGCCAGCTAGCACCCCGAGAGTTATACGTACTGACAACCCACCGAGCGATGAGGCCTCAGTATAGGGCCCTCTTCCAGTTGAGGCACCAACGGAGGCAACAGCGGTACTACCACCCGTTGGGCCACCGATGCCAGCAGCACTAGCACCAGGCAATGGACGCCACTTGAGCACGCTGCACGAGTTCCAGCACCATAGGCCACCTAGGTTCCGGGGAGAGACGGACCCACAGGCGGCTGAGGATTGGATAGAGGCTATGGTGAGAGTTTGCAGGCTAGTAGGGACGCCAGCAGAATTTATGGTGATCCGTGCTGCCAGCCTCTTTCAGGCAGTAGCAGGCAGATGGTGGAGCCTGATGCTCTAGATGCATGATGAGGTGAGACTCCTATGGGCAGACTTCGAGAGCCTATTCTGGGTGGAGTTTTTACTATCCACCCTTCAAGTAGTGAGGATATAGGAGATACTACATCTTCAACAGGGTAGGATGATAGTGGCGTAGTACTCAGTGAGGTTCACCGACCTCTCATGCTACTCTACTGATATGGTACGAGATCCATTCTTCAGGGTCCAGAGCTTTGAACAGAAGCTCATGAGAGAGATTAGATCTTTGGTTGCTTCTCACAGCATCCCGATGCAGACAGGGGTGTTGGAGCGAGGCCTCTTAGTGGAGGGCTTCCTAGCAAAGCAGTCTCCAGCATCGGGACCCACCACTAGCCAGCATGCGGCAGAATCTTCTGCAGCAGGCAGTAGAAAAATGACGTAGCGGTCCAAGAGGACCAGACCTACAGGTGGTCGACCGCACGACTCATGTATTGCAAGGCACCCAGGGTAGAGACAGAGCTAGACCTACCATGTTGTGTTACACATGCTGCGGATAGGGTCACATGGATCATGACTATACAACCCACCACTCAGATGATCAGCCGATGGAGGAAGGACCTCCCAGGTAGAGGTAGAGGTTCGATTGAGGCAGACTGCATGGAGCAGGAGACCGAGGCAGAGGAGCTGGCCGTGCGGCTGGTGGTGGACGACGCTTCGAGGTGCTTCCACCACCACCACCAAGAGGTCCACCCTGACCACAGGGTACTGGTGGACATGGGAGAGGACAACATCAGGCAGCTGAAGCATATGACTATGGAGCTCCGGAAGCAGGTGGATAGGAGCGGGACTAGTTCAAGACATGGAGGCCTTTGTTCTTGGTGCTTCTAGTTTCTGTGTTGTTGTTGTTGTGTTTGCTTTGTGTCTTTGTACATCGAGCTGCAGTAATAAAAGACACTTATCTTTTTGATGGTCACTTTCCTGACCTTTTCGTATGGATGATACTAAGAGTTTCCGGTTAAAACAATTGACATGACCCTCACTTCCGATATTCCTACTGGAGGAGACCCAGTAACCACACACTAATGCTGACAGTGTGACTCAACCCTTGGAGGCGAGAGTAATGATTGGATCTCTTAGTAGTAGCGTCGAGGCCTTACGACGTCATTCAAGAAATGAATTGTACCGTTCATGTCAGGATTTACTGTATTAGTTGAATAACATGGTTCACCTAGGGGATAAGATCAGATTCATCTTTTCAGTAGAGGAGAAATCTCAGGAGCTCTTTGGTAGAACGTAGACGAAGAAGGGTGGAGATGAGTTCTTATAATTGGATAGTCTCACCCATTGTTCGTTGAGTGAACGGTTTATGGTTCTCTCCAACTCAATAGTCTCAGGTGTATCTTCTCTCAGAAGGATATGAACCTGAGACAATAGTGATGGCTTGAATTTCCTATAGGACTATGACATCAAGTTAGTATATACTCCTGGGAAGGGGAACGTTGTAGAAGATGCTCTTAGTAGGAGATTAGGCATTTAGCTGTTAGGTGAGGTGAGACATCAGTTGGCCGCGTTTCAGATATCCTTTGTGGATAGTGTTGGAATCAGCATGTGAAGAACTCGAGATGGATCATGCTACGATGAAGAAGGTGCAGATCATCCAGGAGTGGATGAAGACTGCACAGGGCAGACAGAAGTCTTATGCTGATAGGAGATGGAGACCACATGAGTTCGAGGATGGTGACCACATCTTTATATGGGTCTTACCACGACGAGGTCTATGGATATGTGGCTGAGGTGGAAAGTTATCTCCGAGGTTCATTTGACCTTTCCATGTCCTCAGCAGGGTGGGCGAGGTGACTTACCGCTGGCCTTTCCATCTCAGTTGCACCGAGTGCACAATGTCATCCACGTATCTTAGCAGAGGAGTTGTGTGCATGACCTATCCATCATCATCAACCATTGAGATCTGGACATCGATGACGGGGAACTTTCACGGGGTTCTAGTAGAGGTTGGGTATCGATAGGAGCGGGTCCTATGGGGACGGGTGATTTCTCTTATATGATTTCACTGGCAGCACGTGAAACCTCTAGGAGAGCACATCGGAGCAGGAGGCTCAGATGCATGCTCGGTACCTCCTTAGTTTCCCTAGTTTGTGTTATAGCTTTATGAGGACATAAAGCCCTGAGTTTTGAGTAATGTAAAGACACAGAAATTTCAAGGAATTTTTTTTCTTAATTTCTTTGTAATTTTACGAGTCTGTACCTTCTGACGACACTCGATTATGAAGCCCGGTGTGCCCGGAATCAATTTCTAAAATTAGCTCAGGTACATTCAACAAATGAACGAGTGAGTTTTTATATCTTTTTCACCGGTTCTCGGAATTGAAATCCGAGGGCACAGATGAACTCACAATGCCAGTAATTTATTAAGAGAAGCTTTATCGTGGTTGCGTTTGCTCGGGAGGAGTAGATATTTATTGGGGTTTAATTAAGAAGTAAATAAAATTTTTGGAACAATTTTATTTTATGTCTTCGGTGGTTAGTTCCTCCAATGGGAAGTTATTGGGGGGCCCACACCCACCCAACATCCCATGTGTGGATATATGAAAGGTGGTCCCATAGGATCCCCAACCTTTCATTTTCCCCAAAACCCCTTAAACCCCCTTCATTAATTTGTAAACTCCTCATAAATTATGTAACTCTTCCTCTTCTCTCACTTCCTCTTTAACTCTTTCCAACACACCTTAATTAATTAATAGAACCTATTCAATTAATTTATTAAGTGTTTTAAATTTTTAATGCTTGGAAAGTTTATTTAAAATAAGGGGAAGCCTTATTTTAATTGGGTTGGCACTTGTTTTGTTGGGGAAAATTTGGGAAAGAACTTTTGTGAAGGAAAAGGGGAATTTATCTTTTGTTGAAGAACACCAAACCTATAGAAAAGAATGGCACTCCCTTCAATAAAGAACGAAGACGCACCATATTTTCTCTTCTCCACAACAAGAGAGGAAACGTCAATTCTTCTTCGAGTGCACTCCTACGATGAGGGAAACGACACCATCATCCATGATGCTTGTCAACCGCGAACCTTATTCGAGGTAGGGTTTTATTCTTTGAATTGAATGTTTTCTTACCCCGTTCTTCGTTGGAAATTGTTGTTTATATACGTCCAACTGGTACTGCCTAATGCGGAGGGCGCGGACCGAACGTACACGGCCTGACAACCCTTCGTAGACTATTGTTTGTGATTGAGTTATGTTGGAAGACGCAATGATGGGAGTGGCGGTCATGCGCAGACTGTATACGGAAGAACTGCGACCCGCAACTGCAGGCCACTCAACCGAGGAAGAACCGGGTTGAAGGAGGAAACCGCGGTGCCCTACAGCGCCGCTCTGCGGGAGACAGCGGCCCGCCAGAGCGGGCCACTTTGGTGGAAGTACCGACTGGCCCGTCGGCCGGCTGGTCGAAGCGGAGCCACGGTGCCAGGAGTGTGCCGCGCTGAAAAACTGGCTTGCCCGTCAGTCGGCTGGGTGGAGTAGATCCGCGGTGCCGGGAGGGCGCCACGCGGGAAGAGTCGCAACCCGCTGTGCGGGCCTCTTTCTCTAGAAGGCCGACCGGCCTAGCCGGTCAGTTTTGGAAGGGCGGCGCCACCGGTTCAGATTGCCGAGGGGTTTCACCCCTCGAACCGCGCGACCGGCTAGCCGAGCCTGCCAGGCTGGGTGCCGAGCTGGGCCACGCCTAGCTGGGCCGGGCCGGGCCGCACCCCGACGGGCTGGGTCGTTCCTCTTCGGGCCGGGCCTCACCACTTTGGGCTGGGCCACGCCCCTCGGGCTAGGCCGTATGACTCACTGGGCCGGTCTGGACCCCTTTTCTGGGTCGGACCCGCCAAAAATGAGTTGACCCGACCCGTTAGCCCGTTGGGTCTAACGGACCGGGATCGTTTTCACTTAAACATGAATAACATGTTGAACACGCGTACGATCGACATGCCGTCTATGGCACTGGGACCCTCGCAACAAGGCATTCCTTCTACGATACTCTAAGTGAGTTTTGGACGACTTTAGAAAAATGGCAGGGTTTGGAGTGAATGTAATTCTAACCAGGCCTTTGGAGTGGAAATTATTATAACTTGTGTTCCGAATGTATGATTGACGTTCCATAGACTATGTTGGATTCCTCTTGATGAGATGGTTCTTTTGGAATACATCACCTGAGGTTTGGATACAGTTGGAGTATGGCCGGGTTGGATTGTACCTGAAATCCAATAAGGCCCCTGAAACAGAAATGCTAATAACTCACAGACCGTGCGTCTGATTGATGTGTTGTTTGTTGAGTTGATACCCTTGTGACGAGACGGTCCTTTGAGATACTTTTCATGGAACTTAGTGACCCTTTGAGTGTCAACTAGTAGCTCATGGAGAGGATCCTCCTGGAGATGAGCTTACGGAGTACGGTGACCTTGTAGCTGGCTTGGACCTGACGAATGCTTGTCCGATTCGTATCAGAGTGACTTGACAACACCAGTGGGGATCACTACTATGTGGGGGTGGAAAACCCATGGCGGTGTAGCACTACTGTGTTGGGGTGGCAGACATGCGATACTCGATAGGAGGAGTACCTCTGTAGGCTAGTAGGGGTAGCGCTACTGTGTTGGGGTGGCAGACCCATGGCAGGGAGCACTATTGTGTTCGGGTGGAAGACCTGCAGTACTCGACAGTGGAGGAGTACCTCAGTAGTCTAAGGTTAGTGAGTAGCACCTTGGAGTCATGATAGGACTACTACGATCGACAGAGGAGGTGTTCTCCATCATCCATGTTTTCCTCACTGTGAATAAAAATCCTGGTTTGAGTTGAGTCACTGACCTTTGTGTTTTACTCATGATTGAGATGGTTTACTAGATAACTTATGTATATGTATGGGAATATACCTAAGTAAAGGTTATCTGTTGATATCTTTATTTGTGGTTTATCCTTGTTGGATTTAGTGAGACCTTGAGGGTCTTGGGGTCCCTACTGAGTATTTTTATACTCACCCCTTCACGGGCTATGCCCGCACCACGTTGTGTTGGATGTAGATGATAGATAGCACTAAAGGAGGCCGAGTGTACGAGGACTGGATGGTAGCTGGAGGTGGACCTCACGACGAGTCGGTACCCAGAGGAGGACCTCACGATGAGTCTGTACCCGGAAAAGGTTGATGGATGAGGGCACTGAGGAGGCTATCTGTACCTACCCTTCAGGTAGGATCTGTGGTGGACGATCTAAGAGCTGCACTATGTGTACCTACCCTTCAAGTAGGATCTGTGGTGGATGATCCAGGATCTGCTTGACACCTTCCAGCTATTTTTTCTTTTACCTTGTACTTTACAATTGGGATTGTATTTCCGAACCCTTACTTTCATCACTACTTTTGTTTTTAGTTTTACCTAGTGTTTTCTTCTGCTTGTACTCTGGTTGTGTGTTTTTACGTTTCATAAAGGAAACGCCTTTTCTTTTTATCAGGATTTACGCCTTTTTGGTGCTAGTTTCCAGCCCCTGGCCTATGGAAGATGGGCTAAGGGTAGTCACATCACGGGTCCCAAGGATAGGTCATGACAGTCATGTTTTCTATGTTATTTACATTTCCATATTGATTATCCCTTATCTAGTTATTTAAATGGAACACATGATCAGTTATTCGCCTTTTTCTGTTGATTATTCTTATTAATTATTAATTGATTCCACTATATTTAAACCATACTGAGCACTTGAGGTCACACCTATTTTGTTTCCTTTTCTAAGGATCTGAAAAAAATAATATGTTTTATATGAAAGAATATTCTATATGAAATAAGGATAATCTCCATAAAAATTATGATGTAAATTGGGTATTGAATTATAATGTTAGACATAAGTATACACCTGGTTTACCAACTCATGTAAACTATTCTATCATTTGGTATGAGTTTAATTTTCTTATATTCCACTAAATTGGTAACATGCACCAACATCGGGCTACTGGGGTTAGGTTCTCTATAGTTCGTATCAAAGGATGTTTAAGAGAATACTTGGGAACTATATTTAGGAAAGCATAGATTAGGGAATATAAACCTATGTCATAGTTTATGGATAAGTATAGAATAACATACTATGGTTTTAGTAAGAATATATTATGTATCGTTCCTAGAAATACATCCCTATTTGGATAATAAAAGTGGATGTGGTTTTGGAAAATATGTACCTAGGGGTAATAACACAGAAAAGGGTTCATTGGGCTTAACTCGATCGTTTTTTTGTACACTCCAATATGCCTTACTATGCATCCAGTTTGATACTATTTGGGAATATGCTTAGCATAATTCACATTTTATTTCAAACCCATTTAGTAATATTTAAATAGATAATTATAATCGGTGACATTGGTTATACCCTATACTAGAGAGAACCTATTTTGAAATAAAACAGATGAATTATTGGTATATAAATATTTTAACCAATGCTATTTTGGTTATAATAATTTTATAACCTCTAAGTATTGTGTTAAATTTTAGAAGATTACATTTCTTCAATAACTTAAGAGTTAATAACACCATCATGGTTATTAGTTTATGGGTGATCATTTGTTAAAAGTATTAAATACCTCTTTTTGGGTTTTATGTGATGGGATACTACCATGATTAAAGATATTTTTGGATCGATTTATGGAAATAATTTGTTTAAGAGGAATTTTTATGGGTGGAATAATGAAATTACATTTTACAAAAAAAAATTAAAGGTATTGATATCCTTTAGGATGAATATGATCATTAACGTATTGTCAAAATATTAAACTATGATTACTATAGTTTGTAAAAAAAATTATTAAAAACCATTGTAAATTGTAATTTAATTAATTAATTTAATATAAAGATGTCCGATAATTTTTTTGGGAATATTATAATAATTATATCAATTAAAAAAAGGAAAACCCACATGTTGGGTGACAACTCATTGTATCCATCCCGGTGGTGAGGCTTGGACCCATGGCCGGATGACGATAAGTGTTCTTTGCCTACCAATGGCCCATGCGATTCCCTAGTCAATATGTCATTGTTTTTAGTAAAAACATTTCGGAAAAAATGATGAAATAATGGTGTTACTTTTTAGGAAAACTTGTGCTAGCTATATTGGTCTGTGAGAATAGTTAGAGACTGATGAAATGACTCATCCCCCTTTCTTGAAAAAATTATCCTATTACCATCATTTCTTACGATATAAATAAGCTTTTTACACATATTATATTTGTGGTATTGAGGCCCATAAAATTATATTGATAATTCATTTTCTTATGAATAATATGATAAATCACTCTCTATAGTCATTTACACTTTTCATCCATACACATATCCTCTGTTTCCACCACTTTTCTCATACTAAGAAACCTAGTTATATGTTATTCTATATGATATATATACTAATCTTCCTCTATTATTAAGAGGATATATTGTTAAATCATTTTAAGAAGTGGGTTTTCTGTAAAATAATTTTCAAATATCAATCCTGTAACACCCCAAACTTCAATGATACATTTCCCTTGGAATAATTCAGTATCTTGCGTTGTACGCAATATTAAGTTCTAACACACCACGACCAATCAAACTAGCCGTTATGAATCGTATCACCTAGTTTTTTAAATTTTATAATTTTTATTTTTCCAAATGGACTTCATCTTTGGATTCAGAATATCAAAATTATCTTAGGGAAAATTTTTGGTATTTTTCTAAAAACTTTCAGTTTTTAATGAATAGTGAAAAACACTGCGTTATTGTTGAAAACCGAATTTTTATTTAAATAAATAGTTATTTTATTTTAATTTATTTACGGTCAAAATAGATACATAATACTTATATATGTTCAACGTAATTCGTTGGAGTCATTTTATAATAATTTTAGACATATAAAACTTTATCAAACCTGTTACAGTCTTTTACCCACCTTTTAAGAGCATTTGAAAATTTTCATAAAACATAATATTACCGCTTCAATGAGTTGAATTTCAAAAATCCAAAATACATGATTGAAATCAATATGTAAAATTTTGTTCAATACCATAGAAATATTTTTTGATGAATAGTATCTTTTTACTTTTATTTACCACGGTTAAAAGTAAATAGGGTAATTAATGATAAAATGATATTATAATTAACCTAACACGTGTATTAATTCAATTGGATAAGTGTAATTTGACCATAAAAAACATTAGGAATAAAATATCATCCCATTTGGTTCACATGGATTATATTAGGACATTTATTATTATTTTATTTAAAGAAGAGTTAAATGTGTTAAATTCAATTTTTAATAACTAAACCATTTTTAATATAGGGTTATACATAAGATAAATTCAACTATAAAAATTTATTAGAAATATAAAAATATTTCCTACATAATAGTATTTTTTTAAAATTTTTAGACATTAAATAATTAAATTTATTTACGACACAATGATGATGCGGTAATTACTTTACTAATGAACGATTAAAATAATTGATATTATAAATATACAAATAAATGTAAATTGAGACTTATAATGAATTACCCAAAATTTATAGGTTAATATGAAATTTTAGGGTTGATTAAATAAATTTTATTCTAAGTGAAAAAGTTTTTATTGCTTTCAAAAAAATCAAATACTAAATAGTGTCAAAATTGACATAATTGAGTTTTTAAAACAAATACTATATTATTATTGGATATAATATTCATAAAAATATAAGGCTCTTCCAAAAGACTTAGATAATGTTATATATATTAATAATGAACCACTTGGGGTTCTCTTGTCTTGTAATGTAAATTTATTAACCATATAATATAAAAATACAAAGAGACATGGTAAATGTCAAAGTATTTCATTAAGACGTAAATCTAAAAGGTAATGTTAATATGGTGACCTAAACCTATCAAAAACCTTTTGGTTGAGAGGTTATCGACCCATCCCCACCTTATAATAGAAATAAATTAATTTGGAGCCACTAGTAACTGAAAATTATTTTATTATAAAATAATATTTCAATCTTTTCCTAAAGTGACCCTCACCTCTCTTATAAAAGGGTACTTCTCCTTATCTTAATTTCACACCTCCAAAGACATTTATCTCAGAAAAAATTTCCCAAATATCCTCCTAACATCCCTAAAATCAAACTAATGTTCTTATATTGATCATAAAGCCAACATAAAGATCCATTTTGATCAACTCAAAAGGAAACACCCGAAGAAGATATAATCATTTCACGACCCTCTTTCATGGTCTTTTCTTCTTCTACTTCGTCTTTCTTCATTGTTTCCACACCAAAAAAATAAATCTGGTTCCTTCAACATACTGTGATGTTATTATAAATATGTTTCAACCATATTTTTTATTCTATCTATCATATAAATGACAAACTCACCATACGTGCATACGTACGACTTATTGTCTCCATGCCGTGGTGTGGTTTGTTATTCAAACACATCATTATTTGGATGGGTATACTAATGAGTATAACTAATGTAAATAATAAATATAACATGTAAATGATTCTGTATATATGATATACCATCCAATTAAACATGATGTCACCATCAATATAATGATACTGTTGCTCTTGCATACGTATAGATTACTGTCTCCACAAATGCAATAAGATTCATTCCCCATCGTAATAATTCAAGAATAATTTTCATTTTATGATTGAAAATAATGTTTATGAACATAATATCATTCCGTATATGAATCAAATATATCTTATCCATAACAAACATGCCTTACATAACCAATCATATAAAGGAAAATGAATCAGTTAACACTAGAAACTATGATACTACTAAAATATTATTAACAAATAAATATTAGAAGATCATATATGATATCATATTTATGTAGGTGATTCTTCTAAAATTTAATAACAATGACTTATATATTATACAGTAGGTTAACATACCCTCATCCAAGGTAAAGTAAAAGGTATGGTTTAATTCTACAATCTCTTTATTTATCTGAGTTTGTTAATACGTAAATATCCACTAGGACCCATATATCATCCACATCCATGTTTTCTTAAAAATGTATTTCAAAACATTTTTACTATTTACTAGAATATGGGTTAAAGTCATTCATACCCATATTTTACCTTATATATTTTGAAATGAATCTTTATGTCATTTTCCAAACAAGGTACTTTATGACCTTTTGGACAAAATAAAGGTAAGAATGTATTTTTTTAACATATACGACGGGTGCGTCTATTTTCCAATGTTATAACATCATTGAAGATCCCCTTACAAAATTATAAGAATATTTTCAAAATAAATGATTTATTTTATAATTATGTGACTTTTAAATGATTTAATAAAAGGAAAGACATATTTATCTTAAATAGTTTTTATTTCATTTATGTCAACATCCTTGGATGGATTTTACAGATGTTTGAAATTGATTCATTAAGATACAAATCTTCCGTAATGTATTGAAGGTTTTGTGATATGTTTGACTGTGGATGTGTTATTTTTATACCATTCATGATTTATAGATAAAGTATTGACATTTCTTATACTAGTTTTTATATGAATGTTTAAGGTATCGGGGTGTTACATTCTCTTTAACACATGGTGTTGTGTGTCATTCATGCTATCAAATCGAATGTTCTTATTTTAGAATTTTGGGGTTTTACATTCTCCCCAATGTAAATAAATTGTGTTCTTGCAATTTAAACATCATCTCTACAAAAAATGGTTTTGTAAAGCCCCGACTCTGGTTACCCAGAGTTGGTACATTATTACATAACATTGGCATGATCATCGGTCATTCAGTATTTGATCCCTTGTGATTATTCCAATGTTATATAATAATACACCAAATCTTGGTAACCGGGGTCAGGGCATTACAATACCATTTTTTATAGAGATTATGTTTAAATTTCAAGAACACAATTTATTTACATTAGGGAGAATGTTAAACCCCAAAATTCTAAAATAAGGACATTCTATTTGATAGCATGTATGACACACAACACCATGTGTTAAAGAGAATATAACACCCCGATACCTTAAAAATATATTGAATTTTAAATTAATTGAATATCTTAAATAGGTTTCATGAAACACAATGCAAAGTTTATATTGCATTACATGAAATAATGAGATTCTTTGATAGATTGTTTTACATGAAAGATCAGGTTTTACCTAAAAAATATACTATTAATATTATTATAATAGTTATTAGTCAGCCTTTGAAATGGTAAATATGAATAGAATTAACTAAATTAATAAAATATATATTTTACCCATGTTTATTGGTTATTTATTTATTAATAATAAAATAAGTATCATTTAAAATAAAAATAAATGTTTTCTGAATACTATATTTTTTGTAAATGACAGTTTAATTGTGTTTTTCATGTGAAATTTATAATGAATTCTTAATACTTATAAAATATTTATTTTTTAAAAATAAATTATTTTTTGAAATCATAACTAAAAAAGTATATATGTTTGAATATTTTCAATATTTTTGAGATATTTTATTTTTTGATGAATTGTTAAAAATTTTAAATTGAAAATTGAAAATTGATTTTTTGTTTAAATAAATAATAATTTTAAATTATATGTTAAATTAGTATTAATGTAAAATTAGTAAAATTTTATATCAAGTAATAAAATTTAGGTAATTGGAATAATTTTATTAATGTATTTTGATATAAAAAACATATAAACATTTGAACATTTTCACATAAAAACCATCTTTTTTGTCGTGTGTGAGAGTTTAACTTTAAATTAAATACTACCACATATGTGAGTTGAATTTAGAAAAATGGATTCCATATTTTTTTAGTCATAATAATTTATATTTTTAATAAATTCGTCTTAATTTTCGACCAAAATTATCATTTAATACAATTAAAATTAATTATCATGATTAATGTTAAAAAAAGGTTTTTCACATAACATGCGTTTTTATTAAAACTAATTTTACAAATACATAGTAATTTTATTTAATAATTTGGATATAATATTTATAATAATTATATATAAATCATATAGTAGGATTAATATTGATTTTATTCTTAAGTGATATATTACCTAGGTAAATAAAAAGATACAAGATACCGTGGTAAAAAATAAAAGGGTAAAATTTAGTAAACATAAAAAATAAAGAATAAAATGATAAAACTATATTTATTTTGAAGATTTTGAGTTTTTTCAAGACAAAATAAACCTACATTGATTTGTTATTCAATTTTCTTATCCCTTTGAGTTTTGTCCGACCTCCCAATAGTGGATATGTTTTAGTATTTGCATGAATACCACTCATCAACATTAAAAGGGAACTCAATCTCCCCCATTATTCACACATTAAAACAACAATGGTTCATCAAATACCTTCACAAATAACTTCCAAACTTCCCTATACAAATTATAGAGCCCTTATGTTTTGAATAAATCCAACATAGGAAGGATTTAGTGCCAACCTAATTAGGATATCTAAAGAAGAGGTAATGTTCTTTAACAAAAGTCGTTATTTTACTTATTTGTACACCTCCTTAAATTTTTACTAAAACACAATGATATAAAAACCTCATTTTATTCCATATAAATGGATTTTAATTTTTTTGGTACTACCTAAAACCACACACACTTCCATTTAATGGGTTATGAAATCATTCTTTGTGTATAGGGTGGATAACTTCCTTGTGAACTAGTGTCATTTATTTTTCCATTACTACCTGTCATGGTTGGGTATGATAATTGGTCTAAATTAGACATATTATGTTTAAAACATTATTTCACCTTTTATCTCACTATATAATATATATATATATATTAACATTCCATTACATTGGATATAATATAATGTTACTCATGTGTACGGAGAACTACCACCTCGCAAAGAGATGTGATTTATCTTTCTCTAACGCTTCACATGAAAGATGATAAATATCAAGTTAATTATTATATATTATATAAATTAAAACATTATAATATTAATGAAATATTTATCATTATATAAATTTAAAATATATATCATTTTCCTTATTTCCTTTTCACTTATGTAATAGAGATAATATCGTTCGTGTACATGTGGAATATTGCCTTTATGAAGCGATGTGACACTATTTTCATCACTATATTAGATGGATGATATATAAGTATTATAAAAAAATTAATTTTATAATTATGTAATTATTATTATAGAGATGATATAACTATATAATATGTGAAAGAACCAGACCATTCCTGACAAATAACAAAATAGAAAACATGGAAATTAACACCTGAAAGAATGGAAATAATGAAGGATTATCAATTAATGGGAGATAAAATGTCATAAAAGGATAATATATGATATAATAAAAATTAACATGGTTTGGTAATAATATAATAACATTTTTAAAATAAATATATAACAGGTAAAATCACAATCAACCAAAAGGAAGCATAAGACAATGGATTTCGACTCGATTTCATTAAATTGAGCCATATGGTAATGTTATGAACCTAGTTTTATTTTTACGGTTTATGTACTATCAATTTAAAATATTATATAATTAATAATGAATTATTAATTCTATTTTAAACTTAAATTTTAATTATTTAATCTAACTGGATTTTACTTTAATGTTAACAAATGGTACATGAATTCATAACTCAATTTATGTTCCTTGGGTTAATCATTTGCATCATTGCTCATGTCTTTATAAGATTATGTTTATAATGAATTTTAATCACATTATGTTCTAATTAAATTTTTTTTATAAATTATATATGATACATAAAATCTATTCACTTATTAATTGTTACATCAATGTTATGATTTTTTTAAGGGTTTACTTCAAAGTCTTTTTTTAATCATGATTGTTTATTCTTAAGTTTTAGTTATAGGAAATTATTTGATAATTTATTTAATAAAAAATTATATTTACCTATACTTTGGTTATTCATGATCTGTTTCATGAAATATTATAATTTTCTCACTCCTTTTTCACTGAAAATGTTTTAGAAAATGTTTTTTTTAAAAATCCGACTTCATTTATCTGCTCGGTCCGAAATTTGTTTTCTTCCAAAACCATGTTTTCTAAAAAAAAATTAAAAATTTTCTAACATTTTTAAAATTATTTATCAATGAAATTTTCACCATTTTGTAGTCTTTAATTTTTTTTCAAGGGAATCTTTTTTTTTTAAAAAATGTTCATTGGGATTTTACAAAAATGTTAAAGGAATGTTATTAATTTTTTAAAAGAAATACACTTTAATAACCTTTTTAAATTAAAAAATGGATGGTGATTTTCACTTATTTGAAATGTAAGAAATTTCTTTCCATTGTGACCATCATTTATTGAAATTCCCCTTTACAAATTTGTGAGGATATTTTTAATGATTTGTTTTTAAATTTTACTTTCAAATAAAAGGATTTTCAATAGGATTTTCAAAATGAAAATAAATTTTTTTGTAAGAATCTTTTTAAATATATTTTTATTGTAGTTTTATTCATCAATGACAACAACCCTTTGGTATTTGGGGTGGTAATTGAGTGGTTAACACACCATGTAACCCTGCATGAAACCCATGATCAAATACTAATGGAGGGGTATTGCCAAGATACTATATTAGTACTATAGAAGGTACTTTAGGAGTTTTATACCAACATGAACTATTTATCCGTTTGGGACATTGGGACACTTTTTGGTCCTACAAGCCAAATGGGCCTCCTGACCATCAGAGGGGAAGTGACACAGACATGATGGGTAACTCATGATTAAAGTGTGATATAGGTGGGAGTAATCATGCCATCTAATGGTTGTCTTAAGGTCAATGTAATGGGATTCATTCCAAATGGGGCTTCGGGCCATGAAACAATTATTTAATAAATCCGCTGGAATAGTGGGTTATCTCTTGGGGGGATAAAATCTTCCTTACTACCCTATGTATGTGTGGTTTGTGCATGTGTTTGAATTTAATTCTACCCCCAAGAACCTAATATAATATCATTGACAAAAACCCTTTATTTTTACACTAATGGGTATATATTGATACTATCCTTATTCTTCCTCTGGATGGTTTATAATTATTTTCCCAAAGTGTAATATTGAAATTCACTTCTTTGTTTCATTTTTAGTCCTTAAATTCCCCTTAAAATATTCAATTTAATGTGATCATTAAACATTAAATTTACCATAAATATCCTTATTATTTAATATTAATGCGATTATTTCATAAACCATTTATCATTTAGATATATGGCGTTTTACATTGAATGTTTTTGGATAGACTGAAGAAATACTGATTAATCTGTATACTCTAACCAATATAAATATATGATGTTAATGAATATTTATTGAAGAATTAAATTAATTATTAATTATATAAGGAATGATTTTGACCTGAATTGAAAGGTAAAGCGGAACATTATATAGGCCCTCGATGCATTGTTAGGTCTTCTAAGGAATACAAGTTAAGATATAATTAAATGGGTTTTTACCTAATATTTAGAGCATATTATGAAAGGTCTTGATATTGAGGTATCATGTGAAAATTACATGACATCCAATAATTAGGCATTTCCTTCATTAATAGTTCTGTTATTATTATTTGATAGATTTCTACCATGATATTATCTATGTATGAACTTCATTTCTAATTACTGATTAAATGGATTTTTTTATTTATATACCTTTCTATATTGATTATTCATTTTCCATTTAATTTATTATCTCATGGGACTAGTTATTTACCTTGCCTTATTTATTATTCTTTATCTCATTATTTAAATATCTTGTTTTCTATATTATTTACATTTCCATATTGATTATTCTTTATCTAGTTATACAAAAGGAATGTGTGATCGGTTATTTACAATTCCATGTTGATTATTCTTATTTATTCATGATAGATTCTACTATATTTAAGTATTACTGATCATTTGATCTCACCCTTATTTTGCTTCCTTTCCCAAGGATATCATGAAGAGTAATATATTTGATATTCAAGGATATCATAGAGGGAATAATGTTATTCTCTAAAAAATTATGATCTTAATTGTGTATTTAATAATAATGTAAGACCTATGTATGTACCTAGTTTTCCAGGAAAACTAAACTATTCTATCCTTTGGTATGAGTTTCCTTTTATACTATTCCATTGTAATGGTAAAATTCACCAACTATGGAATATTGGGGTTGGGGTCGCTACAGTTACTATCAATGGAAGTCTTGAATAATCCTTTGGAACTAGATTTAGTAAAAAATTGATTAGAGAGCACAACTATATGAAATTATTTGAGGATAAGTATCGAATAACATCCTATAGTTTTTGTAAGAATAGATTATGTGATTTTCCTAGAAATAATTCCCCATCAGGATAATAAAAGTAGATGTGGTTCTAGAATAGATGTATATAGGATTAATAACACTCAAAAGGGCACAATAGTCTTGACTTTATTTTTACATAGTACACATCAACCATCCTTATCAAGAACATGGTTTGAATCTCTTGTGGGTTATGCATATAATAATTCAAAAATTAATTAAAAACCCATATGAAATATTTGAATATATAATAACAATGATTGATATATATTTAACCCTAGACCCTGAAGAACCTATTTTGAAATTAAACAGATGAATTATGCACATAGAAATATTTTTACCTATGGTATTTTGGTTACAAGAACTACGAAACATCTAATTTTTGTGTTAAATTTTAGAAGAATATATGACTTCACTAACATAAGAGTAATGAACACCATCATGGTTTTGAGTTTATGGTTAATAATAAGATCAAATTCTTTATCACTTATTTTTGGGTTTTATGTGATGGTAGTCTACCAATATTAGGGATATTTTTGGAGAAATTTATTTCAAAAATATGTTTTAAAGATAATTTTATTTGAGGAATAATGACTCTACATTTTATAGAAATAACTTTAAAGTTATTAATATCCTTCTAGGTTAATATGACCATTAATGACCTAGTGAAAATAATCAACAATGATTATTATACTTTGTAATGAATTATATTGAAGACCTTAGTAAAAAGGTAAATTAATAAATAATTTTATTTTAAGTATTTTCATCACTTTTTCGGAAACATTATAGGAATTATATTAATTAAAAGAAGGAAAACCCACATGTTGGGTGATAAACCATTGCATCTAGATAAGCGGTGGGTTTTGATCCCATTAATGGAATATGATAAGTGTTCTATGCCTACAAATGGCCTATGTGATTTCCTCGTCAATATGTCATTTTTTTAGTTAAAATATTTGCGAATTAAATGATGAACAAGTGGTTTCACTATTGTGGAATACTTTTGAAAAATATATTGGTCTTGAAGAATACATGGAGTCTAAATAAAACACTCATTCCATGGATCTTATGATCCATTAAAAATTAATTTTAACGATTTAGGCATAAGATCCTTGTTTTTGGTACATTAATTTCATGGATTAAGGGATGACTTGTAAATTGATCAAAAAAAACTAAAGGGTGAAATTAAACTTATCAAATAGAAATCAATCAAGTAAGTATATTTTCATATATTCTTAGACAGTAATTAAATTATTGACCACTAGGAAAAATTATCTTGAAATAACATGTTATCCTATTACCATCATTTCTTAGGATATGAATGCCTTTTTTCCACATATTAGATTTATGTTTTTCAGGACCCAAAATTTACATTGATAATTCACTTTATTATGGTAAATGAACTCAATCACTCTATATAATTATTTAATCTTTTCTTCAACTCCCATATCTTCACTTTACACCAATTTTCTCCTACTAACAAACCTAGTTATGTGTTATTCCATATGATATTTATACTCCTCTTACTCTCTTATTAATATTTTTTTAAATCTTTTAAAAATGAGGCTTTTAAATAAATGAATTTTTAAAAATCAAACCCAGTATTATCAATATCAATTTTAAATTTTGAGGATAGATTTTATTTAAGAGAATGCAACACCTTGAAATTCTAAAATAAGGACACTATATTAGATAGCTTTTATGACCCAAAAAACCATGTGTATAAGGGTATATAACACCTCAATGCCTTAAAATAATATTAATTTTTAAATAAATACAATAAATTAAATATATTTCATGACACACAATACTATGTTTATCTTACGTTACATGAAATAATGAGTTTCTTTAATAGATTGTGTTACATGTATGACTGTGTTTTACAAAAAAATATAATATTAATATTTTTAAAATAGTTATCACTTGGATATTGGAATGGTGAGTAGTAATAAGATTAAATAACATGTGAAAATATTTATTTTAGATTTTTTTATTTTTTATCTATTGATTATAAATATAATTAAAATCATTTCAATGAAAAATAAATTACTTTTGAAAATTGTTTTTTTTCAAAATGTTAATTTAATCATGCTTTGTGGATGTATTTTATAATAAAGGATTACCCCTATTAGAAAATTATTTTAAAAAACTTTTTTTAAAATCATAATAAAATATATATCTTAGGGTGAAGTTTTGGGATATTTCCAAGAAGTTTCATTTTTAGAACAATAGTGAAAAATACTAAAGTTTAATTTAAAACTTCCTTTTGGATTAAATAATTAAAAATTATAAACTATGTTTTAAATTATTATTATAATAAAATAAGTTATATTTTATATCAATTAATAAAATTTTGGTCATTGGAATAATTTTAATATGGTATTTTGATATAAAAAAATTGTAAACTTTTGATCATTTTCACTTTAAAAACACCTCTTTCTCGTCGTGTGTGTGAAATTAATTTTAAATTATATTCTTGTACTTATGAGAGTTGAATTTGAAAAATGGATTCCATGTGTTTTTAATCATAATAATTTATATTTTTAATTAGGTCATATTAATTTATTATGGTAATTATTTTTGAAAACATTTAAAATTAATTATCATGAATTATGTTAAAACGGGGTATTGTGCATTACATGAGTTTGTATTAAAAATCATTTTACACACACATTGGATATTTATTTAATAATTTGAATCTCATATTAATGATCATTATATTTATATTATATAGTAAAATTAATTTTAATTTTAATTATAACGGATTTATTACCTTGATAAATAAAAAGATACAAATTACCGTGGTAAAAAATAGAATGATAAAATTTAGCATGAAAAATGAATAAGGAATAAAATGATAAAATTTATATATTTTGGAGTTTTGAGGATTTTAAAGACCACATAAACCCTAACCAGCATAATTATTCAATTTTGATCCCACACGAGTTAAGGGAGACCTCCCAATAGTGAATACTTTTGGGTATTTACAACAATGTCACTCCTCCTCAACTATAAATGGCAACTCACATTCCCAAATTATTCACACTTTAAGAGAACTTTTCTCCAACAATACCCACCAAAATAACTTTCCAATATACCTATCATTATACTATAATTCTTCTTTTTGTGAATAAATCGAACCTAACAAGGCTTTTGTGAAAACCTAAAGAGGATACCCTAAGAAGAGGTAATGGTCTTTAGCAAGCATCTTTATTTTATTTTTTATCCACCTCATTAAATTTTTATTAAAGCTTTTTGATTAAAACAATGAGTATCATAAATATATTTTTATGTTTTTATAGTAATTTTATCGATTAAAACCATAAACACATCCATAAAATGGGTTATGAAATATTCGTTTGTATGTATGGCAGACTATCACATCGCAAACTAGTGCCTTTTATTTTCCCGTTAGCACCTTTCAGGGTTTGGTGTGATTATGGATATAAATTATTTATATGTTATAAAAAATTATAACCATTGATTGACTATATTATATATATTTTTTCAACTTCCATTCTGTAGGAGATACAATAACGTAGCTTGTGTCTATGGCGGACTACCGCATTATGAATCGATGTGATTTATCATTTACTAAGGCGTCACATAAAAGGTGATAAAGATAATTTTATTTATTATATGTCGTATAAAGGAAATAATTTTGACATTAATGAAAAATTTATCAATTTGGAAAGATAATATATATATATATATATATGTCATTTTCCTTCTTTCCTTTTCACTCTTGTAAAGGTGATAGTATAGTTCGTGTGCATGTGAAGTACCACCTTCAAGAAGCGATGGGTATCTCTTTTCATCACCACACCAAATGGATGATATATAAGTATAATTAAATAATTAATATTAGAATTATTTTATTATTATTATTATTATAACAATAAAATAATATGAAAAAGAACTCCAATATTCATGATAAACAAATAATGGGAATACTGGGCAATTAACACAAAAAATAATTGAAATAATAAAATATAATTAGTGAATAGGTGATAAGACGTTATAAAAGGATAATATTTTATATTGATAATATTAATATAGTATTATAATAAGTTGATAACATGTTTAAACACAGTATGTATGTGGTTAAAGAAGGTTCAACGAAAAAGAAGTGTGAGGTAAGGGATTTCGTCTCAATTTTATTTTATTGTGTTATATAGTAATGTTAGGAACCTATTTTCTATTATTTCGGGTGTATACTGTACCTTTGGAAAATAATATGTTGAATAATTCAATATTCTTGGTATTTTAAGTTTTGCATTGAAATATTTCATCAAATGGGATTGTACATAAATGTTACCCTGTCGTAAGGGATGTATTATCTCAATTTATTTTAATTGGGTTATTCTTCTAGTTCACTGATTATTTTACTATTAGATTATGTGTATAATTAATTTTTATAAGAATATTTTCTTTTTCAATTTTTTTTATGTGCATTTTTATTTTATTCACATAATCTATTCATTGATTAATTCTCACTTCAATGTAATGATCTTTCCTTGGTTTTACTTAAAAATATCATTTTTATAGAGATTATGTATTTTTGAATTTTAAATGAAGGAAATTATTGGATAATTTTTTTAAAAATATTTTAATTTTTTTCTCCTATGTTTATTTATTAATTATTTCAATTAGTGGTACCACTTTTTACTCTTTGGAACTTATAATTTTATAGAAAATGTTTTTATGAAAATTTTTCTTCATTTACCTCTTCAGTCAGAAATTTGTTTTCTTCGAGAAACTAATTTTCTAGAATTATTTTAAAAATTGTTTTTAAAATCCTCAAAATTATCTATCAAAGGTATTTTCACCCACTATTTTTCTTTATATATTTTTTTAAATTAATCTTGTTTCATTTAAATAAATATTATTTTGATTTTACCTAAAATGTGAATGGAATCTTATTGTCAATTTCTAAACAAGGCACTTTCTTAACACTTTTACTGTGAAAACTAAATTATATTTTTTAAATTTATAGAATTTTTAGAATGACTTACTTTATTGACCATCATTTCTTGTAATCTCCCTCTTAATGTTTATAATGATATTTTTCATCAATATTTTTCTAAAAGTGTTTTTCATAGAAATGTATTTTCAAAGTATTTATCAAAACGAAAAGGATATTTTCCTTAATAATGTATTTATCATTTTTATGGTATTTTTATTTATTAATGATGAAAAACCATTATTATTACGCCAATTAGTATATATTGATATCATGCTTATTGTTATTTTAAATGGTTTATGATTTTTTTTTTCCAAGGATAGTATTTTCATTCATATCCTTGTTTAATTTTGTAGTTATTAACTTCCTCTTGAAATATTCACTTAATTGTGATCATTAAGGATTATATTTCCCCTAAATATCCATATTATTAATCATGGAAATTATTAATTCTTTAACCATATCCCATTTAAATATGTTGTGTTTTTTTTTTGAATTTTATCTGATTGACAAGTGAAATATTGTTAAATCTATATCATTTAGTAAATAGAGATATTTGATGTTAAGGAATATTCAACAGGACATAAATAAATTATTCGATGTGTGAGGAATTAATTGGACCAAATGTTATTTGTGGTTCTTAGAAATATATATCCCCTCGATGCATCAGTTGATCTCATGATACAAACATGTTAAGCTATAATTAAATATGTTTTTACGTGTAGTTTAAAACATCTTGTGAAAGGTCATTATGGTAGAGGTATCATGTGCCAAAGACCTGTCATCTAGTAATTAAGAATTTCCTTCATTAAGAATTTAGTTATTATTTTCTGATATATTATTACCATGATATTACCTATATTTGACATTCATTTTCAGTTTATTGATTAATTGGCAAGTGTTTCTAATTTTTTCACCTTTACATTGTGATTATACCTTATCTAGTTATTCAAATGTCATCTCTACGTAGTTATTTACCTTTACATAATGATTGTTTTATATACAGTAATCAAAATGACATATTTGATCAATTATTTACCTTTCTATATTGATTATTCCACATCTTGTTTTTTAAATGGATTGTATTCTTTGTTATTTTCCTTTACATGTTGATAATTAATATCGATTCATGATAGATTCCATTGTACCTAACCCTTACTAGTCATTTGAGGCCACCCATATTTTTTCCTTTACCTAGGATTTCATGAAGTGTACTATGTTTTGTATTAAAGGATATACTAATGGGAATAATGTTATTCTCTAAAAAAATATGTTGTAAATTGTATGTTCAATTGTAATTTCATACTCAATTATACATTTAGTTTAACAAGACGACTAAACTATTCGGTCATTTAGGATATATTTACTTGTATCTTATTCCATTTTAATGGTAGAAGTCAGTAACTATATGATGTTGGGGTTAGAGTTTCTAGGATGAATAATAATTAAATTCACTTATGTTATTTGATGAATCCATTATGCACTAGTTTTCTATATCCTTTTCTGAAAAAGATTCTTCAGCAGTACTTGAATCTTTAGCACAACTCCATACATCTGCCATTATCTTATTATCCTTCTTATATTGGTTCCTCTTACCCTTTCCCTTTTATAGTCTTGTACTATTTGGATTGATATTCTACCATTTCCAATATTCATAAAAAATAACATCTTGAATATTATTATAATTTAAATTACCTTTTATCCATATCCTTATAAAAACATTTTTCATAGACTTACAGGAACCTCCTTGTATTATCATTATTTATTATATATCAACATTTTGTAACATATGCTATATCATCTATTACAACTCTATAACCTACAATAAAAAGAGTAATTAGATACATTTTATTCCAAATATATTCCTATATTCTTTGAATTATCTTCTTCATAAATATTTTTAACTTACAAATCATATTTTACTAATGATCCAACAAGATTATCAACTATATATTCCCTAAAGTTATTTATTTCATCAATAACAAGCATCTTTGTATAAAACATCATAGAAATTGATCTATTTAATCATTCAATTAGCTACTTATTTTCAAGATTTTCTCATAAATAAATAATATCATTTAAAATAACAGTAAAAATATAAAACATTTCATTAATAATTTTTTATTCACTCATTTTAAATTCATTGTATTCAGCTCTTAAGATTCAAAACATAGTTCTAATAAGCCTAACTAATTCAGTAATTGTAACTTGATGAATTTTCATGATATCATGTGTTGTTTTACATGAATATACACATTTATACTTATTTAAAAATATAATATTATCATTACCTTATAATTACTATTATACTTTTCCATATCATTTCCAACTAATGATTCAAGTTCACATTCAGGTGTCTTGTAATGATTATACATGATTATCCAATGGTCAATCCTAATTTTATTTAAGAATGACTTCATAAAATATTTCCAATTTCTATAATTCATACTTTATATTTTTAGTGGTTTTTAGTTATCCATATATCATTTGAACTATCTTCTATTATATTAAATAATATAATTCCCTTTGATAGTTAATTCAGGAACAAGATAACAAATTCATATATATATATATATATATTAATATAGGTATAATCCTCGGATACTAATTATTGGTTCAGAGTTAATATGGAAAAATATCTAATAGGGGGTGTAAATTTCTTTTTTAAAATGAATTTAGAAATTTTTTTATCAACATTATAAAAATTAATGTCACTAAAGTAAAAATATAAGAAAAACAAGACATGATATTTTTATAGTGGTTTAGATCTTTATGATCCTAGTATACTCTCCCCCTCTCACAAACCAAGACAGACAAAACCCACTATAAACACTATATTTGAATAATATAATGTCTTTTTCTCACCTAGACTCACAACTGAATTATATAACCCTTTTCACCTTCGAGGCTCTAACCTAAAAAATATATTCCATTTTATCCCTAAAGGCATAGCCCAAAAAATCATTGTTTTTTACACTTTATGATCAAACCAATGACAGACCTTTTTTTGGGGGATAGAACCCACAAACATAACCTTGAATGGATTATATAACCATTTAAAATTATTTAGACGTAAATATTTAGAAGTACATCCACAGAAATATCTCAATGCTTCAATTTTTGGGAGTCGATGTAGTAAGCAGCTCTCCTGCTGAATAGTATCAAAGGTTTGTTATTTAGATTAGAGAAGTAGTTGATCCCCAAATTATGTCTCACTTATAGGGTCTAAGAAAATAACCAACCTCATGTATTGACTTTGATCTATTGAACTTCTTATATGGAGTTCTACTATGCATATAAAATTTAAAATAATGAATCTCATTCGAGCTTATCTTTCAGAATTATACATGTGATATCTTCATTGAATTGTTTAAAAAAAACCCCACATGGGTTATATTTATAATATGTAAAATTAAAAACATTTTATATAGTGATATCAAAATAGTTTAGTTAACAAAAAAATAAAAATCACTTATAATAAAAATTAATTTCTCTGATAATTGTAATAAAACAAGTTTGAAATATCAACCCACCAAATGATAATTTAAGCCTACATAAAATTAATCCAAATAAAATTCAATAGTATTACAATAATTTAAATGTATTTATTTAATAATTAAATCAATATAAACATGAGAAATAAAGGTGCAATAATTCCTAATATAAAAGTTTAAATAAATTAGATTATGTTTTAAGATAAAATATGACAAAATAATTAAGTTACCATAGATAGTTCAAAAGTTAAGTTCAAAACATTCTCATGTTTCAACATTCACTTAGTTAATTTTTTGTTAATTTGGTTACTTCATTTTTTTCATGCAAGCCCGTTATTTCTTTCATTATTTCTTTTCATTTTTATTTACGTGGTCACATCATTTTTTTTCATGCGGCCACTTCATTTGAATTCATGGAGAAACTTTAGTTTATTAATATGATCACTGAATTTTTGTTCATTTTATCATTTCATTTATGATGACATATAAACTTTGTCAAAATTTTAATCATGTTCATTTCTCAGGGCCACTTCTAGACATTGTAAAATTTTCATATATGGTCACATCTTAAGGTGACTTCCAGAATTTTAATTTTTTCAATCATGATTTTTTCTCGAGATCACATAAATACCATTTCAAATTTTCACTCATAGCCACTTCTCAGGGTCACATCTATTCTATTTCAAATTTTTACTCACAATCACTTCTCAAGGTCACTTCCATGATTTTTAAAACATTCAATAATGGTCACTTATGAGGGCCAATTCCTAAATTTTTCAAATTTTAAACAATAATTACATCTCAAGGCCAAATTTATACATTTGAAAATTATCAATCATGGTCACTTCTAAATGTCACATCTATAATTTTTCAATGTTTCACTCATTTTCAATTCTCATTGTCACTTCCAGACATTGTAAAATACTCACTCACATTACTTTCTTAAGGTCAATTCTAGAATTTTTCAAATATTCACTAACATTAACAAAACATGGTTAATTAATTATTTTACTAATATATTATAAATTATAATTATTTAAATTAAAAAAAATTTATTTATTCAATTGGATCAGGGTTCCAATTTTGTAGTTAGAGAAAGGCCATGTTAGTAGTTACTAAGGGTAAGGGTTTCTTCCCAAAATTCCCATCTTTGAGAGAAATTTTGTTTTATAAAAATAAATTATTTATAATAGTGTGTATACACAGAAATTTTTATATTATATCATCTATTATCTTTATTCATATTAATTTAACATTTACATCAAGATCTCCAATTTTCAAGTTGTTCAAACTAAAATGTTTCTTCAGTTGTACGAGGTTTTTTTGTATAGACTTCACTTCATTGAGTCATGCTTTAATATTATGAACCTATTTAATATTTCTATTGTTTTATAACTCACAAGTATGTATTTTTGAATACAATATCATTCAATTAAGGGTATTTATTGATCCAGGACATTCACATACTTTTAGTGATTTTTTATTCATAAAAAACAAATGTCATTAGGGCTTTGATAACTCAATTAACTTTTGTTAAGTTATACTCCAATTTAATGATAATTATCAATTAAAGATAGTTATATTCATATAAATGATGATATTATGTTACTAACCCTCTTTCGTTTCTAGATAATTATGTTTTTTATCCATGTCTTCTTCAATGATGATTTCATTTTTAAATTTTGAGATGATAAAGAATAATTTAATTATTTTATAATGAAACATTACACATTATGTCCATATTATTTCATTCCACCAATTTTTTTATTATTTGGAATTATATTCTATTTTATTTCCGGTACCATCATATTTATATTTGAAATTTCTTAAAATGAAATTTTATCAATTGTTAAATGGTGAGGGTTTCAAAAAAAGTAAAAATTTTGGATATAAAAGGCTTTTAATATCAATCTATTATATTTTATATTCGAACAATAATTTTATTATTCATGAAAATGTTTCCTTCAAAATTATTTATTTTCACAAATAATGTTTTAAAAATATTTATGAAACATTATAAAAAATATTTTTTTAAATGATTTTAACCTCCAATTCAAAAATAACATTCATGGGTTTAAGGTAATATATTCCCAAAAGTATTACTTCCATTTTATTCTCAATAACTAAAATATTTACTTCTAATAGAATTTTGTATCATGATTCACTATATATTTTCTCTTATAATGAATTTTATTAAGGTGAAAACGTTTTAGTATCATTTTATTTTATTTTTGAACCTAGTTTATGTGATTACATTTGATAATGTCTTGAAATCCATTTATAATTCTATATGTTATTTTATGATGCAATTATTAGTTTATTTAAGTGTCACACAAAATTATTGATTATGATATGGGTGACACCTATATATCCCTACAATGTATTTAGAAAAATATTATATATAATGAGATAGAAAGGATAATTGAAAAAGTTAGCGAGTAGATTGGTTTATAATGGGAGAGTGTGATGATGTTTAGATCTGCTCAAAATTTTGTGTGTGATCATGTTTTTACATATCCATGTTCAAAATGATAAGAAATATTGTGTTCATAATTATGAGAAATTTTTTCTTATGTTCCATGGATCATGTTTTATACATAATGTTTTATTTTCTCATGTAATAGTAAGTATTTTATAGTTTGATATTATATGTCTATCTTTTATTCTTTTGGTTAATTATTATTGATTTATGTTCATTAAATAAGATATTTTTATTTATTAATGGTTCCCACAATTTTATGATCTAAATATTATGTCTTTTGATATTTTATCATTTATTAAGCATTTTTTCTAACCCCTACTTTTGTTTTTCTATTATATAGGATTTGAATATTATTATGCCTCATGGATTGTATAAGAGGGGTTTTAGTGTAAGGATAAATGTTAACAACATGTAAAATAAGTGTTTTATATTTCATAGTATTCAAGTCATTAAACGATTATGCTCTTTGGGTTTAGACTATTTGTGAGTTTTATTAATTAAACCATTGTATAATGTATTATTTATGTATGTTTCTCTAGTTTCTCATTAGTTGGTAGTTGAGATGGGTTTAATTATTTTTGGAGGTAATTTTTTCATTTTGGGGTTAGTTTAGAGAACCGTTGTGGAAAACCTGTAGATGATTCTAAGTATAGGATGGTATACTAAAATATTACTAATGTCTTTATTAGGTGATTATCATAGAAAAACATCAATGTTTGGATACTGGAAAGGGGATGTGGATGTGACATAGATGCACAAATGGGTAATAACCCCAATGGGATAGTTGAGTACTAATTCAATCGTCTCCTTGATACATGATGGGTGGGCCTATTACAACACAATGTTTTGACACTCATATGGGACATTACTTGGTTTATCACATTATATTTATGAACCACTATGAAGTATTTATTTCCTATTTATTTTGAGGCATTAGGGTGGGATGTATAATATTACTAAACATAAAATAACTTAGGGTAAAATAATATCAATATAGGTTGAACTAATGTAACTACAAGAAAACATGATAATATAAATTAACAAGGAATTTTAAGGTTTAAAATCATTTTATGTTTTTCTCAATTCCCTAATATTGTTAATATTTTATTAGTCATGACTAGTGTTTTGGATTTAGTAATGGTTGTAACTAAAAGGAACCATGGGTGTGAGGAACTATGTAGAGATTACCCCAACAAATGAAAAATAAGAATGGGTACCAGAACGAGAAACCTTATGATTATTGCAAACTAGATATCATGAATCATGATTAAAATTTTATACATGTTCAAAGTCCCAAACACACAAAATAAGAGAATGATATAATCTAATGAAAGATTAAGTAATTAATATGATTAAGGAAAAAAATTAATTTTCTATGGGTAAAAAATATGGTAGGAAGCACCCATGGAATTACATCATGGGGATTGGAAGATACCTCAATTATAGAGGGGTTTTCATCCAGCGTCAATAATATTTATGAAAATGAAGATTTCAATTAACATGATTTAAATAAATAAATGTCATCCTACGATAACATTAATAACCAAATTCTTAGGTTTTGGAAACATGGAAATTATCCAATTCAACTCTATAATCCAAGGAATAATAAAACCTATGAGAATAACCAACCTCCAATACCAATAAAAAAATGAAATAACCATGAAATAACTGGTCCAAAAGAAGATACTAATATTTAAGGTACATGTAAACTCTAAGTTTGTGGAATAAATTTCTAATTGAAATTTGATTCTAGGAACTCTATGATATCCTATAATTTTTCTAAGATCCTTAAATCACCGCCTTTATGATTTAATTTCTAAATAAATATTTTATTGGTATAATTATTTCATTCTATGTTGAAGCTTCTAGGAATGTCCCTCTTTGAAATCTTATTTTCACCTTACTTTTGATAAATTTAACATGATTTTATTGATTTATTAATTCACTCTACTTAGAGGAAATATTATCAAAATTAAAGAAAACACATTACATATTAACCTATTATATTCTATTAAAATATAATATTAAAAACCATATAGGAAAAAATATATAATGTGGGACTTGATACCATATATCATTACGCACTTTGCAAAAACGGTTGTATAAAAACACAATATTAGGGATAATACTATTCCGAGGAAAGGGATATTTTTCCGAAGTTGGTAAGGTTGATATCTCTTATCAAATTATACCCAAAGTCATACTTATCATATATAAACCACTTTATAACATATTTATTATGAAATAATTAAAATTTTGAGGTTAAATTTTTTAATTGGAGAGATAATGTGATGAATTGATATTTTGATGTATATTAACCATAAATAAATATAGTGTTTGATAGCTTTTCCCACACAAAACACTGAACTGAAAAGAAAATAATGTTATATGAAGGTAAAATATAAAAATTAGTTATAACCATTAAATCCTAGGAATTAAATTAGGGGATTAACCACATTATAAAATATAATTATGGTGAAAATAATTTCTACTTTTAATACTAATGAAATTCTGTTAATATAGTTGAAAAAAAATAAAAAATCACTTTCAACTTTAAATTATATTTTTTCGGATATTTGTTTTTATTCAAAAAACTAATTAAATTATTTTTAAAAAATAAAAAAATATATATAATATGAAGAATAGACTACCAATAAAGTGGAAAAATTTAATAGGATTTAAGAATAAAAAATAATTATCGTATTTCAATACAAATAGTTTTCCCTCTATAATTTAGGATTTTATTAAATATGAAATTTTAAAATATTATAAATTTATTTTTATAATGTAGACATAATTTTCTAATTAATAAAAATAATATAATCTTGAGATTATTTTTTTTGGTTTTTTCTAAAACAATTGATTTTTTATGAATAGTACAATTTTCCATTTTTACTAATATGACAACATTTATGCCATTATTAGTATACAAGTGTAAATTAAAATTTTATGAACAAAAATCCAGGATAAAAAATGTATTTAATTCTTGATATTATACAATTTTAGATATTTATTACAGTTTTCAAACATATGATTTAGATTTTAGAACATAGTTAATTATTTCTCATAAATTATTTTAAAAAATTATATATTAATCATATAAAAATTAATTTTTAATACATTATTAAATTGAATCGGAAAAAAATGGATTATTAGGACTAAATTATTTAATATGAATCACATTATTTTTAGTCTTAATGATCATGTGACCTTGGGTAAATATTTTTTACCCTAGTAAAATCATTATTTTTCCCTATAAATATGATCTTCAAATTTAAATACAAATTAATTAGCATTAATATAATTTTTAATCAATTTTTGATAAGATTAATAATTATTAATGAGTATAATGACATTTTCCTCACTAAACTATTTTTCGAAACATATATGTTTAAATTTAAAAGTTTACTTTCTCTTATATGAAAATTGAATAAGGTTAAACTGAGTAGAAATTCCGATTTATCATGTTGGAATTTGATAAAAACGTTTAACCTATACTTTAAATGATAAAATCATAACCATGATTAATTTTTAATCAAGATTATAATGTAAAAAATTATAAATAAAATATCTCAAATGTTTACTAATTATTGGTCAGTTAAAAATTATTGAAATTATCTCAGGTAAGAAATTCATATTAACATGTGTCACCTACCATTTCTACATCTAATTAATCTAACACTCCAAACCCAACTAACACCACCCGTGATTCCATTCTTACCCCTCACCTAACATTGGTTTTAAATAAAAAATACCCACTTTTTCAACTATAAAAGGAGCTCACGTACACTATTATATAATCCCTATAAACCCCAAAGAAATTTATTATTAATTTACATTACCTATAAATCTATGAATCCTTCCCAAAAAGTTCCTCAAGTTTTAATGAGTCCTTCCAAAGAGTAAGAAGCTACATAGAAAGGTATGATTTATCCTCATATTATTTTTGATTCATGTACTTCTTTTACCATCAGACCTAAGAGTTTCATTTTATTATACTTACATATGTTCATAATCAATCGTTTACTATCAAAATTACTCCTTATTGATGATAGAATAGCCTTCCCTATAATTAATCCCATTCTAAGAAACATTTTTTAATAATTATTCAATTTAAAACACTCACTAATTCTCTCCCCCTTCAATTGATGCTCTTCCTCTGTTATATTCATTTTGTTTTCCATGTGATTACGAACCCACATGTTTGTAATTAAATATTTACTATCTAAATGTTTTCCAATTAAAGGTATACAACGTTTCTCGCCCATTAAACCCTTTTAATTATTTTTTTATTGCTGTCATACTGCCAAAAATCATTTATTGATTTTCCATCATGATATTGTGAATACTCAACTCTAATATCATTCATCTGTATCCATATAAAAAAATATCATAATGGGTTATATATATGAGTTTTTTTCAAATAGGTGACTAAGATAGATAATAATATTATATAGAAGTTATAGAAAGTCTGAGTTTGTGGAAACTGAAGGTAAGGGCCTCTTATCAAAATTCCTTTTTTTAGACACATTTGATTTAACAGTTATAACATATTTTAAATAGTGTGTATACTTCAAACTGGTAATATAATATAATATATTATATTTTTTCAAGGTATTTTAACTTAAAATTTCAGCTCTCCCATTTTCCAAGTGTATTTTTATTATAATATTTCTTAATCCGTAATGATTTTTTGACTCTACTTATATTCATTAAGAAATGTTTTATTATTATGAAACAATTTATTATTTCTATAGTTTATATACCAACCATGAATTTATTATGGAATACATAATTATTTAATTCTTGGTATTTATAGATTCATATGATTTTCTATATTTTAATGACTTTTTATTCAAAAATTAGTATTTTCATATGTGTTTCAATATCTAATTTACATTTAATTGAGTTATAATACTCTATTAAATCTTATAAATATTTTTTTAATGTCATATATTTGGTGATATTATTTTACAAACCCACATTTTTTTGGGGAATTACATTTTATATTCATGGCTTCTTCTATGATGATTTTATTTATAAATTTTGTGATTGTGAAAAATAATTCCCATATTTTCTAATAAACATTTATTTTCAATTTTCTTATTCAATGAAATGTTTCCTTATTTATTTTAAAGATATAATTTTTTATCTATATAAACATATATTTATCATTACTAATCTTTAAAATGATATTTTTTAACTCTTAAAATGATCTGGGATTTGACAAAAGTATATTTTTTTAATATAAAAAGTTTTTAATTCTAGGATCTTATATTTTATCATCTAACACAAATTTCATTAAACAAAAAAATTATTATTTATTGATTATTTATTTATTTAAATTGTGTTTTAATTGACTTGATGAATATTTTTCAAATTTATTTTTTAAATGATTTTAAACTTTGTTTTATAATCAAATAGCTACGTCTTTAATGAAATAATTTAATAAAAGTTTTACTTCCAATTTATTTTGTGGGCATTAATGCCTAGTTTCTTGATCTCACTCATAATGTGTATAATATGAATGTGATTAATCTATTTAGGAATGTTTCTCTTGTCAAAAATATCTTCAAAAAAATTGGAAAAATTGTTCCCAATAGTCTTTCTTGTATTACCAATAGGAACCTAACTCCAAATTAGTTTAGCTCCATCAATGGTAGAACTATTATAGGTTTTATTATTAATGATTATGAATGAATTATTATTCATTGGAAATATACCATAGGGGAAATTATATCTATAAATATTAATGATAAGAAGGTTTTTGATATGTTTTTCAGGGATTCATTTCAAAGGTTTTAAAATATTTTGGCTTTGAAGACTTTTTTATTAAATGGACTATAATTCATCAGTGTTATAAACATATTTCTTTGATTATAAATGGTTCCATAGAGGGATATTTTATTGATACTATAGGGGTAAGGCATGGTGATCCTATTTCTTCCATCGTTTTCTCTATTGATGATGATTATTTAAGAATAATCTTTTATCAACAAGGATAATGCCAAAAAATTCAATCCCAATAAATATTCTAGGGGCCTCATTGACCCCACTAACTTATTGAATGCTGATGATATAATAATTTACACGCATGATGATAAAATAAACCTAAAAAAATGCTAAAAATGAGCTTCTTTATTACGAGAAAGTTTCAAGTTATGAGATTTGTTAGAAAAACCTTTCCCTTATTTTTGTAATAAAATCACTCTATCTAGATAAGTTAACATCATTGATGATATGGGGATTAGGGAAGGTTTGCTAAATTTCAACTATCTTGGTCTTCCTATGATCAAGGGTAAGACTTATGTCTGCCATTTTTTTAAAATTTTGAGTCATGTCAGGAATCAGTTAGCTTTCTCTAAATGCATGAATCTATCAATGGTAGGGAGAGTTAGGATTGTTAATGCTATTATTGTGTCAAAATGTGTCTTCTCATTTATGGTCTTTCATTGGACTACTGCACTGATTAATAGCATCAATAACTCTATCAATAAATTTATTTGGAGTGGATGCATTCTTCAGTATAGGCTTTTGACTATTTTATTTAAAGAATGTTGTAAAACAATTGAAGTTTGTGGTATTGGAATAAAAAATTTCTATAAATTCAACATTTCACTATAGTCTAGATCTATATAGAGGATCATCAATAAGGAGTCAAAGGCTTTTTCTTTTCTAAGATCTTGATTCATAAAAAGGGTAAAATAGGGAATTAAAATTATGTGGATTCTTCTATTTGGTTTACTCTCTGGATTTATTTCTTTAACATTTCAATGAACTATCCCTTGATAGATACCACTAATTTATCATTAAATTTTTGGTTTGGAAATTGGACATGTATGACTTTTATCAACTCTCTTAATTACAATAGCTCTTCTTTTGACACAAATGTGTCGATCAAAGAGCAGTTAGAAAACTCATTGGACCAGATTATAGTTGACATCAATGAGGTGGGTTTGAATTATAATTTCTTTAATGAATATAATACTGTTGTTTGGGAAATGGATAAAAATTTAAGGATCTACTCAAATGATTTCTATTATAAGACTGTGGAGGGGCATAAAACTAGTTGGATTAAGTATTTGTGTATGGGATTGATTATTCCTTCAATATTCTAAGTTGAATGGAGGATTAGGTATTCCAAAATCCATACTGATTATTTTCTTTAGGGTTTTAGGATTATAATTTTCTTAATATGTGGTTTATGAAATCAACATCATGAAAACATTGATTATTTTTTATTGAGTTGTGTTATAGCTGTTGTAATGTGGTCTACTATTGATTTTTTTAAAACTATATTCAAAATAAATCTAATATACTGGATGATATTATCATGTGTATTGATTTTACTCTTTCTTAATATATTATGAACCTTTATCTAGTGTTATATTTCAATGTCATCCACATTATTTGGAATAACAATAACAAAATGTAACATGGCATCACCAATTTTTCCTTTTAATCAGAACTGGAATGTGTGATTGTTGATGTAATGTTAGAAAATGGTTCTAAGGAGGGGTATTGTGGTAACTTATTCCATGAATTTACTATTCTTATGCGCCCTGCAATAATAGGTAATTTTCATCCTGCTTCTGGATGTTTTGATGTTATGTGAATTCGTACATTTTAGGGCTAGATTAAATGAAATATGAATGGTTCTTAAAGAGGTAATATTGGACTTTCTGGTTATGGTGTAGTTCCTAGAAATGAAATAGGTAAATCTCTATGGTGTTGCAATGGTACTTATGATACTTACATATCTCTTAATTTTGATTTTCTTGGAATTAACAATGCAGTGGAAATTGAAAGAAATTGAGGATATCTCAATTTGTAGCTTGAATTTGATTCCACCACTATTGTGAAAGCTGTAAAAAATGGTATTATTCATCCCTCATGGATTATAAAAACTCAATGGAGAAATTTTATAGATCATATTTTATTCATGAAATATATTACTAATCATGTACATCAGAAAAAAAATTATTTATATATCGATGTTCTTTCAAATTTATTTCTTATATTGAGCATACCCTGCACAATTATGTACCTAGATAGCTTCTTTCTTTTTTGGAAATGACGCTTCTTTATAATGAATTATTTTATACATGTGTGATTTAAATTTTATTAAATAAATAAGGATTTTAATTTTGGTAAATCTATCATTATTTGAAATAAAATATAGACTCACAACATGTGAGTGTTATAACGTTTAACAATACTTTATTTTTTACATGTCAATGGGTTGGAAGGTAAGCATGTTCACAATAATAATAAATCATATTTTCATGGTTATGACACATTCATCCCCTCATTCCAAGTATCATGTTATAAGCTTTGTTTTTTATTATCTCGTTCCATGGTAAAAGAGTTATCTACTGAAATTATATGTCCATATCTCATGCATATGGTTAAAAATTATTGATTTATGTTTATTTAAATCATATATATTAACATACTAGTGTTCCCCACATGTTTGTGATCTAACCATTATGGACTTCAATATATTAACCCATATTGAGTTTTTGAGCTAAAACCTCATTATTTTTTCCATACATTATAATTTTTTGATTATTTTGTCTCAGGGAATGCCCAAGAGAAGATTTAGTTTAATGATAAATGTTCAAAACATGTAAAATAAATGTTTTTTCCATTATCCAAGACACTAAAAATTTATTCCCTTGGGTTGTGAGACTATTTGTGAGATATTTTAATTAAAACCTTATATCAATGTATTATTTATGTATTTGTATATTGGGTCACGTCATATATCTTGTATATTTTTGTTTTACAAATAATTAATCATTGGGTTTGTTTTAAAAGGGGGATAAATGGTACATTAATGCAAATTCATTAAGGAAATGAACTCTTAAGGGGTAGTTAACATTTTATGGGGAGAATATATTATGAAACATAGGGGACATGAGATTCATGATATGTATATAGAAATGTTACATGGTTGAGGACAAGGGGAGATTTCTAAAGATTTATGGTTTTAGATACAAATTTATTTAAAGGAGATTATGTTATGGAAGATAGGAGGTATAAAATCCATGAGGATGGTATTGGAATAGGTAAGATATTTGGAAAAATATTGGGGTGTTTTTGATGATTTTAGGTTAATTTTTGGTTTTAACAACAAATTTAATGAGGTACTTCAAAAAGGAATTGGCTTCTCACAAGATTTATAGTTTTATTCACCAATATATGGTCACATAAAACTAGTGTGGTATAATAGTAAATTAATTTCAATTGAGAACAAAATGAATTCTAGTTGTATTGAATTTATATGAATTATATAGGATTTCAAAAAAATCCAAAGGGGAAGAATTTTGGAACCAAGGGTATCATTATTTGCATTTTTGGACTAAATGATGATTTATTGGAACCTAGTAATATATAGAATCCTATTTTTTTAGTATATTTTTGGGTTGAAACCAAAGGTGGGGACAATTAGATAAGTCTTGGAATAACTCAGATAAAGTTTAGACCTCTCTCTACTAATATGGACCTGATAATGATGTAGTTCATGTAATAACACCATGACAAGAAGAAACATAAGATTAAATAATTTTTCTATAGGTTTAATAATAATAATCCAAAGATAATCACCTAATGATCATATAATTCCCTCCTAGTTGAGTATTTATAGGTGGTTAAAGAAATCAAGACTAAAAAGTACTATGTTATCGAGAGGATAACCATGTTGTAATCAATTTCGTATAAGAATAACATAGTTTTTTAAAGGATGTATATGATTGAACTGAGGATATAAATATTTCAATCACACAATTAAGTGATGTTCAATGATGAAATACTTCTTACAAATTTCTTAATGAATATAGAGGAGGAAGTGTGTTATGTAATGAATTGAAACACCATGACATAGTGGTTGTTGCATAAGAATCAACAGTTTGATAAAGTGATAGGGAAAAATATAGATTCACATAATTAAATGGAGAAATTTATTTTGAAATAATTAAAGAAATCTCTTATAATCTAGGTAGAAGGTACGCATGTTGTTGGAAGAAGGAGCACACAAAAAATCTCCCAAAATCTAAAGTGGATTGAGAAGATCCTAATGCATATGTATATGGAATATTAATTAAGATTCTACCTAATTTTATGGATTTGGTTATTGACATGAGACCAAACAACAATGAATATCATCATTCTATAAATGGAAATTTTATGATGAGAATCACACCATAATGATTTTTGTCACATTATGCAGTATGTAATTACAAAAATGGTTTTGAGTTCAAATCTATTTGAAATTTTATGAGATTACGGTTGACTTGGACAACATAATTTGTAATTAATGGTCCATTTTATGAAATAATTAGGGGGTGAAAAATAGAAAATTCATAAAACTAAATTTATAAGTTTTAATCTTCAGATTGGGTAAATAAAGGAAGAAATAAAGAATTTTTGGAGGAGAATATATCTAGATTTGGATAATTAAACAATGTTGGATGTTATGATGAATTTGAATGAATATTTGAATTTGGGGAAGGAATGTGAGAATAAAAACACAGATTATGTTAATATAGATGTTATATTTTGTGAAGTAACATTATATGTAAACATAGTCACATATTATCACACACCTTTCCTCAAAGCAGTGTGAAATGAGATAAGTTGAAGGAGTAACTCTTAGATTGAAACTATATCCTCCCTAAAACATTATAACAACTATGGTGATTAGTTAGATTCCCTATTAAATTGAAATTAAATTGACATATACTCCTTGGACAATCCTTTCTTCATTCAATAATGTAAAATCATTGTGTGATTTAATTTAATTTCAAAATTATGATATTGGGAATTCTTTATAATAGATAGGTTCATTGTGTTCTTTCTAAGATGAGACAAATTCTTGGTTGAAGTTAAAAAAAATTAAATAATTGAATGCCTATATTCACCCCTTCCCTTTCTCTTTGGGTTTATTGGTCTTGTGGTTGGAATAATGTGTTTATAGAACTCTCTAATGACCTTTCTCGTTTAATCACTATAATCAACACCTTCTTATTTTTTCTATCATAGACAATGAAAATACATAAGAATAAAATTTCTGAACTAAAAAAATTGTAATTTCTCTTATAAAAAATATCATTCCTTTCACTCAATAATTCTCCTCTAAACATTTCGCACTCATTTTTACCTCATATTGTTCACATTTATATTAAGGAATATTAATAATTTTTATATATGGAGTTATGGAATTTTATATGTATTTGAAAACATAATCCAATTAATTTGAAGGAGGGAAAAAATATATAATGATCAAAGAGTTTACAGAAGATGAATATCTCCTAAAATCACCCTTAAATGATGAATTTATTCCATGGTAATTAGATTTGTTATGATATCCCCTATTATATGGTTTTTATAAACATACACTATATTTTTTTTCCTTAATAGATATTATCATTATTAAATTCATACATGGTTTTGATGTTCATTAATGTTGAGTTTTATACATTATTTTTTGATAAATTGATTTCACATTGATTATAACATATATTAAATAATTGAAATTCAAAATTAACTCTCACATAGTAATGTAAAAACTTTATCTGAATCAATTACATGTTTTTGAATGACTTATCCACCTAAAAATCAATTCCCACGCTCAAGGTAGTGAATGATTGTTTCATATAATATCATGGAATGCATCTTCCTATAATGAATAATGAATCTCATGACATGGAAAAATAATCATTAAAACTATTGTACCAACCCACATTGGGAGTTCAGAAGGATAATATACATTTGGATTAATTTGGACTCAGACATAAAATGATAATATCGAGGTGGTATATAGTTATAAATAGATCTAATATAATAATGTACTATGGATTATTTCTTAATTAATTTTAGTTCATTGACATTCTATAAACATAGTTTATTTTTTATTCTAATTGAGAATGATATAAACACCTCCTTTGAATATTTTATTCCAAATCATTTCAGAATGTCATAATCATATTTTTATAGGATTAAAACATTTCCAACAGATTTTGTAATTTATAAAAACAAATGTAATGTCATTTATTCAAGAATCAGAATCTCAAACTTATATATCTTCAGAAATAAATTTCCATATTTTTTGAGATTCATCATGTTTTAAAATTATTATATTAAAAAAAATTAAACAAAAAAATTATTTTGTGTTATTTCCATTCAAATATAAATTTTTATCCAGTTTAGTGTATGTATTAAAACATAATAGGATGTGTCGTAATGAAAAAAATGTTTATTTTAATATATGAACTCAATTATCGGTAGTTAATAAAAAAGAACACGGTTTTTGTGTTGAACATGAATGTTGTATTATATATTAGGAAAAATAATGAGAACATACCAATGTTATACTAAATTATTTATAAAATGAAACCATATGTATAGTATGTGAAAATATTCGAGAATATTTCAGATATGAACATTTTGAAAACAAAATTTTATTATTAATTTTTAGAATATATGATTATTGTGTTAAAAAATATAAAACATTCTCTCAAATTTTATTTGAAAAAAAAAATTTACGATATGGTTTCTTATGGTAATAATTTAATTTTTTAAACCACTATATATAAGGAAAAAATATGAAATTTATGACAATTCGTAATACTCTTTCATGTTTTAGAATATGAAATTAGAATTGATACTCAGTTCCTTTCCCTCAGTAATCCAACATATAAATTGTCTAAATGCGACAATTCTTATATAGTTTTGTATTTAAACATAATATATCCACAATTGGACATTCAATGTAATCAATGAATAATAGTGTTTTTATAAAAGTAATTTGTCATAGGAAATATTATATTTACCACCAAAAAATACATGATGAAATAATTGAGTTATCATATATGGGATAAAACAATGTTTCAATGATTTAGTTTTTCTGGTTTCAAATTGATTGAGGGGGGCCCATTTATCTAGAGCATAATGTTTTTGATATAATTTATACATTCAATCTATCTTAAAATGAACAATTTATGTTTTCATATAATGTACATAATTTTTATTAAAACAATTATTATTTTTATACAATAGAATCAATTTATAGGTGAAGTATGATAAAAATTAAATCTCATGACAATTGGTTTATTCAAAATGTTAGTGAATTTATAGAGGTGTAAAAATAATGATAATTTTCATGATATATCACCAAATGTAACTATTTTATGATGATATAAAAATATAATTGGTGACACTTTTTAGTTAAATGTTGATGGTGATGACATTGTAGATGACATGTTAATTAATTAATTAATTTTACATAATGAAAATTGATATCAAAAAGACAGTATCAAAATAGATAGAGGTTTGGAATGAGATGGAGATTATGATGAATATAAATATAAATATTTAGTATATACTTAAACATAAAATCATGATAAGTATGTTAACTAATTTTAGTTGTTAATAATTAGTTTTAAGTTTATATTATATTTTTGATTATTACCAATATTGTTCATTTATATTTTTTGTTTCAAATGTATAGATATGATTATTAGGGATTATTTCGCAGTAAGGTCTATATTATATAACCAGATGATGGCCCCGACATTCCATCATGAAATACACATTGTGGGGGTATTTGTGTTTTATAATATAATATGAGCTAGGGAGATATCATGTTGATGATATCAAAATTGTTCCCAAGAAACATTTGTCTCTTGATTTGGACACTCATATGAGGAGTAAGTGTGTTTATTTATAAATTATCATTTTTTTCATCCATTATTTGTTCGAATATATTTGTAAAACAATATTTTAAATATTCACAATTAGTCATTGGTCGTAATAGTGTGATACCAAGATAATATTTTTTATCCATAGTGTTCATGGGATTAGTTTCAAATGGATATATGTTACCATATGTTTGATTAATAGATGGAATTTAAATAAAAATTATATAGGGTAATCCTTTAAAAAAATATTTTCTTCCAAATTAATAATATTAATTTCATGTTAGGATTATATTATCTGATTAATGATTGTATGTGACTATCCATCTGAGATATATTAGAGGGTTTCATGTGAAAGATATTTTTTTAGTTATTGAACAAAATTCTATAGGGAGTGATATAGACATATTTCTTAATCATATTTTATGAGTCTTTAAATTCTCATCAAACTAAATATATTCTATTAAATATATGTGAGTATTTTTGTGTCTTCTAAATAAATGATTCATTCAATATGATATAATAAATTACTACACATAATATAGTGTGTTTAGAAGTGAATAATAGAGAAAAGCTTGAAACTTTTTTTGTATAACCCTGAATTATTTTTGTGTCAGTGCCCTTTAATGCCTTCGTTAATTACATATATGATAATTAAATTCTTAAATGTAAAATTTTCCCTAAATTCATGATCACATGATTTGATAAAATATACAATAGTAGGATAAAATATAACCGAATGATAAAATATCACTAATGAAAATATTAACTATATCCATGGTTGGACACCACGACTATATCCTTTGTGACAACTATTATAAGATGCATCTTTTTCCACAGCACACATGAAAGTTATTGGTGTTTTAATAGCCAATTGTTATATAGCTATGGGAGAAACCATGACTATATATTGTGGCCATATTCTCATGGCCACAAGATTTCATGGAACACACCAATATCCATAGCTTGGAGACTATTCTATAGGAATTAAAAAATTACAATATGATTTGAACCTCGAATACCCATTATATACTCCAATAAACCACCCAACAATATAGACACTTCTATTATATATATAAATTTTATTTATATAAAGATTTATTTTAATACTTTTAATATATTTTTTGTTAGGAAATTAATAATTAATTATGATATAGATTTTCCACTAACCTATAACGATGGGTAGGCATATCTATGTCTTCAGGCCTTCATCAAAACCTTATGGCAATATATAGGGTGATATCATCGCTATAGGACTTAATCAATAACATATGTCCATGGTTGGGCCAATGATCTTTTACATAAGTCTTATTTTACTCCCTATCATTATAGTCAGAAGCCTAAATAAGGACATTGTGGATTTCTCACACCGTTCATGTTAGAAATAATTTTTATACATGGGTGTGGGAAATATTATATCCATGGTTAGGCGGATTATGAAGGATAGTTTTTATAATGGTAAATATTTCCATGGTTAGGCTGCTCATGGAAATAATCACATGGTTGTCTGATAAATTTCCACTAATGTATTCATAATCAAATGATATCCCATATAAATATTTAATTTTGGATAGTGAATAAACTACATTAGTGTATGTGTTATAGGTCATAATATGGTAAATGAATCCCCAAATAAAATATAAATATTATAATTTAAAACTTATTCACTAATATAAATTATTCAATAAAGTATCATAGAATTTATATAAAACTTCACAACACTTATGAATCCATGAAAACCCCTTTTGGATAATATTATCGTAGAAACTATTTCAGTTTTGTAGAAACACATTTGATAAAACTTTAATCTTTTTTTGAGATCCTAGTTTTGTGACTTGTTCAGATTTTATAGTAATGAAAATAAATATTATTTAATTAATATAGAATACAAAAAAATGGGAATAATTCAGTAACATTAAATTCTAACTTAAACTGTAATGGAATATATTGTGATCATGATCAGAAACTCATATATCTATATAAAAATTCACACCAAAAAATTTATAATTATACCTTATATGTATTCTTATACAGTCACATTGGAAATGTCTCTAGGTCAACCAGTATACATGCAATTTGTAAATACAGCTTTAGCGATTCATACATTCTTGATTCTCTAAGGTAAAATGACTAAATTTAATGAATAGAAATCATTCCATTTATTAAAGAAGATGAACACATAACATATCACCCTTATAAGAATGAACTTTTATTACCTAAGTATAATTCAATCACTGGATCATATTAAATGTATTAATAATGTTTTAATATTCAATATCTTGCTTTATAATTCTACAAGACATCAGTTATATATCCCAATATGATAGAGGCTATGGAAAAAAATTTAAGGACTAATATTGCCATTAAAGAGATTATAACCTCAATCAAGTCCCAAGAATAAAAAAATATTCATAAATATACCGAAATTATCAACACCAGATTTCAAATATTGAATCATTATAGAAATCCATCTTTAGAAGTAATATATATATATATATATACAGACACAATAGTGTATGAATACCATGTATTTCCATTAAATTCAAATAATAGAAAAATTCATATATTATACTATTCACATATTCTTCATAAAAAAAGAAACCCCATCTTCAAAGGGTCATTTTTAACATTGGAAACATCTCCTTATCCTTGAAAATTTAAACCATCTCAGTCTTATATCGTCCTACCCTTTACTATACATATATCTTAAAAAATGCATACATGTCCACTAAGGTGAATTTGTATGCTATGAGTTTAAAACTGAGAATTATACCACCAATAAGATAGTAATATATTCCAAATTTATATATGTAAGTTCATCCACAATATAAAATGAAAATTTATAACACTAATCATAGAAATCACTATGTTGAGTCATATTGTTTTTACCAAGAAACCATTATTCCTAACCCTTTGAACGCTTTTCTACTTAAATAAATACAACCAACCATAATCTATAATATGTGGTACCATAAAACACATATTTACCCAATATTAATAGTAATAATCAACCTTAAAAGGTACAATAATATACATATCTACCCCTAGTCACAATTATAATATATAATATGGGGTTTCATGTAATATATACTGACCCTTACCCATTACAATAATCCATATCATTGGGTTCCAAATTGAGCAAGAAATATCCTAGTCATAGTAATAATCCACACTTTTGGATACAATGGAAAAATTTCTATCCATCAAGAATTATTAGTATCCCAATCCATATCACAATATATTCAAGATAAGTGATAACAAATTAAGAAATTTCAGAACCCACAACATATACCCCACCTATAAAATTTATCACATATCTTATGTCTCACATACTGATACCCTATACTAAATGCCTTTAAATACCAAGTATAAATCAACAAAACCATGATAATCTATCTGATGAACTTAAATTCCAAAAGTGATAAATATTTATTCTAATATCTTAAATATCATGTCAATTAATTCTGAATAGCTATTTTATCAAACTATTATTGGTTTTTTTACTCATTAAATCACCGAAGACCACATTTGATCTGTTAAAATTCGATTTAACCTCATTTAGATAATTACAACCTTATTTATTCTACAAATCATATCTGTTTTCCATATTCTTCTACCACATTAAGTCTATAAGGTGAACTATTTACTGACTAGTCAACCCACCATATACCCTTGGTAGAATACCCTCCATAGACACACTAAGACTTATAAATTATTTAAAATTTAGAACATTAAAAACTCTAAATATACTCTTTCTAGGGTACCCAAGGATTGTACACCACACATCCCATTTCATTGATATCAACACATAAATTGAACATATCAATAAACCATTAATCTTATTATCTACTCTCAATAATCTCCCTAAACTATCTATAAGGTACTATTATAAGTTGAATATAGTTAATCTCAATTCATTTTTTTCAATAAGTCTCTACATCAAATAAGTTGTTCATGGATCAAAAGTAAATCCATTCACCAAGTGACACTAATATAAAACATCCACATGTGGAATATCTATTTCATAACTAATTGTACCAACTTATTATTTAAAAAACATTGATTATTATCTGTTCTGATTTTTGTTTTTCTAGTCTAAATACCCATTCCAATGCATGAAACAACACATGAGATAAATATTATATTGAATAATTTATTAGAAGATATGAAAATTAATATAAAAACCCCCAATTTAGGCATTCAGAGTGATATAAAATCAAATAGATTGATTATATAATAATAGAAGGGTTTTTTCCTTAACCATGGTAAGAGAGTATCGTAGCCTCAAATGGTTCTTATATCTGACGCAAAGTGGGAAGCATAAATCCCTATGAAGATTGAAGACATGGGAGAGTAGTAGAGTGAAATTGTGGTGGAGACTATGTTGTGGCCTTCTAGAAGGGGGAGAATGAAAGATGTGAGTTTAAATAAAAACCACCAAAAAATGAAAAAAATTATGACACTAATGAGTTAGGTTTAGGTAATCCATTCAATTCCAATTGGACCCCTATAAGGAATATGATAGCCCAATCGGTTCCTCATGGCCACAAAAAATTTCCAATGGACCACAACCATGCCTCTAGTGGGGTTTTTGATATCCCACTATTACACCGATTTTATCTGACACCTTAATTTTTATTATAAATATATTATAACTATCTTTATTTCTCCAAAACCACTTTCTAAATTTATTGGAAACATAAAAAACATTCCCCCCAGGATCCAGATTCAAAAATTAAAATTATATCATATTTTCATCCCCAAAAATCTACTATATCTCGATTCTATTGATACCCAATAACACAATTCATTTCAAACTACCCATCGTAATGATACCTATCCCAGAGGATAATCATCATGCATCTCTAATAGAAAACATTGACCACTGAGATTTGATGAACACCTCTAATTTTAGGAATCACTACAATATACGGTTAATCCACTATCATATACAAACAATAGTATCTTTTAACACTCAAATTGTCTCTCACTATGATCTGTAATTCGAATACGTTTTTCACTAAACAATGAAACATACAAAAAATACACCTTATTATAATGGATTAAACATTAAAATCATTAACCGAGAACTCATTTCATTGAATTTATATAGAATCACAATATTCCCAAAAAACAATTCAACTAATTATTTATATCAATTCAAAAAGATATTTCCTTTTCTATGTAAAATTATATAAGAACAATATCACCGATGTCAAATTCTAATAGTCATCATTATAAGTCTATACATGATTACTACCTAATCTTTGTTGAAATCATATATCATATTTATTCATATATACTTGATCCCTAGTCACCTATATGAGACCTAGTCAGCTATATTAATACACAAATTCAAATCTACCTCTAATAAGATAATTGAAAATATCAAAATTTGAGATACACATGGGATATTTACCAAAATTATAGACCCTTTTAGTCACCACATGGGTTGAAACTTAGTAATCACCATAAATTTATTTCTGAATCCAGTGTCTCTTATTAAAAAAATATTATTTTTCCTCTTTTATTCTATAAAAAATGGGGAAATTTAATTCATCAACTACCTAGTTTTACTATATGTGCCTCCATTAATAATTTTCATGAGAAACCATGCCCATTTGGGTCAGGAATTTTAGAGAAATTTTTAATTTTCAATTAGTTGAGAAGATAGCTTTGGAACTGTGGTTCATAATATAATTTTGGGAGTTTGAACACCACAAAAATGAGTTTTTAGCAATGTAATGTTGTTGAGAAGGTGGTTGGGAGTTTTATAAGAGCACCATAGGGTGGAAGTTTGTCTAAGGTTGTAGCTTTTATCCAATGACAAACTGTAGGAAGGACATTAGCTCACTGATAGCCATGTATCGACTAGAAAATTGTTTATCCTATGTCCTGGAGAGCGTTCATGCTCACCAGCTATCCATGATACTTTAAAGAGGGAAAAATTCCAATTCCCCCATATGTTTTAAGGGGTGGCATCCCTCTGCCCCTCACATTTTTGGAAAGTTAACACATATGGTCTTACCCTCCCTTCTCACTCCTTCTTCTTCCATTTCGGAACTATTTTATAGATATTTCAATGTCTATTAAATGTATGGCATACAAATATCTCTTTTTTTCTTTATTATTTAATCTTCACAATAATTTAACATTGTTTTAATTAATTTATTATATTGAAATTTTACTATATATTTGTTAAATCAGTAATTTTAAAAGTGGATTTTTCTCTACCAATATTGAGGATGTCTAGAGACAACTCCTGCATGCCATCATGCACTGTTTTAGTTTGGTATGTCACTATTGATAATTTTATAATATTTTTTCTGAAATTATAAATTTTTAGAGTTGAAATAATTTTTGTTGATAGGTAATTTACTCAAGATGGTTCTAAGAGTATGGAATGGTCCTTTCAAATGAGTTTGATTGATATTCGGTTGAATTGAGGCCACTTGGTCAATGTTTCATCGATTTTTCAAAATTTGATAAATTTTAAATTAATTTATAATTTTTTAAATTAATATTGACCTTGGTTATAATTAATTTACTTGGATCATTTGGTATGAGTTAGGGCCCTAAATTTATTTTGAATGGCTACTGGAACAAGGATGATCTCGGATGATGAATGGTAAGCTGAGGAATATCTTCCATGATATAAAATTATTAATGGAAAAATTATTATGTGATTGTTGTCATTTTTCGTAATTTCCTTATGTTACAATGAATCTTTATGATTCATGAACTTTTCGTTACACCGTTGAGGTGTTGAACCTAAGATAAACAATGAGTGAATTTTTTAATTTCAATTAAGATGATTATTCTAGAATAAAGATCCTTCATCAACAAAAAATCTATCAATTATGATGCACAATGTGACAAGTCCTTGATATCCCTAGTTCATTAAATGGTTTTTCTCTACCACTCAAACTTGAGGCCTTCACTTTCAAAAAATAACTTCTGATGTACAGACTATAAATGATATAGACTGGATGTTATTAATTGAACAATATATAGTGACCCTAGTGTCAGGATCCCTTAGAGACCACTTGCTAGAGGATGAAGTTTGTTGATATAGATTTAATAGGAATTTTAAATGTGAGAATCTATGATATGACTTAAATATTTTGGGATACTGCGATGATTGTTATGTGGCATTTCCTCCCCCATAGTTATGTGATTTATTGGGTGGAAAACCCACGGAGGGATTGATGGATAGGTTGGGTGTTTCTTCCAACCAAGGGTGGCTTCGAAAGAGGGGTGTGCTTTAGGAAATCTCTATCATGGTAACTACCTTAGAGGATAGTGAGTCCTTGGTGATACTTCAAAGATGACAAGGAATTTTAAGCCCTTATATTTATAGATGTTGACATTAGATATGGGATTGAGATGGAGGGGTCAATATGAGGTGTCCTATCCATGATGAGGCCATGAGGACCTCAGTTGGCACCACGGTGAAATTTTTACAATGTATTAGTGTGTACATGATAATAGGAAATGATGATTAGGAGTGTTACCTATGAACATGAATCAATGTTTTGGGCATGTCCAACTTTGCTGAGTGGGGTCATACTCCTTGGTGTTTGATTGTTGTTTTCTTAATTGGTTTGGTAGATACCTAGTCATGTTGATAGTATACATATATGTTCATAATGATATCTAAAATTAACTTTTGGATGTAATTTTTATAAAAATGAAAACACCAGTCGGGGTGGTACTTGATTAATTATAACTAAAACACTTATAATGGTTGGTCTATGGGGATAAAGAAAACTCCCTTAGATGGGAGTTTTGTGATTAAACTAGAAAAGCATACATATATGTGGATATACTATTATGTTGGTTTTATATAGATGATAGGTCCTACCATGTGCTAGTTATTGAGGATTGTGTGGATTATGATAGGCGTAGTCAAATATATCACACTGTTGAGTTTTAGATGCCAAGAACTATTGTATACTATGATGGAGAATTTATCGGGTTATTATTCCATGATCGAGAATTACAAAATTAATTATAATGTATTACGGTGTTAGTTAATTCCATAGATATTTATCACTATATAATAGGGTGAAAAAACCCAAAGGTCATTATCAAGGTTGCAATGATTCCTACAATATACTAAGAGAAAATTTGACACTAGAAGAAGAATTTATGGTGCTTCAAGGGTGTCGACCTAAAGATCAATGGTGGTTTATTTGTTTTTAAACTTACTTAAAATAGTTAATTTGTTGATTCATATAATTTAAAATTCACATATCATTGTATTATTAGTACATACGGAACTGTGTTTGTAATGACCTAAAATGTTATCAATAAAATTACCCATGTAATTTAATTAATTGTCTTATTATGTATTATGGTTATAGAAAACACATACACATACTTGATTTTATTATATCAGATTTAAAATACCATTAACCACATTTACCATTATAATTTAGTCATTGAATATTGATCAAATGATTAGTATAAATATTGGGTTTTAACAAATCCAATCGACACAAACAAAGAAACTAATGACCTAAACCTGTTGGATCATACCCTATAAATCCCATTTACCTAAGCTTTCGAGGATGATAAAATCATTTATGTTTTCCCTAGACCAATACCAACATAAGATCCAACAACTTAATCAGGGGAAAAACCATTTACGGGAGATGTTCAAGCTCATAAAGGTCATGACCAAAACCATATTCTCTAAACCAACCCATGAAATTCACATAGAATCACCCCTTACCCTTAGTGATTTTAAAAGTTTAATAAAGGGATATGTATGAAGAACATTAAATAAAGAATATTTATAAATTATTTTCCATAGGATAATTTTTATATTTACTTCTTGTTATTACTTTATAAATGATTTAGATTTTGGAACAATTAAACACAATTTATATTTTTTAATTTAATTTCCATTGGGATGTCTATTTTGATGAATTAATGTTTTCTGAAATAAATAATATTTTAATAAAATATTATTATTAAATTATTTTTGTTAAATAAAATTATCATAAATTATTTAATAATTCAAATTTAATTTTTATAAGTGATCAAAAAACTATTATTTTCAAAAAATCATGCATTTCCTAATAAATATAGTTTTTATATTAAAAAGTGAAAATTCACATGTTTAGAAAATTATTTGGTTAAAATAAATATTATTTTGGGAATAAAAATATTGAAATTATATAACGGTGAATTTTTCATAATTATCTAAGATAATCAAAGTTTCTAGTAAAAATCAAATATTGTAAACATATTTGTTATGTATTATGACATCATAATGAACCAAAATAATCGTAATACATATTATAAGTTGTTTCCAAGACCATATATAGATTTTAAATTTAATATAATGTGATTTTATATTAATTTTATTTATTTTCTTCAAAAACCATTAATATATTTTAAGGTTTTAAAATAATTAATTTGTGAGTATGATTCAACTCTATATAAGAAAGGGAATTATTTTATTAATTTATTCCCTTGTCCAACAAAATAATTAAAACCACTCCAAATTTTAAGAAAACATGTGCTAAAATTATGGGAAGGTGTTTGGTTTTGGTTATTTTAATAAATAGAGTCCAAAACCTAAATTTGATAAATATTAAAGAAATCCCCACTCATTTCCTATATAAACCCACACCAGATCACATTATATTCACCAAAAATATTTTTATCATGTAATTAATTTTTCTTTCCCACTATATAGTCCTCCCAATTCACCCCAATATCTCAACACATTCCTCCAAATAAATTTATGTCACACACTCAAGTAAGGGATCTTCTCATTCTCCCCTTTATTAAACATTCTTTACTATCTTCTATCATATATTTCTAATTAATAATGTTGAGAAAAGTCTTTGAATGTCCCTATTATTGGACATTTTATTTTCAAATTATTAGTGACACATTTCTCTCTCATCAACCCATTTTATGAATATTTATGTCACGCTGTTATGTTGCAGAAATTTCACCAAGAATTTCCTTGCCAAAATAATTGTGTAGTGAATTCCATACCCATTTTCTATCAATGGTATTCACCTTTTTATACTTATACATATTTTAATTGGGACTTACATTTATTTATTCGACCATAATTGATTCTAGAATAAAATATTATGACGAATTAACCCATGATTTATGATTTATGTCGCACACATAACCATGATAATGAAATGACTGTGACAGGTGTGCCAAGAATTATATAGCACTTCAATGCATTGGGTAACATTTAGTCTCTTGAGATTTCATGCTGGGACATAGAGTAAACCTAATTCCTTTATGTGTGTTTTTCCATCATGATTTCTTATTATTTATCCTAAACCTATTTTTATGATACAGTGTTTTAATATGTTTCCATATTTCCCATGTTTCCTTTATGTTATCATGCTCTATCTTGCCTCATTTCTCATGTTTATAATTATCTCCCATTTTATGCTCTATTGATATGATTATTATCTAACATGAAATAATTTATTCTTTTTATTCCATTTTTATTTCCCTTAATTGAATTTATTGTTCATCCTGTTCTTATGTATGTACCCAGGTTATCCTATTAGTTTTAAATATGAGCATGTTAAGGTTGTTTTCAATAAAGACGATGTTTTCCAATTTTATATTGTTATGTAATGTACCCAATTCCTAAATAGACTAGAATTTATGAATTTTCTTCGTGGTATTATGTGTAATATTATGTAGTGAATCATCTATTAATCTTAAATAAATAGAATGGTTATCATAGTTTGTATTAAAAGAAATGTTATGTTATTTTGGGAACAATATTAGAAAACTATAGTAATATAATTATAGATAAAACTATGTATAAAAAAATATACCAAAATTTTGGTAGGTATAGAGTACGTTTTTTATCAAAAAAATACATCCTAATCTTGATAATACAAGTAGATGTGGATTTGGTATATATTTACATAGGGGTAAAACTTGAAAACACTATGTTGAGCTATACTCAACCTAGAACTCCTGCACAATAATGAGCCTTGATTCACACCTAGTTTGAAAATCAAAAGGATATTTTTTGGAAAATTCATAAGATCATTATTCACCATTATTTATGGAACAAAATAAACCTCTAAGAATATATCTTAATAAATATGTCATGCATAACCTAGATTGGAGTCTATAAATTCATCAGCTAATGAAATCCATGTAGTATAAATTTACATTTTTAATGTCATTTGATTTCCCCTTAACGTGTAAAATAGTTCAAAAATAACTATACTAAATTTTACGTTTATTCTATCTGATGTACCAAAATAGTAGGAATAAGGTAAACAATTAATGTGACATGAAATTTAATGACTTCCCCGATGAGATTCCCATCCCGACAAGAGAAGGAATCATAAAATTTATGAAAATAATCTATTACATGACTCAGTTATGAATAAATACCTAGATTCGGTGGAGTTTCCAAATCCCCCCAAGAGAGGAAAATATGTGATTGAGTCCTTTAGGTGAAAAAGGCCTCCAAAATTCAATGAATAATCTGATCCCTAGATCAGGGAACAATAAATCAACTCCATTGAGAAGATATCCTCCCTAATATACTATTACAAACAATATAATTTTATACTAGTTTTTTATATTATGGGGTGAAAATTTAATCAATAATGGATGTTGATATAAAAAACATGAATCCTGGAGAAGAGATCAAAGTAATGGGGTGGAAGGAATTATCTAAATTTTTTCGATAAATATTTTCTTCGCACAATCTGACTTAAAATCAAAAGGGATTTCCTTTCACTCATGAAAAAGATGATGAATCTATCAAGGTGTATGATGAAAACAACATTATACTTTTACAATACACATTAATCATTGTCATTACCCCTAATTTCAGGATTGACCACTTCATTGGTGGGATAAATCCTAGTCTACAAAAATCCCTAGAAATCCAAGTCTTTGATAGCTATGGGGGCACTTTTGGGGCACCCACAAAATCAAGATAAAGGTAGAAAAATATCAATAGTAACACCAAGATAATAAGAGGAAAGTATATTATAATTCTTGTGGTCCAATAAAGAAATATAATGGTTCAATGAAATTTCATCATCCTATTTGTAAAAGGTGAAGAAAGAAGAACCCCAAAAATTTCATAAGGGGGTGAAGAAATGCTTTAGGTGTAGGAATGAAGGAAACATAAATAGTTATTTTAAAATAAAGAAACCTAGTAATTTTATGGAAGAAGTGAAATCTCTGATCAACCCTCAATGAAGTTTTCATTTATTCAACTACATAGAACCATGAAACTTTTCAAACCAATTCCCTAAGACAAGGGTTTTAAGAGATAACCAATAACCTCCAAGATAGTAAGGGTGAGTGTTTTTCAACCCAACCACTGAGGTAGATCCAGAAAATGAGGTGATGATAGGGATTCTTGTGATTCAGTCAAGATTAGAAAACAAAGATTTTTTATTATGGCTCTATGCATTCTTAAATATCAAAAATGATTAGTAGAATAATTCAAACACTCCCACAAAGCATGTAATTAGAGCTATTAGTGAAATAAGAAAATGTGGAAATTATTTTAACCCAAGTATATAACTCCCCTTATCAAAATTTGACGGTTAAACATACTAGAGGACCTTTTTTACTCTCGTTGGTGTAATTTTAGGAAATTATGGGTATGGATTGGATTTCCCTATATGGATGAAATATAAATTTCAATGAGAATGAAATCAGTCTTCTATTGCAAATTTTACCGCAATTCGATAAGTTCAATGATGTATATAAATCTTTTTTAGAACCAACATATGAATAATGGATATTATTTCCCTATGAGAAAATGTATCTAGCTCAAATTATTCAGTCTGTGGAAAGGATCATCCTTGAATACATGCCCATTATGAGGGAAAAACATATGTCTTTTCTGAAGAATCTTCTATTCTTCCTCATTGTTGAGAGTTAGAATTTTTAATCAATCTTATACCTGGTGTATTACAATTATCCAAGTCATCATATTGGAAGGAAACTATGGAAATTGAGCAGCATAAGAAACAACTACTAAAGAATCTTGATAAATTTTTCATATTCCCAAGTTCTTCATGATGGGGTGCACTTGTCCTCTTAATCAAGAAGAAGGATGGTTTAACAAACCATTTCATTTATAATCATGAGCTCAAAATTTCATGATAAAGAAAAAGTCTCATATACCATAGATTTATTAATTGTTCAATTAGCTACAGGGAGAACAATAATAGTCCTCAGTGATTCTTTAGTTGGGATAATATCATGTACGGGTGAAATGGAGGATATCCCCAAAACTGATTTTCATAAAGGGCATGGGAACTATGAGTTCATAGTGATTCCATTCAAACTCACTAATGATATATAAATCTTCATGGGCTGGACAATATGATTATTTGGATATTATATCAAAAAAATTGGTATTCTTTACAAATTATATTCTAATATACCTCAAAGTAAAGGAGGAGTGTGAGAAGCATCTATGTTCTATGATAAAGACCATAAAAAAGAATAATATTTATGCCAATTAAAGAAAATTTGAGTTGTAGATGAAGGATGTTGCATTATTATGGAATATTATAATGAAAAATTCTATATCTATGGACCCTTAAATGATAGAAGAAATTGATGGATGTATGAAGCCAATAGTTGTGATAGATATCTATAGTTTTCATAGATTAGATGGTTACTATCATTGATTCATGTGAAATTCATCATGATTGTAAAACCCTATTACTAGGATGACTCAGAATTGAGTCATGTTTTCTTGGAATTATGAATGTGAAAGGATATTTATAGAGTTTAAAAGGTGGCTTATCACTACACCATTACTCACAGTACCCGAAAGTGGAGAACTTTTCATTGTATTCCACGGTGCATCAATGAAGGGATTATTCTGTGATTTAATATAGAATGGAAAGGTCATAACATATTCTTTAAGGTGGTTGAATTTTCACAAATATAATTACCCAAAACATGATGTGGATAAGGATATAGTGATATTAACATTGAAAATAAGGTATCATAATCTCTTTTGGGACAAGTGTGAAATATATATGGATTAGAAAATAATCGAGTATATATTCGTAGAGAAATAGCTGAATATGCACTACGGATGATGGATTAATATGATCAAGGACTATGGAATATCAATTCACTACTATCTTGGGAAAGATAATAAATTTGATAATGCTCGAATTAGAAAGAATGAAACAATTATATCATTTGTGAGAATTGAAAAGGTATTATCTTCTTAGAAATAAAAAGGATGGACATTGGAATCATAAAGGATGGAACATAATCAATACATTCAGAAATGATTTCCCAATTGTTCCATCAAATTCTGATAATGTATATACAATGAAATGATGTGGGAATTCAAAAGAAAGTCAAAACTACAGGAAATGGTAAATCCTCATTGTTCAACTATAATTAATAAGGTGTTGTAATATTTGGGTTATGGCTGTGTGCCATAAAATCTTAAGTTAGTTATGGAATTATTGGATTATGCACATTGTTTATATTTCTCTATACATTCTAGAAGAACAATGTTGTATTGAGATCTTAGAGAGAACTATTGGTGGGAAAATATGAATAATAAGACCTCATAATATACATCAAGATGTATTTTATTTCATCAAGTGAAAATTGGAAGAAAAAACCAAGGGGATGATAAAACATTTACCCATACCTATGTTTGAAATAGGAAAAAATCAACATGGACACCATCACTAGTCTTCTGAAGACATCAAGGGGAAATAATTCTATATGGGTAATGGTGGATCATATTATAAAGGCTTCACACTTTATTATGATTCAATAGGACTTATCAATTGATCAAATTTGTAGGATATACATTTGAGATGTGTTGAGGTTTCATGGATCACCATTATCAATTATATATGATCATGATCCTTGATTTAACACCATGTTTAAGAAGAGTCTCTAAGAGGCTATACATTTTGATTTGAAATTAAAGACAACTTATCACCCTCAATTTGATGTCCAATCTGAGTGGACTATCCAGAAACTCGATGACATTTTGATAGCATGATCGATTGACAAAAAAAGTGGTTGGGACCAATATCTTACTATGGTCAAGTTTTACAGCAATAACTATTTACACTCAATAATCCAAATGGTTCCCTATGAATCCCTTTAAGGGATGAAGTACAGAACACCTACTTGTTATGATGATGTTTCGGAAAAAACTACATGGTCATAAAATGGTTGAGGAAATGGTGTAGAATGTTAAAACCATTCAGCAACACATCAAGGATACTTAGAGTCAAAATAATATCTAGTGTTAAAATCATTGAAGTGACCTAGAGTTTTATACTGTATAAACGGTATTTATTTGTATATATCCATGGATGAATGTCACGAGATTTGGTAAGAAGAGAATTCTTAGTACAAGATGCATCGGTCCCTTTGAGATCCCTCGTCATATCCAAGCGGTGCCCTATCAACTAGAACTCTCACCTAATATATCTCAATAACATGATGTATTCCATGTATCCCTATAGATGAAGTACCTACCATACCCCTTACATGTACTCAATCCACAGTTGTTACCATTGGTTAATGACATTTCCTATGAGGAAAAGCTGGTGAAGATCTTAGATCGTAGAGAGAATTTTCTTCAAAACAAGACAATGAACATTATTAAAGTGTTGTGGAGAAACCAAAAGTTCAAAGAAGCATCATGGGAACTAGTGGAGTGAATTAAAAATAGTAACAATCATATCTTTTAGTGTGGGAAATGAAAATTTAGAGGGTGAAATTTCAGAAGGTGGAAGATTGTAATGACTCTAACTCTTATAAATAAAATCCCCTTGTAATTTAATTAATTTTATCATTAAGTATTATGGTTATAGAAAATAGATACACATACATTGTTTTATTATATCACATTTAAAATAAAATTAATCACATTTATCATTTATAATATAGACTTTGAATAGTTATGACATGATTATAATAAATATAGGGTTTTAAAAATTCCAATTGGCATAAACAAAAGAAGTGAAGCTTCATCTGAAAAGATCCTACCATATGAAACACATTAATCATAGATTTAGGTGGAGATTGAATCACTATGATTTTAAATTGATCTATTCTAATATGTTATCAAACAACTTAATCATGATCAAAACTGTTTACTTGATAAGTTCTAGATAAACGAGATCACGACCCAAACCATTTTTGCTGAACCACACCATGAAAGTCTCAAAGTAACGCACCTTACCCTTTGGGAGATTGATGGTGTATTTATGGGATACGTATCAAGACCATAAAAAATGAATATATATATTAGTTTAAATAGAATAATATTTATATTTACTTAATTATGTTACTTTATAAATGATTTAGATTTTGGTGCAATAAAACAAAAATTGTAATTTTTTAATTCAATTTCAATTAATATGTTTATTTTGATTAATTAATTTATTTTGAAATGAATAATATTTTAGAAAAATATAATCATTAAATACTGTTTATTAAATATAAATGTTCAAATAATTTTAAAGAATTTAAATGTAATTTTTATAAGTGTTTGAAGGCTGCAATTTCAAAAAAACCCTAATATTTCTTAATAAATATAATTATTATTTTAAAAGTGAAAATTCAAATATTTAGAAAGTTATATGTAGAAAAAAAATTTATTTTTTGGAATTATAATTTAAGAATTATCCAATAGTTAATTTATCATAATTTTCTGAGACAATCAATTTTTTTGGTAATAATTAATTATTGTATAAATATACGTTGTGTATTATGACATCATAATGTCCCAAAAGTGAATAAATAAATACAATAAATGGCACCCATGAACAAATATAAGTTTTTCCAATAAAATATTTTGATATTATGATTATTTTATTAATTTTATAATTCCATTTTTAATCCTCCAAAACCATTATTATATTTTAAGGTTTTAAAATCATTTCTTTAAGAGTATGACTCATATCAACGTAATAAATGATATTATTTTTTTAAGTTCGTCCCTTTGATTATAAAATAAAATAAAACACTCCCATTTGGAAGATAATATGTTCAAAAACCATGAGTGGGTTTTTTGGTTTTTTATTTTATAGAGCCCAAAACCTATATTTGAGAAATATTAAACAAATCCCCACTCATTTCTAACATAAACCCACAAAATATTAATTTTGATCCTCATTTTAAATCCATGGAGCTTTTAATTACTCTGAATTAAGTTTTATTGAGTCCTCCAAAGGCACTCCCAATCTCTCTAGAAGCTCTTCCCAATTATTTGGATTTACACACTCAAGTAAGGGATCCTCGCATTCTCCCATTTATTAATATTTATTTATTATATTGTGCCTAATATTCTCAATTTTTAATTAATGGATCTGTCTTTACATGTACCTATTTCTGAAATTTTATGTTCAAATTGTGATATACCTCATTTTCTCTCATCAACCCATTTTATCAAATTTTACGTCGCACCTCTATGCTACCGAAATTTCACTGTGTTTTTCCATGTCAAAACATTGTGTAGTGAATACCATAACCATTTTCTAACAAGGTTTTTCACCATTATAAACATATAATTATTTTAATTGGGACTTACATGTATGTATCCCACACACCTTTATCCAGGAATAAAAAATTATGATTAATAAATCCACATTTTATGGTATTTTTGGAACACATAATCTTGAGAGTGAAATGAAAGTGACAAGTGGACCCAAAATTATTTAGTACTCCAATGCATTAGATAATGTTTAGTCGTATATAACTGTATTATGTGATAGGGATTGATCCTAATTAATTTATTGGAATTTTTAAATTATTATGTATTTAAATATAGCCATAACCCATTTTTATGACGTAATATTTTATCATGTAGCCACATTTTCCATGTTTCCTTTCTGTTACCATTCTTTATCATACCTCATTGTTCATGTTTATGATTCTCAACCCTTTTATTCTCCATTAATATTAATTTTGAATAAAATTTATTAACTAATTCATTCTATTCCATGTTTATTTCTCTTACTAGGATTTATAGATAACCTCTTTCTTATGTATGTCCATAGGTTATGCCTTGTTGTTCTAAGTGTGAGCATGTTAACGAAGTTTTAAACAAATATGATGCTTTCCTATTTTAAATTGTTGTGTTATGTTCCAAATTCCAAAATAAACTATATCTATAGATATTATGGGTCGTATTAAGGGTAATATAATGTAATAAATCATGTGTTATTGTGAAATAAAGATAATGGTTTTCATAACATTTTTGTTTCCCTATAGATGTTTTTTCTCACATCCTTCTTATGACACTATATCACTTCTGTAACCAAGAATAATATCACTTATATTTAGGAATATATTGGGTTAGAGTCCCTATTTTCTCATGATATAGTAGGATAACTCAAATTAAGGATACTTAGAGGAGGTAAGTTTTTCATCCAGAGCTGGTCCCCCCTAATATTTTATTTATTTTATTTATGATTTATATGTGATCATCTTAGATGGTGATTCTTCATGTATGATATATGACTACCAAGGTCTTTAATATTTATTTTAAATATTATATATTTTTCTCATATATTTTTCCTATTTTTCCTACTCCAAATTATTTATGATATTTTGTTATTTATTTTGCACTGTTCACTCTAATATAAGGCTATAGTCTCCCCATGATACCTCCAATTATCTCTACTACTAGTTTTTTGCCTTTGGAATATGTGGCGGTGTACCAGAGGTCAACTGGTTCCGCCTATATAGTTATCATTCATAGTGATCCATTAATAGATACCACAATGTGGTATAAGATCTTGATTTTATTTGAGTTTTTATTTATGATATGGTAACCAAGAGATATTGGAATGTGTTAGAGCCTTCTATTGATATTTGGATGGGGAATTGTGAATTCCTTTACTAGTAAAAATTCCATTTTACTATGGTATTAGGATTGTTGATCATTATATGAGATGTTTTAGTTATATTTTTTTAACTTAGTGTATTGTGCATGTGGTTGGATATTTTAGTTCACTTGGATTTTGAATGTTGGCTTGTAATGGAAAGAGAAATCTCATTCACAATGATTAAGAACCTTGGATTCACATAACAAGTATAAGCCTAATATTCTGATTATTTTCATTCATGACAAAGGTTCATCTCTTTAAAGCTTCCATTAAATATAATAATAACCCCATATTTTTTATAAGTTTTATTTTACTCTGATGAACCAATATTTATAAGATTCATTTTTATAAAAGCTCATTTGGACCTATGTTGAGATGATAATTTTTTTTAAATGATATAGTCATATGTTAATGGTGGTATAGTGCCCCTAGTGGGTAAGAAATGAAATATGATGTCTCATAATATCCCTTTACGGGTCAATATATGCATATAATGATTTAGTGACACAACCATTAAGGGAAACCCTTCTATAGGTTTAGATATTCAAATTATTAATAATAACCTATATGGTGATTTCCCATATATCATAGAATTTAATTCTTCATAACCAAACGATGTGGGTACACTTTTTTAGATAATGATAATTATATAGATATGTTAGTCATATAATCACCTACCTTTGTGATGTATCAAGATCATCCAATGAGTAGTTATATGTGAATCTTCTTTGAGAGGGAAGCTTCTCTAGGAGTGGGAGGTGGTTTTGGCATGTGATTCTTGGGATTGGTATGAGTGTTTGTCACATGATTTTCCCATTTATGGAACCCTATGATTTTTGGGTTTAAGGGATTGGTGGGAAACCCTAGTGACCATAGATCATGACTCAATCATTTAGTGAGATTTTCTATAATTTATATTCTTGGGTATCCCATGAGAGGGGTTATCCTAGGTCGTGAGTTTCTTTATGAATGAGAAGCATTGGTAAATGATTAAATTCAAAATTGATGCACGATTGGTGATATACAATTTATCATTTTAGCATGGTTATGCCTTTGATTTTATTATGATTATGAAAATATATGGGAATTGTTTTTAGTATCAATTATTTTTTTGACGGAAAAGACCTTTTGATTACCTGAACCTATTATTTAATGATGTGTCTCTATATGCAGTGAGAGTGTGCGTAGATGCTTGTGTTTCTTGGGATGAAATCAGATGGTGAGTTTGTGTGTGTTAAATTATAGAATGGTTGAAGTGTATAAATTTTGAATAGGATGGCCTAAGTTTATATATTTAGAGGTGATTTACATTTCATGAAGCTTGGTAATCCTTTGATGAAATGTAATGTCCCTCCATAGAAGAGGAGACATAAAAAATGGAACAAATGTGGTTTCATGAATGATTAGGGTTAAACCATGATATAAGATTTCAGGGTTAACATTTTTGGTGAGTGTGCATTGATAGGATAATCACATTTAATATTTTTATGGATCCTATTAATGTATCTGTAGACCCCATGCTTCCATGGTAAATTTGTTTTTAAATAATTCAATAGCTTGCACTGCATGCAACAATAAGTTTGAGCACTCCATGACCTATCAAACTAGCTGTTTGAAAAGTGCTTATGAATTTTATTAACCTAATTTTTAATTATTTATATTCTCTATAATTTTAACATTAATATTATTTTTTTCTCTGAAATAATATAAGAACAAACAAAATTTTCAGATAAAAGAACTTTTTTTTAAAATGCAGTTTTACTACCTTTTAATGGTGAAACTTTTTAAATCCATTATTTAACACTTCTATAAATTAAATATGATAAAATAAACTTATTATTTAGAAGTTGGGCATAAAATTGTTTTAGATACATTTGAGTGTTTTTCTGATAACATTCATATTTTAATGAATTGTAAAAATTACTGCATTTTAATTGAATACTACATTTTCGTCTTTTTTTATAAATTTAGATTGTTTTATAATTGGTTTTAAAGTGTTATTTTATTATGTTTTAATAGTTTAAAATAATTTTTTTAATTGTTTGTAATTTCAGATTTTAATTGGATATAAACACATGTCAATCTTTTGACAGTTTTTGCTTCTTAAACACTCACTTTCTGGTTTTGACAACAATAATTAATTTTAAATTATATAATGAAACTTTTATATATTGAATTTGTAAAAATGGATTCCATATTTTTAATAATATGTTCTAAATTATTTAAGAAGGTATCTTTTATTTTTTTCACTATGAATAGTATCTTCAGTAATTTTTTTATTCAACACGGTTAAAGGGTAAATTAGGTAAATAAGGGTAAAACTAATATTATAATAATATAAAACTACCAAACCACATGTCCTAATGTTATTTTATTAGTAATGGGAGACAAAAACAACCCTTAGGCATAAAGTTTGGCATTTGGGAGCCACATGGGTGCGATAATGACATGTTATGATAATTAATTTAATTTAATGAGAAATATAACATAAACATGTATCTTTTTACTAAAAAAAATTTAATATGGGATTACATAACTGATATATTTGGATATAAATATTCATTTTAAATATAAAAATATTTCCCACATAATTTCTCTTTTATTTAAAAAATTTAGATATCAAATGAAAAAAATTATTTAAGACACAATGATGATGAAGTGGTTACGTTATTAATAAAAGAATCAAATAAATTCTTTTATAAATATTAAAAAAAATATTATTTGAAATATTTGATGTCATAATCAAATTTTATGGATTAATATGAAATTTTATGAGTGGTTTAATTCTTTTTTTCAAATGAATAATTTTTTATGACTATAAAAAATATCATGAATTAAATAGTGTCAAAATTGAAATAATTGAGACTTTAAAATAAATAATATTCTATTAAATGATATAAAAGTCATAAAAATATAATATTCGGCCAACTAACTTGGATAGTGATAGAAGTTTCATAAATTATTCACTTCATGGATTCTTGACATTTTATAGTAACCACATTAACCATGTAATGTAAAAATACAAGAAGACATGGTAAAAGTTAAACTATTTAACTAAGGGTTTAATCTAAAAGGTAAGGTAAATTTTAGGACCTAAACTTGCATAAAACCTATTGTTTGAGAGTATTTAGACACATAATAATCTTATACAACAAATAAAAATCTTTTTTTCCTTTATAAACATAAAATAAAGATATAATAAATTAATATTTCAAGAATTTCCTAAAGTGCCCCTCCCCTCTCTTAAAAAGGACACTAAACATTATCTTTTATTCAGACCTCCAAATCCATTTACCTCATACAAAACCTGCCCAAATATCATAGTAACTTACCTAAATTCATCCTATATGACACCATTTGTGCATAAAACCATCTTATTGAGTACTTTTGTGAAAATCAAAAGGAGACACCCAAAGAAGAGATAATCTTTTTATCACCTCTTTCGAAGATCTTTTCTTCATCTAATTCACTTTCATTGTTATTTCCATACCAAAGTAATAAATACAACAAAATAAAAATAATAACATGTCATTATAATAAAATATCAATTATATTCATCATTTTATCTGTCCTTCAAATAGTAATATCACCATGAGTGCGTACGTATGACTTATCGTCTCCACGTCATGGTGTCATTTTTTATTCAACATTACATTATTTTGATTTGTATAATGATGAGTATAATAGAAATAAATAATTAATATGACATTATTTTGATTATTTATAATTAATATAAAATCTAGTTCCATACATTTAACAATTAAATGAATTATATCATCGCTCATGTGTACATACGACCAACTGTCTCCACGACGCAATAAGATTAATTCTCCAAATTAAAAATTAAATAATGGTTACAAAAAGTATTTTATTAGTAAATTTAATATTTATGAACATAATATAATTATTTTTATGAATAAAATATATCCTCTACATAAGAAAGATTTCTTACAAGATGAAACATGCATAGGAAAATGAAGCAGTTAACACTCGAATTAATTATAATAATAAAATATTATAAAAAACAATATAAGAGGATCATATATGATATCATAAAGATGAATATGGTTATTTTTTAATTTAATAAAACAATTTAACGATTACATAGGAGTTTAACTCACCCTCTACTAATGAAAAGTATAATGTAAGGGTTAATATCACAATCTCATTTTTGTATCTCAGTTTATGTATACATAAGTATCTACTGGGGAATATATATCATACACATCCATGTTTTGTAAAAATACATTTTAAAATATTTTTACTATTTCTCTATAATTATATTGTCATTTTTCCCATGTTTCAGTTTTTATAAATTTTTTTGAAAAAAATATTTTTTTTGCATTCCAAATAATGTAATTAATGCCCCTTTCAGTAAGTTAATGAAAAATTGTTTTTTAGCTTATACAGCATGAGAAGATATTTTTTCCCTTAAGACGCCTTAAAATTTTGAAGCTTTACTTATATTCTTATTTTTTTATTTTTAAAGTAAATGTTTTATTTTTTAATTTCTGATAATTTTAAATGATTCCAACGTAAAAAATATACTTCTCTAAAACAATTTCAATTATCTTACCAGATTACACTCATCTTTGTCAACATAGTTTGTTGGATTTTATTCTTAATTGTGGGTGACTAATTATGGTACAATATCCCATTTTTTATTGAAGGTTTTAGGATATGATGTCTATGGATGTGCTATTTTTTATACATGTAAAGACCCAGTTTTTTTCAATGTAAAATTCCCTTCTAATATTTTTGTCATAAAAACAAAAAATAATGAACTACTAAGTGATAAGTTACCTTTAAAAATAATTTTGTCACTTCAGTGTTCGGAATTTTGAAAATCTGGCATACAATGTTTTGTTCAAGATGTTTTTTGGAGTCTAATGAAACAAAAATAATTTTTGGTGAATAGTGACCTACCCTTATGAATAGTAATATGACCCTTATGAATAGTAAATAATCCAATATTAGATTAACATTACCTATAGATAATTAAATAAAATTTAGTCATCTTAGAAAGTGACAATTTGACTTTGGTAAACGTTTTGGTATTTTCTAAGTCATAAATAATTAATTATAAATAATTAATTAATTTTAATGAATATTTACATTCATATAATGTATTAATAAATTATTTAATCAATGTCTCATAATTTTTATATAATTTTTAAAGACCCTACGTAATTTATGGAAGCCCTATAAAATTAGTTTTAATCTTAAAAACAGTATTTTTAAGTAAATTAGGATTTTAATTAAATATTAAATTAATAATATTTGGAAAATTATTTTAAAAAATGGACTTCATTTTTGGATTCTACACGTTGAAAAATGGTTGGGGTAAATTTTTTGGATTTTTCTGAGATACTTGAATTTTTGATGAATAGTAGAATCCTATAATTCACAATAAATGAAAAATAATGTTTTAATTGAGTAATCGATGATGCTCTGCTGATGTAAGCAAACATGGTTCGGGATTACATTATAAAATTACTATTCTCAGTCTTTCAATACTCACAATTCTTTGTCTTGTGGGGAAATAATAAACTAATGAGTTTTATATTAAGGAAACCCCTCTCCCCTCCACTATAAATACCCCCCATTCACTCCCTCATTTACTCACACCTATCAAGCTCCAAGACTTCTCTAAACAATGCCCAAACATCTTCCCTAGCACCTCCCCCACGTCCAAAAGCTGCTGGTCTCATCAAAATACTATGAATAGCTTCCTTAAGGAGGATCTCAAGAGGAAGATTTAAGAGGTAATTTCTCTCCCTCTTCTCCATTAATTTCCTTTCATGTTCAAGTTCATTTCTTGTTCTCTCCCAACATACCTTCATCTAAATTGTATTGTAACTCCATAATTATACATCTACTGGAATGTTATTATGATAATGGGATATTATATCATCCATCCCCATTTCCCTCTTCCTTTTATTTCATTAAAGAGAACGTTGTTCGTGAGGTGTTAATTTATCACCTTCAAGAACAACATGACTTCTTCTTCCATTTCTACCTTCAAATCTGGTCATGAGACCATTTCTATGGTTGAAACAGAATATTTTATATGTATTATGATCTATGTTATGTTCTGGAAATAACCTATGGCTATATTACTAAGTGAAAAGTTAAAACAAGTTCTTTGGGATCCAAAAACCGCTCAAATTAACCCAAATAATCATCATGTAATTATTATCTAATGATTCACCCAAATGGATATAATATAATTCATTATAAAATCATTTAAGCTCCTGTAATATCACTAATAACATGTAATATCATTTCTGTATGTTTACCCATCATCTACATGAACATTAATTTAACAATACAAGTGAACCACCCAAGAAAAGCCATAAAAACGAACATCCCTGAACAATGTTTTTAAACTCTATAAGTCATCCAAAGGAACATAATATGACATAATGAAACGAAAATAAACCCTATTAATGAACACTTGGTTCTGGATTTCTAATTAATGAATATAATTTAATTATACAGGACATTAAAGGGAAGAAAGCATTCCGGCACAAGGTAAGGGGAAATTCTCGAACCCAACTTTCACCCTTCATGTTTTACCTCTTTCACTCCATTTTTGATCTGGTCACACCTTAAAGATCATTTGTTCATAATTTTCATTCCTTTTCTGGGATATACATGTTTTCCAATGATGTTTCTGTCAATCCAAATGTTTTCCGAAAGAACTCTTCTCTTAAGAACTCAACCTTTACCTCTCTTTCAAGGTTGATGGTTCTTGTATCAAGTATGATGTTCCCTCTTTCTTTTGGGAAGCCAAAGTTTATGAATGTGTTCTTATGAGATGGAAACCATTATTTTTCATGGGTTATTTATGTTCATTTATGTTATATGTTCATTGTGTCATGCAAGATAAATGATAATGTTATGATGTGACCAGTGCACCCAGAATTATATAGCGCAATATGAATGTTTAAATGTGACGGGTGCACCCAAAATTATATAGTGCTAAAATGCATTGGGTAAAGTGATAAATCTAATGAGTAAATGTGAAATTATGTGTGAACAAGATACTAGCTTGGTTCAGAAGTATGTGTGGTAGTTAACCACTATGACATGATGTTTCATTTTTATGCATTGCCACATTCCAAGTATATTATTTATGCTCCTCTCATGTTCATGATCTTTTTCCTATGTTATGATTATGCTCACCCCATGATATATTGTTCTTATCTATCCTCTTACTGGGATTTTATCTCACCCCTTTTGATTTATATCCTCTGGTGGATACATGTACTAAGGAGAGGACAAGTGCCAATAAGAATCTATAGAGGAATAAATTAAATGAATGTTTATTCTTGATGTTGTATTTGTTATTTATGGTCCTAGTTTTCCCAAGACACTAAACCTCTGGATCCTATTTGTGTAATACTATTATGTTGTTTTTCTTTGAAACGATTTAATAGTAATGTAAGAAAAGGTCGGGTCGCTATAGTTAGTATCAGAGGCGAGGTTTAGTTAATTTGGGAATTAGGATTAGTAAACCCGAGAGAAAACCTACAACATGAGACTAAGTACAAATATGCACACAAGAATATTTACCTAGGGATCCAATATGTTATGTTTTTTGGTATAATTTTTTAAATGAATAAGTTATTCATGACTTTTTTACTTATTCTTTGTTCTAACCTTTTCGATTTTAGAAAATAGTGGGAACTAGGAGACATCAGGCCAACAACTCATGCGAAGGAAAATGCAACGATTACCTGAACGACATCCCCAATGATTTGGGAGGTGTGGTTCAAAACTTCATGGAAATGCTTACCCAATTATCTCAGGTTATGAATAATAACCATAATAATAGGGAACATCTTCCTTCAACAAAGAGGGAGCAACTAGCTATCAAATGTTTTATGCGGCAATGACCACCGATGTTTTGTGGATCTTCTAATCCACTAGTTGCAGAACAGTGGGTCATCACCATGGAGAAGATATTTTCTGTGCTTCACTATTCTGAGACAGAGAAGGTGACTCTATCCGTTTATCATCTAGATAGAGAATCTGGTCAATGGTGGTCTTTGATTAAGAAAACCACGCCAAGGGAGGAAATTGAAGAGATGGAATGTGATGACTTTAATATAATATTTCATAACAAGTATTTCCCAAGAACTCTTCACACGTAGATGGAGAGATAATTTATAGAGCTCAAGTAAAAAGAAGGAGAATCTATCACAACCTATGAAGCGAATTTCATAAGGCTTGCAAGGTATGCTTCGGGTTTTATTATCTACAATGATAAAGAAATTGATAGATTCTTTAGTGGATTAAAACCACATCTTTGAAAGGCACGTGCAATTCGAGACATTGGGAGTTATGAACAAGTTGTTCGGTGTGCTCTCAAAGTGGAGATGGAGTTTGGAGAATGGTCCCATGGCTATGGGGATAAGAAATAAAAGATGGAGTTTCAAGCCAGTGGATCTACTGAAAAAGGTGGGATGAAAAATCAATGACCCACATGCCAAAAATGTGGGATGTTTTACAATGGGAACTGCCTTAAAGGGATTGGGAAATGCTTAAAGTGTGGGAAAGAAGGACACCATGCTCAAGAGTGTCAAAAAGACATGAAAAGGAAGGAGAATTTAGCCGATGAAAGGAGAGGACCACTCATGGTTCAATGCTACAGCTGTAAGGATCTAGGGCACTATGCAAACCAGTGCACTAAACCTCGAGCTCTGGAGGGTAATTAGCATCAGTAGGCACGAAATCCAAAGGAACAAGGGAAGGATTATGCCATCAATATTGTGGAGGTGGAGGAGGATAATGAAGTCGTACAAGGTACTCTTCCTATTCACTCAAGAATGGAAAAAGTCTTATTTGATTCTAGTTCTACGCATTCCTTTATATATTGAAAGTTTTCTAGAACTATAGAATCAAAACCCTGAATCCAAGAAGTAGAGATATCTGTAAAAACACCAAGTGGTGCAATCATTGCAACCCAAGTGTTTGACTCTTCCCCTGTTGGAGTATGTGGGAATATTCTTCCGGAAAATCTCGTAATACTTACCTTGGTGGAATTCTACACTATAATGGGAATGGACTGGCTCTCATTATATAGAGCACATATCAGTTGTTGGGAAAAGGAAATATCATTTCATATTCTGAACCATCCCATGATCCTCTACAAATTCAAGGAAGATCAAGAATCTCTTTTGAAAAATCCTTCAATGGTGTGGGTGTTGATTCCCTATGAAGAAGCATACCTCACCCAAATGGTTGAGTCGAAGGAAAGTTTCAACCTTGAGGAAATGCCCATCGTGAGGGAATACGGCGATGTATTTCCTGAATTGTTACCCGAAATACCCCAGATCGTGAGGTAAAGTTCTCTATTGAACTCATACCTGGAGATACTCCTATCATGAAGTGCCCCTGTAGGATGGCTCCTATAGAACTGGAGGAGTTAAGGAAGCAGCTGCAAAGGAATCTGGACAAAGGGTTCACATGCCCTAGTGCATCGCCTTGGGGTGCGCTAGTGCTCTTTGTGAAGAAGAAGGATGGAACCATGCGGTTGTGTATCGATTATCGGGAACTCAACAAGATCACCATAAAGAACAAGTATCCTCTCCCAAAGATATATGACTTTGTCAACCAGTTAAGAGGAGCTCAATACTTCTCAAAGGTGGATCTTCATTCTGGATATCATCACGTAAAGGTGAAGAAGGAAGATATTCAGAAGACTGCCTTCCGTACAAGGTATGAGCACTATGAGTTTTTGGTGATTCCCTTTGGACTTACTAATTCCCCTGCAATCATCAAGGATTTGATGAATAGAGTCTTTAGAAATTAGCTCGACAAATTTGTGGTACTGTTTATCGATGATATTCTCATCTACTCCAAGGGCAAGGAGGAACATGAAGAACATCTATGACTTGTGTTGGCGATATTGAGAAAGAAGAAGTTTTACGATAAGTTCAGCAAGTGTGACTTTTGGATGAATCAAGTCACATTCTTGGGACAAGTGATCCCAAGCGAGGGAAAATCTGTGGACCCTTCAAAAACAAATGCGATTAAGGAATGGCCCAGGCCCTCAAGTGTCACAGAAATCCATAGTTTTCTTGGATTATCTGGGTACTACCGACGTTTTGTGAGAAACTTCTCATGATTGTCAATCCCGCTAACTAAGTTAATAAGGAAAGGGGTAAAGTATGTATGGACAGAAGAATGTGAGGGAAGCTTCAAGGAGCTAAAGAGAGGGCTGATCACTACACCTGTACTCACACTACCAAAAAGTGGATAATGTTTTTTGATATATAGTGATGCTTCATAGAAAGTCTTGGGTTGTGTACTCATGAAAATGATAATGTGATAGCCTATGCCTAATGAAAATTGATGACACATGAGCAGAACTACCTGACGCATGATCTAGAGCTGGCAGCCATGATTTTTTCCTTGAAAATCTAGTGGCACTACCTTTATGATGAGAAGTGTGACATATACACTGACCACAAGAGCCTAAAATATATATTCACACAAAAGGAGCTCAACATGCATCAAAGGATATGGTTAGAGCTAATCAAGGATTGTGATTGCTCTATTCACTATCATCTTGGAAAGGCGAACAAGGTAGCTGATGCACTAAGCAAAAAAGAACCTACTACTCTATCCATGTTGCGGATTGAGAAAGAGCCTATCTTCATGGATGTGCAAAGGATTGATTTGGGAATCATAAGGGCAGGGGATACATCCTACCTTGCCCAAATGATTTCGCAACCATACATCCAAGAGAAGGTTAAGGATGCACAAAGGGATGATGTGGAGATACAAAAGAGGGTGAATGCAGTAAAGGAAGGGAAGCTGCAAGAGTTCCACATCGACGATGATGGTGTGATTCGGTTTGGAATGCGGCTTTGTGTGCCTTCATCACCCTGGATAAAGAGGAAGATATTGGATAATGAATATAGCTCAACTTTCTCTATCCATCCTGGGAGTACCAATATGTATCGTGATCTTTAAGAATGATTTTGGTGGGATAACATGAAGAAGGAGATTGCGGAATATGTATCAAGGTGCTTGGTATGTCAGCAAGTTAAAGTTGAGCAGAAAAAGTCCAAAGGTTTGATCCAACCATTTCCTATACCCATGTGGAAATGGGAAAATGTGACTATGGACTTTTTCATAGGTCTACTGAAAACGTCAAAGTGAAATAATGCCATATGGTTTGTGGTTGACCAACTCACCAAGACTGCCCATTTTATCGCTATTTAGGAAGACCTCTTTCTTGAACAACTTGCAAAGTTATATGTGAAGGAAGTGGTGAGACTGCACAGTGTTCCACTCTCAATTGTCTCTGACCGTGATCCAAGTTTTACATCTAAATTTTGGAGGAACCTTCAACATGCTTTGAGTAATGAATTAAATTTCAGCATGACCTATCACCCCCAAACTGATGGCCAGTCTGAAAGGACTATTTAGAAACATGATGATATGCTAAGAGCCTACTCTCTAGAATTCAAAGGTGTATGGGATCAGCATCTCCCATTGGATGAGTTCTCATACAACAATAGCTTCCACTCGAGTATTCAGATGGCTCTGTATGAAGCTCTTTATGGGAAGCGATGTTGAACTCCAACCTGTTGGGATGAAGTTGGAGAAAGAATGCTACTTGGGCCCGATCTTGTTCCAGAGATGACCGAGAAGGTTCAAGTCATCCAGAAACACATCAAAGCTGCTCAATGTCGAAAAAAGAGCTATGCTGACAACCGTCTAAGGGAATTGGATTTCTACATTGAAGATAAAGTCTTCCTTCGAATATCTCCATGGAAGAGAGTCATGTGATTTGGGAAAAAAGGGAGGCTAAGACCAAGGTATATTGGCCCCTTTGAGATCCTTGACCGCATAAGAGTCGTGGCCTATCATCTAGAACTTCCACTGAATATGGCTCATGTTCATGATGTGTTTCATGTATCACTACTGAGGAAGTACATATCAGACCCCTCACATGTACTAAACTTAGTGGTGGTGCAGCTGGAAGACTTTCTCTCCTATGAGGAGCAGCCAGTAAAGATTCTGGATTGGAGAGATAAGGTTCTACACAACAAGACAACCCATCTTGTCATAGTGTTGTGGAGGAACCATAAGTTTGAGTAAGAAACCTGGGAACCCGAAGAGGCAATAAAGGAGAAGTACCTTCACCTTTTTGTGTAAAGTGAAATTTCGGGGGTGAAATTTCTTAAGGGGGGAAGAATGTAACGACCCAATGTTTTTCAATGTAAAATTCCCTTATTATATTTATGTAATAATAACACAAAATAATGAACTACTAAGTGATAAGTTACCTTTAAACATAATTTTGTCACTTCAGTGTTTGGAATTTTAAAAATCTGACATACAAAGTTATGTTCAAGATGATTTTTGGAGTCTAATGAAACAGAAAAAAAATTTCGTCTATAGTGACCTACCCTTATGAAAAGTAATATTTCTTTTATGAATAGTAAATAATCCAATATAATATTAATATTACCTGTAGATAATTAAATAAAATTTAGTCATCTTAGAAAGTGACAATTTGACCTTAGTAAACGTTTTGGTATTTTCTAAGTCATAAATAATTAATTATAATTAATTAATTAATTTAAAAGAATATTTATTTCCATATTATGTATTCATAAATTATTTAATCAATGTCTTATAATTTTTAGATAATTTTATAAGACCCTACGTAATTTTTGGAAGCACTATAAAATTAGTTTTAATCTTAAAAACTATTTTTTTAAGTAAATTATGATTTTAATTAAATATTAAATTAATAATATTTGGAAATTTATTTTTGAAAAATGGACTTCATTTTTTGATTCTACCTTCAAAAAATGTTTGGGGTAAATTTTTGGGACTTTTTTGAGATACTTGAATTTTTGATCAATAGTAGAATCCGATAATTCACAATAAATGCTAAATAATGTATTAATTGAGTCATCGATGATGCTCTGCTGATGCAAACCCACTTGGTTCAGGATTAAATTATAAAATTACTATTATTTTTCGTTCAAGACTCACTATTCCGTGTCTTGTGGGTAAATAATAAACTAATGAATTTTATATTAAGGAAACCCCTCTCTCCTCGACTATAAATACCACCCTTCACTCCCTCATTTCCTCACACCTCTCAAGCACCCAGACATCTCTAAACTCTATCCAAACATCTTCCCCAACACCTCCCCCACGTCAAAAAGCTTCTGGTATCATCAAAAGACCAATACTAGCTTCCTTAATGAGGATCTCAAGAGTAATATTTAATAGGTAATTTTTCTCCCTCTTCTCCTTTAATTTACTTTCAAGTTCAAGTTCATTTCTTGATCTCTCCCCAACTATCTTAATATAAATTGTATTGTAACTCAATAATTATACATCTACTGTAATGTTATTATGATAATGGTATATTATACCATCCAACCACTTTCCCACATCCTTTTATTTTATTAAAGAGAACATTGTTCGTGAGGTGTTAATTTATCACCTTTAAGAGCAACATGACTTCTTCTTCCATTTCTACCTTCATATCTTTTCATGAAACCATTTTTATGGTTGTAACAGAATATGTTATATGTATTATCTTCTATTTTATGTTCTGGAAATAACCTATGGCAATATTACTAATTTAAAAGTTAAAACAAGTTTGGTGTGATCCAAAAAACTACTCAAATTTACCCAAATAATCATCATGTAGTTCATATCTAATAATTCTCCAACATGGATCTAATATAATTCATTATAAAAACATTAAAGCTCCTGTAATATCACTAATAACATGTAATATCATTTCTCGATGTTTACCCGTCATCTACCTGAACTTTAATTTAAGAATACTAGTGGACCACCCAAGAAAACCCATAAAAACGAACATCCCCAAACAATGTTTTTAAACTCTGTAAGTCATCCAAAGCAACAGAATATGATATAATGAAACCAAAATGAACCCTATTAATTTACACATGGTTCTGGATTTTTAATTAATTAATATAATGTCATTATACATGATATTAAAGAGAAGGAAGCATTCTGGTACAGGGTAAGGGGAAATTCTCGAACCCAACTTTCATCCTTCGGGTTCTACCTCTTTAACTCCGTTTTTTATATGGTCACTCCTTAAGGATAATTTGATCATCATTTTCTTTCCTTTTATGGGATATACATGTTTTCCAATTAATTTTATGTCAATCCAAATGTTTTCCGAAAAAACTCTTCTCTTAAGAACTCAACCTTTACCTCTCATTCAATGTTGATGGTTCTTGTATCAAGTATGTTGTTCCCTCTTTATTTTGGGAACCCAAAGTTTATGAATGTGTTCTTTTGTGATGAAATTAATTCCTTTTAATGGGTTATTTATGTTCATTTATTTTATATTTTCATTGTGTCATGCATGAAAAATGATAATGTTATGATGTGATGGATGTGTCCGGAATTATATAGCGCAATATGAATGTTTAAATGTGATGGGTGCACCCGAAATTATATAGCACTCCAATGCATTAGGTAAAGTGATGAATATAATGAGTAAATTTGAAATTATGTGTGAAAAATATGCTATCTTGGTTCAAAAATATGTGTGGTAGTTAATCACTAAGACATGATGTTTCATTTTTATGCATTGCCACATTTCAAGTCTATTATTTATGCTCCTCTCATGTTCATGATCTTTTGCCTATGTTATGATTTTGCTCACCCCATGATATATTTTTCTTATCTATCCTCTTACTGGGATTTTAACTCACCCATTTTGATGTATATCATCAGGTGGCTACATGTATTAAGGAGAGGACAAGTGCCAAAAAGAATCTATAGAAGAAGAAATTAAATGAATGTTTATGCTTGATGTTGTATTTGTTATGTATGGTCCTAGTTTTCCCAAGACACGAAACCTATGGATCCTCTAAGTGTAATACTATTATGTTTTTTATCTTTGAAACGATTTAATAGTAATGTAAGAAAAGGTTGGGTAGCTATAATACCATTAATGGTTCATTGTAGAATTATCAATATTTTGTACACTATTTGTAATATGAATGTTTATGTTATGTTTTACCATCTCCATATGAGGAAGACATTGGACTTAGTAAGTGATGGGAGGGTCCTGATATAGCCCCTAGATGTATCGATAGGTATCATTAGACAAACTAGTGTCTTGTAATATGACCTTGATAGAATATTTGTGTATGGTTTTACCACGAGTCCTTGACAGAGTGGTTATGATGCCTGATATTATGCATTACCTCTTTATGAGATTAGTTATTGATTTTAAAAGATATTTTTTGAATTTTATAATATCCATGTGAATTTTTAAATAGAATTATTTGATATATTATTTCCATATTGTGTTTAAGTTAGTGTTTTAAGAGGCTTGTGTTTTTGGTTTTTTTCCTTTCCTTAAAAGTTTATTTTTATTTATAATCGTTTCCGCTATATTATTTATCCTTACTGAGCATCTAATGTCACCCCGTTCTAATGTTTTATTTTCCCAATATTCCAAGATGTGTTTTATAATTGATATTCAGGGTTATTCTTGGGAAATAATGTCATTATGAATTGATTATCTATGTCATGTTTTATGATTAGAAAATTTTATGCAATGTTCTAGTATGTAATCTATTTTCCATGATTGAAAAACTGACTAGTCCTTCAGGATTTTATTCCTTGTAATCATACAAATGTATTAAAATAATGCATCGGCTCTAGGATTATAGGTTCAGGGTGTTATAGTTGGTATCATGTGAAGTTTTTCCACAACCATGGAAATAGATTTAGAAAACATTGATCAGGGAAAATAACCCTAAGATAGACTTTGAAGATAAGTATAAAAGAACCCCATATATTTTTGGAAATTAGATATTACATGGATATTCCTAGAAATAAATCCCTCTATAGATACTACAAGTGAACATGGTTCTGGAACATATGTACTTTGGGGTGAAAACTCTAACAAGGAGTTACAGGCTTTACTCGGGGTAACCTGGTACATGACAACGGGCCTGGTAGCACACCTGGATTGACACTCTAAGTAAATATTCTTAGAATAATTCATATTTTCTTTAAAAACCATTATGAAGGATTCATGAGTATATATGTCCTCAAAGAAACCATGTTTATGATTATTTATTAGATATGTATAAAATTTTGAATTTATGTTAACTATTTTACTATTTTTCATATATGCATTATGATTCATAACCAAATCTAGTGTGTGTTATTGTTTAGAAATTTCTCCTAGTGGTTGAAATAGAAATGGTATCAAATCATGTATTCATGTAGGTATTTCCATCCTATACATGATTGTGGAGCTAGCAATGAAAATGCTACTGAATAACTTATAACTATAACAAGATAGATGAATCAGGTAATGAATAAAAAACTTACCCATATTGAGAACCCTGATCCACACCAGAGAAGATAAATGTTATACCACTTCATGAGATAACCTTCAACATTAATTGGGACTAAAAATACATTTTTGGATGAGAAATGGACACATTCCTTATAAGAAATATTTCATACATTGAGATGTAACGAAAGGGAGAAATATTTCATTATAGTTTACCATCTATCAGAAGATTCAGATCAATAGTGGATATTTATTCAAAACACTAAAGAGGATAAAGAAGTAGAAAATATGGAATTGATGGAGTTTAAAGAACAATTCCAGTTTAAATAAATTCCCCATGAACAACGACCTGATATGGAAAGTAAATTTTTGAGTCTGAGGAAAAAGGAGGACGATAATGTTGCAACAAATGAGGCTCACTTTAAAAGGATAGAGAGGCATGCTGTAGAATACATAAGTAACCCAATAATTGATATTGATATATTATTTTATGGGTCAAAACAATTCCCCTAAAGGGAACGACTCTCATAATCATTCTCATTGTATGAAGATAAAGATTAATGTTTTTTCAAGATGGAAAAGAAATTATCTAATTCTTAAAAATTAATGTAAAGAAAGAGAATAATAGAATGGTAGAGAAAGAGACAAATAAATGGAAAAGGTAAATACATGTTTTTCCTTTATCTGATAGTTATGGGAAGAAACACCATGTTACATTCTTGAATAGAATGGGAATTTGTTACAAATGTAAAGAAAAAGGTCACCAGGATCATGATTGTAAGGGAAAGAAATAATCTGTGCAATGATATAATTGTAATTATTTTGGAAATTATGAAAATGATTGTCTAAATAATTGAGGAAATATAGCTCAAAAAAAGAAAATGGATCTAGGTAGAAAGTATGTAGTTACTATAGTTAATGTGAAATAATTAATTTATTTGTGTTTTGGGATTCAAGAATTATATTTTGGTTATAAGAAGAATGTGATATATATAAGGATTTTATTACAGTGATTTTTTTCATTAAGGTTTTAATATGATAAAGGAAATCTTCTATTTAGTATGTGACAATAGAAGAAACATTACATTGTTTGTTGAATTTGATGTTACAAATGATTTCAGAAATTTAGTGACCTTTTAGAAACAGTTTGGAAAGATGTTATTCAGATAAATCTAAAGGTTAGAATGGACTAAGTTGAACTTTGGATTTTATTATTTATGTTTAAAAAAATTAGTAATATTTTTTTTTGGAATTTTATAATAATATAGTTTTAAGAAAATGACATCCTGTAGATCGGGCAATAACCTATCACATCTGGCAAGGCTACATGACATGAACTGAAAAATGAAGGGAGATAAGGGTGCATCTCTTACCACTAGCCTAAGTGATGTCATATTTTGTATAACATAGTTTTCTTTTATTTAAATTGTATGATAGATTAAGTATAAGTTCATATTTTGAACCCAATATGATTATGATAAATCGAATTTTATGATCTTTTGGAGAGAAAGGTGAGTTTGTGGTAGAAATTGATTAAAGGAGAAAAATAAACTTTTTAGGAAAGTATGTTTCATTATGTTATTAATCTATAAATTGAATTAATTCTTCAACTATAGGGAAATCATAAAAATATGTTTTCCTAGTAGGTTCTTTTCTGAAGAATATATTGGCTCCTGGATTGTCTTAGATTTATACTTTTTTGGTTGTTAACATTTACATAATAGTGTTATATATCAATCAACATCATAACATTATCGTTACATTTTATATCATTCCCATGTTTTTCTACATTTAACCCTTGTTTGTGTTGTCTTTATTACCATTCTTACTTCCATTTATTTTAAAGTAGATGTTTTATCAACCATTTTTTTGATGTGGGGATGAAATAAATGTATTTTTAATAATAAAACCTTAGTTACCGAAATCAAATTTAGAAATTGTGAGGATAAATTTTTTTGAATCAGGGGATAATTTATCACGTCAAGCATCCATGGTATGCTTTTGTTTAAATAATTCAACAGCTTTTGTTACCCAAAACATTGTTTTCGCGCACATCATGATATATCAAACTAGCCATTTGAAAAGTGGATATGAATAGTATTATAAAAAATTTAAAATTATAAATTCCATATAATTTTAAAATTCATCTTATATGTTTCTTAGAAATAATATATAAACAAATTCAATTTTTCATATAAAAGAAGTATTTTCCAAAAAAACGAGGTTTTTTATCCATTCAATTGAAAACCCTTTTTAAATAAAATATTTTACAATTTATATATTAAAAATGACAATATAAACTTGTTATTTTTAATTGAGACATAAAATTTTATTTTAGATAAATTTTTGGTGTTTTTTTGATAACTTACCTATTCTAATGAATAGTAAAAAATACTGCATTTTAATTCAAAACTTCTTTTTCATCTAAATTTTTTATATAGTTAGATATGATTTTAAATTTGATTTTAAAGTTCAATTTTATTATGTTCTTATAATTTAATCTTATTTTGTTCATTTTACGTAATTTAAAATATAAAATGCACATAAACACATTCCAATCTTTTGATAGTTTTTACCTCTTAAAAACTCAATTTCTGGTTTTGAAAATGGGAATTGATTATAAATTAATTAATTAAACATCGGTTTTTTGAATAGGGAAAAATTGATTCCATATTATAATCATATTATAAAAATTAATTAAATATGTATCTTTTATTTTTCGGTATTATGACTTGTTACATCAGTAATTATTTTTAATTGTCGTAGTTAAAGGGTAAATAAGGTAAATAATGGTAGAAAACAATATAATAAAATAATACTACCATAAAAAAAGTCATAATATTATTTTATGAGTCACTTGAGACTCAAAAAATCCTTATGTCGAATATTTGGCATTTGGGAGCCTCTAGGTTTTTATAATGAGATGTTATAACAATTAATTTAATGTAAAAAGAAATATAACATAAACATGTATCTTTTTACTAAAATAATTTTAATATGGGGTTATATAAGTGAAATATTTGTCCTAAATTAGTCATTATAAATATAAAAATATTTCATAGATCATGGAATTTTATTTAAAAAATTTAGACATCAAATAAAAAAAATATTTATGACACAATAATGATATAGTGATTACCATATTAATAAAAGAATCAAATAAATGTGGTTATAGATATAAAAATAAATAATATAAGAAAACTTTTATGCCATAGAATAATTTTTGGGATTAATATGACATGTTATTATTTGGTTAATAAATTTTTTCAAATGAATCAAATTTTTTTGACTTTAAAAACTATCAAGTCTTAAATAGTTTCAAAATTGACATAAATGGGATTTTAAAATAAATGTTATTCAATTACATGATATAAAAGTCATAAAAATATAATATTTGTACAAATAACAATTAAAGTTATAAAATTTATATAAATTATCCACTTTAGGTTCTCTTGATATTTTATAGTAGATATATTAACCATGTAGTGTAAAAATATAAGAAGATAGGGTAAAAGTTAAACTATTTATCTAAGGGTTATATCGAAAAGATAAGTTAAATTTTATGATGTAAAGTTGTATAAAACCATTTTTGGGAGGTTATATACCCATAGTCATCTGATCCTAGAATTAAATTACTTTGAAAAAATTTTAAACCTAAAATAAAGTTATAATAAATTAATATTTCAAGACATTCCTAAAGTGCCCCTCACCTCTCCTATAAATGGACCCTTCTCCTTGTCTGTTATTCACACCTCCAAATCCCTTTGAATCCAAAAAAACCTACCCAAATAGCACACCAACTTCTCTAACTTCATCCTAGAGGCCACAAATTGGGCAGCAAATTAACATAAGTTCTCCTTTTGTGCAAATAAAAAGGAGACAACCGGAGAAGAGGTAATCGTTTTATCACCTCTTTCAAAGTTATTTTCTTATTATACATCCTATTTCTTTTTTGTTTACATACCAAAGTAATACATCCTGTATATACCATATAACTATATGTTATTATATTCATTGGACAACCATATTCATCATTTTATCCCTCCTATGAATAATAATATCACCATGCATACGTTTGTACGACTGAGCAACTCAACACCGTGGTGTAATGTTTTATCCAATAATACTTTATTTGGATTTTTACATGATGATTATAATAGAAATAAATAATGAATATGATGTGATTAGGATTATTTATAGTTAATATACAATCCAATTCTATACCTTTTAACTATTAATGGAATGATATTTTCACTTATGCGTACATACGACCTACTATCTCCACGATGTGCTGAGATTCATTCTCCAAATATTCTTTTAACGAATGATTATAAAAAATATTTGATGAGTAAATATAATATTTATAAACTTAATATCCTTATATATATGAATAATATATAATCAATTCATAAGAAACATTATGTAAATGATGAAACATGTATAGGAAAACAAAGCAGTTAACACCCGAAACAATGGTAATACTAAAATATAATTAACAAAACAATATAAGAGGATAATATATGATATAAAAAATAATGATATGGTTCATTTATAATTTAAAAACATACTTCAATAATTATACAGTATTATAACTCACCCTTTACTAAAAGAAATTTTACGGTAATGGTTAATTTAACAATCTCATTTTTTGTTAGAGATTGTTTATACATAAGTATCTACTAGAGAATATTTATCATCCACATCCATGTTTCATAAAAATACATTTTAGAATATTTTTACTATTTCTATACAAATTTTAAAGTAATTTTTCCCAATTTTTACTTTTTATAAAACGTTTTGAAAGGAATATTTCTATCTCTTTCCAAACAAGGTGCTTTATGCTATTTTCCACTAATTAAGGAATGAATGCTTTTTAACATATACGTCATGAGAAGATATTTTATGATATTATAACACCTTAACTTTTCTAATTCTTCCTTATAATATTACATGTTTATTTTTAAATTAAATGTTTTATTTTATAATTATTCTGGCTTTTCAATGATTAAAATGTTAAAAGGGGAAACTTATTTAAGGGAGTTTTAATGATTTTAGGATATTACTTTCATCTATGTTAACATCCATTATTGTTTTTTATTATTAACAGAGGTTTATTTATTATAATATAATCTACCATATTATATTGAATTTTTATGATATGTTGACTGTGGAGGTGCTATTATTTATACAATTAATGGATTATTGTTAAAGTATTGGCACTTCATATGATAGTTTTAATACAAATGTTTATGTTATATTTAACCCTTTTCATATAATGAAAGAATTAGACTTATTAAGTGATGTGTAGGTCCATCTATATCCCATTGATTCATCTTTAGGTCTCATGAGACAAATAATTATCATCGTATAAGGCCTTGATAGAATATTTGTGTATGGTCTAGGCACAAGGCCTTGGCGTAGTGGATTTGATGTCCAACATTATGCATTTTGTCATTACGAGATTAGTTATTAATTTTACATGTGATTATTCAACTAGTAAAATATCCATGTGAATGTTTAAATGGAATTATTTGATTTATGTTTTCCATGTTATGTAGAAGATAATGTTTTAAAAGGTTTCTATTTTAGTTTTGTACCTTGCCTTAAAATTTTATGTATATATGTGATATATTATTCTATATTTTTTATCCTTACTGAGAATATTAGACCACCACATTCTAATGTTTTATTTTCCTAGGAAGAAATGAAGTGTTGTATGAATGATATGTAGGGTTAATATAAGGGAATAATGGTGTTCTCAAAGGATTATCTATACAGTTTTTTATGTTATAAATTATAATATACGGTTCATGTATGTAATCTATTTTCCATGTGTACTAAAATGGTTGGACCTTCAAGATTTGATTCCTTGTAATCCTATAAATGTATTAAAATAATGCACTAGCTCTAGGCTTCTAGGGTTGGGGAGTTACAGTTACACATGAAACGTAATGTTAGGTGATCAATATAGAGGTGAGTATTCCATTTTTTGTTTGAGAACATAACCCACAATATGAGTGAGGTCCCAAAAGATTTTGATTTTGACATTCCAGTGATCCATTAATTTACATTGAATTAATATTTCATTTAAATACATGATGTTTTAGTGGGTTTGGACACATATGACCATTGAAATATGGGATATATACCATGCATATTAGTGTTTTTTTAATCTAGTTATGCAATGAAAAAGACACCCCTATTGTGGGGCGAATAATGTTGGTTGTAGTGATGAAACAATAATGATAGGGGGTTCATGGATGTGTGAAACCTTCCACTAGGTTTTCATTGTGTATTTTTTCCAAGTGGGTAGATGGATCATAATAAATATAGATTCTTTGGGTAATTTCAATTATGAATTAAAATTTAACATTGGATTGAGTACAAGTGTAATGTTTTAGATCGGGTTGAGTATCGGAAAAAATACTTAATTAAAGTGATTTTGGGTTAATTATGTTTGTTATAAAGGTTTGAGGGTGTTGATGAAGGATGGTTTTCAAATAAGGCAAGAAATATGTGAATGTATGATCTTGCAGGAAGCGTGAATGTCTGATCTCATGAAAAATGTGAATGTGTGATCTTGTGGAAAGTGGGAACATATGATATCATGAAAATCATGAATTTGTGATCCTTTGATGGATCACACAATGCACTGGAATACAACCACACTAACAATCAAAATATTGAATTGTGATCTTGATAATGGATCTCATGAATCATATTATTGTATTTAAGTCTCATGATGGGATCTCACACAATGATCATTATTTTCCTTGGATATCTTGATGGGATCTTGGATAGAGCATGTGATTGTCATCAGATATCATGAAGATATCTCATGCAATGCCCATGATTGACTATGGGGATCCTACCCAGATCTTGCCCAAAGTGTGGGAACGACTCACGCTAGGATCTCACGAAAGCACGTGAAGATAAATAAAAAGATGGAAATGATGATGGTTTCCCAGGGTTGTTCAAGATATTTTGAAGCTCATGATAAAAAATATGATTTACTTAGGAACTCATTATGGGATCTTGTGAAGAACATGATTATCTATGAATTTCATAATGAGATCTCGTACAATTTTCATGGTTGTCTTTGTATCTTGAGATAGATCATGAAAATCACTAAAAATCATACATCATTTACAATAACAAGATATAATTTGGATCGTGTGGATGGATCATGTGAAGTGTGTGACACAATAGTGGTGGAACAGATGGTTGAAAAGGATTTGTGGAGTTCAGGTAGTATATTTAATCCTAGAAATACTCTTTAACCCATCATTAAACATTGATTAAGTTTGCATTAAATGATTGATATGAAGAAATATATGGGATGAAGGTTCATGGAGAGATCTCAAGAAAGAGGTTCACAGAGATATATTGAGAATGGGTAAACATGATTGACGTTGCATAAGTGTTTCAAATGGTCTTATTCCAAACATGAATGTGGAATCACAAAACCAATCTCACACAAGAATCACGCACAATGTAAGAAATTGGTCTCACATTAAGAACATGTGAAAAGAGTGAACGAGGTCTCACACCAAGATATCACAATCGACAAGGAAAGAGACTCCAAGAAGGACTATAACAACCCTGCTTTTTATTACACACAAAAAGATGACTTATTACATAAAATCTTCACTTGATACAACATAGAATATCAATATGTCTAATGTATTTGGGGATTAGGAAAAATAAATAACAACTTAAAACAGAAAACAAGCATCATCTTTATTGAAAAATTCCATCACATAACCACACCATTCCCTCTTTCTTAGCATTGTATTGGATAACCTGAGGACATTAATGTGAAAAGGGTGAGCTATAATGAATAGTAAGGGATTAAAAAAGTCATAACATGAATAATTCAATACATGTTAGGAAATAGGAATATCAGTGGATCATAAAAGAAACATGAACATAAAGGGATGATATAGCCAGATTATCATAACTATCACAAACTATCCCCTAGGGCCCGTGTCCGGACTACCCTAAGTTAGCCTTCCATAGGCCAGGGGCTGGAGACTAGCATCAAAATATGTATTCCCTATAAACAAGAAGGAATTGCCTTTATATCCTATAAACACACACAAACAAGGACATAGTAAGATACGAACACAAGTCAACTATATAGCAAAAAGTGTGTGGAAAGTAAAAAGGGGCAGGAATACAAGCCCAACAGTAATAGTACAAGTACAAATGAAATTCAATACAACGAAAGAAAAAGAAATCCATCTACTAGTTAGTCCTATGAAGTTCATACATGAAGGGTAGGTAGAGATCAACTCCTCAACACTCCATGTTCGCCCGTCTCCTCTGTATACCGCCATGTCATATGGTCCACCTCCATGCCATGTCTAGCCCTGGAACCCTCATCCTCGATTAGCGTTGTCCGTCATCTTCACAAAACACAACAATGTGCGGGCAAAGCCCGTGCATGGGTGAGTATAACGATACTCATTAGGGACCCTGAAACCCTCAAGGTCTCACAAAATCAACAAAGGATAAACCAAAAGGCATGAAATCAACTAAAAACCCTACATAGATATATGCCCATACATATACCTATGTTATCAAGTATACCAATATCAATCATGAGGAATACACATAGTCCAACTCAAAATCCCAAAGCTCGACTATTCGGTAAAGGAAAGAGTACCATGATGGTAAGTACAACTCAGGTACGCCACACAAAAGAATAACACCAAGGTATTAACACAAAGGAATGTACCGCTCTAGTATGAACTCAGCTCACACCAGGTATTTCTTAGGTAAAGTAGTAGAGATGATTAGATGTAACCAATGAATCAACTTACTCTGTTAAGAGGCAGACCCACGAAGGATCCTAACCCATCATCAGACCTACAAAGGTTCGTAATACATCATCAGTACATCGTTAGAACCTCATAGGATCTATAGGTGTTGAACTATAAAAGATCACTCAGTGATGACCCACACAGGATCACTCGGTGCTGACCCACCCATGATCGCTCGGTGTTGACCTACACATGATTGCTCGGTGTTAACCCACACAGGATCGCTTGGTGCTGACCCACACAGGATAGCTCGGTGATGACCTACATAGGATCGCAAGGTGCTGACCCACATAGGATCACTAGAGTAGTCACGCATGGAATCCTAGAGCGGTTTCTTGTGGGACCCTCAATCACATACCCATGAAGGATCTCTTTCCCAAGTCATATTCCACTATTGGGTTCTCGCACTAAGATTTCTTGTCTCTAGGAGATTCCGCTCCTCAAGCCATTGGTCGATACTCCAACTGCTACAAAGTCCCACGAAGAATTATTTCAAAGGACCGCCATATCTTAGGGGTCTCAACGCAACAGACAGTGTGTCAATTGGGAGTCCGGTCTGTATGTTATTAGCCTTTTAGTCCTGAGGGCTCAGTTAGATTAGTGCTTGATATGACCTGAACGTATCCCAATTTCACCCAAATCTTATGTGTGGTATACTAAAGGGGACATCTCGCTCCATGTCTTTAGGTGCCGTTGACAGTTCGTCAAACAGACATCTAGTGCCAATGTTATGTCCAAAAGAGCGTAAATGGGTCGAAGTTGGTCCAGGTCCAGTCCGACCTGGCATGGGCCATCCCGGATTGGGTTGACCCGGCCAGACCCGCTAGGTCAAGCCCAGCCCGCACTAGGAGTTCAGACACGTGCTGGGTGGTGCAGCCCACGTAGGGTGGCCCGAAGTGGGCGACGCGTGGCGGCACGGTGGCCGCGGGGGCTGCAGGTCGGCAGAGGACGTGGATGCTACGAGGTGACGGTGGCTACAGAGGCTGTGGGGCGGCGGAGACCGCGGGGTGGTGCGGGAGCCGTGGGGTGGTGGAGGCCATGGAGGGTTATGAGGTGGCGACGCCACGGGGGCCGTGGGGGGCATAATGGCCGTGAGAGCCGTGAAGGCCGTGGGGGCCGCGGGGCCACAGAGGCCACGGAGGGCCACAGGGTGGTGAGGCCGCGGGGTTCGCGTGGTTGCACGGGGCGGCACAGAGACCGCGGGGGCCGTGAAAGTCACCAGAGCTATGGGGCGGTGGAGGCCGCAGAGGGCAGCGGGGCCGTAGAGGGCCACGGGGAGGTGAGGTCATGGGTCAACGGAGGCCGCAGTGCGGCAGTCCGTCAAGGCCTGTCATGTGGCGCGGTTGCGCGTCGTGCTTTCCCCGGAAGCCAGCCTGACCATCCGCACTCGGTGTGTCGCCTTTGTCATGGTCGGTCATAGTGACGACCTTGGTTCTCAAGTTCCACTGGTGCCAAACTCCGGCACCAATTTCCATCACTATCCTAAAGAATACACAAAAGAACCATAAGGTTTGCAGATGGGTTGGGCCATGTTTGTTTGGCCCTTACCCTCCACATTAGGGCAGTAGCAAGTGGCATAAGGGTAATGATTCAATGTGAGAAGAAAAGTAACCTTGAAAAATTTAAAATTCATCCCTACCTCATTCGTTTGTTGACGTCGATGAGTAGGGAAGGACGGTCATTGATTGAAGACGTCCCATGTTGGAGGATGTCCCGATGATGATGTTGAAGTCATGCGTCAGCATTCTTCTTTGGAGTAGCTTTCTTCGTTAGAGAATAATAATTCCTCCAAGGTTCTCTTACAATTTTCCCCTTGCCATCTCTCCCTCCAATTACACCAAAAAAGAAAATCTAGCCAATATGATATGATTCCCCTATTTAATTGTTGGCACAAATTAATTTGGCATCATAATTACATTGAGGTTGGCATAATAAATTTTGGGGAATCCTAAAGGTCACCTCCCCTATTAAAGAGGGTGACCAAGAGGTTTCTCAAAATAGGAGGGTTCGGGTGGTCCCCAACCTAAATTCAAATTGGGATGTTTTTGGCTTGGTAGTCCCAACCTCATAACCCATGTTCAGGGTTTCAAGAATAAAAATAAAATGTTAAAATAATTTTATTTTTATTTTACCACGATAAGTGAAAAACTAACTTTCACCCTAGACCTGCTGCGGGCGAGGTAAAGGTCTCCTTAAGAGAATACTGGCGCTACGAGTTCAATTGTGTCCTTGGATTTCAATTCCAAGAACCGGTTCAAAAGTTACAAAAACCTGATCGATCGTTTACTAAATGTACCAAAAAAAAGATCAGAAATTAATTCCGGGCACACCGTTCCTCAGAATCACGCGCTGTCAATTTTTGGTGACTTGTAAAAGTCCCATTAAATTAAAAACAATTACATTGAATTTCTTGGTATTTACATTCTCCCCACATCAGGGATTTACATCCATGTAAGGCACAACTCAAAACAATGAAAACAAGTGGGGATACTAAGCACGAATATGAGCCTCTTGCTCCCATGTTCTCTCCTGGAGGTTCTCGTGCTGCCAACAAATGTGCACCAGAAGTATCTACCTCCCATGAAAGACCCACTCCTATCGATCCTCAATATCTACTAGAACCTTCATAAAAGTCGCCCCAACGTTGATTTCCAGCTCGGTGAGGTCGATGATGTGAGAAAGGTCGTGCGCTTATCTCTTCAGTTGGGAAACGTGGAAGACGTCGTGCACCCTGTGAAACTGAGGTGGAAGAACTAAGTAGTATGCCACCTCTCCAACTATTCTGAGGACCTAAAAAGGTGTGATTAATCTCCAAGATATCTTTCTGCCTCGGCCAAATCTCCACAAACCTCATCGGGGCAAGACCCGTAGAAAGATGTGGTCACCATCCTCAAAATCTATAGTTCTCCATCTCCTATCAGCATAAGACTTATACCTACTCTGTGCAGTCCTCATCCCCTCCTAGATAATCTGCACTTTCCCTATGCTAGCCTATACCATCTCTGGACCCACTAGTGATGACTCCCCTAGGTCAGTCCAGTACAAAGAGGATATTCAAGGTCTCACGTACAATGCCTCAAAAGGTGACATCCCAATGGTGGAGTGATATTTTATGTTGTATGAAATTTCCACCAAAGTCAAGTGATCCTCCTAGCTGCAACCGAAGTCGAGGACACAAAAAAGTAACATGTCTTTGAGGGTCTGAATGATCCACTCGGTCTGGCCATCCGTCTGCGGATGGAAAGCAGTGCTCAAATGAAGCTGCATCCCGAAATCCTCATGAAACCCCTTCCATAGCCTAGAAATAAAATGTACATCACTATTGGAGACAATGGTCAAGGTTAATCTATGTATCCTCACAATCTGTTGCACATAAAAGTGTCCCAATCTCTCTACTGAACCCTGATCCATGAACAGTAAGATGTGGGCCGACTTGGTGAGTCAGTCGATGATCACCCAAATCAATTCATGTCCCCTGTATTTACGTAGATGTCCTATCACAAAGTACATGGATATCCCATCCCACTTCCACTATGGGACCTATAAATGTTGAACAAAGCTTGCTGGTACCTGATTCTCCGCCTTCACTTGCAGAAAAGTGAGGCACCGAGATACAAACATTGCTACAGATTTTTTCAATCCCAACTACCGGTGCTATGGTTAGAGATCCTGGTACATCTTCACCTCTCCTGGATGTACCGCTTTAGGGGAAGCATGGCACTCCTTAAACAATTCCTCCTGAATTTATACTGGTACCATGGTACGTCCTCTAAAAATGATGACGTACTCCCCACCATCAAAAAATCCATCAGGTTCCTGTCATGTGGATATCTGAGCACGTCATGTCGAGTAATTAGTGTCCCCACATTGTGCCTCCATGACTCGCGGATGAAGTGGGGGAGTGACTAAAAGATACTGAAGAAAAGCTTCTCCATCTTAATCCTCAATGGATATCTACAGAGAGGAAAACTGCTTCATCACCTCACCAAGTAATTATTTACCACACCTCCTACTGAGTGAATATGCTACAACATTCCCATTCCCATGATTATAGACTTTCTTGAATTCGTAGTCTTGGAGGAACTCAAGAAAACATCATTGTCTTAAGTTCAGGTCCTTATGAGAGAAGTTATACCTGAGACTATTGTGATCCGAGTAAACTGTAAATCGTTCACCCATCAGATAGTGTTGCCACACTTTCAAGGTGAAGACCACAGCTGCTAACTCCAGGTCAAGGGTAGCGAAGTTCTTCTCATGTTGTCTTAGCTGTCAAGAACCATATGTGATCACCCCTCACTCCTTCATCAGGACACATCCGAGCCGAGGCCATGATGTGTCGTAGAAGACTAAGTACCCTATGCCCTCTTCTAGAAGCCTCAAGATGGGGGCGCTAGTTAGCCTCTCCCTCAGCTCCTGAACACTCCACTGTCATCTCTCCAACCACATGATGGGTTTCCCTTTCTTCATCAATGCTAATAAATGTGCTGTAACTTTGGAGAAATCTAGCATAAATCACCAGTAGTATCCGGCCAAACCCAAGAAACTCTGTATCTCCATTACACTCTTGGGTGGATCACAAGCAAGTACCGCCTCAATCTTACCTGGATCCATTGCAACTCGAGCCTCTGAGATGACATGTCATAGAAAGTGAACCTCTCAAATCCATAACTGGCACTTCGAGAGCTTACCATAAAGCTATTACTCTAGGAGTGTGTCCAGAACAATCTACAAGTGATAGGCATGATCCTCCACAGTAGCTGAGTAGATCAGAATGTCGTCGATGAAGGATACAATAAAGTGATCAAGGAATGGCTGAAAGAACCCATTAATGAGTCCAGTGAACACTACGGGGGCATTGGTCATGCCGAATGGCATAACCAAGAACTTATAATGTCCATACTGACATCTAGAAACCATCTTCTACACATCCTCATCTCTTACACTGAGATGGTGATAGCCTGATCTTAGGTCTATCTTTGAGAACCACCTTGCTCTCTTCAGCTGATCAAAGAGGTCGTCAATCATTTGAAGTGGGTACTTATTCTTCACAGTTACATGGTTCATGTGCTTATAGTCAATAAAAAGCCTCAAGATCCCATCCATCTTTTTTGGAAAACAAAATCAGGGTTTCCCAAGGAGATACACTGGGCCAAACGAATCCCTTCCCTTGCAAGTCCTCTCGCTGAACCCACAGCTCACGATGTTCCACAGGAGCCATCCGATATGATGGTGTAGATATCGGTTTCATCTTGGGGTACAAATTAATTTAAATTTCCACCTCTCTATGAGGAGGTTGACCCAAAATATCATTAGGGAAGACATTCACATACTAGTCCACCACTATAGGATAACTCAGACTCTCCACATCAGCCGTTCGAAGGGTATGGCTAGCCAACTGAGGAGTGATCAGCTGCAATCTCCTCTGGGGAATTCCATCTTGTGTGGTAAAGGCTCCCTTCTCTCCAGTGAAGGTAAACGTAGTCCCATCCTTGCGGAAACACCAAAATTTGTTCCTAATATAGTATATCTAAGCATAGACTATTAATAACCAGTCCATACCCAAGATGATGTCGTAAGGCCTCGACACTGCTACTAGGAGATCCCAGCCAAATCTCTCGCCTCATAGAGTAAGATCACTCTATCAGCACCAGTGCGTAATAGTCGAATCCACTCCCGTATAATTCTCTAGAAGTATGGATTGAGCCAAAGGCTCCGTTGGAATATTCATTCTTTTAACGAGGGTAGTGGCAATAAAAGAATAATTGGCACCTATGTCTATAGGTGTTGCAGCTATGGTGGAGTACACACAAATCCTACCTTGTATCATCTCCGGAGTGCCATGATCGTAGGCCTCAGCTTCCTGGGGCTGATATCACCCATGTCCACCGGATCTCTATAGTCGGGGTGGACCACCTGGTGGTGGTGGCGGTAACATCTCGAATCATTGCCCACCGCCTACAGCATGGCCTACTCCTCTACCACGTCCGCCTACAACTTTCGGAGAACCTCGATCAAACCTAGGTCTCTGATTCAGAAGTCATTAGACCATCAACTAATCATCCATATCACAGGTTATACATTCATGAACTATGTGACCCTACCCGCCTCATGCGTAACACTTCATGATTCTAGCATGACTGGCTCTGTCTCGGGTGCCCCGCACAACCGACCCTGAATCATGTGGTTTCCCACCAGTAGGTATGGTCTTCTTAGACCTCTGTGACATCTATCTACTGCAATCTGTAGAAGACTCTGCTATGTGACATCTGGTGGTGGGTCTCGCTGATGGATACTACTCAGCAGGAAAACTCTCTACTAAGAGGGCTCTCTATAACACCCCCACCTGTGTCGGGATGCTAAGAGAAATCATTGAAGCCCTGATCTCTCTCCTGAGCCTATGCTCGAAGGTCCAAGACATGAATAATGGGTCCCACACCATATTAGTGGAGTAGCATGAGAGGTCAATGAACCTCACTGAGTACTGAGATACAGCCATGCTACCCTACTGTAGATGAAGAAGTTGATATATGTGCACTGCGTAAAGAGTCGTTGGGACAAACTCTTCACAAAACAGGCTATCGAAGTCTGCCGAGAGAAGCATCACCTCATCATGAACTTGGATCATCAAACTCCACTATCTACCTCCTTCTTCCTGTAGATGGCTCATAGCAAGGATCACTATGAGATCATATGGTGTCCCTACCAGTCGGAAGACTCTCACTATGGACTCCAGTCAATCCTCAACTGCATGTGGGCCCTTCTCTCCCCTGAACCTGGGTAGCCCCCGACACTAGAACTCATGCAACACACTCAAGCTATGTTCACCCTCTACTGATGGGGCTAGTGGCATCGGTGTCCCAACTGGTAATGGTACCTTTGGTGCCTCTGCTGGTGCCTCTACTGGAAGAGGGTCCTGTACCGATGTCTCTTCGCTCAGTGTGCTATCGGTGCATACTACTCTTAGAACCCTATATGGCTATCTATGTGGAGGCATCTTGAAAAGAAACAGGTGCTGCATGGTTAAAAAGTTAAACCTAGTGAGATGACTCAAAGAGATCACAAAGTAAATTTTTGGAAAAACACATCCAATCAGATTTTTCATGAACTGAGTTGGAAATTAGAAGTCAGGTTCCTAGTGTAGGGATATGCCAGCCACCACACCAACACTGGTTTCCCTAAAATGATCACCACAATCACTACACTGAACACTATTTCTATTAAAAAAATCTCAGAGTCTTATGTTCTATGGTAGAACTGAGTCCTCTAATACCAATTTATCACAACCTATCCCCCTGGGGCCCATTATGTGACTACCCCAAGCCCACCTTCCATAGGCAAGGGGCTGGCGACTAGCACCAAAAGGCATATTCCCTATAACTGGGAAGGCATTGCCTTTATATCCTATAAACACACGCAACCAAGCACACAAAAAGATATGAACAAATGTTAATTGTATTGAAAAAAGTATGTTGAAAGTAAAAAAGGGGCGGGAATACAATCTCAACAGTAATAGTAAAAGTACAACTGAAATAAAATACAACTAAAGTAAAAGAAAGGCATCTACTAGGTTATCCTATGAGGTTCCCACCTGAATGGTAGGTACATATCGCCTCCTCAGCACTCCACGTCCACCCATATCATCTGCATACTATCATGTTGTATGGTCCACCTCCGGGCCCCATCTAACCCGGGTACCCTCAGCCTCAATCAACATTGTCTTTTGTCCGCACCAAACACAAAAAGGTGTGGGCATAGCCCGTGTAGGGGTGAGTATATCGATACTCAGTAGGGACCCCGAGACCCTCATGGTCTCACAAAATTCACCAAGGATAAACCACAAGGCAAGAAATGAACTAACAACCCTACTTATGTATATTCCCATACATATACCTAATTTATCAAGTATACCCATCTTAATCATGAGGAAAACACAGAGTCCAACTCAAAATCCCAATGATAAACTATTCTATAAAGGCAGGTGTACCATGATGGTATGTAGCACTCAGATATGCCACACAAAAGGATACCACCAAGGTATTACCACAAAGGAAAGTACCGCTCAGGTACGAACTCATCTCACACCAGGTATTTCTTAGGAATAGTAGTAGAGATGATTAGACGTAACCACTGAATCATCTTACTCTGTTAAGAGGCAGACCCATTAAATATCCTAACCCATCATCAGACCTAAAGAGTATCGTAGTAAATTTTTAGTATGTCATCAGAACCACATATGATATCTAGGTGCCGACCAACACTGGATCGCTTGGTGCCGACCCACACAAGATCACTCTTTGCTGACCCACACAGGATCGCTCAGTACTGACCCACATAGGATCGCTAAATGCTGAACCACACAGGATCGCTTGGTGCTGACCAACACAGGATCGCTAGGTGATGACCCACACAGGATCTCTAAAGTAGTGCTGCATGGAATCCTAGAGTGGTTCAATATGGGACCCTCAATCACAGACCCACGATGGATCTCTTTCTGAAGTCACAACCAGCTAAAGGGTTCCCACACTTGCTTTCTCATCATCGGGAGAGTCTACTCCTCAAGCCACTAGTCGATAATCCAATTGACACAATTTACCACGAAGAATAATCCCAATGGACCGCCATGTATTAGGGGTCTCAACACAACAGACGGTGCGTCAATCGGGCACCTGATCTATACGTTATTAGATTTTAGTCCTGAGGACCCAGTTGGATTCGTGCTCAATCAAACCTAACCGTATCCAAAAATTATCCAAATCTCATGTGGGGTATACCAAAGGATCCATATACCTCTATGGTTTCCGGCGCCATAGACGGTTCATCAAACGGATGTCTGGTGCCAAAGTTATGGCCAAAAGAGCATAAATGGGTCGAAGTGGGTCAGGGTCCGGTTCGACTCGGTCGGACCGACCCGACACGACCTGGCATGGCCCACCCTGGCCCGACCTGCTAGGTTCGGTCTGACCTGCGGTGCAGGCTGGCCTGCGCTCTGCGGTCCGGCCTGTGCTGGGCGGTTCAGCCCACGCTGGGTGGTCCGACCCATGCTGGGTGGCCCGGCCTGTACGGCGTGAGGGCTGCGAAGGCCATGCAGCTGCGGGGTGGTGGGGGCCTTGGTGGCCGCGAGGTGGTGCAGAGGCTGTGGGTGACACCAAGTATGTGGGAGCTGTGGGGCGGTGGAGGCCACGGAGGGTCACAGAGCGGCGTGGCCACGGTTGCCGTGGGGTGGTGCGGAGGCTGCAGGGGCCACAAAGGCCGCTGGAGCCACGGGGTGGCGGAGGTCGCGGAGGGCCGTGGGGCGACGAGGCCGCTGGGGCCACGTGGAAGCATAGGGTGGCACAGAGGCCTCAGGGGCCGCGAAGGCCATGGGAGTCGTGGGGCGGTGAAGGCCGTGGAGGGCCACGCGGTGGCGAGGTCGCGTGGGCCGCGGAAGGCCGCAGTGCAGTGAGGCAGCGGGGGTGGCGAGGCCATGGGACGGTGGAGGTCGCAGGGCGGTGTTCCGCCTTGGCTGGTCATGCGGTGCGGCCTAGCGTCATTCCTTCACCGGTAGTTGTCTTAACCAGCTTCCCTTCATTTTTCACCTTGGTTGTGGCCTACTGTGGTGCCACCCGCGGTTCTCGAGTTCCACCGGTTCCAAACACCGGCACCGATCACCATCACCATCGTGAAGAACGCACAAAAGAAACATAAGGTTTGAGGAGGGGTCGGGCCATGTTTTTTGGCTCGTACCCTCCACGTTAGGGCGATAGAAAGAAGCTCTAGGGAAGGATGGTCATCGATTAAAGATGTCCCACATTGGAGGATGTCCGAAGGAAGAAGTCAAAGTCGTGCATCGGCGTTCTTCGTTGGAAGAGCGTTCTTTGTTGGAGAAGAAGATTTCCTATAAGGTTCTCTACCAATTTTCCATTGCCCAAACTTCCCCCAATTCCACCAAAAATGAAAAGGTAGCCAATATGATATGTTTACCCTATTTAATTATTGGAACAAATTAAATTGACATCATAATTACATTGAGGTTGGCATAATAAATTTTGGGGAAACCTAAAGGTCACCTCCCTCATTAAATTGAGAGTTCAAGATTTCTCTCACATTATAAGAGTTCGGGTGGTCCCCACCCATAAATTCTAATTCGGAGGTTTTGGGCTCAGTGGTACCCACCTCCATAACCCATGTTGAGGGGGTTCAAGAATAAAAATAAAATGTTAAAATATTTTTATTTTTATTTTCCCACAAAAATCGAAAAAATAACTTTCACCTTTGACCTAGTACGGTCAAGGTGAAGGTCTCCTTTAATAAATAACGGCACTGCGAGTTCAATGGTGTCCTTGGATTTCAATTCTGAGCACCGGTTGAAAAGTTACAAAAACCCGCTCGCACAGTTACTAAACGTACCCGAAAAAAATGTTCATAAATTCAATCCGGGAACACCGAGCCTCGGAATGATGTACCGTCAATTTTGATGGACCTATAAAATTCAAATTAAATTAAATAAAATTACATGGAATTTCCGGGTCTTTAAAATAATATGAAAATGTGTCAACAACACATAACATGAAATTTTCATGATCAAAGGCTCATTTCACATAGAAGATTATAAAAAACTCACTGCACATGAATTAGAATGGGTAAATCGTCATTTCCCTTGAATTGTAATGAGTGAATTCCTATTGAAAATAATGTATAATGATACTAATCTATACCTGATGCATTGGAGCACTATCCAGCTGCACCCTCCGTAAACATTTCATTTCATGCATAAGTGTGCCACATGGATCATATAACAAGGATTCAAAAAACAAAATCAGTTATTACACAATAATGGAAATTGTAATTCATAAAATAAACACCCTAATTAATAAGTAAATTTTTATCAAGGTTAATACCCTTGATTGAGATATGGTCATGGTATTCACTACACAATGACTTTCGCTTCGAAAATCACAGGGCAATTTCGGCAGCATAACAATGTGACATATGAATTCATAAAAAATGGTAGATGAGAGATAAATGGGTGTATCATCATATGTACATGAAATAGAAATTAAGGGGGTCATATAGATACATTTCCCAACAAATTTTATGGAATTTGGACTCATAATACAAAACAATTTCTAGAATGTGAATGAGAAGAGATAAATTCCTTACAGAATTTTGGCATGGCAACGGTGTACACAGAAAGAATTAATGGGATAGAAAGAGGTCTCTCATAATTTAAAACATAGTTTGGGGAACATAAGGGTGGTGAAAAATCATACCCTAACATTTATAATTGAAAATAAAATTGCATAACAATATTAAGAAACTTGGATAAAATGAGAAACAAAGGGATCCCTTATTTGGAAGTGTGGTCCTAAAGGATTGGGAGAGTTCTCAAAGATGCTTATTGGGAGATTGGAGTTTCTTGGGAGGAATATAGAGAGATTAAGGCAGAGGTGGAACAAAATCTAAAGGCTTTTAGTGAAGAGTAATTGGGATCTTGGGTGTGTTTATATAGGAAAAGGGGAGGGAGTTTTTTATTATTTAGGTTTGGGACACCACAAATTAAACTAATCCAAACCACAAACCAGACCATGATTTTTGCCAATGGTTTTTTCAAAAGGGGAGTGGAAAACAAAATTTTATAAGGCCAATGACAAATCATCTTAAAATAATATGGTTTCTTATGTGGGGGTGAGTCACACACTCAAGGAAATCAATTAAAAAAGATAAAATGTTTTATAAGCCTTGGAGGGTCCACTAATGCTTTGTAAAATAAATACAAAAAACCTAAAATCAGATTATTTTAATGGTAAAACATATATTGGAAGAAAATAATGTGTATATTATTTTATTATATCACTATTGTGTCATTATGATATCATAAAACACATTATATATTTAAATGATATTTAATTTTTACCCAAAAATTCAACTGTCTTAGAAAGTTATGAAAAATAAAAAATTGGATAATTTCGACATCCTGATTCCAAAAATAATATTAATTATATCTAAATAATTTTGAAAATATGTGAATTTTGACTTTTAAAATAAAAACAGACATTTATTGAAAATTCATGGGTTTTGACAAAAATGGCTTTCAAACCGTAATTAATATTACATTTTTTCCTAAAATTTATTCTATAATTTATATTTAATAAAATCTAATTTAGTAATAATATTTTATTAAAATATTATTTAATTAAAAATCCATTAATTCATCAAAATATATTTCATAATCGAATATTACTAAAAATACTATTTGTGCTTTAAAAATTATTTACAACGTAAAAATAAAATAAAAATGTATTTTCATTATTAATAAAAAATTAATGAACGTAATCATAGTGATAAGGTCTTGTTACATAAAGCCTTATAAATCCCACATAGGACCGATTGTTAGGGTGTGTGATGGTGACATACTCATAGGGTGGCTCAGATAATATCGCCTTGGTGGTAATCTCTATTAACATCAACTTCTCCCGTATGAGGATCCTCTCAAGCCCAACATATTCAAGATCGGCTTGGGATTTGTCAAGTGTGAATCAAGATGACGCCACCTACCTTCCAAGCTCCAACAAATAGGCTTCGTATGGGGAAATTCTACTGAATGAGGCCATTACTTCCTTTGTCTGAGTAAATTAGATTTGTTAAATCCCTATATTTTTACTAATAATGTGATCACTATTTAACAACTATATTAGAAACAGTCACAATGCTTAATGTCATTTAAAAAAACATAAAACCAAAGAAGTGCATATATATATAACCATTTCACATAGTGATACATTTAATTTGATCTAGAGGAATTTCCATTAATAAATGGTTGCGTCGTTACATTCTTCCCCCCTTATAAAACTATGTCCTCGCAATTTGATTACAAACAAAAAGAAATCTAAAATTCATAAAAACATAAGGATTGCTTACCCACCACCATTAAGAATTCCAAAACCCTCATTATCATGTCTATCATGGAGAGAGAGGGTCCACTTTGTGCTACAATACCTCAATGTACATTCAAAGTCTTCCACTTTCTTAGTCAAGACGCAGTCCATGCAACCTGGATTGTACCGATAGAAAATATGATGCACTTTTTCAAAAAAATTGTTTATATCGTATAGTTTTGAAACATCACCTTGTACCTGGTTTTTGTAAAATAGTCTGACAGAGTTAGATTTAAATTTTTTGAATTGTGCCCCTTCTAATATATTGTCTAAGTTTACAAAAAATACTAGAAGACATGATTATATATATATACTTCTCAATGGTCTCCCTCTTTGGTAGCTATTCTAAAATCAAATATTTCATCATAATCTCTTGATAGGCTGAAATATTAGAAAATAACCTGATGGTACCTCCCTCCTCTTGAAAGTTGATAGAGTTTGGATCTTAATATTTGATCATAGGTGAGCCATGATCCAAAATAATTTTATGGTATGGAAGAGGTGTTTGATATGTCATAGAGCGGATTTCAAGAATGTTCGAGATTGGAAAAGGATTCGATTCTATGCGAGATGGACTTCGCAATAATTATAGCTACTAGGTCCTTAGTAAGGGACAAGAGTTTTGTATGAGGTTATTCCCCTTGTATCATGAAACAATCATTTATCCAATTGATGAAACATATCCAAAATTGAGTTACCCTCTAGACATGATAAAATTTTTATATTAAACTACTTTAAGTCTAATGATTTATTATTCCTTAATGAAAGGAACGTTAAGGGTAACACATAAATGGGAATCTAAAGAAAAAATGGTATAACATAAAACTATCTTTTTTTACTTAACTTATGAATCTATAGGCTTCAATCTATGTTATCCATGATATACATTCAATCATATATTCTTAGGGTCCTTTTTTTAAACTCCCTTAATAATGGTTATTAATAAGCTCATTAATTTAACAAATCATATCCCTCGGGATTGTCATAACCAATAGTGCAGTACGACCCATTGTCGTGTACCAGGATACTGCGGATCAAGCCTGAAACTCCATGTCAGAGTTTTCCCTCCTAGGAACATATGTTCCAGAGCCGCCTCTACATGCTCGTATCTACATAGAGATGTATTTTCTTGACAAACCACATAGTAAACACTCACCAAAATTTGGTGATGTTTTTATTATACTTAGTTTTATTCCTAAGGCATTCACTAGGGTTTTCAAATCCTAATCCCAAAAATAACTAAACCTATCCTTTGATACCAACTGTAACAACGTTTTTTTTTATTACACACATAAACAAGATTTATTACATAAAATATTCACTTGACATAACATGGATGACTAAGAAGTCATTTATCTTTGGGGTTTAATAAAATTACATAACAACTTCAAAAATCATATGACATCTTTATTGAAAACTTCTTTTACATAACCACAACATTCCCTCGTACTTAGCACTTCATGGGATAACTTGAGGACATACATGTGAAAAGGATTATATATAAATCCCAGTAAGGGAGTAAACAAGGATTAAGATAAAGAATATAATACATGTTATGAAATAGGAATATCAATAGTGAATAAAATAAACATGAACATAAAGGCATGATATATAAAGATTATCATAACATGTAAATGTGGCAACAACACTTAACATAGAATTTTCATGAACCAATGATCAATGCACATGGAGCATAAGTAGAACCTCATTGAACATGAATTAGAATGTGTACATCCTCATTTTAATTGAATTATCATTAGTAAATCCTCATTTCACTTGAGGTATCTTGATTATAATATGTACCCAATGCATTGGAGCACTATCACGGCGCACCCTTCATAAACATTTCATTTCATGCATTAGTGTGCCACATTGATCATATAACATGGATTCATAAAACATCATCATTTATTCCACGATAAAGGAATGTTAAATTCACACATTAAACTCCATAATAAATAAGTAAATTTTCATCAATGTGAATACCCTTGAAAGGGATGTGGACAAGGTATTCACTACATAATGACTTTAGCTTGGAAAATTGCAGTGCAATTTCAACCGGATAAAGACGTGAAATAAGAATTCATAAAAAATGGTTGATGAGAGAGAAAGGGGTGTCTCATTATATGAACATGAAATGGAAAGTATGGGGTTCATATAGGTACATCTCCCAACAAATGTAATGGAATTTATACTCATAATACAAAACAATATCTTCAATGTGAATGAGAAGAGAGAAATTCCATATGGAATTTCGGCATGGTAACCGGTGTACACGGAAGAAATTAATGACAGAGAAAGCGGTCTCTAATTATTTTAAACATAGTTAGGGGAATATAATTGAGGTTTATAATCATACCCCAACATTTATAATTTAAAATAAAAGGTCATAACAATATTAAAAAACATGGATAAAATGAGAAAGGAAGGAATACCTTACATGGAAGTGTGATCGCAAAGGCTTGAGAGAGGCTTTTTGGGAGATTTGGGCACCTTGGGAGGATTCTAGAGAGAATAGGTCCGAGGTTGGATGAACTCAAAATGTTTTGAGTGACGAGGATGTGGAATATTGGGAGGTTTTATATTGGAAAGGGGCGGGAATTCTTTATTATTTAGGTTTGGGACACCACACATTAAACTAGTCAAACCCACATACCAGCCCATGGTTATTGCCCATGTTTTTTGACAAATTGGTGTGTAAAACAATATTTTGTAAGTAAAATGGTCTAATTTATTAAAATAATAGGTTTATTTATGTGGAGGTGAGTCACACTCTCAATGAAATCAATTTGGAAAACTAAAATGTTTTATAAGCCTTGCAGGTTCCACTAAAGCTTTGTAAACTAAACCAAACAATCCTAAAATCATATTATTTTAACAGTAAAACATATATTGGCCATACATAATGTTTATATTATTTTATTAAATCACTATAGGTTCATTATCATGTCATAAAACACATTATATATTTAAATGGTATTTAATTGTATCCCAAAAATTGAACTGTCTCAGACAATTATGAAAAATTCACAATCAGTAAATTTTGATGTCTTTAATCCAAAAAAATAATCCTTTAATCTATATAATTTCATAAATATGTGAATTTTAACTTTTAAAATACAAATTTACATTTATTGAAAATTTATGGGTTTTGAAAAAATGGCTTTCAAACCATAATAAATACTACAATTTTATTCCTAAAAATTATATAATCATTTATATTTAATAAAAAGTAATTTAGTAATAGTATTTTTTAGAATATTCTTTAATTTTAAAATCAATTAATTTGTCATAATAAATTTCATAATTGAATATTAAAAAAAATACTATTTTTTGTTACAAAATATTTACAATGTAACAATAATAAAATGAATGTATATTCTTTATTATGTACAAATATAATGCCCATAATCCATGATCTAATGTCTTATTACCTAACCCATTATAACACCCACATAGGACTGAAGGGTAAGGTGTGTGATGGTGACAAACTCTTAGGGTGACTCGAATAACATCTCCCTGGTGGTAATCTCTATCAACTTACACTTCTTCAATAGGTGGTTCATCTCAAGCATAACGTATTCAAGATCAGCATGGGATTGGTCAAGTTCGAAGCCCAATGACAATAACTCCTTTTTGAGCTCAGACAAATGGGATTTTTATGGGGAAATTCTACCAGATGAGGCCATTGCTTCCTTTTTCTGAGTAAATAGTAATTGTTAAAACCCTTTATTTATACTAATCATGTGATCACTGTTTAACAACTATATTTAAAATGGTCAAAACTTTTAAGGGTATTTTAAAATCCAAAAAAATAAAACCAAATAAGTGAATATGTATATATATATATTTCGCATAATAATACATTTAATTAGATCAAGTTGAATTTACATTAATAAAAGATTGGGTCATTAGAGTCTCGAACTTGGATCTCATGTCTGGGTCTCATGATAGGATCTCACACCAGGGTCTCATGCCATGGACTCACACCAGGGTCTCGCACTAGGGTTTTCCCCAGTATATCATCCAATGGGTTACACACTAGCTTCTCGCAAATGGGTATTACACCAGAATCATGCACATGGTGATACACACATACAATTCCCAATAAGAAGTATCATTTTCATATCAAAATTATAATTTAAAAGAAGAAGAAAGAGTATTTAAATTTTTTTAAAATATATTCAAAATGAGTTAATTCATAACTATATACAATGGTGTGAATGGACGATTTGGAATCTCTAGAATATCATTCCAAAACATAGGTATTTGATGTGTCTATAGATAAGAGAATTATTTTCCAACTATCTGGAAAGTGGAAGTGTTGCATCTAGGTGATTTCCCAAATATAAAGGAGAAACCATGAAAGTACATCAATAGTGCATCTACATACAGTTAAATATGAATTCATTATTGATAATAAGGGTAACTTCATATTCGTAAAATTTGTGAGGATCCTTTCCAGAGTAGTGAAAAAATTAGAGGGATAATTTAATCCTTTCCATTGACTGTGAACCATCAATAGTTGGTTAGGGAGTGACCCAAGGGAAAACATTAAGCTGGCCCAAAATATTTCAACAAAAGTGAGCCTGAGCATAGAAATGATCTATCCCTAATCATTATTAGGACAGTGTGGCTTGGTATATTTGGTACATTGGTACATATTCTTTGTTTTTTCCTTTGGATTTAGCCCAATGTGGGTGAACCATGTAAAAATATCTGTGTCTGTGTGTTTGATTTCATACTTTACATTCTATTCATAATAATTAAAAATATATGGCAAGGATAAGTGTAGTATAAAAAAAAGATAAAACAATGTGACCATTATAATAAATATTGTATGATCCTGTGGGGTAGGAATAATTTCAAAAATAATATACATACATTGATTAACCCCCCCCCCCCTCTTAGGGTATCTCTTATCCTTTTGGACCTAACAATTAGTATTATAGTACTGGTTTATTTTTATTATCTGCTTTATCTAACAAGGTTTAAAATAATTTTGGAAATAAATTTTCAGTTTTATATTTTATTAGTGAGCCATGGAAAAGGAAAATAAATATAAAGAATAAGTAGAAGTCTAGTGGTATTCCTCAGTATGGATGTGTTTGTGGAAGGAGTGTAATTTAGTCGAAGGAATCAAATAGTGAAATAAAGAATGGGTTGGATGAATCATAAAGTGAAAAAGTTTACTCATTCAATGATTCTGAATGAATTAGTGAAGAAACATATATTATAAGTGATTTTGGAACTCCTGATGATAAAAAAATTTAAATAAGACAAATAGTAGAAGTTGTCTATATAATATTGACATTTTATCATAAATTGGATGAATAAATTAAATCTAAAGATATCTGGAACAAATTGCATTAAATTAAATTCAATAAGTCAAAATCATTAAATAAGAGGCTTGTTGATGTGGCCACATATCTACGAGAGAAGAATGATTCCCAACACAAAGTACAGGAAAAACTAAAATCTGATAACATGAGAAATAATCTCGTCTCAGATAAAATTCAGAATATGAAATCTAGAAATTTTGTTCTTCTTATACACCTATCTATCCTAGACCAAGAGAATAAAAGACCACAACAGGAGAATTCATCTCATAGTGACTCTATTTCTTTGATGAATTAAAAGAATATAAATATGACATAATGGATAATATTTATCGATAATTGGAGGATGAGATGACTAGATTGGATAATCTCACGATATAACCTAATGTTTAACATGAATCATAGGATAGAAATATTCCACAATTGAGGGATGAAATATAATTTTTGAATAAAGAAGTAGAGAAATATAATTCCAATGAAATTTCTAAATTGAATAATTCATTGCATTTATTATTTGACTATCATTCAGAAGGTAATAGTGAATTGAAGATTAAATATTTTATTCAAAAGGGAAAACTAGAAATGATTGTCTCATCCAAAAGGCCATCTAGTTTGGGTAAATTTTTTGTTTTATATGATGAACAACATGGCTTGAATGATTGGAAGAGTGCTTTGAATAGTTAATAAAATAAGAAAAATCTTTTTTTTGGAGATATAACTAAAATGGTTTTTAATATAACTAATGATAACATGTGTTGATTCTATAGGATGTGTGGTCATTCTACAAATTTCTATTTTGAGGATCTAGAATATTTTTCATGCCATGAATATTGAAAGATTTTTAAATATAAGAATAATCATATGCTTTTATAGAAATGTGAAAGAATTGTCTCTCAGAAGAAAGTATCAATGAAATGATACAATTTTGGAAGACTAGGAAACATCGTGAGTATGTGTTAAGAAGACCATGATCTCAATGTAAACAGAAGAACTATATCAGTATCAACATATGAATCAAGAAATTATGATGTGATGTATGTTTTCAATGGGAGATGTTTTATATGTGATAATAATGGAAATTTGGTAAGATATTACAATAGATATAAAATTATGATGTAAATGTAACTTGATATGGGATCCCTAACACTAGTAATTTATGGGGGAAAACATTTGTTGGAAAATAACATGTTTAGTTAAAAAAAATTATAGCTTTAGAGGAAACCAAAGAATCTCAAATAAAGTTCTATCAATTAACTCATCTACTACACTCAGAATAGCTATCATGGAAATAATGTGAATGAACCTTGAATAAAAAGGGAGAAACAACTCTAGTTATGATTAAGATGAATGTACATTAAGTGAATCAACGAACACAAGAAAAATAGTATAGTGAGACTAATAAATGATTAAATAAAAATGAATAAATAATTTCCCAACAAACTAGTATTTCATGAAAGATGGAGTGAAGTGAAGTCCATATAAAGATACCTCTAATGTGGGAATAAACAAGGGAAGACGGCCAATTGAGAGATTCCTCCTTCAAGAAAGATTCAGGAAAAATGGCATTTTGTGGAGGACTAATTATGGAAATTTGTACAAGAAGATGTAAACCCCAAATTTTAGAAATTACCAAGCCTATAAAATATATATATCAGTTGAATAATATGTATATGGGTAAAGAATGTTTAGTAAGATGGTCAAATCATTTAAATTTGGATGGAAAATTAGAACAAGAAGAAAAATAATATAGTTCTTTGCAAGATACTATCAAATAGCTAGTCCATCAGGATCAACTATAATCCTTCACTTCAGTAGTTTAGATGTACCACTCTCACAATGTGTTCAAATTTGATTAACTGGTGTTGAAGTGATTCATGATTTTTGGTGTGATACAATACATGGGGAAGTTACATCAAAAGATGAAATGTGATGATGTGATGTCGTCCAAAATGTCAACTGATTCAAATCAGTTACTAGAGATGAAAAAGAAATCTAAAAGAATTCCTTGAAAACGGTTTATTTTCTATGGATGCATGATATATATGGAATTAGTTAAGTAAAATGGATAGTGATGGTATTATCAACATTATCTTTTCTTTCCTACAATGAATTCCAACATAGTAGGATTAGCTGTTTTAGTGAAGGTTCATTTCTTAGGGGTAAATTTACCCAATGAAAATATAATCTATGGAAGCTATAAATGGAAATTTTTATTTATATGGAGAAGTTTATCAAACCTATAGTCACATGAGAAAAAATTATGTAGGAGAAGAAGAATATTTTTGCGTCTAAATAGTGGACGTAACAATAAGAAGAGTTTCATTTCATAGGGGGAGAATTTGATATTCTAAGGAAATTCAATGTCCAAATGGTATATAAAGGTTGAAAGTTTAGTTCCAAGAAGACTGATTAGGGGAGAAGTAGAAAAATTCATGTATTTCATGAATATTTATTTTTTTCTAAAAAATTTGTATCATCTTACTGTTTTTAGGATACTATGAAGTTGTGAGAGAAGATTAACAATGTTTCCAACAAGTGGTCTCCCCTCTACGAAGAGTAATTAAAATGGTTCCTTCTCAATAAGATGAATGAATATGTCACATTGATTCCAAAAATGTGTGATCAGTGTGCAAAGGTTAATCCCAGATATAGGGAAATGATATTGATGAAACATTTTCACATGTTTCGAGGTGAGATACAATCAGATAAATCTTGTTTGTAATAGTGTAATGGAAGTTCAACATTTTCCATATGGATTTCTAGTAAGAATTTTTGAATGGTTTTCTAGAAAAATATGTTTATATTTTGAATCCTTATTTTTTTCATTGATAAATATGATAATATAATTTTTCGGCTAAATAAGGTGTTATATGGGTTATTGTAAGCACTGAGATAATGGTATTCAAGACTATATTATTTTTTGAAGTAGCTCAGTTTTTAGTGTGGTGGTGTTGATTACAATTTATATTTCTATAATAATTGTAATAAATGGATTATGGTGATAATATATGATGAAGATATATTATTTGGTGTATAATATGAAGCATTGTGCATCAGTCTATAACATTCATGAAAATTGGATTTTAAACATTAAGGATTAGTGACTTGATGTTTTTCTGTTGTTTATATGTGATACAAGGGAATAATGGTAGAATAATTTCTCCAAAAAAATATTCCCCAGTGGTTTTGATATGATTTGGAATGGATAATTCAATAGAGATTATGTACCCAATGTCTACCTAGATGAAACATTCTCGCAATTATGAAGGCAATGTAGTTAAAGTCACCGAATACAGGAAAATAATTTGTAGTATATTGTACTTGACATTGAAAAGACCTGATATGTTTTCCAATTTCCATGAAGTATTATATCAAATAAATCCTAGGAAACCCTCTTTATTTTTGAAAAAATGAATAATTCGGTATATAAAGGGAACAGTAGATTTTGGATTGTTGTACAATGAAAAATCTCAAAAAGTGTTATTGGGATACACAGATATATGATTGGTCCAGTTCAGTAAGTGATAGGAAGTCAATGTCAGTTGGTGAATTATATCTCGGAGGATTGTGTATTTATTTTATAAGAAATAAACATGATTTAATCTTGTTGATCATCATAGAAGATGAATATATTGTAGCTACTCATGATTGAATGAAAGTATGGTGGTTAAACAATAAGCTTGATGATATTGGAGTTGATATAAAGTATCCAAAAAGAATCCATTAAAATAATTCAAGTGATATAAACATTATAAAAAATATAGTCTATCACTCATGGAAAAAGCACATTGAAATCCAGTATCATTTATCATGGATAATTTATAAAAAAGGATTTTGAAGTTGGAGTGTGTTTCAACAAAGCATCAATTTGTAGACATTCTAACAAAAGCCTTACCCAAAGAAGAATTTCAACAAAATTGACTGGATCTTGGTGTTTTTCCAACTCACCATAGTTAAAAAATTTTGAATATGGGACCCCATATACTATAGTTGTGATGTGATTGTTCCTGATATTTGGATCTGCTTTATTTACCATTCTACAAACCACACTCAAGTAACCATTGGGTTCATGGAAAAATGAGGAGAAATTATGGCTATAAAACATGAGAAAATATCTTAATTTAGATAGGGGAGAATATGATAGGGGGAGAAAGGATGTAGGGGGAGATTAAATTATAACGATACTAAAGATGATCGATCAATGGGTATATATCATGACAGATAAGATTCGTGATGAAATCAGTTTATTAGTTTTGGAATGAAATGTTTCATGGATGAAATTTTCATGATAATATTGTTTCTCATGCTATGCATGGTTCTTGTTTTCCTAGAGTGTATGTTTAATAAATCTATTTTTTCTATCAGAATCGCAAGAAGTGAATTTTTGGATAAAGATGAAAGAATATTTAATGTGCTATCAAATTGTAAAGATATTTCAACAAGGCCAAAGGGGGATATTTTTAGGAAAAAATACCTCATGATGGTGCTTTTGGGTTAGTTGTTTTTAATATGGATTAAGGTTTTTCACAATGGTTGGTTGTCAAAAAAATAATGAAAAACACTAATGTATGATATCTTAAAAATCATGACTATCTGATCTCACAAAAAGATTGAATGTATTATCTTATAGAAATCTAGAATGTATGATCTTGTGAAAAGTAAAAACATATGATCTCGTGATGGGTCACACCTAGAACTATAGGAAAACAACACTGAAATTCACATGATTTAATTTTGATCACATGATGGTATATCCTGAAGTGAAAAAAACAATTTTTAAGTCTCTCAATGGGATCTCACATAGAGGTAATTATTTTATTAGGATATCAGAATGGGATATTATGCAGTTCCCATGATTTATGTAGGATATCATGAAGATATATCATGCAATTATCATGATTTTATTTGGAGCTCATGCGCTGATCTCAAGAAAAGTGAGAACATGAATCAGACACGGATCTCATAAAAGCACATAGAGATAAGGAAAAAGATAGAAATGGTGGAGGTATCTCATGGCCATTCTATATCTTATGAAGTGCATGATGAAAACATATGATGGCCTTTATAACTCATGATGGGATCTCACAAAGCACATGGTTTCCATTGGATATTTCGATGTGATATTGCAGAATGATCATGGTTTTATTTTGATCTCAGGATGGAGAACTCCATTCACTGAAAGAAAACATCATTAACAATAAGAAGATCAAATTTTGATCTTGGTGAAGGATCAAACGAAGCATGTGATTGTAGAGACCCGAAGCCTGACGTACATTGACATTACATTACTTTTGCGGAATACTTAGTACATTACAAAAACACACACACAAGGACCGTAATAGTTTAGTGTCTTTGGAAACTCGGACTATAATCTTCTAATCGTGGTGAAAGATCTTCAACATCTCCCATAAAGATCTTCCTTTTTTTTACCTAAAACCTTTCCTTATATCCTGGGGAAAAGAAAACATAAAAGGGTGAGCTCAAATGCTCAGTAAGGGTAAACAAAAGAAATATCAATCACATCATATTCATAAGAACATAACATTTTGGAAATCATAACCTGCAAAAGAGAGCATAATTTCATAACATGGGATAAATCATGGTAGTGAAATGTAATCACAATAATCATAACTTAAAACATGAAACATTGTGGCATTCACACATAATCATAGAGAATCATTTCTTGTTAGTCATGAATCATTTCCAAGACTATCTTAGTGGACAAAGTCCCTTTCTGAATCGAGTAACCCTCGTTTCAGTCCTGTTTCACTGAACTGGTATAACCTACCATTCCAGCCATGTCTATCTCATGAGATATAAAATCTTTACCCAATGCATTGGAGGGAGATATAGGTCCCACCAATCTCATAATGATACCATTCTTATGTGTGCCACAAAATCATAAATCATACATCATTGCATAACCCATGTAAAAAAAATGGGATTCTTAAACAACATAACATCATAAAACCATTCATATAAGATAAAGGAATTCATATACATAATTCCATCACAACATAGTCAAATCAATGTAAAAATATGGATAGAAACAGAACCCTTTATTATCTTAGATGAAAAATAATTTTGATAAAACACTTGAATTGAATTCTTGAGGAAAATATCATTTCTTCTTCAAAATCAATTTCTTTTCACAAAACATCATGCAATTTTAAAAGAAAAAGATTTTATTGAAAATAGTCATGAAATATTTTGGAGGAAGGTTCATGAAAATAAGGCTTTATAAAACCGTAAAAATCCGTTCGTGCCGTATAAGTTAAAAAAAAACATTCTTCGTACTTTTGTCGGAAAAGTCAAAAAGTACCTCGTATAAAAAACGACAAAAGATTCCTTTCATATCTTTTACTAAAAACTCATAGAAGGGTAAAATTGGATTTAAAAAATTGTAGGTGGATGGAAATAATATTACATATTGAGAAAACATGGATGTCGATGATAAAATACACCCTAGTAAATACCAACGTATAAACAATCTCGGATAAAAATGAGATTGTGATATTTCCCTTACCTTAGGTCCGACTTGCTTTGTAAGTGTCCGAACCTCCTGTATAATGATTTAAATCATGATATTGACTTATTACAGAATCATATTCATTGTTATGATATCATATATGGTTCACTTATGACATTATATTACCCGTTCTTTTGTAAATTCCATGTTAAAGAAGCGTTTTGGGTAAAATCGTTTCATTTATCGTAGGTGTTTTGACTTGTTGTTCTTGACATCATTATTACTTATATCATGATTTACTTACATCCAGAATATAAAATATGATTTATATATCATATATATTCAGTATATATATATATATAATAGGTAGATAAATAAAATGAAAAACACCGTTCGTGGAGACGGTAGTCCGTACGTACGCATGAATGCTGTTTTCCTTTCCTTATTGTCTTGAAATGGAAGTAAGTAGATGACATACATATGTATATATATAAATAAATCCAGTAGCTTTATAATGTCATATATTTCATTATTATTTCTTATATATACTTTATAATCATTCTTAAATGGTTAACATGGAGAATGAATCTCATCGCGTCGTGGAGACGGTAGTCCGTACGTACGCACGAGTGATGATATCACTTCTATAAATATTGAATTGAATTGGAGTGGATTATACCATATATCAGAATCAATATGATGTTTTAATAACTATGTATAGTTATTCTTTACACCATTATACCCATCCATGTAAGGTGGTGGTGGAAAATAGATTACACCACGGCGTGGAGACGGTATTCCGTACGTACGCACACGCGGTGATTTCTTTTTCCATAGGATGGATAGATGGTGAAATAGGGTTGTTTCATAATTATAATAACATATCAGTATATGAGTGATACTGATGTTATTACTTCATAATGAAACAACCTAAGAAGAAGAAGTGGAAGAAGAAATAAAGATGAAAGAATTGGTAACGGTAATTACCTCTTCTTTGAAGCGCCTCTTTGAGACCTCCTCTTAGGGAACTAAAATTGGTCTTTGAGGAAGACCAGAACCTCTAGGATGTTTCTAGAGAAGTGGAGAAGAGATTTTGGCAGGGGTTGGCCGAGCTTGAGTGCTCAAATTGGTGTGAGGAGGAGGGGGAGGAGGTGTCCTTTTATAAGGGAGGAGAGGGGCACCTTAGGAATATCTCAAAATATTATTTTATATTAAAGTAAAAATCGGTTTATAATGGTTTCAAAGGGTCTTATTTCGAAGCTAAAGTGGGGATGGGTCGCAATCCTATCAACCAATAGGATTTAGACAAGTTTAGGGTATTATTTTAACCTTATCAATTAGATTTAACTCTAAGTTAAATAATTTAACTTTTACCGTGTCTTTTTGTTTTCTTACACTATATGGTTAATACACTTACTATAACATGCCAAACGAACCCCAAATTGTTTATTATTAATATATATATCCGTATATAAGTCATTTGGCCTAACCATAGATTTTTAGGAATAAAATAAAAATTAATTATATAATATTTGATTTAAAAACTATTTTGTGTCAATTTTGACACTATTTGATATATGATTTTTTTGAAAGTCATAACAGAATTATATGTTCGAACAAAGTTGATTAAATCAACACAAATATATCATAGTAACCTATAAAATTAGTGGAATTCATGAAAAGTCTAAAATTACATTTATTTTGGTATTTATAATATCAATAATATCAATATTTCATTAATAAGATAATTACTGCATCATATTTGTGTCATAAATAAATTAAATTATTTGATGTCTAAAAATTACAAATAAAATACCATTAAGTAGGAAATCTTTTTATATTTCTAATGAATATTTACAATCAAATTTATCTTATGTATAACCCTATATTAAAAATGTTTTAGTAAATAAACTTTGATTTTAACTCTTTTAACTCTTTTTTGAATTAAATAATAATAAATGTCCTAATCTAATCCAAGTGGGCCTAAATGATAATATTTTACACTTAAGGTTGTTTTTGGTCGAGATAAACTTGTCCAATAGGATTAGGACATGTGTTAGGGTAATATTAATATCATTTTTACCCTTAATTACCCTATTTACTTTTAACCGTGGTAAATAAAAGTAAAAAGTTACTATTCACCAAAAATTATTTTCATCTCATTGAAACACATTTTACTTACTGACATCAACCGTGTCTCTCGGATTTTTGAAATTCCATTCACAGAAGTGGTAAAATTAAGTTTTATGAAAAATTAAGTTTTTTTAACTACCACTTAGTAGTTTCACTATTCATCAAAAATTGAAGGTTTTCGAAAAAATGCCAAAATTTCATCCTAAGCTATATTTCATATTCCGAATTCAAAAATAAAGTCTATTTTACCAAATTCATAACATAGAAGTTGCATTAATTAATTTTATAATTAAATCCCGCTGTTAAAACAAATAGCGTGTTTTTAAGAAACAATATCTATCAAAAGATTGACACTTGTTTATGTCTGGTTTAAATGTGAAATTACGTCCAATGACCAACATTGTATTAAATTGTAAAAATATATTCTAAATATACTTTAAAAATACTCAAATTAATAATTTATCACTATTAATTATTTCGATTAAAAAGTTGTTTTTAATTATAATTTAGTAATTTTCGTTATTCATCTGAATATGAAAGTTATCCGAAAAGTACCAAAATTTCACCTTAGGATAAATTCGATACTCCGAATCCAAAAATGAAGTCCATTTTGAGAGATAAAATTTCTAAAATTTAAAAAGTGGTTATTACTATTCATAACGGCTAGTTTTAATAATATTTTAATAGCATATCGTTGTTTCGTGAAACTCAGTATTGCGTACTACACACGCTATCGAGGAAGGTTGCGATTGCGTGTAATACAAGGCAAGTCAAAGATGTGTGTTGTGAAAGATCATTTTGGTTTAGTGTACAACACAAGACATTAATGAAATTAAAAAGAATAGTTTTCATAAAATCTCGGGCTATTACATTCTACCCCCCTTAAAATGAATTTCGCCCTCGAAATTCGTCAGGGTTATAAATAGTTTACTATTCGAAAGTTTCTTTATTAGAAACCCACATCGTAAAAAGGAATACCAAAACTTGTCTTTAAAAACTAATGTATGAAATGTAACGATTACCCAAATAAACTAATCACTGGGTTTCCACATAGGTGAAAATATGGATATGGAAGAGAAATCTAACCATCATGTTCTGATAGAGAGTGGTAGAGAACATGGCTATGAAATAGCCAACAATCAGAAAGCCATAGATTTGTGACGATCTAAGGTACCATCTGATTCATCAGATATAAGAGCACTAGGACAACATTTTTGGTTTTCAAGATCATTTCCCTAAAGTTGAAAATTTGAATTAGAATACTTACTTTATTTTGGTACAATCTCACCGTTGTTCATACCTTGAAAAATTTCCACTTCATCTCTTAAATAAATGAAGTTGAATTTGTTATTAGTGTAGTGTTAGCAGATCATGTGATAGAATGACGGGTCATTCCATCTGTCTCAAACAAAAGGTTAGCAAAAATTATATACATAAGTCGATCTATAGTGAGATTAATCATATATGGTTCCTAAAATGGACTTATACTTCATATATCATACTGCTTAATATAATAAAACTAGTTTCTACTAAACAGGGACTTCCTGTAGGCCAGTGGTAGGCAATAAAGGCCAGTCACACTTCGGTTGTGGGTTCGATTCCCACATCCTTGTCCGACGCGATGGGCTGTCGCCCCTTCCTGCAGGTTGTCCTTTTTCTAAAACTATATTACTATAACATCCCATCAATAATATCGAGAAAACTTCTATCCTTAAACAATACTAACTTTTGTCCAACATAATCCATTCCAATATTTAGGCTTATCTATAATACTGCAGTCCACTCTCATAACATAGTGAAAACGATTACCATAGATTTAACACCATCGTCGATCCCCATATATCATAAGATATGTTTTTTTGTCACATTCCAAACATTCAAAGTCTTTAATCATGTATTCTCTTGAATACCTTAGTGAAAACATGAATGAAGTTAAAATTTAACACTTTCCACATACCAAAATCCTCAAAATTCTATATACTCAAACCATGATATCACTTAGTCCTTATATCAATCATGAGCTCATGAATACTGTCAAACATTTCATTTTCTCCTTATCCCTTCATTATGCACATATCATCTGCTTTCCAAAATATTTGAATCACTTTTCATGGTTACCGGTACCTTAAAATTATTGAAAACCACAATAATACAAAAATATTATAATAAACAATAAAAGTACCTCAACAAAATTATTCTTGAATACCAATACATATACACTTCAATCCATCCTCTTCAATTATTGTCCTGGAATAAATCCTTCCATGATTTAGAAGTAACTTTTTAGGTCAGGGCATTGAGTTGGGTAATGCCCATGTTCTCCACAAATAATACATTGAACTCCATAACAGTCTGTCACTCTATGAACCTTATCTCCACGCAAATAACATCGGTCCCTCCATTTGAGGTATTCTTCAAGGTTCTTCTTCCCTTCTTTAGAAATCTCAATCTTCCATTCTTTATCATGCGAACATGCATAATAGTCTATCTTCCTCTTCTTTGATGAATTAGGTATACCACTAAATTTCACCTTGTTAATCATATATCTGGATGACTGATTCTGCATAATCACAATATCTTTCTCTCTAGGCATTACATAATTTTGTTGCTTATAGTCACCAATTTGTCCATTGGATTCAATGTTAACCAAATTCCGTCTGGTTCCCTCCATTAACTAAAACACAAAAAGAATTCATTGAGGGGAAAAAATCATTCTAGAGAAAACAACATAGTAAAGGGGGAGTACCTTCAATATCTAACATCTTAGGTTTAATTCTATGATCGTTAGCGTAATTCTAGTACTATAACCTATACGTATACTTAACCTTAGGGACATCCCTAGACATACCTTAGAAATATCTCTAGGGATCTCACTAAAGTTCTCGCATCCTAGTTTCCAAAGGTTGACTAAACCTTTCCTCTGATACCAACTGTAGAGACCCGAAGCCTGACGTACATTGAAATTACATTACTTTTGCGGAATACTTAGTACATTACAAAAACACACACACAAGGACCGTAATAGTTTAGTGTCTTTGGAAACTCGGACTATAATCTTCTAATCGTGGTGAAAGATCTTCAACATCTCCCATAAAGATCTTCCTTTTTTTTACCTAAAACCTTTCTTTATATCTTGGGGAAAAGAAAACATAAAAGGGTGAGCTCAAATGCTCAGTAAGGGTAAACAAAAGAAATATCAATCACATCATATTCATAAGAACATAACATTTTGGAAATCATAACCTGCAAAAGAGAGCATAATTTCATAACATGGGATAAATCATGGTAGTGAAATGTAATCACAATAATCATAACTTAAAACATGAAACATTGTGGCATTCACACATAATCATAGAGAATCATTTCTTGATAGTCATGAATCATTGCCAAGACTATCTTAGTGGACAAAGTCCCTTTCTGAATCGAGTAACCCTCGTTTCAGTCCTGTTTCACTGAACCGGTATAACCTACCATTCCAGCCATGTCTATCTCATGAGATATAAAATCTTTACCCAATGCATTGGAGGGAGATATAGGTCCCACCCATCTCAAAATGATACCATTCTTATGTGTGCCACAAAATCATAAATCATACATCATTGCATAACCCATGTAATAAAAATGGGATTCTTAAACAACATAACATCATAAAACCATTCATATAAGATAAAGGAACTCATAAACATAATTCCATCACAACATAGTCAAATCAATGTAAAAATATGGATAGAAACAGAACCCTTTATTATCTTAGATGAAAAATAATTTTGATAAAACACTTGAATTGAATTCTTGAGGAAAATATCATTTCTTCTTCAAAATCAATTTCTTTTCACAAAACATCATGCAATTTTAAAAGAAAAAGATTTTATTGAAAATATTCATGAAATATTTTGGAGGAAGGTTCATGAAAATAAGGCTTTATAAAACCGTAAAAATCCGTTCGTGCCGTATAAGTTAAAAAAAAACATTCTTCGTACTTTTGTCGGAAAAGTCAAAAAGTACCTCGTATAAAAAACGACAAAAGATTCCTTTCATATCTTTTACTAAAAACTCATAGAAGGGTAAAATTGGATTTAAACAATTGTAGGTGGATGGAAATAATATTACATATTTAGAAAACATGGATGCCGATGATAAAATACACCCCAGTAAATACCAACGTATAAACAATCTCGGATAAAAATGAGATTGTGATATTTCCCTTACCTTAGGTCCGACTTGCTTTGTAAGTGTCTGAACCTCCTGTATAATGATTTAAATCATGATATTGACTTATTACAGAATCATATTCATTGTTATGATATCATATATGGTTCACTTATGACATTATATTACCCGTTCTTTTGTAAATTCCATGTTAAAGAAGTGTTTTGGGTAAAATCGTTTCATTTATCGTAGGTGTTTTGACTTGTTGTTCTTGACATCATTATTACTTATATCATGATTTACTTACTTCCAGAATATAAAATATGATTTATATATCATATATATTCAGTATATATATATATATAATAGGTAGATAAATAAAATGAAAAACACCATTCGTGGAGACGGTAGTCCGTACGTACGCATGAACGCTGTTTTCCTTTCCTTATTGTCTTGAAATGGAAGTAAGTAGATGACATACATATGTATATATATACATAAATCCAGTAGCTTTATAATGTCATATATTTCATTATTATTTCTTATATATACTTTATAATCATTCTTAAATGGTTAACATGGAGAATGAATCTCATCGCGTCGTGGAGACGGTAGTCCGTACGTACGCACGAAGGATGATATCATTTCTATAAATATTGAATTGAATTGGAGTGGATTATACAATATATCAGAATCAATATGATGTTGTAATAAATATGTATAGTTATTCTTTACACCATTATACCCATCCATGTAAGGTGGTGGTGGAAAATAGATTACACCACGGCGTGGAGACGGTATTCCGTACGTACGCACGCACGGTGATTTCTTTTTCCGTAGGATGGATAGATAGTGAAATAGGGTTGTTTCATAATTATAATAACATATCAGTATATGAGTGATACTGATGTTATTACTTCATAATGAAACATCCTACGAAGAAGAAGTCGAAGAAGAAATAAAGATGAAAGAATTGGTAACGGTAATTACCTCTTCTTTGAAGCGCCTCTTTGAGACCTCCTCTTAGGGCACTAAAATTGGTCTTTGAGGAAGACCAGAACCTCTAGGATGTTTCTAGGTAAGTGGAAAAGATATTTTGGCAGGGGTTGGCCGAGCTTGAGTGCTCAAATTGGTGTGAGGAGGAGGGGGAGGAGGTGTCCTTTTATAAGGGAGGAGAGGGGCACCTTAGGAATATCTCAAAATATTATTTTATATTAAAGTCAAAATCGGTTTATAATGGTTCCAAAGGGTCTTATTTCGAAGCTAAAGTGGGTATGGGTCGAAATCCTATCAACCAATAGGATTTAGACAAGTTTAGGGTATTATTTTAACCTTGTCAATTAGATTTAACTATAAGTTAAATAATTTAACTTTTACCGTGTCTTTTTTTTTACACTATATGGTTAATACACTTACTATAACAGGCCAAACGAACCCCAAATTGTTTATTATTAATATATATGTCCCTATATAAGTCATTTGGCCGAACCTTAGATTTTTAGGAATAAAATGACAATTAATTATATAATATTTGATTTAAAAACTATTTTGTGTCAATTTTGACACTATTTGATATATGATTTTTTTGAAAGTCATAACAGAATTATATGTTCGAACCAAGTTGATTAAATCAACACAAATATATCATAGTAACCTATAAAATTAGTGGAATTCATAAAAAGTCTAAAATTACATTTATTTTGGTATTTATAATATCAATAATATCAATATTTTATTATTAAGATAATTACTGCATCATCTTTGTGTCATAAATAAATTAAATTATTTGATGTCTAAAAATTACAAATAAAATACCATTATGTAGGAAATCTTTTTATATTTCTAATGAATATTTACAATCAAATTTATCTTATGTATAACCCTATATTAAAAATGTTTTAGTAAATAAACTTTGATTTTAACTCTTTTAACTCTTTTTTGAATTAAATAATAATAAATGTCCTAATCTAATCCAAGTGGGCCTAAATGATAATATTTTACACTTAAGGTTGTTTTTGGTCGAGATAAACTTGTCCAATAGGATTAGGACATGTGTTAGGGTAATATTAATATCATTTTTACCCTTAATTACCCTATTTACTTTTAACCGTGGTAAATAAAAGTAAAAAGTTACTGTTCACCAAAAATTATTTTCATCTCATTGAACCACATTTTACTTACTGACATCAACCGTGTCTCTCGGATTTTTGAAATTCCATTCACAGAAGCGGTAAAATTAAGTTTTATGAAAAATTCAGTTTTTTTAACTACCACTTAGTAGTTTCACTATTCATCAAAAATTGAAGGTTTTCGAAAAAATGCCAAAATTTCATCCTAAGCTATATTTCATATTCCGAATTCAAAAACGAAGTCTATTTTACCAAATTCATAACATAGAGGTTGCATTAATTAATTTTATAATTAAATCCCGCTGTTAAAACAAATAGCGTGTTTTTAAGAAACAATATCTATCAAAAGATTTACACTTGTTTATGTCTGGTTTAAATGTGAAATTACATCCAATGACCAACATTGTATTAAATTGTAAAAATATATTATAAATATACTTTAAAACTACTCAAATTAATAATTTATCACTATTAATTATTTCGATTAAAAAAGTTGTTTTTAATTATAATTTAGTAATTTTCATTATTCATCTGAATATGAAAGTTATCCGAAAAGTACCAAAATTTCACCTTAGGATAAATTCGATACTCCGAATCCAAAAATGAAGTCCATTTTGAGAGATAAAATTTCTAAAATTTAAAAAGTGGTTATTACTATTCATAACGGCTAGTTTTAATAATATTTTAATAGTATATCGTTGTTTCGTGAAACTTAGTATTGCGTACTACACACGCTATCGAGGAAGGTTGCGATTGCGTGTAATACAAGGCAAGTCAAAGATGCATGTTGTGCAAGATCATTTTGGTGTAGTGTACAACACAAGACATTAATAAAATTAAAAAGAATAGTTTTCATAAAATCTCGGGCTATTACAGTGATTCCTTGGTTCTGTAATAGTTGATTTTACATGATTTGTGGAGTTAAGGCATTGGAATTATGCCTATAAACCCCCTAACTATCCATAAATACTGAAAAAAATATTGATATGAAGTAATGTTTGTGAAGAATGTTCACAGATTGATCTCACGAAAGAGGTTCATAGAGATATCTCATGAAGGAGTATATAAGATTCACATCATGTAAGTGTTGTTTCCGATCTGAACAGGGTGCAGTGAAAATAACAAAAGTTGGCTCATGAAAGTGGACTCGTGAAAGTGGACTCATGAATGCAGTAAAACACATGGCTCATGAACAATGCATGAAAATGGAATCTCACTAGGGAATTTTACTAAGTGAGAAAGCATTAACACACAATGAACTCATGCTCAACGCCAAAGAAGGCTTGCGGAAGGGACTCAAGTCATGATCTTATTCCATGGTCTCACATTAGGGTATTCCTCTAGGGTATCATTCTAGGGTCTCTTTCCAAAGTCTCCTGTAAGGATCTCATGCAAGGGGTTACACAATGGGGTCTCATAGGGGGTATCACAGTAGATTGTTTTTACATAGAGATACATTCCTACATTTACATGTGAGTAGTATCATTTGAATATCTAAATTCTAAAGGATAAAAAGAAGAAAAAGGATTTGCACCATTCAACAACACTTACTAAAGTTGTTCATTCACTGCTACACACATAGTAGTGAAAGGAATACTTTTAATATATTAGATATGTTTTTCAGATATAGGCAATTGGTGTTTTTACTAAAAGATATGTTTGATCTAGTTTTCTAGAAAATGGAAGTGTTATATCTAGGTGTTTTAAAAAAATTGAAGGTGAATCTGAGAAATAACTTCAACAGAGAATCAACATATAGTTGAGGATGCATTAATTATTGATAATATAGGGACCTACATGTGCATTAACTATGTGTGGATCCTTTCACAAGTAGTGAGAAAAGGAAGGGGAAGAAGGTGATCCTTTCCATCAGTAGTGAGTGATAGAAAGAAGGTTTGGTAGTGACCCTTGGGAAAGTAGTATGTTGGCCCTAAACATTGTAAAGGTTGTGGGCCTAGGAATATAATTGATCTATCCCAAACAATCATTTTGGAAGTGAGCCTTATTGGATTTGGTATATGAGTACATTTCAATTGTATGATCTTTGGATGTAACCCAGTGAGGGTGAACCAAGTAAAAATATGTGTGTCTGTGTGTTTTCGTTCCTTCATACCATTCCATGCATCATCATTTGATAAATATGGAATGGATAAAATCAATATAAACACAAAAGTGAAAAAGTGACCCTTATCATAAAGAGGTGATGATCTATTGGGGTTGGAAGAATTGAAGAAAGAATTTTCATACCCTGATCCACCCCTCCCATGGTATCTACTTCTATTATAGACATTACAGAAACCACAATAATAGTCAAGTTCAGACATTGGTGGGAATGATTGGATGATCATGGGAAACATCAACAATTTAAGGAGGAATTACCAGGTTTTTTTATAGCACATTAGTGGGTATTCTAGAGTGATTTCAAGATGATTCTAACATTGCTAGTTTTAATTACATTCTCACATATAATTGGACATGATGGGCTATAAACAACATCATATCCCCCATTTATGGAATGAACCGGGTGGTTCAATGTTTGGATAAGACCTAATGAGATGATACATAGGGTGGGGAGTTTCATATGCATGATGGTTTATGGGGAGATGAAAATGGATGTCTTAGGATAGTCGAGCACTAGGGGTTTCTAAATTGTTGTTCTGACATTGATGAATAGCGTTGGATCATTGTTTTCATATATTTGTGTCGTAAGCTGAAATTTGTTCTTTAGAAGTGTGTTTGGATTCTGATACTAGAAAAAAATATTAAGATAGAATTAGTAAATATGGTTGGTCAAAATGTATTCATAGATGACCACTAAAACATCTTGATGATGATAAGTGTTATGATGGGGAGGTTTTAAGAACCTTCATCCATATGAGTGTTGAATTTTAGTGATTTTTTTTGAATATTGTTAGGTTGAGGGAATGATTTTGAGCCATGGTTTGGAATATAATTATTAGAGTATAAAAACAATAAAAAAATATTTTCGGATAGTAAATGAGGTTCATAAGGAAGTTGGGAGCAGTGAACGAGCACCATAAGGAAGTAGGGTGGACAAAGCTCTAGACTTTAACAACCAATAGGCCATCATCTAGCCGATGGGAATGATCAGGGTCTGAATATCATACAGGCCACACTGACTAGATGAGGGCACAATAAATGATTGTTGATTGCCTTTAAAGTGTAAACAATTCAAAATTTTCTCCCTTAGGTTTTTAGAGGTGGCATCCACACTCCCCTCTCATTTTGGCTATTTGACTCATAGGGTATTCCTCACTTATCCCCTTGGCTATTCTTAAATTTGGTAATTTTCTTATCAGGATTGTGGTTGTGATTCAATGTAAAACCAATGTATTACGAATTTTTTCAAATTCCTCTCCCCATATAACTAATTTCAGAATGTTTTTCTTTAGCGATTTAATTACGATTCAAACTGATAGTGGTGAAATAAAAAAAATTTAAGGGGGTTTCACTCATCCACAATTGAGGACATCCTGAGAAAATGATCAGATCTTTTCATAGGAAATTTTTGTGAGGTTTTTCCATGATGAGTATCCAATGTTTTATTCCTTAAATTAAAATATTTTTTGAATTTAAATGATAATTGTTTATAAGGAATTTACATGATATGGGTTCTGATGCATAAAATGGAGCTCCCTCATGAGTTCAGTTATGATTTTCAGGTGACAATTCCAATTAGTAATTATTTCATCAATCATTCCAAAAGAGAATAAATTTTAAATTAATGTAAATATTTTTACCTGTATATGGTCATGTTTTTAATTAATCGATTAATTTAATTTGTTAGGGGTTTGACCACATTTCAGTTTCTAATGGTTGTTGGGACATCTACAAGATGGGGTAATGTTTGGAGAGCCTTGGTAGAGTTATGAGTCAAAGTAATTATTAATGTAAAAACACTTCTTATGAGGTATTTTTTCCTTCATAATCACCCTATAGTAATATGAATGTTTTGTTTTTAAGCATGAACATGTGGTAATTTCGTTTAATACATGAAAATACATGAAATGATGATGAAATTTTTTAATCTAAATTAAGATGATTAATCATGAATGATGTTCCTTATTAAAAAAATAACTCTGTTAGAATGAATAAATTTCCAAGTCCCTAATATACAATGGGAACTCATTGATTTTGCCTCATGTGTTGATGGATAATTCGTCAAATATCATTAAATACCTTAGGACTTAATCTAAGGACCATACCTTAAAAGTTATATATTCTAGTGTCATTAAACTAGAATTCACATTATTTTCCCAAATATATTTTAGTTTTTTTAGTTTTATAGAATTAATTCCTAACTACTACATAATAAATCCATACATTACAAGGTGGAAACTTCTATATAGAATCCATTATCACTGAAATTTAATACATGAATATTAAAACATGTTTTATTTTCATGATAAATATTATCAACTATCAAAATGACTTATCCTCATCCTTTACCCATCCTTAAAACCTATGGAAAACAATTATTAAAACATTGTATGAACATAAAAAGAAAAGTAATGGATATTAAAAGAATAAATATATAAGTCCAATGAAACACATAAAATCCCATGAATTTGTTTTTTAAAAACCTAAATTTTTACTTATAAATGAAGGCATATTTTTTCCGAAAACATTTATTTTTTTAGCTATTAAAAAAACAATTTCCTTGAAACTCATTAGAAAGTATAAAAAATTCCAATAGGATCAATGAGAAATAATATTCATAGAAACCTTATGGATTGAAATAAAAATAGGACCAAATTTAAATATAATACAATAGACAACATAGTCATTACCCAAATAATTGGATAGCTATAACTTGGCTCATCCATTGTATAAGATATTTCTGGATCACATGTTTTTTATGATCTATAATGGGGATCAACCATTTGTATATTCTATATAGGGATCACTAGAGAGATATAATGTGAATCAAACCATCACATTAATAACTTAAACGGACTATATCATGAATAAATCATTTTATTCATGAAAAATTGTATTACAAAACCATTGAAAAACACTTGTGAATCCATATAAAAAAACTGCATATTGAAATACCATTGTTTTTTAAATCCCATTTTCAAAAACAAAATCCCAAAAAAGGAAAGTTTATTTTTCTTATATTTTGAAAACATGAATTCATATAAATGAAACCAAACATCAAATATTGGTCATGTAAAAAGTAAATAGTTTTGTCACTATGTAGATTAAAAAACATTCATTTTATCGGTTTAAAAATCTCAAAACATTGTGTAAAAAGATTCATTTTGAAAACCATTGAGAAAAAGTAAAAGAGACATAAAAATTTCCTTTATAATTATTTTATTTTTGTAAATTCATTTCATAAAACTAATTTTTATAAAATTTAAATGTAAGACAAATATTTATAAAATAAAATTTTAATATATTTCTAAGGAGGTTTTAAAATGAATTGTCCCTTACCTTGAGTCTGAATTGTCATATAGATTCGTTATCTTCCTAAATAATAAAATTATATTAATTATTTAATTTGTAAAAAATGAATTTCATATTTAATATTACTTTTATTTTATCTATTATCATGTTATAAAAAATTAGTTTATAACATATGCTCACTTCAAAATATTTTATATTATTCAACTTAAATGTAAAAAATGAATTTAGTAGGTCGATTACATTGAAATTGGTCATTACTAAGTCATATATATAATAATAATAATTGAATAGATATCATATTTATATATAAATTATTATTTTAAAACTAATCTTGATTTTTTATCAAAAATGAACTATGTTTCAATCATTGAGATGGTAGGTTGTACGTACACATGAGCAACGTTTCCATTTTTCAATGATTATTATTCGAAGAATGGAATTATTACCTAATATTTATGGAATTATAATTATATCATCAATATCATATTATTTCTTTAAATATAATTATAAAAATATCTTCCATGTGATCCGGTGATGAGAAATTAATCACATCGCTTCGTCGAGCCAGTACTCCACATATACACAAAAAAGACGTTATCATTTATTAGTGAGTGGAATGGTAAGAAAGTAAATTATATATTATTTTTTAAGAATTATAAATTATTTATTAATATAATATATATATATATATATATAATATATCTATAATTGCATCCATTAATGAGAGGAGATGATAGAAAATGATTTATATCAGTTCAAGAGGTGGCAGTCCGCCGTACACTAGAATGATGGTTTCATTTCCCATTTGATTGAATAGGGGATGAATGTGTTTTATTACATTTACATAATAAAATTTCAGTATATATAAGATAATTATATTATTATTTCATCATGTATGGATAATATTTCATGGATTTTTAAGAATTATAAAAAACATGATGGGTTAAAATCGACACCTCCTCTTCAGACCACATCTTTTGGATTAAACCTAAAGCCTTCCAAGATTAGATTAATGACAAAAAACCTCGTGGAAATCTATAATTAAATAATAATGGAATTTATTTTGGTATTTTTTATATCCAATGGTATATAATATTTGAATTATAGAGGAGATCCTTTCACCTTTTATATGTAGGGGTGAGGATGCGCCTGGAATTTTTTAAAGAAACCATTATAACAACATTTAACAAATTAAAAAACATTAAAAAAATAGATAATTATAGAGTATTATATGATATATGGTTTAAATATTTCCATAATATATATTTTAGACAAGTTTTTAGGTCATTTTAACACTTATAATTTTAGTTTAACCCCCTAGTAAACTTTTTTTAACATTCACCATAGTAAAAGTTTTGTAATGATTTTACTATTCATTATGTCAAAAAATTTAAGTTGACCTTATTATATAATATTAATTATTATAATTAAAAATATAAAATCCATTTTATTAAAATAAATTTATACATTTGATATAATTTAATTTAAAATAATACCCATAGACATGATGAAAAAGTTGTTTTTTCAACAAAAGTATTTTTCAATCATAAGATGATATCATAATAGCTTTATGACTACTAATCATAATTATGTGAAACAAAACAAAATTTAATGATATATAATATATAAATTTCATTTAAATAATTATTCATTATTTGTAATTTTAATTATTTTAACATGAGAAACATTATCCATATTAATACAATTTTCAAAAAGATACATTTTTAAAACAAAAAATAATCTTATACTAAAATCCTGTATAAAGTGATTTAAATGTAATTAATTTGCTAAATTAAATTTAAATAAAAATTGTGTTAGTTTAAGGCAAATTCAAATCCAAGTTATACTTTTAAATCATGTAATTTATTGAATATAAATGACAGTTTTTCAAAAAAATCCTTAATTTTCACTATTAATTATTAACTCAAAATTTTCTAAAAAATACGCAAAAATTACTCTTAATTAATTTTTATATGATTATTTTAATAATGAAGTTAATTTTATCAAATAGATTTTCTAAAATTTCAAGAAATTTATTTTAATGTTTCATTACAAAATTATTAAAAAGCATTTTTGTAGAAAACTTATTTTTTTGAATAAAATTACATTACTAAAAATTGAGTGATGATTTACTACGAATTTATTAATACAATTATATGGGGTAGTATATTGTTGACGCTCCTTTCGTCACAGAATCGAAAGATCGGAAAAGGGAATATCTGAGCTCAAAGTGATTCAACCTTTGAAGAAAATATCAAAAATCGACAAAGGCATGAACAAAAGATCAAAAGCAGCTGCACCGCGCAAGTTATCTCACTGTCGCGCAAGTGTACTTGCGCGGCGACCTTGGTCGCGCAAGTGACTTGTGCGACCTAACTGATAACCGCCCGGTAACCGCCCGGGGTCTTCTCCTGCCTATAAATAGACCCTGTGGGCCCCCCATTCGAGAGGATCTTTTTTCAGAAACTCGGATTGAAGCTCCTGATGCCCAAGTCTCTTCTCAAGGCTTCCGGAACACTTCTAAGGTAATTTCTTACCTAGAACCGAAGATCTAAAGAGAAGAAGGAAGGCCTAAGTGTTGAAACTTATCAACACTTGCGCGTCGACTTATTTCCTCCAATATAACTTGCGCGTCTTTTTTCTGGAAGAACCTCAAGAGGATTGTAAAGGGTTTCATCAAGAGTCGCTCAAGCATTTCAATGCTGGTTAAAAAATCGCGCAAGTACCCCTCATATCGCACAAGTATACTTGCGCGACCAATACTTGCGCGCCCACGCAAGACTTGCACGCCTTCCAAGACTTGCGCGCCCATTCCTTTTTGGGTGCCTTTTCTGCCCATTTCACCCCTCTTAAGCCATTTCACCATTCCTATTCAAGATTCAGTCTTCAAGATACTCTTCAAAGCCATTTATGGCATGATTTCTTGATTTGACTTCCTTATCTGAAAGGAATTCTGTGGAATATCTCTCAAAAACTAGTGATTTAAACATCTTTATGTCACCAAAGATTGAGAGTTCATTCATTCAACCTCATCCTTTAAGATGAGAGAATCCCCCTTAACCTGGGTCTCCTTTTCAGGAATAATCCCCAGTTATAAGTTCTTTAATCTGGGCATCCTCCTTAGGAGTAAGCCCCAAATTCTTAAAGTTCTCAAACATGGGCATCCTCCTCATGAGTAAGCCCCAAACCTTAATTCCTTAACTTGGGCATCCTCCTTAGGAGTAAGCCCCAATCCCTAAATATGGGCATCCTCTTCAGGAGTAAGCCCCAAACCAAGTCCCCTAACCTGGGCTTCCTTCTCAGGAATAAGTCTCAGTCATAAAATCTTGGGCATCCTTCTTAGGAGTAAGCCCCAAGCCTTAATCCCTAAACTGGGTCTCCTTTTTCAGGTATAAAACCCAGTTATAATCTTGGGCTTCCTTTTCAGGAATAAGCCCCAAGTACCCTAATTTCTCTTTAACCAGTCCTAAATTACCCTTGATTTGGGTTTCCTTTTCAGGAGTAAAACCCAATCGTAAGTCTCCTCCTAACATGGGAATTCTCCTTAGGAGTAAGCCCCAAAATTAGAGTATTCAAATCTCCATGAAGCACATATACCTTTATGGACCCTGTTCATGGATTTTCTCTCCAAAAGTGAATCCTAAACCTTCACCTATTTTGGGCAGTCATACATACATAAACCCCAAACAATTTCTTATGATTGCATCTTTCGTGGCACAATTGTCTAATTTTTACCAATGCCTCTTGTTTCTCACACCGAGCATGACTCACGTGAGCTTAGAGTGTAAAAGTAATTATGACATCCTGCTTTGAGCCATCAATCATAAACATCATACCCTTACTCGAACTACGTGGGTTCTGATTCCTTTTCCAAAACAAAGGATACGTAGGTAGCCCATTTATGGGTTCGATCCCAACTTTTAAATAATCCTTGTCCTTCTGAATGACGATTAACTTCAAGTGCGCCACTGAGTGGCTTTAAAACCAGCCTGGTCATCATAATGACCAAGAGACTTTTATATAATTGTTTTGAAGGATACCATTTACCAAGAATCTCTAAACAGATATAGAGGATTCTCTATTGATGAATAACCTCGAATACATATAAAAGATTTTCTAAATTTCTTGCATATTTAATCATTGATTGTTAAAACTTAAGGAAATCTCATTTTATACTTGGTAATATAATAAGGATTCACGAACATAACTTAAATCTATAAAGAGAGTCCCGGAGTAGACAATAATTCCCCTCAAAAAGGTGTGATGAGTCCGACATCCCATCCTCTCGACCAATGCAAATTCCTAAGCCTCATCAGTCGACAAGCTAATGAGCGCCTACCTTTGGATAGTAGGTCCAAACGGATGTGGAATCATTGGATGTTTCCGGTTCTAAGAACAAACCCGCTAGAAACCGATCGGAACGTTTGAATCTCCCGTCCAGGAGGTCATCCCCGGATTCCGTGCGAAACAAAAATGGTGAACCCGACGTGAATCCTTAACCAAGTTAAAGTGATGTTTTTCTTATTTGTTAGGCCCCTTGGGCCAACAAATAAATCATTGACATGTGCTCATCCAAAAGTTGCAGTGGCCGGATTCATCTTGATTATGTCTGTTATATGGAACATGAACTCTTTTCTCAAGATCTTCTGCAAAATGGCTTTCCTTAAATTCACCCCTGTGAATACTGCTGCTGTGAACACCTCTACTGTGAGGTCTGCTGCTGTGAAAACCAATGCTGCTACTCCTGCTGGAACGTCGTCCGCTCTGAGGATGACATCACCAACTCAGCGTCTTCAACGCTGGGTTTCTAATGCACTGGTTAAGGAGTACCGTCGCAACGGTACTATCCCAACTTTGGAGGCCGCTCGTCAAGCCCTCCAAGTTAACAACTCTACCTGGTCGTCCGGACAACGGCGGCCAGCAATCAAGAAGCAGGCAGTGCTGACTACCGTCTCCAACCGTTTCGGGTCGTTATCCCCGGAACGCAATTTCCATTCACTCCCTTACTCTGAGGAAGTGAATGACAAGGTCCCTCAGGGCCTTAATTCAAAAAGAAAGGAGTCCTTCCCGAGGGCTCCCATCAACAATCGCCGCCAGACTCGTGCGGTAGTGCGCCCTCAACATGATGAGGGTATCGACTCCAGGCATTCAGCTCAGGTTCCTCGAACCCGAGCAGGCAAGATGAACCGCCAGAGACGGAATCCGGTTAACAATAGGCAGGTTGTCATCCCTGCCATATCCGGAGAAGTCCACCAACCTAACTTGGTGGCAAACAATGAGCAGGCACAATCACCTGTCCGTTTTAATTCCGCTGTCCAGCAGACTCGTCTGGAAGCATCACGCCAATCCCGCCAGGCAATTCCGGCGGAGTACTATAGGCAGGAACATACACCTGCTTATGCATCATCAGTTAGTCAGCAGGCTCTCCTGACTACATATGATGAAGTCCACCAACCTAACTTGGTGGAGAACAACGAGCAGGCATACACACCTGCCTGTTTTAATTCCGCTGTCCACCAAACTTGTCTGGCAGCATCAAGCCAATCCCACTAGGAAATTTCGGCGGAGTACTATTGGCAGGAACATGCACCTTCTTATACATCACCAGTTAGTCAGTAGGCTCGTCTGACTACATATGATGGATCTCGTCAACCACCTTTGGCGAAGTGTAATCAGCAGGCACATACACCTGCTAATACTAATCAAGCCTACCAACAGTCTCGCTTGGTAGCGCACGGAGAAGTCAGTCGGAAAGTCCCGATGACAAACAGGAGGCAGACTCAACTCTCTGCCTCCACACTTGAGTACTGTCAGAATTCACTAACAGGAAAAGGAGGACAGGAGCAGGCACATACACCTACTCCAAGCCCGGAATGGATGTATATCCCCGTTCCGGCGGCTGAAGTCACCAAACATATTTTGTCAATGGTGAAAGAGCAGAAGCAAATTCCTGCACATATTCTGGATGCTTTCCAGGATATCATAACAACTTCAGCATCATCTCAGGGACAGACACATAAATCTATCCCTAGCAGTGGAGTGACACATCAACGATTCACTCCGGAACAGATACACACATCTGTTCCAGTCCAAGAGGGTTATGGGGCATACTCCCCCATATCATACGGACAACCAAGTCAGGCACATACACCTGATTTGAGTGGAGATCGTCAGCCTAACCTGACCATATTTCCTGATCAGGCACATAAACCTGCTCAGAGCAATCACTTTCGTCATCAAGTGGTTTCTAAAGCGAGTAATAAGGCATCTAAGAAAAAGATCCGCCCAGCACAGTCAGGAGATCAAAGGCCAATCTATAACCAAGCCTTGCTCGATACTGGAGTTCTTGAAGCCCTCAGACATTTATCTGTCAGAATTCAAGATTCTACTCCCTCAGTTCCCAATAACGGGAACATTAATTCTGAAGGTATTCAATAGACACTTCCTCATGAAGACTTGCTTCATGAAAATTCGGTCAATCTTGAAGTTTCTTCTTCAGATGAGAGCCACAGGAACCCTCTGTGTGGTCAGAAGACCAAGGAGCAAGAGATCTCATCTTTTGTTGTAACCCATTATGGTGGTCCTCCCCATGATGATGAATTTCGTTGCGAAAGTCCTCTCCGCAGTAGTGATTCACATTGCCTGGAAAATACTCCAATAGACAATGTAGTACCGAGAAAGCCCTCTTATCTTGAGGCACTTGCAAATGCGAAACCAGTCATGTCTGATGCTTTATCGCTAACAAGTGAAATAATTTCTCAATCAGAAGATAGCCCAGGGTGTAGGTCATTCTCCGAACCACCCCTAAGTCATGCATCTTCTAGTTTGATCAATGATCTCTCTACCAAACTTGTTGAATCCGATGAAGCAACAAGGAAACACCAACTCTGGTCAAAACAGGTAGAAGAATCTTCATTTAATGATAAAGAGGAAATGCTGAACATGAGGAAAAAACTGGCAAAAGGTGAAGTACCAGTCATGTTTTGGCCTTTGGCTGACTCCCAGTACGACATTCCAAATATGTTGACGGATGATGGAATCCATGATATTCGTCTCAACATATGGAAAACACTTTTTCAATTAAAGAAGAATGTATTATCTTACGATGAATATGAAAATCATCTTAAGATAATAGAAGGGATACAACGTCAGATTGATTTGGCATCTCTATCAGTCTCTCGTTATCCGAAGGCTGAAAAGCAACAGAGAACCCTTCAACATTCATCCCTTGGCGCACTATGAAAATTGTGTCAGTTAATTGACAATGCTCCATCTGATGTTCATATCAGAGGATGGGGTGTTCACGGAGCATTACATTTCACAGTGCTTTCCAGTCAGCAAAGCCCGCCAAAAATGGTCTCATGCAATGTTATTGCCCATGGCCGGCCACAGTCAATGGGCTTTGTTCATAATCAAAATCTTGCTCAAGAATAGGCTTCAACTAGTTCCTCTCAAAATCAAGTATATAAAGAACAATTTGTTGAATTTCTCTTACATCAAGCAGGCGAGAATATTGCACAAGCCTCTCGTCTGGAGCAAACACGTCATCAGATGACAGAAGTTTCGGAAATCATCCAACGGTCTGTTGAACCAGGTGATAAAATTGGATACTGGTTAATGCATCCAGCTAATTTCCGAACTAAGATTCGCAAGATCAAGAGAGATTTTAAGAAGATCTCAGACATAGCATGTCAAGAGACACCCCAGCTTGTCAGACTGGGGACTTCTCTAACCCAACCCTCAGATTCAACAAATGGGATTCGAGGAGTTGAGCGGAAACAGCAGGAACATCCCCAGTCCACCGGACTGGGGACTTTTTCAAATCCTCAATCCCTCCCTCAGAGAAAGTCAGTATTTTCTCGATTAGGGAATAAGCCTCAAGAGGAACGAAGAGACAAGCTATCAGGAGATTCTCTCCAAGTGACGGTTCTCCAAGAAGTTCCTGAGGGATCAAGTCAACGGAATGCCATGTCTCGTCATGGACATGGAAGAAGATAATATCATAGAAATGTTGATAGAAAGGATTCCATGCAATATGAATCCATTAATGTCATCAATGCCATTGCTGCTGATTCACCAGATGAGGCTCAATCAGAGGGATCAGACGAAGAGGTTCCTGCTCAAGAAGTTGCGCACACAGACCTAAATGAAGAAGGTGTGCGCACACGTAATCAAAGGCTTACCCAAAATCTGGGTATTCCTTCAAGTAACCCACTTCCCCCTCTCCGAAAAGGATCCAATAAGGGGAAAGGAAAGAATCAGGTTACTTCTCACCCTTCCTCTGAAGGAGGTCAATCGCTCTCATTAGAGAAAAGGTTTGCACAACAGGAGGAAGAAATGAAAGAATTAAGAAGGTTGAATACAGAACTACTTCAAAGTAGTCTTCTTCTTAAGAATGCTGAAGTCCGACAGCCAAAGGAATTTGTTGTAACTACTGAGATGGATCAGGAATATCCTCCTTTATCAGTACACCCTCAGAGGTCTAATCCTACGGGTTAAACGCAACAACGGTTGGCAGCACTACCATTAGTTGCAGCACCAACCACCACGTCTGTCCAAGCTCCATTCATTGCACCTACCCAAAACAAAGTTCAACCTGATGTTTCTCAAAAGTTAATAACTACTATTGTGTCATTAATAGGTCGGTTAGAAACTATGGAAGTGAAACGGGCGCAAGTTCAACCTGAAAATAAAGTTTACCCTGAATGGGTAGATTCAATTTCTCCTCCATCCAGTTTTGGAAACCCTGTTTTCCCTACTTTCAATGGATCAGGTGACCCTGAACAACATTTGACGCATTACGTGTCTTGTTGTGATCCTATGATGGGAACTCCAGAGCAGCAAGAAGCAATGAAACTCAGATGCTTCGTGCGAACCTTGCAAGGACCAGCTTTTGTCTGGTATACAAGCTTGCAATCCCGGTCAGTCATCGGATGGGAGGATCTTCGTCAAAAATTCCTTCTTCTGTTTAGCTCAACTTTTCCAAAAACGACAGTTTTCGATCTTACAAACTGCAAGCAAAGGGAAAATGAAAGAGTCTCTGATTTCATTGCTCGTTGGAAGGGATTAACGTATTCCCTGAGTTTAGCGCTCCCTCAGGAGGAATTGTTGCCAATCTGTGTGGAAAATTTTCGTGACGAATTACGCCCGCCATTGATCCCTGTGAAATACACAGGAGGGTTTCGAGACCTTACTTCAATCTCTCAGCAGATTGAAGATTCCCTTATACAGGCTAAGGTTAAATCTCGTGTAATTCCATCAGCTCCAGGAAGAAGAATGGGTAAAGCAGAAACTGCTACAGTTATGCTTAAACAAGCACCTATACCTATATCTACTTCAAAACCTTCATCTTCTCAAAGGACTCCACCTCCTGAACGCCAACAACAAAGGCCGTTTCGTCCAAATGATCAAAGAGATCAACGACGAAAACAATTTGAGCATATGAAGAGTAAAACATACTCTTTCCGAAATGAGCAAGTTCCTGGTTACTTCATTTCAGCTCTGGAAAATAATTTGGTTCAATTACCAGTGCCCAAGAGGCCAAACAAGGAAGGAGATGAAGACCGTCCCAATTATTGTCCCTTTCATCAAATGTTGGGGCATCCTTTCCAGGAGTGTTTTGTCTTTAAAGACCTCCTGCAAAAGATGGTCGACTTGGGACAAGTCAAATTGAAGGGTTCTTTAGCTCATGTAGCATGTATTACCACTACAGATCCAGAGGAAAGAGGCGAGTGGCAAGAAGTCAAAATCAAAACTGCGAAAAAATATGATGATTGGATGGTCAGAAAGACAATCAATCGGACCCATTCCATTTTGCGAACACAATTGAAGAAGCCAATTGTGTCTCCTACAAAAGCTACAGTAAAGCCTCCATCAAAAGACAAATCCTCAAAAGGGCAGCGCAATTCAAAGAAGAAAGAGGAATCAGAAGAAGATGAGTATGTATCAAAGCCTAAATTGACTTTGACTCGGGAAGATTTCATGCCATCTACTTCAAAGCCACGGGCACCGCCCCATCAAACGGCACAGCCTAAACAGGCTAACCAGGCAGAGTCTTTATCAGACGAAGAGTTAATCTTTGGTTCTGTTAATATGATTCAATTAACAGATCCATATTCCAGTCTTGATGAGCCTGAATTCCCGGTATCAAATAAGGGAATCCGAGGAAGTTCTAGAGGTTCAGGATATAAGGGAAGACGTGGATCTTTCCGAAGCCACTACTCTAATTTTACCCCTGCTAGCACTGTATATGCAGCAGAAACTCGTGGTAGAGCCCTTCAGCGAGCTCAAAAAGAACAAGAATGTTCTTCTGCCAATGGCCAACTCAGTTTTGGCACAGTTATTTTGGAAGACCGATTAAAGGTTCCATCTTATTTATCTCAGAAAGTAAATGGATCTAATCAGTCTAATCTTCCAAAACCAAGGATGTTGCCAACTTCAATACAAGATGCATCAGCTTCCAAAGCATCTGCTTCCAAGGTACCTACTAAACCGCATATTCCTATTGGGAAACACAGACCTCTAGATCAAAAGTATGATATATTGAAACACTTGGCCCAATAACCAGCCAAGTTATCAATTTTGGAGGCTTTGAATCTGTCAAAAGATCTTCGGGAAGCACTTATCGAAGCTTTGTCAAGTCCTCAGGAGTTTGAAGCTGAAATTGCTGCAGCTGAAATCTATCACATAGAGAATAATCTTGCAGAATTCCCTGCAGTGATATCTTTTACTGATAAAGATGAAGATGATGTTGTGCATGGGCACATAAAACCTTTGTACTTATCTGGCAAAGTCAATGGTGTAGATATTCGAAGATCTTTCATTGACAATTGTTCAGGAGTCAACCTCATGCCCATTCGTACACTTCGTCGATTGGGCCTCACGGAATCTGATTTATCTCCTTCTACCATGATGTTACAAGGATATGATAAAAATGAACAAGAACCACTGGGAGATGTTACACTCAGAACTCAGTTTGGAGATCTTGTATCCAATTCGGATTTCATGATTGTTGATCAAGACTCAACTTTCAATATCTTACTTGGAAGACCCTGGCTACATCACCATGCAGCTATTCCATCATCATACCATCAATGTCTCAAATACTGTTTTGATGGTCAAGTTGGAACATTGTATGGTGATAAGGCGCGGTTCAAGACATGTGAGTCTCAATACATTGAGGCGGAATTTTATCACATGAAGGGAAGAGAAAAATCTGCAATGAAGGAAATTACCAAAGTTAATGCTCCATATGGTTTGGAGAAAATTCCAATAAATCCATTTTCACATATGAGTACAGATTATGTGTTACCTATCAGTCAAATTGACAAAATAGGCCCAAATCAAAATACTCTTATGGAAAGATCCATAATGTCAATTACGGCAATCGTGCCAGACAACATGGGAGAAATTGGTAACTTACCAAGCAGTGATGAAAGCATAAGTGGTGACGTTTTCATTTCGTCTGCTGAAGTCAAACAAGTCTATACTTCGCTAATCAGGCCAGAAGAAGTTATAGAAACACCAGAGGTGAATAATGATGTCGATTCTCAATCCATCATCTCCTCTTTATTTCCCAAAGAAGACCCTTTATCATCAATAGGGTCGAAAATGGAAGCTTCTTCTTCAAAATGTGAAAATTTTGACATCTCTTATGATCATGAGAATTTTGTTTTTTCATCTACTTTGCAAGTAGAAACGGAAGAAATAACACATGATGAAGAGGAAGAGGAAGATCTTAGAGATGCTCCTCCAGCATTTGAAGAGGGTATCTCTACCACTGTGGATGAACTCAGTGAAGTAAATCTGGGTACAGAGAAAGATCCACGCCCCACTTTAATTAGTGCGGCCATGACCCTTGAAGAGAAAGAGATGTATATTTCTTTTCTAAAGCAAAATAAAGATTTTTTTTCTTGGAATTATACAGGGATGCCTGGCCTTGATCCTGATGTTGCAACCCATCATTTGGGTTTTCCAAAAGAACATCGAGGATTCAAGCAAGCCGCAAGAAGAACACACCCAACCTATGCTTCCAAAATTGAGGCTGAAGTGGATAAGATTATCAAAGCTAACTTCGTCAGAGAAGTTCAATATCCCAAGTGGTTGGCTAATATTGTCCCTGTGAAGAAGAATAACGGGAAAATTAGAGTTTGCATTGATTTCAGAGATCTTAATCGGTATTGTCCCAAAGATGATTTCCCAGTTCCGATTACAGAACTCTTAATTGATGTGACGGCTGGCTATGAAGTACTTTATTTCATGGATGGATATTCTGGATATAATCATATCCGAATGGCCCCGGAAGATGAGTAATATACAGCCTTTAGAGCTCCTCAAGGTGTGTTTTGTTATCAGGTGATGCCCTTTGGTTTAAAGAATGCAGGTGCAACATATCAACGCGCCATGCATCGTATCTTCAAACCTCCTTTAGGGAAGTTTGTTGAATGCTATGTAGATGATTTGGTGGTTAAATCCAAACAACATTCTAATCACTTGGCTGATTTGGAAGTCATATTCCACAAGCTTCGACAACATAATTTGAAGATGAACCCCTTAAAATGTGCTTTTGGGGTAACCTCAAGAAAATTCCTCGGCTTTGTTGTACGCCATCGTGGTATTGAAGTCGATCCTGAGAAGACTAAATAAATCCTTGGTATGTCACCTCCTCATAATTTGAAAGCATTAAGAGGACTTCAAGGACACTTAGCCTATATTCGGCGTTTCATCGCCAATTTGGCAGGAAAAAGTTTACCCTTTACCAAATTATTGAAGAAAGGAGTCACTTACCAGTGGACTGAAGAATGTCAAGAAGCATTTGATGTTCTCAAGAAATACCTCTTGAGTCCACCAGTACTCATGCCACCTGTTGAGGGTAGACCACTTATCCTCTATGTGACAGCTTTAGAGCGATCATTGGGTTCCTTTCTCGCTCAAAAGAATGATGCTGGGAATGAAAATAGTCTCTACTATCTCAGTAGAACTATGCTTGAAGCAGAAACCCGGTATTCAAGTATTGAAAAGTGCTGCCTAGCATTAATCCTTGCAGTTCAGAAACTGAGACACTACCTGCAACATCATGAGGTCCAATTGGTATCTCGTAATAATCCGTTCAAATTCATCCTTAGTCGTCCAATGCTTACAGGACGTCTGGGAAGGTGGGCGGTTATTCTACAGCAGTTCGACATTCAGTATGTGTCTCAAAAGGCAATTAAAGGCCAAGCTCTGGCTGATTTCCTGGCTGAACATCCTTCAGTGGAAGACACGTATTGAGATATCGAACTCCCTGATGAGGAAGTTTTCTCTATTCAAGAGAGTCCTCAAACATGGGAAATGTATTTTGATGGTGCTTCTAGAAGTCCAACAGGGAAGAAAATGGAAAATCCTAAATTCAACAAAGTTGGTTTAGGAATTGTACTCATTTCTCCAAATAAGGCAGTGTTACCTTATTCCTTTTTGTTGTGGGAAGGTGGTACCAATAATGAAGCTGAATACCAAGCTCTCATTACAGGCTTGGAGTTAGCGCTTCAAGCACAAGTTAATCACTTAAAGGTGAAAGGTGATTCAGACCTGGTAATCAAACAAGTCAATGGGGATTATGCCATCAGAAAAGAAGAATTAATCCCTTTGTATGATTACATCAGAGAGTTAATGTCGGAATTCCCTTCAGAACCGACGTTTTCTTATGTCCCAAGATCACAAAATGCTCAAGCTAATGCACTAGCTAATATAGCCACAGCTTTAGTAGATCCAAATCGGGACGAGACAACCATCTGTATTGCCCACCGTCGTGCAATTTCACCTTATGTTCAAGTCAGAACAGAGGAAATTAATGAAATTAGTCCCATTCCTGAACCGTATGGTCATACTATAGGATGGATGTCACCTATCAGGGAATACCTTCAAAATGGAACACTTCCACCTGATAGAGCTGAGAAAGAACAAATCCGGCGACGTGTGGTAAATTTTACTCTTTATGATGGCCCAAACCACCTCGAGAAAATTCTCTACAAACGTGGTTTTGATGGAGTTCTCTTCAGATGTATTGATGGTGAAGAGACAATGACTGTCATAAAAGAAGTGCATGCAGTAGTCTGTGGTGCCCACCAGTCTGGACATAGACTGTCTGATCAAATTCGAAGGCTTGGATACTTTTGGCCTTCAATGATACAAGATTGTGTTAATTTCACAAAGAAGTGTCATTCATGCCAAGTATATGCCAACTTCATTCATCAACCTCCAGAGTTGCTTCATACAGCTAAATACTCATGGCCATTTTCCACTTGGGGAATGGATGTGGTGGGACCTTACCCTTCAGCTACGACCAAGTAGTTTAAGTACATTCTTACTGCTACTGATTTCTTTTCCAAATGGGCAGAGGCAGTACCTCTCAAAGAAGTCAGTTCTAAATGCATTGTTAGCTTCATCAAGTCTAACATCATTACTAGATTTGGTGTCCCTCATACCATATTGACGGATAACGGCACCAACTTCTGTTCTTCTGAGGTAAAGAAATTGTATCAAGAATACAACATTAAGTCCAACCATTCATCTCGATATCATGCGGCAGCTAATGGCCAGATAGAAGCCTTCAACAAGACTCTATCAAACAAACTGCAAAAGATGGTGGATAAAGATAAGAAATCATGGCCTAATAAACTCTTTCATGCTTTATGGGATTATAGGACTACCACTCTCAATGCAACGCAGTCAACTCCATATTCATTGGTATATGGAACAGAAGCAGTCTTGCCAATTGAAGTTCAATTTCCCTCACTCAGAGTAGCCATTTGTGATCAGTTATCTACAGATGAGCAATCCCAAAAGCAGTTGAATGAATTGGAACAGTTAGATGAGAGAAGATTGTGCACTTTGCACCACTTGGAAATCTATCAGAATCGAATAGCATGAGATTTTAACAAAAAAGTTCGTCTTCGTTCATTCATTCTGGGAGAATTGGTATTGGTTCTCAGAGCACCAATGATACCAGGAAAGAAGCCTCCCAAGCTTGAACCAAAATGGGAAGGACCTTATTCAATACATAAGGTCTACTCCAATGGAGCGTATTCTCCAATCTCAATGGATGGAGAACACATCACGACTCCAACTAATGCCAGATTTCTGAAGAAGTATTTTGTATAAACACAAAATATTGTTCCCAGAGCCAAAACTGTGCAGCACCAGTTCGTCCTTGCTATATGACGTTAAACTATACAGCCATATGTCCTACATGACACTAAACTGTATTATGTCCTATCTACATGACATTAAACTGTACAGAAGTTCCTTATTTTGTCCAACATGACATTAAACTATATTTTGTCCGAGATGACATTAAACTATATTTTGTCCGAGATGACATTAAACTATATTGTGTCCTAACAACATGACATTAAACTGTGTGGCACTTTCATCGTCCAGCATGACGATAAACTATAAAAAGTCCCCAGAACTGATATCCTCATATCGGTTCACCTTAGTCCTAGCTAAATGACTTTAAACTGTACAAAAATTTTCTATCGTCCAACATGACGATAAACTGTATAACCTTTTTTTTCATCCAACATGACATTAAACTGTAGAAAAGAAGATGTCCCTACAACATGACACTAAACTGTGCAGCACCAGTTCGTCCTTGCTGTATGACGTTAAACTATACAGCCATGGTCCAGTATGACTTTAAACTGCAACTTCGTCCCACACGACATTAAACTGTGAAAAAAAAAGTTCCCTAAACCGTCCAGCATGACCTTAAACTGCATCATCCCTGGTCCATGTATATGACCATAAACTATTTGCAAATCCCTAAACCGTCCAGCAAGACGTTAAACTGTGATGTCCTAACTACATGACACTAAACTGTATAAAAGTCCCTTACGTCCGGAAAGACTTTAAACTATGTAATCTCAAAGGTCCAGTATGACATTAAACTGCACCATTCACGGTCCATGCATATGACCTTAAACTATTCGTACTTTCGTCCGACATGACGTTAAAATGGTACACTCTTTTGTCCTTACAGCATGACAATAAACTGCACAATCCCCCTTTCTTCCAATATGACGTTAAACTGTATTGTCCCCATCGTCCTAACTACATGACGCTAAACTGTACAGAAAGTCCTTGATATGTCCTACATGACATTAAACTGTTATTTTGTCCCTGCTACATGACACTAAACTGTGCAGCACCAATAGTCATAACTGCAAGACTTTAAACTGCATAGTCCCTGAATATGTCCTACATGACATTAAACTGTGCATCGTTAAGGTTGTTATTACCTATTGTTTCTCACACCGAGTATGACTCATGTGAGCTTAGAGCGAACATCAACCATAACACTCCCTTTGGGCCACTAACCATGTGTAAGTCCCAACAACATTTTAATTAGATCGTTGTCCCCAAGAACAACTTGATCATTAATTCATTATTTAATTGAACTACACGAACTTTGATCCTTGCCCTCTAGGCTGGGTATGTAGGCAACCTCCCAGGGTTCAAGCCCAAAAGCAATCTCTTCACATCGGTTCACCACCATCTCTTATGATGTTGATTCGTGAAACCGCCCCTGGAATCAATATCTTTACATTGATTCATTTTCGTCCTTGTTATACGACGTTAAACTATACAACACTTTTTTCCGGTACGACAATAAACTACACTATTCTTTGATTTCCTCATTTGAGAGAGAAATATTATTGACATTGATTTTTCAATCATGGTTTTCATTTTCAAAAGACTACGTGCATACATGGTAATGCCTAAACTTTTTATCTTAGGTTAAACCATCATTGCACTAAAGTCCCCTTTCACCCTTCACATGTACGAACCAAATTTGTACAAAGGGTAGTTCTAGAACTACGTGGACTTGATTCCCATCCTTATGGGATACGTAGGAGCATTCGAGTGTCCCTCGAATCCAGTCCCAAGTCTTTTGGGCCTAACACCAAATTTCACTTTCAGTACCTTGGCTGAAAAGTCCTCATGAAAACACACACTGTGTATTCATTATTATGGTCCGAATTCTATGACCCTAAACTAAGATCACTCATACTTTCGTCCTGCACGACGTTAAACTGCATTTCAAGAACTACGTATGGCTTGATTCTCATTCTTATGAGATACGTAGTGAAGTCCAAGTTTCAATTCAGGACCCAGCCACAACATGATTATGGTTATCATTGACCTATGTATCTCTATATACATTGGACAATACCCATCTTTATGTGTTATAATCCTAACCTTAAATATTTTCAGATCTTCATAACCCTTTTCATGACTTCTAATCACAAAAATGTTAAACTTCTGTGAATTCTTTTTCCTGACTATGCAGCACGTGCCCATAGGTGGCCTTGCATAAACAGTCCACATAACAGACTTGTCAGCCAAAAGATGCTATTTATTTGACCATGCAGCCAATGCCCTTAGGTGGCCCTGCATATTTCAACCCCCTAACAGGTTTTGTTAAATAATAGTAACTTCATTCTTGGGAAGAATGCCTCTTTTGTCCTTATTTTTCTTAAACGAAAGTATGTAGGGATCCGCAAAAAATAGACATCCTTAACATATTTGTCCCATATCCTTTTTCGTGATCTGAAAGTATTAAAGTCTATGGTTTATTCTTCTTCCCTACGTTTGGGTCAGACCTTCGTAGGAGTGATGTTCATCCAGTTCTTCGATATTCTTGTTCGGAAATATCTTCTCCATATTCAAGTACCTCTTTCCATACAACAAACTCTATACTTTAGAAAATTTGAATCTCCATAAACTTTCACTGGCTTTTAGCACTAGGAAAGTAAATTTCTGGGAGTTCTTTTGCCTGACTATGCAGCACGTGCCCATAGGTGGCCTGGTATAAACAGTCCACATAACAGACTTGTCAGCCGAAAGATGCTATTTATTTAACCATGCAGCCAATGCCCTTAGGTGACCCTGCATATTTCAACCCCCTAACGGGTTTTGTTAAATAATAGTAACTTCATTCTTGGAAACTACTTCTTCTAATGCATTTTAGCTCTTTTTCATATCATTCCTCAGATTCAAATATTCTTAAGCCATAGTTTACATTTTTTTTCTCTCATACTTGAGTATGGTAATATATTTTCAGATAAATTGTCAAAAAATTGAATCAATTTTAATCCATTTTGGTCAAAGCTATTTCGACCTTAAACATTAGCCCCTTTATGTCCGGCATGCATGACTTTAAACTGCCCACAAAAGACAAAGGAACTCTGAATAAAATTCAAGTTCCAGCTCACTAAATATACATTTTTTGTATAATTTAGGTAATATTCCCCTTTTCCTTTGGATGTATTTGATTTCCTCAGAGTCAAATCCTCTATTTCTCTCCGGATCCAACTCTGAGGGGGGACTTTTGTTGATGCTCCTTTCGTCACAAAATCGAAAGATCGGAAAAGGGAATATCTGAGCTCAAAGTAATTCAACCTTTGAATAAAATATCAAAAATCGACAAAGGCATGAACAAAAGATCAAAAGCAACTGCACCGCGCAAGTTATCTCACTGTCGCGCAAGTGTACTTGCGCGGCGACCTTGGTCGCGCAAGTGACTTGCGCGACCTAACTGATAACCACCCGGTAACCGCCCGGGGTCTTCTCCTACCTATAAATAGACCATGTGGGCCCCCCATTTGATAGGATCTTTTTTCAGAAACTCGGATTGAAGCTCCCGACGCCCAAGTCACTTCTCAAAGCTTCCGGAACACTTCTAAGGTAATTTCTTACCTAGAACGGAAGATCTAAAGAGAAGAAGGAAGGCCTAAGTGTTGAAACTTATCAACACTTGCGCGTCGACTTATTTCCTTCAATATAACTTGTGCGTATTTTTTCTGGAAGAACCTCAAGAGGATTGTAAAGGGTTTCATCAAGAGTCGCTCAAGAATTTCAATGCTTGTTAAAAAATCGCGCAAGTACCCCTCATATCGCTCAAGTATACTTGCGCGACCAATACTTGCGCGCCCACGCAACACTTGCGCGCCTTCCAAGACTTGCATGCCCATTCCTTTTTGGGTGCCTTTTCTGCCCATTTCACCCCTCTTAAGCCATTTCACCTTTCCTATTCAAGATTAAGTCTTCAAGATACTCTTCAAAGCCATTTATGGCATGATTTCTTGATTTGACTTCCTTATCTGAAAGGAATTCTGTGGAATATCTCTCAAAAACTACTGATTTAAACATCTTTATGTCACCAAAGATTGAGAGTTCATTCATTCAACCTCATCCTTTAAGATGAGAGAATCCCCCTTAACCTGGGTCTCCTTTTCAAGAATAATCCCCAGTTATAAGTTCTTTAATCTGGGCATCCTCCTTAGGAGTAAGCCCCAAATTCTTAAAGTTCTCAAACATGGGCATCCTCCTCAGGAGTAAGCCCCAAACCTTAATTCCTTAACTTGGGCATCCTCCTTAGGAGTAAGCCCCAATCCCTAAATATGGGAATCCTCTTCAGGAGTAAGCCCCAAACCAAGTCCCCTAACCTGGGCTTCCTTCTCAGGAATAAGTCTCAGTCATAAAATCTTGGGCATCCTTCTTAGGAGTAAGCCCCAAGCCTTAATCCCTAAACTGGGTCTCCTTTTTCAGGTATAAAACCCAGTTATAATCTTGGGCTTCCTTTTCAGGAATAAGCCCCAATTACCCTAATTTCTCTTTAACCAGTCCTAAATTACCCTTGATTTGGGTTTCCTTTTCAGGAGTAAAACCCAATCGTAAGTCTCCTCTTAACTTGGGCATTCTACTTAGAAGTAAGCCCCAAAATTAGAGTATTCAAATCTCCATGAAGCACATATACCTTTATGGACCCTGTTCATGGATTTTCTCTCCAAAAGTGAATCCTAAACCTTCACCTATTTTGGGAAGTCATACATACATAAACCCCAAACAATTTCTTATGATTGCATCTTTCATGGCACAATTGTCTAATTTTTACCAATGCCTCTTGTTTCTCACACCGAGCATGACTCACGTGAGCTTAGAGTGTAAAAGTAATTATGACATCCTTCTTTGAGCCATCAATCATAAACATCATACCCTTACTCGAACTACGTGGGTTCTGGTTCCTTTTCCAAAACAAAGGATACGTAGGTAGCCCATTTATGGGTTCGATCCCAACTTTGAAATAATCCTTGTCCTTCTGAATGACGATAAACTTCAAGTGCCCCACTGAGTGGCTTTAAAACTAGCCTGGTCGTCATAATGACCAAGAGACTTTTATATAAATGTTTTGAAGGATACCATTGACCAAGAATCTCTAAACAGATATAGATGATTCTCTATTGATGAAGAACCTCGAATACATATAAAAGATTCTCTAAATTTCTTGCATATTTAATCATTGACTGTTAAAACTTAAGGAAAGCTCATTTTATACTTGGTAATATAATAAGGATTCACGAACATAACTTAAATCTATAAAGAGAGTCCCGGAGTAGACAATAATTCCCCTCAAAAAGGTGTGATGAGTCCGACATCCCATCCTCTCGACCAATGAAAATTCCTAAGCCTCATCAGTCCACAAGCTAATGAGCACCTACCTTCGGAAAGTAGGTCCAAACGGATGTGGAATCATTGGATGTTTCCAGTTCTACGAACAAACCCGCTAGAAACCGATCGGAACGTTTGAATCTCCCGTCCAGGAGGTCATCCCCGGATTCCGTGCGAAACATATATATATATATATATATTCCTTTAATTATTTAATCCTTTTCATACCTTTTTATTTAATTGATAGTTTAAAATGGTCATATATTTCATAGGTTGTTTAGGCTAGGTGTTGCGTGTCATATACACTATCGAACATAATGTTCTTCTTTTAAAATATCAAGGTGTTATGTAATACACAATTTCAATAATTTTTTCCTTTCAATTTGATCATATGATTTTTAATCAATGGTTTTACATTATAAAATACTTTTCATGAAGCCCTAAATCATAAAAATGGTTAATGAATCATCCTCTTGATAAGATAAAAGTGGAAAAAGAGGTCACCCGAAATAACACAAAACTAGGTTTACATGTTAGAAACAATTAGTGGGAAGTGAGAATATAGACATGTAGAAAATTGAACTGAAAAATTACCGATGGATAGTGAAAGATATTATTGATCACAAGAATTTGAATTACCATGATATATTCAACAAACACAAAACCATAAATCAAATAGGTTTGAAAAAAAACCATAGATCTCTTTAGAAATGATGGAAATATGATATTTCAATAACATTTTTCTAGATTTTTGGAATTAATTTACCGTATAAACTAAGAAAATAAAGATATATATAGACACAATTACTATAATTTAATCCTTTAACAAAATTTCCCCATAAATAATCTTTTTCCCTAAATGATAAATTTTTAGGAGGAGACTTTTTGTCCTGAGGCATTATTATCAACATCTAATCGATCACATACACCCTAAAAGGATTAAAAGATATTACTATTCTATTTATAAACTAGCCAAAATGAAAATGGATAGAAAAAGTTAAGATATTTCCCAAAATTAATAATCATTCATATCATTAATCTCCAAATTTCAATTGTAATGCCCAATGTTTAAGCTAAGTCATTCCATAAATAAATATTCTCAAATCTCTTCAAAATATTATTTTGTTTGATTGAATCCCAAATATTACAATTATTTGGTCACATATTCTTGTAATAGAAGTTTAACATTTATCTCCAAATAAAATCAATTCATCATAAAACCTTATGGAAAAAATGTACACACCATGGTCATATAATCCCCATAATGGGATTATAATTCTAATAAATAACCTAAATCACCATAAATCTACAATAAAATAATAAATGATTCCAGAAAATAATTAATCCTTTATTCCTAAAATAAAATCCCATAATATTCTTCTTATGTTAACCAAAAAGGGTTATAAAAAATAGTCATCTTCTTCTAAAAATTCATTAGTCACCTAATCACCAAACCAATTTTAAATCCCTTGGTTATCTCTATGATAAATATATGTTCCGAAAATTCATATAATCTTTATATATAAAATAATTTAAAAGAATAAAATTTCATACCCAACAAGAAATCATATAGGCCGGTGGTATGAAGTGAACCCTTTTCAACCTTTGGTTGTGAATTCAATCCTTGCAGCCTTACTATACGTGATCGATTTTTTTTCTTTTAAGTTTTACTAATATAATAATTATAAAGATCATATAAATGTGATTAACATCCTCAAAAATAATATTAGTCATCAAAGATAATATAAACCCAAAATGTTATCAATATCTTTAAAATTGTTTCCAAAAAAACAATCATTCTTCCTCAAATATGATTTTCATATGTTAGAATTATGGTTACATATACCTTAAAAACTTTTGGAAGTCAGTAAAGGTATCCAAAAGCACTCCCATCATATAAAACGACAAAATATAATTAATGAATTAAAGCTTATGATCATCCTTAAATCTACCACTACATCAAAAATATTGAATTCTTATATGTAGAAACATTAATCACTCAACGTTATTCATAACCCATTAACCATGATTTTACACCTAATTAATTAATAATTACATTCCTCCAATCAAAAAAATTAATAATTTATAACAATTAAACAATTTAAAAACATAAGCCAATATATCATCCGTACATTTCATTTTTCATTTGTAATTTACTCTTCTTCAACTGTAATGGTATTAGTCCTTACAAGAAATTTATCTTCACAGTCTTGCTGGTCTTGTTCTTTTCCATTCCCCCTTGGACATCGTTTTTCATATTCCAATAATCACCAAATTTAAAACATTAAATTTAAACATTGTAAAGAATATTATTCTCTTTCATGGTGTTAAATTAATTCATAATTTTTTCTTAGTAGATTATTCTTTATTACCTCCTTTACCATATATAAAAAAACATCTTTTTCTATTAAGAAATATTCTTAGGTGATTTTTCCCATATTCTTAACAAATATATTTTTGAATAATTATACATTTACGATTATCTAATGAACTTCCATTATCTTCCTTTATCACTTATATTTTTCAATAGAAAACTATCCTAGTTTTAAATTTTTTATCAAAACTCATGATAACAGGTTAATAATAATGGCAACTGTTTTCACTACAGCTCTTATTTTGTTCAGTTTCTCATTCAGAAACCACCATATTTTCCTTCACATCCATTATTAATTTCTTTCCTAATGGATACATAAATTTACTAATATAAATATTTTAGTGTGTTTTTATCAAATAAACCATAATAAACCATTATATATGTTGGATAAATACTAAGATATGATTAATAATACTATCCCATATTCAACTCATTCTATTTATCTAAAATAAATTTAAATTTATTCAGTATACTAGTTTTTTGGTTATATAGGATTCTTAATATAATCTCAAATAACATCCTAACCTATAAAATTACATAAATTTTTTCTCTAATGCCAAATATAATTACCCAACCTTAAATATTACATATTCTAGTTCCCTTAGACTAGAATTATCATTCATTTCTCAATGATTTTATAGTTTTTATGTTTTATATAATTAGGTGATAACTCTTACATAAAAACCTATATAATACAAGGTGGAAACTTCTACAGAGTATCCATTTTTTAAATAATATAAAAGTTTTAAAATATAACATGTTTTTTCATGAAATATCATCAATATTTTAAATATAATTATCCTATTATTTTTTACCACCATTAATTATCATGAAAAACATTTTAAAAAAATATGGGATGAGAAGAAATCATAGTAAGGGGCTTACAAATAAGAAGTTTATTATTTCTGTGAAAATCATGAAATCCCCTAAAAAAATTTCTAAAAAATAAATCTTTTTTACATGGAAAATGAACTATATTTATTTTAAAAATATAATTTTCCAAAACTTTTGAAAAAAATGATATCTTTTAAAACTCATTAGAATTTATAGAATATCTATGTAGGTTCCTTGGAACATCATCTTCTTTGGACCCTATGTAATTAGAATAACTATAAGTCTAACTTCCAATATAATTTTAAAGAGAAACTGACCATTACCCAATCAATATTAGATCTATAATGGGGATCACCAATCCTAGAAGATGTATTAGTATCACCCATTTTTCATGAGATATAATGGGGATTAAACTTTCATATAAACTGTATCAAGCTCACTCAGGAGATATAATGAAGTTAAAACCTTCATATATGTGATATTGGGCACACCTATGGGCTATTTTGGTTCTAAAACCATTTTATAAATAATTTAAATTTACCATATCTTGAATAAAAAATTATAACATTTCTCATTTTTTTTATATACCTTTGAAAAACACTTTTAAACCCATATGAAAAATTATTTGGACATTGAAAAACATTTCATCCTCAAAGCCCATTTTCATTATTACAATACCTAAAATTTAGAAAATAGGGTTTTTTTCATTGAAGATAGCATGAAATCCTATAAATGAATCCAAACTTGAAATAATGGTTATGGTAGAGAGAAATTTCATTTTCACCATATATATTAAAATTAAATATTCCTTTTGTCATTTAAAAAAGAACAAAACATTCCATAATAGTATTCCTTTTCAATTTTTTTTGAAAGTCAAAGTGACATTAAATTTAACTTTATAATCATTTTTTTCAATAAAAAATTTATTCATAAAATAAATTTTATGAAAATGGACATAGAAGATATATATTTAGAAAATAAATCTTTAAAATATTTAGATCGAGGTTTTAAGTTAATGTGTCCTTTACCATGAGGAGGACATGTCATGTAACTTGTTTATATTTATAAATAATACATTTACGTTAATTATTTACTTTTTTAAGAAATTTTTCCAATTTTATTATTCCAATTATTTTATCTTTTACCATTCTATAAACAATCAGTTAATAACTTAATGTAATTATAAATGTTTTGATAGTTTTTGAGTTATATGTAAAAAATGAATTTGGTAGGTTGAATATGGTCAAAGTGGTATTTATTATATCATCTCTAGAATAATAATAATGACATATTCATCATATTAACAAATAAATTATACTTTTAAAACTAATCATGATATAAGATTTTGAAAAAGGAACTTTGTTACAGTCATAAAGATGGTAGGCTATACATATTCATGAGTAAGATTTCCATTATTAAAATATCATAATGGAAAGAAGATAATTATAATATTATGTTTCAATAATTTTCATTAAATTAGAAATATCAAAGTAATTAATTAAATATTCTTATATATATATATATATATTCGAGTGATGTGGTGATGAAAAATGAATCACATTACTTCATGGAGGTGGCATTCGAAAGGTAAACAAAAACAACATAATATTTTTCCATGAGTTCAAATTTAAGAAACGAAATGATAAATTATCATGTAGTAATGATAAATATTTCATTAATATAGTATATATACATTAAATCCATCATTAAAACAATTCATTACAGGAGAAGACAAAATATGATTTACATCAGTTTACGAGGTGGTAGTCCTCTATACACATGAATGATGGTTTCATTTCCCATTTGATGACTGGGGAGACATATATATATTATTAAATTAACATAATATTATATTATATTATTTCGTATATTTATTCAGTTTTATAAAAATGCTTTAATGAAATTTTAATGATGTGGAAGAAGAAACAAAATAAAAATTCTCTAAAAAGAACGATACCTCTACTTCAGAACACCTCTTTAGGATCATACAGAAAGCCTTCCTAGATTTGATATATCATCAATACAAGGAATCTATTTCATATTAAGGGAAGTAATTGTGGGATTTGGGTTTGGATTGAATGAGTAAAAATTATTTTAAAGTGTTAAGTGGAGAGGAGAGGGGGTGGACACTTCTATGTGGGGAAAGGTTACACTTAATTTTTATGAAATCAAAATGTTATACCCACATTTTACAGGTGAAAAAGACTAAAAAATGGACTATTAATGGGACCTAGATGATATAAGTTCAAAATATGTCTATAAAATATATTTTAAGAAAATAATTTAGTCAATTTAACACTTATCTTTTTATCTTAACCCCCCGATAAACCTGTTTTAACCTCAACAACGTTAAAATACTTTTACGATTTTTCTACTCACAATGAAAAAATTATGTTGAAATTAGTTTATGTTATAAATTATTCTGATGAAAAATATTTAATAAATTTTATAATATTAAATTTTCATAAGTGGTATAATTTTGTTTAAATAAAACCCACACATGCAACAAAAAAATGAGTTTTCAAGAAATGCATGTTTCAAGCATAATGTGAACGTACGTTAACTATATTACTAGTAATAAAAATTATATACATTTCAATAAATATTTATATCTATATAATCTATATAATTAATTTAAATAATCCCTCATTAGGTTTTACTTTAATTGATCAAAATGGGGAAACATTATGTACTTAAAAATAGTTTTCAAAAAAATATGAATTTAAGCCTAAAAATAAAACATCTACAAAAATATAGTATAAATGTGATTTGAATATAATTAACATGGTTAAATATAAATAAATAATACTTCAATTATATTCAATCAAATTAAAGTTATAATAGTACATTAAAATTACTTTATTTATTCTAGATAAATGCCATTTTTACAAAAAATGGTGTTTTACGCTATTCACTAAGAAATCATTATTTTCTGAAAAATTAAAAAAAATTACCGTAAATAAATTTTCTATGGAAATTTAAAAAAATAATTTCATTCTATCAATTATATTTTAATATTTTTTGGAAATTAATTACAATATTTTCTCAAAAAATCAATTAAATTTTTTTTTGAAGAAAATATATTTTTAATGAATAAAATGATATTACTCAAAATTGTGCGATTATTTAAATATAATTTATAAATATATTTATATATAATTCATAAATTATTTGATCCTATTCTTACCGTCAAATTTAATAGGTAGGTCCTAATGGTCATATATTTCATGGGTGATTTAACAACAATGTCATGTGTCATATATGCAATTGAACATAATGTTATACTTTTAAAATCAAATTGTTCTAAACATATGGGTCCTAAGGTGAATTTAATATAAGATATTAATTTAATTATATATATTGGAACTAGATTTAGGATCTATTAGTGACCTACTAGTAGAATAAGTGGTTTTTTAGGAAGGAGGGCCATGGATTTGGTAATGTGAGAATCCATGAGATGCCTTAGAGCCTTTGGGATACTAAGATGAATGTGATGTGAGAATTACACCCCCACTAAGTTGAAATATATTGTTTGGATATAACATTGAGATACTAATGGATATCTTTGGTGTTTAGAACAATTTATAGTGACAAAGAATGTGGGATGCTATAGTGACCCTGATTTTTCTTACATGACTATTACATCATTTTAAAGATAGAAAACATAATAATTATACATTCAAGGATTGAAAGGATTTGTATCTTGGGAATATTTTGATCATATATTACTTATAACTAATAGTTTATAAAAAATCATTCTAATCCATATTCTTTATCCTTTTAAGATCTTAAATTCTCCTTAGTATGTGATTTCATATAATGATTTAAATCAAATAAAGGGGTGAGCTAAAAACCATATAAGAGGAGGAATACGGTACATAAATCAATGTAACATGGGTGATAATAATAACAATCATCACATTATAATAATATGATCATTAAAATAATCATGAGGGAATAATAAGATAAATTCATGGAATGTTTCAATGCATAAAAATGACACACCATTTCATTGTGTTCAAATACCACACAGAGTTTTGAAAAATCAAACATGATGTTCACGTATAAAATTTTTACATAATAATAAGATAATAATTGTGAAAAAATATAGCATGATTTTTATAAATAATATGAATTATCTCATGAGATACTTCATATTAACTGATGCACTGGATGGATATATAATTTTTGGCCCACCCATCACATTAGACTATTTATATAATCATGTATACCTCATAGAACACATAACAATCATAGTCATGAAATGACCCATGGACATATATTACTTTTGTAAATATATCCTTGAAAATAATTTCATGTGAAATATTGGTGTTTCCAAAATAATAATGGAAAACATATTTGGATTAAAATTTATCATTTGTGAGAGAAGATAATACAACCCAAGAGCAGAGAAAGATGTGTTTTGGAAAGAAAATAATATTTTTGGAAAATCATTGTATTTTTCTTATAACAGAACATGGTAAAATGTATATACCCATATGATAATAGAATAATATTTAAATTATATTTAATAAATATTACAGGAATATACATACTAAAATTTGATGTGAATGTGGGAAAACCCAAAGATAAGTAGTTGGGTTCAAGTATCCCCTCACCTTAAATATCTCCTTATTTTGTGGCTTTCCCACCTTCAAAATAATAAATAAATGATTATTAAAATATAGATAGAAAAGTTATGTATATTTATTTTTTTCCACTATTTATCCCATATAATTATTGGATTCTAATTTAATACACTCTATTTAATGTTAATTGTTTTGAGATCATGTTTTCATTAAATTTTCTGGGTTTGTTTTGATGTTTCTATTTTGGTTCATGTTCATTTACACATACGTATAATTAATTATAGAGGATTAGTGTATATATATATAAATATATATATATTAGAAATAATTTTTTTAGAGAACCATAGTTTTGGTGATAAGAAAATGACTTGAAATGTCCTCATTAAATATTAACTTATTGTTGACGTGATGTTATAAAAAGAGCAAAAAAGGGATGTTTGAAATTTATAAATGTCATAATTAAGATACTTTCAGTAGGATAACATAATAAATTTAATGTTAAAAAACTTCCTAATTAATTATATTTTTTTAATGTAATTGGAAAAAATAAAGATAATAAAAAAAGAATAGTTGATAGAAACATGCTCATTCCTTGGTTTAGCTTCTCCAATATGACACTAAAACTTTTATGATGTTAGGATTTGGGTTAATATATAATGAACCTAAGTATTATATGGGGATTAATAGGGTGTATTTGGGTATACCTTTTTCTTTTGAATGTGAGGGTGGAGTGGTTTTCCAAGGGGAGAGAGAGGAGTTATTTATACAGAAGGAAAGGGGTAATTTGAGAATAAAATATTTAATTAAATTTTATATCAATGTTGAAACTTTTGATAATTAATATTTGATGATACAAATCATACATTAAAATAATATAATGGTTTTAATACTTTAAATCTCTTTATAATTCTAATTCATTTAGTTTACTAAATAAGGAAATGGAAAAAAAGGAACAATTGTTATTTTAAATGAACACTTTTGACATTAGGTTTTGGAAAACACATTTTAGGTTTGGAAAAAAATATTATTATATTTAAAGGACTAAATTATGAAATTAAATATAATTTTAACAAATATTTTTTTATAGAAATAATTATTTCATTATTATATTTGGAATGATGTATTTTAAGATACACCCCGTTATAAGAAATACTTTAATTTTACTATTCACTAGAAAGTTAAAGTATTTCATAAAATTAGCAAAAAAATAACACTTTGAAAATTTCCATGTTATGATTTCAAAAATGATATTAATTTTATCCAAATAAATTTATGACATAGGTAATTTAAATTATTTATATAAAAAATATGATATTCATGAAAAACTATAAAATGCATTTTATTAAAAATTTACATATATTTTCTTTGAGTTCTTAATAGTGATATTTATGTTTTGGAATTATAATTTGTATATTTAATTATATTACACATGATAAATATTATTCATATTGAAATTTATTATTTTGAGTTTACATTACTATTATAATGGTCAAGTTACTATTACCAATAGTTAGGTAACTATTCCAATGGTCACATTACCTTATATATATAAAACTTAATTATTTCTATCAAAATTCACTAATATTACTCCCAAGGTTATATATTTTCTTTTTATAATATATTGATTTAATTAATATTATTTATTTTCATTTCAATATTGTTGTTCGTGAGAGGGATGTCATAAGTACATAGTGGTGATCCATATTTTCTGATTTTAGATTTTCTACATTATATTTTTTATAAAATTGTAATGTCTTGAATTTTCATTGGTTTCATAGTTAAATAATTTAATGATATTTATTAATTAATTAATGTTTTTTTGGTTATCTATGTACTCTATGTAGATAATACTAATATAGTATAATATAGTACACTATTATTTTTGAAACAAATATTACAAATAAAAACAAGGTCACTAGAGATGTGTTTGAGGCCATATCCTTTGTGGGATCTACATAGGTGTCCAGTAAGGCCTAAAAGAGACCATAATCTATATTTGGGATATTAATCCCTCAGAGTGACGGGAGATTATCTAAGAGACATGTTTGCAATTGAGGGAACCTAATGAGTGTCATATCCTTGATTAGAGCTTGGGGACCTTGGTGGATCGCCCAGTGACATGTTTTATATAATTATAGGGTGTTATTAGTAATGTTTATTGATGATCATGAATGTCACTTTCCAACCTAGATTATTTTTTGGGCTATTTCAGCTTTGGTGAGATAGGTCATGTTACTGGGATTCTTGAAATTGTTTACTTGATGGGTTAGGTAGATAAAAAACCATGTTGTAACAATATATATAGGATCATAATGATATAAAAAATTTACATCGGGTTGTACTTTTTTATAGTATAACCCACCCCTAAGGTGTAGTCCATGATTTTTAAATAAAACACTCTTCAGTGTATTCTGTGATGTATTTTAAAGAAACCACACATTATAGATGGTCTATGATACTAACGAAATATTCCATAAGTGGGAAGTTTATGGTACTAGTAGTGGATCTTTCATGGATTTGGATCCAATATTATATTGGTTATGCGAAGAGTATAGGTCATTCCACATGTAAGAAACTAGGGATTGTGGTTTCTTTGGTAGGCATGGTCGAGTCTCTCAAACCATTAGGACTCAGCTACAAGTAACTATTGAATACTAGGATGGATAATTTCTCTTTTCATTATTCATGGAGATATCATTACCTAGATTGATATCATGTATAATGGTGTGATCTTATACCATGGTTAGTTATCACTTTATAATAGGGAGAAATAGATATATTCCATTATTATTGTTAGAACAGTTATCATAACATGATCAGAGACACTCAAGCATGGGATGATGTATGTATGGTCATTCCGGGTCATATATATGTGTACCTATGATGGTTTTTTTAATTTAACTACATTAATCCATTTATTTATTTAGATCATTCCACATCAATATATCACAACATTACTAGTATGCATGACATCACTTTGGGGGTTTCATACTAAAGTTTGTACTCACAAACTTCTTTGGAAGTCAAGACACTCTAGTACTGGAGTAAAATATCACTTAGTTGTAAATAAAAGTTGGGGTAAAATCCTAGGTTTTTCAGGATAAATCATGAAAGCTCATAATTGTGATACTACGAGGAGCTGAGGCATTGATTTGGGAGAATATTCTCACTTTTATTCTTTTTTGTTCTGTATAATTGATTGCAATAGTGGGATACCATTCATGAATGTAGAATGAGTTCTCATGTCTTTTATGTTATATTTCATTTATTATGGATTGTTCAATTTTAATGTTTCTATTTAAAATATTTTTCTTTATGTATGATACTAAGGTATTTATTTCATGTTTTGAAATATGATATAGGGTTATTGTCTCCCCAAAATACCTCTGGTGAAACCCAAGAATTTAATATATAAATATTATAGCCATTATATTAATATTAAATACATATAATAATAGTACACACCTTATAACCATGAATACTTAGTTTACATGGGGACTAGATATATAAAAAATATTATTTAAGTTAGATATTCATCATATCTCACAAAATTCTTCCCATATTATGATCTTCATAATATAAAATACATGTGGAAAGGAAAAATATGAAAGGATGAGATCATATAATGAGTAAGGATAAACATGGGAGATATCAATCGATCATCATATGTAAGAACAATATAGTTATAATGGTATTAGATCATGATCATAAAGTACAAAGCTCATACTCAATCTAGAAAATATTATAAAACTGATTCATGGTATAAAACATAATTATTTCTAAATTCCTGACTCATTAAAGAGTGGAATCGTCATAAATCAATCATGACTCATGAATTCATATCCTATGCAATAAAACAAGTTATAATAGTGTAGAACCATCATAGACACAAACACCATATCATTTTTCATGGTTAAATAATGAGACCATATAATCACTATGGGTTAGGGATAAACACATATTTCCTATATCATAATTGATCAAGCATTACCACATATTTATCATATCAGAGTGGACCAGGAATCCCTTCATGTTTTTCATAGTAGATCAAGAACAACAACTTGTTTTACACAATTATCTCATGAGATATGAGGTTTCACACAATTCATTAGTGATATTTAATAGTCGTAACTATCACATAATGAAAACCATAAATATTTATTTAGTAATATACCAAATCATTTATCTTTTAATAAAACTATAAACATTGGAAAAGAAATTAGTTTCAAAAATATTACATTATTTTATAATAGAATAACCCATGGGAAATGAATGGGATTCATAAACCCATCATCATCAATGTCATAGAACATCAAAGGAAATAATAATGATGGTATCATTAGATAATATCCCTAATAAATAATATTTAACATCATTGGATATTATCAAATATGAAAAATTTATTTAAATGATTATTGGGAAATTTATTAAGGAAAATCTCCTTTTTATTTTGAAACCAATTATTTAAAATCATAAAATTTATTAAATTTTATGGAAAACATTTTCATTGAAAATAAACTATAAAATTTTTAATGGAAGCTTCAAATAATTTTATGGTCATGATAAAATAAAATAATGTTCGCCCTATATTCATTAAAACAAAGATTATGTTCATATATTTACTAAAATTCATGTCATTCATAACACTACAAGAAGAATATTTCATGGCCTTTTTTGTAAAAATTAAAACATGAATAAAAATTTCGTTGAAAAATCATCACAAAATATCAAAAATAATTCTTGAAAACATTATAGAAAACATTGACATGGAAGTATAAATCTTTCAGATTGAAAGAAGATAAATAAGGGTATGTTTTCATCAAACAACTTCTAAAACATATTGATTACCATAGTGATGAAAATTTTACCCAATATCAAAATTATATAAATAAACATATGAGAATAAAAATTATATTAATTTACCATAAATATATCAGGCAGTTTTCTTAATGGAAATTCAATAATAAAAAATCTTGATTAAAATGGGATTAAAAAATAAATCTGAAACATATAGTCTAACCTTATTTATTATAATAGTTGATTTAATAAACAATATTATTATCCATAATTCTATATATCATACCAAAAGTATTTAATTATTTCATCTTATGACATATTTATTAACAATTCTTTATCAAAATCACTATTTCAGGTGATATTTTTTTTTCATTTTTTCATTCATGTTTTTGGTTTGATGGATCTAAGCCTTATAATTTGATCATAGATCCATAATATATAGAATTTTATTCATCTAAAAGTATTATATATATTAATTAAATACAATTTTATAATTATTCATATAAATAGGTGATGAAAAATGAATGACATCCGATCATATTGACGATAATCTATATGTATTCCGGAGTGATGTTTCCACTTTTTGATGGATAGATAAAAATAATGTTGAATAATAATTAACCATTATATATCTATATTATAAGATACATGTCACATTTATTCTATAAGTCAATAATTATAACCATAAAATGCAAATAGGTAATGAAGAACAAGACACATCACTTTGAGGATGTGGTAGTCCACACATCTGCACGAGCAATGTTTTACTTTCTCGTATGATGGAATGGAAGTGGATAATATTTTTTTAATAATAATAATAAAAAACATTGTCTTTAATTTACATAATACATTATTTTATAATGTATACGATATATTTTATAGGATCTAGAATAAGAAATAAAATATAAATTACCTAGTATAGAGTTATACCTCTTTGTTGGGAAACCATCTATGGATTACAGTTATATATTTGAAAGTATTTTATTTTGGAATGGAACAAAGATCTAGGAGTTGGGAAGGAATCAATTATAATATTAGTTTTGCGATTTTATGTAATATAATTTTTAAAATTTGTGAATAAGGCAGGATAGGAGGTTCCCTTTTATATGTTACGGGTGGGGAACCCTTGGAATTACTTAAAATTTAAATTTAGTTCCCCATTCCAATGGATCCAAAATGATATATTTGGAATATATTATGTATTTAGGTTTAAATAATCTCTTCCATTAATATTCATAAATATTTAGGTTATGTTTTAACCCTTATCTCTTTGTTTTCACCCCCTTTAACCCTTTAGACAACTACATTAAGATCAATGTTTTTACCCTTTATCGTCACAAATGTTACTACAAAAGAAAAAGTGACCCATATGTGTAAAATTTATGATTTTGTGGACCATATCCAAATAAATGTAGTGGTGATAAAATTTTTATGAATTTTAATTTATTTAATAAGATATTATTTAACATAAGGTACCATTAAATTCATTTTTAGAACTATTCATAATGTTTGACATTAAATACAACATTATTGAAATGAAATTAGAATGAAATATTAAAAAAAACCATATTATGTAATATTTAGCTAAAAAATTCATTTAACAAAAATATTTATCCACCTTTATTACATTAAATATGTATTTTCAAAAAAAAAAATATTGTTCTGTTACCTGAACAAATAATGTGTCAGCATTTCATAAAAATTTATGGTTATTATTATATAAATAAAAATTAAAAATAAATAACATATTAAAAAATTAATTAATCATTCAAATAAAAATCTATAACCAAACTTAACCTCTTTTTTCATATAAAATGTTTTATAGATATTACAGTTAAGAGAGGGAAATTTTTTGTTTATCCTTTTCAAAAAATAACATAGAGGTCATAATCACAGAAAAATGGAACCAAGTTTCAATATTTTATAAATATGTATAATAATGGTAGAAATAAACTCATCCAACAAGAAAAAGGAATGATTTAATGAAAATTTAATACTTTATACCAATGTTTTATTAGTATTTTTACTCATTCTACCCATAGTAAGGTGAAACATATTTACTAATGTTATTATTCTTAATGAAAAAATAAATAAAAAAGAATTTTTTACAAAATTTTAATATCTTCATTGAAAATATTGTATCCAGTTTTCTAGATTTATTTTCTATAAGTTACATAAATGTTTGTTAAAATAATAAGGAAAAATCAAATAAAAGTTGTTATAAAAAATATATTTTTAAGCATTAAACTATATTTATTCTTATCACATTCCTTTTAAAATATATGAATGTTTATAAATTTTATTTAATATATAATTTATAAAATTCACTAAAATAATTCATATATAGTTAAAGTTTAATTTGTTATGATATATATAAGGACCCGGCCTTAAACATTACATAATATTGAATAAAATTAATAATTCACATTGTGGATGTTTTTAGGGTTAGCGTTTTAGAGAATTAGGACATAACTATTATATCTCAAAAGAATAAAAAGTAGAAACTTCTACACAGTTAACTTTTTTAAAAAAAAACATGAATTCTTGAAAAACAATTCATGTCTAGTTCCATGTTAAAGACAACATGACTTTTCCTTGATTCCATCCTTGACCCTATTCATCTTTAAGTCCTGTGAAAACATTTCAAAACATGGTATGAGGATAAAAGGCTTAGTAAGGGTTACAAAAAAATGAATGAAAACATTTGTTCATAAATACATACAAAACATGTAATCTTTTACTTACCTCATGAAATCATAAGATTTATGAAAGACACATAGAAATCATAAAAAATAAATGTAACTTGTGACATCCATATCATACTTACATTATAGCTATCACTACTACATAGGGAGTTACTTTGGAAAACCCATCACAGTATATTCCCTAAATATCATAGGAGAAACATTCACGTTTAACTCCATCACATTATCCAATGCATTGGAGAGCTATCTCGGGCTCACCCGCCCTAGGTTTATCAAGGAACCACCCATATATGTAAATAACTCCCAAGAACCATAACATGATCATAACACATAACATAAGCATAAAGGGAAGATAACATTTCCACATTGCAATAATAAAATATCATTTTAAGATATTGAAATAATAAATCCATTCTCAAAACCATTTTCAATACCAAAATACGTAAAAAGTGTATATGGAATTTATTTTTTCTTTTTAAAAAACATTTCGTCTGGTTAAGGAAGCCAAAGATCAAATAATACTCACGGCGGTGGAAAGGTCATTGTCAACGCTTATGTTAAAAAAACATTCTTTTTAGTCATTTATTAGAACTCTTCGTATAAAAAGATTCAATTTGAATAACATGAAAAGTCAAACGGGTTTATACACCTTATAAAATAAAGTCATGTATAAAACTAAAAATGCCTAAATGAAAGGAGATTGAGATGAAGTCCCTTACCTCATGTCTGACTTGACCCGTTCATTCTTTAATATCCTGAATAATAAACTAAAGTTAATTTCTACTTGATTAAGAACATTTTTTAAGTTTATTATTCCATTTATATCACTTATTACCATGTTATAATCATTATGAAATCATTTAAGTTAATAACATTTGTTTTGTCGATATTTGGTACTTGAGTAAAAAATGAACACCTTATAATTACAAGTTGTCCATTTGGTCAATAGTACATTATATCCAGAATGATATTCATTATTTAGATATCATATATAGCATATATAGCCAGTACATACATGTATTTATAATAGTACATAACATTTAGAGGTAAGAAATGAAATGCACCGTTCATGGATACGGTAAGCCGTGCGTACGCATGAACGCTACTTTCATTTATATTTCTTATTTTTATAGAATTAAAGCATAATAATACATAGGTATATTATAATTATAGTATAATATCATACAGAATATCATTAACTCTATCCTGTATACATCCAATATAAGAAATTAACGAATCACATCACTTTGAGGGGGCGGTAGTCCTCACTTCCTCAAATGAGATTATCGTATTTACACACTATGGAAACCATAAAGGCATGCTATAAATGTAAAATACAGAATCATAAATAAAAAATAGACATAATATATATCATATATAAATACAGTTCCATCATAATGGGCACCATGAGAGGCGGTAGGAGAAAATTGAACAATCATCGTTTCGTGAGGCGTTAGTTTTCCATCCAGAGAAACATTATGTTCTTCACCAATCAGATGGAGGTATGTGTAAGTGTAGTTTGAATCCTTGTCATAAAAAGATCCTAGTATATTGAGGATACTGGATTTGTCATAAAATATAGGAATAAAAATGATTTTTGGGTTTGGAGATGTAATATAAAAGAAAAAAAATTAAGAGAAATTGTTACCTTTAATCTAGGAAACATCCATTGGTTTGAACCAAAAGGATTTCTTGAAGTGCCTTCTTCCGAAGGTAAGGCTTCTAGAGTGAAGAGAGGGATGTTGGGAGCTTAATTGGGCAGAGTTTGGAAGAGCCAAATGGCTTGATAGGTGTAAGGAATTGGTTATAAGTGGTCTCCTTTTATAAGGGGGAGGAGGGGCTGTTTAGGAAAGTGTGAAACTATTATTTTATTATATAATGATATTCGGTTGATAATGGTCCAAAAATCACTAAATATTAATATAAGATGACTAATTGGCTAAATAAAATCATCCAATAGGAATTGGATAGGTTTTGGATAATATTTTAATATTTATAATCTTATTTATTTGAATGATTTATTAATGAGGTAAACACTACATCATTATTATGTCATAAATAATTTAAGTTGTTTATTGTCCAAAAATTATAAAACAAATACCATGATGTAGGAAATCATTTTATATTTCCATGGAATATTAATAGTAGAAATGATAATTTATATAACCCCTTCTAAAAATTAATTTACTAAAAGATATCTACTTTTGTAAAATTTTCCTTTACTTTAAGTTAATTAATCTAAATTGTCATTATCACTCCCAAGTGGATCAAAGGGGTCCCAAAATCGACCCAAAGATTCCCATGGTCATTAATGACTCAAAAAATAAGGATTGGATAGGTGTTAAGGTAATTGTTAATTATTATAACATTCTTTTTACATGGAATTACCCTATATACCTTTAACCGCGGCAAATAAAAGTCCAAAGTTACTATTAACCAAAAATTATTTTCATCCTAATGAACCACATTTTAATTCTTAATAATAACCATGTATGTCGGATTTTTGAAATTCAATTCACAGAAGTTGTAAAATTTCATTTAAATGAAAATGTCAGTTTTTTTAACTACCACTAAGTGGTTTCACTATTCTTCAAAAATTGATTTTTTTCAGAAAAATACCAACAAATCAGCCTAAGCTACATTTGATATTACAAATTCAAAAATGATGTCTCTTTTTTCAAATTCATAACATATAATTCGCATTAAATAATTTTAAAATTAATTCCCGTTATCAAAACAAATAGCGTGGTTTTAAGAAACAATAACTATCAAAATATTGATACTTGTTTATGTCCAATTTCAAAGTGAAATTAATTCCAATGACCAAAATTGGATTAAATGGTAAAAATAAATTTCAATTTCACTTTAAATCCAAATAAAATATAATCTAACCATATAAATAAAATAGATTAATGGTCACTTTTGAACTAAAATAAAATATTTTTCACTATTCATTAAAAAGTGAACTTTATCGGAAAAATACAAATAAATTACCCAAAGTAAAATTTGATGTCCCAAATCTAAAGAAGAATTTTATTTGGTAAAATATAACATATAAAGATGAAAAAATAGGATTTAATGATTGTTCTCCATTAAAAGTAGGTGAATCGGCCTTTTAATGTAAATTATGCTTAAAATTAGATTCATTCACATTTTAAGCCTCAAACTTTTATTGAATAAAAGTAAATACATCTAACAAAAAATGTATAATCATATTGTAGTTAGATTCGTTCATTCCTGCCACAAAAATGTCTAGGAGTTAACTACCATTTAAAATTATAATATTATATTGTTATTGTGCAATGTATGATTCCAAAGAAACCTATTGTTGCGTATCGAGTACTCTATCAAACATAGCCACCCTTTTAAAGTAAAATTAATATTTAATTCACAAATATTAATAAATATAAAATATGTCTTATTCCTCATTTACCTGGGATGTTACATCCTTCCCCCCTTTTTGGAATTGCGTCCTCGTAATTTTTATTCACTTATCAAAATAAGTGGGGGTTTTATCCCTCATAGCATTTTCAGATTCCCACGTTTCCTCTTCAACTATATGTTTTTCCACAAAACCTTTACCTGATGAATTAACTTATTCCATTACACTTGCTCTCTACAGTCAAGAATCTGAAATTTTTGTTCTTCGTAAGAGAGATTCTCTTCCAACTGAACTACCTCTAGGCTCAAAACATGATATGGATCTCTCATATACTTTCTCAACATCAAAACATGAAAAACATTGTATATCTGGGATAAAATTGGAGGTAGAGCCACTCTATATGCAATTGAACCAAATTTCTCCAGAATTTCATAAGGTCGAATGAGCCTTGGACTCAACTTTCCTTTCTTACCAAAATGCATCACACTTTTCCATGGAGAAACTTTGTGAAAGGCATGATCACCTACCTCAAAAGAAAGATCATTCCTTCAGTTAACTGCATAACTTTTCTATCTGTGCTGAGCTATTCTCATGTGCTTCTGAATCAACTAAACCTTTTCTGCCATCTCTTCTACCAATTCTGGTCCTAGCAGCTTCCTTTCACCTACTTCATCCAAAAAAAGATGGAGTTCGACAAATATTTCCATATAATTCCCCAAAAGAAGCCATCTGTATACTAGAATTAAAACATTTATTATATGAAAATTCAACCAAAGAAAGATGTTGGTCCCAACTTCCCTAATAATCCATCGAACAGGCATGTAACATATCCTCCAAGAACTGAATTGTTCGTTCTGACTACCCATCTGATTGAGGATGAAAAGCTATATTAAAATTTAGTTCAGTGCCCAATGAATTCTGAAGGCCTTTCCAAAATTTAGAAGTGAACCTGAGATCACGATCAGATACAATGGAGAGGCGATCTACATGAAACCTAACTATCTCTTTAAAATACAACCGAGAATGTTGATCTAGAGACATAGTATTTCGAATAGAAAAGAAATGAGCAGATTTAGTCAATCGATCAACCATAACCCATATTGCATTATTACCTCGAGATGTCTTTGGTAATCCTACAACTATGTCCATGGATATATTATCCCATTTTCACTCTGGCACCGGTAAAGGATGAAGCATTTCTTTCGGTAACTGCCGCTCTACTTTAACCTGATAACAAGTCAAACTCATCACAGTAAAATCAGCAAAATCTCTTTTCATTCCATCCCACCAATAATACTCCTGAAGATCTCTGTACATATTAGTACTACCAGGACGAACTGAAAATGTAGAACTATGAGCTTCACATAACTACTCATTCTTCAACTATGAATCACAAGGAACACATAATCTCTTTCCAAATCTCAAAACACAATCATTATCAATGTTAAATTCAGAAAAATTACCCTTCTAAACCAAGTCTACCTTTTTCTGCAACTCACTGTCTTCTTTCTGTGCTTTCATTATTCTGTCTGATAGAGATGATCTTACTGACACCTAAAACAAAACAGAATAATCTCCTACACCAATAACTTCTATGCCAAAATTCATGAAATCAAAAACCAAAGGATCTCGTTCCAAACATATTATGGTTAATGAAGCATTACTTTTTCAACTCAAAGAATCAGCCACTTTATTTTCTTTTCCCAAATGGTAATGGATTGTGCAATCATAATCATTGATTAATTATGACCATCTCTTCTGTCTCATGTTCAATTCTTTCTGAGTGAATATATACTTCAAAATTTTGTGATCATTATATATTTCACACTTCACTCCATACAAAGAATGCCTCCAAATTTTTAAAGCAAAAACAATAGTAGCTAATTCCAAATCATGTGTACGGTAATTTAACTCATGAGGTTTCAACTAACGTGAATCATAAGCAATTACCTGATCATTCTGCATTAGGACACAACCCAATCCATTCAACTAAGCATCATTATAGATAACAAACTCACCATTTCTAGATGGCAGTTCCAAAACTGGAGCATTAACCAATCTTCTTTTCAGTTCCTAAAAACAATCATCACATTCTTTTTTCCAGATGAACTTAACACCTTTTCGAGTTAACATAGTCATTGGACTAGATAACCGTGAAAAATTTTCAACAACCCTATGGTAATAACCTTCCAAACAAAGAAAACTACGGATCTTGGTTATATTTGTGGGTCTTGGCCATTCTTCAACAACTTTTGTTTTAGCAGGATCAATAGTTATGCCATTTTTTGAAACAATGTGACCAATGAAATAAATTTGTTCTAACCAAAACTCACAATTGCTGAATTTCCAAAATACTTTCTTTTCTTTTAAGGTTTTCAAGACAACTCTTAAATGACTTTCATGTTCCTACTTACATATGTAATTAACCAAAATATCATGAATGAGAACAACCACAAACTTATCCAAGAACTCACGGAAACATCTATTCGTAAGATCCATGAATACAGTAGGTGCATTGGTTAAACCAAAAGTCATAACTAAAAATTCATAATGGCCATATCTAGTACGAAATGCGGCCTTCGGAATGTCTGTTTCCTTTACTTTCAATTGATGGTACCCCGATCACAAATAAATCTTTGAAACATACTAAGATCCCTAGAGCTGATACAACTTCATTTGATGGCCCAACATATGATGAAGTAGTTGTAAAGGATTTCACCACCCCTTTCTTCTTGTAGTCTAGTTTCTTTCCTTCGGTTGATTTCTTTATTGGACACTCACTTGCATAATGTCCCATTTCATTTCACTTAAAAAAAATTGCTGACTGTAAATCAGATTTTGTCTTACCACTACCCTGATCTTTTTTAGTACAATTTTGAGACTTATGTCCCATCTTACCACATCAGTAGCACTTACCAGAATTCAAAATACATTCTCCAGCATGCTTTTTACCACAATTTTCACAAACTGTTATCTTAATTTTCTTACAATGAGACTTTTTTCAAGAGTTCTTCCCTTTTTCCTACCACCTCGACCTATTATTCTGTTGTTTTTCAAAGAATAAATGATCAACAGAAAACTACATGTCCACCTTCTCCGCACAACGAACAAGTTTTTCATAACTTTTAAACTCACGATATGATAAATCCATTAGATACTTTGGATTTAATCCTGATAAAAAATGGTTGATTTTACATTCAAGATCTCGTATGAAATTTGGATCATACCTTGCCAGTAGAGTGAACTTTTCTTCATAAGTAGCCACTGAGTCATCCGACTACCTCAATTCCAGGAATTTGTTTTCCATCCTAAGTCGAACCACATTAGAAAAATATTTCACAAGAAACATACCTTTGAATTCATCCCAATTGAGAGCATCAATCCCCTCACTATCCCTGATATTTTTCACCATCGACCTCCACTGATCGGCTTCACCTTCAAAAAGGTAAACAGAATGACTAACCTTTTGATGTTCTAAACAACCCATCACATCGAAAATCTTTTCCAGTGCTTTAATCCACCCTTCTGCTAGCACCGGGTCAGATGATCCTCTGAATGACGGGGGATGTTTCCTGGTGAAATGTTCCACTACTGACATGTTCCTCTATGGTTGATCTGGCTGATCTTGTACATGGATACCACTACCATTTATAGCATGATTCAACTATGCCATCACTGCAACAAACCATTCAGGTTAGATTCCGACCATCTCAGGTTGATGATTTGGAAGGTTATCTTCCTCCTGATGTCGTCCCAACATATTCGTCCTGTTTCCTCTGTGGAAAACAATTCTGGACATAGAAATATCTTCGGCGAAGCAACTTGGTAATCGGGAAATGCTATATGATTTCAATATTAACATAAATTACTTTATGGTTATTACTTTAACAATACCCTAACACCTAAAGTTATATAAATCAACCTCTGATACCAAATATAAGGACCCGGCCTTAAACATTACATAATATTGAATTAAATTAATAATTCATATTGAGGATCTTTTCAGGTTTAGAGTTTTAGATAATTAGGACATAACTATTACATCTCAAAAGAATACAAAGTAGACACTTCTACACAGTTTTTTTTTAAAAACATGAAATCTTGAAAAAAAAGTCATGTCTACTTCCATATTAAAGACAACATGACTTTTCCTTGATCCCATCCTTGACCCTATTCATCTTTAGATCCTGTGAAAACATTTCAAAACTTGGGATGAGCATAAAAGGCTCAATAATGGTTAAAAAACAATGAATCAAAACATTTGTTTATAAATACATACAAAACATGAAATCTTTTACTTACCTCGTTAAATCATAAGATTTATGAAAGACACATAGAAATCATAAAACATAAAGGTAACTTGTGGCATCCATATCATACTTACATTATAGCTATCACATCTATATAGGGAGTTAGTTTGGAATACCCTTCACAATATATTCCCTAAATATCTTAGGAGAAACATTAATGTTTACCTCCGTAACGTTACCCAATGCATTGGAGACCTATCTCAGGCTCACCTGCCCTAGGTTTATCACAGAACCACCCGTATACGTAAATAATGCCCAAGAACCATAACATGATCATAACACATAACATAACTGTAAATGAAAGATAACATTTCCACATTGCAATAATAAAATATCATTTAAAGATATTGAAATAAAAAATCCATTCTCAAAATCATTTTCAATACCAGAATACATAAAAAGAGTATATGGTATTTATTTTTTCCTTTTTAAAAACATTTCGGCATGTTAGAGAAGCCAAAGGTCAAATAATACTCACGGCGGTGGAAAGGTCATTGTCATCGCTTACGTTAAAAAAACATTCCCTTTTGTCATTCAGTAAAACGCTTCGTATAAAAATATTCTCTTTGAATAACATGAAAATTCAAAGGGGTTTATACACCTTATAAAATAAAGTCATGTATAAAACTAAAAATTCCTCAATGAAAGGAGATTGAGACGAAGTCCCTTACCTCGTGTCTGACTTGACCCGTTCGTTCTTTAATATCCTGAATAATAATCTAAAGAAAATTTCTACTTTCTTAAGAACCTTTTTAAAGTTTTTTATTCCTTTTATATTACTTATTACCATGTTATAATAATTATTCAATCATTTAAGTTAATAACATTCATTTTGTTGATATTTGGTACTTGAGTCAAAAATGAACACCTTATATTTACAAGCTGTCCATGTGGTCAATAGTCCATTATATCTAGAATGATATTCATTATTTATATATCATATATATCATATATATCCATTATATACATGTATTTATAATTTTACATAAAATTTAGAGGTAATAAATGAAATGCACCATTCATGGAGACAGTAAGCCGTACATACACATGAACGCTACTTTCATTTCTATTTCTTATTTTTATGGAATTAAGGAAAAATAATGTGTAGGTATAATATTATTGTAGTTTAATATCATATTTAATATCATTAACTCTATCTGTTATACATCTCATATAAGGCATTAACGAATCACATCACTTTGACGGGGCAGTAGTCCGCACTTCCTTAAATGAGATTATCGTATTTACCCACTATGGAAACCATAAAGGCATGCTATAAATGGAAAATATATAAGAATTAAGAAATCATAAACATAATATATATCATATATAAATACAGTGCCATCATAATTTCCACCATGAGAGGCGGTAGGAGAAAATCGAACAATCGTCGTTTCGTGAGGCATTAGTTTGTCATCCACAGAAATATTATGTTCTTCACCAATCAGATGGAGGTGTGTGTATGTTTGGTTTGAATAATTATCATAACAACATCCTAGTATATTGAGGATACTAATGTTGTTACAATAGAAAATAATAAAAAAGAGTTTAGGGTTTGGAGATGTAAAATAAAATAAAACAATTTAAGAGAAATCATTAACTTTAATCTAGGAAACTTCCTTTGGTTTGAACCAAAAGGATTTCTTGAAGTGCCTTCTGCCTAAGGTAAGGCTTCTAAGGTGATGAGAGGGATGCTGAGAGCTTAATTGGGTAGAGGTTGGATGATTCAAATGGTTTGAGAGGTGTGAGGAATTGTTTATAAGTGGTCTACTTTTATAAGGGGGGGGGGGCTCTTTAGGAAAGTGTGAAACAATTATTTTATTATATGATTATATTCGGTTTTTAATGGTCAAAAAATCATTAAAGATGAAGATAAGATGACTCATGGTCTAAATAAAATCATCCAATAGGAATTGGACAGGTTTTGGATAAGATTTTAATATTTATAATCTTATTTATTTAAATGATTTATTAATGAGGTAAACACTTTATCTTTATTATGTCATAAATAAATTAATTTATTTATTGTCTAAAAATTATGAAAAAAATAACATGATGTAGGAAATATTTTTATATTTCCAATGAAAATTTATAGTCAAAAATATAATTTATATAACCCCTTCTAAAAATTAATTTACTAAAATATATTTCCTTTTGTCATATTTGCCTTTAAGTTAATTAATCTAAATTGTCATTATCACTCCCAAGTGGATCAAAGGGGTCCCAAAATCGACCCAAATATGCCCATAGTCGTTAATGACTCAACCAATAAGTTTTAGACAAGTGTTAAAGTAATTGTTTATTATTATAATATTCTTTTTACCTTGAATTACCCTATTTACCTTTAACTGTGGTAAATAAAAGTCAAAAGTTACTATTCACCAAAAATTATTTTCATCTTAATGAACCACATTTTACTTCTTTATAATAACCATGTATGTCGGATTTTTGAAATTCAATTCACAGAAGTTGTGAAATTTCATTTAAATGAAAAATTAAGTTTTTTAACCACCACTAAGTTGTTTTACTATTCATCAAAAATTCAAGTTTTTCAGAAAAATACCAAAAATTCAGCCTACGCTATATTTGATATTCCAAATTCCAAAATGATGTATATTTTTTAAAATTCAAAACATAGAAGTGGAATTAATTAATTTTCAAATTAATTCATGTTATCAAAACAAATAGTGGGTTGTTAAGAAACAATAACTATCAAAAGATTGATACTTGTTTATGACCAATTTCAAAGTGAAATTAATTCCAATGAACAAAATTGGATTAAATGGTAAAAATATATTTTAATTTCACTTTAAAACCAACTAAAATATAATCTAACCATATAAATAAATTATATTAAAAGGCAGTTTTGAATTAAAATACAATATTTTTCACTATTCATTAAAAAGTTAACTTTATTGGAAAAATACCAAAAAATTACCCAAAGTAAAATTTCATGTCCCAAATTTAAAGAAGAATTTTATTTGGTCATATAGAACATATAATGATGAAAAAAACTTTATTTAATGAGGGTTCTCCATTAAAAGGTGGTAAATCGGCCTTTTAATGTAAATTATGCTTACAATTAGATTCATTCACATTTTAAGCCTCTAACTTTTATTGGATAAAAGTAAATACATATAACAAACAAGTATAATCATATTGTAGTTAGTTTCGTTCATTCCTGCCACTACAACGGCTAGGAGTTAACTACCATTTAAAATAATAATATTATATTATTAGTTTGCAATGTAAGATTCCAAAGAAACCCGTTGTTGTGTATCAGGTATGCTATCGAACATAAAAACCCTTTTTAATGTAAAATTGATATTTAATTCACAAATATTAATAAATATGAAATATGATGTATTCTCTATTTACCTAGGATGTTAAAATATAAATACATTTCACACATAAAAATATTTTTTTGAAAAGCAACTCTTTTACTTTCAAATAATTTTATTTTTATTTATAATCAATTGATAATAAATGAATTAATTTTATACATGTGTAAACCAATTTTTTCATCTTTTATTTATTCCAATTAATATCGAAAAAACCAATAGATTGTAAATAATAATATTTTAATTGTATATTGTGCTTTTAAAACATAGAGTTTCATTTAGAGAAAGATATAATAGAAAAAAAATTACATAAAGGTAAATATAGAATAAAACCCTAAAATTCCGTCATATTGATACAAAATATGTAAATCCAAAAATTTCATACAAAAATATTACATCCATTAGTTGAACAATAAATATATTTAATAACACTAGACACCCCGTAACTATAAATCATTAGTGTATATGGAGACTAGACACATAAAACAATTATTTATGTATATTATTAAACATATCTCATAAATTTATTCTCATATTTTACCATTCTTAACATACCCCACATAAATCATTTCTTAATAACCTATTTAAAAGAAACACAAGAAAGGTGTTCTCGAATTTCCAGTAATTGTAAACATTAGAGATATCAATCTATGATAACATGCATGAACATATAAGATTAACTATATGAGACATTGATTATAAATTTAAAACTACATAACCAATTTATCATATATCGTTAATTTTTTTCTTGGAATAAGACTTTATTATATAAAATTACATGAACCATAAGATAGAATAATAATCATAGATTAATCATGAATCCGAAGGTCAAATCATTTTCCTAAAAACATGTGACAATAGTGGGGCACCATTATTGGAAAATAAAAAAAATATTACAATGTCAAATATTGAGAACATAAAATCATTATGGATTAGGAATCACCACTTGTTTCCCATATTATAGTGGATCAAAAATCCATACCTATTTACCATAGTGGATCGATAACATCAAATAATTTACCATAATTATCTCATGAGATGTAAGGATTTACCATATTCATTTGTTTAATTTTAAAAAAACCTCCGATTTCATAATTATAATCATATGACTATGTTACAAAATATCATACAACATTAAATTTTTTATCTAATTATTACTTTTATAAGAGAAACATGTTTCCTAAAAATTTAATGATTTTATCATATAATATACCATGGGAAATGAGATGGTGTTGTAAATATATCATAATTAGAATAATAAAATATACAGAGAGATAGAAATAATGGTATCATTGGATAAAATCCCATGCAAATAATAGGTGATAGAGGATGTAATCATAGATTACAGCAACATTTATTGAGAAAAATGCTCTTTTTATTTTGGAATTTGTTTTAAAATTTCTAAAAAAGACATTAATATTTTGAAAAACATTTTCCTTGAAAATTAACTTCCGAAATTTTAATAGAATAATTAATGAATTGATTAGTCAAGATGGTGGGAAATATTTTTCCTGTCATAATATTTAAAACAATTTTTTTATTCATATATTCAGTAAAAAGTACCTCAATCCAAAAATGACAATAATATTTTTTAATTATTTTTAAAATAGTTAAAAATGGGTAAAACTGAATTTAGATAATCAAGTGATAATATAAAAAAAAATACTTGAAAACATTTTAGAAATCATTGATATGGAAGAAAATGGATTTCATACCAAAATTGGAGAAATAAAGGTAGATTTTCTTAAAAACTCTTTTTGAACCATTTTGAGTACCCAAGAGAGGAATAAGGTACCCAAAACTCCAAATTATAGAAATAAAAAAGAAGATAAAAATATTTATGGAATTTATCATTTTAGGATGATATAATATCATTAATGGAAATTCAAGAATAAGCAATCCTAATTAAAATGGGATTGAAAGAAAAATCCCTTACCTCAAGTCCTCTCTTGCTTATTAGATGTTCAAACCTCCTGTATAATAAATATAAATTTATTATATATATTTTATAGTTATATAATCATATATATCAAACCATATATTTTTTACTTATAAAATCTTTCCACATATTTATTTACAACCCTTTATTAAAATCACTGTTTTAGGTGATAACTACTTCATTATTCAAGAATTTTTGGTTCAGATGTCCGGATCCTTATAATTTTGTTATAGTTCAATAATATTTATAATTTATATAACTTAATTAGTATAATAAGTTGTCTGTGTTTGTATTAGTTGTAAGAACCTTGTAATTTTACATGAAAAATGGGAGATCAAAACCAATTGGGTGCAGGTTACTGTAGTAGTACTATAGTGGTGTTGTAGAAGCATAGGTATTGTAGTAATGGTGACACTATAGTAGTGGCGGGCTGTAGCCACAACAAGCACTATAGAAGTAGCAGGTACTATAACAGATAGGGTACTGTAATAGTATTATTCACAAAATGGACCTTGGGACAAAATATAGGGCCTATAGGCCACATAACGGGATACATGCCCCCTTGGCCATCAAGCCAAATATATATAATGTAATAATGTAGGTGGTTGGGTGGGTTATCTCTGGGGGGCTATGAACTTCCTTTCGAGACTATTTGTGTGTAGGGTGTGTGTGTGTTTTTGATGTAATTATACCCCAAACTAGACAACCTACAAGGAACAAACTACAGAAGGAGGAGGAGCAAAGAGCTTTCACCATAGAAGAAGCCAAACTGATTGAATGAATGAGAGGGTATGGAACCTACCATCGTGACATGTCTGTGTATGAACAGGAAAGACTAGTGGAATAGCCATGTGAAGGTAGATATCAAATTTCATGATGAAGATGCTGGGGAGGAGCAGTTCCAAGTAGTTATTCTAGGTTGTATGTAATGTTTGAAGCCTATGAGCAATAAATTCTTCTAAGTCCCACAATACATGTAATACATATGCCTATAGGTCTTGTGAGGGTTCCACCTCACCCCTTGAAAGGTGGATTATCAAAGTCAATAAAAATTTAATGCCTTCGGGCCATTGTTGAAGGATTAGTATAATATGTAATCAGTATATAAAATTTTATAACTATTCATCTAAATCAATTGTTAAAAATGAATTACATCACCTCATGGAAACATTGATCCATACATGCACACAAGTGATGTTTTCTATTTTTGTTCAAGGGATTGAAATAAAGGTACAAAAATTAATCTTTTATAAATACAACTATATCATAAATACCATATATATTCAGTAACTCCATGAATATAACCAGAAATTTGAAGAAGTGATAGAAAAAGAAATTCCATTGTTCATTGAGGTGGTAGCCCACTTGTACACATATGAAACATATTTGTTTTCCATATGTTGGAAATAATGTGTATAATGGGTTTTCTATCAAAATATTAGAAATTAGGTATATTATATATTGTAATGTTAATATTTTAGAGTGGATTCCATATATTTTAGATGTGGTATAAGTAGAAATAAAATTGAATTTACTCGGTTAAGAGTTATATCTCATTATTGAGAAACATTCTTTGTCTTACACTATATACCTTGAAATTAATGTATTTAGGAAATTATAGAAATTATAGAACTTCTTATGTAATATATGATTAAATTATGGAAGATATTGGATGATCTAAAAGACATAAGCATTCTAAATAAATGAGTAGAGTGGTTTTTCCAATGATCTTATACCTAAGTGATAAAGGATCTTGCTTTGTCATCCAAAAGACCTAGTATCAAATCAGTGTTAGAGTGAAATACATGGTTACTAAATCAGTATTGTAGCATTCACTATAGTAGGTATTGTGAGGTACTTTAGCTGCTAGAAATATTCATCATATTTTAGCATTTGGGACACTGGTTTTGGCCTACTGGTGTAACACCCCGAGATTTTATGAAAAATATTCTTTTAATTTCATTAATGTCTTGTGTTTTATACTACACCAAGATTACCTTGCGCTATATGCAACACCGTACCAGCTTGCAGTATACGCAACATTATTCTTGGATCGTGTTACACACAATTTTGATAATAGTTATTCTACGCAACATTGAGTATATATATATATATATATATTCAATGTGTAAATGAAATATGGTTGGATTATGATATACGAAACAACGAAGGATTCTTTCACAGCACGCAACTCTAACTTGGCTTGCATTACACGCAATCGCGACCTTCCTCGATAGGGTGTGTTGTACGCAATACCGGGTTTTACTAAACAACGATATATTATTATAATATTATTATGAACTAGCCATTATGAATATTATTAACTAAATTTTGAATCTTATAACATTATTATTCGTTTTACACATTTTCTAAAACATGGTATAAAAACAAAATAAATTTTTCAGGTAAAATAAGTTTTTTTCAAAAAATGCAGTTTTGCCGCCTTTTGATGGCGCACCCACTTTAAATCTAGTTTTTGACATGTTTATAAGTTCAATTTGACAAAATAAAATTCTTCTTTGGAATCATGAAATAAAAATTTACTTTGGATAAATTTTTCATATTATTCTGGTAACTTTCATATTTTGATGAATAGTAAAAACGCGCTATATTTTAATTAAAAACAACTTTTTTCATTGCAATAATTTATATGGTTAAATTATAATATTAAATGGTTTTAAAGTATAAATAGAATATATATTTACCATTTAATATAATTTATGTCCTTAGCATTGATTCTACCTTGAATTCGTAGGATAAATCAATTCAATCTTTTGCAATGTTTTAAAGAAAAACCTGTTTTCTTTCGACAACGGGATTAATTTTAATTTAATTTTTGCAACTTTTGTGTATTGAATTTGGAAAAATGGATTCCATATTTAGAATTAGTGGGTCCAATTTATGTTAATAAGCTACTTTTTATTTTTGGGAATTATGAATAGTAACTACGGTAAATTTTATTTACCATAGTTAAAGGTAAATCGAGTAATTAAGGGTAAATATAATATTATAAAATTAACCTAACACTTGTAAAATCCTATTGGATGACTAAAATTCGACCCATATCACCTAAGAGTCTGATTAGATTCATTTAATGGACTTTTTTCCATGAAAATAAGTTAATTATTATTAAAACCAAAGAATGTGACAACATGTCACTTTCTTAAATCTTATAAGTATAATTATTTTAATTTAGTGATACACTTCATGACCCTTCGAACATGAATAGTCTCAAGAAATCTAATACAATTATCTACATCATAGAAATTTATTTATAATTTTTAGGGATTAAATAATTATCATTTATTATGACACAAAGATAATACAGAAATTGTCTTATTAATGAAATATTGACATAATTGATGTTATAAATACTCAAATAAATGTAATTTAAGACTTTTTATGAATTTAAATAATTTGATATGTTAATATGACATGTTAGTATTGATTTAATTAACATTTTTCGAACTAATCATTCTGTTATGATTTTCACAAAAATCAATTACTAAATAGTGTCAAAATTGACATAAACTAGTTTTTAAAACAAATATTATATTATTAATTGTTATTTTATTCCTAAAAATCTAAGGTTCGGCCAAATGACGTAGATAAGGTTATATATATTAATTATAAACAACTTGGGGTTCGTTTGGCTTGATATAGTAAGTTTATTAACCTTATAGTGTAAGAAAACAAGAAGACACTGTAAAAGTAAAATTATCTAACTTAAAGTTAAATATAAATGATAAGGTTAAAATAGGAATCTAAACTTGTCTAAATTCTATTGGATGAGAGGATTTCGACCCATCCCCACCTTAGCCTTGAAATATATCAATTTGGAGCTATTTAAAATAGAACTTTACTTTATAATAAAATAATATTTTTGGTTATTTCAAAGGTGCCTCTCTCCTCCCTTATAAAAGGGCACCTCCTCTCTCTCTTCCTCACACAACTTTGAGCCTTCAAGCTCGGACAAAACCTGCCAAATTCTCTTCTCCACTTCCCTAGAAACATCCTAGAGGTTCTGGACTTCCTCAAAGACCAATTTTGGTGCCCTAAAAGGAGATCTCAAAGAGGCGCTTCAAAGAAGAGGAGGTTCGGACACATACGAAGCAAATCAGACCTAAGGATATAAAGAAAGGTTTTAGGTAAAAAAATAGAAGAAGATCTTTATGGGAGATGTTGAATATCTTTCACCACGATTAGAAGATTATATTCCGAGTTTCTAAAGACACTAAATTATTACGATCCTTATGTGTGTGTTTTTGTTTTGTAATAAGAATTCCGCAAAAGTAATGTAATGTCCATGTACGTAATGCTTCGGGTCTCTACAGTTGGTATCAGAGGAAATGTTTAGTCAACCTTTGGAAAATAGGATGCAAGAACTTTAGTGAGATCCCTAGAGATATTTCTAAGGTATGTCTAGGGATGTCCCTAAGGATACGTATAAGTATAGGTTATAGTCCTAGAATTGCGCTAACGAATTTAGAATTAAACCTAAGATGTTAGATATTGAAGGTACTCCCCCTTTATTATGTTGTTTTACCTAGCATTATTTTTGCCTCTCACACTATTCTTTTTGGGTTTTAGACAATGGCTGGAACCCGAAGGAACCGTGTTGATCAATGAAATGGACAATGCAATGATTGTCCTCATGAACAAACAAATGTTATGGGAGATGGAGTGCAAAATCTTATTGCTATACTTACACAAGCTATGAATCATTCTGGACTTCCAAATGAGCAGAGAAGGGAACAATATTCTATTGAGTCCTTGATGAGGCAACGTCCACCTTCTTTCAGTGGGTCTTCTAATCCACTTGTTGCTGAACAATGGATCAGTACCACCGGAAAGATATTTTCATCTCTTCAATGTTCTGAACATGATAAAGTCATCTTAGCAGTATATCGTTTGGAAGGTGAAGCTGATCAATGGTGGAATCTTATCAAGAATACGAGGCAAAGAGATGAAATTGAGTCCATGAAATGGGATGAGTTCAAGAACTTATTTTTCAATATTTACTTCCCTCGTATTCTTCAAACAAAGATGGAGAAGGATTTTCTTGAACTAAAGCAAAAGGATGATGAATCTGTTGGTATATACGAAGAAAATTTTACAAGGCTCGCAAGGTATGAATCTGGATTTATCATCCAACCTGAAAGTAAAGTTGATCGATTCTTCAGTGGCTTAAAACCAAATTCTTAAAGGGCATTAGCTATAAGAGACTTCAGTAGCCATGATGAAATTGTACGTTGCGCTATCAAGGTAGAAATGGAAGTTAGTGTTACTTATCCATCTCATAGTTTTGACAAGAAATGAAAGATGGAGTTTAAGGAGAAATCTCAGAATAATGGTGAAAAGAAGATGAATGTTTCCTTATGCTCAAAGTGTGGAAAGAAGCATGGTGGAGATTGTCTTAAAGGGAAAAGTAAATGTTTCAAATGTGGAAAATAAGGTCATCGGGCATTTGAATGCCGCAATGATGGGAAGAAGATGTCTAATGATGCAAACAAAGGAAAGGATACACAGAATGAACCTACTACACTTCAATGCTTCAAGTGCAAGGAAATGGGGCATTATCATAATAAATGCCCTAATCCAATGGTTAGTGATGATGGACATGAGAAACCACATAATGCAAAGGACAAAGGGAAGTCACATGAGATCACCATTGGCGATGTTGAATATGATAACGATGTGGTGGAATGATTAAGTGTTTATGTAATCGGATTACAAAATAATGTTTTATATATTATCGTGGAATATTGGAATATTTATGTATTGGTCTACTGTGGTTTTCAATAATTTTATGGTACCGGTAACCATGGAAAGTGATTGAGATATTTTTGGAAAAAAAAGATGATATGCACATAATGAAGGGAAAACGAGAAAATGAAATATTTGACAGTATTCATGAGCTCATGATTGATATAAGGACTAAGTGATATCATGGTTTGAGTATATAGAATTTTGAGGATTTTGTTATGTGGAAAGTGTTAACTTTTAACTACATTCATGTTTTCACTAAGGTTCAATGGGTATTCAAGAGAATACATGATTAAGGCCTTTGAATGTTTAGAATGTGACCAATAAGACATATCTTATGATATATGGGGATCAACGATGGTATTAAATCTCTGGTAATCGTTTTCACTATATTATGAGAATGGACTACAGTATTATGGATAATCCTAAAGATTGGAATGGATTATGTTGGACATAAGTTAGTATTGTTTAAGGATAGAAGTTTTTTTCGATATTATTGTTGGGATGTTATAGTAATATAGTTTAAAAAAAAGGACAACCTGCAGGACGGGCGACAGCCCATCGCGTCGGATAAGGTCGTGGGAATCGAACCCACAACCGAAGTGTGACTGGCCTTTATCGCCCACCACTGGCCTACAGGAAGTCCCTGGTTAGTAGAAACTAGTTTTATTTTATTAAGAGGTATGATATATAAAGTATATGTTCATTTTAGGAACCATATATGATTAATCTCACTATAGATGGACTTATATATTTTTTGATAACTTTTCTAACCTTTTGTTTGAGACAGATGGAATGACCCATCATTCTATCACATGATCTGCTAAACATCACTAATGACAAATTCAACTTCATTTCTTTAAGAGATTAAGTAGAAATTGTCCAAAGAACGAAAAACGTTGAGACTATACCAAAATCAAGAAAGTATTTATTCTAATTCCAATTTCATCAACTTTAGGGAAATGATCTTGAAAACCAAAAATGTTGTCCTAGTGCTCTTATATCTGATGAATCAGATGGTACCTTAGATCATCACAAATTTATGGCTTTGTGATTGCTGGCTTTTCCATAGCCATGTTCTCTACCACTCTCCATCAGAACATGATGGTTAGATTTCTCTTCCATATCAATATTTTCACCTATTTGGAAACCCAGTGATTAGTTTATTTGGGTAACCGTTACATTTCATAATTTTGTTTTTAAAGATTGGTTTTGGTATTCCTTTTTACGATGTGGGTTTCTATTAATGAAACATTCGAATAGTAAACCATTTATAACCCCGACGAATTTCGAGGGCGAAATTCATTTTAAGGGGGGTAGAATGTAACACCCCGAGATTTTATGAAAAATATTCTTTTAATTTCATTAATGTCATGTGTTGTATACTACACCAAGATTACCTTGTGCTATACGCAACACCGTATTAGCTTGTAGTATACGCAACACTATTCTTGGATCGTGTTACACACAATTTTGATAATAGTTATTCTACGCAACATTGAGTATATATATATATATTCAATGTATAAATGAAATATGGTTGGATTATGATATACGAAACAACGAAGGATTCTTGCACAGCACACAACCCTAACTTGGCTTTCATTACACGCAATCGCGACCTTCCTCGATAGCTTGTGTTGTACGCAATACTGGGTTTTACTAAACAGCGATATATTATTATAATATTATTATGAACTAGACATTATGAATAGTATTAACTAAATTTTTAATCTTAAAACATTATTATTCGTCTTACACATTTTCTAAAACATGGTATAAGAACAAAATAAATTTTTCGGGTAAAATAAGTATTTTTCAAAAAATGCAGTTTTGCCGCCTTTTGATGGCGCACCCACATTAAATCTAGTTTTTGACATGTTTATAAGTTTATTTTGACAAAATAAAATTCTTCTTTGGAATCGTGAAATAAAAATTTACTTTGGATAAATGTTTCAAATTATTCTGGTAACTTTCATATTTTGATGAATAGTAAAAACACGCTATATTTTAATTAAAAACAACTTTTTTTCATCGCAATAATTTATATGGTTAAATTATAATATTGAATTGTTTTGAAGTATAAATAGAATATATTTTTACCATTTAATATAATTTATGTCATTAGCATTGATTCTAACTTGAATTCGTAGGATAAATCAATTCAATCTTTTGCAATGTTTTAAAGAAAAACCTGTTTTCTTCCGACAACAGGATTACTTTTAATTTAATTTCTGCAACTTTTGTGTATTGAATTTGGAAAAATGGATTCCATATTTCGAATCAGTGGGTCCAAATTATGTTAATAAGCTACTTTTTATTTTTGTGAATTATGAATAGTAACTACGGTAAATTTTATTTACCATAGTTAAAGGTAAATCGAGTAATTAAGGGTATATATAATATTATAAAATTACTCTAACACTTGGAAAAATCCTATTGGATTACTCAAATTCTACCCATATCACCTAAGGGTCGGATTAGATTCATTTAATGGACTTTTTTCCAAGAAAATAAGTTAATTATTATTAAAACCAAAGAATGTGACAACATGTCACTTTCTTAAATCTTATAAGTATAATAATTTTAATTTAGTGATAAACTTCATGAAACTTCAAACATGAATAGTCTACAAAAATATAATACAATTATCTACATCATAGAAATTTATTTATAATTTTTAGGGATTAAATAATTATCATTTATTATGACACAAAGATAATAAAGAAATTGTCTTATTAATGAAATATTGACACAATTGATGTTATAAATACTCAAATAAATGTAATTTAAGACTTTTTATGAATTTAAATAATTTGATATGTTAATATGACATGTTAGTATTGATTTAATTAACTTTTTTCCAACTAATAATTCTGTTATGATTTTCACAAAAATCAATTACTAAATAGTATCAAAATTGACATAAAATAGTTTTTAAAACAAATATTATATTATTAATTATTATTTTATTCCTAAAAATCTAAGGTTCGGCAAAATGACTTAGATAAGGTTATATATATTAATTATACACAACTTGGGGTTCGTTTTCCTTGATATAGTAAGTTTATTAACCTTATAGTGTAAGAAAACAAGAAGACACGGTAAAAGTAAAATTATCTAACTTAAAGTTAAATATAAATGATAAGGTTAAAATAGGAACCTAAAATTGTCTAAATTCTATTGGATGAGAGGATTTCGATCCATCCCCACCTTATCCTCAAAATAAATCAATTTGGAGCTATTTAAAACCGAACTTGACTCTATAATAAAATAATATTTTTAGTTATTCCAAAGGTGCCCCTCTCCTCCCTTATAAAAGGGCACCTCGTACCTCTCTTCCTCACACAACATTGAGCCTTCAAGATCGGCCAAACCCTGCCAAATTATCTTCTCCACTTCCCTAGAAACATCCTAGAGGTTCTGGTCTTCCTCAAAGACCAATTTTAGTGCCCTAAAAGGAGATCTCAAACAGGCGCTTCAAAGAAGAGGAGGTTCAGACACATACGAAGGAAATCAGACCTAAAGATATAAAGAAAGGTTTTAGGTAAAAAAGAAGATATTTATGGGAGATGTTGAAGATCTTTCACCGAGATTATAAGATTATATTACGAGTTTCCAAAGACAGTAAACTATTATGATCCTTGTGTGTGTGTTTTTGTTATGTACTAAGTATTCCGCAAAAGTAATGTAATGTCCATGTACGTAAAGCTTCGGGTCTCTACAACTGGTCTTAGGGGAATTGGGCCACCAATAGCCTTCATGACATAAATATTTCATACCATAGAGTTCAAGAAGTAATCTAGGAAGACCACATAAGATTAATACCAAAAAAGGATTCATAACAATGTAGAAACCACCATAAGAGAGCTATCCAGATTGGAAGAATGAGAGGGTATGTCAAATCCCATCGGTATGAGGCACCGTGAAACCTTGAATAGGTAAATACAAGACAATAATCCATGCAAGGGGGGGAGTAAGGAGTCTTCAAGATGCATATGATGATGATGGGTTGTTTCATGTGTGTCAGGTATTGGGCCTTTGAGTTCATGTAAAAGGTAATTGTACCTCTCGGTCTTTGGGTCATATATGGTCCTTTGGACATGGGCCTATGGGTCATGTAAGGGTTACCCCTCAACCCTCAAAAGTGGGATTATCCAAAAATCATTAAAAAAACTAAGGCCTTCAAGCTTTTTGAGTAAGTGAGTAGAGAAATTTAACTTTTATTAGCGAAGGGATGGAAAACCTTTGAATTACATAAAAATTTTAACTAATTGTAATGTTATAAAGGATATAAATTGATATATTTAAAATAAATGATGATGATATATTTATATCCTATCATCTATTAATATTTATAATATAGACTATATTTTTATAGATTTTGAAATCTAAGAAGAAATATGAAATTTTTCTATCATGTGCTTATGAGGGGTAAAATAGACATTTACCCATATCATATGGTATCAAATAATTTTTTCAAACACTCAATTTACCCCCAAATAGGGTTTTTACCGTATTAAATTATTTTGGGTTTATTACAAGATGTTTTAGTTTTGGTGAAATATTTAATATTAAATTATTCACATAGTTTTGGGAGGTGATATAATTTTAATGAAGAATTAGATTGAGTTTCTAACTTCACAGTTTAGTCTAGAATGGGGGGTTTTTATTAGGTTATGTATAAACCTACTTTGTGTTCTTAAACATAAGACAAACGTTAAATGTGATTTAACTAGTTAAGTAGTTAGTTAGTTAGTTAATTAATTAATTAATTAAAATAGCTCATACCTTTGGGGATTCCTATGCACAGAAGGATAAGGGGGAGAGGGTTCTTCCTTAGGAGGTGACAAGACCATGAGTATAAGGGGGAAGAGATTCTACTGAAATTCTTCCATGGTGGAGGTATGGACTTGATCAGGGTGAAGTTTCTTCCATGTGCAGATTTAGACCCAGAACATCAGCGTTTATGCTACGCGGTAGTCTGGATACTGAGTTTTATGCCTTTATAACCATATATAATTTTTTTAAGTTTTTAAAAATATTATGATTTATAAGGGAACTGTGGTGGCCAATATGTTCTTAATTGGGAACAATGGTGGATTCAATAGGTTTATAGGGGTTTCATAATCAGAAACCCTGACTACATGGTGTGTTGTTTTAAAAACACACACCATGTGTTCTTCCTATTTGAAGAAGATGGTATTTTGGGGATTACACACTATGTACATTAAATACTCATTGTATATTAGTACATGGCCATGTGGTAGAGTACATAGGTAGACAATGTTTTCAAAATACACAATAAGTTCTATAGTTACACTCCATGTAGTATGATATGGAAATTTATTTTGGAATACACCTAATTTGAGTGGTACATGGATGTATAGTCAAACATAGGAATACCCTATGTACACCTTGACCATATAGTAGTACATGGGTAGACCCCATGTATGTTTTGAAAATTTATAATTACCTGTAGAGTAGAATATTTTAGAGTACACGTCGTATACTCAAAAGTGCATGTCATGTAATTTTTTCAAAATTGGGGGTTTTGGTTTTTTTGGGTCTCAGAGTGAAAACTAGACTTGTAGGTAGTCTACTTTGAAAATTTATCTGAGTAGATCAAAATGGTGGAATCATTTTTCAATTTATAGGTCTTATGGATGTTATTTGGGACCAAAAAAATATTTTTAGGAGTATTTCCTCTAGTATTGGATTCATAATCATCCAATGGTTTTGGTTCTAAGAAACAAGACTTGAGTGAGGTTTGTAAGATTATTGATTGGTTGGGCCTGAGTGTCCCATAGAGATCTATTTTAGTTTTCAAGGTTGGATCCTTGTATTTAGGATCGTGAAGTAGACATGATGAGATTTTAGTTTTTCCCTGCATATCGAGACTAATTGATCAAGGTTAGAGCAGTTGGGGTTTAGATCCTATGTTTGAGGGTTATAGTTTCTGGAGCCTTTTGTTTAGTATGACATAGTATGATGGTAGTTATGGCTGGATTAGATTGTGGTGTTGATTTTATTATGAGAGACTATTTTAGATTCACCTTCTGGGATAGTTTTTGATCTAGTGATCATTAAATTCCATATTTAGTTGTTGAGAATACCATTATGGAATGTTGTTTCTTTTGGATGTAATTTTTGTCTTATTTTAGATCAAGGATCTCTTAGTGGCCAATGAGGGAAATATGAGTTTGTTTATAATGTCAAATTTTCTTACTTCTTAGAATGAATTAGAGGAACTCCTCAAATGGTTTATTTATAATATTATGAGCTTTGGTCCATTTAAGGATATTTGGATGGACATGGCTATTTCTCCAACCCTTTTACTATTTTATTTCTATTTTGGATTTTATGAAATGGTTTATACTAATGAGGGTGTTGTAATATGGATGGGTTTCCACATTTTGGATATCGTTTTACTAGATAGGGTAGTGATGGTTGAGACTGATGGATAAATTATCCTCATGTATGGTTTCATATATTCATAATAGAGAATTCGAGACATGAAGCTTCATATAGAGACTAGTAGTTTTTTATGGTCTGTGCGTTGGACTGAGGTTCTAGTAACATTGTTTTATATTGTTGAGTATAGTGGAAGTGGTGTTCCATGTGTGTTGTTAGATACTGAAATTATTCTCTAGAAAATGATAATATACTATATGGATTATGTGTTCACATAGTCCCTAGAAACACATAGTGTACTTTCTTATTTATAAGTCAGACTGATCCTCTAGAAAATTATTGTTTACCAACTGGGATGGATGGTGTGATTATACTTAAAATCCATATTTTAGGTTTAATACTGATGCTCTATGTACTAATGTTTGATGTATGGTTTATTTAATGGACTAATGTTTGAAGAAATATTGTCTATGATACATGGGTTAGATATTATACAGATGTTATGGGTTATGGTAGTACATTGGGTAGTTCTTGGTACTGATGTTTCTAGGTACAATGTTTGAGATAAAGATTGGTTTTATGAGGACATGGTGGGGTACGAAATAGATAAGTTTTCATAATGATAAGAAAATCATGGGATGCATACTCAGAATTTTCATGTTTGGTTATGCCTTCCATGGATATGGAACACAAAGGTTATTTGGGATGAATGGTCATTAAGGTGTTCTAAGAGACACCCCAGTTTTGGATAAAATAGGTTTGGATGATTGAGGTATTGGACCTACAAATTTATGGTGTCTTGGTATTATTTATTTATGTTATATTTCGTCTAGGCTAAGAATATATGTTATTTATTATTTTATAATAGCAGTTTATAGGTACACCATTGGTGGTGGCCTATTGAGATTTATTTATCACACATTGTACATGAACCTCAGTGTATATGAAAACTATATGTTTTCATTTAGATTGACCATGGATTTATGATGGATAATGTTGAGGCTAGGACTACATCATTGAGTGGGTTTCTCATGTAAAGTCTGATGATCAGGCTAGAGTTGATCAAAAATGTCATGGAGACAGATTATATTATATTGAGCGAATTTTTCGTTTTTGCTTGATGTATTTATTTTTTATGTTATTTAATATTTATTTGTGCGATCAGACTAGTGGGTGATAAATTTATCTTATATGGAATGGATTTTTGGTCATATATTTTATTTAATTTTATTATAGTGAGCTTCTATTTCAGTTTATGTATTTATTCTGTATACTATGATGTGTATGGTGTCTGGGTATTTACATCTGGTTGTGAACTCCAATGTAGTGGTATAGTCTCTTTATAAATCAACCTTAAATCCCCACTTCTATTCAACATCCTCTTGCGTAGGAGGAAGAATGATTGAGTTATTATGGTGAACCTTCTCGGGACTCTATTTTAGTGAAATCTATTATAGTATGTTACATTTATACAAGTTTAGGTGATGTTGTATACCTAATATCTTACTTTTCAACAATGTTAACCATTTTTACTATAACCAAAATATCAAAAACATATTATTTACTATAAATGGAAAATTTACCGACAAGTGGAAATTGGTACATATTCTTAACCATATCCCATTCACATGGCTAAGGATAATATTTTTATGAATTATAGTTCATTAAAAAATATTATTTACCTTAATATACCATTAATGATATTTTCATAACAATCCAAAAATTATTAAATTAAGGAAAACATTATTGAAATAAAATTTTAATACAATCTTTAAATAAATTTTTTTATATTTGTCTAGAAATTTTTTGGAACACAATACTTCAGAAAAATATTTCCACATTAATTCATTTTAAAAAACATATATTTTACATTTATATTATTTAAAAAAATACTACATTGGAGATGTGTATGTATTTAAGGTAATTATTTACACACAAAAAATTATAATAAATTACCATGATAATAAAAATTAACACCTCTTTTAAACAAACATTTAGTATCAAACTTAACTACATTTTATACTAATGAAAAAATATTACATATGTGAAATATAGGAGAGAGAAATTTTGCATTTATCCTTTCTATAAAATAATATAAAGTTAGTAATAAATGAAAAGTGTCCCCATGTTTCCAAATTTTAAAAAATAGTATGATAATGGAAGAACTCCACTAATCCAATAATATAATGGATTTTTTTTAGTAAAATTGAAAATCTTTATCCCAAGGTTAAAACTCTATTTGTACTTTTTTTACCCTTATTTATGTGAAAAATATTTACCAAGGGTACTATTTGTAATTAAAAAAAATGAAGGGGACCTCTTTACCAAATTTTATATACTTTATTCCAAATATAGAATTCATTTTCCAATATTCCATTTCTATAAGTTGAAAAATCCATTTTAAAATAAGCATGCAAATTACTATAAGAACTATTTCGAAAAATATTTTTTATATATAAAACTAAATTTATTCTTATCCCGTGCTAAGGAAAAACAATTATATGAATATAAAAAAATTATAATGAATACATTATATATACATTTCATTAAAATAATTCATCAACAATGATTCATTTAATTTATTAATACAAAAATACATTACACAAAAAAAAATTCAGAAAAAACACCTCTTTTACTGTAAATGATTTTATTTTAATTTCTAATCTATTCATAACAAGTGAATTAATTTTAATTATGTTTAATCCAAAAATTTAAAATTTAGTTAATATTTTTCATTCCCACTATTTTAATTAATGGGTAATAATAATGATTCATCAATATATCATGGTCCGTTTAAACTTGGTGTAGTGTGTAAAGCATTACATTAATGAAATAAATTTTATTTAAAGAGAACTATGTGATAAAATGTTGGTATATTACAATCTCCTTAGACCCCCACTTCTAGTGAATAGTCTTTGAAAAATGGGTATGTTCACCTGATATTACATGGGGCCACTATTTCGTTGACTATTTATAGTGATCCAAGTTGGGACGTTATAGTTTATATAATATAACCCCAAATAAGGGTCTTACCATCAATCAATGGATAGAGTGATACTCATTATTGTATTACCTATGTAATCATGAATATCACTCAGGAATACTAAAATTCTAAAATCACCTAAAAACCGATGCTCGACCCCCGCATGACATATCTCCAATTTCCAAAGGAAAAGAATCACATTAGGATCAAAATATATAATGGTACTACACAAATCCCCAATCCATCCTTATATGTCATTATTCCTTCAAACCAATTTTATTCACAACTCCCATGTACCTAGAAACATTTTCTATACCACCTAGCCTAGAAAAACAATTAAATATCTTTCAATGTACTTTTATCTTTTTCCCATGATGATATAAAAATTTAAATATTTTCCCAAAATTAGACAACATCTGATATTTACATAATTTATTCACATTAAACATATCCCATGAACTATACCTACCTATTAGAATCCCTATAAACATTCATAGATTATTTTTCTCCCCGTATTTTTAACATTTCATCATAATTTCCTTTTATCTATTTATTCTTGAAAAATATATAAGTATCGATTTTATCAAAAACATTATTAAAGACATAATACAAAACTCATGATGTTAATCACATTATCCATACCATAAAATTCATTTCACTAAATCCATAAAACAACCCAACATATGGTTCTATCACATGATTGAAATTCTATTCACATCCCATTTATTCACATTCACTATTCATATAATCTATAAACATAAAATGTCACAATTTTTCTATCAAATTTCATCGTAATTTATCATAACTACAATAACATACTGTGAATTATACCTTCAACACATTATCTACAACACATTATTTTACGATTATTATCTCAATGGATTTATAATATCAATCCACGATTATAAGATTCTTATGTGATTCATCACAAAACCTTTCTCTTGAATCCATATTAACATTCCATTACATAGACATTAAATACTTTTTGACACAATTGATATTCAATTAACAATAAGTAAGCACAATATAACCCAAGAAATCTTACATTATACCATCATACATACTTTTACTTCACATGAACATCCATTCTCTTTCCTCCACGATATGATGGAACTAGGTAACCAATATAAATTTCCAATCTATAAAATATCATTCACAAATAGAAATATAACATGGTACAAAACTACTACCATATCCAACTCATGTTATCCAGGTACTATCTCAAAATTACTAGGATAATACTCAATCATTTAGGTTAGGTATCAAAATAATCCTACCTTTTTTAGACCATAATAATATGTCAAAAATCACTATATGTTCTTTTCATCCCATAGTTATGACAATAAATCAACATTCCCTGCCTGCCCTCACTAAATTCCATACAAAAACTATTCTAAGTTTCTCATCCACATCCATGACTTTTAATTCTAATACTAATTAACTCCCATGGAATTTAATTCCTACACTAATTCCTATTCGAGGAATATAATACATATAAAACCCAATCAATGGATATTAGCCTTCCAAAAATTCATAACAATAAAATCTTCTTATTATAAATATAAACACACATAAAATCGCCATAATTAGGTTTAAGAAACTATAAATCCCCCAAAAGTTTACATAAGAAAATATTTAATATTTTACATTTGGAATTTTAATTAATTTAAAAACTTTTTCAAAATATTCATTTCCAGTAACACATACTCATGAAAATGTCATGTAAACATACATTCCATGATCAATACATGTGAACACACCCTCTATCCATGTTGCTCCAAAGATAGAAAATAAACAGGAACTCATAATATTATACATTTTTGGAATCATAAAATAATAATACAAAAAACCAATAATATCAACCTCACAACCATATAACCCAAATTCATCTATATAAGAGTTTGTTAAGAATGGATATGAATTGAATTCCGTTTTTGAAACAATAATTATCTATCTACCAAGACTAAATCAATATGTTATTAAAAACATGTTCCTTAATACTATTGTTTTAATATCTTAGCAAATTTTTATCATTAATAGGTCTAGCTAAAATTATACAAGACCCAAGGAATGACACCTCATACATAAGAGGTTATATAATACAAGGGAGGGTATAAGATGATTCTTTCTGATTTATTCACTCAATTAGGTTCTAGAAAATATAAATTATATATTGATATACTAAATGAATTAAAATTTAAGTATAACTATAAACTCACAGTTCCAATAAAAGTAACATATTAATGTGGAATAATCTATAAAACCCATTGCATGTCACTTAGAATAGGAAAAACTAATATTTACCATATTTGGTCAATAACATATTTAGAAATATATAATAATAACCAAAATAAAAATATAGGAAAATTCATCACCAAAAGGCATCAACCATTCCATGATGACATCTTCCAATCCCTTACATGCAATATTATACCAATCTCTTATCATCAGGACCTTTCCTTCACTTGTGTCACGAACATGGGGTTGGAATATATTCTAAGGTTCATAGGTAGGGAATGAATATAAAACATAGTTGTACACAGATGGGGCCCTATGATATTCCACAATCTAAACCTAAAATTACATGTTATATAATAAATGTAAATACATGACATTAATCATATAAATAAACATGTAAGAATATACTATTCATAAAACACAACCAAAATTATCAAACCTACATTTTATAGCTTAAAGTAAGAAAATTATTTAAAAAATGATTAGATAATGGGGCAGCAAGATGCTTGTTCTAGTCAAAGTTATAATTTATACAATGTGGTTTCAAGAAATACAAGTTTTTGCCTTACTAAATTAACATTCCAAGTTAGTGAGATTTTTGTTAAATAGTTTTACCCCTAACCACTATATAAATTCACACCACAAGGCTCCTAGATATTCAATTTTCTCTCCAATTAAAAGCTAAAATTAACACCAAGTGATTATATAGAATATATATCATCTTTAGATTGCATAAAAATACACAACATATTACTAGATAGTCATGATAAGTGATGAATAATTACATTTAATCAAATGATATAAATTTTTTTCTTTGGAAATAAATAATTCATATTGCATGTATCTTATATCATGATTAATTTGCTTAAATATTGATCATCATAAACATTACCCACCACACCTTCAATCAACAAACAAATGAGAGAATTCCTATAGGCCATAACTCATCATTCACACTTCCCAAATCCCAACTCAACTGATACTAAATAACAAACTCACTATGATAGTCTCTATAAGTTATGTTGATTGATAACATAACAAATCACCTAGTCTCTTACCATTGAATTATATATCCCGTCGATAATCACCTCCTTGATGAGTCCACAACCCATTTACATTACTTAAATTATTCCCATAAATTAATATTATAAATACAACCATTTTAAATTATAAGTAGTAATACAATCTTTATAAATATTTCCATAATTTATCCCATAACAAATTTAAAAACCAATACTTAGAGGCCCTTAAAGGTTAACGGACTACACTTCACTTTTTACCAATATCAATACATATAGAGAACATATCTAAAAACCAAAAAATGAATCATTTACTCTTATAATTACTTAAACCTATCAATTTGATACCAATCACACACCATCATAATTTATCTCTATAGAAGATACCCATTTGGGGTCTTTATCAAACAACTTGTCTATCACCCTTAAAGAAGAAGGATTATTTAGTAACCCAAAAATTGGAATCTTGTATAAAATTGTTTATTTAAAATGATAGTATGTTTTGATGATTATTTTATATAATTATAAAACCTATATATTTTAATTCAAGTTTCACTGGCTCAGCTACCCATTTATGTCTACCGCACCACTCTAAGAATAAAAAATACCATCAATAATAATTTACAGACCATATACATTATACTAAAAAGGTTTAACTCATATGATATCATTTTCCAAATATTCAATGATCAAAATATATCAAAAAATATAAAAATATTTTGTATCTAGTGTGTATCACCCCCATAATTTACCATAGTTACCCTATATTTTGTTGATATCTTTACAATACACACAATACCTGATTTAAACAAAATATTATTTAGTAATGTTTTTCATAGTAAATTAAATTATAACACATTTAGAGAGTTTATATAGTTAATATTTATATTTTATATTCTTATTAATATTTTTACATCCAAACATTATATTTTAAGGAGGCATAAGATAAGAACAAACCCAATATTACATATAAGTTACTATATTTTTATTAAAAGTAGTTTTTCTGCCTTTTGATTGTGAACCCTTATTAAATAAAAATTTTGACTTTTTAATAAATTTAATATTTCAAAATAAACATTATATTTGATATAGAAACATAATAATTATATTATAATGAATTTTTTGTATCTTTATGTCAAGATTGAATTTTTAAGGAATAATTAAAAATAATAAATATTAGTTTAAAACTACTTTGTCATCAAATTTATTTATATGGATAAATTATATTTTTAATTGGTTTTAATGTTTATATAGATAATGTTTTTATTAATTAATTAAATTTATTCCATTTGAATCAATTTCACTTTGAAATCAACTACAAAAACATAGCAAACTTTTAGAGGTTTTTACTTTAAAAACCCACATTGTCGTCCCGCTAGTAAGATGAATTTCAAATTAATTTCTAAAACTTATGCGATTTGAATTTGGAAAAATGGATTCCATATTTGGAATAATAATATTTTTTAGTTTCTAATCAGAAAAATTTTGTTGCAGACAAAAAATATTTGTGAAAGTGATTATAATTAGTTACAATGATTTAGGTTAAATTGAACATAATATGGAACTAACCCATAAAATTAAAGCCCGAAATGACATATACACTTATCCAAAGACCATTGGATGAACACATATTTACTCTATAATCTCATATATCTAATTGAATCCATAATTGGATCCACTTTCCAATGAAAATGGTGCATGTAATTCCATGGTCATAATATTACACGAGTGCCACTCCTCCTCCACTATAAAATGCCACCACTTCTCCTAATTCCTCACACCTCTCAAACCACTTAATTTCACCCAATATCAGCCCAAATAGCTTCCAAAAATCCATAATATCTACATTTAATCCTCCCTTTGGGAAGAAATTCTTTCAAGGAATCCTTTTGCTACAAACCCAATGTAGTTACCCAATTAAAAGGCAACGACTTCTCTTAAGCATTTTAATTTCATTTCCATTATCCACCCCATAAAATATATTTATTCCATAGTTATGTAACAAATCCAATATAATAAATATACTATTATGTTTTTATGTAATGTTTTATATCTATTGTTACAAGCACCTCTATTTAGTAAGTAATAAACATATTTTTTGTGTGTGGCAAACTACGGATCATGAAATGATGATGGTTCATTTTTCCCATAACACATATCATGGAGGCCATTATATTGGAAAATATTTAATATATGATATATACGATATTTATAATGTATTTATTTTTCTTTAATTTCTATTTTTAACATAAATTTATACTTTATGTATTGTTTAAATATGATAATTTTGTTTGAGGATGTGCGGACTACTGCCCCCCTAAAAGAGAAATTTGAAGGATCCATACTTGAGTGAAAACTGGGTCTATACAAACACAGACAATGTGTTTTGATCCTAAATTAGGGTTTCCTAGTGCAAGACTATGTGTCGTACTATGAATCTGGTTTGACACTACAGGGGCATAGGCTTTGGATAATTCACATTCAATTTACCTACTATTATTAAGGATTTAAATGTAATATTCCATTAACATTACCGATGTTATGATTTAAGATGCATTTATTTTTTGTTTTGTACAATAAATTAGATTCATGGTTTTATGATCTAGTTTAGTATATGCCATTTTTTTAGAAATGGATCCTAGAAGGATGAATGTTGTTAATAATCTTGATAAATATAGAGATTTCCCCACCGAGGAAACCAATACAACTCGTATTGGAATAGATAAAATTACGGAAATATTAGAAAAGATTAGTAAGGTTATCAAAAATAACATTGTATGAATGAAGAAACCTATTATATGGAGATAATATCCTATTATGGATTTATTTATGTGGTAGAATCCCTTATCATTTAGTGGGACTACCAGTCCAAGTGTAGCTGGGAAATGGACTATGTCTCTTGATAAGATATTTATATCCTTTGAATGTAACCAAAAGTAAAAAGTTAAATTTTTTTCCTATCATATCCAAGGTGATGCTAATCAGTGGTGGTCTTTTTTCAGAATACTAAGGAGGAATAATAAATTGATCTCAATGAATGAAGTACTTTTTAGGAGACATTCTTCACTTAATACTTCCCTAGTGAGCAAAAAATTGATATGAATGTGATGTTATGTATCATAAAGAAAAATGAAGAGGATAGTTTTGTGGATTATGAACCTACCTTTACAATGTTATCCAGGTACTCTATGGATTATATATGAAACATGTAGCTCGATATTGACCACTTATTTAGAGTACTTAATCCAAAACTCCAAAGGAAAATAGTATCTTGGAATTTATTATCATATTAAGAAATTGTTTTTTGTGAAATTAATATAGAGAAGGAATTTTCTAGATCATATGTATTCAAAGGAAACCAAGATAAGAAGTGATATTTTGAACCTCATGTGAAAGGAAATGTGTCATAGAAGAAGAAGGTAATTAAGTAATTCACCACTTGTGAGATCTATTGGAAAAATCACTCTGGGAAATGCTTGAAGGGATAGGGAGTTCATTTTTTGTGTGGAGAAAAGGGTCACCATATTAAATAATACAAATAGAAGAGGGAAAATGAAGATGTAATTTTTTTCACCTATAGGGATAAAGGGTTATAATCAAATTAATTTCCCAATCATTAAAAGAATTTAGCACAGAAGAGGTCAAGGGGAGATGAAAAAGAGTATGTGATCAATATAGTAGGGGCTGAAGTTCCAAATGATGTGGAGGTAGGTACACTAATCATATATTTAAATTTTTCCACTACATTATATGATTCTAGAAGATCACACTCTTTTATATCAACCAAGTTTTCCATGAAAATAAGATATCTCTCATTTGATTAAATAAGAGATTTATCATTAAAAACATCTAAGGGAAGTATCATTACAGCAAAGATGTGTCAGTCAGTCATAATTATGAATCATAAATATTTTTTATGTTCCAACCATATCATCATACCTATGGTTTACATTGAGATAATACACTATATGGAATGGATTTTAAAATATGATTATAAAAGTTATTAAAAAATAAAGGAGGTAAAGATTTGTGGAGAATATTGTTAATCCCTCATCTTAGAGTAGATGTTTGCTCACCTAATTTTTATTTACATGCACCCCAGATGCTCTATTAAATGAAATTATTGGGGAATTACAAAAAACAACATCTATTTATGGAGAATATAGTCATTAAATCAAGGATGTACCAATTATATAAGAATATATTGACGTAATTCCAGAGGATTTACCTGGACATCCCCCAAAAATGGAAGGTTGAATTCACCATTGACTTAATCATTAATCAACGTCCAACATTGAAGGGTCCATATATAATGGACACTATGGAATTAGTAGAGTTGAAGAGAAACTAGATGATTTGGGTAATAAGGGATTTATTTACCCTGGTGTTTCACTATGGGTATATTGTGTCCTATTTTCTTAAAAGAAAGATGGATCTATAAGGTAGTGAATTGATTATATTCAAATTAATGCTATTAAAATAAAGAAAAATTATCTTCTACCTTGCATTGATGACATGTTTTATAAAATTCCTAGATCCCAATATTTTTAAAATATTGATCTTTGTTCTTAGCATCACCTATTCGGATTGAAGAAGGATGAAAATCCAAAGATCTCTTTTTGGATGAGGTATAGACATTACATGTTTACAATAATGCTATTTTGATTGACTAATGTACACTCTATTTTTATGGATATAATGAAAATAGTATTCAATGAATTTCTTCATTTTTTTTGTTGTATTCATTAATGGTATTATGGTGTATTAAAAAAGCTATAAAGAACTTGAGAATCACTTATGGATCCTTATTAATGATCTTAGAAGAGACACGTTATATACTAAATTTAGAAAGTTATATTTATGGATATGAATGCGTTCTCATGACACATCAAATTTATTATTATTAAAACGTTATTTTCTCATCTAGAGAAGACCCTAGGCCATCTCTCAAGGATAGTTGATAGGTATTGAGTATGGGTTTTTAATAAAAATTACTAAAATGGGTGGTGGTTTAGAAAATAGTTTTAAGAAAATAACATAATTTAAAGAGTTTAATAGTTAATAAATAAGGGTTTATTTTAAGAGTTATGATATAAAGATTTCATTTCAATCTCACAATACTTCTTGGATATTTCATTTTTTTAAATTTTATATGGTTTACTGTAATTCATTGGTTGAGGGTTGTAAATATCTTGATTCCCCTCTTTCATCATAAAATTATGTACAAAGATGCAAAACATGACACAGAAATTGTGATTTCAAGGTTTGTACCTCAATAATATAATAATGGATACAAAGTAATACTAAAATATCATGATTATGTGTGAGAAAAAAATATTCTTTTGTTTTCCAACTGTAACAACCCAATATCCCCACTTTAAATCTCAACCCAATCAGTTTTGAGATAAAATGTGTTTCACTTAATTATAAAACAAATGTTTTAAGAGGATAAGCGCATCAATATTATACGTAAGAGAACTATTTAACACACAAATTACCCAAATCCCGAAGAAGAAAAAGTCCCAAAAATCCCCACCAAGTTTGGGTAGCCCGATTGAAATGATCTTCCCTAGTTTAGCTCCCCATCGAGAGGTGGATGAGGCTCGGGTGGAACTTCTACTTCATCCTTGACCCCCCTAGGAAGATAGGGGCCTAAAAAGATTTGTAGAATACGAAATGAATCCTTTGGGCTCCAAAATACCATATCTTTTCCTCCTGGAAAAACATGGAGATTGCGATCCATATGTATCATTTTATAGGAAAATTAGAAGGTGGTTTTGAGCCCCCAGATTAGTAGAAACCACTTGGACCATTGTTTTAGTCCTCGAGGTAGTCTTATATTATTTTGAAAAAAAATTAAAAGGTTTTAGCCCCACATTTTTAATATCCACATCAAAAATTTGGAACCATTTTGAGAAATATATCTCGAGATATCGATAGAACATAGAAAACAACTTTTAACTTCTTGTAGATTTGGCGTCTCATACATATCTATTATGATGGGCCACATTATGGACTAATTTTTCAAGGAATACTTCATAAATGTTTTATCAATTTTTGTTGGATCACCCCAAAAAATTAGCCCATTTCGAAGCACAGTTTAGTAGCAGTTTGTGGTTGATTCGACTAGTGTGCTTGGATCCTGTGATGTTTGGCCCATTTTTATCGAACATCCTCATGGAACCTCCAAATCCCCTCCACCAATAATGAAATTATCAAAAATATTAGAATTTATATTTTTGACACTGATAGACAGAAAATAATTGAATCAAACATGAATTGAAATTTTTTATTATTTTTGTACTTTTCAATACAATACATGTTTAGAATAGTGGTGTAAAGGTGAAAAATGAAACAGTGAATCGTGGTGCGATCACACCCCCAAACCTAAAAATTTGAACTCCTAGTAAAATTCACAATTACAAAAATTATTCATGGATATATTCTTAACTTTATGAATATTTAACATTAAATGAAAATTTAATCCCGGATTGAAATGTTATGAAATAATAAAATCAAACTAAGGAGTTAATCTCATTTATCAAGGAAAAAGACATCTCAAAAATTATTTCAGAATGAAATCCCATGACATTAAAGATACCAATTGAAGAAAATAATTTGAATGTTATCTATGTCACTAATTATCCACACGTGCGTGTTTGAAGATCATCTCCTGATATTTATTCCACTTTCTATCGATTAAATATAGGTTATTTTAAAATGAGTTGGCTGACATGATCCTTTCCACCGAACCTAACTTATATCCTTTGCAATAAAATTTATAAACACAATCACTAAAGAATTACCAAAAGTTAAACCATAATCTCTTGACCTAGATTTCCCTATATGTTTTACATTTCATCACTCCCCTAAATGTTCATATTTTGTTTTGTTTTTGTTTTTTTGTTTTTATTCAGATTATTTTTTATGAGGGTGTATAATAGTCAGATAACATGTACACACGCATAGGTCATTCTGGTACAGCAAAGAAATAGATTAGATAAGGAATGAGCATACAGAAAAATCATTTTCTAAAGTAGAGAAAAATAAACCTACCTTATTTTTAACTTATATTAAGTAATAAATTTTCACACTTCCTTGTTGGGTGAACATATGTGTGGTGAAAATAAGTGACACAATTTTTCTTTAAACAACTCACAAAAAGGCTTCCATTATTCTCAATGTTTTCAAAATGATAAAACCATTTATATCATTGAAAAACAACCAAAGTTCAAGATAAAGTCACATCATAGTATTAAAATCGTGATAAAATACACATTTAATCGTATTTTTTTTAATGTTATAACAAATTGAAACAAGGAAATTCAACATTACTTTTTAATAACATCCATGATTAAGTAGGAATCGTTTTCAATGACAATGTGGGCATAAAAAATTAACATTCTGAGACAAGAGTGAGGGGAAAAACATCGGTGGGAAGTTAAAATATTATACCGTAAGAGAAAAACATTAAAAGAAATAATGATGATGAAAATTCATAACTGGAAATGGAATGTACCCATCCCCTATACCTGGAGAATGTAGTTTTCTCACTATAAAAAAGAGAATGGGGAGAGGAAGGATAAAACCTGGTGGGTTTCATTCATAGATTTGTTCTCTAAAATGGATTTCCTTCATTGGGGACTCTATAATTGATTCATGAATGTGCATTAGAATATTCCCATAAATAGTGAAGGTTTAATGCATATCTACATTTTTAACCCGAACAAAAGTAAATGGATAAACATTAGTAATAGTGTATGGTCCAATCCAATAGGAATAAAGCATACCTAGATGTAACATCAGCATTTCATTGTAATAGAGGGCCTTATTCTCAATGTGGAATTGATGTTGAAGGATGAGATGGTCATGGGAATCCTTGGATCTATCCTTATAAATCATTTATTTCTCATAATAATCCCTACATATTTATTCAATCTGCTAAATATACAACTTCCTTTGATAACCTACACCAGAAAAATTATAATTGCATTGTTTGATGGCCTAGTAGGCTTGTTCTCTACCTCAATAGTGAGGTTAAACCACTTTCCAAACACTTGGAAATATGGTGAAATTACACTGGGATATTTGAATGTAGTAAAGTAAGCCCATAATGAATCCTCGATTATATGATTCCAATCATTTCTATTAGATTGAACCTTTTAAAAGAATCTATTTTACCTCTATATTTGACACATAGTCTTGAACATTAGTCTGTGGGTGATAAGTAGTAGACACTTGATGTCTGACCCCATAGCAACTTAAAAATGATTACATTGTGCGGTTTTATAAATGAGAACCATGGTCACTAATGATACACGTAGGTAATCCAAACCAAAAATAATTTTGGGTTATCAAAACTTCCACAATAGTCTTGGAATCATCATCCGTTGTGGATCATGATTCTACCCAATTTTAAACATAATCCAATACCATAATAAAGTAGATGTTTCCAAAGGAATTGTGAAATTTTCCCATAATGTAAATTCACTAAATATAAAAAATATCAGAAAAGGGAAAAGGATGTTACAGAATTTCATTTATTTTAGAGACATTCCACATTCTTTAACAACATTGCCAATTTTTTTTTTGAAATCACGGGCATCCCAAAATAGTGATGCCCAAAAGAAACTAGAATTGAGGACCTTACGATAAGTCCGTTGAGGACTAAAGTAGCACCCACAAGCAAGAGTGTGGTAGAACCATAAGACATAACAAAACATGCTATCGGGAACATAATTACCAATGGATTTATCATTAAATATACACTAATTGGAGGGTGTCATCGTAAATTTACCAAAGAGACTCGTGTTTTATATGTTCAGCTTGGTTTTTATTAAAATTAGCAGGAATACTAGATTCTACCAAATAATTTACAATTCATCATTCCAAGGAATATCATCTTATTCTCAGTACAATTTCACATTATGAAACATGTCATTTATATTAACATTAGGGGATGAGTCAATGTTAAAGGAATAGAGAATCCTACTAATATGGTCTGCCACCACATTCCCTGGTCCTTTTTTATCTCTAATTTCTAGATTTAATTCATTAATGATGATCATCCAATGAATGCGATATGGTTTGGCTTCTAGTTTCTTAAAGAGATACTGAATGGATGCGTATTGTGAAAACATAATCACTTCGAACCCTAAAATGTATTACTATAATTTATCCAAGGAAACCACAGTGTATGGGAATCCTTTTTTAGTTGTGGTGTAGTTTTCTTGGAAATGATCCAAAGTACATGAGTTATAGGCAATGAAATGTGGATCTCGATCAACCCATTGTAATAAGACAACCCTAACTTCATAGTTAGAGGTGTCAAACATGAGCTCAAAAGGTAAAACCCACTAAGGTGTTTGGATTACCTGGGTTGATGCGAGACTCCATTTCAATTTATTAAAATATTCCTCATATTCTTTATCAAAATTAAATTCTTTTTCTTTTGAAGAAATTGGGTGAGGGGAGCGCAATTTTACTAAAGACACAAATGAAATGGTGGTAAAATTTAGCATGGCCTAAAAAATACTGCACATACCACAAATTTTTAGGGGATTGTAGGGACAAAATGACATCCACATTGGATTTATCTACCTAGATACTATACCTAGAAATAACATGACCTAATAATATACCTTTTATCCCCAGAAAATAGTATTTCTTTTAATTTAATAAAAGATTATTTTCAATATAGTGAAATAAGACAAAACCGAAGCAACTCAAACATTCATCAATGGAGGATCCATAGATGGTTAAATCATCCATTTATACTTCAATGAAATTTTCTAGGTAATCCAAAAAAATACTAACAATGTATCGCTGGAAAGTACCCAGAGCATTGCAGAGACCAATTGGAATCCTTCTATATGAAAATGTTTCTAAGGGGCAAGTAAAGGTTTTCTTTTCTAGATAATTAGGGGAAGTATGGATCTGAATGTATCTAGAATAACCATCCAGAAAATAGTAAATGTACTTTCCAACTATCCTCTCTAGAATTTGGTCAATTAAAAATAATTTGAAATAATCCTTCCTATTTTTTTGTTTAGTCAAAGATAGTCTATATAGTCTCACCTATTATTCGTAAAACGAGTTGGAACCAATTAATTTTTTCATTTTTAATAACTCTTAGACCAGTTTTTTTACAAACTATGTGAACAAGACTGATCCATTTTCTATGAGAGAGGGGGTAAATTATTCCTGCAGCCAATAATTTTTTTACCTCATTTATAACAACATCTAAGAGGTTTGGGTTTAGTCTACCTCGTCAATTACTCATTGGTTTAGCCTCATCATTTAACAA